>WTXJ01000002.1:0-1416947 GCA_022376545.1 Russula dissimulans | reverse complement strand
GGGGGTACAATAATATTCCTATCAAAGAAGGAGACCGACAGAAAGCAGCCTTCAAAACACCATTAGGGACGTACAACCAAGGTGCTATACTTCGGAATGAAAAACGCCCCAGCTCAATGGACACGGTTGATGTGGCGCGACTTCAGCCATGGAGGACAAGTGGTTCGATCACATGGACACTTCAGCAGGTAGTTATATGGACGACTTCTTCATAGCCAGAAGAAGACGCCTAAAGGGAAGGAAGGACATAAGCAGTGCACGCATGAATTACTTGGACTAATGGCCAAACATCAATATCATTTACGACCAGCAAAGTGTCAATGGGAACAGACCCAAATGGAATTCCTAGGAATCCTAGTTGAAGCAGGGAAGATGAGGGTGGATCCAGCCAAACAAGATGGGATCAGCAAGTGGCCTCGAGTTCTCCAGAGCAAGGTGGATGTCCAGCGAACCATGGGAGTCTTACAGTACCAAAGGAGGTTCATACCAAATTTCGCTCATATGGCCAGGCCCATCTTTGCCACTATCAAGAAAGGGCAAAGTTCGAGTGGACCAAGGAAGCGGAGATTGCCTTGGACAGTCTTATCAAAAAGATCGAAGCCGATCCTCAAATAAGTCATCCAAACCCTGATAAACCCTTCGAAGTGGAGATAGATGCTTCAGACTATGCAACAGGGGCAGTGCTCATTCAAAGAGACGAAGCAGGGAAGCGAATAGAAGTGGGATACCATTCAGAGGCCCTCAATCAAGCAGAAAGGAACTATGACGTCTATGATCGAGAATTTCTGGCCCTCATCAGAGCGTTCAAATTCTGGAGATATCTTCTGGAAGGCTCCCCGCATCGAGTCAAGGTTTACACCGACCATGCCAACCTAACCAAACACAGGGAGGCGCAAAAACTCTCTGGCAAGGTGGCCAGGTACATAACCTTTTTAGCAAGGTTTGATTTCGACATCTGCCACCTGCCTGGGAAGAAGAATGCCATTGCAGATGCCTTGTCAAGAAGATCAGATCACATGCCATCAGAAGGGGAAGAGATCAAGGCGATACCCCTTCCGGATCACTTGTTTATCAAACTCATCAGACCAATGGCGGTCGAGGAGGAAGTCCGAAAACAACAGAAACGAAAGGAGAACGCTGTAATCCTCGGAGAATGGGAGACGAAGTACGGTATCCAAAAGAGAAGGGGGTACTATTGGCATCAGCAAGCCATAGTAGTACCAAGGCCAGAACAGATCCAGAAAAGCTTGCTGGAGATCTACCACGATGGGCCCACAGCTGGACACCCTGGGCGAGCTAAAACGCAGCAAGATCTCCGGCGATATTACTGGTGGCCGGGAATGGGCAAATTCATCGAAGAATACATAAAGGGATGTGCAACGTGCCAATCAAATAAGGTCATACACCACAGGAACACCCCTGGGCTATACCCAATTAATCCAGAACCTGAGGCGCACCCCTTCCAGATAGTAGCTATGGATTTCATCGTCAAACTCCCCACTTCAAATGGATACGACGCAATCTTAACCATCACCGATCACAATTGCACCGAGGGTGTCATCTTGATACCGTGTCGAGAGACAATGAATGCAGAAGAGCTGGCGAAGGAATACAAAAATCGAGTATTCCCCTTTGTAGGAATACCCAGCAAAATCATCTCAGACCAGGACACAAGATTCACTAGTAACTTCACAAAGGAGGTTTGTTCCCAACTGGAGATAGAGCAGAACATCAGCAGTGCCTACCATCCCCAAACAGATGGACAATCAGAAAGAACAAATCAGAATGTTGAAGACATTCTACGAATCTTTTGCAATTACCAACAGACAAACTGGGCAGACTACCTCCCAGTCGTGCAGTACATGCTGAATGCACAAGTATCGGCCACAACAGGAAGAACCCCTTATGATCTGTGGATGGGGTATGTGCCAAGAGCGCATCAGCCGGAGCGCCCAAGTGAGATGCCCAGAATAGAATGGTACAACACGAGGATAAAGGAAGCAAGGCGGGAGGCGCAAGAAGCAATGAAGAGGGCGCAATCATTGTGGAAGAAAAACACAAGGTTCAAAGAATATCAGAAAGACGAGAAGGTGTGGCTCGAAGCAAAGAACATCCACACGACTCATCCGACTACCAAACTGAGACCCAAACGATATGGCCCCTTCGAAATCACAGAAGTCATAAGCCCTGTGGCTTATCGATTGAACCTTCCAGAACAGTGGAAGATTCATAACGTGTTCCATGCAAGTCTACTAACACCATACAAGGAAACGGAGGAACATGGGCCTAACTATGAAGGGCAACTACCAGACCTGGTCGAAGGACAAGAAGAATGGGAGGTCGAAAAGGTGTTAGACTCTCGAAGACATGGGAGGACGAAGAAACTGCAATATCTCTTAAAATGGAAAGGATATCCCGAAGCAGAGAATACCTGGCAAGACAAAAAAGATATCTTCGCACAACAACTGATTGAAGAATATCACAAAGAACATCCCACGGCTATAAGAACTGCAAGGATACAAAAGGAAGGGTCAATGGACAGCGAAGAGGCCATCACAGTTCTCACCCAAGCCTTCTCCCAACTCACACTAGCCCACATGTCTAAGGCCCCTTCGCCCACTCCCTCACACATCTCAGTAGTATCCACTCATCCCAATACACCCGAAATCCTCCGAGTTCCCCCTCGGAGGGAAGATGCGTCTACAAGCAGGGGAGGATGTTATGATCTGCCCCCTCGGACTTACCACCATGTACTTTTTCCCTTTTTTCCCTCCTATCTCGCTTATTACCTCCTTATCCCCTCGGACGCCCTACTTACCCTTCCATAAAAACCTTTCCACTAGCTACCATCACTTTACCTTCGCTTAGCTATTGTGACTCGTTTCATCGTTACCGTCTCGATCCCTAGCCGTTATTATTGTCCCTCGCTTGCTACTCTGACTCGACCCAAGAGCCCTTAAGGCCATTTGTCGCTATTATTACCTACCTGACTCACCAAGCGTCCTAGACGGACCGCAACATGTATATAAACCCATATCATTCACAGTTGGGCCTTAAGCCTGACTTAGAATCAATCTTGCGACTTTCTGGTCATTGGCATACAAAGTGGGAAGGCCACTGGACCGACTTCGACTCTAGAATTACTGGCAAGGACCTTCCGAGGAGGGGGATCACTTCATCGTCAACTTAGACCCTTGCACAGACCGCATTTACTTGCCTATCGACCTAGCCTTGCTTTGCAAGTGCTCGCTGAGTAGGGAGACCAGCCCCCATTCGACTAAAGACCTTCTAGTGCTGCTTAACGCGCACCCGGATTCCAAACCGCCAACGTCTGGCCCTTGCGCCCGCAGGAGCGTAACAGAGGAAGCATCCCTAGTGTCGAAGAGCTCCAGGTACCACCAGGGCTTGGAGTCACCCAAGTACACGAAGGATCATTGGCACATTGGGAAGGTAGCAGTGCCAGAGGTGAAGCTTTGGGGTTCCAAGAACCTGTCCAGCCTGCCTCCGAATCCCCTGATGAAGGGGCAAGAGGAGCTGGCGCAACCCTCACAGAGGGGCAGACTGGTCTCCCACCTCGGACACCTGCCAGTACCAGCCGATCCCTGGAGGAAGAAATCACCCCTACCCCAGCCTCGCCACACACCACCACCAGCCAACAAGCCACACCTGAACTGGTGGGTCACGAGGGAGACCAAGAAGAGGACGACCACCCAGGAGAAGGGTGGATTAGGTGGAACCCGAGTCGCAGTTTCACCAAAACAGAAGTTCTACAGGAAGACACATATAAATGGAAGGGAGCTAAGTACCAGAAGTTCCTCATCCAAAACGGAGACCCTAAGGTGTTTAGCACCATGGGGAAAGGGAAACCAGAGTACGGAGAAAGCCTTTACCCTGCCCCTAGTCGGAAGGTCTTCCCTTGGGAATGCAAGGAAGAAGACCTGTCACCGGCACGCGAGAGCGGATGGGTTGGCGTCCGCTGGACCGCGGTAAGTTCTTGAACCGGCTGTGCCCCATCGTATGTGCTGTCCCCTACCATGTTTGATCCGTACAAGTGAGATTGTACCTTACCAGGGCTTGATGCCCTGATCTATCGCTAGCTGTCTGATTACGCCGCGCCTCTGATTGATCGTTGCTATCGCTCGTATAAGGCTTTATGGGAATAGCCTCCCCAGTAGTATTTATAGCGTTGTACCTAGTTACTAAGACTCTAACTTGAGTCTTCTGTCTCAATATCAGGTCGTTCTCGCTACAAGTCGAAGTCGGGCGTACTTCATCGCCCTTGGTTCGACTTATCGCTCCACTCCCGGAAGACATACGGGCCTATGCTAGCTTTCCTCATCGTAACCTTCGTGCTATTCCTTGTATTCACCCTTGGACTATTGGGTCCCTTGTAGTAGCCGTGACAAGACCTCGAGAAATTCCTACCGGAGCATTACTTCCGGGACCGATCACTGATCAGAGGGGCAGAATTGGTCAATGACAATGGGATTTTCGCAGAAATGTATCGCCTCCAATCTTCAGCAGTCGAGAAGAAGTACCTCGACCTAGAGCAAGAACGGCTCAGCAAAGAAGCACAAACACTCACTAACAAGTGGGTCGAACTCGACCAGAAGAGGCGGAACGTCGAGTCGGAAATCCGAGAGGCAAAAAAGTACCTCACCGAAGCCCAAGCCCTGGAGAGGATCAGAGAGGCCTACGACAACAGAAACCCAAAAGCGTTGATCTCCCCAGGAGAAGGAGGGGATTGGTTGATGAGCATGGGAATGGGGCAGATGTACCATTTACCTCACATGCCAAAAGTCCTCGAAAACTGCCACTATCATGGCTTAGGAGCAGGCCATACAGAGGATCAATGCCACGACCCTCATAACAAGTGTCGACCTGGAGGACTCTGCGCAATTTTACCCCGACATATTGGCAAAGTACCCCAATGCCCCTATGCATACCTCCAAAGCAAAGGGGAGGAAGTAAAAAAGCAGGAAAGCCGAGACCGCATTCAGAAAACCTTGCAGCCCTTTCCTGCCGCTCCCACCGATCCATCTCCCACTGGATCGGTGGAGACCATCCAAGGAGTCCGTGGCCAGCTTCCTGGAGAGGGAAGTCAAGATGCCTCCAGCCCTCACTCGCTTGCTAGATCCAAGGGACCGAAAAGGGGGAGAGGGCAGTCAACCCTGCATCGCATGGTGGCATCCTCTGCTGCACGCAAAGGGAAAGGACGAGGGACTCCAACTCTTACCCCCAATGAGGACTCCCGACTCGGCCCTCACGTCTTATCTCAGGATAAATTCCCTATGACCGACGAATACCTGACCATGTGTCAGGAGGTCTGGAACTGCACCAGGAAACATGCACAAGACGCCTACCCCCTCACACACATGGGGGTTATTGTAGGACTCTTTCGCGCGAAACAACGAGAAAAAGAAAGGAAGGAGAGGGAGGACCGGGAGAAGGCGGAGGCAGAAGAGGACCGCCACCTCGAAGGAGGAGAAGACTATGACGATTACATTGACTGGGAGGCCCAAGATCGAGGTGACTGAGAGCTGTGGAAAGCTCGACCTTAAAGAGGAGATGATGTTATGGACTTACCTCGATCTACAGGGCAAGCCACACCTCCTGGTCCCGGAACCCATCCCCCCTCCTCTCGATCCACACCCATTCCCATTCCCAAACACGCCTGCATGCACTGGTGTCAAGAATCGCTGACGCTCGACTCTTGATAGAGTTCGCAGTAGCGTCTCACCTGTTCTGGAGTGCTGATTGATATAGCTCAATCACTAAGCTTCGGTGATCCTTGGAGGTTATCCAAGGGGAGTGAGAGTTGGTTAGACGATGAGAGAGGTCACTCCAATAGGTGAGATGATAGTCAGCAAGACCAATGTTTGATTAAGTCGAGCTTGGCTCGACTCTACAACCACTGAAGGGTTTAAGTACAAGTCTCCTACTCTAGAGATTTGTAAATGGCAAGTACGATCAATAAGCAGTCTTCTCATGCCTGTCAGCTCTTCCTAAGTATCAGTAAGCTATCAGTAAGCTATGATATCATAGAGTGCGTTTTTGGACTTTGGAACAATAACATGGGAACAATCAGTCATCCGATCAGTAAGCATCCAGTCAGTAAGTCAGTAATCATAGCAATATCGAGCCACAGTAATTCCCACAGAACATAGGGATGAATCATCACTTCTCCAGAACAATAGAGAGTCTAGGCATGCCATCTGCATCCAGACTTCTTGCAGAAGGCCCAGTGCATGCAGGCGTGTTTGGGGATCGGAATTGGGGTGGATCGGGAGGGAGGATGAGTTTCGAGGCCAGGAAGTGAGCCTTGTCCTGTAGATCGAGGTGAGTCCATAACATCATCTCCCCTTTAAGGTCGAGCTTTCCACAGCTCTCAGTCACCTCGATCTTGGGCCTCCCAGTTGATGTAGTCGTCAGGGTCTTCTCCTCCTTCGAGGTGGTAATCGTTCTGCCTCTCCGCCTCCTCTCGGTCCTCTCTCTCCTTCCTTTCTTTCTCTCGTTGTTTTGAGCGAAAGAGCTCGACGACCACTCCCATACGCGTGAGAGGGTAGGCGTCTTGTGCATGCTTCCGCGTGCAATTCCAGACCTCCTGACACATGGTCAGGTATTCATCGGTCATGGGGAATTTATCCTGAGATAGGATGTGAGGGCCGAGTCGGGGGCTCTCATTGGGGGTAAGAGCTGGAGTGCCTCGTCCTTTCCCTTTGCGTGCAGCAGAGGATGCCACCATGCGACGCGGGGTTGACTGCCCTCTCCCCTTTTCGGTCCCTTGGATCTAGTAGGCGAGTGAGGGCTGGAGGCATCTTGACTTCCTTCTCCAGGAAGCTGGACACGGACTCTTTGGATGGTCTCCACCGATCCATCGGCAGATGGATCGGTGGGAGCGGTAGGAAAGGGCTGTAAGGTTTTTGGATGCGGTCTCGACTTTCCTGCTCCGCTGCTTCCATCGCTTTGCTTGGAGGTAGGCATAGGGGCATCGAGGTACCTTGCCAATATGTCGGGGTAAAATTGCACATAGCCCTCCAGGTCGACACCTGTTATGGGATCGTGGCATTGATCCTCTGTATGGCCCGCCCCTAAGCCATGATAATAGCAGCTTCGAGGACCTTTGGAGTGTGGGGCAAGTGGTACCTCTGTCCCATTCCCATACTCATCAGCCAATCTCCCCCTTCTCCTGGGGAGATCAACGCTTTCGGGTCTCGGTTGTCGTAGGCCTCCCTGATCCTCTCCAGGGTTTGGGCTTCGGTGAGGTATCTTTTGGCTTCCCGGATTTCTGACTCGACGTTCCGCCTCTTTCGGTCAGTTCGACCCACTTGTTAGTGAGTGTCTGCGCTTCCTTGCTAAGCCGTTCTTGCTCTAGATCGAGATACTTTTTCTCGATTGCTGAGGCTTGGAGGCGGTACATCTCTGCGAAGACTCCATTGTCATTGATCAGCTCGGCCCCTCTGATCAATGATCGGTCTCGGAAGTAGTATTCCGGTTGGAACTTCTCCAAGTCTTCCTCCTTGCATTCCCAGGGGAAGATCCTTCGACTGGGGGCGGGATGAAGGCTTTCTCCATACTCTGGTTTCCCTTTCCCCATGGTGCTAAACACCTTAGGATCTCCGTTCTGGATGAGGAACTTTTGGTACTTAGCTCCCTTCCATTTGTATGTGTCCTCCTGTAGGACTTCTGTCTTGGTGAAACTGCGACTCGGGTTCCACCTAACCCACCCCTCTCCTGGGTGGTCGTCTTCTTCTTGGTCTCCCGCATGACCCAAAGTTCGGGTGTGGCTTGTTGGCTGGTGGTTGTGTGTGGCGAGGCTGGGGTAGGGGTGATTTCTTCCTCCAGGGATCGGCTGGTACTGGCAGGTGTCCGAGGCGGGAGACCAGTCTGCCCCTCTGTGAGGGTTGCGCCAGCTCCTCTTGCCCCTTCATCAGGGGATTCGGAGGCAGGCTGGACAGGTTCTTGGAACCCCAAAGCTTCGCCTCCGGCACTGCTGCCTTCCCAATGTGCCGATAGTCCTTCGTGTACTTGGGTGATTCCAAGCCCTGGCGGTACCTGGAGTTCTTCGACACTAGGACGCTTCCTTCCCTGCTTGTAGACGCATCTTCCTCCGAGGGGGAACTCGGAGGATTTCGGGTGTGCTGGGACGAGTGGATACACTGAGATATGTGAGGGCGTAGGCGAAGGGACTGTAGACATGTGGGCTAGTGTGAGGCGGGAGAAGGCTTGAGTGAGGACTGTGATGGGATGATGGGCCTCTTCGTCGTCCATTGACCCTCCCTTTTGTACCTTTGCAGTTCTTATAGCCGTGGGATGTTCCTTGTGATATCTTTCAATCAATTGTTGTGCGAAAATGTCCTTTTTGTCTTGCCAGGTATTTTCTGCTTCGGGATACCCTTTCCACTTCAAGAGATACTGCAGTTTCTTGTCCTCCCATACTTCGAGAGTCTAATACCTTTTCGACCTCCCATTCTTCTCGTCCTTCGACCAGGTCTGGTAGTTGCCTTTCATAGTTAGGCCCATGTTCCTCCGTCTCCTTGTATGGTGTTAGCAAACTTGCATGAAACACGTTATGAATCTTCCACTGTTCCGGAAGGTTCAATCGATAAGCCACAGGGCTTATGGCTTCTGTGACTTCGAAGGGGCCGTATCGTTTGGGTCTCAGTTTGGTAGTCGGATGAGTTGTATGGATGTTTTTTGCCTCGAGCCACACCTTCTCGTCCTTCTGATATTCTTTGAACTTTGTGTCCTTCTTCCACAGCGATTGCGCCCTCTTCATTGCTTCTTGCGCCTCTCGTCTTGCCTCTTTTATCCTCGTGTTGTACCATTCTATTCTGGGCATTTCACTTGGGCGCTCCGGCTGGTGCGCCCTTGGCATATACCCCATCCATAGGTCATAAGGGGTTTTTCCTGTCGTGGCTGATACTCGTGCATTTAGCATGTATTGCACGACTGGGAGGTGGTCTGCCCAGTTTGTTTGTTGGTAGTTGCAAAAGATCCGCAGAATGTCTTCGACATTCTGATTCGTCCTTTCTGATTGTCCATCTGTTTGAGGATGGTAGGCACTGCTGATGTTCCGCTCTATCTCCAGTTGGGAACAAACTTCCTTCGCGAAGTTACTGGTGAACCTTGTGTCCCGGTCTGAGATAATTTTGCTGGGTATTCCTACGAAGGGGAATACTCGATTTTTGTATTCCTTCGCCAGCTCTTCCGCATTCATGGTTTCTCGACACGGTATTAGGATGACGCCCTTTGTGCAGTCGTGATCGGTGATGGTCAGGATTGCGTCGTACCCATTCGAAGTGGGAAGTTTGACTATGAAATCCATCGCTACTGTCTGGAAGGGGTGCGCATCAGGTTCTGGATCGATTGGGTATAGTCCAGGGGTGTTCCTGTGGTGTATAACCTTATTTGACTGGCACGTTGCACATCCCTTTATATATCCTTCGATGAATTTGCCCATTCCCGGCCACCAGTAATATCGCCGGAGATCTTGCTGCGTTTTAGCTCGTCCAGGATGTCCAGCTGTAGGCCCATCGTGGTAGATCTCCAGCAGGCTTTTCTGGATCTGTTCCGGCCTTGGTACCACTATGGCTTGCTGATGCCAATAGTACCCCCTTTTCTTTTGGATTCCATACTTCGCCTCCCATTCTCCAAGGATCGCAGCGTTCTCCTTTTGTTTCTGTTGTTTCCGGATCTCCTCCTCGACCGCCATTGGTCTGATAAGTTTGATAAACAAGTGGTCCGGAAGGGGTATCGCCTTGATCTCCTCCCCTTCTGATGGCATGTGATCTGATCTTCTCGACAAGGCATCTGCAATGGCATTCTTCTTTCCAGGCAGGTGGCAGATGTCGAAATCAAACCTTGCTAAAAAGGTTATGTACCTGGCCACCTTGCCAGAGAGTTTTTGCGCCTCCCTGTGTTTGGTTAGGTTGGCATGATCGGTGTAAACCTTGACTCGATGCGGAGAGCCTTCCAGAAGATATCTCCAGAATTTGAACGCTCTGATGAGGGCCAGGAATTCTCGGTCATAGACGTCGTAATTCCTTTCCGCTTGATTGAGGGCCTCTGAATGGTATCCCACTTCCATTCGCTTCCCTGCTTCGTCTCTTTGAATGAGCACTGCCCCCGTCGCATAGTCTGAAGCATCTATTTCGACTTCGAAGGGTTTATCGGGGTTTGGATGACTTATTTGGGATCAGCTTGATCTTCTTGATAAGACTGTCCAAGGCAACCTCCGCTTCCTTGGTCCACTCGAACTTTTGTCCTTTCTTGATGGTGGCAAAGATGGGCCTGGCCATATGAGCAAAATTTGGTATGAACCTCCTTTGGTACTGCAAGACTCCCATGGTTCGCTGGACGTCCACCTTGCTCTGGAGAACTCGAGGCCACTTGCTGATCCCATCTCGTTTGGCTGGGTCCACCCTCATCTTCCCTGCTTCGACTAGGATTCCTAGGAATTCCATCTGTGTCTGTTCCCATCGACACTTTGCTGGTCGTAAATGATATCGATGTTTAGCCATCAGTCCAAGTAGTTCATGCGTGCACCGCTTGTGCCTTCTTCCCTGTGGGCGTCTTCTTGCTGGCTATGAAGAAGTCGTCCATATAACTGCCGGCTGAAGTGTCCATGTGATCGAACCATTTGTCCCTCCATGGCCTGAAGTCGCGCCACATTAATCGCGTCCATTGAGCTGGGGCATTTTTCATTCCAAATACAGCACTTTAGGTTGATACGTCCCAGTGGCGTTTTGAAGGCTGCTTTCTGCCGATCTCCTTCTTCGATAGGAATGTTATTATACCCCCATCTGATGTCGAACTTTGAGAAGATTTCTTTCCCCTCCATCTGTTGCAAAAGGCGGTCAATTCGAGGTAAGGGACCGTTATCCCTTTTTGTCCATTGATTGAGTTTTCGATAATCGATGATGAGTCGTTTATCGGCGCTATTCTTCTTGTTTATGAAGAATACAGGGGAGGTGTAAGGCGAGGCTAATTCCTCGATAAATCCTTTTTCTAATTCTTCTGCAAGGAACTTCTTCAGTGTTTCCGTTTCCGGTTTGGTCAAGGGGTAGACTTTGCAATCCAACTGTTCTGGTGCTCCTGATAGCAACTCCACAGTGGCATTTGGGTTTCGATCGTGAGGAAACCTTCTGGCTGCTTCTTCTGAGAAGACTTCTTTGTACTTCCGGTATTCTTTTGGCACCTCGTGTGTTTGTGCGGTGTCCTTCTGATGGTATTGTTCGGCCATTTCCTGAGATATGGTTTGTCTCCTGACGTAGATGGCCTCGTCTTCCTTGGGATTGCCTAGACTTTTAACGGCTTTGGTCTGCCACCTGGCGACCATGCGGTCTAGGTGTTTGTACATGCTGCTTTGAATCCTAACCGTACCTTCAAGCAGCTTTCCTTTTCTCCAGTCTACTCTTGGGTTGAAGGTTCGGAGGAATGGGTATCCCAGTATCAGGCGGTCCTTCCCTAGATTTGTGATGTAAAATTCTTGAAGGTCTCTCGGTCATTGTAGGAGATTCTTAGGCGGCAGTAATGAGTCATCTCTCCTTGTTTGTTCTCCGTTCCATCGACGTTGTAACCTTGATTGGTTTGACTAGAGGTCGCTTTCCAACCTTCATTCTTTTCCAGGTAGTTTCATCGATGAAATTCTCCGTAGCTCCGCTGTCCAACAGAGCTGTTTCTTCGGCCTTCGCATGAGCAGTTTGAAAGGAAAATGGTACATTCATGGAAGTGAGTCGTTTAATGTACATTTCTTGTTCTTCTCTGCTCATGCTAGTATTCCTAAGCCAGGCCGTCGGCTTGGAACTTCTCAAAAACCCTCGCTGATCAGTTTGTCGAACAGCTCCTCCTTTTCTTCGGTGGTTAAGGCATTGATGTGCGCCATTAATCCTCCCTTCCCCTTAATTGATCCGACCTTTGTGGATGCTTGGGAAGTCACTTCATCCTTGTCGTCTTCTACCGCGGACTCCTCTTCTTCAGCCTCCATAACCTTGGCTGTGAGTTTCTTCCCAAATGTCGTTTTTCTGTCTGGGCAATTCCTAGACATATGCCCTTGTTTCTTGCACCTGAAGCAGCGTCCTTCGCTCATGAGTTTCTTTCGTTCTTCAGGTGCGAGTTGTTGGAACTTTCCTGGGGGTCGGCCCTTGGGTTTAGTGTCGATGACATCTACATCCATGGCGTCTGGATCTCTAGGAGCTTTCTTTGGGACGGGGTGGTCTTTGAAGAACTGTTGGAACATGTTCTCTCGAACAGTAAGTCCTCCCCTTCCGAAGCCCCCAGCCTCCTGCTTGATTCTTTTGGCTTTGACAACTTCTTTCCTAGCGGCCTCTTGCCACCCTTCGAGGTCGTCGTCTGCTGGACAGTTGTCCTTCCTCAAGATTGCGGTGGCCAACCAGGACTTCAGTCCCATCCTAAATGCCCGAACTGTCCCTTGGTGGTTTCTATCCCACCCTAGTTCGGTGATGAGCGCATTGAAGGTGGAAATGTATTCGTGTAAGGGCATATCCTTCTTCATGCTTAACGCTGATAATTTGAACTGAGCATCTTCGAGTAGGCTGTCGTCCTTCCAGGTATTGACAAAGTCATTTTTGAACCTTATCCAGTGTTGTTCGTTGTCTGCATTCATTCCGTCCGTTACTCTGTTGTTGGCGGCGCGGATTTGAGCTTTGGTCCATTCTCGGACCCTATCTCCTCTGATGTAGGTGATGGCTAGGGCTACTCGGCTCAGAGGTCGAGCCATTACTCTTTTGTGCGAATTGATCCAGGCCCAGACCGTGAAGTCATACATAAATGACTCTGCGTTTTTCCTGTTCCCATCGAAGATGTCTGGTGGGTGTCCGTCCAGTCCTCCTCCTCCTTGGGCTGCTTGTTGCATCGCGGCAGCCATTGGTTGAAGGGCTGGGGGGCCACCTCCCCCTGGGGGACCTCCTCCTCCTCCTGGAGGGTTTCCTCCTCCACCTTCACCGCCTCCTCCCCTATGTGCTGGGTTCGGTACTGGGATAGGGGTGAAGGTAGTTTGGATAGAAGATCCTTCTTGTAGGCTTTGGAAAGTGACGTCTGCAACTCTTTCTTCGGTGGAAGTCATTGTGGCCATGATAAGCTGATCAAAAGCTTCGTTCAACCTTTGTCGTGGGCTGATTTCGACTGTTTTCAGTTGCCTAGTGATGGTTTCCACTTCTGGCAACAGCTGTGTTTCGACGTGAAGACTGTATTCGCTTCGATCTACTCCGTGTCTCTGTAGTATTGGAGTTTTCTCTCTTGAAGACTCTGACTGTTCGTCAGTTTTCGTGTCTTCGTCTGAAGAAGTGTCCTGTTTTCTGGCTTCCTCAGTCCGATAGGGTTCAGCTGCTGTCCCCAATCCGTGTTTATTCGGGCTCTCGATGAGATCCTTCTTGGTCGTCCAAAATGTTCTTTCCTCCGGACTCCAGTAAGTGTAATACCACTGATTGTTGATGTATTCCACTGGCACCCAGGTTCCTCCTATCCCTAGGATGGTGTAGGATGATTGGGCAAAGTCCTGTCGTATCGACCAAAGGGCAATTCCTCTGAGTGTTAGAGGTAAATTGTCTGATCTTCTGTTCTGGAAGTCTGCTGCTTCCTCGGGGTCCTCTGGGAAGCTTACGATTATTGATTCTCGTAGCTCCTCCTTCTGTTTCCCCTGGAGTTTTTCTTTCAGAGCCTTCGTCTTGACTGGCTATTTAAAGCTCGACTTATGTCAAGAATCGCTGACGCTCGACTCTTGATAGAGTTCGCAGTAGCGTCTCACCTGTTCTGGAGTGCTGATTGATATAGCTCAATCACTAAGCTTCGGTGATCCTTGGAGGTTATCCAAGGGGAGCGAGAGTTGGTTAGACGATGAGAGGGGTCACTCCAATAGGTGAGATGATAGTCAGCAAGACCAATGTTTGATTAAGTCGAGCTTGGCTCGACTCTACAACCACTGAAGGGTTTAAGTACAAGTCTCCTACTCTAGAGATTTGTAAATGGCAAGTACGATCAATAAGCAGTCTTCTCATGCCTGTCAGCTCTTCCTAAGTATCAGTAAGCTATCAGTAAGCTATGATATCATAGAGTGCGTTTTTGGACTTTGGAACAATAACATGGGAACAATCAGTCATCCGATCAGTAAGCATCCAGTCAGTAAGTCAGTAATCATAGCAATATCGAGCCACAGTAATTCCCACAGAACGTAGGGATGAATCATCACTTCTCCAGAACAATAGAGAGTCTAGGCGTGCCATCTGCATCCAGACTTCTTGCAGAAGGCCCAGTGCATGCAGGCGTGTTTGGGGATCGGAATTGGGGTGGACCGGGAGGGAGGATGAGTTTCGAGGCCAGGAAGTGAGCCTTGTCCTGTAGATCGAGGTGAGTCCATAACAACTGGGCCTTCTGCAAGAAGTCTGGATGCCGGTGGCACGCCTAGGCTCACTATTGTTCTGACATGTGGTACCTTTGTTCTGACATTCTGTGGGACTTACTGTGGTCTGATACAGATATGCTTACTGATCCAATGATTGGATGCTTACTGATCGAATGACTGACTGTTCCCATGCTATTGTTCCAAAGTCCAAAAACGCACTCTATGATATCATAGCTTACTGATGGCTTACTGATACATAGGAGGAGCTGACAGGCCTGAGAAGATTGCTTATTGATCGTATTTGCTACTTACAAATCCCTAAGTAGCAGACTTGTATTTAAACCTCTCAGCAGTTGTAGAGTCGAGCCAAGCTCGACTTAATCATACATTGGTCTTGCTGACTACAATCTCACCTATTGGAGTGACCCCCTCTCATCGTCTAACCAACTCTCGCTCCCCTTGGATAACTTCCAAGGACCCTCGAAGCTTAGTGATTGAGCTATATCAATCAGCACTCCAGAACAGGTGAGACGCTACTGCGAACTCTATCAAGAGTCGAGCGTCAGCGATTCTTGACACTGCAGTTGGACCTCAGATGTCCCGGCCAACACCTAGCGCGTGAGATAATACTCACCGCCAACAGAACCTGGAAAAAGAAAGGCAAAAGAAACCTGTCAATCATATTCAGGTGGACAGCAGGCCATGAGGGAATCCCAGGGAACAAACTAGCTGACACAGAGGCCAAAAAGGCGGCTAAGGGACTGACATCAGACAAGCCATCTCTCCCATCATATCTGTGCCATAAATTATTGATGAACCCCTCAGCAATCAAGCAGCAGCACACAGCTACATCTAAAAATGAGTGGAAAATTTCATGGCGTGAATCTGCCAGAGGATGCCAACTGCTCACTATAGACAAAACAACACCATCAAAAAACTTTCTTAAGAGAATAAGCAATCTGTCTCTTTCTCATGCAGCCTCCAGCTTAATATCACAATTAGTAATATCACACATCCCCTTGAATGCTTACCTCGAAAGGTTCAAGCTGGTCGACAGCGCAAGGTGCCCTGCCTGTGGCTCGGAACTTGAAACAGTCACGCACTACCTGCTTGAGTGCGCAGGTTATGCATACGAAAGATGGACACTCAAAGAAGAGGCCAACAAGCTGAGCATAAGGATTAGCCTAGAAACCCTCCTAGGCAACCCGGATCTCACCATCCCTTTAGCCAACTTTATAGACTCCACACACCGATTTAAATCGGTGTCCGCAAGCTGAATGCACGGAGAATGTGCTATGCGTGTATACCTTCTCCCCTGTAACACTGTCCACATGCACTAGTACTGCGCAGATGCGGCATCAAGGCTTGGACGAGGACGACACACAGGTAGCTGTAGAGTGCTGGGTGCCCCAAGCTACGCGACAAAGCAACTGCCCAACTCTCACCTAGACAGCCTCCTGGCTCGACTACTCGTGCTCGTCACACGTCAAAGCTAAGTGTAACACATCGACGGCTCGACTCAGCAGTGGGGGGAAATTATTGCATAAGAGATCTACATGCCTATTAGACTACAGAACTGCAAGCATGTACACAAACTGGAAGTCCTACATGGGGCTTCTGCAGCCCTGTGGCCGTTCCTACCTCCCTTCACTCGACCTTATGAGGGCCATGCCAGGCCCAAGGTAGGCGACGAACAGGGGAGTGGGGATGGCCGTAAGCAGACCATAAAAGGATTACAAAAATAAAATTAAAAAAATGGCGCAATTGCTATGGCACGTGGCTGCGTTGGATTGTGAGACGGCGGAATCGTTGATCTTGCGACATCAGGAAGGTATAGAGAGAGTCGAGACGGAAGCCGAGTGCAAGGCACGGTGGACGAAGAAGGCAGAAAAGGCGGAAAGGGAAACCTCGTCGAAAACAAAGAAGTCTGAGGAATAGGCGCACGTCATTGCGACGGGCATCCTTGCCCATGTTCACTAACTTAGTGCTGCCGCTAGTGTATTATGTGTAGTCCCCGTCGAATTGCATTCCTAACGACATATCATCGGCCACGGCCATAGCCGTCACTGACTAGGACTCATTCTCTTGCCCAATTGAGAGGGAGGAAAGCCAGGTGACCTCGGTCACTTCACAGGGATAACGGCGATCACGGGCACATCGAATCTTCGGAAGGCACACTATACAGAAGCAGAAGCAAACATCGAACTTAATCTCCGTGGGAATTCCGTCAGATGTCAAAGCTCAGAAGAATGCAGCGAAAAGGATCAGCCCAGAACCTTTGCCTCCCAGGTGCTGACATTGCCGTCCTTGTACGTCAAACCACCCTGGCACATACGTACTACGTGTTGGGATTCCGACAGGAACCCGAAGACTACAGCGCCACTACTATCCTGCGATTTATTTCATAGGGGAACTTGATCTAAGAAAGCCCGCAACTTGAAATTCCCAGCCGACTGGAGGGAGGCGGTTGACGAGATTACATAAGCGCAACGCGGAATCAAGGTTACGAATGCTTTTGCGGACGCGGACACACTCATCTGCACATCCTTTTCTTTATGTCCGCATCAAGTGAACAAGCACAACCAATCATCATCGTAATCGACAGCGGAGTTGGCTTCGGGATCTGTCGACGTCTCCACGCTTTTGCGCAGAGCAACAGTCCAGAAGATGCGCGCCCGTTTATTCCCACACTCCTGCGGGGACGAACCGGGCATTGAGTATCCGTGCACAGTCCCTACCCTCACCTGTCGCAGTCTGCAGAGCGCGGAGGCGGCGCGCACGCAGCTGCTCGCGCTGCTTGAAGATGATGTGACACGCTTGAGAAGGGTCTTGGGTGGCCCGAGCGCGTGAAAGTATTCCGCGCTAACCTCATCGTTGCAGTCCATACGCTTGACCTTGCTTCCGTGCGGAGCATCCTTGCGTTTGCGGACGAGGTGGCGCGCACGTAAGTTTTGTTCCTTGCTGGTCGTTGGTCATAGGTTGGAAGAAAGTGTGGGTGCTGACGTGCGTGTGCGGGGGTAGGTACCCGCACATTTCATACCTTGTATGCAACGATGAGGTCGCGCCGTTCCTGAATATCTCGTGGCGGGTCCTTCTCCGGCATGTGTGGAGAAACCTCCTGGAGCTCAACTTTCTCGAACTGGTGACGAATCCGAGCTACAATATCCAGCACACCGCGTTGATGAGCGGCGATGGGGTTGGCAATGCCACGTGTTTCGGGCATTACACCCTCAGGCTCGCGCCTCCTCCGTAACCCTGGTGCTTGATAGCTCGTCGTCTCGTGGGTTATTGATGCCGAGCGTTGGAAGAAAAGCTTGTGGAATCGCGAACCGGTCCCGGTCGGGTCGTGTGGATGCCCTCGAACGTTGGCACATGCGGACGCCTATGACGCGGACGATTGGCAGCTCGTGCGTAGCACACAGCCGTGCGAGGGAACCAAGTTCCAGATTGACCTGATTGGCGCTGAACTCTCACGCCGCGTGGGTCCCTCAGCCCCAATTCGCCGCCTTATCGTTCACCCCCCGTGGTGGCCTCCTCCATAGATGCTGCGCTCGTCGGCGTTTTCATGTCCCAAATCAAATTAGCCTGTGCAGCATGCAAGGGCGTATGACTCTTGGTTGTGAAAAACGTGCACGCACAGCCTGTTCGTCCTCTTGGGTGTATCGAACTGTACAAGTTCGGGTCTATGAAATTTGCAGTCAGTTAGTTTGAAGAGGGCAAAGCCTATTGCGGTCTCGTACAATACCAGCATGGACGGACGGGTATCCCACTGAGGGAGGAAGCTGGGAACGAATGACGGTATGCCCGGCCCGCATCAGAGACCAACAGGGGCGCGCCTTAATCCGACTCTGAGCCAAACGTTCGGCTAGCGCTTACCGTCCCTCTCGCTCTTCTTATACCTCGCATCTCTACTTTTCAATGGGACCCTAACGTACTTTTAATCTTAAGTGGCAGAATTGGCGCCGCCCGAGGCCGAGGGGGAGTACCACAGTAATGTGGGACACCCGAGCCTCCGGACTTGCCTAAGGTGAGTCCTGCCTAATTTTTGGCCCATGTCCCTTCATGGGACATTTCTTGTTTTGTCTTTTATCTTACTGTAAGAATATGAAGTTTGGGCAGTGCTGATTACCAGGTGTGAATAGCCCAAAGGTACTACCTTTGGGCTGCTTGTGCCTGGTAATCAGTGCTGCCCGAACTTTGTATTCTTACAGTAAGATCAAATACAATCATATGAAATAGAAAGACAAAACAAGGAGTGTCCCGCGAAGGGACGTGGGCCAAAAATTAGGCAGGGCTCGCCTTATTTCAGCAAGTCCTCCACGTCTTACACGTCGCCAAGGCAGATCCTTGGATTCAACGCTCATCACCGCGCTCCCGTGCGCTCGTTGCTCAATATCAAAGTTGTCATTTTACACTATTAAGACCTCGATTGTACATATACGCCTCAATCTGGCCTTCTCTCCAACTCCTTCAAATACAAACCCCTGAGTCAGTGACGAACTTCTTCTCGAACTGCTTCTCACCGTTAAACACAAGGCTCCCTCCATATTCCTCATTAAACGTGGAAATCCTGCCCGGAAACTCATAGTAAGCATTTTTTTCAGCACTCACTCGCCGAATCCAACGCTCAGCTATTCACGTGTGATAGGGACTGCCAGTGGCCGCCTCGCCCGCAATGTGGATGCGGCCATAACCAATTGGGTACACGACACTAGAAAAGCTATTGAATTGCCTAGGTGTGAATTGCCCAAAGGGATCCATCGTGTACGGGTTGTGGTATGTCGAATGCCGCGTGCCCTAGTTCACATCAAAGATGACGCTTTGTTTGTTTGCAGCAAACTCGAGCTGGTCTTTATACGAGTCCCAGAAAACGGCCGGTCCGGTCATTGGCACCGTGCACCGGCAGGGCTGTGACAGAATTTGCGTTCCATGACACTAACGACCTCGGAGAATCGTTCCCTGTGGGTCCCCGCCGTTGTACACGGAAAATTCAATCCATGTCTGGTCGTCGAGTGTCTCCACTTCAGAAATGACAATATTGGATATAACATACCGTAAATGTCCATGCCATGGGAGTAACGGTTAATGGGTTTGGACGGCTCGGACACCATGGCCCAATCTCTCGCAATCTCGACTTGACGTATGATGGCCTCTGTCGCAACGCACTCATCCTCATGGCTGACAGCGATACTTGTAGGAAACAAGAGTCAATCTCCGATAACCACAGGTGTATTCCATTCGTTCTGATCCTAGGCTCATCATACGAACCCATAGTACGAGCTTACTAACCATATAAACGCCTATCTCCCCTACGAGCTCACTTCTGCGCCTCCAAAGTCGCATCCTCGAGCTCCTTCGAATACAGGCCCCTGACGAAGTGATCACGTGCGCGCGTCTCCTCGGTGAATATCAAGCTCCTTGTG
Source organism: Russula dissimulans (assembly GCA_022376545.1). Classification (NCBI taxonomy): domain Eukaryota; kingdom Fungi; phylum Basidiomycota; class Agaricomycetes; order Russulales; family Russulaceae; genus Russula; species Russula dissimulans. Next base: position 1,397,162 of record WTXJ01000002.1, on the reverse strand, counting down.
TACTCCTCCTCGAACTTGGGAAGCCAGGGCAGGAAGTCCAAGCGAACGATCTCCTCTACCACCCGATTCGCAGAATCCAGCGCCCCAGCAACCCACGCATGGTTGTGACTGGCCACCTCACCTGCAAAGTGGAACCGGCCATAACCTGCGGTGTGCACGATACTGTTATAGAGGAGGCTATATTGCCCAGGTCCGAAGTGCGCGAAGGCACCCATCGTGTTCGGGTTGTGGTACCAATCGAACGCACGGTAGTCCAGGGTATCCTTCCGAAGCTTGCTCTCCTCTACGTCATGCAACGTGGCAAGGTCCGCGTAGATCTGGTCAAGGAGGAGCTTCTCCGACGGCGGTTGTTCCTTGGGTGGTGCGGACAGGTTGGTCCAATCAGGGTTCTGGATGAGGGAACCGTAGCGGAAAGCGTCTTGTTGCCTAAATAGAAGCGGTCGGCTCAGCATTATGCGTATGCAGGGCGAGACGGAGTAGGGAAACCTATGCACCAATTGTACGTTGCCATCAATACACCAGGGCCAGACTCGCCCAACCCAGCGCTGGGGTATACCACCACTCGGCTCTGGCGGTCAGTATAGCTAGAGCCTCCGAGCTGTTTCTGGCCATTCTGTTCCCACCAGCGAGAGTTGAACTTGATCCCGACTTTGACGGCAGGACTGTATCCGAGGGTGCGGATGGCCTGGCGCTGTGCATAACTCATAGTGACTTTCTGCGTGTTGATGGTGCGAAGGACAGCAAATGAGGCGGTCGAAACGACGTGGCCAAAGTATTCATCATGGGTCTCGCCTGTTTTTGTGTCCTGGTAGGTGACCTTCATGAATGGGAAACGGCGCCAAAAGCGGTTCAGATAGGGGAAAACCTGGTGTGGGAATAGGAATAACTGTTCGACTTTCGTGACGCGGCTATTGTAGGTCGGCTTGACCTGCAACGCATCAAGCATCGCGTCTGTCAACACCCTGCTGCCCCCTTCGAAACAGTGCCAGTCGACTTTCTTCGTAGGATCGTCGAAGTCAAGAGATTCGAGGACGTCCTGGAGGTTGAATTGAGTGTGACGGTAGCCCGCAGGATAAAGATAGTCAGGATACCCACTTCGGCGAGGGCCTTATCATAGCCACCTGACCCACTACCCCTAGTCTCCAACCAATGCGCGACAGACGGCGGATATTTCGCCTCTTGCGTCAGGTAGGCTCTCGTTGAGGCCCAGTCATATTCCAGAAGCTTAGCCCAACCTTCGGGGAAGTGCCTGAGAAGAGGTTCCCGGAATTTGTCAAAGGCCTCCGAAGTGCATGCGTCCACCCCATTGAGCTTCCTCTTCCACGGGTCCGTATATTCCTTCGTCAGATATTCGAGCGGTACCTGATATTTTGTGAGCTGCGTTTGAGAGAAGAAATGGAAGGAGACTCACAAAGGGAGAATCACCGAAGTGATCGCCTACACCTTGGGCAGTCAACCGGTTTTTCTTGACATCTACACGACATCCGTGAGGCCACAAGTCTATCTTATGGAATTCTGCACTCACCGTTAAAGAGAAAGACGTTTTCATCTTGTCCAAAGACATATTTGATCAACTTGGATTCCAGATGAAGTTCCTTGATGAGCTTGAAAGTCTCCTTGTTCGCATTATTATCCGGAAAGCGCATGCCACCGACGTCGAAATAGTCGTGCTTTCCCTTAGGACTTTTGGGACTGGGAGGGAATTCATACGTAAAGAGCCTGCCCCCGTGGCGTTCTGTCGCCTCGAAGATCTTGTACGGGACTCCGAAAGATTCCAGAAGCTTGGCAGTACGCATGCCTGCGACACCAGCGCCGATGATAGCCACCTTGAACCACGGTGGGAATCCGATCTGAGGCGGTTGAGGGGTTTCGCTCCAAGGAGTGTGGGTGTCGGGAGCCTGGCGAGCCTTGTCGAGATCGATCAGATCTTTCCAGGTGGGTGCGGGTACGGAGGGGAGTAACGGGGTCTGGAGTGGGACCCTGGCTGCGCCCCCGCCCCCGCCCCCGCCGCCACCACCACCACCACCACCGCCTCCACCACCTCCACCACCCCCGCCCCCGCCCCCGCCGCCACCGGCAGCACGACGAGTAGGAGGCGGGGCCTCAGGATCCTCCGCGAGCCCCTCGGCATCATGCTGAGAGAGGGTTTGCAAGAAGTTATTGTCGGGACTGATCCGGACTGGAAGGTCTTGGCTGTAGAGCTCGTCGAGTCTCTCGTTGACATAGTATTGAGCGCGCTTGATGCGTACGTCTGAGCCGTCGCTGATGTACTGCAGGTGTTCCAAGTCGAGCTCCTTAGCCTTCTCGTTTACAGAACATTAGGGATTTGGATGCGCACCTGTGCAGAGGCTGCCATGGCGGACGCGGCAATGTGATGTGTAGGAGACACGGTTGTCACTGCGCCAGAGCTGGCATTTATATGCGTCCGGAGGCACCCTCAAATCACGCTGACAGAAGGCACAGGCCCTGTGTAACGATTCTCCCCAGGTTATGGACATACATGTCGCCTGACCCGTCGCCGATCCGAGTCATGGCCGTACACACGGAACACACGGAAATGTTTGCGAGCCGGAGAGACTTCGGAAGTGGGCGTTAGGAACTACCTAACCAGGGCTTTGAAGGGTCCAGACCGGTGAGAGCTTGAAAAGAGGTCCCAAAAAAGGACTTGGAAGTATTTCAACTGACGTCTGACGGCGGAAGTGAAGCGGAATGCATGACAAGGTAACTTTGTGCGAGACAGGACAAGAGATCCAGGCGAAGGCCAGTACTAGTGTTATCGCAGCTCATGACCTCGCAAGCAAACCCCGAGTTAAGCTGCATCTGAACCATGGTTAGCCTCAGCAGTCACTAGCAACGGGAAGCGAGCCTGAGGTCGGACTCCGACTCGGAACCAGCTGAGATCCAAACAAAGAATCGTTCTTATGCTGTTAAGTTGCAATCATTGAACATTGACGTATTAACCCTGGCGCTTCCGCTATCTAGGCGCGCTATGTCATATCACTGGCAGGTGATGACCATCAGTCTTCTTTAATCTCTACGCAAACCAGAAATACCTGCAATGAGTTGGTCATGACCCCGCTGCAGGAACAACAACTGTCATCGCTATCGTCCCATCGCGACCAGTGGCAACTCCGCCGTCCCAGGCCCTTTGCTATCGATGGAGCTTGACCGCTCTTTCTCCACAAATCACCGACTTGCGCTATGTGCAGAGCGCCTATATCTGTTTCTCTAAATTACACCAGCGGCCGCCATTTTCAAGCAAGCGTCATCCACTGACACCCGCTTGCCAACACTCAAATCCTGAACCACAGGTCCATACCAAGGGTACTGGAATTTATGGTTGTTTCAAAGTTGCCACGGACCTCAGCGACCTCACATCCCAAATCCATTTCCATACGTCCAAGTCGGCATGAACTTGAAGGTCGGCGCCACCGATCGTTTCTCCACGGTCTACGGTGAGACTGGCTCAGCTGATATCTCTCGTAATTGATTAGTCGCCAACGAATTTGCTATCACTTGGCCAGAATGAACTCCGATCGAGTCAAGTAAGTTCTCAATGCGCCTGTCTTCTTCAGGGATCCCGCTGGGTACCCTGAAAATTATTCAGACAGGGAAGACGTCGAACTTACGTACAAGTAAATGGTCCACGATATGTTCTAGATGCATTCTTACCTTTCAATATGGGAAAATCGAACACGTTCGGCATGAAAAATTTCTCCCAGACACGGAATTAATTCGCGGAACAACTCGTCGCACCGTACGACTGACGGTGCCTTCAAGGCGCGCTTCCTTCTGGCGCCTTACACCCGGCCAGACCCCTTCTTGTTGATAGACCCTCTCTACCGACAAGGAGACCGAGCAGGCTGGCAGACCGTGGCTCTGATTACGATCCCCGGAAATTATACCCACGGTAGCACTCCCCCTGCCGAATTCCCTGTCTGTATCGTGAGCGTTTTTCAAGACGGTGATACGCGCACCAGCAATGGGACAGCCCGGTACATGGGAGGCATGGATTCTCAAGGCCACTTCAATTCGACCTTGGCCACCTACAGGGTCACAGGACCCAACTCCCGACGTTGCACAGCATTTCTCTAGACGCGGGCAAGGTTTAACTATTCCAGACGAGGGCATCTCGTTGCATATATCGGGATTAGGATATAATATAGACATACACGGGAGCATTTGTACTCTCTTGCTAGTGCTACATCGAGTCGCAGTTCCCGGGGCGCACGTAAATAGAGTCGAAAAAAAAAGAAAAAGAAAGGGGATGAAAAAGTGATGGGAGGCAAGGGTGGTGGTGAAGGCGTGGGCGTCGCAATATATTGTCTTGACTAGGCGATCGAGGGTGACGAGGGGACCTTCGACGATCGCAGGAGGATGTTGGGGGGAAGGATCAAGGCCTTTGTTGAACCAACCACGCGCTCCGGGATGGCCGTTCCGTGGTCCCCGGGTGGCGCTGACAGAGTTGAAGGTCTCGACGTGGGTCGGCTCCCGCTCAACATGCTCCGTGCCATCTTTTCTTCCTTCGCCCGGCATCATTGGTCTCAGTTTTTTGCGTAACTCTATGTCCGTTATATTGTTGTTTCCCTTTGAAAATTCTTATAGCGATGGTAATCTGTGTCCTGCAAACGTCTTTGCCCTGATGTATAACAGGCATGCGTGTTGCTTCTTTGCTGACTACAGCATGCCGCTTACCCTCGTCGCGTCTTCTGCTATGGCATATTGGGGTCGTTTCCGCCGTGCGCACCCTTCGACATACCCCATGGGTGCCGCATTTCAGTCTGCACATGGCTGTTCCTGGCTTGTCCGCTTTGGGGAACTGGATGAAAAGTGGGTCGCCCTTGCCCTCCCATTTGGGTTCATCCTCTAGTCACTCTTTTTCTTTGATCACAACGTCTCCATGCGCCAGCCTCCTCCCCTGTATTTCTCTCACATGTGAAGCTGATCAATGGGGATCGTTGCTCTGCGCAGTCGTTGATCGCGCAAGGATCCCACTTCCCGCTACGCAAGCCTGCTGGCTTCCACTACGACTTTGCGCTTCTCGGCCTCCTCGGCATCCCTACACCTAATGGGTTGATTCCACAGGCACCGATCCACACGCACTGTAAGGTACCCCTCGGAGCTACGCTCGCATCAGCTCAACACTATACCTCTTCCTGTCTAGTTTCTGCTGTGTTCATCGCCCTTCTGCTGTGTCGCTAGCACGCGACATCATTCATTAATGTCATCTCTTTCCTTCCTGTGTTACTTTCACTGCCTTCGTTTACTAGTAGGTACCCCTGCATATAAAGCCTCCCTAGGCTCCGAGTCAGGGAGAGAGCATAGAAGCATTGGTCGAATCATATCCGAGTCAACTTCCGTTTTCGTTTAGTGTTCTCGCATGCGTTCATATTGTCTCATCCCGTCCCGTCAGCATCCATCAGCGTCCGTCTCGCTCTTCACACGCACACACATTCTCTCTCTCTTCTCTCGGTCTACTCACTCGCCTAAGCACCCCTCAATCTATACAGCGCTCTCTGCTCGTGCACGAGTTTGTGTCTGAAGATGAAGGCGTCCTCAGGAGTATGGTCAAGAATAAGAGAAAAACGACGAAATTCGACGTGAGAGACAAACTGAGGGGTTGTATCACTGGCGTGAACGTTCCTGGGCATTTTGAGTCCGAGTAGCATAGATGCCAGTTCCGGAGTTCAGTTGGGCGCGCCTGCGCAGCACCGTGACTTCGTGTCGTCTCGGGAGGACGATGCGCCATAGCCATAGGGTACATAGCTACGCTTTGACGTGGCGGTAAGCAGCGGCGTGGGGAAGTCGCGAGGCCTGCACTGGTCTTCGAGGGTTCGGAAAAAAGTGATGTAAGGGATATGGCTGATATAGGTTTGTCAGTTTGTACGGAGTATAATACTTTCCATCTGAGGATATTGCATTAATGAGGTCATCGAGCCATGGCATTCGATTAGTGGCCCAAAACCGAACCGATGGGAGAACTTGTATGTTATTTACTGTAACTCACCTGTCTCACCATAACCCTCCTCTCCTTCACCAATTAAACGATGAATTCCACGGATAAGTGAATGCAGGACTCATTCCCGTTTGCTTGTGTATGGCAGGGTTGACTGACTACTGGCACTGGCAAACAGTAATCGGACTCCGACTTATTATTATCGGAGCCAGGTTGGATGAGCGGCGAGCCGATTTTGATCGTACACATAAGTGCAAGTATTAGAAAGTGTTCCAGGGTGAACTATACTAGATGCGGGCAACGTAGGATGGATCAGAGGCAAGAACAGTACGTACATGACAAGACCTGCTATCTTCGGCTTTCTCCGGCTTCGACTTCCGACAATGTTCAACCGTCCAACCGTCACGTGAACGTTCAACCTCGCACTGACACAGGGCCCAGTTGGTACTGCGTACACACATGCACCGTCTCGAGGATCGTATTGCGAGGGTTCTTTGGACGCGTTTTCGCAGGGCAATGTGCGATTGAGTGCCTACACTGTTGACCATGTGGCGCTGGCGTGGGCCACTGACATCTCGCCATCCCACGCCGGCTCCACGAAGGCTGCCTTGGGCGTAAATCTGTGCCATACCTAGTATCTATCCATGCAGTATTCCAGTAAAAGGCCGTACAACGTGGGAACGCAAAACCTGAACCCTATTATCCCTCTTGCATTGGACAAACATTCCACCATCTAGTTCTTTCCCTTCAACATTCATGCATCATTGATGACTCCAACAACCGCGTCTTCCACAGGATTTCAACCCATCCTCGATGCCGCACTCGACGGCTATGCCAAGCAGACTGGAATAGACCTTGCCAAACATCCCTCCGCAGATAAACTCCAGAATTGCCATTCTCTCGAGGACGTCCTCCAACTCTTGCTGGAAAGAGAGACGGCGTCACGTTGTTTACGAAACTATCTGTACAGTAAAGTGCAAGACGAGAGGAAGATCGAAAGCGCGCGGAGACACCGTGACAATTAGAGAGGGAGACGAGATGTAAAGATGCGTGGGGTACGACCGTAGATAGCCGCCCTCCACAAGGAGCTGGAAGGTGTCTTTAAATGTATCGCAGGTACCTACTTGAATATCCATAAGGAGGCATTGGGGATGCTAAGGTGGGAAGGGCAGAGGAGGTATGTTACGAAAGGAGGGCGCGGTGTTCGGTGATAATCGGTTGACACGCATTTTGGGCGTAGGAGAGAAGACGAGTGATCTGGTGGTGAGTGCCTCAGGCTGGGGAAACAAGAGCTAATCGAATAGAGTAGCGACCATCTGTATCAAAAGAACGTAGGTATGATGAACGTACAACTGCCGCGTGTGTTAGCGGCTCAGCTTGGTGGAGGCAAAGATATGAAACAAGAAAGAGGATGACGAAAGCAGGTGAACAAACTACTAGTAGGTAGGAATCAGAAATCATACAAGTACAGACACGATGAACGCAAAGTCGCGTGAAAAACAAATGCGACCGTCGACAGCATGAAGAGAGAACACTGGCGCGACTGGCGGGAGAGGGTGGGGGACCCAGACACAGTAAGTGCGACGCTTTGTGTCAACGTGCTTTGTAAGTCCGGCAGAGTCGAGTTCCGAGAGGGCGAGGAGGTCGTAGATGTCGAAGTTGGATGGGTTGATACGCGAATCGAAAGATCCGCGTTGTTGACTAAGGTGTGAGAGTCGCCCGAGAAGCCGAGAGCGTGGTCGCGAGCGAGGACAGGAGAAAAAGAGGGAGCACTGAGTCGACGCGAACGCAGGCACGGCGGCGTGGTAAAGCGTTCAAAGTCGAAGCTCGGGGGCCGGGAGAGGGAGGAGGGCAGACGAGAGAGACTTTTTGCGGGGTTCGCGAGAGAAAGAAGAGGTGAGAGAGAGGTGATATTCTGCGCGGTAAGGTCGCTTAGCCCTTCTACGGGTTTTTTTCGAGGGTTTATATACATCTTCGGGCATCTAAACAAACGATCTGTGATAATCTGAAAACATACCGTACTGTTTTGGGGTGACACGCGGGTAGTAAGTACTGTCGGTGCTACCGTGCTAACTGTATGGGTACAGTATAGGCGGTGACAAGGGTGAGAGCGTCGGCTGATGTGGGCGCGCTATGAGGTCCCCATTGGTTGCTGGCGACGTCGTACGGGCGTCGTATCGTATTGTAAGGTAGAGAGAGCTAAGGAGGAAGCGGGCGTACGAAAGGAGTAATACTGAGCATGCAGACACGAGCCGAACAGTCCAACAACGGTATCGATCGGGAATTTGGGGCACGGCGAGGTTAAGCGACGCGTCGGCCGAGTAGGAGGTCCGACGGGCTTCGGGCGATGAATGGGATTTGGGCGCGCGGTTGGTTTCGAGAAGGCGGGCGTACAAAAGGGGAAATGTCAGAAATTGGAGCACGAGCAGGACAGTCTAACAAAGGCAGCATTCAGAATTTTGGGACATGGCGGGGTGGGGTGAGTTGGCCGAGTATAAGGTCCGGCGGGGCTAACCATTGAGCTCGGAACGAGCGATTCGGAGCGCCCGCACACCAATCTTATCTTATCTTATCTACATCGCCCCTCGAGCACGCCCCCGATTCGTCAGCCGTGCCTCGCGCCCCTTTTTCGTCGTCCGACTCTCTCTTCTCGCCCTCATCCTCCTCCTCGAAACCGACCGCGCGCCCAAGTCCCAATTCATCGTTTGAAGCCCCACCGGACCTCCCACTCGGCCGACGCTACTCCCGCCCTCATCGACCTCCTCAGTCCCCCAAAAATCGACCGTGCGCCCTACTCCCATTCATCGCTTGAAGACCCATCGGACGTCCTGCTCGGCCGACGTCACCTGTCGCCTTGGCCAACCTCGCCGTTCCCCGAAAGCCCTGAACGCTTCCCCAGTTGGAATGTCCTGCTCGTACTCCCGTTTCTGTCGTTTCCCTTTTGTACGCCCGCTTTTCTCCTCTCTCGTGTTACCCGCACGTCACCCCGAAAACAGTACGGTATGTCTTTAGATCCTCTTAGATCGCTTGTCTAGATGCCCCAAGATGTATTTAAGCACTCCAAAACGCCCGTAGAGGGCAAGCGACTCAGTACGCGATAATTCGCCCTTCCTTTTCTCTTCTTCTTGTGCGATTCTGACAGCCCTCTTTGGCCTGCTACTTTCGCCTCTGCCGCCTTTCGATCTTCGACTTCGAACGCCTTACCGCGCCGCCGTGCCGACCCGCGTTCGCGTCGTCCCCCTCCTTTCCTCTCTCTCTTCTTTCTTCTACGCGCGTCTCGCTCTCGGCCTCGCCTCGGACGACTCTCGCGCCCTAGGCAACAACACGGATCTTTCGATCTGTGTATCGACCCATCTTAGCTCGACTTCGACAGACCTTCTCTCAGCCCTTTGGAACTCGACTCTGCCGAACGAACTCACAGCGCATCGACACGACGCTTCGCGCTTACAATGGGGCACGCGGTGATGGGAAAGGGAGGTGACTGGCACTTTGTACTTCATGAAATTGTTAATAAAGAGGTTAAACATGATATATGGTTCTGTGGGACAACCCAGCACCATGTCAAAGAAAATCCAGGGTACCATTTTGGGTTCCACCGTTGGGTAAGGGTAAGCGGGATTGCCGCCTTCGGCGACAAATCGCCCGGGCTATGACCCATTTACCCTCAGGCTTCCTTTGTACCCTTCCGTTCAACGTTTACAGTAACCGTCACGTGGGCTCAACGTCCAACCTCACACCGTCGCACTCACACAGTGCCCAGTTGGTACTGCGTACACACATGCACCGTCTCGGGGCTCGTATTGCGAGGGCTCTTTGGGGCAATGTGCGATTGAGTACCTACACTGTTGCGCATATGTCTGTGGCATGGGCCACTGACATCTCGCCATCCCACGCCGGCCCCACGAAGGGTACCTTGGGCGTAAACCTGTGCCATACCTAATATCCACATTCCAGTAAAAGGCTGTACAACGTGCTGCGGACGATATGGGGCCTGGGATAGGGCGATATGACCACCCAAAAAGCAGGGAAGCTACTACCATTGAAAGATACACGACCACCCCTCCACTCGAACAACACAACCTGACTCATCCCGTACCACGCACTCCTAAGCAAGTAAGTTATAATGCGTAGATAGTACGTGACCGCCTCTGTACCTGTCGCACGTGTTGCGGAATACAAATTCGAAAAAAAAGGCTGTACAACGTGGGAACGCAAAACCCGAACCATATTTGCCCTCTCGGGTTCGGGTTGGACAAATATTCCACGACATTCATGCATCATTGATGACTCCAACAACCGTGTCTTCCACAGGATTTCAAGCCATCCTCGATGCCTCACTCGACACCTATGCCAAGGAGACCGGAATAGACCTTGCCAAACATCCCTCCGCAGATAAACTCCAGAATTGCCATTCTCTCGAGGACGTCCTCCGACTCTTGCTGGAAAGAGAGACGGCGTTCAAAGACTATCGGGATGAGCACCGCAAGTTGATCGACTGTCTTCGTCCTGTAGTCCAAATTATCCACAAATTTTCAAACATCCTTGGGGAGGTAGCTGGCCTCGTAAGTTTCGGGCAACGAATTCACCTTCTCTCGTTAAACCCTCACGGTTCCCAACAGACACCATTCCAACCGACAAAAGCGATATTTGTCGGCATCGATGTTCTCCTCTCAGTACGTCTCTATCTCCATTTGTCTCATTGGATTTCTTGATTAATACGCGTTTATGTCAGACGGCGATCGGGGTAAGCTCGAGCTATGACGCACTCCTCGAGCTCTTTGAATGTGTCGCAAATTTTCTCAAACGCCTCCATATTTATACTGAGAAGATCACGTTGTCCCCTACGATGTCGGACATAGTTGTCCAGATTATGGTTGAGGTTCTTTCCGTGCTTGCTCTGGCAACCAAGCAAATCAAAGAAGGACGATTCAGTAAGTGGCCCATTGCCTGTAGACCTTCCTTATTTGAGCGTACCACAGAAAAATTTGCAATGAAGTTGATAGGAGAGAGTGATGTCGAGGCTATCCTTCAGAGATTGGACAGGCTTACACAGGAGGAAGCCCGAATGACTGTGGCCCATACTCTGGAAGTGGTTCATGGAATCTTTGACAATTTGAAGATAGTTCTGAATGGTGCGTGATCCTTACTCCAATAATTATCACGCAATTGAGATTTCTCTGAATAGACGGCAAAGCATCGACGGAAGGCATATGGAAAGCTTTAGGTATGTTCTGCCTGTGTGGGACGTCCAAACCGCCTAATATTAATGCGCCTTGTAGTTATGATACAGCAGACAGCAGAAGAAATAAACAGGATGGAACGTCAGTCCCTTCATCACCCGTTGCGGCTGTTCTCTCCAAGCTAAGCGTTATTCACAGGAAATCAGCTCCAAAGGGACATCCGAAGTTGGCTCTCCCCTCCAGACCCGTCGATAAACCACAATATCGCACGCGGAATCTACCACGATGGAACTGCCTCATGGTTCACCGAAAGCAGCACATTTAAGGAATGGAAATTGAACGGATCCCTTTTGTGGGCCCATGGCAAACGTATGTGGTTCACCACTTGTTAAAGTCGTTATCTCAACCTGTGTCCTGATCGCGGCCTCGGGCGCATTTAATAGCCGGATCTGGCAAGAGTATCCTCTGGTAAGTGATCCACCAAAGTTCCTCGTGGGATGTATTCAAACGGTCCACCAGCTCTAGCATTATACAGAACCTGGAACGTCTACGGGATACGGGATTGGCAATGACGACATACTTCTATTTCGATTTCAAAGATGCCAATAAGCAGCAAGTCGGTACGTTACTGGCGTCATTCATTGCTCAGCTGTCGGCGAAATCCAATGCTTGCAACAACATTCTCTCTGCTCTATACTCCGAGTATGATGCTGGATCACGACGGCCTAGCGATGAAGCTCTGATGAATTGCTTTGTAAATATGCTCAAAATTGAAGGACAGCCAACAATCTATATCGTTATTGATGCCATCGACGAGTCTCCAAATTCCCCTGGTGTTGTAACACCTCGAGGACGAGTCGTCCAGATGGTGGAGAAGCTAGTTGGCTTACGGCTTGAAAACGTTCGTATTTGCGTAACGAGTCGTCCCGAAGCCGATATCCGAGCTTCCTTGGAATCTTTGGCATCTCACACTGTCTCCCTTCACGAACAAGAAGGACAAATGAAGGACATCTCAGACTACGTCAGATTTATCATCTACTCTAACTGGAATATGCGGCAATGGAGGGTGGACGACAAGGAATTGGTAATCGATACGCTGAAGCAGACGCAAAGAGCGTCCGCGAGTTCGCGAGGAGACTTGAGGCCGGGAAAGAAGAAGAGGATAGAGTGAGCAGAACGAGCAAACGCGAATATGAACGCAGACGGGCCCGGTAGCTCGCGATCGGCGTCGTGATCGAGTCGGAGGGAGAGGTGTTGAGGGAAAGGAGAAGGCCACAAGACGAAGGCGATTCTTGAGGGCACACGAAAGGTTTCGAGAACAAAACGCGAGGGGAAGTTACATTTGAGCACTGGGAATGAAGCCGTTAAGTATCTTTTTCGAATCATCGTACTGTAAGTAAGCTTTTAGTGGTAGTCCGGTAAGTAAGGAATACGGTCGTAATCTAGGGTGAAAGACATTTCAGATCTAAACAAAGGCAGAGGAGAGATCTAACTGAATCAAGGGTAAGGATGAAAGGGACGCGAGGCGAGTATCAAAGGTATGAAAGGAGGGGCAGAGTCACGATTTGTAAGTAGCAAAAACTCTAAGGGGAGATCTGAGAAAAGGAACACGATACCCGAGGCGAAACCAAAAACGCGAAGAGACGAGTCTAGCAGGGGTGGCCCAGCGAGTCGGCGCGAAGCCCCAAGTGCGGCCGCGAGGTTGAGGCGAGGCCCTTTGATGAGCGAGTGGGCGTCGTAGATGTCGCGTCGCGGAGTCGATAACGAGGAGGGTGGGCGTCGAGGGAGCTGTGTCATGCGGTTGAGGACAAAGGCGAATGAAAGGGAGATGGGCGCGGGAACGAGGCGATAACGAAGAGGCGAGGCGGAGGCGGTGAGAGGCGTTGACGTGGGGATCGAGTCGGCGTCGGCCAATACCCCCACAATTCCGCGGTTTTCGCGATCAACCGCACCGCTCACCTTACACCTCCCGGGGGGTTGAGATCTTGACCGTCCCCGGTCAAGCTTTGTCTTCGTTATCGTCGCTGTCTGCGTCATCGGGGTCGTCGGCTGCCGTTTCTGCGATGATAGCAGCGAGGTCATCACGCTCAAGAACGCGTGTGACTGGGATGCAAGTCTGTGAGCGCGTGAAATAGGGAATAACACGAAAGGCGGCGTAGCGGAGCTTCGAGACCGCGCCGTCCAGCTCTGCAAGGCGGTATGCGCCGTTGCGACTCCTCCTGACAACGAGCATTGGGCCGAAATATCGAGGCTTGGATTTTCGCCCAAGGTCAGACTCGATGATGGAATTGCGTACGAGAACCAGGTCGCCGGGTCGAAAGTCGTAGTTTGTGATGGTGCGGCCGTGCTGGCGCTCGAATTGGCGAACTGAGGCAAAACGACTTTTGAGGATGTTCTCGCGGATGGCAGCGAGGTCGCTCTCGCGCATCTCGAGCTGGCGTGCGCGTGTGGCGATGAGGTCGGCGGTGGACAATGGCTTGGTGAGCTCAGGGACCAGAAATGTAGCGAGGGTGATGTCGAAAGGGAGGAGCGGCTCAACACCATGAGCCATGTAGAAGGGGGAGTAGCCTGTGGACCTGCGAATGGTGGCACGGTCTGCCCAAAAGACATGGGGCGCACGTGCTGGCCATTTCGAGGGATCACCGTCACAGGCCTTGACGAGGGATTCGCGAATCGTGCGGTGCTGCCGCTCGACAATGCCATTTGCGCGCGAGTTGTAAGCGGAAATTCGGATATGTCTGATGCCATACCTGTCCGCAAGCCAGTCCAGCGCTGCGATGTAAGGTGTGCCGTTGTCAGATACGATTTCTTCGACAGCTCCCCAGCGACACAGCACCTCCTCAAAGAGGAAGGCACCGAGGGAGCGGCCGTTTTCAGCACGCAGGGCACGCCACTCGGGCCAGGCGGTGAGGGAACAGCGGGCTTGTGTGATGTAGCGGAAGCCACCAACACGGGGCATGAGCATGGTATCTGTGTATACCTTTCTGAATAGGGGCGCGGGAACCGGGACGGTGGGCGGAATGCGGAGCTTTGTGGTTTGGCGTAGTTGGCATTGGTGGCAGGTGGTGATGTACCACTTGATGTCTGGTTCCAGCGATGGCCACCAGAATCGGTCGGCGAGGGCGCGGCGAGTTGAATAAAAGCCTTTATGGCCAAGGTTGTCATGAGCTTCGCGGACTAGGACCACGCGCTGGGAAGGGGTGATGTAAAGTTGATGGCGCCCTTGTACTTGGCGTCGCCAGAGTCGTCCGTCGGTGAGGAAGAAGCGCTTGGCCGCTGAGAGCAAGCGAGCCTGGCCAGCGTTGTCGAGGCCATCAGGGAGGCGAAGGGTCACGAGGTACTGGCGGACCTGTGCAACGTGCTCGTCTGCCTTGTGCGCTTTGTCATCGAAGGGGAAGGTGGGAGTGCTGAGCTCCTCAACCGGCTCAGCCAAGAGGATGCCTGAAGTGAAGGCATGCTGGTCAGTGCGATGGCATGCTGTCCAGCTCACCGGCCAAAGCGCGAGGGACAGCGCATGGTCGATCCACTCCTCGGGATCATCGTCCTCGTCTTCGCCTTCCGCCGGCTCACGCCGTGATAGGCCATCGGGTCCTCGATGTTTTGATGCAGGCATGTGAACGAGTTTGAAGTTGAAGAGGTGGATCGCAGCGATCCACCTGTTGATTGTGGCATTGGGCTGTATGTCGGGATTCTTGAGCATGCCGCGGATGAACTGGGCATCCATTTCAATGATGAGGTTGGGGATGCCGACGATGTGGAGGCGAAGGGCACGGAGGGCACGAAAAAGCCCATAGAGTTCGAGCTTGGCTTGGGAGTAGTGGCTCTCGCGCTCGTTCCAGGCGATGGACCCAAAACGTGCTGGGCGGCGTCGCCCATCGGGGCACTCCTGGGACAAAATCCATCCTACTCCCCGGTAGGATGAATCTATGGCGAGGAATACAGGGCGATCAGTGGTGTAATCGATGGATATGAGGGCTGGAGAGGTAATTATCGCGTCCTTGAGGGTGGCCATTGCCTGGTCATGCTCCTCCTGCCACACAAATGCCATGCCTTTGCGAGTGAGATCGATAAGCGGGCGGGCGATGGTAGAGTAGTTGCGGACCCAAATCCGCATGTATCCTGCAGTGCCTAAGAAGGCACGGACGTCAGTCACGGTGCGGCATGAGGGCCAGTCACGGATCCTGGCAATTTTGGAGTCGTCGGGGATGCGGCCATCGTAGGTACATTTGTGGCCCAAAATGATGACTTCGGGCACGGCGACACAGAGCTTGCTGGCTGAGACAGTCGCGCCGGCGATGCGAAGGCGGTGGAGAATGCGATGGAGGTCGTTGAGGTGTTGCCAGATGAAGAGTCGGATGTTGGGATTGTCGGGGATGGTGTGGAATTTGTCGTTGCCTGTCTCGTGGCGCGTGGGAGGGCCCTTGATGCAGATGTCATCCAGGTAGGACCAGGCGACGTGCGGGATCTCGGGCTCGAGAATAAAAGCAACATCTTCATGGAAGATGGCTCCCGCATTGGTCCATCCCTGTGGCAAACAAGTCAGTCGTAATGAGCCGATGGGGGATTGTATAGTTGTGAGATCGCGTGATGAAATATCGAGCGTACGATGGTCGTAGCCCACGAACAAGTCAAGCATACTGTAGCATGCCTGGCCTGCCATAGACTCGATAAGCTGGTCGGTGAGAGGGGGAACGCCGGAGTTGCGGATTGTGACCGCATTGAGGGGCTGAAGGTCATGGACAAGGCGCAAAGAGCCGTTCTTCTTCTTGACACAGAAGAACTGTGAGCGATACGAGGCATCTGAGTGTTCGTAAACGCCTGCCGCAAACTTGTCTTTGAATATTTGGATGACATCGGGGAGGATGCCGGAGGGAATGGGGATGTTCTTGTGTGCCCAGGGGACATGTTCGACGATTGGGATTTTGACTGGTGAGAAATAGTCATCCCGGAATCTTCCTTTTTCATCCTCGGTCCATGCGAGGCCAAGCTCATTGACCTTGAGAACATACTGCAGAAGTTTTAGCTCCGCAGGCCATAGAAAGTCAGACTTATCAAGTTGGAGAGCATCCAGGCGCTCTTGTGTGAGGCGGGTGCCAGGCGTGAAGTCGGGAGGTGAGGTAGGAAGGGGTAAAAGTGTTAGTAGGGGGTCCTCCGGTCTTCGGCGAATGTTTCGGAAGTCTTCGGGAAGGGTTGCTGGAACTGGCCGAACCTTCCTGGCAACCTTTTTGTATGCAAGTGCGGTGGCAGGGGAGCTGAGATCAGAGGGCAGGAGCATGTGTCGAGGCTGTGCTGTACTGGTGGTGAAGGTGAGAATTTTGAGGCTGCCCACCTGTACTGTTCGCGATCGTGAGGGAACATGGATGCGTCGTGATTGGTTGTGGGGGTCACAGATAGAGACATCTAGGTTCCCTTCAGGGAGCTCCTCGAGGCGGCACAGGAGGAAGTTGAGGAATGGGCGGCCCAGAAGCAGGCGGAATGGGGCATGCTGCACGACATGTGCGTGAATCTGGAAGGTGATATCTCCCACACGCACTGGGAGATGCTCAGCAAGTCCGACTGTCCAGTTGGACGTACCATTTGCGCCCTCCATCTGTGTGCGTCGCTCGTGATTGACATGAGCACCAACCTCCCATGCAAGGTCCTGGCGAATGACTACAACTTGAGAACCAGGGTCTATGACTCCTGGTATTGCAGGGCCGTTGTTGACAAATACGTCGATCTCCTGGAGGGGTAAGGAAGCTTTAGGCCCAGGAGGGGGGGTGGCAGAGGGAAATGAAGGAAGGGGGAACGCAGCACATGAAGTCGGTGCCTCAGAGACCTCTTCGAGTGCACCAGCCTCCACTCGTCGAATGCGGAGTCGCTCGACAACCTCCTTACGGATGGCTGGACTTGCAGCAAAGATGTGCGCGGGGGTTGTGAGCGTGAGCTTCCCTCCCATGAGAAGGCTAAGGAGCTCGTCGATGAGGTGCTGTTCTTCGGCACCTGACTGATACCGGTACTGAGGGGCAGGCTTGGGATCGGCAGCTGGAGGAGGGGGAACTATCTCTTCTTTTGGTGGCTCGGCTTCTGGCAATTTGGAGGCCTTGCGCTTCTTCTTCTCATTCGCGAATACCTTGAAAATATGGGGATCACCCAACTCAGAGTCAGAGTCAGACTCATTGCCATCTGGTGCTGTTAGCTGGAGCGTGCATGACTCCACAATGTGAGCATAAGCAACTTGTGGGGCTGAGGTGGGAGGTGTGCGTGCTGCAAGCCATGCGTCGATGCTGGCTTGGAGTCCTCGACCTTTGCCATCGTTTGGCACAGGCTCTCCTGTCGGAAGAAAGATTCGGGCGTTGCGCAGGATGGCACGGCCTGAGCGGATATACTCTTCTGCTGCCGGGCAGTCCCGAACGCGATGGCCTGTCTGGTTGCAGAAGGCACAGGCGTCGGTGCGTGCACGAGATCGAAAAAAGGTTGCAGGGTCATCTGAGACGACCTGGGATGGGGGCATGGGTGCCGGATTGGCAGCGCGAGGCCATGGCTGTATGCTCGCAGGGGCTGCTGCCACAGGGGGGGCCTGATAAGCATAAGTCATAGGCAGAGGGACCACGGGGGAGAGCTGTGAGCTAGAGAGGCTGCCAGCAGTATTGATGGCATGAACTGCATATACACGCTCACGGATATTCATGCCTCGTAATTTGCTTATGACTTCCTCCAACTCCTGGTCTTCTGCCTTGGGCGCAGGCTCCTGGCGTCGCACAACTTTGGTCTCAACAGTGGGGGTGGATGCCTTGTGACTTCGCTTGTGTTTGCGGGTGTGCCATTCACGGTCAGCATGGCGAGGGTCATGGTCGGAGTCAGAGTCTAGTCCTTTGTTGTCCTGGTCTGAGTCATCAGAGTCGTCCAGTGAGAAGTGCCTGCCAGTGCAGACTGCTCGTGCTGTCTCATAAACATCTAAGTAGTCGAAAGGGGTGTCATCTGAGTGGTTGTGGTATTTGGCCAGTAGCCGTGCCTCCAAGCGCCGCTGATCGTCTGGGTGAAAGCCTCTCCAGAACAGCGAGTCCCTGCGCTCATTTGTAATCTTTGATGAGTCTACGAGGGGCTTACTGAGGACCATGAATTTGCGGAAATATGTTAAGACACTCTCCTCCCCTGTCATGCGCTTCCGGGAGACCTTCCTGAGCCAAGATTTGAGCTTGTCCTCACTGTACCGCCTGGAATGTTTGCCCTCTGAGTAGATGGCCTCCAGGTCACGTTGGAAGGCTGCCCAGTCATGGTTTGTGTAGCCATCCAGGGACTCCCACAGATCTTGGTGGTCGGGATTGACATAGCGGATAACCGTCTCCACCTTTTGTCTGACAGTAAGCCCATATCTGTCAGCTAGTTCCCCATACTGGTTGAGGAACTTCTTGAGTGGGTCATCGGCACGTGCTGAAAAATATGGGGCATTGCGGGAGGTGGGAACTGGCATGGCTCCAGGGCCTGTCATTGCAGCTTGTGCTTGAGCCATTGGTGGGGCGTGAGCTGGTGCGATGACTTGCTGAGCTGGGGCAGGGGCGTGGACGGGGATAGGTGCGAGGATGGGAGCAGGGGCAGGAGTGTGGACAGGGATAGGTGCGAGGATGGGAGCAGGGGCAGGAGCGTGGATGGGGATAGGTGCAAGAATAGGGGCAGGGGCAGGCCTAGGCAGGAGCTGTGAGACCGGGATGTGAGCAGAAGAGGACTTGGGAGCAGGGACGAAGACAGAGGCAGGGTATGCAGCAGATCTAGCAACAGGAGAGGACGCAGGGCTTGGAGCAGTTCTAGAGGCACGAGCACGAGCAGGAGCGGGTTTGGAGGGAGGGGCGGGTCGATTGGCAACAGATTTTTGGGAAGGGAGAGGAGCACGAGGTGGGGCGGAGGGAAGGCAAGGCAAGTCAGTGGGCTGAGGGGACGCAGGACGCGTGACAGGTGTGGAAATGAGGATAGGAGGGGTGGAAGCAGGAGAGATGATGGCTGAGGGCACGTCGACAAGAGCTGGAGATGAGGAGGAAGATGGGTATGAGGACTTGAGTTGAGCGCTGGTACGAGCTATGAGCTCCGAGAAGGGGATCGAGGATGAGTCGTCGAAGGATGAGAAGGATCCAGGGAGTGTATGAAGAGGGGGGGGTCAGATGACGAAGCTTGGTCCTGATTATCGTCGGCGATGGGGTTTTGAGGCCCTGAGGCTTTCTTGGTGAACTTGCCGCCTTTGTCTCTGGGCTGGCTGTCTGCGCGCTTGCTCATAAGGTGGGTCGCTTATCGCAACCCAAGACCAGGAGGACCAAAGATTTTTGACGTAGGAGGCCTCGAAAGAATCCTCACTCCGAGCACCAGATGAAGCAGACGCAAAGAGCGTCCGCGAGTTCGCGAGGAGACTTGAGGCCGGGAAAGAAGAAGAGGATAGAGTGAGCAGAACGAGCAAACGCGAATATGAACGCAGACGGGCCCGGTAGCTCGCGATCGGCGTCGTGATCGAGTCGGAGGGAGAGGTGTTGAGGGAAAGGAGAAGGCCACAAGACGAAGGCGATTCTTGAGGGCACACGAAAGGTTTCGAGAACAAAACGCGAGGGGAAGTTACATTTGAGCACTGGGAATGAAGCCGTTAAGTATCTTTTTCGAATCATCGTACTGTAAGTAAGCTTTTAGTGGTAGTCCGGTAAGTAAGGAATACGGTCGTAATCTAGGGTGAAAGACATTTCAGATCTAAACAAAGGCAGAGGAGAGATCTAACTGAATCAAGGGTAAGGATGAAAGGGACGCGAGGCGAGTATCAAAGGTATGAAAGGAGGGGCAGAGTCACGATTTGTAAGTAGCAAAAACTCTAAGGGGAGATCTGAGAAAAGGAACACGATACCCGAGGCGAAACCAAAAACGCGAAGAGACGAGTCTAGCAGGGGTGGCCCAGCGAGTCGGCGCGAAGCCCCAAGTGCGGCCGCGAGGTTGAGGCGAGGCCCTTTGATGAGCGAGTGGGCGTCGTAGATGTCGCGTCGCGGAGTCGATAACGAGGAGGGTGGGCGTCGAGGGAGCTGTGTCATGCGGTTGAGGACAAAGGCGAATGAAAGGGAGATGGGCGCGGGAACGAGGCGATAACGAAGAGGCGAGGCGGAGGCGGTGAGAGGCGTTGACGTGGGGATCGAGTCGGCGTCGGCCAATACCCCCACAATTCCGCGGTTTTCGCGATCAACCGCACCGCTCACCTTACAATGCACGTGGGCACAAATGCACACACACATGGATGGACAAATGTGGGCATGCATGGATGCACGGACAAGCATGGGCACGCATGGACGCACGGACAAGTGTGGGCACACATGGATGCACAGACAAGCATGGGCACGCACGGACGCATGGACGCGGGCACAGATGCATGCACGGACATGGGCACAGATGCACGGACAAATGCAGGCACGGACATATGCATGGACGCGGGTACAGACGCTGGCACAGACGTGGGTATGGGCGCAGGTATGCACGCGGGTATGCACGCAGGTACGCATGCATGCACATGGGCACAAATGCACACATGCACGCATGGACAAATGCAGCCATGCACGGATGCACAGACAAGTGTGGGCACGCATGGATGCACAGATGTGGGCACGGATGCACACACGGATGCAGGCACAGATGCACACACAGACGCGGGCACGGGATGCGCAGACAAACGCAGGCACGGACATATGCATGGATGCAGGTATGGACGCGGGTATGGACACTGGCATGGATGTGGGTATGGGCACAGGTATGGACGTGGGTATGGATGCAGATACGGACGTGAGCACAGATGTGGGCACGGACATAAGGACACACACACATGGCATTTAGTAAGAGATGAAATAGAGATTTATCATGTGTATTTCATAGCTTTAACCCTTGAAAATAAAAAATGTGAACCCACCACACTGCTGGAGATGTGAGTAATGTACTAAGAGCAAACCGAGTTTGAAACTGTTTAGGGTGAAAAGTGATTGCCCAAACCGAAACCAAGCTGTTAGGTTTCTCAGCAGAATTCTCCAAACTAAACCCAAAACCAAAGTTTGGTTTCGGTTTAAACTGAGTTTGTATCAGTTTGGAACCAAACTTCCCCAACACTACGTCATCTAGGACTCAGATTACTGCAGAAGTATGAGCATGAGCAGCAAAGGGCTGACCCAGCAGTCGCACAATGGGACGCCTTGGAATGCACCAAAACATGCTCACCCACTTTGATTACGATCTCTATACAATGCCCAACTCCTTTGGCCAGTCTCTGCATAAAGTCCGAAGGGTATTATCAGGCGCGATGTGTTATTATGATTGTCTCAAGGTGTAGTGGTGGCTTATTACATATTTGCTGTTTCACACCATGTTTCTTGTCTTTACTGTCTCACCACATTAGTAAACTATGACAAGCTATAATGTATAAATACTATATGAGCTGCCCAATGTCAAGTAACCCTCCCAGTCTCTTATTTCGCTCACTTCTGTCTGCCACTTTGACTTCTCATGCGAACTCTCAACATCCACCCAATTAGGCAGACAATTACTAAGCACATTCCCACTCAGCAGTGAGTCGTTTCCCTCTTGTTTTCGCTGATAACTTCACTATTTTTTTCACTTATACCAGCTTGGTCGAGCTCGACCAAGGAAAAAAGTAGAAAAGGTGAAAAGGAACCTGCAGTCCAAAAAAAACTTGATTGGCAAACTAATTTTCAGGAGGAGAGAGGTACAATAAAACCCTCTTCTTTTAACAAAAGTTCACAAGTCAAAAAGTTTTTGCCTATTTTCCTGATGTATGCTCACTTTACTGCAAAATGCAAGCAGTCTTGTGTTTTGTCCCTTGAAAGCCCCTCGAAAGCTCTCTTGGATTCTTGAAGGCCCTCCTGAAGATCTATAGGACTTGGCCCCCTTTCTCTCAGACTTGAGTTGGGCTCGCAAGCCCCAATGACTCTCGACCTGATTTCAACTGTTCTAAATACACACCCAGACATTGACACACCCAATCTTTGAGACAAAACTGGTGAGAGAAAAAAGATCTATTGTCAAGCAAGGACTCAAATATATAGAGAAACCCTCAAACGAAACAATGCAAACTTTCTAGCATGACAGAGGAAAAATAGATGACAAATGTATCTCAAAGCTTCCAGAGATATGGAGAAAGCAACATAATCAAACCAATCAGTTTGCGAGCAAATCAGATCGCTTTCAAAGTGGCTCTTGTTGCCAATCAGCACATGGCTCAAAATGCACCAATCAGATGGCTCAAAATGCCTCTCACCAGCCAATCAGCATGCGTGCAAAAGACCATGGAGGATTATAATGATGATAGCAAAAACTTTTTGACTTGTGAACTTTTGTTAAAAGAAGAGGGTTTTATTGTACCTCTCTCCTCCTGAAAATTAGTTTGCCAATCAACTTTTTTTTGGACTGCAGGTTCCTTTTCGCCTGTTCTACCTTTTTTTTTTTTTTTGCCTTTTTTTACCTTTTTTCCTCGGTCGAGCTGGTATAAGTGAAAAAAAGTTTTATGCAGAAATGCTGATGGACTTGTGCTGTCCCGTGCATGGCGTGCACGGGTCACCACTAGTCTATGTACAAATTACTGTAATACTCTTGAGAACTATCTTGGTTTATCACAGCCTCGCAAGCGACGACGAGCACTCGCGCTCACTGTCTGCCTTGTGCAGGTTCCTCGGATATGTTAGTGAGCGCTGGTCCTGCCCGCCGTTACACCGTCGCTCAAATCGACCTTGGCATTCGTCCCAGGATTCGCGCAGACTGCTCACCAAGAATCCTGTCAATTGCGGCTATCGCCAGCACGGCGCATTAGCTCATTCCGCCTTTCCATCCATTCCGAGTCCTGTTCTCGCTAACGGGGGAAAACAGACTCGAGTCTTTTAGACATGGGGGCATACAAACATGGTCAAGTGACCACTGCATCAGTGGTCGTGATCATTAAATTCATGAGTATGAATTAACTTCCTTCGAGCATAAACTGGATCATGGTTCGTCAAGAGAGTGCAAGACTTCCCATCGTCATTTCATTACGCGACGCTCACTTGAGTGAGAAATCGCTTCTTTGCAACGTGCGCCCTCAACACCCCAAGCTGTCATGGGAAAACACAAGTGCTACGCCGAGTTCTAGATCATCTATAAGGAACATCACTTTAAGTTATTTTTGACAATCGAATAAGATTACAGGACTTCTGGGGACAAAACAGTCTACCATATTGCAGAAGGATCGGCCGCCACCTCTACACCCCAGCTACACCCAATAGGCTGTCCATGGACCATGCGGCCCTGAAGCTGGACAATCGCCATAGCGGCACGCTGGTGTGTGTCCAACTTGACAAATGCGAAGCCATGATTCGCGTCCATGCGTATCTGCGAAAGACGACCGCTAGATTGGAAAAGAGGAAACAGATCCTCCTGTGTGCAAGAAGGGACGAGATTGACAACGCGGACGGTCGTAACATCGGCGGGCGTCTGCTCTACGACTGCCTCGTACGAAAGGGGATCGCCCGCCCTTTCTACACCCCAACTGCACCTAATAGGTCGTCCATGGACAATGTGGCCCTGAAGCCGGAAGATCGCCATTGCGGCATGCTCGTGTGTGTCCATCTTGACAAGTGCGAAGCCACGATCCGTATGATTGTGTATGTCCGAAAGATAACCGATGGTTTGGAAAGGGGGAATCAGATCCATCGAAGTGCAATGAGGGTCGAGGTTGTCAACGCAGACGGTCGTAACATCCGCGGGTGTCTGTTGTACGACCGTCTCGTACGAGAGGGGAGCGCTGATGGAGTTCACGGGGGCAGGCGCGGTGTCACCACCGCCCATCGGGGAACCAACCGAACTGGAAGAGGGATCTCCCTGGGTGCCTTTATCGGCCCCGTCGACGCTGATGTAGTTCGCGGGGGCAGGAGTGGTGTCACTACCGCCCATCGGGGAACCAACCGAATTGGAAGAGGGACCTCCTTGGGTCCTTTGATTGGCCCGGTCGACGCTGATGACGTTCACGGGGGCAGGAGTGGTGTCACTACCGCCCATCGGGGAATCAACCGAACTGGAAGAGGGACCTCCCTGGGTCCTTTGATTGGCCCGGTTGACCTTGATGGAGTTCACGGGGGCAGGAGTGGTGTCTCTACCGCCCATCGGGGAACCAACTGAACTGGAAGAGGGACCTCCCTGGGTCCTTTGATTGGCCCGGTTGACCCTGATGGAGTTCACGGGGGCAGGAGTGGTGTTACCACCGCCCATCGGGGAACCAACCGAACTGGAAGAAGGACCTCCCTGGGTCCTTTGATTGGCCTGGTTGACCCTGACGACATTCACGGGGGCAGGACTGGTGGCTCTACCGCCCATCGGGGAACCAACCGAACTGGAAGAGGAACCAACTGAACTGGAAGAGGAACCAACCGAACTGGAAGAGGAACCTCCCTGGGTCCTTTGATCGGCCCGGTTGACCCTGAGGAAGTTCACGGGGGCAGGAGTACTAGTGGCCTTACCACCGCCCATCGGGGAACCAACCGAACTGGAAGAGGGACCTCCCTGGGTCCTTTGATTGGCCCGGTTGACCCTGATGGAGTTCACGGGGGCAGGAGTGGTGTTACCACCGCCCATCGGGGAACCAACCGAACTGGAAGAGGGACCTCCCTGGGTCCTTTGATTGGCCTGATTGACCCTGACGACGTTCACGGGGGCAGGAATGGTGGCTCTACCGCCCATCGGGGAACCAACCGAACTGAAAATGGGACCTCCCTGGGTCCTTTGATAGGCCCACTCGACACAAATGGCGGAAAAGCCAAGCCATGCGCCGTTCATGTTGGCGATTGCTTGCTCGGCGTCAGTCTTGAGGCGGAAAACCAAGTGGCCATAGCCACGCGACTTGCCCATGGCATCCCGCATGACGCGAGCATCGGACAAGGTGCCGAAAGCGGAAAACGCGTCGGCTAGGCCGCCGTCATTGAACCAAGGATTGAGGTCACCAACGAACACGCGAAAATAAGTCGAGTTGTCCTTCTTTTTCTGCTGGCCCTGGTCCGGATATGCCCAAAGTACGCGGATCTTGAGGTAAAAGACTTTACGGCCGTTGAGAGTCTGAATAGCAATTTCCGCAGAACCTGTATCCCTGTACTCGACAAAGCCATGGTTAGGGCCGTCATGCCGGTGGGGGTCTGGAATGATCCTGACATGCTGAAGGGGGCCAGCGGCATCAAACATCCTACAAAGTATGTACTCGGTCACCCGTGGGCTCAGATTCTCCACGTAGAGGCGGGCTCTTTTCTGGCAGCAGATAGAACGATGGGATGAGATCACGATTGAAGAAGGGAAAGAAAATACGCAACTGGAGCCACTGCTGGAGCTTTACCCCTCATCAAGTTCGTACTTTACAGTAAAATCGAAAGAGTTCTTGACGAGAAGCCATTCAGCGATTGGATCGAAAGGATGAGAATGATGAACGGCTCACGACAAGCGTGGGACGAAACGAGACTATGAAGTGAAGCTTGAGGAGGCGAAAGTAGCGAGAAATTGAAAGGGACGTTTACTGTCCTCGAACGACGTGACAAAGTGTCGGACGCCACTAATAACGCCTTCGAACTGTCCGAACAAGAAATAGAGGAATGGTCAAACAGCAATGTCGAGCGCTGGGTGATCCTCCACATTATCCCCTCCGTGGACCTGCTTTCATGTATGAAATCCCAGCTTTATATATGGTTCGTTCTCTTCTCTAGGAGTCCCTTATCTCGCTTCAATCTTGCATGTACGTGACACTGGTTGAGGGAAATACGATCACCTTCAAGGAGATAAGTAAAGACCGCGGGTATTAGAATGAGTTACGAAGGATCGGGGTTCTGATGAGCATGGCCGCGGCACTCGGATACTCAACAATAAGCGAGATGCGCGTCCTCTAGATCCCTGTCGATTCTGACCCTTTTTTTTTGAAGGCGATGCCTTCACTTTAACCTACTTGTGATACTGAAACCATGCTTGCTCTCACACCGACCATCTATCGTAGTATGTACTAATTACTGTAATATTCTTGAGAACTTTGTTGGTTTATCACAGCCTCGCAAGCGACGAGCACTCGCGCTCACTGTCGGCCTTGTGCAGGTTCCTCGGATATGTTAGTGAGTGTTGATCCTGCCCGCTGTCACACCGTCGCTCAAATCAACCTTGGCGTTCGTCCCAGGATTCGTGCAGACTGCTCACCAAGAATCCTGTCAATTGCGGCTATCGCCAGCACGGCGAATTAGCTCATTCCGCGTTTCCATCCATTTCTGTTCTCGTTAGAGGTGGTAAATCAGACTCGAGTCTTTTAGACATGGGGGCATACAAACATGGTCAAATGACCACTGCATCAGTGTCGTGATCATTAACTTCATCTGTATGAATTAACTTCAAGCATAAACTGGATCATGGTTCGTCAAGAGAGTGCGAGAGTTCCCATCGTCATTTCATTACGGAACACTCACTTGAGTGAGAAACCACTTCTTTGCAACGTGCGTCCTCACCGCCTCAAGCTTTCATGGGAAAACACAAGTGCCACGCAGAGTTGTAGATCATCTATAAGGAACAAGACTTTGCGTTTTTTTTTGACAATCGAATACAATGACACGACTTCTGGTACAAAAACAGTCTACCACGTTCTTCCCTCTGCAGTCACACTACGACACAAACGCACAGAAGAAACGTATTGTATTTTAACCCCAGCTGCACTTGATAGGCCGTCCGTAGATCATGCGGCCCTCAAGCTGGACAATCGCCATAGCGGCACGCTGGGTGTGTCCAACTCGACAAATGCGAAGCCACGATCTGCGTCCATGCGTATCTCCGAAACATAACCAATACGTTGGACAAGATCCGCCTGAGTGCAATAAGGAACGAGATTGGCGACGCGGACGGTCGTAACATCGGTGGGCCTCTGCTCTACGACTGCCTCGTACGAAAGGGGACCTCACCCCAGCTGCACCTAATAGGCCGTCCATGGACAATGCGGCCCTGAAGCTGGACAATCGCCGATGCGGCATGCTCGTGTGAGTTCATCTTGACAAGTGCAAAGCCACGATCCGCATGATTGTGTATGTCCGAAAGATAACCGATGGTTTGGAAAAGAGGAAACAGATCCACCGAAGTGCAATGAGGGTCGAGGTTGTCAACGCGGACTGTCGTATTATACGGGAGCGTCTGCTGTACGACCGTCTCGTACGAAAGGGGACCGCCCATGAAGTTCACGAGGGCAGGAGCAGTGCCACCACCGCCCATCGGGGAACCAACCGAACTGGAAGAGGGACCTCCCTGGGTCTTTTGATTGGCCCAGTTGGCCCGGTTGACACGAATGATGCGAGAGCCAAGCCATTCGCCGTTCATGATGGTGGCGATTGCTTGCTCGGCGTCGGTCTTGTGGCGGAAAACCACGTAGCCATAGCCAAGCGACTCGGAGTTCATATTGCACATGACGCGAACATCGGACAAGGTGCCGAAAGCGGAAAAGGCTTTGGCGAGGCCATAGTTAGGGCGGTGGTTGCGGTCTTGCGGTCTGGGTCTGAAATGATCTTGACATGCAGAACGGAGCAAATATCTCCCTAAGCATGTACTCGGTCACCCGTGGGCTCAGATTCCCCACATAGATGCGGGCTCTTTTCTGGCGGTAGATAGAATGATGGGATGAGATCACGACTGAAGAAGGAAAAGAAAATACGCAACTGGAGCCGGCGCTGCCGGAGCTATACCTCCGGTCGAGTCCATACTTTACAGTAGAATCGAAAGAGACTTGACGAGAAGCCATTCAGCGATTGGATCGAAAGGATGAGAATGATGAACGACTCACGAAAAGCGTGGGACGAAACGAGACTATGAAGTGAATCTTGAGGAGGTGACAGTAGCGAGAAAGGGACGTTTACTGTCCTCGAACGACGCTGAGCTACAGTGACCAAGTGTCGGACGCCACTAATAACGCCATCGAACTGTCCGAACACCGTGAAATCCCAGCTCATATATGGCCCGTTCTCTTCTCTAGGAGTTCCTTATCTCGCTTCAATCTTGCACGTACCTCAGGCTGACGCCGGTTGAGGGAAAGACGATCACCTTCAAGGAGATACAGCAAGTAAAGACCGCGGCCCGCAGGTATTAGATTTGATGATGAACGGTGACACTCGGGTTCTCAACAATAGGCAAGAGGCGCGTCCCTATCTCTTAGAACCCTGTCGACTCTGACATTTGAAGGCGATCTAGCGTCATTGTACCATTCAAGACGAGTTGACTTTAACCTAGTCACCAATACCTGCTGGTGATACTGTAGCCACGCCTACTTTCACACCGACCATCTATGTACAAATTACTGTAATATTCTTGAGAATTTTGTTGGATTATCACAGCCTCGAGAGCGACGATCACTCGCGCTCACTGTTGGCCTTGTGCAGATTGCCCGGATATGTTAGTGAGTGCTGATCTGGCCCGCTGTTACACCGTCGCTCAAACATGTCAATTGCAATTGCGGCTATCGCCAGCACGGCAAATTAGATCTTTCCGCGTTTTCATTCCTGTTCCCGCCAAAGGAGGGCTAATCAGATCAGCAGACATGAGTCCTTGAGGCATGCTGCCAGGGTCAAGTGACAACTGCGTCGGTGTCGTGATCTTTAAATTTATCTATATGGATCAACTTGTGAGAGTAAACTGGATTCTGGCATGCGAGACTTCCATCGGTTCATTATAAGACGCTCACCTGAGTGAGCGATCGCTTCTTTCCAACGTGCGTCCTCAAGGCCCAAAATTTTCATGGGAAAACCCAATACCACGCCGAGTTGAGATCATCTATAAGGCACAGGACTTTGCGTTATTTTGATAATCGAAGACAATTACAGGGCTTCAAAGTACAAAAAAAGTCTACCACGTTCTTTCTTCTGCAGCCGCACCAGGGCGAGACAGACGCGCCGACGAAACGTATTTTAACCTAATGTGATTTCATAGGCAAGGCTCACAGCTCCTCTCACGCACGTGGGAATGATCACGCGTTGTAACTGGAGGCAGAGACATTGCCACCGCGTCCAGTCCAGTTGACGTCTTAGCCCAGCGGAAAAGGTGAGAGGGCTGGTCTGAAATGGCGAGAAAACATACTCACGAATATCCTCGTTAGCCTTGAGCGTCTCGTTCTCCTTCCCTGGGAGGACGCGGAAGGTGTGCGCACCAAAGAAATCGCGTTGCGCCTGAATGAGATTGGCTGGGAGGACATCACTGCGGTAGCCGTCGAAGAAGGCAAGAGCTGTGCTAAACGCAGGGGTGGGGATACCCCAGAGGACGGCTTGAGCGATGATCCGTCGCCAGCCTGGCTGCGCTTTGAGGACAGCTGAGAATCCATTTCAGCGTACAGATCTACAATTGTAAGTAGTTGGGGACGCTTACCCTTGTTGAAGAAGCCGTCAAAGAGGAGAGACTCGAGGTTCGCATTCTTCTCATATGCGGCGGTGATGTCACCCAAGAATACGGACTGCACAAACACGATTCAAAACATGATAAACCGATCCCGGTCCATCCTCACCTTGATGATGCAGCCCCCGCGCCAAATGCGGGCAATACTTGCATAGTTCAGATGCCAGCCGAGTTCTTTGGCGGTCTCACGCATGAGCATAAAGCCTTGTGTATACGAAATGATCTTTGAGGCATAGAGAGCCTGCTCCAAGTCATCGATAAACTGTTTCTTGTCGCCATGGAACACCTCTTTCTCTGGTCCGGCAATGGCCCTGCTCGCTCGGACACGCTCGGCCTTAATGGCTGATAACGTGCGGGCAAATACGGCCTCGCCAATAAGCGTGACTAAGGGGATCTGTAAGCCATGACTAAGAAAGGAAGCACGGAGTACGAGCGAGATACCGGGTATTCCAGTGTCGAGTGCGTTGACGGCTGTCCACTTGCCAGTACCTTTCTGGCCAGCTTGGTCGAGAATCTTGGTAACAAGGGGTTCTCCATCAGAGTCCTTGAAAAGAACGATGTCGCGGGTAATATCGATCAGGAAAGAGTCGAGGACGCCCTTGTTCCATTTCTCGAAAATGCCTGCAATCTCGTCTTCATGAAGCCCCAGACCGCGTTTCAAAATATCGTATGCCTCGGCAATGAGTTGCATGTCACCATACTCGATACCTTAAAAGGAGATCATATACACTCGGAAGAACCATGGGAATGTATGGACACGAACCATTGTGCACCATCTTCACGTAGTGACCAGCACCCGACTCACCCATCCAATCGGCACAAGGATCGCCCTGAACCTGCGCAGAGGTCTTCTGGAAGATCTCCTTGATGGCGGGCCAGGCATCGGGGGAACCACCGGGCATGAGTGAGGGGCCATGGCGGGCACCCTCCTCGCCACCCGAGACACCGGAACCGACGAAAAGGAACCCCTTGGCCTCAACCTCCTTGACACGCCGGATTGTATCCGGGTAGTGAGAGTTGCCACCGTCGATGATGATATCACCCTTCTCGAGGTGAGGGGTCAGCTGATGGATGAAGTCATCGACGGCGGAGCCAGCTTTGACGAGAAGGATGATCTTGCGAGGACGCTTGAGCTTGGAGACAAGCTCTTCGATAGAGTGAGCCCCCTGAACATTAGTACCTATATGAGGGTGAGTAGAGAGCGGATCAATTGATGGGCAAAGGTGACCTTTGGCCTCGTTCGCCAGGAAGTAATCAACCTTGGAAGTTGTACGATTATAGGCAACGACGTTAAAACCTTTGTCGTTCATGTTAAGGATGAGGTTTTGGCCCTGTGAAGGAGGTAAGAAGGATCGGACGAGGCAGCGGGAGGGGAATGGGAGTACCATGACGGCCAAGCCGATGAGGCCGATATCTCCACTGGAGGGGGGACGATGTTAGCGTGGCGACAAGGCGGGATGGGTAGACTAACGTGGCCATTGTGGTGAGGATAGGTTGAAGGCGATGGCGGGAAGACGAACGGTGGGAGGGGATGACTTATTCGCCGGGAAACTCTCGCTGACTTTATCCATCGTCCGGTCCGCTGTGGTCCCACGCCGCTCAAAGATCATTGCCAACGCACGGGGGTGATGCGAGCCGTCTGATGTGTTAATCATTAAACGCCTATTTACAGCACTCGTGACCTGCCACCAGAACATTGGTGCCTCCTTCCAAACCAGTGTGTCGTCCGAGTGACCGTTCAGCTTGCAGCGCTTTAGAGTCCGCGCTAGAGCAGTCCGTGCGTGCAACCCATCCCGAGCCGTTCCTTCTTTTAAGGCCCTTTATAACCCGTTCTCTCCTCAGCCTTGAACGAGACGTCCACAGAACAATGCATCCGAGTCACCCGAATCGCCGCCCTTTCACCTCCCCTAGGCCCCTCGTGTCACCTCTTGGCCAACGAGAGATCGTATACCAAGGATGGGTATTAAAGAAGAGACGTAAAAGGATGCAGGGTGAGAATTTCCAGCATTTACAGTATTATCCACCGTCTGACAAGTCCAAAAGGCTTTGCTCGGAGATATTTCATCTTACACCACGATGGTCGTCTGTCGTACTCATTTGGCCCGGGAAAGCCCGTCAGAGACGAGCTGTCGATGTCACAAGCCGCAATTTCTTCCTCCAGTAGATCAAAAGACATACATATTGACTCAGAAAAGGCTACTTTTCATATTAAATGCTTTAGCACTGAGGATTTCAATGATTGGATGTCCGCGCTCCGGTGAGCGAATCCCTTCGTTTGTGTTGACTTGCGCTAAGGAAAGCAAGTACCTTCACCATCCCCTATCTGGAACCCCGATCGCCGGGACGCAAGTCCTCTATTAGCAGGGCCGCGTCAAGAGTTGGCTTTAGTCAAGCCAGCAAGACTTTGGCTTTGTTAGACGAAATGGGTGTTGTCAGTTCGATCTGTGCCGCGTTGGCATGTCCCTCATCCATCAAATAGACGATCGAAGAGCTAGAAAATGCAGTACAGGCCTGGCAACAAGCCGACCAGAAAAGGCGCGTCCTGAGTTCTTCCAAGCAAAAGCCTGAAAAGGAAAAGCCGAGGGACGCGTCAAAGGAAGGCATGTTTGGTATCTTCAAGAAGAGTGCGTACACTTGCTTTCCCATTTATACACCCTCGATCCAACGTATCAAAGATCACAGCCCCGGACATTCCCCAGCGGAAGCGAGCGTCTCCGCTGATGAGAAGTCGTCGATATCAGACTTCGGAGCCCCCAACATCCCCTATGATCGCCTGCAATTGGCAATTACTGCGTTGAAGTCCCAACACAAAACCCTGAGCGGTTTGCTCCCGCTTGCGGAAAACAATCCCCCAAGCGTTCATGGGTCGCCGCTACCAGCGACTCTCGAGGAACAGTCTGAGGAGATCCAAACCCCTTCACGATTTGCGACCCCTGTTACACGGAGGACCTGGGCTTCTGTCACTTCCCTGAGTGATGGGGCCAGCATATGGTTTGATGCAATGGACGAACTCGAGGGTGCTGAAGAATTCATCCTCGATGCTGCGGCCATGGAGCCAGGTGCAGCTGATGATCGGATTCCAGTATTGGACAGCCAGGGACATTCCAGCGCCTCTGGGGAATCGTCGGACACAGATGACGAGGAAGAAGTGGCGCG
Organism: Russula dissimulans; assembly: GCA_022376545.1. NCBI lineage: Eukaryota > Fungi > Basidiomycota > Agaricomycetes > Russulales > Russulaceae > Russula > Russula dissimulans. Next base: position 1,364,462 of record WTXJ01000002.1, on the reverse strand, counting down.
AATTTCGTTGGCGGTCAGCGACCGTGGGGTAAGAACTGGTGCCCATCCGGTTACACATCGAACATCGCTACCAAGTCGTCCGGTTGCGGATGAGGGAAGTCTATTCGCAATTTTCAAGAAGAACGTTGGAAAGGTGGATTCCACCGATATTTTATATGTTGAACTCTTTCTGACTCTCTCTGTTGCGGAAAGGATCTTGCTAGCATCGCATTCCCGGTCACATTCAATGAGCCTCTTACTCTTCTTCAACGAACCGCAGAGGAGGTTGAATATTATCATCTCCTCCATGAAGCTTCCCAATCTCTAGATCCTGTCGAACGCATGTGTTACGTCGCGGCTTTCGCGGTATCTGGTTATGCGCATACGCGACACCGCTCCAGCCGGAAAGGCTTGTGAGTCCTTACCGATTTATTTCCATGGTAATCGTGTTCACTTGAGCATAACCAGCAATCCTCTACTTGCGGAAACGTTCGAAATTCCAGGACTGAAATTCATCTGTGAAAAAGTCAGCCACAATCCTGTGATAATGGCATATCACGCGGAAGGCGAAGGTTGGGAGCTCTATGCCACGTCATCTGGGAAAACGAAGTTTTGGGGTACGTGGGGGACCGACTGACATTCGCTAGAACTCACTGATGTCATTCCAGGCAAAAGCTTAGAAATCATTCCAATTGGCGTAACTCACGTCAAGATCGGAACTGATCATTACCAATGGTAAGGATGGACCTGAGCCGTGCCAGGAAACGTGAACGTGACGTTGTCATTTTCAGGATAAAGCCTTCTTCTTTCATGCGGAACCTGATGATGGGGACCAAGTATCTCGAACATACTGGCAAGATGACGATTGATAATGTCTCAACCGGGGCTCGTTGCGTGGTCGAATTTAGAGAATCAGGTTACTGGGGCGTACCAAATCAAGTCTATTGCACCGTGTACTCTCCTACAGGGGAGATCGAGACCAACCTTGAAGGGAAATGGGACGAAGGTTTGGCTCGCAAGCTCAGCCCTAATCACCTTCAAGTCCTGTGGAGGGCGACACCGTGGCCCAAAAACATTCTCGATCTTTACGGGTTCACATTCTGGGGTATTACGCTTAACGAGATCACGGAGGATCTGGAAGGCAAACTCCCCCCGACGGACTCCCGCTACCGCCCGGATGTGCGCGCGCTGGAAGAGGGAAACCTGGAGCGCGCGGAGGCGGAAAAGGAGCGCGTGGAAGAGCTCCAGCGGGAGCGCCGGAGACAGGGGAAGGATCGCGAATCACGATGGTTTAGACGCGAAGGCGATGAATGGGTCTACGCGGGAGGGTACTGGGAGCAACGGGCCAAGGGCTGGCAAACCGTGGAACCTTTGTGGTGACGCATGTCCTCATCCCTACTCTCCGTTGATCTACGGGATGCGATACACTTATTTCGTTATAATGGATATTAATGAACGTCCGTGACAGGTCAAAGATCTGAGCCTTGCCGTAGTGTCAGGGCATCAGTCCGACGCCTGGCTTAGGATAATCTATGAATTGTACAGAAATTGAACCCATGGTGTGACGTGTACGTGTGCCAACTGAACCGCACAGCTGCGGCGAGTACTTGAAAGCCTAGGTTGCCCTTTGGTGAATCGGATCAGAGTGTACCCGGGATCTATGACACGACCGAGATACCCGGTCGGTAGCAGAGCCGCAAGATTGAACACGGCACGGAGCCATTGGTGGCTCATTCTCTTGATCCTTGATCCGTAGCGAGCGGGTGATTCCGCCAATGTGGAAGAACATACGGGAAAGTTCGGAGAGTTCACGACAACTTGAAGGCAAGAGACGCGGGTCTCACAGGCCTTCTTCCTTGGAACAACACACTAGTTTGAGATCCGATCGCATCCGATCGGCCAAGTTCATTGGCGATGCGAAAGACACGCCGAGATCTGGTACGAGCGATTGATACCACAGAGTGAGGTGGGTTGATGGAGGGCGGGGGTGACAGTGACGAATCCGATGCTGACGACTCGGGCTGCGTGGGCTTGCGAGACGTGGCCGTCTTGGCATTCTTAGATGCTTTCGCCTGGGACGGCAGAGCAGTGCGAGACGAGGTGCGAGAGGGCGCTTTTGTCTTTGGAGCGTCGATGGAAGCCTGCGAATGCTCACAATGTTTTTGGATGTCCCTGGATTGGACTCGGACAGCTCCGCAAGATCCATACGCCATTCCCTTATCCCCATCATCATCAAATCAAGACGTTACCCTCCAGACTCGGCTTTCAGATGGCGATGAGCCCAGCTGATACGAGGTATAAACATGAAGATTGGGGCTCTCGCGAACAATGTTGCACTCCCGAAGCCTCAGATTTCATTCCACCATTTATTCCGGAGCTCGATACAGTCGTCCCCGTCTCTGAGACCACTGGCAGACGAGATGATGCTGCGTCAACTTGTGAGGGAAGTATGCTTTGCATTATGGGATTCATCGACAAGGCCCAAGCGTGGCTCAGGCAAGCTCTGAACAGAACCTGCGAGCCTTCGAAGGTGGCAGAACCCATAGCACAGGCTTGTACGACTTGGTCGTATTACCGAAGTAAATACCAGTCTTGCGGCCGAAGCCATCTCCCAAGTCTAGTATTAGTGCCGTGCTATGATGGTGAGGCTCGAGCCCAGCTGGTCTTGGCATTCCGGCGGGCGCAGTGATGTAGCAATTGTAAAGGTCTGGCCCGGGCTCTACTGTAAGCACTTCTGATTTTCGGTGGGTGCCAGAATTGAGAAAAGCTCCGCCGGGTACATCCGAGTGACCATTTAGCAAGTCACCAATGGAACAGACGCCGGCAAGTCTCTCGTCGTCAATTTTCGGATCCCTGCCATGTCCTTCCGGACTATCGCACGACGTTGGGCATCTCCGGGACTCACACGGTCACTGGCGACCCACGCATCTGCCCCAGAAAAACCGTGCTCGTCCATAACGCCGCCTTATGCCGTCCTTCTTGACAACTTGGCTAAAATACGGAAGAGGCTCAACAGGCCGCTCACTCTAGCCGAGAAGATACTCTACAGTCATCTTTACGACCCTGATAATGGGATTGGGAGTGGTGGAATTCAGAGAGGCGCGACGTACCTTCAACTCCAGCCAGAGAGAGTGGCCATGCAAGATGCCTCTGCTCAGTGAGATTGCTATCGCGCTTGGTTTAATTGGCTAAATTTATGGTTGTGTTTGATTACCTTAGGATGGCTTTGTGAGGGGTTTCTACCGGTCATGGCATTTCTTCGCACTTACACAATCCCGCGTTGGTCATGCAGGTTGCAGTTCATGAGTGCTGGGTTGGATAGGACAGTTGTCCCTACCAGCATCCATTGTGACCATTTGATTCAGGCTTCTACGGGGGCTGATGCAGACTTGCAGGTACAGTAGTTAATCTGGTACCCCGTCTGAAATGAATGCATCCATCTTTACATTTGACGCAGCGTTCGATTGCCTCAAATAAGGAAGTCTTTGACTTTCTGGAGAGTGCAGCCAAAAAGTATGGGATTGAATTTTGGAGACCTGGCTCTGGAATTATCCATCAAATCGTGCTCGAAAACTACGCTGCTCCTGGAATGCTCATGTGAGGCCGTTCTCGTTACTGCCGATCTATTTCTACAGTATTCACCAATGTCTCATTATCTCCGACAGGCTCGGTACCGGTAATTATGATCCTGCCAACGTAGCTTCCTTCGGTTGACCCTTCGTTTGTAGACTCGCACACGCCAAACGCTGGTGGCCTTGGGATGCTCGCGATCGGTGTGGGTGGCGCCGATGCGGTCGATGCTATGACGGGAACGCCTTGGGAACTCAAGGCTCCCCAGGTCCTTGGTTCGCCGCTTGTTCCTGGTCATTCTTCAGCACGTTGACGATCGGCCGGACAGGCATACACGTCACGGGCAAACTCAACGATTGGGCTACACCAAAAGACCTGATCCTTCACCTTGCTGGAAAGCTCACGGTTAAAGTCAGGAGCCAGGCGTCATACATGTCACTTTTTGCGTTAGCTGACCATCGCAAAGGGTGGCACGGGCCGAATTCTCGAGTACTTTGGACCTGGGATCTTTAGTCAATCATGCACTGGTATGAGCCTCCCTTTTCTTTCGGGGGGTTTTGGCGCTCACATACATGTAGGCCTTGCAACGATCGCCAACATGGGGGCGGAAGTAGGCGCAACGACGTCCACCTTCCCGTACACCCCCAGCATGCAAGCTTATCTTCACGCGACGCGACGGGGTCCAGTCGCTCGTGCCGCTGATGCAGCTGCTGCCGAAGGATTCTTGAGTGCCGATGCTGGCGCCGAGTACGATGAATTGATTGAGATCGTGAGTGCATCCGTCTTCGTTTTTTTGACGAGCCATCTCACGCCAGCAGGACTTATCGAGCATCGAGCCCACGATCAACGGACCTTTCACCCCAGATCTTGCGACCCCCTTGTCTAAATTCGCGAGCTTTGTGCAGGAAAACAATTGGGAAGATAAGATATCTGCCAGCCTGATTGGCTCTTGCACAAATAGCTCATACGAGGATATGGTGAGTCTCGGGCGAAAGTGTTCGACGCGATATCCATCTGAAATGGTTGTCTTCCAGACGCGAGTAGCAGATCTAGCACGGCAAGCACAAGCAGCTGGACTATCGTCCAAGGTACGATTGAATTTATGTTATTTGACAATTTCTGGATGGTCTATAGGTTCCCTTCCTCTGTACCCCGGGATCGGAACAGATTCGAGCAACGATGGAGCGTGACAACATCACAAGAACGCTCGAGGACGTCGGGGCAGTTGTCCTGGCGAACGCCTGCGGGCCTTGCATTGGGCAGGTACACGTGTTGCGACTTTTTGGATGAAGTGTGTATTCACATACCGACTGATGTACTAGTGGAAACGCGAAGACACAAAGGAAGGTACAAATGGTGTGTTATACTACTCGTTGTTCTTCGGAATGTATGTTGACGTATCCAAAGCGATTCTGACCTCATTCAACCGGTAAGGGCTTTCCTCCATTTTGAGCGCGAGTTGATTACATTTTGTTTCGTTGTAGGAACTTCAAGTCGCGCAATGACGGTAATAGCTTAACGATGAATTTCCTCGCCTCTCCCATCATAGTGACCGCTATGGCGTTCTCTGGAAAGCTTTCCTTCAATCCCATGACTGATTCGTTGACACTGCCTTCCGGGGACTCATTCAAGTTCAGTCCTCCTTCGGGACAGGACCTCCCTCCGTCAGGTTTCGCACTCGGTGATATCTCGTATCAACCGCCGCCGGTGCCAAATCCTCAGCCTGAGACTGAAGTTATAATTCGGAAAGACTCGCAGCGGCTTGAAGTGCTGGAGCCTTTCCCTTCTCATTTTAGGGATGGGGCCATCTTGGAGCTACCGCAGATGAAGGTGTTGATGAGGGTGAGAGGAAAGTGCACTACAGACCATATTTCCGCTGCGGTAAGCTTGCCCCATGATCCATAACCTCTCACTTAGGTCTCTTCGACCAGGGGCCTTGGCTCAAGTACAAGGGACACCTCTCCAATATCTCGGAGAATCTTTGTAAGCTATTTATTTTTTGTTGCGACGAATAACCGATCTGACATGTTCGATCTGCCCCAGTAATCACTGTAAGCTGAAACATATGCTTTGCGTATACGTATATAGTGTTTCACTGGTCAGGCCGTCAACGACGAGAACGGAGAAGTAAATGTTGCGTTTGATCATGATCACAACTCGACGCAACCAGCAGTGGATACGATACCGGGGGTGGCCAAGAAGTTCAGCGAGCGAGGACAACCATGGGCGCTCATTGTGGATGAGAACTATGGGGAAGGCAGTGCGCGCGAGCACGCGGCCTTGCAGCCCCGTTTCTACGGTATGTCGTGTGCACCTTGTGGCTCGGCTAGTTACTGATTGTTTTGATAGGCTGCGCGATGGTTATTGCGCGCTCGTTCGCCCGTATCCATGAAACCAATCTGAAGGTAAGGACTTTGATCCTTTATTGCAGTACTCGGTCAGGTATGAAGGGTGCCTCGGCGTTTACAGAAGCAGGGAGTACTGCCCCTGTGGTTTGCCGATAAGAACGACTACGGCAGGATCGGGTCCGGCGCCGTTGTAGAAACGATCGGGGTCCATGATCTTCTTTCAGGTCGACCCGACGCCACTGTCCGGGTCAAAGTCACGACGCGTGGTGGTGAGTCGTTCGAAATCGTGACGAAGCACACGATGTCGAGCGATCAGCTCAAGTGGTTGCGAGCGGGCTCTGCGTTAAACCACATTCGGTCTCAACTGGGCAAGAGGTAGAGGTAGTGGATAGCAATCGTACTCGTACTCAATTGACGTTTACATTTGGATCACCGGCACCGGATCACCTGGGCATAGCCAAAGTTCTGTAATACCGATCGACACGTATATGATCTGTTCAATGGGAGCAAGTCGTGGAGGCATGTGCGACCCGCACTTCACTAGCAAACTCCCACTTTGAAGAAGTATTTGGCCTATGATAACGTCGTTCCCACATCAACTCGAACATTCCATGATTCTATTCTGTGTGAAAAACGCCCTAGTCACTCTCCAAAGTCACCACCCGGTTCACTGTGGTAACAACGGAAGTCATGTTGCGTCATATGGGACTGAGACTCGGAAATGCGCCACTTCCGTGAGTACACGTCGGAAGTTGCCGCGGTGAGGTATAATTATTGTTGGGCTGGGCCGTAACCTCTCCACCCTCATCCATTAACTTATGCTTGTCCTCGCAACCCTCCACAGAGTTCTCTCTCAGGTTATCTGCTCTCCAGGTTTACACACCGCCGCCCTCTTTACGCCCAAGGGCCAGCTGGTCTCGTATGCTTGTGATTCGACCCGATCGAAGGACGACGTCCGCCTAGTGGTGGGTCTGAGCAGCGAGATCTGGCTCGAGGTCGCCGATCAGGGTATCGGGATGGTGGATAGCGAGGTCAGTTACGGCTCGTTACCCGTTCTTCGTTTTTCGGTGCTGACGTTCGACGCTGGGTGATGACGATGATGGTGTTTTTAGCTCGGGCGCATCCTCGTCATGGGAGTCCAGGATTCGGTCGCGACGATCAACGCTGGCAAAAATACGTCGCCTACGAGCAGCGCCAACACGAATAGTGCCTCCGATAAGCCTTTGATGTTGGTGGCACTCGGCGCCACTGAAACCGTTGGGTGGGAGGACCTTGAAACGAAAGTGAGCAACTTTCGCCAATTTGGCTGACCCGGGTTTAACATGACACTTTTCGCTCTTCAGGGAAGAGAATTGATCGAACACCTGTCCCGCCCTGTCAGCAGGCTTCGTAGGCCCTTGGCTGCGGCTTCCGCGTCGACGCCGAGCCCTCCTGCGACACGACATGGCCGTTGAGAATTCCGTCCTTTTCTCTTCTCTTCTCCTTTGTCTTCGCAAAAGTACGACGTTGTGCTAATTGTCTTTGCTATTCACTTTTAGCTTGCTGCAAGATTCTCATGCTACATACTAGACTTGTGTTATACACCATTGACTTTACTTTCTCTCCCAACACGGCTACCCCTGTATTCTAGAGTGGTTGGGTATATACAGGACGATCGGGATGGTATCATTATACGTTATTTCTAATATATACTTTGTTAATGAATGAGTTCGGTGTTCCCCTTGCCGGGATCGGTTAATTTGACGACAGCGAGGGTCGGTCACGTCATCTCCCCTCCGTTCTGTTCCCCAACGCGTTCGCCCCCGACTACGAATATGAGACGATGCCCCGTCCCTCATAGCATAGCATTCTTTCGTGCCAATCACCCGTGGTCCCAGTGCAGATTTTACAGTACACCCAGAGTCGTGCAGAAGGTCACGCACGCGACGCGTCTCTCTACAGCGGAAGCATTAATTCACGACCACGGACCAACTCTCACGTTGCGTCCCGACCCTTATTTATTATTAAAACCTCAACTGGAATACCTCAGAGAGAGGCTCTTGACCTTACTCGGTTCCGCTCACCCTACGCTCACCGATATCGCCAAGTACTACTTCTTACACCCATCTAAGCAACTTCGCCCCCTGCTCATCCTCCTATTTTCCCGCGCCACCAACGGCCTGGGGATCGACTGGGACCAAAAAAATTGGGCAGCTGAGTGCGAGGGCGCGGGCGGGCGTGCAGAGGAGCTCGACCGCCCACTCTCCCGTCCGGACGTGCTGAACGACTGGAACCCCAACATGCCCGACCACACCGCCTCCTTCACGACCGTCTTCTCCCTCGTACCCCCGCGCCCGCTCCAACACCCGCCGTCTCCTCCGCCGTCACAGCGTCCGGCCTCGGAGCGGTCGATGATCGCGCACGACGCCGCGCTCCTGCCGACGCAGACGCGGCTCGCGCAGATCGTAGAGATGATCCACGTCGCGTCGCTGCTGCACGACGACGTGATCGACTGCGCGGACCTACGTCGCGGGGCGCCATCTGCGCCCGCCGCGTTTGGGAATAAGTATGCTATACTGGGAGGCGACTTTTTGCTCGGACGCGCGAGCGCCGCGCTCTCTCGTCTCGGGGAGAGCGAGGTCGTCGAGCTCATCGCTAGCGTCATCGCGAATCTTGTCGAGGGGGAGATCCTGCAGATGAACAAGGTCGCGCAGCAGGGCGCGGCGCTCGTCAATGCGTCGTATGTGGGTGAGGATAGCTGGAGCATATACTTGAAGAAGACATACCTGAAGACGGCCAGTCTCATGGCGAAAGGGACGCGTGCGGCCGTTGTCCTAGGAGGTGTTAGGGAAGGCGAGATTTGGAAGGAGGTGGCATATGCTTATGGTCGTAACCTTGGTATCGCTTTCCAGGTGAGTTGACCACTTACTCGTTACGGTATAGATAACGATAAATGTCCTTGTAGCTTGTAGATGATGTCCTAGATTACGAGTCGGGAGAGGCCGCGCTCGGAAAGCCTGGCGGCGCCGATCTGCGGTTGGGACTTGCGACGGGTCCGGCGTTGTATGCATGGGAAGAACATCCTGAGATGGGTTCCCTCATCGCTCGAAAGTTTGAGAAGGAGGGGGACGTCGAACTCGTACGAGATCCACTTTCGTCGTCCAGCGCTACTGACCGACACCTGGGAATGCGTTCAGGCCCGGGGTCTTGTTCGACGATCGTCGGGGGTAGAGCGTACGAGGCAGCTCGCGAGTGCCTACGCGGACAAGGCACTTGAGATTTTACAACACTTGCCGGAGAGTGAGGCCAGAGGCGCGTTAGAGGTTCTCACAGAGCGAGTGGTGAAACGGACATGGTGATGTTTGCAAGTGGTTTATAGACTAGACCCTTTCCACGGCTCAATTATTCTTATTCGCCGCATGTCTTCATGTCCTTTGGTACGCTCGCAACGATGGTCGTTAATCGTGAGGCAGTGCCGCCGAGTCTTAGTCAGGGGATTGTCCCGCTCTTAACCCCCCTTCCTGTTTACGCAACGACCACCACGACGGACGTTCTTCGAGGGGACACCTTCTCTGCATTGTATCTGTTACGCAGCATGTTCCCGACTCTCGTTATGCGCCACTCATGCTCACAGTGCAGGATACGATACTCTGAATCGATTCCACGGGGAACCCGCAAGTGGCTTTCGCCGCACCGCGCACTCTCCCCTTTGAGGATCCCCTTGTCGGCCTCAGTCGTCGGAAGCCCCTCCTTCCTCCTTTCCTCCCCTTTTCACCGGCGTCTGTTTGAAGGCGTGCCCTTATGTTGACTGAAGAGAACAGGGCTTCTCTATACCTCTTGGTTCAGCATGTCACTCGCGCGTTCTACGATCCCCGGTACATCGTGGTCATGGACCAGCTAGCACGGCACCAGGTGTGAGTGATGAACACCTCGTCCTTTTCGTTTCTTGTTTTCTTGCTTACTTCGATCTCGCAGTCTCAAGGACGATGATTTGGCAGGAAGGGTTGGGCTACAGGTCAAAGAGCTCAATAAGCTCATGGCGACTTTAGAAAAAGACGGGCTAATACAAGCGTGAGTCTTTTGCCCTCCATCCGACTCTTTGCGAAGGTGCTCATACGTACATAGCCATCGTCAAAACGAACTCAAGGAAGGTGCACAACGTTCTGTCGGCAGGCAATACTTTTATGTCGATCACAAGCGCTTCTGTAACGTAGTAAAATGGAGGGTTGCCGCGATGCATCGTGAAATAGATACGGGGCTACGCAATGTGAGTCCCGCATTGGATTCATCCGCTCACACGTACACGCTCTGACGGAACCGACATTACCTAGCAACTCGACAACAAAGGGTATATATGTCCACTGTGTAATAGGTCATACACGCCCTTGGACGCGGACAGGATCGCAGATTTACAGCGTGGGATCTTTATATGCGAAGATTGTGGAACAGAACTCGTCGATAACGAAAATGCGGAGAATGTGCGCGGGAGTCAAGACAGGATGCAGCGCTTCAACCATCAAATGCGCTTCATACGGGAAGGCCTCCGAAAGAGCGAGGAGATGGTCATGCCACAGTAAGCACGATTCCCGCGCACGATGAGACACACACACACACATCATTAACGCCATTCCCATTCCCATTCACTTTATCGTCCACCTCGTGCTGCTGTTACTCGTTGCCGCAGCTTCGACATATCACAATACATCACCAAGCACTTCGCGCTAGACGCCGCCGCCCAAAAAGCCGGCGGCGAGCCTGGCCACGGGCTCAAAGTGGCCGGCTCGACGGGCGAGCGACGGCAGGAGGACGGGATCGGGATCGTGCTGACGACGGACAAGGACGAGGAGACGGTGCGCCGCGAGCGGGACGAGGAGGCGGCGGCCAAGCGGCAGCAGAACATCATGCCCGCCTGGCACCTCAAGAGCACGATCTCGGGCGACCTGACCGCGCTCGGCATCAAGGAGAACGCGCAGATCGCGGCCACGCAGGTGCCCGGCCCGAGCAGCCTCAACCTCGACGAGAGCCTGAAGGGGCTCGGCAAGGTCGTGAGACGGTCGCCGCTCGATGCTCAGGGCGCCAGCGGAGGAGAAGGAGGAGAAGAAGGAGGAGATGCAGACGAGGACGTGAAACCGGAGGTGAAAGAGGGCACCGAGGCCGACTGTGAGTCTTTTTACCTGCAATCCCATCTGGCCTACACAGTCGATCGTCTGATCGTCATACGTACGCCGCCACGCCCTACACAAATAGACTACGACCAGTACTACGCGTCGTTGGCCGCGTCGGCCGCGCCGTCGACGCAGCACACTCCCTCGGGCGAGTTCTCCGTGCTGGGCGATTTCGAAGAGGACAGGAAGCCGAACATCGAGTACCTCGACGCTCTGAACGAGCACAACAAGCGATCGAGATCGGTAGAGGACGAACGCGAGGCAGAGCGAAAGCAGGCCAGAGTCGGCGCCGGAGCTGGAGCTGGAGCTGGAGACGTTTGGGGTCAGGGTCAAGGACGGGAGAATGGCGGCGAGCTTCTCTCCCTTTCCACGAATGGCGTGGAAAGCTCGGAGACGATGAACGCGAACAATGTGATGGCAGAGGACGATCCCATCGTCTATGGTGCGCTCTTCCTTTCCATGCTCGTTTCGATCGCATGCTCAATGAACCTTCATTTAATTTTAGTGGATGGCAAACCAATGCCGTTCTCCCAGGTTGGAGAGGAACATCACGACCTCATGACGGCGGACGAATATGCAGCTTACTTTGAAATATTTCAGCAGCGGTCCGCATAGCAACTGCCCTGTGTGTGCTGTGCGATCATAACTTACATCTACTATTTGTACCCGTCACAAATGTTGTAACAACGACATAAGACCGACACGGCCCAGAAAGTTGACACCAAGATGCAACAGGTGTTCGAGGAATGCATTTGAATGAGAAAGAACGAGACAATAAGCCATACAGTATCTCAGCAGTCAGCTATCTACTAGCCAACAGCACGCCATCGCATCTCGTAAACAGCTACGCAAACCCCCTCAAACCCACCCAGTCACCCCTACAGCTGCACACTGGCCCCACTGAGATCAAGCGTCCTAGGCACAAAGCGGTAGCCTCGGCTTTTACTTGCGCTTCTTGACAGGGGTACTCTCAGTCTTGGTCTCACCAGCGGGCGCGACAGGAGCCTTCTCTTTAACATCTTTGTCGTCCGGGGTAGGTGCGTCGGTCTTCTTCGAAGGCTAGCCATCGTTCAGCATGCGACGCAGACAGCCACTGGGATGGAATCAAACCTTGGTAACAGGCTTCTGCTGGCTGCCAACCAGACCAAAGAGCGCGCCAAGCATGCCAAGAAAAGTAAACAAAGTGGCGAAAAGAGCGAAGCCGGTTTCGGGCTGGGTCTTGAAAGCCGTGACGGGATCAACGCGTGCAAGCTCGATGAACTTGAAGGCTTTGTTTCGAAGGAACTCAACGGGGTTCTGTACGAAGGTGACTCCATCTAGCTCATCTTCATCCGCATCAGGTATGTCAACCTTGTTTGCAGCTTCCTCAAGGGCGTGTTTGATATCGAAAGTCTCGGCAGCAAGGGCCTTGGCGTCCTCAATGGAGTGACCAATATAGATATTGTCGAAGAAAATATCCTCCGTCATGGTCCAAAGCTCAATGCCTACACCACCCTATTCACCCAGATAAGCACACACAAAAACTGAGGAGTACCGAACGCACAATCTTCTCAAGATTCTTGACTGGGGTAAGGTCCTCGAAGTAATTAGGGTTCGAGATCTTGCGAGGGGCCCAATCGCCCTTGTAGGCTGGGTTGTCAATCATAGGTGCGAACCACTTGCCCTTATAAACTGGATTCGGCTTGTAAGGCCTGCAAAGCAAGAGTGTTAGGGGATGCAATAGTAGCAGAGAAGGCAAGTTTTAATTACCGCTTCCACTCGCCACAACCAGAAGCCTCTTCACACTTGGGGTTTGAAACAGTGGGAGCAATCCAGTCGCCATCTTCCTCGTCATCCCACTCTTCTGGCCTTTGGGCATCTGCGTAAGGTGCATAAGTATGAGACACAAACCACACTCTGGAAAGGACATACCAGGATCGGGGATAGTCAAGGGCTCATCATCAAGCCAACCTTCAGGCTTTTGGGCTTCCTCATCGAGGATCTCATAGGGTGCATCTTCGTCCCAGTCATCAGGTTTCTTTGCGTCAGGATCCGGGATGCGTTTGGTATCCACCCAATCCTCAGGCTTTTTGTCCTCAGGATCGTCAATCTCCTTAGCAGGGTTAACAGGGGGAGTAAAATTCTCGAGAAGGGTCCCATTATTAACGCTTTTACCGTTGACCAGGACGTCGTAGAAATTATCGGGCCTGGGAGGACGTCAGCTTAGAGATGTAAGCATATCGGATAACACTGACTTTAAAACGAGTGTATAAAGATTAGTAGTCTTTCCGATAGTGGGCCTAGGAGGCACAGTCAAGTGCTTCTCTTCGTATTCGCCCGTCTTTGGGCTTTTATGACGGAAGATGAAATGAAGCTAGATGATCGATCGGCATAGCAAAAAGTCAAAATGGGTCATAAGATCATAAATAAATAAAACCAACCTTCGTGCCTGGGCAAGTGAGGTCAGGACCAAACATGACCACCCAGGGAGTTTGATCTGAAAATTCCTTCCCGCTAGTCTGGAAGCCATCTTCGAGCAGTTTGAGGTATCCACCGCCACAGTTGCCGCCCTTCTGGTACTGGACCTCGTACTGAACGACGAGTGGCTTGCTGGAAATGTCGATGGCCTTGTCAAATGGTGCGGAAATGGCGTGATGAGACGCGGGGCTCTTTGCAACGAGACCTTGATCGTTGTCGACGACAGGGGCGGAGGCTTCCTCGACTGACCATTTGCCAACGTAAGAGAAGATTTCACCGCCAACGGGGGTCTTCTTGGTAGCCTCAGAGGCAGTCCACCGGTCTTCCCAGCCGGGGTCGAACTGTTCTACAAATGGACCTTTGATTTCCGTAGACTTTGAAGCGGAGAGTCAGAAAAAAAAAGCAGCGGGATAGTAGGGACAGTTACCTTGAAAACTGGCTTGTCATCAGCTGACACGGTGCACGCCAGAGTAGCGGCAAGGAGAGCAGGGAGCGCAACGCTTCGCATGGTTTGAGATACGAAGGACCAAGACGAGAAGGAGGGTAAGAAGAAAGTGAGAAAGGTGGGTTGGGTTGTGAGACAAAAGGGTTAATCGAGCAATTTAAATATAGAAACTGTTTATTTACTATTTACAAAGTTGTGCCACGTATGCAACCCGACATTTCTCACGCCTACCCGAGTAAGTCAGCGTGGCCAGACGCTGACAGCGCGAGCTATTAAAATCCAATTGAATACACCTCAAACACAGTAAGAACCACCCCACTTACCACAAACTCGTCGTCAAGGTACTTAGACACCGCGATCTGGTCTCCCAGTCCTTTTCGCCGTCGTGTTTTTAACACCAAATCTCGTGCTAGCGCCTGTCCAGACGCTGGCTCCAACGGACGAAGCTTAATGCTCGTGTCCGTCGGGTCACCTTCACGTGCACGTGTGAATGTAAATCACGCGCAAACGGTCACACGCTTACCAGGCACTATTAACCAATGATCGAACACCTGTGAGCAGAAAGCTTGTCCTTGTGTCGCAGTGCGTAAGTCCGTTTCAAATCCGTTTGCGTCGATGACTGGAATTAGTGCCTTCACCGTATAGAGTGGCGATCCGGCTTTTGGTACGTCTTGCGTGACGTGTCCTCGCCTCCGAGCAAGCACTGTGTAAACCGCGGATATGCAATCCGATGGTGCTTGTACCTCCACGTAGTATATGGGTTCCATGAGCCTTGGCGTGGCCTGTGAACCAAAGAGGTTAGGTTGTGTCGCGAAACTAAGTCGGCTGGTCACTTCACCATGAGGAACGATGAGTAACAGACACGACGGGCAGTCGGAACAATTTGTCCGCCACCACGGAATATTGGTTCTTGCGCGAGGCTTGCGTCGAGGATACGGAACTTGACGTTACGCATAGCTGTAGAATATAATTAAACGAGTCTAACCGCTGACAGGTGTCTTCCAACTGACGCTCATCGCATAGGGGGCCTTCCCTTGCACCCCACTGAAAGCCTTGCTTAACGTGCTCCTTGACAACTCCAAGCACCTTTTTGTCGACCTGACAGGGAGGTGAGAATTTAGATCACAACCAAACGCTGGAGTCTCACTTGAGAGGGTAGTGTGTCATCGAGCAACGCATTGGGCCCGTGTTCATCGGGGCCAAACGCCCAGATGGAACGGGACGCGAGGAGATCCCACTTGTACTTTTCTTCGAAAAATTTGCCACGTTCTTTTACGGTCATCCTCATGTTGACCCGACCAGTCTCGATATCTTCAGCAATTCCACGCTCTAATGGTTCGGCTATCATGGTAAGTCGATTCCTGTGCACAGATGTCAACGAGAAACACAATATATGGCGTAGGACACACTTTTTGTTTGGAGTGTCGGCATAACACTTGAGCGCGCTGGTCTCCAACACTGTTTCGCAGAACTTCGTAACAGGATCCGAAACCTTTATCTCAATCTCCGCGAATAGCTTGCGCAGATCATGCAGCACACAGTCTAGGTAGAGTTCGCCTGTACCAATGATCACATGTTCTCCGCTCTCCTCCACCTTGGTAGAGAGTAACGGATATGATTTATTGATACTGCGAAGGCCAGAGAGCATCTTTGGTAGCTCTGACGGGGCGATCGGTTCGATGGCGACCTTTAGGACGGATTGCGTCATATGCTTAATGGGACGGAAAATGTACAGATCGTCTTCAATGTCGGTAGACACAATGGTGGCCGTCTTCGTTATGGATGCGTCGACACCCCCAATCAAGACAAGATTGCCCGAAGGAGCTTCTTCAACGGGAAGAAAATATCTGGCCACGGGTTACTGTAAGGGCATTATTCCGTAAACAGTGGCTGAGACTGGAACTAACCGCGATCCAGAGACCCATAGATTGTCAACGGTCACCTTCATCATGTCTTCTTCGTCCTCCGGGGAATAACCCTCACCGAGTACCTTGATCTGTGCACCCTTCTTGAGCGTGCCACTGATAACACGCCCGAAAGCGCGGAAGGACTGCGCGTCGGTAGCATGATATAATTTCGTTATATGAACAGACACCGGACCATCAGACCTGCATTCTCTCATGGAAACAGCAACATCAGAACTCATTGGTCCGGTGTACGTTCGCTCGACCTGAGATGGCACCTCATGAATATCCAAAGAATGAAATGATCACATCGCGACGCTTACTTTGGTTGCCGCTCCCCTTGCGGGGTCTGGTATCCACTCGACGATCATGTCGATTAAACCCGTCGACGGCCCAAAGAATTGGTCCAATACGGCCTTCAGCAACGGTCGGACATCCATCTTGTACATAACAGGCTTGAGATGAATTTTGAGCTCTGCCAATGTGTCCCTAAGGTTGTCAGTCTCCTCGCTCAGAACTTGGCTGTAGAGTTTATATAATGGGTCCAGCACGAATTGTACAAAAGTTCTGGGAGACTCCGGATCCGCTGCTTTACGTGTGAACTTTCGGGTATTATTGTTGAAATAAATGTCGCCCCAGAGGCGGTCCGCGAAACTCTCGACATCAAGTTTCCCTAATCCAACTTTAGGACTACAACGGCATAAAGGGGGGTAAATGAAAATGGAACGCACCATATGTCTCGGCATACATTTGAGCAAATGACCGAAGCGTGAAACACCAGCCCATGTCCGTACTTGCGAAGCACACATTTCCCCTCTCCGGACTCAAACGGAGATCAGGACTCGGGTCGATGCCACTACGACAAAGGGCTCAATGCAAGGTGCCTGGAATTGAGTATAATTGGCTAACCCGATATAGGTATTGATCTCCTCTATAGTGTGTTTAATTTTGTAGAATGCGTCTGCTGGGGGAAGCCGGAGTTCGAGTATGAGCCGGTCTATTTTGTTGACCACAAGCGTAATCGGGATGGCCTCTTGCAGTGCATGTCGGATGATAGCTTCTGTACTGACCATCACCTACAGAAGTTAATATTGGGAACACCAGTAAGCCTAGAAGACGCGAACCCCTTCAACCACGTCGACCACAAGGATGATCCCATCGACTAGACGCATCGACGATGCTACTTCATCCACGAAGTTGACGTGACCGGGAGTATCGATCAAATGGACCAAATGGGATTTCCCAGCTGTTGTCTGGAGAATGAGCGAAATGGGAGATGATTTGACTGAAATCTCCCTTTCGCGTGAAAGGACGTGAATATCAGTGTAGCGAGTCTAGAGAGGCCGTGTTAGCGTTGGAAAGGACAATGCCGTATGAAGCGATACGTGCGTGCTTGTCAGAGTCCCAATCTAGTTTATGCGTTTCGAACACGAGCATATCAAGCAAAGCCGTTTTGCCATGGTGCAAGTGTCCCACTACAGCCACGTTCCGAATCATTTCGGGGAAAGACATCATATTTATGAGGAAGCTGTCCCCTTTTTGTGAGGCGCAGGGCGTACGTTGCGACGAAACACGCACCCTTTGTCATAACGCGTTTCCGGCATGCCTTTTTCTTCTACTGTCCATTTTCGTATCTTGACGGGTGCGATGACGGGCTCCGTGAGGGGCTGGGCATCTTCTTCCTGCACCAGAGTCTCGACGCCTTCACCGTACACCTCCGAGGCCGAGGGATAATATTGTTTATCCTCGTGCAAAATAACAGCATTGTGTGCAGGCTCTGTGGGGTACCACTTTAATGAAATGAACGTGTGTCAGCCAGAGGTGAAACCCACCGTCAACTTCCATCAATGCTGTTCCTGGTTCGGCTTCCATAGGCTCGTCGTCGTACCCTTCGAGTCGCTGCTGTTGTGGAGCCGCGATGTCGTCGTGCGGAACCTCAGCGTCCTCTTGCTCCGAGTCGAGGTCTGCGCCGATGTAGTTTCCAAACTCATCATAATCTTCAAAAGAAGCCATGGTACGAAAGACGGTCAAGGAAAGGCGACGATAGCAGAGATTCGAGGACGTGGAGCGCGTCTTTGGAAACAAGTTCTCACGCGTGTCCACACACCAAACTGCACGCCAGGGCCAAGGATCCCGCTGAACTGAACGAACTGCAGCTGTCGACATGGCTTCCCTCTCTGATGACACCCTGAGAAAGGTTCCCGATCTAGGCATACATCCCTACAGAGCTCGCACTAAACCCATGTCCTAGATTTTAATCCAAATCCAACAAACGGCTGTTCAGTCCCAACGCGCCCTCACTCTAACCCGGCAACAAATCACGAACAAGGAGCGAGAGCGCCGCATTCTCCAACTCACAACGAGTGAGATCGGCCAAACAGAAGACAGCGTCAACGTCTATCGGGGCGTTGGCAAAATGTAGTGTATAGAGATCTTCCGCATCCCGTCATATTCTAACGTCCTGAAAAAAGGTTCATGATGGTTCCCCGATCGCACATGGACAGAGACCTAAAAAATCAAGAGAAGTCCCTGACGGATGAAATCAACAGTCTGGGCAAAAAGGTCACTTTCCCAGTTCTTCCTCGGAGTTATTCGAACCAGTGCCTTTCAGGCTAAATATCTGGAGAAGCAATTTAATGATGCGCAGGCTCAGCTGCGTGACATCGTAGGCGCCTATCTTATCCTCATAGCTGTATCTAATCCGACGTTCCTCCAGTTCAACAGTGCACCGAGGCAATAGAGCCGCACCCTAACCTTCCGGCAAAGACGACTTTGACATATATATGTAGCACGGCTGACGTTCTCGACGATGTCACGCGTCCTCACCAGTCGGCCCCCGGCCTGCTGCAAACGATGGTCACTATCCAGTTGCTACCACTTTGAGCGCTGTGTATATCAGAATCTCGGAGTTCTGTACAGGACCATGCTTCCTTGCCCCAAATCCAACCTTATCGGCTTCGGGTGACGTCTTTTGATACTAGTTCATAAGCCCATAAGTCCATAGACCTACATCAGAGCGAGATACCCTGCCATAAACTCGCATGTTTTAACACCACGGCTGATCCTTACCACTACAAAAGGCGTCGGAATTATACGAAATGGCGGCTTTGAAGTCATCAAAGACCTCGAGCGTCCTTTTCGAGGTCAAGGCCGGGGACATTCTAGTCAAGGTAATCGATCTACGATCTACGTAGACCTGTCCTCCGAGTCCGCACCTGACTGATGATGATCCAGGTCCAATCTGTAGGAGTCAACTTTCACAACACCTACGTGAGGTGCGACCCTCCCATGTCATTGAGACACACCTCTCAGTCGTCAGGTATCCCGTGCCCTTCTTTCTCATGCCCATTGCCCGGGAAACTTTTGGCGTTCTGCTTGAACTACCGACGGATGAACATTCAAGAAACGCGCTTTCGCAAAAGGTGACACTGTTGTGCTGGCATTGCCGGTCTGGATCACACCCCTCTCTCCCATATTGTTCCAATAGGATGCAATCGGCGCGCCGAAAACGAAAAAATGTGTCCGTGCTGTGGGACGCGGGATGCCATGATCTATCCCGTTCCGGACAACGTCACTTCAGACGTAGCCGCGGCCACCCTGGGGCATCATGCCCAGAGGCCTACAACATCAAAGTGAGCGATAATGGTTTCATACACGCGGTAGCAGGAAGAACGGGCCTGCTGCATGCACAGCTCGCGAGGAAGAGAGGCGCCACCGTGATCGGGGCGACATCAACTGCCAAGAAGGCCGGCTAACGGTACAAATCAAAATCATGACATCCTGTACAAAGAAGAGAACGCCATTGAGCCCGTCTCTCAACTTACTGACGGTAAGGGTGTAGATGCCATATATGACTATGACGGTGTGGGAAGGACATGTGAGCGATGAAGAGCGCCAGCGTTACGCCCATGTCTAACGCTGCGCAGCACAGGGTTCGATGACGACTTGAAGATGATTAAACGCAAGGGAGCCATCATTGCGTTTAGCAACGCGTCCTTGAAATAGAACCGTTTCCCATGACCAAGTTGGCCGAAAAGAACGTCAGGTTGCTCCCGTCCAGTGTGAGTCGGCCGGGCGTTCGCTGGTTTCCGGTCTTGCCGAATCGAAGGGCCAGTTACACGCAGCGTGGCTTATGCTCGAGAAGTGCATGTCCGGCGGCGAGGTGAAGATGAGCATTTTCAAGGAGTATCCCTCAACCTCATAAGCGGAAAATCAATGGGGAAAGTGGACGTCAAAGTGGCTGATGATGGACATGCGATTACGCTGTGCAAAGCTGCGCGATCTGACACATGCGATATAATAATAACACTCGAAACGTCGGATGGATAGCCTGTAGTGCGTTTTGACATTTCGAAGCCTGTCCATGGAGATGAGGATGATGCGCGGTGGGTTTTTCGGTCGGACCGCCGGTCAATTCGGGGAAAGGCGCCGGTAAGGGAAGAGAGAGTTTTGGCCTGTGCTCGGTCCTCTATCAATTCCTCGTTAAAGATCGTTACCGACAGCGGAAGCCGGTCTTCAAGCCTGTTCGTTCCTTTTCCATTTTTCCTCACCGAAGCGGCGTGCTTTACGCTCTTTTCATGGAGACCCCAAATCTCGTGGTCGTCCCTCCGACCCCCCTCGACGCCAAGCCGGCACCCTCCCCATCCCCATCGTATTCCACCGTTCCATCCACCCCAGGGCTCACCCAGTCCTCCGACGACAACACAAGGGGCTCTTCTGAAACCACCATGGAGATATACTCAATGTACGGCGACGATGACACCCATACCTCTTGGCCTCCTAACGACGGGCCAATCCAAGATATGCCAGGAGTCACCGAGCTAGCATACCGCACCCTCGACCATTCCAGCCGTGAATCGAGCACGTACCACACTGCGACTTCGAAAAGCCACCGCTCCACTGCCTCTACTGGAGCAGCCCTGAGGGCCTCAGCGACCTCATCAGGGAGCAGGTCATCATCCGCCGACCGGAGCTCGCCTTACATTGGGATCGAAGAAGAGGACCTGCGCAGTGTATTACCACCCCCCACACCCCCCAAACACATCCAGAGATACCCTGGTAGCGGCACCTCCCATCCCCATTTTGACGGTCCTACCGACCTCACGTCGCCGCAATCTCGGTACCTGAGTACCAGTCCCCCACACAGTCGACCCTCCTCGACACGGTCACAGAATTCCTCAGCTTTGAATGGACACGCCGCCGCCATTTCTCGATCATCCCGTGGTCCCCCCTCTGAAAACGCCTCTTTAACGAGCCCCTCATCCCGCCTCCTAAGTCGACCGCACTCGCAGACGACGGCGACATCCACCTCACCCCGTTTACTCGCCAAAAAACGCAGCGATCTGTCGATCACACCATCAGCCGGGGAGGACCCAGACTCATTCCATGTGCGCAGTACGTATGCGCAGCTGGACGTCCTCGGTGTGAAGGGAGATGGTATCGAGGAAGGCGTCGAACGCACCCGTGCTCGTGTCGGTGGCAGCAGAGAGAGCGAGATCAAGGCGATGAATGCCATCGGCGACGAATACGAGAAGCGTAGAGACCTGAGCCCGCAGGAACTCCAGATGCTTGCAAGCCTGGACAGGTAAGCTTGCCTACTTGCTGCCTCACGGCGTAGCTCACCTTCACGTTCCCAGGTATGGGTTCTTTACCTTACCCTCTCACGACCGCCTCGTCTTGCTACCGACACCAGCGCATTTGAAGCCACTGTCACGAATATCTCGCGTGGTCACCTCAGCGACTGCCAGCCCTCCTGTCCTGTCCTCTCTCCCCCTGCCCCGCCCACCAATACGTGAACCTGAACGTATGGAAAAGTGGGGTCGCATGCTTGAGCCACGTTCACGGGATGCGGGCGGCAATGTTCAGGCGTGGGGCATTAATGCGGCGAAAGAGCACAAACTCTCACGACGTGCATTCAAGGGCATCCCTGACAGATGGCGCAGCGCAGCATGGTTAGCGCTTATCGATAATTTTGCTCACGCCGATAGCCGACTGCTCCTAGCACTTTCGAGCGATTACCGCGAAGCCTTGGAGAAGCACTCGCAGTATGACATCCAGATCGACCTTGACGTGCCACGGACTATCAATGGACACGTATTATTCCGGACGCGTTACGGTCTTGGGTGAGTGATTGAATGAGTGTGAGTGCGCAAAGACGGATACTGAACAATGGAATCAGACAACGTTCATTATTCCACGTCTTGCATAGCTTCTCGCTATATTGTGATCAGTGCGGGTACTGTCAAGGCATGGGGCCTATCGCAGCCATGCTGCTGTGCTACGTTGCACCGGAGCGCGCATACGCATCATTAGTTCACCTCCACGATGCTTACCACATGCATTCTATCTTTAGGCCAGGGTTCCCCGGCCTCTTGGAGTCTATATACGTGCAGGAGCGCATAACCGAGGAAATGATGCCCGCGGTCTATGTGGCATTCAAGAAGCACATGATCTCGACGACTTCGTACGCAACGAAGTGGTACATTACCCTGTTTGCGAACTCTGTTCCGTTCCAGACGCATTTGCGTTTGTGGGACGCGTTCCTTCTTGAAGGACCAGATCTTTTCGTTATTGTTGCGATTTCTATCATCTGGGTTTACCGAGGTGCGTGTGCGCTTTTCGATTAGCGAACTCGGGGATATTGAGGACAGTCCTAGATCACATCACCGCGGACTCGGCCAATTTTGAGACCGTGTTATCACTGTTATCGTCGTTTTTCGTACCTGAGGATGAGGACGTATATCTGAATTGGATCGCCAAGGTAGCAGAGAACAAGAAGATCAGGGCTAAAATGCAGTCATGGCGAGCAGAGTGGGAAGAGATGGTTGCCTCTGGCAGGGACGGTGATGCATTGCTGTGAGAGCGTGGTTGGCTTGGCATACCTTGTGCTGTTTTTGTGCTTTCCTGCGATTAATTGTACGTCTTCCCACGTTACTGATAAATCGCTTGTAGTCTCGTTCCCAGACCCTTCGTCGGACTTTGAATCTGAGGTCGAAAAATGGTGACCATGAAGTCCACGAAGGGTCTGGTGTCTTTGAACCGAGCGGGTGTAGGGCTTTAAAGCTTTAACAAGCATGAAAAAAAAGTGAATCACGTGAGTTGTTTTGGGGTAGCACGTGAGCCATTCGCGCTTTAGTACCAAGGTAGAGTATGCAGTGAATGCGAATCATATCTCAATCTGAATCGATGCCCAGTCAGCTTCGTTTGCCTCGGCCCATGAATAGAGGGCCACATCCATGCCTTCGACGCACTCAGAACCTGCGCAACGCTTTCGAGGGCAATCAAAGCATTCTCGTTGTCGATTTGTCATCGCTTTCATGCGTTAAAGGGCTGCCTTGATGGTAAGCTGACGTCGTCTTCGGTATAACGTTGGCCTGCTGTGTACACCCTCATTCCCACTCAACGGTCGTACTCTTCTATTTGTAGGCGATTCTTCGCAAGTTTATCTACACGGCATGGCTGGCGGCGCGTGTATCACATTCACCCCACTTGCTCAGCTGACCCTTCAAGTTCCACCCTTCCACTCACCACCAAACTCCCCGTGTCGTTCTTTACTGCATTCTCACCTTCTGGCTCCAAATTTTCTGTCACGTTCCAGGAAGGTATGGCTGCGGTGTGGGATGTGCGATCCTGAAAACCGATGAAGGTATTCACCACTGATCGGAGTCGTGCGCCGCCCGGCAGGGCCTGCAGTATGAGGAGAAATGAGAGCAAGGAAACCGGTACCGTTAGCGGGTGGTTGTACGAGGATTCGTGGGACTGGACTATGCGAGGACACAGGGCCCCTGACTGGGGTGTAAGGAACATCAAGTTCAATTTGGGAGTTGGCGGAAACCCAGCCAACCATCAGTGTCTTCCTTTCCCTTTATCAACCACCAGAACCTGCCCGTACGTCGTAACTCAACCCCCCCGCTCCCGCTCCTTCTTACTTTGTCCTCCAGTTAACCTTCCCTTTTTCTAACACCTAGTACCTCTACAAGTCGGTCCCACTTTTTTGCTCATCCTCAACTTGTCATTGATTAACGCAGACAGACATGCCTGAGATGCGTGAAGATTCTGTCTATCTTGTTAAGCTTGCCGAGCAGGCGGAGCGTTACGAAGGCGCGTCTCTCCTTCACCGCTAAATAGGTCTGCGCGACTTACCCTTCTGTTCCCCTCAGAGATGGTCGAGAACATGAAGCGTGTCACTTCATCTGACCAAGAACTTACCGTCGAAGAACGCAGCCTGCTCTCTGTTGCATAT
The DNA here is from genome assembly GCA_022376545.1 of Russula dissimulans. Taxonomy (NCBI): domain Eukaryota; kingdom Fungi; phylum Basidiomycota; class Agaricomycetes; order Russulales; family Russulaceae; genus Russula; species Russula dissimulans. Next base: position 1,340,373 of record WTXJ01000002.1, on the reverse strand, counting down.
AAGAACGTTATTGGCGCGCGCCGCGCGTCTTGGCAGATCGTGTCTCTGTCGAGAAGAAGGAAGAGTCTAAGGGTAATGAGGCCCAGGAGTCGATGATCAAGGGCTACCGCGAGAAGATCGAGTCGGAGCTTGCAAAGATTTGTGAAGACATCCTTGACGTCCTCGATAAACACCCATCCCCTCCGCTGCGTTGGGCGAGTCAAATGTATTCTACCACAAGATGTGAGTTTGCGTGTTTCATAGCATTCTCGTTTTCTAACTTGATCTCGTACTAGGATGGGTGATTACCACCGGTACCTTGCTGAGCTCGCCACAGGCGACAAGCGGAAAGATTCAGCAGACAAGTCTCTTGAAGCTTATAAGGCTGCTTCCGACGTCGCCGTCACTGAACTTCTCCCAACACACCCTATTCATCTCGGACTTGCTCTCAATTTCTCTGTCTTTTACTATGAGATTTTGAACAGTCCCGACCGCGTGTGCCATCCGACTCTCGCTAAACAAGCAGTCGATGATGCTATTGCTGAACTGGACACGCTCTCTGAAGAGAGCTACAAGGATTCTACTTTGATCATGTAGCTGCTCCGAGATAACCTCACCCTTCGGACCTCAGATATGCAGGACTCAGGTTCGTTGTACCAGTTACCATACATACACAAAGGTGATGTGCTGATGAATCTGGCAGACAGGATGATGCCGCCGATGCTGCCGGTGACGACTCTTAAATTTCAGGCGCGCTGTCTGAGATGGATGTCCTATCTGTCGTGACAATTCGGATGTAAAGCACGCTTTCTTTTTCTGTTGTCGGCATCTCCTCCTCTTCCCCCATACTCCCCCTCGCATCTGCCATCCACCGTACCTCGTTTTTCCGTAATTCCACTTCCCTGTCGTCGGTTGTCCACTTGAGTTGTGCATGAAAAGGTTAAAGTTTTCAGGCTGTTCTTGTCCTGAGTGTCTGCGTTCCAAATGAAATGAAAGTTGCTACACTTGCGGCGTCACCACTGCGCCTGTCCCATATCCCTGTCACGGTGCCTCACCTACACACACACCCACACGGGTACGGACGCTACCATCACCACACTTACAGTTCTGCGCCACTGGAATTCAATTGGTTGGGCGTGCCAGCACCAATCGCGAGCGGCGCTTGCGAGTGCCAGATCCGTGATATACTCCCCACCAGTGCACCCTCAGTATCTGCATCCAGGTCTGAGATCACGCCCATAACCGCGACCGTGTCGGCAATTGAAGTACAAACACTCCCCCGACGAGGCTCTCACGCAGAGGCGGAATATGGTTCCAGCATGAAGTCAGTGTGTTTCTTAGGGATTGTCAGCGTGTCATGCCACATCGTGTTGTGCTTCGTTTACTGCCAAATGCCAACTGAACGAGTTCTTGAAAGCCGATGAGATCTCGTCGTACCAGCTGCAGAACCAGTGAATTACCGCCGACAACAGGACAAGCTCGAGCGGGCTCCCCATCGGCGAGCGCAGGTCGAATGTTCCACACAAGCGGAGTTTATGAAGTCCTACGTGGCAGGATCTCGAGAGCATGTAGACTATGACAATATAAATTTTATGTTGTGAAATGATTGATTTATTGTGTCCCATTCTGCATCATGGTTCTCATGTAGACGTGCACGAACCGACACACATACCAACTTGGAGAATATAGCGCGTCTGAATCACGTGCTACCCTAAGACAGCTCACGTGCCAGATGCCTACACCCGCTCGGGTCAAAGTCACCAGACCCTATAGAGGAGACCTCGACACCGATTTTTCGACTTCCGATTCATTCTCCGATAAGGGTCTGGGAACGAGACTAAATCGCTTGTAAGTTATCGTTTAATCGAGTCAGCAGTCCTTCATCCAAATGGGGTATGTCATTCATCCAAATATGGATGCCTGGGGCAAACAGCTGCCTATTTTAGAAAACAATGCAGAGTGAATATGGAAATCCTAGTAATGGCCTCCTGCGGGTAGCGGGGTCGTCTTCGGTATATAATGAGACACACAATTAGGGAACCTTCAAAGAGACAGAGATAACAAGGTCTCACAACATCCTACCCCGACACAATTAGAGTGATCGCATTCTCCGCACGCATCCGTTGCTACCCTTCGGCCCTATATACAAGCACCGCGTCGAGTCCTTTGTTCCCCAGTCAGGCTTGGCCTACATCCACCAACACATTCCACCCCACTCGCAACACAGCCCCCATCCTCGATCCAAGTTCCGTTAACTAACCCACACTCTTCCACGCGATCTCGCAGGCAACGCCCAATCAGCCCTCTATTCTACATTCCCATTCACTCCTAATTCGTCGATCCCTCGCCCTCCCACCCTCTTTTCCCGCAACGTATATATATTATGCCCTCTCAAACCTTCGCGACGCCCTCTGGTTCCCCCATGGCGGGATTCTTCCCGAGCGGGCCGTCCGCCCCGCATGCTTTTGCGATGATGCACTCATCGCCTCGCGACCAACATTTGATGTATGCGTCATTCGGGACTTCGTCCTTCCAAGTCAAAAAGTCGAGCCAGGCTGGAGCGGCGAGCAACTCGAAGGCGTCGACGAAGAAGCGATGATTTGTAGAACGCATAAGAGATGATGTGCATCTGGACTGGGTTTTTTGTTCGCTTTGTCCATAGTTCACGGCGGGGAGTGAGCGGGCACAGTGCTGAGCACTACACGACCTCACGCATTTGATATGTATCATAGAGCCAGACGAGTGTAGCATAATCGTTTATTCAAATCAGTTTTATACCCAAACAATACGGACGGCAGATTCGGCCCGTGAACTTGCCTTTGCCCTGCCATGGCCGCCATGACATTGACCAGCGACCCAGCAGCGTTGTCCACGACATACGCACTCTCGCTCCTCTCAGAATACACGCAATCCCTCGACTCCCTCCCCGCCGATGTCTCCCGCCAGTTCGCCGACCTTCGCGAGCTCGACGCCGTCCTCGCCGCCTCCGTCCACGCCCTGACCTCGAAGATCAACCGGCTCGTCGACATGATTGAGACCAACTCCCCCCCAAAGGAACAGCGCATGTGGCTTCTCATGGAGATCTCCGATGAGGCTCAGCGCCTCAAACTCGGCGGCGAGGACAAGATTCGCGTCGCTGCCCAGGTCGCCGACTTCCTCAAGGCCCAGAACGAGAACATGATGTCCCTCCTCCTCCACATCCCCGGTTTCAACCCGTCCATCCTCGCCCGCCACACCTCCTATCCTCACATCGCCCCGCGCTCCTACGCCCCCATCTCCATGTACGATAATGGCCGCCGTCGCCGCGGCGCCCTACTCGGAGGTACGGCCGACCAGACCAACTCCTCCAACAAGAGAAGGCGCGCGGGCCCTCGGGAAGAGGACGTTGATCCGGTGGGAGGCAGGACGCCGAGGAGAGACAGGGTTGGAGACACCACCAACTCCCGCTCACGCAACGGCGCTCGATCGAGAAAGTTCGTGGACCCGCCTGACCTTTCCCCCATACTCACACTTTCTTTTTACCCGTCTCTGACAGACCAGACCGCGCAGGCTCGCCAACCGAGTCCCTCCGCTCTCTCTCCGTCATTTCCCACCAGCAACCCATCTCCGCACCTGCCGCGTACGCCGCTGCCGCCCCATCACGGCCATCAAACTCTCGCAACCCAGCCGCCAAGCGGCGCCCGCGTCCTGTCGCCGCATCTGCAACGCCAGTACCCGCGGGGAACGGCAGTACATCAGCAGCGGTACTGGGTGCGGCGTCCTCTTCTGCGGCGGGTGTGGGTGCGGCGTCCGCGGTAGGGTCGGGGTCGACTGCGCCTGTGAGCGGGCATCCGCCGCACGTCGCGCCATATGTCCCCGCTATCGCCGCCGTCGGGAATTGGTCTGGTCCCGTGCACGAGCAACTCGAAGGCCCCGGCATGCCCGTCGCACGCTCCCTCGTCTCCCATCCCGCTGGCCTGGCTGGCCCTGGTGTCAACGGGGCTGGGGGCGGTGTCGGACCAAGTGTGGGTAGCACTGCCGGTGCCGGTAGTGGCACACCCATGGACACAGCAGATGGCGCCGACGATGGCGCCGAGGCGGACGACGGGCGTCTGTACTGCTGGTGTCAAGTGGGGAGCTATGGAGACATGGTCGCATGTGATGACAATGAGTGCGAGCGCGAGTGGGTAAGTGTCTCCTTGTCTTTGGGGGGGGGGGATCGGTTGGCTGGTTGGGCTTTGTGTACTGACGCACTTACTACTAGTTCCACTTGGGATGCATTGGGCTCGAGGTGGCCCCTGAGGGCGTATGGTTCTGCGAAGCGTGCAGGGCTAAACCGAAGAATAAACGTAAGATCGCACGCGCGGCTGCTTCTGGAGGGGGGAGCCGCCGCTCGAACGGGAACCCTCGTTCTGCGCGCGCTCCCTCTACGACTTGACCGAAACTTTTTTTTCTTTCGATTTTTGCCGAGCCCTGAATAATTTGCTCAGTGTTACATTATCCTTTTGTCTATTCAGCATCGATTTTTTCTCATAGGAATGTTGTAGCGTCCCCTCAAAAAGTGTAAGGTGCCATGACCCGCCCACGGCACCCCTGGAGCCATGCTGTGCCCAAGGACTACGCCCCCTACTGTCCGAACTATGCAATTTCCTGAATGGACCGGTGCAGCGCCTTGTCCACATTTAAGAGCCAACGACTGCGTGGCAGTCTCGTCTCGCTCCTGCATCCCTTCTCCCGACCCGCCCCCAAGTGTTCTGTCCCAAAGGTCATAACCCAAGGATGTCTCTATTTGAAATGATGACAAATATTCTCGTGGATGTCGTCGCCTCACACCTCAGCTCTATTATCGTGGGGGGAGGTTCAGGTTCAGAGGGGGAAATGGGGGCGGACGAGCAAAAGGACAGGCGAAACTGGGATCCACACACTCTCATCGTGAAAATGGCTTTTGTTGGATCTCTGGATTCCCTTTGGATTCTCTTTGGCACTCGCGCGCTTGTGGCGCCAGATCAGATCTCGGGATCAGATCCCCCCAGATTGGGCCGCTCGATGACACCGCTTCACACGCAACCCGTTCCCTTGCGTTCCATTGCTTTGCCGTAGCCGAGAAGCTGGCACCATGGCATCACAACCCAGTGCCAAACCTCCCTCGACATATGACCCGTTTATCTTCTCAAAAGCGGCCTACTTAAATTGTGAGTAATGCCGCGAGGGTTTGTACGACACGGGTACTCGAGGGAAGGATAAGTACAACCCTCGGTTCTCAGCTCCCTCCAGCTCGTCTTCTCCCCTTCCCCTTCCCCTTCTCCCCCCCCCCTCCCCCGTCCCTTCCCATCACCGATAAGTTATGTCAGCGGGCTCACCAGACGGAGTACGCCGCTTGTCATATCATCCTCCAGCAGTGAGTAATTCACAACCCATTGTGTGGCAGATCGGCACTTGTCTTGACCAAGCCGTGTTCTACGTCGCTTCGTAGCCATACCCATCGGTCACACATGTCAGGCCCCCGACCGCGATCATCAGCCAAGTCCCTCCATCCGGCGTCCGCACCATTCCACGGGGTGGATACATAACTAGGCAGCACCCTGGCTTGATGCCCTCCTCCTTTGCGAGGCACGGCTACGGGAGTGCACAAGCGCTCAACTATCATCCCCACCAGCAGATGCAGGCTCAGTTGGGCGCGGCGGGTCAGATGTTTTTGCCTCCAAGTACCGGCGGAAGCCCGCCGGGGGAGCCTACACGTTACCGATGCATCTCACCCCTCATCACCCAATCGTCCGCCCTACTTACCCGCCGGGTAGCGGAGAAACATATTCGTTGCCCCCAAATTTCGGCGTATGTCACTGCCCTTGTGTCACGTTGTAATCCTTACTCAATAACGTTGCACGTTAAGGTACCCCTGGCTCCTCCATCTGTCGATCTAACCCGCGCCTATACCGACCAACTGAATTGGCAGGCAAATTTACCTCGCCCCTCACAGCCGTCGCTTCCTTATATGGTAGGCGGGCTCGTGAAGTTTATTCTAGGCGCGATGCTCATGCTTTTCTATAGGAGGATCTTTCGGGCTTTTCCCACAATACAGCCCTGCCCCCGCCGCCTCAACCTGTCTCTATGGGCTCCCCCGAACCTCCATTGCCCACCCCCCTCCCTCTGCCTGTGATGATGAAACAAGACCGAAGAGAACTCGGACTGCGACTGTTCTCTGTCCGTTTCCCCAATGCCCAAAGAAATTCATGAAATACGGTCGCAACCAGGATGTTAAGCGACATGTCCATCAACATCTCCCTCACTACATCTACTGTTCGCAACAAGGCTGTGGTTGGACGGGCATTCGTCGCTACCAACTCCGGGACCATCTCAAAAAGAAGCACGGAGGCGCCCCATTCCCTGAGGAGCAAAGGATGTTTATTATCTATGACGCAGAACGGCTAGTTGAGCAGCTCCTGAAAAGGGAGGTCACGGTAGCGCTAGCCGAGAACGGGGCTTGCATGTCACATCAGAGGAAGGCGATGCAGCTGGGTAAGCTGGGTTCCTGGCGGTTTCAATGACGGTTGTCTGTGGTTCCTTTACCACTGAAGTACGATAATCGCCGCACAGCATAGCACAACATACACCGTATGGTTCGCCTGGCTGTCGTGTTGGTTTCCATAAATCAGTGTCACATTCTCTATGTATGTCAAAAGATCGAAATTCATAACACGCAACCCATGATGCATGAGCCCTGGCCTGAGCGCGTCGGAGTCAACTAGACGCTCTGCTATTCATCTTCTGCATTGAAGATGTGGGGAGAGATAACGAGTTGGAGAGAGCAAGCAGGGCTTGTCGCCTTGCAGTGGTGGATATATCACGACGGATCATGCTGTTTTCAACGGTTCCCTACACTGATGAGCGTGGGGGTCGCGCGATTGAGAGGTCGGATACCGGCATGTGAAGTCATGGCCTGTGAAGAGGTAGATGAGTCTCGGTTGGGGAAGATAAAATTTCTAGGCGCCTTGAGTCACAGACTCGGAGGGGTAGCTCAGAGGAACTTGCCATCTGGCGGTGATACGTGTGGCTCAATAGGCCAGCCTGTTGTCGCGTCGGTTTCTCTATTGCCTCTCGACATGCAGAGGCCCGAAGAAAGACTTGGCAGTGGGTGGAAGGTGGGCACCATCCGGCGGTACAGCGGTCAGACCGCTCTGCGTCCAGTCCATGGCGAGAAACAGAGAGCTAATTCTCTCGAGACCCGTAGGAATGAAGGATGTTTTTGCAATGTAAGCCGCTTGATTGCACATGGACCATACTCAAAGCACTGGGCAGGAAGCATGAAGAGAAGGATCAGTGGCACTGATCCTTCTCGGCCAGTGGCCCGGGTGAGGTCAGTGAGGGAATGGATGTACCAGTACTATGCGGCTATTTGGATCCTCGTGAAAGACCGTGATGATGATTCGTACTGGGGATACATGTGCCATCACGAATCAGTTACGAGAAACCGATGGTGCCAGCTTGCCCCTGGCCTTGTCACGTCATCAGTAAAAATACCACCAACATTTTTGGGCTCGTACGAGCTAGTACGAGTGAAAAAGCCAACAAGCGCGCAAGGAACCTGGAATTGACCAGCCCGCTTTCCTAAAAAGTAAATACTTATTTTAAAAAAAGTGGGAAAAAAGGTGCTAAAAGTGACTAAAGTGGTTAAATTTGTGCCACACTTTTTTTTTACTTTTTTACTTAAAAAAGCTGACTAAAAAGGAAACAAGTTTGTGGATTTTTTACTGATCAAGTCGGATCTGCCGCTGTCTGAGTGCCACTGATTGTCCACGACTGTGCTTGGTAGCGACATCCGCAGGGTCACGTTGGCCTGGGGTCGACTGCGTTGGTGGGCAGATGCGCTTTACATGTCATTCCATGCACGCCTGCTACTAGCATCAGGAAAATAGGCAAAAACTTTTTGACTTGTGAACTTGTGTTAAAAAAAGAGGGTTTTATTGTACCTCTCTCCTCCTGAAAATTAGTTTGCCAATCAACTTTTTTTTGGACTGCAGGTTCCTTTTCGCCTTTTCTACTTTTTTGACCTTTTTTCCTCGGTCGAGCTCGACCGAGCTGGTATAAGTGAAAAACAGTTTTATGCACAAATGCTGATGTATAGTATTAGTAGTGGCTATCAAGGCCAGTTGTCGTGCAGCTCAAGGAACCCAGCATGCAGTTGCCTGTCGCATCTCAGTAGTGGCACACCGATGGACACGACTAATGTCATTAATTGGTGGTGGTGATGACGGACATTTGTACTAGCAGTGTCCAGTGGTGCCAGTGCTTACGTAGAAGCACACGGGTATGGGGATGACTCGTGCGAGCGCCGGTAGGGTAGATCAACATGAGGAATGAGGAGGGACATTCCGAAAAGAACCTTAAGTTGCCATCATGATTCAATTCTAGTCAGACCTGTTGAACGCCTCTCGATATTTGATATGACCACAGCCAGTAAAGTACCTGGCAGCACTCCTGACTCCATGCGGAATGCCGTAACAGAGCACAATTGGATAGCAGTACCACAACGTGGTACAACGGCTACTGCCTTTACGCCTCAACTACCATCCCTCACTGCTATATTAAGTATTAAGGGAAGCGCCCGCAGGCGGACAGTGATTTTCCTGTTCAGGTTCAGACGGCTTCAAGTTGAGCCCTAGTCTGTGGCTGCAGGAAATGCTGGGAAGAAGGGGTATTATTCTGTTCCTGCGTCTCTTCCTTGTCAATCACGAGTCTTGCCCCAAGCTGTCCCATAACATAGGCAGGAAAATGGGCAATCAAGGGCAGGATGAAAAAGGGCAGGCGTATGAGACTGGCAAGGCTCATCAAGTATGACCTTCATGCTTACAGATCAGAGGCCTACTAGTATCTAGGCACTGCAGCTAGTCAAGGTCGCGTAGGCAAATACTGAATATGTACACTTTGTAGTATATGATTGGAATACATAGGTCGATTTAGGACGCCCTAGGACACCTTAGGACACCTTAGGTCCTGATTCAAGACAGGCTGTCTCGAATCAGTACCAGGAGTGTAAACAGTCGGCTGGGGAGAGCGACGGGTTGATGGGGATCCAGTGTCCGGGGTAGCGGGAGCGAAGATAGGACGGAGTTGGTTAGTTGCGCCGATTGCAGGAGCGAGTAGTAGTATTCTAGAAGAGCGCGCCGAACGGCTTGAAGTTTGGTGTAACATCGGGGGTTGAGAAGAGATCTACAAGCCTGAGGTATGGGTCAATAGGAGCGTGACGAGCGTCGCCTCGACATGACTAGACCTACGTCTGAGAGATATTAACATATTCGTCGCGGTCGAGCGTTTCCTGTCCTTCCCACTGCAAGATCGCTAGCCACGCTGGCTACATAGCCTGAGTGGGTGAGTGCCATGGGTATAGGCCCCAAGACTGGGATTTCCCTGCAAGGCACATGTCACGGTTTCTGCAGGGCGTGCAGCCGTTTCTTGCGCAAGGGAGGCCCCGACGTTTGGATCAGAATCCTAGTTTCAGTGGCGCGTCACGGCACGCCCCTCTGTGGCTTAACCAAAACCTGGTCCAGCTGGACGTGATTCATTTCAAATTCCATCAATTTTCTCTCGCTAGCCCTCGGTAGCCGCGGGAGGTTTTCCCTGATGCACTTTTTCCATCGGTTTTCTCATCTCGATATGGTAAGCACCCAAGGGCAGCATGACCTCCGTGCCTCGTTTACATCGGGAAAGTCTATCACCGTACCGAAGGGGGCGTGCCCAACTAGAAACGTTTGAGTCAGCTCACCAAGAGTACCTCTGATACGAACAGCAGAGCACAGCAGCGCTGCCGCATCCCCGGGCTTTAGAGCGCGTGTCTACCCTATTCAATGTATTGTTTTCTCTTTTCTAGTCATTATGAAATGGTCAGTCCATCCATCTACGCCATTCCCCCACATTATGGGCTACTGAGTACAGCTATCTCGGTCCGATGTGCGGCAACTTGAAGGTCCTCGTGCCTACAAAAGCTCTTCTGAACCCAGGTCCGCTTACATCCGCGCCGATCGCGTCCATTTCATATATCAAATTGTTTGTACAGACTGAGGGGCGGCCCTCAATGCATGCCATTGATTGCTCAGTGTCTGGCAGGCCCGCTTGGAATCTCGGCTCCTCCGTCTGTATTGTTGTGGGTACATACGCAAGAGTAGAATATTGTTCACGGAGGTTCAACACCAGCCGAGATACAAGGGTGGTGGAGAGCCTGAATATTACAATCAGTATCGTGATAGAGTCTATGAAATGTCGAGACGAACACGTTGGTAAGTATCGAAGTGGACGATCTTAGCAAAGGCTGCATTTAAGGGGAACAATAATGAGTAAAAATGAGGTTTGGGGTCCAGCAAAGCATGATAACGAACTGCGGAGTGCTGGGAAATTGAATGCAGAGACTGAGTTTGGCTTAACTGCTAGATACAAGATTGGCGCACCAGAAGAATACAAATATTCGCCAAGTTCATGATGAAGAGTGCCCTGTTCAGAGCCGTCAGTGTCTTATCAGTAGACAAAGAGAATGTATCGTACAAGAAGTACATGGAATCTAAGATTAATGATGAGGTTCCATGCTCAAGGTATTGCTCGGATCGACGTACCGTCACGAACGATCACATTCAGGAGTCGTATACCTCTCCCCATTGTGAAAGCCTTGTAGACAATAAGGGAGAATATCACACTGTTAAAAACTGTCACACTGGACCACGCGATAGCAGAAACTATCTCGCCGAGTTAATTCAACCGGTGAAAATTCTTACCAAAGATACTCACGTCGACCTCTAATACAAAAGGTCACGGTGAGCTCAGCGTAGCAGGAGTGAATCATGCGCAGGATATACCACGCACTCTATCGATGGTGTGAAATGCGAACACCCAGACACAAACCTAGATAACACCGTGATTGGTTTACTCCTAGTTTGACGCTGTGCGAGAATGATCCCCTTCAGAAAAGCAGATGGTGGGACATGCATATGCTTTGTTGAGACGTGAGGAAAGTGACATACAGCCGCAGTGAAAAAACACATTAGAGCAACGGATGCAAGAAATCCTAGGACGCGACGACTTCGGCCATACAGTGCATGTACACGGATAACAGATAGGGCTTCATGATGTAGATTCAAAAGTCAGGGCTTGGTATAAATAAGAATAGAGCGATGGGACGTACCTCCAGCATGAGTTTGCAGTATCATCACAAGCCACTCATGGTATACATAGAGATTCATGCAACTACGATCGGATGAGAGTTTTATCATCGGGATGCGCACACTACTCTAACGTACAACTACATACAGTCAGACTCACTGGCAGATGCGGCTAACAGATGACGGACGTACCGGAAAGTCCAACGTAATAAAATAAGATACAACCAGTGGGAGATAGGCAAGCACTGGGATATAGCGATTGAGAAGGCAGGCCGTCGTAAACCATCCTTGTTTGTTGTGAGGCGGCCATAGGAATTGGATCTCCCGGTGCAAAGTAAGGACATAGTCATAATATAATATCACTATAAATGGGCAAATAAAATACGCGCTGTGCTCGGTGATGAGATCAATGAGTAGGAAATTCACCTGCAGCTGAGATAGTAATGACGGAGTTGATCCATCTATGGCGAAAATGTATCCACACCACAGATCATTTGAACAAAGCATGGATGAGGTATAAGAAGTCGCTTACGCATCCTCTGCACCACGTTGGCCGATGTCGATGTATTCCCGGGACATCGCTAACTCAATTAGCAAGTCTGAGTCAAGGCAACAATTGCAAGATTCCCAATTTCCGAGTCCGAGGAGAAAGAGAAGTGCAAGTGCAAGACGGGAGTATAAGTCTGCTATAATATACATCAGTTGCAATTTGTAATTGGGCCCACGGGCATCTCAGGCTAATGATACTGGGGCCACGCGCCGGGGCCTTTGGCACCGCCGCCGTTCGTACGAAAACTGTCTTTGTAGTTTGCACCAGTGCCCACGGACAAGCGTGATCGGGGCTAGCTCGGGGTGCCCTTGGCACGAAAACCGTCTCTATCTCGCGAGATTTGCTAGCATGGGCACCGGACGGGCGAGTATGATCATGATGGGGCTGGCTGGGGCTGCCCTTGCCAGTGGTACTGCCGCCCTTCGCATGAAGGTCGTCTCCGTCCCAATATTGCACTGGTTACAGTACCCATTGGCATGGATAAGCATGATTGGTACTAGCTGGGGCTGTGCTTGGCATTGCCACCGTGACCCTTGGTACGAAAACCATCTCCATTTCTGTAGTTCACACCAGTGCCCAGATGGATAGGCATAATTGGCACCGGCTGGGGGCCACCCTTGGCACCACCACCGAGAACGGTCTCCATCTCTGGAGTTCACACCAGTGCCAACTGAATGCCTGGAAATCTCGGGGTTCCACTAAATACGAACGATTACGGTTGGCACCATTTCCAAAATAGGAGATAAGGTTACCGGGCATGGATGGGAGAGAATTTGATGGATTGGCGGACCCCGGGCACCCCTGATAGAGGTGGCCGTTTAACCCGAATCTCGACGGACAATCAGAAGAGAACTTTATGCCCGTAGGTTCGAATCCTTCGCGATGGGCTTTGGTGTCAAATTCTCGCCAGAAAAGGTGGAGATAGCCGGCTCTCGGTCAAGCCGTGCGTTTCATGCGTGTGTTCATGTCAGCCTCCGCACTGGTTCCGTGTCCGAGATCGACTCCTGTTTATCCAGTCCCCCATGACGCATGTGACGCTCGGCCGCTTCATCTCGATGTCGGGGGGAAAGAAACACATCGACGCTCCATATTCCGTTGCCGTGGCCTAGCACCGCTTTGTAGCCTCACGTTCCTCTCCTGCGTAGCCCGTTGGGTTGCGGCTGTTTCACGTCCCCTCACGAGCCTCGCGAGACATATAAAGAATGGGTGTCATCCTCAGTCTAACTAACACTGGCACCTCGAATTTCACAACGATCTCCTCTGATACTACATGGACCCTACTACTCAATCGCCGCGGGCGGGCTCTTCCAATACCCTCTAACGTGGCAAGGCATGTTTGAACTGCAGGTACGTCTCGCTTACTGTCACGAATTTACGCGGATGTTTTACACATGCATTTTTATACAGGCGTCGCAAGATGGTTACCTTCCCCTTCACCGTTCTACTGCAACCGTTCTGACACCTTCCCTTCCCTTTCTCCCAGAAATGCGATGGCGTTCGCCCAGTCTGCGGCCCTTGCAGCCGGGCTAATCGCCCAGATGACTGCGAGTACACTGACGGACAAGGTCGTACGCGTACCCAAATGCTCGAGGATACCATCGCGCACCTCGAAGCTCGTATACAAGAGCTAGAGCACCCAACTAGCACCCCTTCGCTGGTGATGCCACGACCCTCATTCCGCCTTCTTCGAATCTCAACGGTCGCCTATCGCTGGAGCGTCGGAGGAGTTATCATCCTCAGTGTTACTGTCTTTGACGGAATTTACTCATACGCCGCACTCCTCCGCCTCCACGAGTCCTCTCGCCGGTGCGTCGCTGAAGGTCGCCGTTGGTTGCATAGCGATGGATGGCGAGCAGCGGCAGCGACTGTAGAGTAAGGGGGCTAGGTACAAGGAAGAAAAATAGACAACAAGTGAGTGTGAGTATCGAGATAGAGATAGCGAGCGAAACGGTACACAGGAAGAGACGATCGAGAGAAATGGGGCACAGCAATGTTGCTGGGCGAGACGGGTTGACATCAGCCGAGTGAGAATTCGAAGGAGGCTTCGGGAGATGGGGTCGATTTTGGCACGCAATCGGTTTTGTGGAGAGGAGGGGCGAGGAGGCGAGAGGCACGAAGAGGCAAGGCGAAAGGGCACGGTTCGGAGCTATGCGCGGGCGCTCCGGTTTGCTCATTCCGAGTGAGCGTGCCACACCTTACACCATGCCCGGGCAGTGTGTCACGGCGCTGCACAATTGTCATGCCTCGGACACCCAATTAAATCCGACGATCCCTTCCCGGAAGAGCTAGCTATACATCATGAGGCGTGGGGCGTAATTCCGAGCCATGAAGGGTCGTCATCAAATGGGTAGGCATAGGCATAACAATCAGTTATGGGCGAGCAGAGAAACGATTGGCTCATCAGTACTTAGAATACGGCGACCCACCAACTCGAGCTGTTTATTTATCTTCCGGACTGTAGCCCACCACACTAGCTCTTTTCCTTGCATCAGGAACCGCACACAGCACTTCGAGGACTTCACAAACTCGTATCCTCGTCATGGTGTATGCAGCTTTTATCACATACATCGTATGGAACCCAGAAGGATATTGCCCTCGGCCCACGGTATTATTGGTTTAAACTGACATGTGAAGGTAGACAGTGAACAGACAAAGACGGAGAAGAGTCAAGCCCAAGACATTTGCGAAGACGCATTTTTTAAGTCTGGACTCTCACCCCTTCATTCGACAGGGAGAACAACGCATAGTCAAGCATGTCAGCTGAAGTGCCATCGCTGGCCAACACACCCATCTCGTCTATATCGCGATAAATTCTCTCTATGTACTCAGCCGCACCGGAGAGGTGAGCAACCTTGCAGCAAGTAGCGTGCAAGGCAAGCAGTTCGCGTGAGGGGACGGGAAGATGTTCGGCGTCCTTTGTCGAGAACGTGACGAATTGACGCATTTGGGGGTGGATCACGGCGTCATCGAGAGACATAGCCTCATAACGATTCTGCTGTGGCTATAGTAACGAGTGACACGGTACCCGATGAGTGTCGTGGTTTAGAGCATAGAATTCCAAACCCACTGTGGCTTCAAAGTAAAATAACAATCGGTCAAACGCGTCGTGGATATTCTTTTCCAGAGTGATGACATTGATCAGGGAATGAACCCTCTCTCCATTGAAGCTGCCGATGTCACAATCGAAACGCTGAAGGACGGCCAGCACGGAAGCAGAGTAGTCGAGCTGGGTATCCGGGCATGAACTGCGTATAACTATATGAGAACCTACCCGCGTACCTTCAAATCGACATCAGAGTTAGATTTAAGTTTCACCCCAAAGAAATGAGACTCGGGAATTATATGCGCGCACTCTGTGAATGCCATGGTTTGTTTTTTGAGGTCAAATTTGGCCTTGATATCGTCGGCGGTGTTCCGGTCAAGGACGCCTGTAACAACACATCTCCAGTTGTCTCGCATGAGAGCCTGTGCGACCGGTGAGAGACAGAGACGAGGAAAAGTGGCGATCATCCACTGACGCGAATTTTGGCATCTTCATGCTTCCTGGGAGCCTCGTGAATGTCAACTTTATTTGGCTCTTCACAGCGTCGAAGGAGGGTTTTGACGAGCGAGAACTTCTCGGCGTTCGACCTTTGAACCTCCGAACTGAAAAAGACGGAGGATAGATTGGCATGCGAAGGCAAGAACGGCAGCCAGAGAACCCACAGGGAAAAACGAAGTAAAGTCGACAGAATGAGCCAAGATCGGAGAGGTTGTTGTCATCCTGGCATGACTGTATGCACCTGGTGAGTTCAGAACGAATGCTCTGATTGGGTGCGTTGAGAAGCAAGTAACCGAGAAGTCTGATACAGCACAGCTTGTTCTCATCCGCAGCAAATTGGTTTTCGCACCGGAGGCAGAGATTGTAGACGGTGAGGTAATTGGGGTCCTCGTTCGCCATCTGTTGGACTTGAAGAGAGTCGGTCTTCGGGAGGGAAATACCAGTACGCATTCTAGTGACTTAGACTTTCCGGACATGCTTGTAAGGGTAAAGGATTAGGGGTTGTATCCATTCCGTGTGGGAAAGTAAGTACTGTGATTCCGAGTCTGACACTGTGCTCTTGAACTTTCCCTTAACAGTACTAGTTGTCCTGGGCACGGATACAGACGCTGAAGCCAGCTACGTCTCCGGCGGCTCCTCGAGGGAGCGCATCAACAATACCAAACAAATGGCTGAGCCTGACTCAGGATGAATGAGTAATCGGTTGGTAATCTACCTTCCCGCTTTGTTCTGCTTCTGCTTATACGCGACACGCCCATCTCGATAGACGAGAGCGACTGCCGGGCCCATGGCCCAGGTGACACAACTGACCTCGACGCATGAAACAAGAGGAAATACACCGGTGGCACGTATCCTTCCCGGATATAGTGCGGATATGATGCGAACCCCATCCTCTCATGATCACCAGCTCGTCTATCGAGCCCATCCCCTCCCACCCAAGGGCGCTCTGCGAATGTCGTCCGAGTCCTGACTTCGCGCCATCCATCTCTCTTGTCACTGCAGATAGCGTGTTGGTGCCATCGTTAGTTCTACTTGCGGTGCATCCGACTCGGGTGTCTTTAAAACCGCGTGGTGTCGAGAGGCGTGCAGCGAAGAGTAAACGCGAGTTTGCGTTGCGCAGCCCTTCGGGCTGGGTGACACCTTTTGAACAAAACCCTCCGACTCGTTCTACGGCGCATTCACCGTTCACGACTTAACTTCGGCGTTGACATCTCGAGACTTCGAGTTACTCACCGTTTGCTTACTGCCACCGTAATGGGACTCCTCGTCTAATCATCGTCTATTTACTCGCATTTCCCTATTCGCGGCACCACCATCATCCTCGTAATCAAACGGGGATCACAGCATTCCCGACAGCGCCGTGTCGGAGTGATCTCGTGTCAAGGTCGTCTTTCCTTCGGTTCTTTCCCAGTTTAAAACAAAACGGGTTCCGTTTTGCACAGCCTTCGAAAAGGACGGCTCTGTTAGGTGAACTCGATGACTGTCATGATATTCGGAAATGCCACTTAATCACCCTTGCCTTCAAGTTACCTCTTTATAATTTCCAGTTCCAGAGGACCACAGAATAAAATAGTCACAATTCGGGACCTATGGAGTAAAAGTCGGGCACAAGCCTAGCAATTGCATTATCTGTACCCCCCACACAACGCGCTTGTTGACCCGAGATCTGAGGATGACACGCACGCACCCCGTTGTATCCACTTGCATCCTCCTTGCCATATCCAGATGGCAAAAAAGCGCGGATAATCGGCTAGGCCTATACTTGAAGGCAAGACGAGTACTCTCGCATTCTCAGATCCCCCCAACAATCTTGTCCTCAACAAGAACATGTCAGAAAGCTTAGGCGAGGGAGCTCGCGGCTTGCTGCCGTATCGTACATGTGCAGTGAGCTCATATCCACCACAACAGAATAGGCTACTGTACTGATCATTGTCTTTCGCGACCCCCCTTAGATACGTCTGCAAGCCACAGATTTCGATCCTGCTGGCATCATCCAACCTCCTCCAGCCGGTATTTTGGTTGATCCATCCGCAGAAGTGATTCCACCATTGTCAACTAGTAGGTCGCATGACTTCACGTCTATCGAACATAGTTACCCATCACTGACATGCCGCGTATACAGAATCAGTATCCTATCTTCACCTTCCATGGGATGCCCTCTTCTGTGAGGCACAGACACAGGTGCACAACCACCCCCCGGTGCCTGTGCATTGGGGGCCCGAAGAACAGCCCTACACGTTTCTTCCTAATCGAGGAGTACGCAGGCCTCTTTACTCACGAAACTTTGCGCCCTGAGACACGGATGACATTAACCGCAGATTGATCTCCATGCGCAAACACTATATCAAAGTACCCGTTCCCTTGCAACCGCGTCATCGAACAACTATAACTGCCATTTAACCTCGCAGATGGCATCAAGACCGCAGAAATCACCCGCAGTACGGTCCCCTGTTGATTATACTTGGGCATCTGGAGGTTTCACTGGCAATTATTCATGTATGGCAGGACCCTTCAACTTTTTACAGCATTGCAGTGCTATTCTCACGACCTGCCCCTATAGTCCCCCTCGAAGATGTGTTGCACAGCGCTCCCTCTACACGCGAGGAGACAGGGCCGAGGAAAATCCCCCCCGTGACAGACACTTGCCCATTTTCTAAATGCCGACGGAGGTTCACTCGTCGGCAAGAGACGGAGCGGCATGCCCTCCGCCACTTACCGCGCTTCCTATTCTGCAACCGACCGGGCTGCGATTGGACAGGGAGCCGTCGTTACGCGCTTCGAGACCACCTCAAAAAGAAGCACTCGAGCGTCCTGCTTCTCGAGCAAGAATTTATGATATACGATGCGAAGCGGCTTGTCAAGCAGCTGCTAAACGAGGAGATTACGGTCGAACAAGCTGAGTGTGACGCCCGTTCGTCGTTTCAGGACAGGGGGGGAGTCGAGTAAGAGTTGGGTATTTGGCGTGGATGGAGGGGGGGTCGAGCCGTCGGTGATTTTCTTTTTTTAGTCCAGCTGGAGTGTGATCACCGCTGCACTGCGTGGAGCGTGGGACACCACAGCTCGTCTGTCTCTTTGCGTGTCTCATGGTTTGGGAAAAGAGAGAGCGGGGTTATCTTAAGGAGACTGTGACATATAGACCGTTACGAATATCAGACCCAGGCATACGGTTATACGGACGGCGCGTAGCGGCAAGTGCGGGAATGGAATAGTCGCCTCGTTTATTTGCGCCGCGCACATTCTCACGGAGGCACTGCTGTAGTCCTGGCCACTTTGCCATTGACAGAATTGGATTAATTGCCCGCTTGAAGTTGGCCCTTGTTCCCTCCTGAGCATGCCAGTCACGGTGGGTCCAACTGGTTGGGTTAATGATAGTAACTCCCCCCACCGGACAAGCCAATGAAGTACCCGACGATGAAGCTCGCCAGAAATGCAGTATAAAAGAAAATGGAAGCATCAAGCACTGGCAGGGCATGGCACTGCACGAATCTGTTCACCGCGCACTGCACACATTGAGAGAAGTGAATTGGATGGAACAACGTGGCTTGCACACGAAGACGACGTCCAAGTCCATGAGGACGAGGCACACTCCTGAAACACGAATTAATTTTTCGGTGCTGTAGGGATAGCTCTAAAAGAAGAGTACCTTCAAGTTACCACAAAAGTAGCACAGGAAGCACCCACGGAGTCGTGTGTGTGTGGCTGCAAGGTGAGCCCAAGCTCTGGACAGATTTGTCAGCCACTGATGTCATCACAACTCACCTATCTCGTTTTGAGTCGTCGTGATTGCAACAACGCTTTCTCGCCCTCGCAAATCTATCCCGAATGACTCAATTTCGCACTGCAAACATGGGGATTCGCAGGAAGAAATTTTCACCGCTTGGTGTCACGCTCGGTAACGAGAGCGCCGAACGCACTCTTACTATTCTCACGCTATGATCGAGGATCCTGATTCCTGCCCTGCATTTCAATTGCGTTCATTCATCACGCGTCGTCGTGTCTTAGACCCTGCATCCTCCAACTTCCTGTATTTGGCAGAAATCATTGACAAAACTCAAGCACCGTCGGATCTATTCTTCGCGGCGGCCAAGACGGATCCGCATTGTCAGAGGCAGTGGCAGGAGGTTAGCCCTCGTCTCGTCCGAGCCAGTCACCACTGTGGCTCGGACTGGCTGTGACCACGAATCACCCCTGACCCTGAGGCCCGGGAGATCATGGTAACGACCTCCGGCTAATACAATCTAAGGTGACGTGTAGGACTGTTAGGAGAGCGTGTCAATCCTTACCCCCAAAGCAAAATGGAAGCATCAGACGGGGGCTGGCACAGCATGAATTTGTTTGCCGCGCAATCAGAAGTACGAGGCACATGAAATATTACGGTGCTGTAGGGATATCTCCAAAAGAAGGGCACCTTCAAGTTACCGCAAAAGTAGCACAGGAAACACCCATGAGTTATGAGTTATGGATGTGGCGAGGTGAGGTGAGACAACGAAGGATGCCGAGTCCTTGGGACCATAGGTAATGAACGTTATGAACACCGGATCATGCGGCTAACGCGCTCACTCTTGCAAGCATATCAATATTTGATCTCACGCGCCCCCCGCCGCGTCCCCAGATCGTCGTCCAAGGTGAGATGGCTCGACTTGACAAATAAGCTGGCCGTCACGCATGGGTGCAATATAGACAGATTGCAATTGACAAGCAGTGCGACAACAAAAAGTAAGGGAGCGTAATAAAGGATCTCTGAGGAAAAAAAAAAAAAAAAGGGACTAGGGAATACCACCCCGCGCGTGTGTGGGTCTGTGTACTCCAGTGTCAACGCCTCTTCGGTTCCCGTCGATCGTCGGTCGGTGAACGGTCTCTCCGCTTCCTGCGCGTGGAAATGAGATTCACCTTATACGGAACAAACCAACAGAAAATATCAAACGCTCAACATACCTGCCAGTGCGGTCATCATAATCTGTCACCGGGGTCGCACTGCCCCGATCAATTACCCCAAAGCCACCGCCGCCATAGTCCAGGCCATCGACTGCCTGGGCATTGTTATCCCGGTCCTTGTACTTATTTTGGTTTCTGGGGCCGGTTGGCACGTTGGGTGGGAGGGGCGAGGCGGGTCGCACAGGTGGAGTTGGGTGACCACCTAACATCCGTTCGATCAGCCGTTTCGCCGATGGTGAGGGAGCGGGGGAACAAACAGATGCGTACCTCTTCCCCGAAGCATGTACCCTCCCCGGCCACCGCGCATCATCACGCCACGCGGGCCGCGGAAAGGGATGCCGCGAGAAGGACCCACGGGCGGGGACGGTGCGACAGGGGCCTCCATATTTTGATACATGTGCTGTTGCTGCTGCAACTGCTGTTGTTGCTGTTGTTGTAGCTGCTGCGGCTGCATTTGCTGCTGCTGCTGTTGCTGCTGTTGCAACTGTTGCATCCCGCTCTGATCCTAAATCCCCTCGTTGAATTTGTCTGCGGTGCAAGCCACGAAGTGGCGACAGACCTGAATCCCATACTCTGTCATTCCCATGCCCACGCCGATACCGCCCTGTGGACCGAAGCCTTCCACACCCGTACCCAGCTGGTCGGGCATTGGCCCGCCCTGGGCCTGCTGTGGCGCGCCAACACCGACGCCATCCATGCCCATCTCACCGCCCATGCCAGCCATCATAGGGTCAATCATTTGCGGTCCCATGTTCATGTTACCCATTTCAGGTGCCATCATGGGATTCATGCCAGGCTGCATCATCGGGCCACCACCGTTGGCCATCATTGCAGCTGCACCAGTCATGACCATCGTACGAATCTCGGGAGGAAGCTGGGTGAGCTGGTCTTCAGGCATGCCAGAAAAATTCTACATCCGCAACCAAAATCAGCACCCAAGTACGAGGTAGCGAGTGAAGGGACGCACCACGACATTAGTTTTCAGGACAGCTGCGAGGTCGCCGAGCTCGCGCCGTCGATAACAATAAGCCTCCCAACTGATCTCATCGAACCCATAGTTGAACCAGTCGCTGATGTCTGAACCCGGCCGTCGCCACGCTTTGTCTGCGAGCGCTGCCATGTCTACCTCAAAGACTGGCCGGCCTTCTAGCATGCCTGTTGCTGTCGGGTCGATGGCAGGATGGGAGGGTGGTGCAGTGACGGGCGGAAGCGTCGTTGGGTCGGGACCATCTTCATCATTTAACTCGACGTCCTGGGAAGAGGACGCCTGGGCGCCGGCGATAGTGGTAGGGGGGGCAGCTACATTTGAGGGGGCAACGGGTCTGGAAACAGGAGTACCCGTCGGGGGTTGCTGGGCCGGTGGGGGACCACCTCGTTCGCGGGGAGTGTATTCAGTCGTTAGTGATGGGCCGGGGCCGGGGGCTATGCCCAGACGTTCAGTACGACCTTTACACCTAGAAGAGGAAAGAATGGCAGTCAAACCTTTTTGAGGTGTGCTATTTGGGGTGCGCGTTGGAGGTCTGTTTTGCCTAAAGAGAGTTGAGGTGCATAGAATGAGTAAAAGTGCGAGCGCGTCACGCACCGCAAATCGAGGCTGCGATTCGCAGGTTCCATAATAAATTCAATATCCTGCGCTATCGTCGAGCGATGAAAATATCACAATACGACAGAGGGGCCCACCTCCTCACTCTCCTCGGATGCGTCGCTACCATCCCCAGTCTGCGCATCCACGTCACCGTCATTCCCACCTTCCTCGGCATCACTGGCCTGAGGAGTAGATGCGTCCGCGGGAGGGCGAATCGAAGAGAACAGGTCGTCGTCTGCTGGCTCCGCCTTGCCAAACGGAATGTTGCTAAGGAGGCGCAAGCGTGAGAGGGTGTAAGCGGAGGGTTGACAGTTGCTGAACTCACTCATCGGGTTCAACTGACGCGCACGCAAGGAAGAAGTGAGCAGAATGTTGATTATATTTCGTCGAGACGAGTAGAATACAAAACCCGCCGTGGGGCAACACGAATGTAGGAGAGGTGTCTCACCGGCTGAGGCGACAAGGGCGGCGGGCACCTTTGAAAGGGAAGACTCTTTGAGCTCGGAATCGCCATAGAGAAACTCGTCGTCGTCATCCCTAAGATTTGATCTTCAGTAAGAAAAAGTTGTTTGACGATTCGGCGACCACGAACGACACACATTTTCCAATCCAACAAAACCAACCTTTTTTCGACTCGCTCACGCCAACTTATTATCCCCTTAATTATTCGCACTCCGAAATTAATTATTTTTGGATACCATTATCTAAGGTGTTTATTTATTCAATATCGACCTCTTCTTCGAGACTTTTCTTCAAGCCCTCCAGTGTCCGGGCGAGTTTACCGCCGCTCGCTTCGCTCAAAACTGCAGCGAGCTGCGCGCCAGGGCTGCTCAGCAATCCAACAATCTGGGCATGCAGCGCGCCCAACGTCGGCAACCTCGCCACCTCGTTGACGCCCTCGGCCTTGAACACGCGACCCTCGATGAGCGCGCCCACGAGCGCCAGCTCCGGCTCGTGCACCGTGCGCGACCGCTTCACGCGTCGGCCCGGGTTCGGCGGATCCTGCGCCTCCCGCGCGGCGGCCTGCCTCAGCTCCTCGGCAGTGGGGGGTTTGGGTCTCGGCGCGCTGCGCTGCA
This sequence comes from Russula dissimulans, assembly GCA_022376545.1. NCBI lineage: Eukaryota > Fungi > Basidiomycota > Agaricomycetes > Russulales > Russulaceae > Russula > Russula dissimulans. The sequence continues at coordinate 1,317,584 of WTXJ01000002.1, read as the reverse complement.
GCGCGCGGAGGACTGCCTGGAGCTGCGGCGGGTTGAGGTCGGGGAGGGAGAGCACGGCGAGGCCGCCTTGCACCGTCTGCGCGATTTCTTCGCTCGTCTTGGCGTCGATCGGCGCAAAGTCGCGGAGCGCGACGCCGAAGAGGGAGGTCCGGATGATGCTCAGCGTCGGAAGCGTCGGCGCTGTGCTGCGCACGGGGTTCGGTCCCGGATTCGCGAGAGAGGGTGGTGGGGTGGCATGACGTGAAGCGACCTGCGCAATTTCCTTGCGCAGTTTTATGAGTCTAGGAACGGAAAACTTGTTGTGTTGCAGGAAGATGAGAGGTGACTGTGCAGTCGACTCGAAGAGGCGGAGGTATTGGTGATAGAGAAAGGTTTTCTTCTCCGAGTAGACGCGAGGACTGGGCTTGTTTTCGTACACCCGAGGTTGTTTGACCGAGACCGAGTAAGAGCGGGCGTGCTGCCCAACGAATGACCCAAGCCAAGGGCCTTTTGGTGGGTGCATTAAAGAGGTATTCGAACTCCGACACGCGTATGCAGTCTACTCATCTCTCAAGCAAAATTCCCATGTTCTATCCTCCCCTCCTTCCCCAGTCTTCCCCTGCCCGTGCGCTCGTACTCCCTTTGTCATCCGGTGCTCATAGCCCCTCCAGTCCTTTCGATTGAAAACAAACGAACGAAACAAAGTGTAACATGGGTTCGGCAGGTCAGTAGATGAGTGGGGTGGTGGCGGATTCTTCGCTAGCTTTGGCACGTCCCTAAGCGAAATGATATCAGCATGTAGCTATTGAAGGTAGCTGCGGCACGCGGAACCATTCAGTATAAGGCGGGACATTCCGCAGCGTGATGAGGATTGTTCCTCTCGATCGCCTACTTGCTCCCGCTGCCTGATTGTCGTCCTCATCCATAAGTTCAACGTCATCATCGTTTGGTGAACGCTTGCGTTTGCGGGTCGATTGTTGTAATCGCGGCATAGGGCCGTGAACCAAAAATTTCACGGCAGAGCGAAGGAAACCGAGGATAAGGACCTGATTAGATAGTATATTCCTATCCTGGTCTGTAATTCCATTCCCTTGACGTGCATTTCTCTTCCATCAGCGTTCCACCTAGAGTGCAGTGAAATTACTCACCGGCGTGAGGAAAGTTCCAGACTATGCGGTCGAACAGTATCCCCTTGAGCGCTGGAGTTTTCTCCAGCTTCGTTGCATCGACGCCGAACATCACCTGAGCGCCCTTCTCTCGTAGAACTCGGATGTTTGGTTCTGCGTCGGGGTACTTGGTATAACATTCCTCCTCTGTATCATATGCAGTGGCTATGATGTTTGCAGGAGGAAGAGGGTCCAACGGTGGAGGGGGATGTAACAATAAAGCGCAGGCAAAGGAAAAGTTGCCCTCGCCGACGAGGAGTATGCGATCCGAGGCATCGAAGGGGATTGTGGATCGTCGTGGGTTCTGCGCCTTGGCCTTGGCCTTTCCGCTCACTCCTCTGGCTCGTTGGTTGAGGCCATGCGCGGCCGCATCCTCGGCCTGTTTTTTCTTCTTAAGTCGAGCTTGCGCGGACGAGAGGGCAGCTTTAAGAGATGTTTTCTTACTCTTCGCCATGATGTAGGGAACAAATAAGGCAATATAATGATGGTGTGGTCGTGTCAAATGGGTCAAGTTCCGGCTCCGCTCCCTTTGTCTCCTCATCGCACACCAGTCCTTCCTTTCTGTATCACCTTTTATCTGCTCAGTTCATGGTCTGTCCTATCTTATCCATATCTTTCATGGGGTTCATTCACTGATGACACTCCTCTCAGTCGTCTTCATCACGCGAGATCCGCCAAAAGAACGAGCAATTCAGCACCAAAGTTCGTGCTGGCAAAAACCCCGTAAATGCCTCTCGCAAGGAGAAGCTAACAAAACAATCACCTATCGGTCTTTGGGCTCTCGGTTTGATTCTGTTCGTTGTTGTTGGTGGAGGTACGGTCTCACGGTCCTCTCTTCGTCCCACACGGCACTTACTCTCCTTCCGAATCCCCAGTTTTCTTCGAGGCGGTCAGACTATTATTCCTTTGAGAGGTACATAATATAATACATACCACATTCATGCTTGCATCACGGGCTCCGCGCGGGCGCGCTCATGCAAACGCTTTTGCCTTGCTTGCCACTCTCCCTGTATAATGCCCACCCTCAAGCAAAAGCATCTGTTTCACGTTTGCATCGTATATGCTGCCGAACACCCCTCATTTAGATACTTCCAGAATGTCAGCTCTCGTCCATATCTCCTCCTGATGCACTCGCGCTCCCGCTCACAGCTGCGCTTTGCGCCCCACTCCCCGTCCCGCGTCCTGCGCCTGAACCAGATGCGCCTGCGACCTCGATACCCTCCATCTGTTCCGGCTCTAGCTGCTTTTCCTCGATGTGCACCTCCTCCCCAGCCCAGACGTGCATAGTCGGCTGCCACACCATCACCACGTTGTCCTCTGACGTGCTGACCGCCGTCCAGTGTTCACTCACCCCGGGTGCCCAGCAGAAGTCTGAGGGACGTGCCGTGTGACCTGTGATCAAGAGTCGTAGGTGAGGGCTCATATACGTAGGGATACTGGTGTTAGGGACGCACCGCCATGAATGAACATGAGTTCGGGCGGGCCGTCTTCTTGATCGTCTGGCGACTGCTCGACCCCAATCTGTGCGAGGTCCCACACGTTAATGCGGCGGTCGCTGGATGCAGACGCGAAAATGGTGGGACTATGTGGAGACCACGCGAGGTGAAGCACCTCGTCTGTATGTGCCTCAAACGTGTGCAGTGGTTTCCCCCCCAACCTTTTGATATCGTGGAGCAGGATTGTCTGAATGGAAGCACATATTAGCCATGCTCGTGGTGCCCCGGTATTGGACGCGAACCTTGTCTGCGCTGCCCGTAATCAGGAGAGTCTCGGCCCCCGGATTAAACGCGACAGCTAGTATCTCTTGATCGTGTGCCTGTATGGAAGATGTTGGCACCTTTTGTCGCGTGTCCCAGCTGCAGGAAATTTTCTATTATAGTAGACTGAGTGAGACAAAAAAAACTTACATTTTAAGCATCTTATCATCGCCGACGCTAGCAAATACATTTTCATTGGATGCATGCCAATCGACGTCCTGCGTATTTGGCTTTAGCATTATCTACGGCTGGACTTGCGATGCAGGACCTACACCGACGACGGCGGTATGGTCATCAAATACATTGAGAGGTTCGATCGATATGTTTGCCTTTGTGTAGGCATTCACATCCCTGAGACCTCGATCCCTCAGCACTTGAGACAGAGAAGGCATAGTCTAAGATACTCACCAGTGGCAGACCGTCTTGTCCTCAGACGCGCCGAGGATATGGCCCTTCTTATTCGGGTTCCAAGCCAGCCCGAACCTTCGATGTCCACCATCAGTACGCTCGAGACCTCAAAACAAACACAGCAGCAAAGGAGCACCGACCCCTCCCTCGTCTGGCCCACAAGACGGACGTCGGGCTTGCACACGCCGCCGCGCTCGGGCTCGCTCGGGTGCTTGGTGCGGTCAAAGACGAGGACCTCGCCCGAGACGGCCTTGGTGGCGATAAGGTCCGGGTTCTGCGGCATGTAGCGTGCGCGGTTGACCTCGCCCGCGTGGTTGATGCGCTGCACGACGTTGATGCGCGCCTGGCTCGCGGGCAGCGTGTGCCCGCCGAGCTCGCCCCGCTCGTCATCGTATGCGCTCCGGTCGAGCACGTCCGCGCCTGCGCCCGCGCGCGAGGGGATCTGCACGGTCGCGATTTGCAGGTAGTCTGCTGCTTGGCCGGACGTGTGCGTGCCGAGCAGGAGGCGGTGCGTCGTGTAGGGCTTGTTGGGGGGTCTGGGCGGGTGGTGCCAGTTAGTCGGTCGATTAAGGGCGACGAGGGCGAGATGGGGAGGGCGCACGATTCTTTGTCCGGGAACCATTGGCATGTCAAGCTCGGCCAGTCGAGTGCATGTGTTATCATCAGATCGTACAGGTATGGGGCATTCTTCTTCCTGCGGGGCAATGTGTGCATAACACCATTTGCGCGTTGGATGGTTTCCTTACCATATCTTATACTCCTACAAAGGAACTCAACAACTGCCTAGGAGTAGTAGCTAGCCATTTGTCCGGGATACACACCTCATTTATGAACTTGTTCTCCTCCTCGGCATCTTCAAACTCATCTTCTATAACAGTAGGTTTCATGGCTTAGAAAGGGACACGAATGTGATGAAAAGCCAAGGACAAAATACTCAGACGCGACGCGCCCGAGCGCGTGCCCCGAACCGAATGAATTCTCACGCTCACTACTGACTTGCGGATGAGTGTCCAGCGAATCTATTTTATGCTAGCAACCTCTGGGCACACAGGCAGACATGCAGTACATGCGTCTAAGATGACTCCATCTTTGCAATCAATTTTTCCAGATCGAAGTGAGGGTGTTCTGGATCTGAAATAACTGCTTGTACCAATCGTTAGTAACCGCACAGAAACAGAGGAGAAAGATTTCTAGGGAGTGGCAAGAAAGAGTGACACGAAGAGAACCGGGATATGACGGAACAAAGCGGGGGTAGTTCTAAGAGTTGTGATGCTGGTCGTCTCCAACAAGGGCGGCACATGCCGCCCCATAGAAAGAGTTGAAAAACAGCGTCACTCACCACCGTCCTTGTCGCCTGCCTGCTTTTGCTTCCACGCCTCCCTTGCCTGTGCAATTAGTGATTCTCGCTCATGCTTGGCATGGTGCGCCTTCTCCGCGTCATGCGCGTTTTGTAGTGTTCGACGGTGGTAGATGCCATAAAATACTCCCGAGAGGAGCGCAGTATATCGGACAACCTGTAATAGCAGTCAGCAAGCACCTCGATACGGAAAAGGCACTGCACACACATTGACGGTGGGTGTGACCATACTGTTGCCCTATCTTACGCGACCAAGGACGGGGCAGAATAGGGATAAAATTAAGAGGCTTAACTGTGAAGTGTGTTCAGTAAGCACGCTAATGAGGGCAATATGAAGGACAAAGTCCTAACTTGAGGGGGCAGTAGTTGGTCACGAAAGGATGTCGGTGTTGCTCAGTGGGCCAGCAAGTTTAGCTTATGTAATTATCCTAACGTGTTGCCCAAAGTTCGGCTCCACTAAAAACGCATTGGCTGTCGACAGTTTGAGGCATGGTTCTGCACACAGGCTATAGACACTCGATGTACCTTACCACTTGCTTTATTCTACTTGTCTTTCGAATTCTCTCGGAATTCCCGGTTTCTCGGAGGAGGAATCGGACGCGACGGAAGATAGGTTATGTGATCTGTCGAGTCAATTCAATTGCCATGTCTTTGTCGACCATAACATCGTCTTCACCTCTCACTGGAAGTTGCTTTTGTGGTGCAGTCAAATACGCGCTCTCTGCACCACCAGTACTACGGGCGTACTGCCATTGCACTCAATGCCAGCGGCTAACGGGCATGTTCCTTTTTCCAAACTGTAACCATCATGATCGTGATCCTCTCAACCGGCGGTTGTGCTCAGGTTGCCCGTTTATTCACACCGTGCACTTCCCCGCTTCTGCCTTCTCATGGTCTCATGACGCCGCAGTTGACACTTTCGTTAACCCGCTCAAGCCGTGGAAGACTCGAACCCGCTGCCACGTGTGCGGCGTCACTGTCGCATCGCACAATTTGAGAACGGACAGAATCAGCGTCTGGGGCCCACACTTTTCTCGCGACGACTCTGGGCGAGTATTACGCTGGGATGAAGTACGACCCACTGCACACATATTTTACGGGACGCGGTTACTAGATATTGAAGATGATCTGGGAAAGTGGGAGGGTTATGAAGGGAAATCAGATAAGGTCGCTTAAACACATTTCGATGTATTCCAGCTATGCAAAAGACACGAAGATCGCTTTAACAATGAGGTCTGTTGAGGCTCACCCCGCCTTTCCGCTCAGGGTTGATGTTGAGATTATTCACGACCCGTGTACAGTCGACTCTGTCATAACCCATACCCATAAAGTGCATATTTCTCAAAGAGTCACATAGGTTTAGGCAGGCGGAAAAATTCACCACTTCAAGTTGTACAAGCCTTGCCTTGTTCATGGTTGGTCTCCATGTTCCCCAGCAACTCATTTCCGTGAATCTCTCCGAATGGGACTGGGTTATGACAGAGTCGACTGTATCCTCCCTGGAATAGCCTTCGGGTAACTATTCCTCCCCGAGTCGTGGAAACGAGAATCAGGAAACATAAAGCAAGACTGACCGCGTAAGTTACGTCACAGTACCTTTATTGTCAGAACATAATTTGGTGTAGGCACGCTTGTCTTGTAGCTCAACAAGTTCGAGGTAATAGTTATACTGTTTCAGAGGCCCGTAGCAAACAAAACCCGGGGAATTGGCCTTGCCGCCAGAACTACCATGAGAATCATACTGGCCTCCAAGGTCACACGGGTTTAACCTGGAAAGGAGGCCGGGATCGATGCAACCCGTGACTGGACCATTTACTGAGTGAGCACGCAAACGAATGGAATGCACAAACGCGGGAACATGCCTCGCACAGAGGCCCTTTCAGGAGTGTTGTCGAATTGACTTAAGGGCTTTTCCAAAAGTCGTTGTGTAGTAGCGAGCAATACGGTGGCAGGCATGACTTACTGTACCCCTGATGGACACAGCTAGTAGCTTACAGGTGCTGCTAGTGATAGTAACGGGGCGCGACCATGCTGAAAGCCAAGATATTACTGAGAAGACAAGCCAAATATTGTGGTCGTTGAGGATGGAAACAATATTGTCTGGTACCGGTGATGAAGCAGACAGGGTAAGATATTCGTAAGGGAGGCCAAGCCTGAGCAACCGAGAAAAGTGCGGGAAAACGTTCCATTTACTGCTGTGAATTGGGGCAGATGACATGGCAGAGCGAACGACCGGGACAAGCGGACCGGGGCGATAACGACCTCCCTCTCAAGCGTCGCGCTATCGTGTCAATTGAGTCAACTTAATCATGTTTCGAGCGTCCCCTTGGATTACTTACGACCCACCGGCAAGTGACAGCCAGCCTTCTCAGCCGACAATGGACAACGACACAGAGATGGACGCCCCCCAAATATCTACCCTCCACGACGACGGCGAGAGCCCTCCGTCGAACGCTACTCCCGCACGCACGGGCAAGTTCCGCGTCAAGCTCCTCGTGAACGAGACAAAAGTGGGCACAAAATTCATCACCTTCAACGGCGAAACGGGCGAGGAGGCGGGCATCGCCGGAGAGGCCGAGGAGGACGAACCGGAGGAGGACGAAGAAGACGAGCTCATTGACGACGACGAAGAGGACGGGGCGACTGGCACGCCTGCCGCCTCCAGCTCTGGTGCAGTCCCGCCGTCCATCAAGTTGGGGGCCAAGCGTCCAAAGACGAAGTCTTCGCAGGCGAGGCGCAAGGCCCGTGTCAGTGCGCCCAGTGCCAGTGCGGCTCCTACGGTCTCGGTGCCCGCCACCGCATCGTCAGAGCCGCAGAGCACCTCAGCAAAGGACGTCCAGGACGCTACCCCGTCAGCTGAGTCCCAGCCGACAGCTCCACAGCTGACTCCCGCGGTCCCGTCCCCCGGTTCCAAAAAAAAGGCCGTCCCGAAGGGGACGACCGCTGCCCAACGTGCCCCGCGCAAATCGGCTCCAAAGTAAGCAACAGCCTTATCAAAATCCCACACCCCCCCCACCCTAAGTCCCAAAACATCCCTCTAACTTCCCCCCCCCGTATTTGAGCAGACAAAAGACGACGACGACGACGACGACGACAACCGTCGTACCTCCGACAACGGAAGCAGCAGCTGCCGATGTCAGCGAAGGTGACGAATTTCCGCACTTTTCATCACACAGACAACAGGGTCTGACGATAAAGCCTGTTCCACTATTCCCCCCCGCGTATCACATTCATGACAGGTCACGCCGGCACCGTTCCCTCCTCGCCCGCTCCCCCCGATGCGCGCACTCCAGAGCCCGAGCCCGAACCAGAGCCCGAGCCCGCTCCGACTCAAGACACGACCACGTCCGTCTTCGCCGTTCCCGCGCCGGAGCCCACCACGCTAGAGGATATCGAGGGCGTCCCGCACCCGCGCTACCCCCTCCCAACGAAACCGTTCCAGGTGCAGCCGGCGCCCAAAATAACGACCGGGTACGCGCCCGTCATCCCCCTCGATCGCACCAGTCGCAAGCCGCGCCACTGGCGAATGGCACACCGCGAGATCCGCGGCATCGCCGGCGGACGCTGGTTCACCCGCGCCTGGGTAGGCGAGAAGGACTCGGAGCTCGCCGTCGCTGCCGAGGCTGCCCTTTCCCTCCCCAAACTGCCCGCTTTGTCTATCTCCGCGCCTCCCGCCGGTGGGCGGACCCCGGGAAAGCGCAAGCAGAAGGAGAAGGCGGATGCCATCTCCACGGCGGCATCGTCCCGTTCCGCCTCTGCCGCACCAGAAGGGATTGCGCCCATTGCGCCTTTACAGCGTTCTGCGACAAAGAAGTCTGCCCTGTCGACCGCAGTCGCTGCGTCAGAAGTAGACATGGACATCGATCTCGTATCATAATTTGCGTTACTATGGCGTGCGCGACGTTTCTTCTCCCTTTTGTTCGTTCAAGTAGTCACCGCTGCCGTGTTATATTTTGGTCTTATACCAGGCCACACCCATGATGGTAGTTTAGGAGAACCTTATTGGATAATCCACACGAACGAAGAAATAATGTAACGTATCTAAGCCTTCACAGGCCTCTTGTTGTCCTTTTGCGCTGTGTGCGAGGGTCGATCAGTAACAAACCTTTATAGAGGCACTATATTCTTACTCATTGTGATCCTATCGCCCAGCGACAGAGCTATTCCCTGCGTCTTACTGCGTATGCGCACATGACCGGTAATGGTACCGGATTCGAGGCGCTCAATGCTGAGGTTCGCGAGCGCGTCCTCACCTTTGAGGACGATCAGCGCGTCGCTCGGGACGAATGAGGTAGAAAAAACGCTCACCAAACAGACTGCGAGCATACATGTTAGCTGACAAGAAATCAGAGTCGCCCGCCATGGCGCCTTCAGGCGTGAGACAGGACATGTTTGTCGACTTCATGATGTGCTTCAAGTATTCGCGTGGTTCACTGACAGGGAAGGATAAGCCGTAAATATAAATCTCGGGGGAAATTCGCGCGTACGACATCGTGGTAGACACATTGACACGGTTCTCCCATTCAAACTCGGTCCACATACTGCGGAACTACATGTCGAAAAAAAAAGCAGTCAGCGTTGACAGGTTGAACGCAAAGCGAACAACCAAGGAGACATGCCTGTGCTTCTGTGCAATAGGCAGGCTTGATGTAATCCATAATGTCAACGTGGATGTCGCTCAAGATGACAGCCTGCTCAGACAGATCCGGGGCTTCCCAAAGGATGCTACCAAATATCACTCCCGTCTCGGTCGACGAGACCTTGATGGTGGCTTTGATACTTTGAAAGCCATGTGGGGCAACAGTGTATACTGTTGGTCGTTCGACGATTTTAAGGTCTCCGAGCGTTGCGAAATCCACACAGAGGTTTTGCAAGGTGTTAGATGTTTGGTTGACCAATAGAACATCTGTAAATGGTTAGTCAAATCATACGCCATAATAAAGTAACATAACGGACCCAGCATGATGTCGAATCCATGGATTTTTACGTACGCCTCGGCATATATGGGGTCAGAGAATCCTGCAATGGTTAAGAGAAGCATGTCGAAGTGGTCACTCAGTCAAACAATTACCAGTAAGTTGTGAGATTCGACTCAGATTGGATATGAAATCCTCATGGGCTTCTCTGGCACCGGTCGCTCGCCCAACGTCTTCATCAAACTGTAAATCTGGCGTGAAAAACTAGCCGCACCCGAGTCGAGAAAATACTCACATCGAGAACATCGTCCGCTTTCTTTGTGAATTGTCTGAAAGTGAGCAAGTCGTCGACCTGCACGACATCTTGCTTCACCGCCTCAAGCTCTCGCTGTTCTGCTGCTTTTTTCTGCGGTTCGAGTCAGTAAGTGAGTGGACCGCCGCAGAGGACAACTACCTCTTGCGCTGCGACCATCTTTGAATACGCAGCCTTCGTGTCACTCAAGAAAATATCATGCACGACAGGCTTGCTCTCAAGGTCGCTCAGTGTCTGGATACAGTTGAGTATCCGCTCATTTGAATCCTCGTCGATAGGAGCCGACGAAAATTTAGACTGGCCGACACGTATGGTGGATGTCATTATGAGCATCGCCTCCGCGCGAAGTGCGTTTGCCTTTCTCTTGTCGGGAGAAAGGTCAGAAAATCGAAGAACAAGTTTCGTAAGTGCTGCGGCGAGGACGGCTCCAGTAAAGAAGTCGCCACCAAGGAGAAGAGCTAAAAATGCCGAGTATCAGCCTACAGCGTAGGGCTAGAAAATGAAAGCGCACTCCGCAATGGAGGCTTACTAGCCGCCTTAACAGCTTCCAATCGAGCAGAAGCAGTGCTGGAATATGCAGTTTCGGTGGCATAAGTCCCATCAGCAAGAATCTTTGGCTTGGTCGTGACAGCGTCTTTCTTCTCGTCCCCTTCCCTTTTCTCTTCGTCTTCGGGACTAGTTTCTTCGAGTAGGCGCTGCTCGCCGGCAAGAATAGGAATCTCTCCGAGAACTTTCCGCACCTCATGGAACGTATCGACGATCTCACCGGCACTCTCAACATACTCCCCGAGAATCCAAAGGACACCACGATAAACCTTTCCTGACTTCATTTCCGGCAGAGTACGAATTAGGTGTTCGGTAATTGAAGGTCGTAGTGCCGGGAATTTTTCAACAACTTCGCTGCATCACGATATTGATTGGTGGAAAGGAACCGAGACGCGTTTCGAAAGGACACTCACCGGACAAAGGCGACGACATCGAGGGCTGAAGGGTTATTCGAATCGCCAAGGAACTCCATAAGCGCATGAACAACGCTAGCAGCGACTTCCGAGAACTTCACAGCGCAGACATGTATAGACTGTATCAAGAGCTGACGGTACTCTGGGGCCTTCTCGTCATCTTGTTCCTGAGTTTTCTGTAGCTGTTTCTTTAAAAACGATACCACGTCTTCCACATTCCGACTAGAAGTCATGTTCAAGGCGATGCTGGTAGCCTTCCGACGTACTTCGATGTCGGCGCTGCAACGTGTGAGTTCATGAATGAGAAAACTGTCGCACGTGAATACCTAGAGAGGACGTGGAGTACATCCATGATGAGGTTGTCAAATACCTGACCATGCTTTGAACGCAGCACGTCGAGTCGATCAAGTACTATCAACTTCACGTTATTGTCGGACTCCTTCGAGACAAGGTTGATGAAGGTCGTCGCAGCAGCTGTGTTGGCAATTAGACGTCATCATCGACGCTCGACGCTCCGTCATGTGTACAAACCTTTAAAGCGGCCGCATGCTGAGTCAGGCCCGTGAGGGTGGTAGCTGCCTCGTACTGCACTGCCGGGGAAGATGCATTAAGGAGCTCAAAAATGCAGCGGATCCATCTTGGCTGGGTGTAGACGTCCTCGTTAGAGTGCCTGACACGAAAGGAGCCGGGCACTTACTCTATGAGTCGAATCAGCCTTGCAGTCTAACCGAATTACATCTATGATGGCCATTTGCAGCAACTCATCGAGGCTTCCAATCTGATCGTGCACCTGTGCTACGTACTCGACAGCCTTTGGCATGGCGCAGTTTGCTAGAAATACGAATGCATTGCGCTTGCAAGTCGCGTCAGATTCAGCGGCCAGGAACGTTTGCATGAGGTCTGGCGCGTCCGGAATGAGGTGCTCGTACTCCCGGTAGATGGTGTAGACTGCGAAGACTGCATTTTTCCGGACATAGGAATGTCGGTGTTCAAGACATGACCTGCAGGTAGGGATCAGAGGCTCGAGGAGTTCTTGGTCTCGTGAGATCTTTTGAAGGAAGCGGAGAGTCGCGCCGCGGATGTACTCGTTAGGGTGTTGCTGGAGCACAAGAATCAGAAATGCGACAAGGAACACGGAACGGCGGCGTACCAGATCATTCCGAATGGCATTCCTGAAGCCGACGCGCAAAAGTGTTATAGGGATGGTACGCTATGACATCCAAGGACGGACTCACACGACAAGAATCATCTCCTGTTTCAGCTTCCCATTTTCGTCGTATTTTGGGCAGACTTCCCAGTAGAAATGCAGCAACTTTTTTAGTTGCTTGTTGCGCGACGGCATACAATATTGGATTATAGGCATGAGCAGCTGGGGCTAACAAGACGTCGCGCAACGACCTCAGCACTTTTGGATTATGAAAAGGTCACGCTGGCATACTTGGGAGTTCCCATTGATAGTGAGGACTATGATTTTGCGCAACGTGTCTATCTTGACCTCGTCGGAGCCTTTCTGGAGCGCATTGCGAAGATCCTGTGTTGACGGGGACTCCGAACTATCTTCGTACACTACAGTATAACACGTCGCCTCTTGACTTGACATGGCTGGGTATGTGGAGGCAGAGACGGAGGCGAGGGGTGGACAAGAGTTAAGGATGTTTAGCGCGGCACGTGCGCCCAAGGCTCAATGTCATGGACTTTCAACTTGTAATCGACATTGACAATGTCGTCGACAATTCAACTACCAGAGGACCAGCTCGTAGAGCTCCTCTTAGAACTCAAGGTGAGTAGTGACCCGGTGCATGCAACTAAAACTCAACGGCGGTAGAGGACGCCTCCGGATCAAGCCAAGGCAATCCTCAACTCTCAACCGCAGATTGCTTATGCCCTTGTTGCCCTCATGGTCAAGATCGGCATCATTGATATCCCAATATTCCAGGTCTGATTCATGTCCCCTTATATCCTGATAACTGATTTCCCTGTAGCAAACGTTAGCAACATTTGCCCCTCAGCAAAATGGGTTGCAGGCATCAGCTGTCCCTCCTCATCTGCAAGCTCAGAGTTCGCGGAGTGGGACTCCACAGTTTGCGACACCTTCACCTGGAGTATACGCTGCTGGTGCACCACGTACAGGCCCTGGTGGATACCCACCGTCTTACGTCGCTGGATCTGGGGGACCCGCGGTCCCACAGAGCCATTACAACACACACCCACCCCCACCCCCGCAAACCACAAACCCAACCATCCCGGCGGCGCTAGCCGCCATACCGGAAAACCAACGGGTGAGTTGCTGTTAGCTCGTGGGAGAGTGATACTAAAGTATATGTGCAGGAAGTTGTATTAAAACTGGTCAACATGAGACCCGAAGAGATTGCTATGCTACCCCCAACAGAACGTGCGAGCGTCATACAATTGGTGCGTCTTGACCCATCGTACTGGTGGTTGACTCACTGGAGTATGACAACACAGCGCGCGTCGTTAGGAATCCAGTAACACCGCCTGTTGTAGGGTTATGTATTCCAGACCTGTATATATATCCACTGGCTAATCTACGGAGACGCCTTTCAGTCGCAATTCTGATTTTGCTTGAGATACCTCCTAATTAAAAGAACATTGAGTGAGCCTCAGCGGATGAAGGGACGAGACTTACGGTCAACAACTCCGTATACGCGTCCGTACACTCTCTAAACGTGTAGAGGCCATGTCCAAGTGACCAGAGTGTGTATGAACCAAAGGAGACGAGCAACCACCACGGCAACTATATGTGATTTCAGCGACCGGGACGGGCGGCAACAGGAAAAACGTAACCGACCACTGGTAATAGTTGTTCAGCATGCTCCTCTGAGAAGAAGGGGACAGGAATGTATGCGAGGAGGGCGAGGAAGTATGTGATAGAGGAGACGGTCGACCATAGGGCGACCCGCGTTGCCCGTGTCATTTTTTGATAGTAGCGGTAACGACAAGAGGGAGAGATGTGATGATGGAGGCAGTGCCCGAATCTCTTCTCTTCAGCCGCATGCCGCCACCTCTCAACAACATCCCCGCCGCGTCGGCGCGCGTGCAACCCGCAGAACTCACGCCTAGGACACCTCATTCTCGCGCAGGCCGCGCAGAAGAAGGGTTCACCGAGTTCGAACTGGAACAATACGGTGACAGCGACTACCGCGAGCATGCGCTCCAACAACAGAGCGAGCCACTCCTCGTTTCCTCTACGAGCCCAACCTTTCCACCGTCAGGCTATCGGGCCAGGGGCGATGATGACATGGATACACGAGGAACACGTCGAGATCCCCGTAGCGTCATACGATGGCTCGTCGCCAATTTGGGTCTCATTTTCGGATCTGCGCTGGCTCTCGCTCTCCTGATGGGAATCATCCTGTCTTACGAACGCCCCGACGTTCTTCTTTCCGTTGTCGGCGTCTCTGAAACGTCGTCTTCCTCACCCGTTCCGGCGATTCCAGAACAAGATGAGGCCATTCTCTCTCATCCCGAAAATATCATTTCGTATGAGAACTATACGCGCTTTCCCCTGGACCCGTTAGAATACAAGGCGGAGTGCCACAAGCTCATGGGAGAAGTTATGGGACCAATGGAGTTTTGGTCAGGTGAGGAAGATGTCGTCCATCACCATCAAGTCGACACTCGGTTCTGCGGAAAGACGATCACCTACATGCTGGATGGCCACGTCGGCTTATTTGCCGATCTGGCTCTTATGGCCCAGGCTGCCGGACTCGCTCGGGAGGTGAATCGCACCTGACTTTGTGATTGATACTTATACTTATCTCATCACACTCAACGATGCAGTCCGGAAGAACCTTTCTCGTTGATGATACCTATTGGAACCGCGGAAAGTCCGTAGCCGGTTCTTCAACGCCGCGAGCAGCTATTCAGGTTGACTGAAGATGGACAGATTACTTCGAGGATGTTCGCGAACGCCAACCAGGGCCTGAACCAGGATGCCGCCCGCCACCTGCAGAGGGTGAGTTTCCATTTAGCGAGCACGATGCGAGTGCTGATTCCTGAACTTCAAATGTCAGAACTAGTCGCGTGCCCGAGAAATGCCAGGTGAGAAATGATCGTACTCCAACAATGATGTACTTATTCGAGTCAGACACTGGGTAGGTTCTTGACCTGACATGCATAGGCTGTCGACCATGATACCGTTCTACTGTCTAGGTCGTCAACTCACGCACCGCGAAATGGCATTTTGGCCATGGCTTCTTAGAAGAGTTTGAGGATCCGTAAGCTCGCATGTCACCCAGCTTCGGTCCGTACAATCGATGACAACGTGAACTAGATATGGTCGGGAACTTAATCGTATTCGAGGCATCTTCAATCAGGCACGCGTATCTTTCACCGAGACAATCCACCCCAATGCGGCAACAGCGACACTCATCCATTCTGCCAGAACGGAACTGGCGTCGCTCCTAGGCTTGCACTCCAACCACTCCCTGCCGGCTGGTCAATTCCAGGGTATCCACGTTCGCCGAGGTGACGGGGTAGGATCGTCTTGGAAATATCATAACGAAAATGTTCCGATTGAAGAATACTCCACTGCTGGGAATGCCGCGTGGAACAGGTTATTTCGTTCTCCCGGAGACTTTCCTCCGCAGGCCGTTTATCTAGCATCCGATGACCCGGGAGCTTTCGAGGACCTTCAGTCTCAGCTTGAGCCAGGCTCAAGGATGTTTTCTCTCCCAAAAAGCCACAACTCTGACCTCCGAAGTATTGCGAGCCCAGCGCCCTATTTCCAGGACAACTTTTCTGCATTGCCTGAGGTGGACAGGGTGAGACTCACAACGGGTATGATCGTGGATTTCGCTGTGCTCTCTGGCATGTGGGCCCGGGATGATGACCCGAGGCCTGGCGCCGTGATCTGCGGTCTCAGGTACGTCCGCTTTTCGGGGCCTTCTTACCTTCGCCAGGGCATTTGTATGACATCGTCTTCTTTCTCAGTTCCAACGTGTGCAAGATGGTTGCTGTCGCATTAGACTGGGATCGGGCCTTTGGATACGGATACCGGGACGACTCTGCTGGAGAAGTGAATCAAGAACGTGCTCGCTGGATAGAGGTGGATGAGAAGGGAAGTATGAGTCCGTCTTGGCGGCCGTTCGAGTTGTTCTAAGGGGTATTTATACGGAAATCAGTGTAAGTATAACGATCTAATCGCTTGTAAGCACAGCACAATGTAATCCGCCCACTGAATTCTCGAGCTCGCCACTAGGCTGTCACGGTTACTCTACTAGATGACCCTCAATCATCAGGTGGTATACCGTTATTCGGCCAAAAAAGTCCGAACTCTCTTCAAAGACAAGTTTGATCCCCTTCACTGGCTCTCCTGCGGTGAGATCGAATATCTGTGCTCGATTCACGTCCTCAGGATAGATCCGTGTGAATTCTTGCCAGCTGGTGGCATCTTGAGATCGAGTGGCCACTACGCAGGTGGTGCCAACGAATCCTCCTTGAAAGGTTAACGAGATGCGTATCGGAGTGACCGGAGACGGAAATGTCAGTTGAATGTATTGCGGAAGGCCCTAGAAGACGTGTTAGGTAGAAGTGGGTAAGGATCGTGGATGTGACACAAGCCTGTTGTGAGGTCCAGCAAGTCTCTGGGCTACCATCGACCAAACAGGATTTCCCGAGGGAGGTATCCAAGATGGAGCTGACCCTGATGAAATGACGTTAAGTTGGGGAGATTGGACACAAATATGAGATGTGGGTACTTGATTCGGGTGTCGGAGGTGATGAGTCGTGTAAACATCGATAACCCATCTCTCCTCTCGGCAGCCATCTCATCTCCATCCATGTCCCGTTCTCCAGTGCCGTTATGGCTCCAAAGAGCATACGACCAAGATCATATCAGCAACGTCTGGCGAACACTTACTGATCGGGAGCGTTCCCGTATCCGAGCCAAATCGTTATCAGCTTCGCGTTCTTATCGCCCACAGCCAAACATCTCGAATCCTTCCACCAACCCAAATGCTACAGATTATTATTCCGTCGCCCTTGGCTGCTCCCAAGAAAATTATTTCTGTAATCGATACTCCGACATCCTGCCGTACGATCGTACGCGCGTAGACGCCGGTGGTCGCTATCTCAATGCCAATTGGGTGCGGGAGCTCGCCGGAGGACGGTGGACGATCGCCACGCAGGCACCGCTGCCCAGCACCGCCCACGAGTTTCTCAGCCTCATCGCCGGAATCCACTACCCGCTCAGCCCACCCGAGGAGCCCACTCTGAAGTTTGCGCGCGTGCGCACCGCCGTGCAGCTCGCGCGCAACGTCGAGTCTGGGAGGCAAAAGGCGCATCCGTATTTTCCTCCCGAACCCGGGCAATCCTGGGTCATCCGCCCTCCGCAGGAACCGAGCGCGCTGCCCCCTCTCAGGGTCACTCTCGTCAAGAGCGAGACCATCGAGAGCGCGCGTTGCGTGGCGAGTACCGTCACCGTTGCCCCCGTCGTCGGAGGCGTATCCCGGGCCCCTGTACTGTTTCATCATCTGCTGTACGGGGCCTGGCCGGACCATGGCATACCTGAGCGAGAAGATCGAGCGAGCCTCCTGAATTTCATCAGACTCGTGAGCCGCACCAACAGGGACCTCCGCGACCTGGAGGCAACGGCGGATGCGGAACCACCCATCATGGTACACTGTTCGGCGGGCATTGGGCGTACCGGGTCTTTCATCGCGCTTTCCTCGCTCTTGCGTAGCAATGACCTTTTATTCCCTCCCACTTCGCAGCCCGCGGAGCGAGTCTCGCGCCGCGCACCGCCGTTGCCTCAGTCCCCGCTGGGCCCGCTTCCCGAGGGGATCAATGGGGACGAGGTGGCTGAAGAAATTGACTCGCTGCGTGAGCAGCGACCCGGGATGGTGGAACGGCCAGAACAAGCACTGCTTGTGTATGAGGTTTTGGTGTCGGCTTTCATGAGGAGGGAGAGTTGATCTGTAGTGGATGTAAATTATTTAGTGTCGTGGGAATTTGTAATCGGCCGTCGCATTGTCATTCGCTCACTCAATCTCAGTCTCCTTCATCCCTTGGGCATGAACATCAGATCTTTCTCTTGCGCATTCCTTCTTTACGCGGCATTGACTCAGGCCCACGAGGACCATCCACATGAGGTGTCCTCTGGTGACCCAGCTCAATATGCTCAGCGACACGTACGTGTCTCTTTCACATCTCACGTATCCTTCCGTCTCCAATGACTCTCGCCCTTCCTAGATGGCCTCGGAGCACCATATGTACGCAAGCACGTAGTATCGCTCTTTTCTTTTTTGCCTCTGATCTGTCGCAACAGAGAGGCGTTCGACCTCCAGAGCTTCTTCCAGTTGCACGATCTCAATCGGTGCGTTCACAACCACCAACGCCTTTTTCCCACTTTTCCCTAAGAATTACTAGCGATGGCGTCTGGGACTCAGAGGAAGTCGAGGCGATATATGGCGTACATCACGTATACTCGCAAAAGAAATCAAAGGTAAGTTACAGAGGCCCTCCACTGCCACCCGTTAATCGAATGTACCATCATAGGACGAAGAAGAGCACCAGCAGAAGGCCAAGCTGATTGTAGATACCGTTATGAACGCCATGGACAAGGACAAGGATGGGATAATCACCCTGGCAGAGTTCGAGGCCGTGGGCCTCGACGCGCTGCCCAGTTTCGAGAATCTCGGTGCTGAGGGCCACCACTACGACATCGAGAGCGGTGCGCATCGACACTCTTTCCATTGCTCCATTCCTCATCACCTTTTCAACAGAGTTTTTCCTCCATCACGAAGGTGCGCGCGATATGACGGTCACTCTCACCCCACCGTCCAATTCCTCGTGAACCGTGACCTAATCCACCTCACCAGAAAAATTTCACAGTACACCGGAAACTCAGGAGGCATCGGCCTATGTTCACGCTGAAGATTTGGAACATTTCGCGCATCATGAGGTCATAGAACGCGAAGAGGCCGAACGGGAGGCAAAATACCAGGGCATCTCAGTGGAAGAAGCCCTTGCGCAGCAGCACGCCGATCCCCCAGTCTCTGAACAACCCTCAGCGGAACAAGTAAAGGTCGATACACCCAAGAAATTCGAGCGACTAACGCCTCCGGAACAGCAAGACCCGGCCGTTCGTTTCCGACAGGCAAAGGAAGAGAGTGAGGCTCACGGCGAGTGGGGTTCTGGTGAGGCTGGATACAAGCCGCCGAAGAGTCCTTCCGAGAGGATGCGGAAAAATCTCCCGTACAAGGTAATGTTTCCTTTCCTGCGTGCTGAACTTTCTGTTGGAGGTTGACATAGGAACGTATGCAGTACAAGTTCCGCCGGAACTGGGGTGACTTTTAGCGTGCAGATGCCGCAGTATTTTCGGCTGGTTCTTCTCGTTGATCGCGTCAATATTTATCCGTTTTATGTTTTTTTTTGGAGCAAAGTTTCGTTAGCATCACGACTTCCTGATGTTATGCTACAACGTGAATCTATATCGGAGGTGTTCATTATGGGGCCACACGCGTAAATTAGGGAATCATGATTGGATGCGTCCGGGCAGGGCTCATCGAGGTTCAAACATGTCACTCAACAGACCTCGCTCGACTTCATCCCAGTCGATGTTACCCCCACTTGAGTAGATACTCTCGTAAGTTGCGACGCTTACGCTTGAGAAAAATGGCACCAGGTCGCGAATGGAATCGATCTGACGCAAGTCAGTGAGCATCGGGCGGCGGAGCATCCGGGGATTTGACCCAGGCGTGGAGAGGACGCTGAAAGCAGCATTAAACGAGTTTTGCGCGCTTTCCTGTTGTGGATGAGATTAACGTCAGGTGATCCAGATGGGTGACAGGAAGCAACTGACTTGTGGTGGTGGCAACCCTCCTGCAATTTCTGACAGTTGATCGAGCATTGCCTCTGGGCCAATCTCATCCGGTCGATAGACTGCGTCGATTGTGTTCGTGACGAAAGTCCATTGATGCCTGATCTCTCTGTTAGCGTGTATGAAGGGTGAGGAAAGGGAATTTGACATTTGGAACTCCTCCGTTTGAAGAACAAGGAGGAGATCGATGAATTTGCATACTGAGAGAACCAGGAACAACGCTTCTGAACCATCTGAAGGGATCTCGATCATCGTTTGCTCCAGCAACCGATACTACGAATGGTCAATAAAGGCTGGTAGTCCGATAAAGTACCGTTTGGCGCCCACCATTTCCGATAGTATCACAGGCCAGAGGCTGTCGAGGTTGTGTTGGCTGAGTCGACACACGAGAACCCGGACACAAAGATAGACTTCGGCTTGAACGACCGGAGCGGAAGTGCTTTTCAGAGTGTCGACCAGCTTCTCCTGGATTGTTGGAAGCGACGTCAAGAATTGGTTCTTCTCACCGCAGAGTAAGATGTACGACATTCGCCGCATGTTCATAGATCGGAGCTGATTTTCCGCTTCCCGGTTCGTAAAGATGTTTGTAGAGGGCGCCGGGGTCACTTTTCCTAGTCGGGTTTCGAGAGATGACAAAACGACAATAGAAGCTACTCACCGAGAAAGTCCACGAAAGCACTCTTATCTGCATCAACCCAAGCCTGGATGATAGACCGAAATTCCATTCCCGCCTCCACTGAACACGTAAAAAAGCGGTTGTCGTTGATGATGTCAGAAACCACCCCCCGCCAAGTTTTGATTGCGACAGAGATCCGAGTCATCTCTCGCAAAATGACAGAGATCGTAGGATCGAAGTCCAGGGGCCTAGTATAGAATCAGCTCAATGATGAAATCAGAGCAACATGGCGCTATAGTACCGGCTTTTTGTCTTCAAGGCGGGTGACACGATATAGTACATAATATTAGTACAAACTGTCAGGACACGGTCGCCGTCTACAAGGAACTTGCGTAGACGGGGTAATGCAGTGTCACCGATGTATTGAACGATGTGCCGGCCCTACGAGAATGAGTGTGACGTGGGATTTAACAAACCGTGAATCGCATACTTGGTCTGCCCGGTCGACGCCTGGGGGTGGAGTGGCGGGTCTTGAGATAGGTTTCTCATCGAGCCTTAGGTCTGAGGGCACTGCCACAACCATGAACATAATCTTCACGGAAAGGTCACAAACCCACCTCCTGGCAGTGGGGAATCCCGGCCGTTTGCCCCATGGCTGTCTTTGAGACTTCGCCGAGGCCAATAATTTGTGTCTGTACTCCGGTTGACGGATACCACAGTCGCGTCAAGAAGTTTTCCGTATGTTTCCTAAGATCCGAAAAAGTTAACCCATGTCTACAAAGTATGAGTCAAAAATACCTGAAGGTCTTTTCGTATGCGTCTATCCTCCAAGGCTGTTGTCTGCGTTATTTTGTCTGCTAATATGGAAACGCATCTGAGTGACAATGGTAAGCCGATGCAAGGTAACCGACAACGTGTTGCACACCGTAGGACAGGGAAAACTTGTGACCGTGAATCTTTGATGTTGCTTATGACATCCTTTGCCAGTTGCAAGAAGCGATGCCAAACCTGGACAGCAAGTGGTCCCTCCAGTTGATTGAGATAATTCTCAAGAAACCGGAATAACACGCCGTCGGATCTAGTTGCCCATTAGTACGGAAAAAAAAAATCAGATTTCCAAGTGGAAACGTACACGCTCGGATTGATAACCTGCTTTCGACTCTTGTCGGAGAGCCCAGTGACACGACATGAGATACTTTCGCATATCATGTGAACAACGTCATGTGCACTGGCTGCGAGAGCATCAACGAGTTCGAATGCCGGGACGATCGTCAACGACGACGACTGTATAATTTGTGGGTATAGTATGTCACGACAATCGCTGCCCAAGCCTACCGGGTTTTCCGTGTTCCAGCACTCAACGACAGACTCGAGAACCTCCGCAGACTGGAGGCGGAAGAAGTGCTCGAATACTCTTCGACAACGCGTCCGCGTTTTGGAACATATCAGAGACAACATTTCGTATTTGGGGGTCGACGTGCGTAGCATAGTTTGTGCCGTGGCAGCCCAAACAGCGTAGAGGGTACGTACGGCCTCATGTAGAGAACGATACCCGGGTGAACGGATCTAGGGCCAATAAATACCCGATCAGTACAGACTCAAATGATAACTAACCGTCAACTGTTCTTCCAGATTGGTGGGTACAGATTCAGATGAGAAAACACTTGTCATGATCCCCAGGAGCCCTCCTGTTTCTGCTCCCGGGGGCTTCTCTGCTGGAACATCGTCCTCGTCGGCGTGACCGGTGTCAGTGGTCGAAAGGCTGAGAAGAACTAGTCGCTCTAAGGCATTGAGCAGCGTGATGAATTCGAGGTCCGTTGTGGTCGACCGGAAATCATGGTGATCATACCCTTCTCTGAGGGCTCTGTCAAAGTTGGCCAGGCGAATGCGCAAGTTTTTGCAGATACAGTCACCCAGCGGGGAGACCAAAGATTGGAGTGCGTGATGAAATTGCGGGACAACCATAAGGACGAAATCCAGCCAATGTTGTAAGACAGCAGTATTTGAGGGTACATGAATGCCATCAATTAATGTCTGCAAGAGAAGAGGGTGGATTGAAAGTGCATGGGAGTCTTCTGGCCTGTCAAGAGCTGAGGGTTCCGCTAACGAGTCGGTCGCGACACCTTTGTTTGGGCGTGGGATGCTTAAGTTCTGACTACCTGTCATGGCCGTGATAACCGAGTGTAGGAGGTGAAGAAGCTTGTTTTGAAGCTCCAACCGTTGTGTATGAATCGAGAAGTATAGTTTTCCGATAACAGCGGATTGAACATTCTGAAGAGAAGGTGAGTCAATCTCCCCGCGTGAGACGATGGCTTGTAAAAGGTCGATGGCAGTAGACTGTATTAGAACGTTCGTAGGTGCCATAGCCTCAACACGCTTTATTTTGCATTCCGATTGCAGAAAACTGGGTTGGTATGAGTTTCAGCAATTTGAGCACCGCGATATGGCACGCACCGGGTCAACAACTCTAAAAGGACGTCCTGGTAGGTAGCGTCAGGATCATTCCAACCGGCTAGAATCAAGCACCAATCAGACGTCGGAATATTGAGTGAGAAGATGGAACTCGCAGGATAGTATCCGTTCAACAAGTTTAGAATTGTGCGACTTTCGGACCAAACTTATGCGCGCGGTCTTTCCAAACCCTTGTCCCCCGAATTTGACGACCGATAGTAAGGTCTCTAGGAGGTGATTAACATACGTCTGGTCGAATGAACACTCATAAGAGAAGCTCTGCAACTGCTTTCCGTTGATTTTAGTAAGAGAAGGGGTTCGTTTCACAGCGGGATCCAAGAGATCATATAAAATGGGGTCCAGTACTCTGGGATAATAAGACCTGTCAGATGGGTGTAAGAGGAAGATGGATGGATACGCGTACCGCAGGTAAGACCTGAG
Organism: Russula dissimulans; assembly: GCA_022376545.1. Classification (NCBI taxonomy): domain Eukaryota; kingdom Fungi; phylum Basidiomycota; class Agaricomycetes; order Russulales; family Russulaceae; genus Russula; species Russula dissimulans. The sequence continues at coordinate 1,294,379 of WTXJ01000002.1, read as the reverse complement.
GCTACATCGCATCCATGTCTCCCCAATGCGACGGAGGCTAGGATCATCGTTCTTCAGAGTCTCCAAAGTGATCATCAGCGGGACTTTCAACGAGAAGCCGGGGAGGTTGCTGTCCTCTAAGCGATGCGTCAATAACTGTACCAGATACTGTAACGTGAGAGAGTGGACTACCTGTTAATCTCCACAAGTTTCCAAATGCATGGTAAGAGGCCTCACTGTCCGGGCCACGGGGAGAGGTGAGAGTCTCGGCAATTATTGATTCAACCTGGTGATGCGTAGATGTTTTTTCAAGTATCCATACAAGGCTAGCTGCGCGTGCATGATACATCGAATAGTTCGGGCGCAGATAGTTTAATAACTAGATCCGAGGACTACTGTGAGTTGAACATAGCACTAGGCGTCTGAACAGTTGTCAACGTACAGTGCGCAACAGTTTAGATATCACAAGCCGTCGGTCAAATGACAAGGTTGGTTGCAGTCCAGGGGTATTTTGCAGTGAGACAAGCGATGTCGTCACCTGGTCAACTAAAAGAAACGTGGTATCCTTCGGAAGAGGTAATGATGTGCATCAATGGAGGATGTGGTGACACAACGCTTACTTCGGTTTCCAAGGCCGCGACAAGACAAGATACCCATTCGGACGGATTCCAATTAACAACGAGGTTGTTCTCTCCCTCCACCGTAACAGCCATTACCAGTTCGTTCAATAAGGAAAGTGATTGGACCAAAAGATCGCGGAATGTCTTTCTGTGTTCAACTGATGTTGTTGCAGTAGCACAGACAGCGGTAAACGAGATTATATCTTCGAAAGCCGTTACGAACGGTAGCTGCGGAGCTGTCCGTGTTTCGCTATGGGGAAATTGAATGTTCAATCTATAGAACTTTAGTGCGAGTTCTAATGGGCCCCGAGCATTTGAAAGCGAATCATCCACAGAAAGTTGGAAAAGCGAAGGTGAAGGGATCTCATCTCGAAGCGCGTGCAAGAGTTGCAGAATGTCTGACACCACGGGCAGGGACCCTCGTGCAGTATTACGTGTGATCTCGATCTAACATGTGCAGCAGTTAGATCAGGCCCAGGTGGTGGGAGATGACTCAAACCTGCAAGGCTTCGCAAAGGGCGGAAAACACAATGGGTAAGTGAACGACCTGAATCTCTTCGTCTCGGACATGTACAGTTTTTTGGATGAAACGAGTCAAACGGATTTCCTGCGTCAACGGAAACGTGAGTATTGAGAAACATTCCGAACAGTACCCATTCGCACCTCATTATGCAACCCATCGCCGGTAAGTTCATTGAGTACTGCCGTTAGCAGCTGTTTCCAGACAATATGTGGCTCCACAGCTTCATAGAGTGTGCTCGCAGTCATCACAGCCTGAACAGTTGGTTACCTTTACACACGCAAGGAGAGGTTAGATAGCTGAGACCCACGTCTTCACTGGATGTTGTGGCTGACTCGACCGACAACTTAAGCGCCTTAAAAGCATCCAAGATAATTGCTTCAGTTAAGGCGCCACCTATTTCCCATTTATCTAACAGGGAAATGAAAATCTTGAAAGGTCGCGATTCAGGGTACTCCGTGGATGGAGAGAACATCTCGGTCTTCAGAAGAAATAATGAGCAACAACTGAGAATCTCCACCAATGCACCTACGCGCAAAGTTGTTCTTAGTAGCTCCAGTGAATGCGAGCGCAGATATGCAATTTGTTGTTCTGCATTCTCATCCGAGCCCAGCAACCATGTGTACAGGCGGCGGTTAAGAGAGAGATCCCTTCGCATCACAACGCTGGCTACGGCTCTCATGATGATGATGCGGTCTTCACGAGATGCCTTTTGGATCGACTCCCCGTCTAGGCGAAGGACCTGTAGAATGAGGTCAAGGGCATAGCGACGGACGAGTACGTTGTCATCCTCCACCGCAGCAGCGAAAGCGCGGATCATGAGGCCGACATCATGTCCAAGCATCGTGGCGAAATCTACGTGATCTTTAGCATTCGTACCTGGCTCGCCAAAACACGTACCGCCTTCAGCAACCAGTCTAGGTAGGCGGCGAGACACCAAGTTCAGGGCGGTACCCCGTGCCGGTGGCACAGTCAGTAAGATTAACCAAACATTCTCCAGAAAATACGACAGAGAAACAGTCGTGGACAGTCGATCAAGTAAGCTCAAAACCTGCTCTGTATTTAGTATGAAACACTTCGGATGGGAAAGCGTGTTACCTGGTCAAAAAACTCCCCAGTCTCCTCCTCCAATCCGGGGAGGAGGGCAAGGATGAACGACTTCATCACTGGTCTCAGACGGTCTTGTAGGGGTAGAAAATTTGAAGTGTAAATATTAAGCAACGTGAGCTGATGAGAGAACTGAGCGACGAGGGATCCTGCAGAGAAGGAAGGTCTGTAGCGCACCTTCACGGATGTTGCTGAATATTCAAAGAATGGGAAGAGGCCCGATGTCCACAAGAACAGGTCACGACGCAGGCCATCGAGCTGAAAGCTATCACGTTTAATCCATCCAAATAATTAACGACAAGCTTACGCCGATGACCCCAAGGATATGAGCATAAACATCCAGTGCCCTCTGATGTACGCCGGTTGGCAAGGCAGGGTTCAAGCATTGCGAGAGTCGTTTCGCTACAATGACTTTGCGAGGAATTTCCTTGAATTGCATGTATGCTTGTAGTGTCTTTGTCAGGTAAAGTTAGATCAAATGACTCTCGGGAGGCTGATAATGCCACGCACCTTTAACAGCTGCTTGAGAAATGCAATAAAGTCCGCCCACTCGTGCACGTTATCGAATGAGTTCAAACACCTATCAACTTGCTGCGCATACTTCTTGTATTTAGGATCCGAAGCATAAGTCTGTTGTGCAAGAACTGTTATTCGAGGATGTGTTAGCCGTGTAAGCCAGGGACCACAACGGCCACACCAACCGCGTTCCTGAACGGAACTCGCCAAGCTTGTCACACCTTTCGTGCCGAGTTGAGTAGTCCGTTGATTGATAGATGCCATATGAGCACGGTTCTGTTAGCCCCCACTTGAGGGAGCAGCTGACCGTGGAGCGTGGACACGACACGACGATGTCTTAAGCGCTGGCTGAAGAAGCCCAAAATTAGGGTTTGGCTGTAATGGGACTCAGATTACTGCATAAGTACTAGTGGCGTAAGTACAGGTCTACTACTAAAGATCCGTGTGCGTCTAGGGAATGCCATCGTCATCCCCGACGACTGTGTCGACATGTTCGTTCCGTTCTGCGATAACCTCGTTGAATCGGTTCTGTTATGCGTGGTTATTATGTGCTACTAAACACGAGATGTTACCCACTATCATTCCTTCTGGTATCGGAAGACCAAGTTGAAGACGCTGATCAGCTCGTAGGGCAAGGAAATCTTGAAGGGAAATATAACCGAGGATAGCTGCAGCTGCAAATGCGTTCATCCCATCAACGGCCGAGAGATAGCGCTCATCCTGAAAGTGGACTTCTCCGAAGGGTGTAGCAAGAAAGGTGATGCAAGATATACCTCTTTTTCGTCCATTACTAACCACAGGCGATCACCCCAAGGACCGAATTGAGACCGAGATTCAGCCATATCGCCCAGAAGACGTGCCGCTGTAGCAGCTTCTTCATTAGTACGAACAGAATACATCTGGACCACAGTCTGCGGCTGCTTTGTTCCAAACGCCTCGGCAAGGGCCAGCTCCCTGTGAAGTTTAGAAATGGACTTGATCACACGAGCAAAAGAATTGGCTCGTTCTTCCTCGTCTTGAAGACCAGAAACACCACAGTCATACAACTGAAAGACGACGACAAGGTGAGTATATCGCCAAGACAGCGAACTAAGCCTGTCTTTGAATGAACGAAAGCTAGAGGGGAGTAAAGCTTGAGACATCGGTACAAAGACCAGGGCTGTATCGCAGTCAAAGACAATGTCGGCGCCGTCAAGCCATTCCCTCTCGAGCAACTCAATACGAAGCGAATCAACATGAAGAGCACGCATGAGGGGGCGGTCTTGAAGCAGTTCGACCGAAGCAAGGTACCGATGGTTGTGGTGGGGTGATACCTCCAAAAAGGGCAACGGAGCAGCTAATTTCAAAAGCTCGTGGTACTGTACTTCGGTATCGACGGGCGGATTCGAAAGTCTTTGAACCTCAGAGCTAGCTGACGAGGCAAATGGTACATCGTTGACGGTTCGTGCTAACGCCTGCTTGGAGAGCACATGCAAGTACCCGTGAAGAGATTGTTCTTCACAGCTCGCCAGCCCAAAGAAAGCCGACACGTAGTTAGCCTCAAGATCACCAGTTTCCGATGAGGGGATCCAACTACGACGAGAGCTGTCGGAGATCCTAGGAATCCTAACAGAGGCAGAGGCAGAGTCTCGATACAAGTCAGCAGTTGACACTGAGACGACCGATTCTTCGGGCATGTGGACGTGAGATGCGGAAACAATGCCAATTTCTGCATCGGGCGCGACATCTGCCTTACATATACGAGAGATGTATCACAAAATGTGGCCTGTGCTCACCTTCTGAAGGGTAGGAAAGAAGCGCGTCACCGTATACCAAGGTGCCTGGATCCATCTGACATAGCTGAACACAATCTGTACTTGGTACATGACATTCATCCTGAAAGTATCTCAGCCAGGCTTGGACGCAGAACGCGTCGTCGAGATACCTTGGAAAGACCGTCAATTATCATTCGTTCAGGGCTGTGCGGTTGGGTGGTACAACTGCCTCTTTCCCACTTCGTTCCATTGTCATAGTCTCCTAAGTGGGTTCTAGATGGCAACCAAGATTTGTGCCGCTCCGCTCTTGTCAGCAAGACATTTGATATCCCGCAGTTGAGTGTACTGAGCTCATCAGTGTTAAAACCGGGGGTTTTAGGTGACTTCAAAATCGCCTGGAGCTCTCGCTGGTTCTCGTCTTCAGCAGAGATGGGACGTGTCAAAGGTTTTAACTGCTCCATAAGACCAGCGAGTTGAGTCATGCCTTCCTCTCCATCAGCGTAACTATTTGCAGGGAAATAGTTGAAGTCCGAGACTCCAAGGAGTTCTTCACGTGTTGGTATTGCTTTCTCAGAGTTATAGGGCCTAGTCAAAGTTGGACCTGTTGAATTCAAACCGATACGCTGGCATCATGGAAAGCTAGCTTGCCTCCACGTCAGCTCTAAAGTCAGAGACTTGACAGCCTTGGCTACATAGAATGCAGCATAATCCTCGTGATTAATAAGGGAACTCGTATTATTCGGCCACAGGACAGTACGAGTATGCACGTTCGGAGGGGGTAACTGGGGAACTGAAATAAGTTAATTTATTTGTTAGCTTGACGAGTCGTAGATGCACATAACCCACCATCCAATAAACAATGTTTGATATCATTTGGCTGATCAAAGAGAACGCTATCTATAGCCTCGCTCGCAAAGTGTCGTGTCAGACGCCCGAGAATCCCGTCTTCCACGTCGTCTGAGGAGGGACATATGTTTTTCGATCTCGGAAAGGCACCTACACAGTGGACTAAGGTTGGTGAAGTGGCGGCATCAGATGCTGGAGGTAATTTGGTGATAGTGTTTGTGTCTCGCGTCCGGTCTACCACGTCACCAATATACTCATATAACCTAAACAAGTCGGAGAATGAGAAATGATGACCGATACAGTGATAAACTTACAGCCGGCCTTGACCCGGTACTCTGACACCCCCATGAGACTTTCCGGCACGCAACTGTCTGGGTATGTGGAACGTATCTATTCCAAGTTCCGTCGCTGCTGACCGTTACAGAGACACAAGTCACATACCCATATTTGCAGCCAGAAGATCATCGATAGGACCCAGTGGTTCGGGGGATGGTGCAAAAAGGTCATCCTGCTCGCTTGCGCCGTCATTCGGAGATAGTGTTAGTGATGAGGATATGGCTGCGTCCTTCCTTAGCCGAAGTCATCATGGATGAAATACCACAAACCCCACTCGTCACTAGTACTGATAACTTCGTACTCGGGCGTTCCCTCGTCGCCGTCGCCATTCAGGCTTACTCTTGTAGTTGGTACTACTGACGGGAAATCGAACATTGAATCGAGGGTGGAGGCAGGTAGCCTTGGTAGGACGTTGATTCTCGAAAACAGGGGCGGAGTTCGATGTAATGACTGTAGGAGGGGAGGTGACGGCATCCGGTATAACGATTTATGGCTAGGTGCAGACTCTGGGGGCGAAGTCGAGAATGGATTTGCTTTGTATAACAATAAAATTTCCTTCAAGTTGTGATAATCCACAACTAGTTGGGAGTGACTAGTCTAGTTGGTCAAACCAACGACGAGGGGCAAGTCTGCAAGGGACTCACTGGGCGTCCTCATTTTGAGTATTAACGGCGTCATCAAAATTCTCCGGTGCTATCTCCTTCGAGATTTGGCTAAGGACTTCTGTCATCTTGAGGGGGACAAAACAAGGTATCTTGCTGCCTCCGGCTATTGGAGTATGTTGGATGGAACGAACTGTCAGTACTGGAGGATCACCAAAAAGGTCAGACTTTGGTGAGTCTACGACGAAAATAATGAATCAGCTGTGTATTTGTTATCATAGTTGGTAAACAGGACATACAGCTACAGAACGTATCGGGAAATTGGCTAGTCAAGATCCTGTTCAAGGGTGTTGTTTTCATAGTGGAATAGATGCGCTCTTGTGATTCCTTGACTGCTGGTAGTCCCTCGCACATGGCCTTCGGTTCGATGTGGCAATGTCCCCGTATAAAATCGTCCAATGTGTCCGATGGGGGCACTAGAGAACGAGGGTCTTCCTCCGAGACCGGCAGCAAGCTAGCGGTGAGTATCTGGACGCGAGGAGGCAGTCAACCTCCACCGCAGTCATGACGGCGATGCTGACCTCGTAAACGTGTAGCTGAGTAGAGTGAACATAGGGAGTCGTAAGGTGAACGGCGACATGCTCGTCCAACAGGCGGTGTATATGCGCCTTGAACGCTTGTTCGCTCGCGAGATTTGTGGCCATGCCGAGATTGACGGTCGGGCCGGTCCTTGCGGGCAACCAAAATGGCAGGCGCTTAAAGCTGAGCGTGACCATGAGCGTTCCCGTCTGCACGAAAGACTCGTCCACTTGCGTCGCTCATGTGGGAAAGGACATTGCAAGACCTCATACGTGGTCTACGCGCGAACAAAAAGGATGAAGCAAAGTTTATTGCGCAAGCTGTTGACGAAATCAGACAAGAGATCAAGAGTAAGGATATGGAGCTCAAGGCCGGTGCCGTCCTCAAGCTCACCTATGTAAGTCACAGTGCGTCTCAAAGTCGACGTTTCTGAATTGCGACTATCGCAGCTAGGGATGCTTGGTTATGATATGTCTTGGGCGTCCTTTCACGTCGTTGAGGTCATGTCATCACCCAAGTATCATCTCAAGGCGGTTGGATATTTGGCTGCGACTCAATCATTTGGGCCCGACACTGATGTTCTGATGCTCACGACGAATCTCTTGAAGAAGGTGAGTTTGGATATTGTTTGCTGTAAACAGTTTTGACAGAATGACACATAGGATCTAACTTCAAACCCCAATGACATCGCCATTAGCCTAAACGGACTTTCTCATACCATTTCGCCAGACCTGGCTCGGGATCTCTCTCGTGACGTTGTGACAATGCTCAACCATTCTAAGCCACATATACGCAAGAGAGCTGTCATCACAGTCTATAAGGCACTCATAAAATATCCTGAAGCTACCCCGTTCGCCCTCACACGCCTCAAGGAGAGGCTAGAAGACCAGGATCCTAGTAAGTGATCATGGTGGTGTCAATCCTCTAACAAAGTCATGAGGCATCAACCTAGGCGTTGTCGCTGCCACCATCAATGTTCTTTGTGAGATGGTCCGAAGAGAGCCAGCAGACCATCTTTCACTCGCTCCTCAACTTTTTCATTTGATGACTACGTCGTCGAATAATTGGATGCTAATAAAACTTATCAAGTTGGTGAGCGATCGCAAGTTTGGTTAAACACCATACGTTGACGGAAATATAGTTTGGCTTTCTCTCCCCACACGAGCCCCGCTTGGTGAAAAAGCTCCAGCCTCCAATAACGGAACTCATATCCACAACGCCAGCAATATCCCTTCTATATGAATGTGTACATACTTGCATCGTCGGGGGGATGCTACGTCATGCGTCTGGTGACGAGCTTGCTGAATTATGCGTCACGAAACTTGCAACATTTCTCCAGGATCCCGACCAAAATTGTAAGAATAATCTAGCTCAGAGTTGGCGTCGCCTATTGAATCGCCCTAAAAGTGAAGTATATCGCGCTTTTAGCGCTCGCTAAAATAGTGCCCACACACCGTAATCTAGTAGCGCAATATCAAGACATGATATTATCCAGTATCAGCGATCAAGACCTGAGCATTCGCATGCGTGCTCTCGATCTACTTTCGGCCATGGTATGTGCACCACTTATTCCGCTTCCTTTCTATCGAACTCTTAGCTATGACACCACCCTAGGTCACGAGAGATAATCTGCAATCAATCGTGCAGCAGCTTCTGTCGTACCTTGTCCGCCCTGACACCTCTCCTTTCCCGGCAGCAACTCGATCACTTGCGCAGAATGTTTCTTCAACTACCTCTGGCGGAACGGAGTCAATCCTTGCCCCAACCCAGCTCTCCTCTTATCGCCTGATATTGGCCCAGCGTCTTCTTGATATGTGTTCGCTTGACACATACGACAATGTCGTAGACTTCCAATGGTACCTGTCCGTTCTCCTGGACCTAACTTATGTTGCATCCGTCAAAGTGGGAGAACAGATTAAAGACCAACTAGTTGATATCGTTGCGAGAGTCAGGGGTGTCAACCGCTGGGCTATCGAACTAATGACGAGGTTACTGCGGGATGATACGTTCCTAGCAAATTCGCAGGAAGAAGGTAGCTGTGCCGAAGTTTTATGGGCTGCGGCTTGGATTTGTGGAGAGAACAGCAGGTGATGTTCCTCACTTGTGTCTCGTCTGGACGTCATCATGATAACCTATTGAACAGAGAGATTGCTGAGCCACAGAAGCTGCTTCCACATCTGCTTCAACCGAACGTCTCGCTTCTTGCCCCGGAGACTATCGGGGCTTACCTTCAAGCCGCAGTAAAGCTTTTTGGTGCATGGACAATGGAACTGTCGCAAAACTGGGATAATGAGAGGTTACGAGAAGTCAGAGAAGTCGTGGACACGCTTATTTCGCAACTCAAGATGTTCACCTCCCACTACGAAATCGATGTACAGGAACGGGTGTGTCAAATTTGTGCGCTTCAAAGTTTTGCTCTCGAAATTGATTGCTTTAGGCTGCAAATGCTGTGCAACTGTTCACCTTCATCCGTGCCGATCTCGCATCGTTTCGTCCGGAAGAAGGCTCGATTACTAGTCTCCCGATCGAGGGGACCAGCCAGAATCCCGCCCACCCAAAGAGCCTGCTACTGATCAACCCACTTTTCGCCGCCTACGAGCTCAATTCCGTCAACATCTTTGCCCAAGATAGTATTCCAGTTCCGGAATCCCTCGATCTTGATGCTTGGATTGTCCCTCCCCCACGAGAATTTACACTACACGACGCAACTGCTGTTGATGGTCCTCAAGGGGACGAACTCCCTTCGACTAAAAAGAAGGCCAAGGGTAAAGGAAAGAGTAAAGGTAAAGGCAAAGAGAAGGCCCCCAAACCAGCCGTGGTGGGCTCCCAATCCGACCTTATCCCCTCTCCGAGTCCAGGGCCTTCAGAGACGGAAGAAGATAAGATAGAGCGCGAGAAGGCAAGTTGATCGTTCAAAGTTGAATTTTAATATATCTGACTTCCTCAAAATTTTAAAACAAAACAGCGACGGCAAGCCAGGATAGAACTTCGTCGACACGACCCATACTACATCGCAGACAGACCGTATTCGGCCCCATCCGCCGACGACATCGATTCCATACCGGTCGTCCGTCTCGACGACCTCCCACCGTTGCCACAAGGTCAGCCCCCGCTCCTCACACAGCGATCTTCCTCTTCCTGCCCGCTTCCCCAACAGCTGATTTTGCTTCGCAACAGCTGCTGAAGAACCCCAATTTCCCAGTCTGCTGCGTGAATCTGCGACCGTATTCTCTTCCGAGCCTTTTGTGGTCGACAAGAACGGAGAAATGCCCGAAGGCGCAGTACCCCTCCACCCTCCTCGAGACGACCTCTTAGTCCGACCCCACCAGTGGCTACTCGCTCTACCGATACCGCACCGCAGTTGCTCTCATCATTTCCGGCTTACGTCGTCGACGAGGAGGTCCCTCGTGCGCGGACGCCAGAACCTATAAAGGTGAAGCGCACCAAGAAGAAGGGGGTATCATCTGCAAAGCCAAAACAGACATTCACAGAGTGACAGGGAACGTAATAGTAACTGTGATAGGAGGCCTTTCTTAAGCCCTACATTTGTACAGCCCACGAGACACATTATTACTTGGCTTTGATACATGGAAACAGGGGTTAAGACGTCTCCGCGACCGTGTGAGGAAAGGTAGTGTAGCCCATGGCTTAGAGTTAATGAGGTTCCAACACAAATTCATTCATCGATCGTCTTCAACATGCTCCACCGAGTCCACAATTTCATTCACTAACTCCATTGTGACACCTGGTATCGTCCGCTCAGCCTCTGTGAAGGCTCTCTGCAGGGCGCTCAAAGCAACGCGCGCCTCTTGTGTGGACACGCGGGGAAATAACTGAAGAAAGAAAACATCAAAATTGGACACAGGTTCAAAACTTGTCTCCCTTACCGAAGCAATGGCAGGCAGAACAACAGAGTCCAACATGGTTGTGTCAGGTAGGTCATCCTCAGGAAGGTGATCCTCGAGATCATCATATTCGTCCGATGGCTCTCGACGTACACCATTACCCTCACTGCTGCCTGCGACTCCATGGCGGACAGTGGCTTGTTGGTCAATCCTGCGAGAGAAACTACGGTCCGATGGAGACAAGGGTGGCGGGCGGTCTGCTCTGGCGGTGATAGAGGAAGCGCCAGTTGTGTCGCTGTCCGTACTCGGCAATCTTCTTGGCCCATTCGTGCTCCCTGTGGAGGAGGATGACCCTGATGAAGCACGGGAGCGGGTAGTTTTATTGTAATCCCATGTCAGCGGTGGACCAGAGGGTTGGACACCACCAGCACGGCCTATTGTGCCCGGCCGGGCGGCATTTCTGACCGTGCCAAAGTCCCACAAATCCTCGGGATCAGTGGTAGCAGGTCTAAAGGCCATAAGCTCTTAGATGTTAGACCAAAGAGAGCAACTAACAGATCCTCAAGTCTATCCTGAGTTTCCTCTTCGAGACGGTCCCCTCCTTCGGCCTTCCACCTTTCGTGCCGCTCGATTAACTCAGTCAGATAACTAGCCTTCTTCGCCATTCGGACGAACTTATGTTTTAACAATTCGCGAGCGGATGGACGCTGTATAAAATGTGGATAAATCTCTTAGATGACGAAACTAGGAAGGCGCGTGCTTACGTCACGGGGATCTCGTTGCAGGCAATAAGAAACGAACTCCTTAAAAGTCTTTGAAAACATGGTGTCGAGTTGTGGGGGTGGATTCTTGGGTATCAAAAACAGAACCTACGAACACGATTGGTAGTCAGGCCATAGATCGAGATTACAACTAAATAAACATACCTTCATGGGATGAAGCTCCGCGTAGGGCGGCTCACCCTTTGCTAATTCAATAGCAGTAATTCCGAGACTCCATATGTCGGCCTTATGGTCATAGCCGCTCTGTTTGATAACTTCCGGTGACATCCAATACGGAGTGCCCACGAATGTGTTCTTCTTTGCAGACAACGTGCCAGATAACTGTCCAGAAACACCAAAGTCGGCAAGTTTCACTTCGCCCCCAGCGGAAAGGAGGATATTTGCCGCTGTGACAAGAGCACTGTGTTAAGCCCGAGGCGCGAAATCCACGATAAGTTTACCTTTGATATCACGGTGTAGCTTGCCTTCCGTGTGGAGATAATCTAGCCCGCGAAGTAACTCCCGGAGGATGATCGCAATGTACTCCTCCCGGAAGACTCCCGGCTTCATCTGGACAAGGTTTCAGGGACTGACAGGGAATGAGTGACCAAGATGCCCACAAGATCAGAGCAGGAACCGCCCGAGCAGTACCTGTAAAAGACAATCAAACGGCGGCCCAAGCTCGCAAGTGGCGCTAGAGTACTCCATGACTATCCATAAGTGGGATCCTTTGAGATACGAGCCATGATACCTGTGCAAACCTGAATATCTCGGTCCGAGAGGGTAAAAAGGAAGAGACAAACTTTGTGACGTGAGGAGAATCTAGCTGAGACAGTATTTGAATCTCTTGCTGGATGTCCTCAATCTCATCCTCAGCACTCTCGAGGTCAATGATCTTGATCGCGACGGTCTTCTGCGTACGCTTATCATATCTGGACGCAAGAGTGAGCACCACGTGCAACAACGTGTTGACGAGTAACGTACCCCTTGAAAACCTCACCGAACGATCCTTTGCCTAATCACACTTCAGCTCATGGATCTAGCGCACGCGGGCTTGTGAAAAACTCACCGATTCTGTCCTGCTTTACATAAAATTCTTCTGGGTCTGAGCGGTGAGAGTCCTAATTGGGCCGCAGAGAGAAGGCCATGTATACGGTGTGAAATCGGCGTTATTGTGGATTATCGTGTAGCGGGTCTCACCATTGGTAAACTCGGCTAGTGGCCGTAGAGAGGGTATAGACAGGAGCTAGAGCGGGATGTAGGTATGTTGACGATATAAAGTACCAGCTCGAGATATAAAACGAAGCTAGGACCAGGGAAAGAGAGGGTAAAAAGGAGAGGAAGAGCAGGCACTCTGGTAGACTATGCACATCGGGGCGGCGGGCGCGGCACTGCGCCTGTGTATTCCCTATCACGTGACCCAATACATTACCGCCATTTCAAATACGCCGCTCTCGGTTTCTCTGGCAGCCCCGAGTCATCCAGTCCGCCACCCGTTCCTGGTCCTGGTACCTTCAAGCCCAACCCAACCCCAACCTGACTGCTTCTCGTATTCGGCCCTGGATATTTCTCCGCGTCCCTGGCTGCAGGACTCGGCGGCTTCGTTCGTCTGGAGCGCGTGAATGGGTGGAGCGACAGCCCGTAATGTCGAATGAAGAGCCCCAGTAGCATGGTGAGCAGGAGCGCGAGCAAGCACGCGACGATGACGTGAAGGAAATCCTCAAAAGCCGGATCATCGACCGGGCCCTGCTTTACTGGCTTGGCGACGATGACTGTGCCGTGTTCTGTGGAATATTGAGTGTATGACGCGGACCCCTGTGGATCAACGTCGTCGGCGCTGGGCGGACTGTCGGCGCGGACAAAGGAGCATGAAATTGAGAGGAGAAAGGTAAGTACGAGGATATGGCGCTGTCGAGTATCTTGATACATTGATATCCCCTTATGCCGTAGACGCGGTGATGTACTGTGGTCGGGAAAGGAGACTTGAACGCATACTGGCACTACCGTCCACTGAGGGATAGACACTTTCTTTTGGATGTTGCCCGACGGTCTGATCAAAGTCTGAACTAGCCAGCTTCTCAAGTTCTAAAACAGACCATCGTTGGGGCTCCTTTACCATAGTACCCACTCTGTCGGAGCCCGAGGGAACAGGCTAGCGGATGTTCTAATGGGGATGGTCCGGCTGGTCGTACGCAAAGCAATCACAGCCATCATATTGACTATCAGTATAGTATTAGGGTCACGTCAGCTTTGACCGCTGTATGGCGGAGTTGGGACCCATTGTTATCGAAGCAGACTGCAGACGTGATTAGCCCATAAAGGTCTACTTATGCCGCACCATCAGTAGCACCCATTCTTCCAAGGAAGCATTGCGGGCGAAACGCCCTGTTGGATTTTATGCCAATACCCAATGTTCCATCATTCGGGGGGCAGCCACGTGAGCGCCCCCCGATCTGATTGCCACTATCATTGGCTTTCAGTTCCAACTGGCCACTATGCTAGGGAGCCAAATCACGATGATCTGTGGAGTGGTAACGACCCATGCTATGAAATGATGCATGAGGGCTCGAAGTCTACAATTGCCCGGTGCCCGGGCTACCAGCGTCAAGCACCGCCAGCACTTCACGCCGTCTGTCTCGGAGGAAGAAACATTCAATCGAGAAGAATAACATCCCAACCTCAAATACTCATGTCGGAATGCGTCGAGGGTTTTTTTCAGGAGAACGACACAATTGTGAGAGACGATGCCATACGACAGTAGCGAATAACATGATAGTAACGGACTGCATAAGGCACAACTCAAAGTCAACTATCAACATATGAAATGAAATGGAGGACGATACAACGAAAAAGAGCAGTGAACACGCATTGACGTCATTGGTAGAGTGAAAAGCAAATTAATCACACATGCTTTCTATGTTCCTATGAAAGCGGGTGAGCGAGAAAGACGGGAGAATCAATCAATGCGCTGCGCTGACCGGGATATGTGTCGTCTCATGGTCGACATGGACGAACGCTCGTCCTACATTTGGTAATACCTCAATCTATCTTGCAATTGCTGACTGATATCGTGGGCTTTCCATAACGGAGTGTTTGCATCCATCACGACGTCGACTTCGACGAAATAATCCTTAAAAAGGACATCAAGTACCAGAGCCAGAAAAGGAGGGGAGAAAACGAACAGGGCCACTCTGAAAAGGAGAGGATAAATTGGACGTCGCGAGGAAAGACGTTTAATGACGTGCATGATAAGCGCGAACAGTATCGATTTTTTCGATTTCATCGCTGAATGTCATCGCCTTATATATGATAAGCTGAAGGAAATCGTGAGGCGCTGATTTCCCCGCCAGAAGCTCAAATTGAGAATAGACAGTGCGACTCCAGGCCACGATAACCCCAAGGGCAATCTGTATACAAATGAATTGCGGTGGTAAGGCACCCGTGGGATAGGTCACTCACAACCATTGCTCCAATGGGGTCCAGATCTGTATTACGGGTGTTACCAAGCGCAAGGACTCAAAGATGGCAGAGCATACACCACGCGAGTTTGCTGCCTCCGGCTGACATGAGGAGACCTGTACACAGGTGTCAACGTACGATCCAGTGCGACGCGAGCGAGAAATCTCACCAAAGGAGTTGATAAACAAGTCGTTGCGATGATCCTCCCAGAGCACGGAAACCTGGCTTGACCTGGATCGTAACGAGTAACAGTAGAGAAACAAAAGAAACTTGACTCCTTCAAGTTGATCAGTGCGGTGACAATGGGTAATCGGGCAAGCCCACCTAATGCTGCTCCCACAGCAACAATGGAGGGTATATGGAAGGCTTTCAAAGACTCGTCACCATGTTTGAGAAGTTGTCGGGCAGACTCAACGATTACGACAAAATTTACAGATCCCATGCTAAACGCGGGTCATGAATAGCTCAGTGCATCGAGAAGATTAACCATTCGCACAGAAAACCTGCATAAGACGGGTTAATGAGGTGCCGAAATCGAAAGGTAGGATATACCGTAAACGACGTTGCCTATGGTCTCCAAGCGCGCCCCACCCACCGGCCACTTGTTAACATCCATCCTGCTTGACTTGTGATTTACGTAATAAAGGAGGACATTGCTGCCGACATCGAATATGGAGTCGATCCCAGTAGCCAAGAGCGACAGGGAAGCCGAAGAAACAGCAGCATAGACTGCACGAAGATTTTAGTCGAGAGAAGAACGACGATTACGGAGGGCTCTGACTCTGTAGCACCGCGAGGGCAATATTAGCGAAGAGACTCGCACGGACTGCAATTTTAACCTTTTCGCGCTTGGTTGGGCGGCTGCAAAAAAAAAAAGATAGGCAAGGGCTTACGGGCAGCCGGGAAAGATCCTCCTCGTTTCTGGCATCCTCTGTGTGCTCCTCCATGGGTTTCAAGAGTGAAGTGATGAGCTGTGCATATACGCTAATGAGAGATATCCCAAACTTATGAAAAGATAAGAGAGACAGACATCATTCTGATGTCGATGAAATTTGGCAAGGCGTTTGCCACGCTTGCGGCTTCGCAGCTCTGCGATCTCTGCGTCGGACTTAAGGCCATGACCAAAGTTGTAAGGATCCCTCGAGGTCGTGATTCTCGGGCTCTCTGCGTCCACGTCACGATCAAAGTCAAATCGTGGATCGGTTACCACTCTCTCGGGCAGCTGCGGAACGAGACGATAAAACACTGCGAAAACGTCGGAAAAAAATGTAAAAAAAGACTGACGGTCTGCGGGTCGTCTCCGGAAGATTTGAATGGAGGGGAGACCGAGGCTGTCTGGTTTCCTGGTGCCATCGGACTGGGCTGCGGGGGAGCAAGTGAGAGCCAAGGGAGCGGTAGAGGGGATAATGATGACAAATCAGCGCTGTTACCCTTCCTTCGGTCTCTCGTCCTGCGCTCGCATGGATCTTCTCGTCCTTTCGGTCCTCTTGCTCTTCGTGTGCGTTTGCGACCTGCAACTTATTGTCTTATATGAACCCTTAAACTAGATTTTTGGCCCTTGGCCTATGGCTCCTGCTAACATCGGGCAGACCCTTCTTTCGATCACTGTGGGAACTTAGCGTTGCCAGCGCACGCTCTGGTACTGTTATGAATCCCGGGAGGTATCGACGATTTGCTTCAGAGGGGGAGATATTTGAGATGGAAGCCCGAAACAGGAACGCGTGATTGTTGGGTACGTTATGCGGCCCATGCTCGCTCTCGGTGCGATACTAAATCTCACGACCAGTCTAAACTGTTGGTTGGAATCCATGGCTGGTCAAAATCACACGGAGACCCTGTTCTAGTTCTGACTAGTTGTGATCATCCGCTACCTCGCACATATAAAGCTTGCAACGAATGGACTAAAAATCATTACCTCTTTCCTCCTCCCCTGCATTGGTCACTCTTGACGAGAACTTTTGAACACCATCCATCACTTGAGACATCCTTCATGAGATTACCATCGAGCTCTTCACTTATTCTTGCGTCGTTGGCGTCATCCTCGTCGCTTTCTGCTCTTGCTGCCCCTGCAGGTGGCTGCCACGAGGATTCATCGTCGCCTGCCGTGCCCGCTTCACTTCACAGCGACGATCGTGCCCCCGCAGTGACACAATCGAACAGTACGTCCATCAGCTGTACGGATCCCCTTCCCCTCTTCTCTGACACTGGTATAGATTACCTGGAAAGCAGAGATGTTCTTTCAGAGGTTTCGGAGTTACTCGGTAAAGCCTTTGGGCTTTTGGGCACAGGCGCAGACAATGTCCTACCGAAAGCGCGGGACGGACTTCCCGGTGGTCTCGATGGCGCACTGAAACCGATAACGAGTATCGTAAGCGGTATCGTTCCCGGCGGTGCCGCCGGTGAGAAGACGACGCGGGCAGAGGAGAGCGAAGCGAACGGCCCAGCTCCAGATTCGCCCACGGCGCCAGGTTCTTCGTCTCCGTCTCCAGCAGCGGGCGCAGGTCCGAACGGCGGCGCGAAATCCCCCGCCGCTCCTGTCCCTGCTGCTCCTGTCAAGAAGCTCCCGGTAACGCCTGCGCTTCCTGTGAAACCGCCCGTTTCCCTGCCCGGCGGAGTCCCAGCTCAGGCCCCTGCCGATGTGCCAGCTCAGCCTGCACAGCCAGGTGATCACCCTGGACGTCGGGACTCGAATGGAGCCGGCCTTCCCTTTCTTGGCGGCCTTCCTGACTTGAGTAAAGTCCTTCCGCCCCCGCTCTGAGAACCCACCCAACACCCCTCCCCAATAAAGCCAGCCCGATGACGGTGCTCATTGTCCCCATACCTTCCTTTCTTCATACACATAAACACATCCAACATATTGCATCATAAGTACAATTGTTATCGTGCGCCATCTATCTCTCGGTTTTGTCCATAATTTCAGTCACTACGCTTTGTGGTTCTCGCCTGTACAAACACTGCTGTATCCAAGCACTAGCTACGAATATATGTTTCATTATTGCGACGTCCTCTCGGTACATGATGCATGATGGCTTGACTATTTGGAAACAAACCGTGCGCAATTCGAACTCTTATACTACCTCTCATTCCACCTCTCATTCCTTAGCCCTAAATGGCGAAAATCCTGGGCTGGATCATCGAGCTTAGAGAACGCCCTTGACACCGTCTTTTTTGTGCAGGGTTTGAAGGGCGTCATTCCCTGTCAGTGTCGCTCATTTCAACAGATTGTCGTGGGCTGAACCACGTAGGGTATCACTCACCACCAATATGCTTTTGGTCTGAGGATACGGTAATGGCGTCAAACAATATTAACATAGACGCGACGATAGGACTCACTGATGAAGATATTTGGTACCGTCCGTTGGTTGGTCAGCTGTTGGAGATAGCCCTGAATTTCGGAGCCGTCATCCCGGAGGTCCAGCCTGACGACGCACATCAGCTTTAGCTGTGCACTGCGCAACGGACGAGGAGACGACCTACTCCAGAACCTTGACGTTGACTTCAGGAAACCTTGTCGTGAACAGGTCCTTGGCGCTCTGGCAGTAAGGACAATACGATTTTGAGAAGATTACGACTCTATTTTCTGCGATAGTTTTCTGCGGTGGCGATGCTCACTTGAGTGAGGTGTTCTTCTCTCAACTCTCGATGAGTCAGGTCAGACACGCACGTTGACGAGCTCCTTGGTGGCCATCTCTTTGAGTTGCCTGGTAGATGGGTTAGACGACGAGGCTTGTGATGTGGAGTGCAGGGCGGAGAAAACAGAGAATGCTCTGCGCGACGTTGCGGTATATGCGAAACGAGGTATCATTGCGCAGCGTTAGTCATGGCCCAGGGTTGGTGGCCGTCACACGTGACCGGACCAGGCGTGTGCTGCTGGCGTTTCATTGCTTGCTCAATCGTATTTTTAGAGAGGAGCGGTCGGTACCGTGTTCGGTATAGCTGAGGAACGCGGGTGAGGCCCTATGCAGGCCGTGAACACGCTCGTGCGAGCCCCGCGGCTTCCGGCCATTCCTGGCACGGTGACCTTGGATTGGCGGCGCGGCGCAAAATCACCCTTCGGGAGCCCTTATCACGCAAGACAGAAACGATCAATACTGTACGGCAGTTGCTGTGCTGCAACTATAACGTTTCTTGATTTTTGACACCCAGCGCGTCGTACTCATCTCAGATCTCTTCCCGTCGCGACAGCACCCCCAACTATGTCAATTGCTCGATGTGTGACCAAGATCATGGATCGCATCGCCCCCCTCGCCCTCGCCGAGAAATGGGACAACGTAAGCTCCACTCTTATCGCTCATTTTCCCCGAGCCCGGGCTTCCCAAGCCATTGACGGGTAGTGATTGCGACAGGTCGGACTGCTGCTAGGTTTTTAGTCTTCCTTTCTCTGGACTTGAACTTTAATGCCTGACGCTGAGGACAACATAACATGACATAACATCATCGGACGTCCCGACAGAAGCTCCGTATCAGCAGCAGCGTGCAGCCCACAATATCTTGCTGACGATCGAGTGAGTCCCCACGCTTTGCCAGTCAGTCTGCCGATACCGATACCCACCCGCCCTCCTTCCCCCCCCCCCCCCCCTCCTCCACTTCTGACTCGCCCGCCGCCGCCCATCGAGAAAAGCCTGACGACGCGCGTCGCCGATGAAGCGCTCTCGCTGCCCGCGTCCGTGATCATCGCGTACCATCCGCCGATCTTCAAACCCATCTCCTCCCTCACCCTCTCCAACCCTCTCCAAGCGTCCCTGCTGCGCTGTGCCGCCGCCGGCATTTCCGTCTACAGTCCCCACAGCGCGCTCGACTCGGTCCACGACGGGATCAACGACTGGCTTGCGTCCGGCCTCGGCGCTGGCTCCCTCGTCTCCATTGGAGATGCACATGCCAGTGGGAGAGGTGGGCCCGGGAGGCTTCTGAGATTGAACGAGAAGACCACCTTGTGGAGTCTCCAGGAAAGAGTCAAGAAGCATTTAGGTCTCGCTCAATGTTTGTTCTTTCACACGCTACATATTCCTGGATCCCTCGAACTGAGGTTTTTTTTCAATATCTTGCGCAGTGCAAGTCGCACGAAGGACAGACAGTCCCAATACCGAGGTTCAATCAGTGGCGATCTGCGCTGGCTCGGGAGGCTCCATGCTACTTGGAGTGGATGCTGATGTTTATTTCACCGGAGAAATGTCGCACGTAAGGCCGCCTTACACTTATGACCTTGAGGTTCTCGGAAGCAAATTTAAATATATGCATAGCATGAAGTTCTTGCTGCGGTCGCCAACGGAAGGAACGTCATATTGTGTAAGTCCTCGGATATTCGGATGATATTCTCTTCGAGAAGAACGCTGAGGGGGAGGCCATTCTAGGCGGACACACGAATACGGAGCGAGGCTTCCTTCCACTGCTCGCTTCCAAGTTGCGCGCCGAGGTTACAAAACTCGAGGGCGAGGAAAGAAAGTTTGCAGAGACAGGCGTTCACATTAGTCAAGAAGATAGACATCCCCTGGACATCGTATAGAGTTTTGATGGATAAGTCCTCTATTGGTAATTTACTCGTGGACCCCCTTCGGGCGGCAATGCGTGCAGAGATACTGCTCCCACCTATGCCTATCGGTCGACTTCTCTATAACCGACAGTGAGAACCAGGTCAAGAGAGATTGAAAATACTTGCCCAAATACAAGGTCCATGGTCCCAATAATGGCGACGACGTCCGCAATGAAGTGCTGAGCACATAAAGTCAGCCACTGTCAACCTGATAAGGGTTATCTATCTTACATCTGAAATAACACGTCGATCAAAACATGGCTCATCCATTGCGTCAAGGGTACTCACGTCTCATCATGAAATCTGCGCCAGCGAGATGGGCGAACCCAGGGGCGCGGATACTGCACCGATATGGCCGATTGGTCCCATCACTGTCACAGCGAGAAGAGAAGTCCGGCAGTGGCCAAATGACAGAATTGCGCTGCTCACGAAACCAGATAGACGGCCATTTCTCCTTTCGGCGCTTCGATGGCCGCGTACGTCTCTCCTGGGGGTACGGAATATCCCTCTGAGAAGATCTGTAGAACCGCTGAACGGTGAATGCTCTGATCTCATGTGAGAAAGGTGTGGGAGCGAGAGACCTTGAAATGGTGAATGAGGGATTCCATGCTTTCCTTCATCGAGGCACGTGGAGGTGGAACCAGTTTGTGATCGTCGACCTTGACTGGCCCAGTTGGAATTTTGTTCAGGCACTGGCGAAGCATCGGTGATGGTTCACATGCGCCACTTGAGTCAGACGTACCTGACTTATAATACGCAGCGATTCTCGGAATTCTTGCACTCTGCAAAGGTATCGATCATAGCAGTCGCCGTTCTTGCCGATGGGAACGTCGAACTCGACCTAGGCAAGATAAGGAACGATTACGACGACGACCTGGAATGCGCACCTCGTCATACTTATCATATGGGGCGACTTTTCTCAGGTCCCATTTCACGCCGCTGCCACGTAGCATGACGCCAGAAAACCCGTAATCGAGGGCCTGTTGCGCCGTTACCTGACCTATACCGATCGTCCTCTGTTTCCAGATTCGATTGCCAGTTACGACTTGTTCGATCTCATCCACGCGGGAACTGAATTGCGTCGCCCACTGGTAAATATCGTTGAGCAGGCCGTGGGGCAGGTCAAATGCTACACCGCCAGGGCGGACATAAGCCGCGTGAAGTCGGGCGCCGGACACACGTTCGTAAAATTCCATCAACTTCTCTCGCTCTTCGAAACCCCAGAGGAAAGGAGTGAGAGCGCCGACGTCCATTGTGTGCGTCAGGACGGCCATCAAGTCTAGAACCGGTCGAGAAGGCGGTGAGAGGGCGCCTGATGACATTGTTGGACGAAATCAGACACACGATTGAGAACACGCGTAATCTCCCCGAATAGAGTTCGAATCCACTTTGCACGCTCTGGAACCTCAATGTTAAGGAGCTTCTCGACTGCAAGTGAGTAGCAGAGTTCGTTCGTCACTGGGGAATCGTCAGTGTCGTTCTTGGGATCGCGTGAGGGTGCACCGCCGCTCACTCATGGAGACATAGTCCAGACGATCGAAGTACGGTAGTGCTTGAATGTAAGTCTTGTACTCGATCAATTTCTCGGTGCCTCTGTGCAGAAGACCGATATGCTTTGAAGAAAGTCAGCCTATATACGATGAACGATTTAGGAAACCACACACTGGATCGGCTCTGAGGATCTCCTCCCCATTAAGTTCTAGGATAAGTCTCAGAACACCATGTGCGGCGGGATGTTGGGGACTAAGTGGCGATAGCAATGAGCTGAAAGCCTCGGGGAAACTCCACCAAAAGTAAGCTCACCCAAAGTTGACTGGGAAACACATCCGTCAGTCCCTACGGCTCTTCCAGAGCGACACGAAAAGATATCCTCACCAGTGAAGTGCCTCATCTGCGCATCCTTCCGCGTCCCCGACTCTGCGAGTATCTCGCTCGCAGAAACGTCCCCCAAGTCCTCGGCGATGTGTCTGCTGTACGCATCCTTGCCGCCACGCGCGGACGCAGAAGGGCCCTGTGTCGCAGCCTGGGCGAGCACGGACGGTGTGGAGGCAAATAGGCGGCGTTGGGCAAGGCCTACGTTGCGTGCCAGCCCGCGCCGTAAAAACAATGCGCTGGCCATAGTTCGATGAATTCGACCTCGCCTTGACGCTCTGGTTGTTTCGGTTGCGCCTGCCCAAAAGTGGCGGTTTGCGCACCCTCCGGCACCTCCGGCACGGTCCGCCGAGTCGCCGCTCCCACGCTCGCTCTCAACTCCATTTATCTTGGTTCCGATCGCACTCTCACTCCCTGGAACCGGAAAACACGTCAGCCCCGACGCAAAACAAACTCACTGGAGTGCTCGATTTCCCCCGAACACACAGCGTCACCTGAAACGCCATCAGCCGAACAAACAACAGGTGGAAGCCTCTCGGCACGCGGTTCCAACCCACCTTCGATGCATGTTGCGGAACACACCCATACGGTGTTTAAACCACGATGTCAAACTTCCGTAGCTTCTGAATGCAGCTTCCCTATCGCAGGTACCCATCAGGACCTTCCAGTGTGTGGATACCACCATACTGGTCATGTGTTTTGCCTGTCCAACGTGGCAGATGGGACCTGTTCTTGCGAGCGCTAGCTGCCGCTTTTATTTTTCTGCGCTCTCAGGATCTGGATAAATTCGATATGAATGCCTGCAGGCAAATGTTTGGAGCTTCTAGATGTCCTGACTCCTGATGCAGCCCGATCTAGTCACATTCCAACACCCTGCACTATCCCTACACTCCATGACGGTTCCTGGGCCAGGGCACGCGCTCGCTCTCTTATTTGCAATATGCACCGAGTTTTATGTCCACATGTAGCCATCACTCTGCGTGAACGTAAAATGGGTTGATTTTGGCATCCTGTGTTCTGGAATGCCCAGGCTCAGAAGACAAGTACTAGCTTGTCAGATGATGGGTCGTTTAGATCAGACTTGTTTGAAGACGTAGTGAGCACATCGTCATGTCGTTATGAGGACCCTTTTATTCTCCGTCCAATTTGTGCGTCCCATCGACGCCGGGTTTCCGAGCAATCGAACGCACAACGCATTGCTCATCCCACCATCAAATGCGCTTTACCGCCATGGCTGCTTTTCGGTGCAATCAAGGGACTCGGGCAAATAAATGAATTGTGATGAGGGCAACTAATACCGATGGCCAGTGTACGGTAAGGGGTAAACCGAACCGAGTGCTTACTTCCAATATAACTGAAGCGTCACATACGGAATCACACGATACTACGTAAATAGGGATGAATAATGTTCAAAATGTCCAGGTAAATCGAGGTAAAGAAATGATGGTCCATCTGCATGCGTATTAGAGAGTCTGTGCCAAAAGTACTAGACACGCCGCTTCAATGTTCGGGAGTCCAGGAGTTCGAGACCGCCAACGGAAATTAAACAAGGACGGCACCTGCAACAATTCCTAGAACTGCCGCCGCTATGGAACCGACGTTACCGCCGGTAATGGAGCGTCCCAAAGCACCATTTCCATTGAAAGAGCTCGGAGATGTAGAGGAAGCCTGAGAACTGCCGGACGAGGTCGGGGAATTACTCGGGTCAGATGACGTTGCTCCATTTGTGGCAGCTGCCGGGCTAGCGCCCGAGACAGATCTGAAAAATCGTCAGAGGGGTAAGGCCAGGCAACAGGGGGAAAAAGTACGCACGACAGTGGAGATGCCGTAGATGCAGAACTGCTAGTCGTAGTCACAGTTGGAGCGATTGTGAACGCGCTGCTTTTGCCGAACACATCATTGATATTACTTCATTTTGGAATGTTTGAGATTATGTATGCGGATAAATTTGTCCGCCTACCTGATTTGAACAGCCTCAATCTGGTAGTTATCGCTGTACATTGACATAAGCTCGAGGATCGGGAGTACCGCAACACATTGTCTTACCCCGCGGATACGATAGGAAGATTGACGTTAATTGTTCCGGCGCCGTCCGAACGTTATTCGCGATAGCAAATGCGTTGTGAAAGATAGGATTGACCAGCTCAAGGGAGAACGTATCAGGGTCGGTGGAGTCGGGCGTCCAATTGATCGTGGCAGGACCCCCAGATGTGATATTAGAGGGGGTTTCAAAGGTGATTGCAGAGACGAAAGGGAGGAAGAAAATGGCACTAGACGCAAGTGATGAATTGAACCACATCTGCCAACGTAGGTGGATAATTACCTGAAGATAGGATGCATTATGTTGTTTGAGATGGCGAAAAAAAAATACGTTGAGGTCGTGTCGTGAGGGTTGAGGAAAAGGAGCTGGGGGGGAAAAGAGCGAGGAGTTTAGGGGCGAGGGAAGTTTATACCAGCCGCCACGTGCAGGGCCGGGTTCGGCAATACTGATGCCAACAGAAGCTTGGGCTCAGCTCAGGAGGTGCTCCGTCCACTGCGCCTGCGCACTCCGAGGTTTAGCTAAGCATTGCGGTGATGCAGTGAGCGCTGAGCGCTGATAAGGCTAGCCACAGCTTCGTCTGGTTAGTCCAGGATGCTTGCTAATTCATCTTTCCAAGCCAAAGTTCGAAATTGAATTCATGCATGTCGCAAGCGCCCTGAATCTGACTTCGTGGCACGTGAAATTGGCCGGTTTTTAATCTCACTTCTCTTTGGAAGTTACATAGCGCTCATGTAGTACTGTTGCCCACTCGATATTGCAGAGCTTTACGGTTCCAACCAGTGCCATCGTTTCTGTGATATCGGTTGACACTAGGACTTTATCAAAGCTTCGTCCACGGACGTCTCAACATGAGAATCACTCTTACGACCCTGGGCATTGACCAGCGTCCTTCCGCTGCTGTGACAGAACTACCCAGAAGGAGTATCTCGGATACCCACTACCATGTTTGGGACATGGTGGTTGTGTTCCTTGGCAAACTTACTGTCTAACCGATGTGTTAAGTTTCCGTATGCCGGCATCCGGCAGACGATTAAATGAGCGTTGACTTTGTATATCACTCGGTTCTCTCTCGTGTTGCAATGCTGGTATCCTGCTTCACTTCCGGAAGTGAAAACAGTGCGTTGTCGCTGGTGGTGAGATCGCTTACCATGAAGCGCCATGCCCATTGTACTTCAGAAAGCCATCCCATTCACCACAGAAATTTTGGGTTTTGAGGCGTTGTGTCAGGAACTCGACCCAACCCGTTCAAGTTGAAAGCAAAGCGCCCCTGGAGATCGACGCTACCATGCTAGGCAACTCATCTGGAATGTAAAACGAATCACACACATTTTGAGATCAGCAAACACAACGGCAGTCACGAGAAACCCCTCGAGGACCATCCCACGGACCACAAGTTCCTCGAACCAATTCAGATGTGTCCAATGTCTCGTTCCATGGAATGCCGGACACGAAACTCAGATTTTCGGAACATGAGAAAGTCGGTGGAAACAATGAGGGTGGCTTAATCGGTTAGATCACATCTCATGTCTCAGCACCAAATAAACAATCGGACAACGTGTGCGTGTGTTGTCTCCTTTAGGGAATAAGTTCCGGGAATTGATCGATCCGTCCGCGTGAACGACGTCACCACGGGTACCCCGGCACAGCACCCGACAGACTCACCCGCGCCGCGGCCATCCTCGACTTGTCATCCACGAGAACATATTTTGGGGAAAGAATCAATCATTACATTGCTCGAAAAGAAAACATGTCGCTTGATCGATATGATACAATAATGGATGTCCCGATTCGAAACTTCGATTGCCCCTCCCCACCGGCGCTTTCGTGAGCATTTCGTTCGTGTGAGGCCGACTCGATGAATCTTTGTATTAGCAGTATTATTGTAGGGTCTGCGGAGAGCCTCGAAGGGCTAGTGATGATGGTACAGAGTGAAGATCGCAATGTAGCGTGTGTCATTGGTCATGTCCGCCGAGCATCTGAGCGATGCAACTCGTCAGAAAGTTAAAACGACGATAAAAAGAGAATACGCACTGCACCAAGCAGCTCAGCGGCGGCTGTTGAATGGACAGTTCGGGGAATGGGTCCCACGATAGCCACAGTGGCAGCACTGTGGCGCGCTAAAGTTGACACAAGAACCCTCATTATCTGGTCCTTGGCGAGCGTGGTGGACGCGCGTGGACGATGTGTGGTGACGGTGAGAGGTGATGGGCGATGACATGACCGGGATGAAAATGTCGGAGACGGAGAGGTCGTTGGAGGAGTCAGTTGGGTATGTGGAGTGCATTGGTAGGCTGATGTGAGGTGGGTAGTTGGTGGAATGCAGAGACGAGGGCTACACGCCCGAGCTTTTATGCCCCGGGTTATGGGCGATTTGTGGCCGCCCCACATTTGACCGGATCGGGGAAGAATGGAATAAAAGGAACAATCGCGTCGACCAGGATAATGGAGCGCGATCAAGGAACGACTTGAGAGAAGGTTTGGCGGTGGATACGCACCGGGCGCGGGTGGAGACCCCAAGAAGTGGTTAACCAGATGTGGAGGTATGCAGTGCAGACCCGATGGGAAAAAGTAATTTATTTCACTGATATTCGAACTGAATGGGTGATAATGCGTGTCACTGCATTACTGCAACGGGCACAATAGGAATAGGCGGAGTGTGCCTGGTTGGGTGGCGTGGCGGGGCCCGGACTCAAAAAGTCACAGGGCAGCAGGGGGCTGCACCACGGCGCGCTTCACAGGCGCTTCCAGGTATAGGATGACCCCGCTCCTTCTGAATGGCTTCGATCCCTCCCTTCTCTGATATAATTCAAAATATTCAATTTTGAGCGCCTTGCGGGGTTACTGTCCTTTGGAAGCTGCATGCAGTACCGATTCTACCGATTCAACTAACCTAACCTGATGCGCCACATCATATGCCCACTCATATTTGTGTTCGGCTGCCTCGAGGCCTGTTGACATCCTGTGCGCCAGTCTGATAACCGCACACGATGTGGCCAAGATCATGACATTTCCAAAGTGATGGAGTGATGGGTGATTATGAATGTAGCAGTGGTTGGAGCATTAAATATTTCTTTTTTAAATTTGCGAACCGTTCGATGCAAGTCCAGAATTAACCAATTCCGTCTATTATCTTTCCGATCCTCGCGTCCTCGCGTCCGCTCTCCCCACGGAAACCACGGTCGAGGGTCACCGTGAGGGTACCCAGATTAGTGTGCAGGAGGATCACGGTCCGGAGACATCACACCACTACTGTCACACCACCACCACTCAGTCCTGCGAAGTTCTCCGAAAATTTTCAATCCGCGATTTTCCTTCCAAGATCGGGGAAGACGAAGCAACGTCTTCCAGGCGAGGTTTTCATTTATGTCCTCGCTTATGCGGCCTCAGCGAGCATCGATGGCCAAATCCTGGGTCGGGTGGGGTGGGGTGGGAGTGGTCATGCAAGCATCTTGTCAAACCAACTTTGATCACCAGGCGCTGGCACCTGCGCGTGCCTTCTCTCGAGAAAGTCCCAAAAAAACAAGAGAGAAATGCGACAGTCAGGCCAGGTTCCGAATCGAACGGGGTTAGGGCACCTGATTTCCGCTAGTCCCTGATGCCAACAACCCGGCGCTCGTCTAGCCCGACCTCCCCTCTCAAGGTACGCCTCACGAATATTAAACATCGGATGACATGATCACTTTTTGAGCTGACCATCGTGTTTTGAGGAAAGCAAGGTCAACACGTGCCGCCGCCCGGCCCACTGGTGAATTGTCCGGAATACTGCCTCGCCGTGCGGCAGTGGAGTAGAGCGAAGCGCTGGTCAATTCTTAGATCCTTTCGAGCTAGCGGCCCCCTCCCGGCTTTATGAATATCTATAGAGCCGTACATCTGACTCAGTCCCGAATATCAGAAAGTCAGTGTGGAATTCGGTTGTGGTCTGCTGCTGTATGTGCTTCCCTGTATCCGATCCGTGATTAGTCAATGCTGGCGAGCGAACATACAGTACTGTCCTGCGGGTTTTTGATCACCCGGACCATTATACTTGACAAAGACAGCACCCGAACAGTTGGTCGCGCATTTCCCTGCCGCAAGTGGTTCTTGCCTTGTCGTTCTTTCTTGCCACGACGTCGTGCAGCCTGTACCCCATGTTCTTAGTGACCTTTTCCCCCAGATCACTCCCTTGGCCAGACAAAAGAGTAGGGCCATACGAGAGGCGTAAACCTTCAAGCTACAAACTTCAAGCTATTAACTTGTGCAGGGGCTCCGAGGTGATGAATTTAATTCAAATAAGTCACGCCCTGAATATCTCGTGCAACTGTACAGCCTCTCATTTCCACTAAGTATCTATTACACACGGGATGTGAACTTCCAAGGCTCCGGCCACCAGTTGTTTGGCCCCGCTGGAGGTCTTGGCTGATTGTCCCACCAGGCACGTATGCGCAGGGCCTAATCCAGGAAAATTACGACACCTCGTTCGAGCTTGGTGATAATCAGATGCATATATCTCCGCCACGTACTGGTCGTTTATTCGGAATACATCAGGTGAGGCGGAACTGTTGTGGTGGTGAGTATAAATGAACTTCTGGATGACACACCTGTTCGGGCCAAGACGTCCTTGTAGTATTCAAGAAGGCCAATGGCGTTACCATGAATAGGGCACACAGACAATCTCAATTGGGTTGAACCCGAGATATGGTGTTCTCCGCAGTCAGCGGTGGCATCGACGCCACTTGTCTACACCTCGTGACCCCTAAGGAAGGAAATTTTGTGTTTGGGACTGCGATTCATTACAGCCTGAGGAAAAGTCCGTGACCGCCGACTCCCTCAGAACTTCGCAGAACTCATGCAGGAACTGGGTTTGGTTTGGCCGAATATTCTCGGAAATGAACGGAACCCCTTCGACTCACCTGACAGCTGTCACTTCTGCTCAGAAGCATTGATCACATCCTTCCGTCAGACCTACAAGAGGCCCTTACAGTGGGCTCCTGAGGCCTGAAGTGGGGTAGTGGCGTCTTGGTCTCCATTTGGTCAACTGGAGAGGTAGTCAACCCGCCCGGAAAGCAAGCTAGCCCCGCGACCATCCTCGATCTCTTGGGATAGAAAAGTTAGGATCTCGACAGTGTTGAGGTTTTTGGCACCCATGACCACGCCTGCGGTTTCAAGTCGGCTAGAACCAGAGGGTTGGTGCTATTCATTGTATGCCGCCGTGTTTAATTTGGACAAACGGGCACCGTTTTTACGTCGAGGCGTCTTGTGCTTGGGCTTCCGGAGATCTCCAATGAGATGACTTTGCGAAACAAACACCCCCGCCTCCGCGCTTCAACCGAATGTTCTCAGATATCGATCCGAACAGAGTGGTCCATCAACAGACGAAGGCGTTCTGATTCGGAGATCCGTGACGACGCAAAGTGCCTGATAATCCAGCTTTGGATATTACTTTGGGGGTTCCAACTCCACCCCTACACAAGCAAGGCACACTGGCGGACGTGTGGCATCCATGCGGCGCTGAGATGCTCCACGAATGCTGATGACAAAGTGTCGGAGAGGTGAGGCGAAGGCTCTCCTCCAGCGGAAGTCCAGATAGTAGAAGGTGTACTGCCCAGTTGTAAACACTGGAATCCCTCAATGTCGGCACGCGGTACCGAGGGCGCGTTAGGCATGGTCAACTTCGGTACTATAACGGGCCCCCTTTCCGCCTCATTGCCCGAAAACAGGACGGATCTCCGAAATTACCTCACGTGTGACGGATGAATAGCCGACGGCGACGGTGGTGAGAGTTATCAGTATTGGTATGATGGCACCACCCCCAAAGATGGGAGACGATGGCTACGATTGCATGAAGTAGGGGGGCTTCATGGTCACCGCGCCGATTCGCGAAGTAAAGCTATGTGCTAATATGTTCGTAATATATGAGACACGCCTTGATCTGAAGGCGCAATAGGCGCCTACGCGTGTTTGGGTACAGGACAAAGACCCGAATGGTTGTGGCGGGTTCAACTTCACAGCCATAAGCCAATACAGGATAAAGTAGATAAAGTCACTCTCGACAGCATTTTGGTCACGCGTTGGATAATGGCAATGAGGAATGGGGGAAGGTTCACAAAAGAGGGATCAGCGACATGGTAAGAGGGAAACGAGAGCGTACATAGCCTCAATGCCATTCAATATTATGACATTTGATCGTGGTGGTGTCAGTCGAGCAACTGAAGGTGCGCTGGCGCGGCGCATTAGGGCCGGCAGACCTGTGCGTTGGCGTTCATTCCGCGGTGATTCTGTTATTATCAGCACTCCCGAGACTATCTCGCCATGGTGGGCTACCTCTTTTCGCGAATTCTTACCCCTCATTAATGCCGTGAAACAAAGGTCGTTCTTGCCGCTTCAATATGTACCAAGGGGGGTAAAGGTATGCCAGCCTAACTTGTTTTTACGAAACTTATGAGACACCTGCTCACGACATCAACATTAGCTGTGATCTCTCGACAATTCAGGGATGTGTCCCGAACAAGGATCGACGCGTTGTTGGCCTCCTTTCCAAAACTTATACCTGCTAATACGCAGCACACGTCCGTAGAAACGGCTGAAGTCCGCTATGTCTACCAACTTCTTGAAGACCTTTACATCGTTCTCATCACCAACAAAGCATCGAACATCCTGCAAGATATCGAAACATTGCACCTCTTCGCTCGTGTCGTGTCCGATATGTGCCGTAGCGCAGACCAACGCGAAATCGTGAAAAACTCGTTTGAACTGCTTGGCGCGTTTGACGAGATTGTGAGCTTGGGATACCGGGAGCAGGTCAACTTGATGCAAGTTAGAAGCATCCTGGAGATGGAGAGTCATGAGGAGAAGATTCAGGAAATTATCGCCAGGGTACGCTCGGTCTACCCAGCGACTTCCGTTTTGAATGATATGCCTTGCAGAACAAAGAGGCTGAGGCTAAGGAGGAGCTGAAGCGTCGGGCTAAACAGCTGGAAATGCAGAGACGGGAGCAGCAAAAACGCTCTGCCTCCGGCGGCGGCGGGCCAGGTGGCGGCAATTATCTCGGCGGCGGGGTATCTGGATATGCCCCGGTTCCACAACGATTCGACGCCCCTTCCACCCCGGCTAGAACAGCATCACCTGCTCCTTCTTCATTACGGGCTCCGACATTCAAAGGTTCGGGGATGAAACTTGGCAGCAAGAAGACCAAGCAAGCCGAGCTTTTGGATGCCCTGGGCGGAAGTGCCCTTCTATCAGAGGAAATGTCCGCTCCTACTACTCCAGTGGCGGTTACACCCGAGCCGACAATAACCAAAGAAACAAGAAACCCTCTCCCGGTGGTCACTCCTGAAAGGTAAGTCCCGTTTCCATTTGATCTGGATGTTTGAGCAAGACCACTTTGTCAGCGTCCACATCATAATAAAGGAAAGCGTATCGCTATCTCTGTCCCGTGAGGGTGGTCTGGAGTCCCTCGAACTGAAGGGGGACATGAACCTTCACGTGTCAGACGCATCGTTTTCCCGAATCAAAATCTCTCTCGTACCGCCGCCGTCTGCGTTCGGACCGGAGCTTCAGTTTAAACAACATCCGAACGTCGGGAAGTTCTCTGCGAATAAAGAAAGAACCGTTGCACTTAAGGACTCATCTCGTGGATTTCCCGTCAATCAGTCTCTTGCGGTGTTGAAGTGGAGGTACACGGGAAAGGACGAAAGTTATGTCCCGCTCTCTAGTGAGTTTACTAGTAATTCTGTCATCGCCCACGATCAAGTCTGACCTCAACTCGGCAAGTCAACTGCTGGCCAACACCTTCTAACGATGGCACCTACGATGTCAACATCGAATACGAATTGGAGAACGAGAATGTTTCCCTTTATGACCTCGTTATCTCCATCCCGCTTCCGTATGTCGTGATTTCGACCTTAACTACCTTCGCTCTAACCTTATAATACTTATCAGCTCCGGTTCTTATCCGACGGTGGCATCTCACTCCGGCGAATGGCAGCTGAACCCGTCCAGTCACAATCTTGATTGGACCATCCCTCTCGTCAACGCCGAGGACAGATCGGGCTCTTTGGAATTCTCGGTCAGTGGCAGCGATGTTAACGCGTTTTCCCTGTCCAAGTGTCCTTTGTGGGGTTGGGGAACACTGTGGGCGTTCGTGTGGCATCCGTCTCGCACGTTGACAGCGGCGAGAATGTGGTATTCTCGGAAGATGCAAGCTTCGATACGGATAATTATCTTATCGTATGAGGACCCTGATACCGAGCGTAGAGTGTCGTTATCATGTTGCGACTCTTGTGCATCAGGAATTACCAGAAACACCCTTCCCTCGGGAACGGTCCGGTAGCAGACGAGACAGTTGCAATTTGCACGAGCGGTAGAACTGTGTTTCCCGAGGAGCAATTCGCAGTGCGTACATCTGGAGAACAGTGAAACGACTAATCACCCGCGCCAGTTGGAGTCACATCGGATGTCGGCCCAGCTTTGTAGTGTGTCGTTTTACCATTACCAAGCCATAGGGACGGGCAGCTTGAAGCACTAGTACTCTGGGGGTTGTGAAACTGCAGATCCCCGATACTGTCATCCATCTCTGACTTATCTCCGTTCCATCGACAGAGAGACCGCCGAGACGGCCCTTTACGCGAACCCGCCCAAAGGGTCGCAGGATGGGCGTTAGTTTCAGAAGCATCGCTCTGCGGACGTGGACGGAGCTACAGCTGAGTGCGTAGGACAAGCTCGGAGGAAGTTCCATTACCCATACCCTTTGACCCGCTGAATTTTTTTTTTTTTTTCGGTATTTGTAACAGGCTTCCGTTTCGTCTTCACGTTTTGCGTCGTGGCGCTGAGATTCTTGCGAAGCAAATTCCTGCACGCGTGTCCGTTCTTACGGCACGCCTTCGGTGTTCAGCTTCTTTTCAAAGGCTGCTGCTGCATCTGCATCGAGGATGGCTGTGGGGCGGAGTACGGTCCGTTCGATATAGATCATCATCATCATCAGCATACGGTTCCAAAGAATACGGGACCTCTTTTATCGGATGTCGGATGATTCGTCATGTCCTGACGGGACTCAATCGATGAAGGGGCTCAGTACGGTTCACCACAGGCGCGATGCGGAGCCTCGGGCACGGGTAACGGTCAAATTGCCCAGTCAGATCTGTGGGACCCGGCGATCCCAAAAGAGATGCTTCAGTCGACTTCACATGAGTTGCGGTGACAGTAATTCAACTTACTTGTCTGACTAATGAAGAGCATGATGACCTGAGATTTTGAAGGTGGTGCAAAGAGCCTGATTTATCATCGAGGCGTCAATTGGCCAGAGAAACCTTTTAACAGACAAACAAAACCAGCATTGTAAATCTGTAACGCGTAGCATGTAGTAAACATAGAGGGAATCATGGATCTAACCAGTGAGGAGTAACAATGCATCGACAAGAAAACAAACAAGACAAAGGGTAAGTATCGAGGTCTCGGGAAGGAATCATACTGCGGTATAATATACAAGAAGCACGCATACGAAATTAAAATGACGATACGTCCATTAGTCGTAGAAGTCCGAGTCCGTGGTTCCGTGGCATAATTGCCCGGTTACCCGATGGTCGCGTGCGCGAACTTGCTGCTGAGGGAGTGCGATACCGTTTTGATCTTCCCCTCCTCATCGGGAGCCCCGGTGCTTGCATGTAAACCGCCCGCAGACAAGTCATACAGTGACCGACGTGGCATCGCGGGGCTGTCCGCCCCGTCGACACGCAGAATATTGGAGTGGGACTGTGATCTTGGCATGGTAGCCATCCCCATAATGGGAGGGGTCAACATGGGAGAGAGTAATGGCAGCGAGCTATAGGTTGTGCTCCTCGTGAGCGGCATGGCCGTGGGCTTTATTCGTGCGGTTGGGATTTGGGTATTCTTGGGGTCCACAAGCATCTGAAAGACCAAAAGACAGGCAAAGGCATCGTTTCCAGAGTTGTGCAGGGCGAAATCCAGGGGTACGTGGAGAGAATAGAGGATGCTACGAAGGGACAGCAACGAGCTTGGTTGGCGAGGTGATCCCGTCTTCGCATCTAGCATCGCTCCGCGAAGTCCCGCTTTGAATAGACAACCCTCGTAGACAGGGACGTCGATTATCAAAACATTATGAGGCAATTCTAATTTGTGCAGTCAGTAGAAGCCATGATACACCGAAATTGTCAGATGATGCGTACTTATCTTCATCTCCTCCAGTCGGCGAAGGTCTTCCGTAGCAGAGTGGGTTACGAGAACGAGGCTGTTGACCTGGGTCTCGGAGTCCGGACTGGCGAGACTACTGCGGCACGCATATCAAAGGAGTGTAAGTTCGGGAGAGCATTTGTCTCACCTTATGACGGACTGGATAATCTGTGGTATTTTAGTCTTGGACACGACTTGACTTTCGCCGAACTGAGAAAGCACATTATGACTTGGTCATCTTGAGGAAATTTGAAGATATCTTACTGCATACTGCCAAGCACGAATTAGTAACTAGCTTGTCGGGAATGATTGGTCGACGTGACTAGATTACCTGCCAAGGAAACGTCAGATTGTACTTGTTGCGGGCCCTGTCCGCATATTCGCTGACAATGTAATGTCCTCTTCTGTAGATGGGATGTGGGAAAGGAGTTCACACAGCTATATGCGTAGAATATACCTGTAGTTCTCCTCGGGTATTGGAGGCCAAGCTTCTAAACTGAAAGCGGGGTCATTTGGGTTAGCTCGACCGACATGCGGTTAAACCTTACGCGTCTAAATGGCCACAACGGACGACAGCGTAGCCCCATTCAAGAACAGAAGCCGCATTGCGCTCCGAGCTCTCAAAGTCGATGGCAAGGAAAGACTTGTCATGAAGGTCCCAAAGTTCCTGGATCGCCCTCGGCTCACCCAGACGGATACGAGCTTTGAGAGCGGAGAGGTGGACGGCGCGCAATGTCGCATGGAGCTTTTTGTATGAGGAATAGTCGGAGATGGTGCGGAGATGTCGTTGGTGCGTTTCAAACGGATGTACTTTGACGACGTTGTCGACCAGCGGCAGTGTGTCTCCAAACCTCGTCTTTATCATCTTCACAAATGCACCGATAGACGTCATACGCGTAACGATATGAGCTCTTCCGGTGTATGCATCTGTGGCGGTAATGACAGGCCACGAAAAAGATAGGAAGTCTTCAAAGGTATTAAAGAGATGGCCCCAGGAGCGTTCATACCTGTCCCGGTGTCACGAGATCAGAAAAAGTCCGTCAAGGCTATATATGAACGGCTCCACATACCAAGGTATTCCGTTGAGCTGAAAGTATCCCATATATGCGGCGTACACCTGTCGAGAATAAAATAATGTGAGGGTGAAAGCACGAAATCAGTGTTTGCGTACAGATTGCAGATCGTACTCCCATCCTTGAATGTCGACGAGATGAAAATCGGACATTTACCACGAAAGCGTGTGGTGTTTTGTGGGTGACAGACAGGCACGCAGAAAATACCTGTCGTCCGCGCTAAATGCCTCACGGCCCAGGGACACCGTGTTCGAGATAAGCTCATTTGGGATGACATGTCAAGTCGATTCATCTTGTAAAATGCAATTTTATGTTTTTAGACTCTGCACGAATCGCTGCAACAGCGGTCGAGAGAAACAAAAGACTAACGCGAATTACTCGCATGTCATGTTGCATTGCTCGCCAAAACAAGATTACTACAAACTCATTACGGAACCAGTTATAAGAACATACACTAGTAAGGAAGCGCACTCTGATGGTCTGTATAGTTGCAGGGTCAGCCATAGAATCATTTTTGGACAGTGAGAGATACAAGATCAGAGACTTGAATCATTCCCCAAGAGGAAAAAAGCTCATCGTGCAAAAAACGCATCGCAGAGAAAAGTTCTACATCCCAAGGGGGAAGGGGTGAATGACGGCGACACTCACAGTAACAGGTAGACAAATGAGTCGCAAAATCCATCGAAGAACAGCTAAGCTTGACAATTGCATATCATAACTTCGAGCCCTGGAAAGCAAGTGATTAGTGGGCCGTATGGGTAAGACCTGAGCTTAGTCAGTAAGAATATCGTATTCGTTTCTTATGCACGTTGGCATCAAAGTGAGCTGAGTAACGATTTGTATCATCAAGAATGGGGGATGGAAAGAATTGAGTAAGATAAGATATACTCACCAGAAAGCATATAGTGAAGGTAGTGGTGGAAGACTGGATGTGGAAAGCAACCACGTGCTTAAAACTGTACAGGTTGAAAATAAGGTTGAAATCCAAGACGCTGTCACTCACATCAGCACACCCGCATTATTCACTCCGAGCGAAAAGACAATATGCAAATATTCGTCAAGACCCTTACGGGAAAGACTATCACCCTTGAGGTGGAGTCCTCCGACACCGTTGACAATGTAAAGGCGAAAATCCAGGACAAGGAAGGGTGAGCCTGCGTTTCGTGCTAGGGCTTGTCAGGGTCAGTTTTACCCATTCGCATTCAGCATTCCTCCAGATCAACAACGCCTTATTTTCGCCGGGAAGCAGCTTGAGGATGGTAGGACACTGAGCGATTACAACATCCAAAAGGAGTCGACCCTTCACCTCGTACTTCGGTACGTACCTTTCTTATACGACAATGATGCCTGCTAATTTCAATCTCGAACTTCTGAAGTCTTCGCGGTGGACTCATTGAGCCCTCACTCAAGGTGCTTGCAAGCAAGTACAACTGCGACAAGCAGATCTGCCGCAAATGCTATGCTCGCCTTCCTCCTCGTGCTACCAATTGCAGAAAGCGGTCATGCGGACATTCTTCACAGCTTCGCCCGTCAGTGTTAGACAACTCGCCCGTCGCTCCCGCTGAATTTTTCACAGGAAGAAGAAACTGAAGTAGTCTGTTTACTCTGATTGGATGGCTGGCGGCATGCGTTGTATGGGATCGTCCTTGAGTCATGTACCTACCCCTACTGTAATCCATCATCACGTGATTAAGAAAGGACGGACGCCACCAGTTTTAGTACAGTGACCGGGAAATGTGGAGCTCAGCAAGGACTGTCGCCTATTGTTCGAGGTTCAAAAGGAGTTTATCGATAATACGTGCAGGTTAACACCGTTTGGCTCCCCTTCTCTTCATTGACACGCACTCCTCAACAGGAACTACAAGATGCATTCCGCAATCCCGCGTCTCCATATCACATTCCTGAGGGCTCTAAAGGACCCGCTTCCCCAGACGAACGGCCAGCAACGCTATCCGCAGCAGAAGAGGGTCGTGCGTATTTCGAAGATCGTGGGTTTGATTCTACTAGCTTCTGGGAGCAACCCATAGCCTGGGGAGATCATGATGCTTTCCAGTACGTGCTCGTATCGCGTTCTTCCTCCGATACAGGACGTTTCACTCCTTTCCTTTAACAGACACGTCAATAATGTTAGATATAGTACGTATTGACCCCTGCGTATCGTATATCCCGTCGCCCACGCTCAATGCACTCGCAGTTCGCTTCTTTGAGTCGAGTCGTATACGTTGGATATGCTCCATCGGCGAGGAGCTTGGCGGGCCTGTCCAAGCCGATGCTTTCCTCCGTGCGCGGGGCATCTCCTTCATCCTCAAGTCTATCGAAGTCAACTTCCGCAAGCCGGTGCAATACCCCGATACTGTGAGCTTTCTGTCCTCCACGCAGCCACCTAAATATTGATTGGGCCTCACGAAAACAGCTGTTGATCGCCCATAAACCTGCGCTAGAGTCCGACCCAAAGCGCGCAAGGACGCAGTTCCTGCTGCACGCTCGGGCTTTTTCGTACGCGCAACGTACGATCGTTGCAGACTCGACGAGCGTGATAACGTGGTACGACTATGATAAGCTCGCGAAGTGTGACCCCGGTGACGATTACTGGGCTCCTGTCCTTGCACGTATGAAGGAGGCAGCAGCAGCACAATAGTACATTGCTTTTAATCGCTTAATTCTTGTAGACGCCCATCTACCGTTGTCTGTTGCGTGTACGTGTGGCACTCTAAGCTCAAAGTCTACAGTAGTCATGGTTCTGCCGCATTGATTGAACTGGCAATGACCAGGTACAAGTAGTCGTCCGGCCCGGCGAGTCTCATTCCCGTTACAATGGCAAAGCTGTCAAAAAACCAACGCTCTTCTATTCCGTCTCGGTCTTCAACATCTAGGCGTCGCTCTAGCCGTCCCAGAAATACTTCGCGGCTGGATGTATACGAATATCAGTCTTACAAAGTTCGGAGATCCCACATCCAACTCTCACTTGATAAAGACGAAGCTCATGGGCATGTCTCTGCCTCTGACGACGCAATGCCTGATACGCACAAGCCGCGGCTTATCGGTGAAACTGTAGATGACGAGGATATACCATCAGGGGATGATGAAGATCTCGACAGTGATGCTGCGTTCGAGGAGAGTGATGAGGAACGATTCGCTGGGTTCTCCTTTTCAAAGGTACGCCCATATACGCCCTCTTCCTTGCATAGCGCTGAGGGTTTGTTCAATAAATAAGTCTCGTATTAAGACCCCGCGTAAACGGCCGGGTAGGGATGCAGCGCCCCAGTCCTTAGAAATCGACCTTGATGATGACCATAGCGCTGCGGATTCGGAAGAGGCTGATGATTCTGGAGATTACATGAATGTCCTCGACGTTCTCGACGGCCGTGCCGATCATATTATGGATGAGGTTGTCCCTGCGAATCGTGCTCGCGCCCAAAGCCAGGACTCTGAGTCGAGTGTTGCTACTGGAGTTGCGGAAGCAGATGACACAGAAGAGGAAGACGTAGAAGAGGAACAAGGGGAAGAGGAGGAGGAGGAGGAGGAGGAGGAGGAGGAGGAGGAGGAGGAGGAGCAAGACCCGGCGTTGTCGCCGGACGAAGACATTGACCCAACCGCCCTCGACGGTCTCGGGAAATTTGTCTCATCTTTGGAAACGTCTAGGAAACGAAAAAGGGACGGTGATCTCACGAACGGTTCCCTCCTACGCAAGAGAAGGCTCATAGAAGAGAAAACAGCGGTTGGAGTGGAAGGAGAGTTCACCGCTGTGACGTCCGGTACGTCTCACTTATATGTATTCGACGATTTAGCCTGAATGTCTCTAGGTCAGCAACTTCGACTGGACGACTTGCTTGCGCCGTTGTCTTCTCGTTCGTCAGCAGTTCTCGGCCTAAAGGACTCTATCAAGGTCTTGGATTCACGGACGCGTGGAGCACCTCTTCCAGCCCCGCTACCCCAGCGGACGCAAGAGCGACTAGACAGAGAGGCGGCATACGACCAGACGAAAACAGAAGTCGATAAATGGAATGAGACAATGCAGCAGATCAAACAGGTTGTACTCATACATACACCTTCACCTCGCTGTCACTGATCTTTTAATTCAAAGGCTGAACATCTCTCCTTCCCATTACAAGCAGAGCCAGTCGGAAAGACTTCTAATCTTGAACTTATGGCGAAGTTCATGGTGAGTCCCATCTTTAAGCTGTCTCACCCCATTCTGGTCGTCAGTTGACACTTATCCGTAGCCGTCTACCGAGTTGGAAAAAGCCGTGGATCAACTTCTTAAACGAGCTCAGATGAGAGAAGAGGATTTCAAGAAGACCGAGGAACTTAAAATGAACCACCTTTCGGCTGAAGAGGTTATGTCGCGGCGTGCAGAGATAATGAAGACTCGCGATCTTATGTTCCGTGCTGAAATGAAGGCGAAGCGGGTTGCTAAGATCAAGAGCAAAACATACCGACGCCTCAAACGACGGGAGAAGGAAAAACAACTTGGCGATGACAGTGGTTCCGAAGGACCTGAAGCATCGTTAGAGAAGGAAGCGGAGCGTGCCAAGGAACGAGCGACTCTCAAACATAAAAGCGCCGGAAAATGGGCGCGAGCGATGCGACGGAGAGGAGAGATGGATGCTGATCAACGCCAAGGCATGGTGGAGATGCTAGAGAGGGGGGAGGAGCTACGGAGGAAGATTCAAGGGACCAAAGAGAGTAGCGACACAGACCAGGACGATGGCGACGGCAACGATTTAGCTCAGGTAAAGGCTCGAGCTTTCGACGAACTAGCCGAGCTTAAACGCGACGACGAGGATCGGACAACGGGAAACACGAAGGGCGTCTTTGACATGAAGTTCATGAAGGATGCGGCTGCTCGCGGGCAGCGAGAAGTTGATCAGAGTGTCGATGATTTCATGAAAGAGCTACAGGATTTGGATGCCCCTATCAATGAAGAGGACGAGGCTGACAATCCTAGGTTACCTCGGGAGGACCCTTCCGTCATTATCCAGCGCACAGGTGGAAGGGTTTCCCTGCGACCAAGCGGGGTAGGTGTTTAAACTGCGGCTATAATCACATTCTACTCACTGTTTCACGTAGCCAACGTCGATCTTGATGCAAGGGCCAACACGTTCTGATGCGTCCAGTACCACTTTGAAGTCCACAGACGTTCAGTCTCTCCCTGCTGCAACACCAACTACGTCTCCTATCGGCTCTCAGGCTTTTTCTCAAGATCCGCTCGTTCAACAACCTCGCAACGACAATAACCCTTGGCTGTCCCGCGATGGCCGACCTTCACAGACGGCACTCAAGAAAAGCGAAATCGCTGTAAGCAAGGATAGCACAGGTGTTGTGAAGGCCAATCAGAAGCTCCGAAAGAAGCGAAGAGAAACTAAGGATGAGGTAACAAAAGTCCAAGACGACGGTGTTCTTGAGATCACCCCTTCAAACCTGCTGGTGGCATCCTTCAAAGGCAGTCGGCGGGCAGAAACTGAAGACTATAGTACCGATGGAGACGGCGAGGCCGAGGAGCAAGAGGAAATGCGCAAGCGGAAAGGCAAGCCGCGTGGCGGAACCAACCCTGTCTTCAAACAGAAGGAACTTGTAGCGAGGGCTTTCGCCGGGGACAATGTCATAGAGGTTTGTGGATCTATCTTGACGGTTTGGCACGATCGATAACACTGGTCAATTTAGGAATTCGAGGAAACTAAGCGACGCGAAGTAGAAGAGGATGCCCCGCGGGAGGTAGACCTCTCTTTTCCTGGTTGGGTATGTTTCCTACGTGTGACTTGCTTCGCCTTCACCTCCATGACCTTTGCATTCATAGGGTGCATGGGGAGGGCAGGGTACCCGCAAGGCCCCCCCAAAACCGCACATGATACAGAAGATTGCGGGAATAAATCCTCAGTCTCGCGCCGACTTTGGCAAAGCCCATGTAATCATCTCGGAGAAACGCGACAAGAAAGCGGCGAAGTATCTGACGAAGGACTTGCCATATCCGTACACCAGCAAGGCGCAGTTCGAGCGCACCCTTGAGACTCCCATTGGGCGGGAGTGGAACACGCGTATCGCATCTCAGCGTGCGACACTACCCAAGGTTACTAAAAAGGTGCGGCATCAGATTCGCCATTAATTTTATGCGACGCTCACGAATGATTATCACCAGATGGGAGCAATTATCAAACCGCTCGAGAAGCGATTCTAGTCTCCACGCTTTGTCTCTCAGCACGCTCCTTGCACTTGATTTTATTTCCCAGTCTTAATTTCTTCCAACCATTCACCTTCACCTGAAAATAAACCTGTTTCGTCGGTCTTGAGAGGGTATGTACCGACAAGCGATACTGCGCAACGGCACACGTTTAGAAAAGGGACACCAGCAGAGTGAGGCTCGCAGCTCCAGCTCAGGTCCAGAAGCAGGGACAAAGGTCGTCAGTCTTGATTCGGGCCACTGACCATAATCAGCAAATACATGCAACTTTACGCCACGCATCAATGGGAAGCAGAATCCCAGGCAGCAATGCTGTGAAACCCTTTACTTGGTATTAGCTGTGACCAGACGGTTTCTTGGGTACAGACATAATGCCCGCAGACTGATAAGTGCTGCTGATGAAGAAGCTAGTTACGCACAGCAGTGACATTACGGGCTTTGTCTTCGATGCTTCAGCGATCTCAGGTCCGATTCAAATCACAGGTGTGATCGACCGGTATCTAAGCTCGAATTTACATCGATGCGTAGGAGCTTGGACATAAGGCAGGAGGTGATCGAGGTCCATGTAACGAATATAAAGGGGAACGAGGGCGTAGGACCATCTGATAATAATCAAGTAGGTATCAGCGAGTGCAGCCGAGATAGTATTCACTATAGAGAGTGCGTTGTGGATATATAAATATGGTATTATCACCGAGCCGTGAGCAATCCAAGAACCCAAGACTCGGACGTGAGATGGACAAGGGAAGGACAACGCTGGGGGTAGCGATCACTGCATCAAAGGGTGACCAGGCATGATGATGTGTGAGATCAGGGCACCGTTGAACCGTCAAATACAGTTCAACTATCCTGTTGTGCTAAACATATCAAGCGTTCACTCGTCTTTAAACGCCTAGATAGATCATCATGAGCAAGCTCATCAGACCGAGAAGAGATGGCTCTGCGGGTTCTGAGCACATCGGCCATCGGCGTCGACCTCATCTCCATAGCCATTCTCGTAGGTCCCTTTGTCTGCCGCGCCAAACTTCTCATCGAGACGCTGCGGAGAGGCGGAACGGGGTAATTCGGTAAATGGAAGGCTGGAAGAACCCACCCCACGTGAGCCCACAGCCGTCTCAGAAGGTTGTGACGTGGAGATGCTATCAAGGGTATGACATAGGACGCGTATGAACAGATGTTTGAGGTAGTAGTCAGCCTTGGAAAGCGCATGACCACCGCGATGGAGCACGTCCTCGACAGACAGAGGGTGCAAGTCATTAAAGAGGGTCAAAGGAT
The DNA here is from genome assembly GCA_022376545.1 of Russula dissimulans. Lineage (NCBI taxonomy): Eukaryota > Fungi > Basidiomycota > Agaricomycetes > Russulales > Russulaceae > Russula > Russula dissimulans. Next base: position 1,251,322 of record WTXJ01000002.1, on the reverse strand, counting down.
TCAGAAAGGGTAGTCACGGACGTGTGGGGATATGCATCACCATATCTCAGAACAAGGGCACTGATGACATCCCAGCTAATCCCGTCAATGTTGATCCAGCGCACTGTGACCCAGGGCTCACGGGCTGGTGCCTGAGCATTTTGAAGGAACTTGATGAATCCATTATGCATCATGCGACCATGATAGCTGTATCTGATATCGATGACACATTGCTGGTGAACGTTTCCGTACATCAGGAAAACATCCACTAGCTTTTTTTTTTACTTTTCGACTTTTTGGTAAAAAAAAGTGGGTTTTATTCTACTAAAAATGAATTTGTGAACCAACTTTTTTTGAGTTCTAGGTTCCTTTTCGACTCGTACGAGTTCGTACAAGTCTAAAAAAGTAAGTGGCAGGTTTCCTGATGTATGCAGCCAATGCGCTATGACGAGGGCCCGGGTCGACTCCTAGTTCGACACCCAGGCCCCCACGTAATATGGCAGACGTATGAAGGAGAGCAATAACTTGGGACTTTCGAGGTCATTTCGCGCTTGGACTTGATTGAGCGCGGGGCTGGTCAGCGCGCTCGAAGCCCATACACGACCCTCTGACGGCGCTTCAGATTCCGCGACCTCGACCTCCGGACTCGAGGCGAGCGTTGAGCATAAAATGTAGAGAGTGGGGAAATGATGCCAAGCTACGACGTAAGAGACGGGGGCATGGAGACCGCTAATAAGGTCTAGCTTCGCACGGCCTCATGGCGTTCGTTACAAGACGCCATTGTACATTCGTGGACTAAGTGACAAGTAGAAGACCAGCCGCAACGCGTGAGAGTCGAATGGGTGGGCGCGGGCACAAAAGTAGGGGTCAACCCCTTGCGGGAGAATCATGTCTCTTCAGGCCCCTCGTTGGTTCACCGCGCTTGAACAGGCAGTTACACAACATGAAAATTCGAGTCGTGAGCAAGTTCTTGTCACCTGCCATGTCCTCGACCCAGTCGACGTTCTATCGTAGTGTTCCAATTGGCCACCATCGATGAGGCCGGGAGGCCTCATGTCCGCTCACACATCCACCGTGCCTTCCTCGTGCCACCGTCCAGACCTACACGCCCCTTATTGATCACGTCCACCGACATTCGCACTCCGAAGGTCCAGCAGATAGCTCACGCGGACACAGTCGAGCTCGCCTGGTGGGTCGGCGCGACCGCGGACCAATTTCGAATTTCCGGACGCGCTCGGGTCTTCGCTGCGCCCGGACATCCCATCTCCGAGTCCGTGCCCGTGCCCGTTCCTATTCCCCGTACCGGCGCTCCCGACGACGACTGCGCGGGCATCAATGCCCTCGAGGAGTCCGGATTTGACTGGGATCATAAGCGGCGCGAGTTGTTCGATGCGGTGAGCGAACAGATGCGTGCTTCGTGGTGTCGCCCTCCCCCTGGCAGACCCCTTGAGGGCGGGTTCGAGGAAATGAACGACTGGCCCGTCAAAGTGCCCAAGCCGAGCGAGGCAGAGACAGAAAAAGAGAAGGAGCTGGCCGAGCTTGCACTCAGCAACTACGCTCTCGTCGTCATCGAGCCATCGTATGTCGATTGGGTACAGATGGCCATTAGGCCGAACCGGAGAACTTTCTTTATTCGTGAGGGAGACGACTGGAAGGAAGTGGAAGTGGTCCCGTAAGAGCACTTATCCAAGTAAACTACAAATGATACATGTATGGTGAGTCTATCCTAGAAGTTGTGCTCTGCGTTGAGACATTCTTGATGACTCCACGCGGATGCACCCCTCCGCCAGGCTGCGCACCGTGTTGGCAGCCTCCGTCGGCAGATTCGGGATCACGAGGTGCATGCCGGGCACTAGTGGCTTGCTGGCAGCCATCCATCACTAATGCGTGAAACATCTCGCAACGCCTTGTGAGTTAATATCTCGTGGCGTGGGTTGCAAAAGGCGGCATGGCTTGGTTGCAGCCTCGCATGTGTCACATAACGCCTTGTCTGGGGTTCGCAGTTTTTCGCGAGTTAACTACAACTGGATTTTCAGCAGACGAGCCACTGCAATCCGGCAGTCGATCTGTGAGATGGGTGCAATCAGATGTTTAGAACATGAGTCCACTGCAATCTCAGAGTTAATGTGCGAGACCACTACAGTCTGATCTTGAAAATGCTAGCCCAACACCATCTGTCAGTAGGTCTGTGAGGTCTAGTTGACCTTGCGACAAGCTCGTAGACTGTTATCAGTCCCATATTGTACTCATGATCGAATAACAGAATGTTCCAGGCTCATGAGCGTGTTGTCGCATTAAATCAGATCACATCAGTTTACGAGGCAAGAAAAAAGTAGTATTTCTGTTTCTTGAACTAAAATGATCATATAGGAGCAGAACATAACTATGCATGCACACCTCGCATGAGTCTCCCGAAGCCTCTGTCGAGAGGTGTGCATACACAGAACAGATTGTATACACTGTGAGGATAAGGGGTAACATGCATCGCGGATGTGCCCGGGCAACCGTGGGAAAAACCGACCATGGTGGTGGTGGGAGCCCATCCCTTTTGTGACTCCTCACCCTACCACCACATCACCAGTTGAAATTTGTCCAACCTGTGAGTGTGAGTAGAGCTGCCTCAATTCACGCATATTACAACTTGAGCACAATTTTGACAGGTTTTGTTATGGCAAACCTAATCCGCTCCGCAAAATCCGGGAGTGATTGGTCAACAAATGAATTGCTCGCATATAACATTACTGTTCAACGTCAAGACGTCGTCAACTTCTTCGGTCGCGAACTTGGCTCAATTGATCATCTCGATCCCAACCTCCTTTCCTCCGCTGATCCCACCATTGCCGTTGATTTTTCCAAGGAGACCTATCGCTTTCTTGCCTACCTCGACCTGGCATCGCGTGCAAATGCTGGGCAGGAAAGTGCAATCGATGACTTGGCGAAAAGTGTTCTTGAGGTTACAGGTTTCGACCAGATCGGCACGATCCTTCGCACGCGATACGACATTCCTTTTACCATTTGTGGGGATAGCCATCGAGCCGCCAGATCGGACGTGTGTCTTGTTCACCTCAACTCTATGATCCTTCTTGTTGTGCAGGAGGATAAGACGGTTTTCTCCTCGAGTGACCCTGAGCCTCAAGTCATTGCAGAAGCGATTGCTACCTTTCAGCACAACAACCGGAAGCGCGCGGACCTTGATCTTCCCCAACTCGACACGATGACCATTCCGTGCATTACAATGGTGGGAACACGGCCATTCTTTTACCAAATCCCAGTTACCCAGCAGCTCAGCGACAGTGTCGCTACCGGTCAATTTCCCCCTCAGCCAACAGTCGTTAAACGTTGTAGTCCGCCCGCCAGACGAAGGGCCTCTGAAGGCATGGAAGTCCCAGATTATCGGCGCATCGCCCTACAGTACTACGATGCATTCCGTGTTTTGGCGAAAGATTGCTGGATTACGTACCTTGATGGCTGTAACTAAGGTATGTTTCTTAGTTATGAAGGAACTAAATCTGATTAAACGGTGATCAGGTCGGCGAAGATGAATCAGCGGCGATGAAAACCGGGTCAAGTTCTCTATTATCTCGACTTCTACTGTGGTATTTTTGAGAACCATGAAGCGCAATGTATGAACAGTCCTCGAATGGGAATTTCTAATCGAGGTTATGTGACACTCGAGAACTAGTGCGAGGTAAGGGTAGTGAGCGCAATAAAGGAACTCAGTCGGCCGCTTGAGTCAGGGGTGTGTTGGTTTCGAATGAGCAAGTAATGTATAAGGCATCGCGGCGGTGACACCGAGAGCGGTTTGCAGAGTCGAGCAACTCGCAACAAGTCTTCGAAGTCCGGCGGTGGGTGGACCTCAGGCCTCTCGGTCGAAGGGTAGGATGGCCGCCAGCAAGCCACCAGTGCTCGGCATGCACCTCGTGATCGTTCTGTTACCTACATCTGATGTCCCATGTTCGTATCTGAACAAAACGGCGCTGTAGCATATGGTTGAGACGCAGTCAACGTGTTTCTTGTCGGTACCACATTACAATGTTCGTAACTAATCCCTCTCGATGATACTTGTCGCAAGACGCGATGTTATGATAATTTACACCAACTGACTGAGCGCAAACAAGATTAACTACGGTAGTTCTTTGGGTCGCTATGCTTTCCGTTTCGCTTGTGTTTGACGTTCTGCTCTATACCTTGACCTTCTTCACGTCCTGTCCCCCTTCTTCTTCTTCTTCCTCCTCCCCGCGCTCCCTGCCACGTTTCACAGCGCCCACAGCAGATGTGTCCTTTCCATCAACCTCGACATCATCTGAATCATATTCCTCGTCCTCGTCCTCGTCCTCGTCCTCTTCTTCCTCATCGTCACCCGCGCCCTTCCAACTACAATTCAGCATTGCTGCGGATAAAATAGAAATACCGGCTGTCCACTTACTGAACCCAGGAGTAGCGCTGTCAGGCTTCCATCTTGTTGCTAGGAGCCAGAGTGCTCAGCATGTCGGGGGTCGAATATTAGACAAGCAAGGAACAGCATTCACCCCATTCGGTTCTCCCTCCTCGTCCTCGTCCTCGTCCTCGTCATCCTCATCATATTGATTGGCTTCTGCGGCATACGCCTCGTCCTCATCATCCTATAACATATGTACGTTGTGGGCCAGAGGGAAGGTATACACATATCATCCCCGCCTACCTCAATGTCATCGTAGTCATCGCTGTCCTCGTCCTCTGCCAGTGCGTCTGCAGGGTCATCAGCGGTGTCTGGTGGGAGGTGGCTCTCCTCTGCTGCGGCGGGAGGCATGATGGTGATGGCCTTGAATTGACTGGATTATCGCGCCTGCCTGACAACCAACGAAATAGGCACCAGTTTGAGTCAAATTCAACTCCGTGACGCGCGCGCTGGCGTCCGCGCTCCACTTTGAACACGACAACGCAACATCTCCGGTGTCACGGACCACCGGACATCCAGACCAAAGAATTGACACAGTAACATTAATAGTAGGTATATCAATAAAGGCTTATATACTATTTCACATCGAAGAGAATTCAAAGCGGATCGCAGATACTTAGTGCAACATGTCTCATCTCATCTACTATCGAGCTCTCGGGCCCAGTCGGCTCGTTGTCCATCACTTACATCAGATTGGAGCCATAGATACGTACTACAGCGGCGGCGCGGCGTGAGTGATTTGCCTTTTGTTGACCATCCGAAAACGCACCTGTCCCGTCGGGGCTACCAACCCCGTACAGCATCTCAGTTGGGTGAAATACAAGTGAACTCGACCGTGGTATATACTGAGACGGGAATCCCCGGGTTGGGGACGTCGTCAAGCCCGTGCTCATACTCACGGTAGAGAGGTTGGTCGAGTGTGGTATTGAATGAACAATAGCACGCTGAGTCCGCCAGTTCGATGAAGACAGTGCAGAAAGTCTGAGAAGACTTGGTGAGTTTCGTGAGAGATATCTTGGAATACGAGAACCCCACCCTGCAAATACTCCACATTGTGCATGAACATCAAACGCGGCGAGTCCTCCAGGGAAAATATCCCACGTCTCTACAGCTCGATCGGAGCCACGAATGTCCCACAATTTGACTTCGCCATTCACACTGAGATAATAACTTTAGACGTCGTCCGGATAACAGTTGCGGTCCGACACTGACCTCGCTGACAAGAACTGGTTCCCAAAGTGCGGTTGCCATCGGACGTTCTGGACCCAGTTGGTGTGTTCGTTGAACGATCGCACAACGGCGTCCTCCTCTTCCAAACGACGATCGAATACTTTGATAACCCCATCGGCAAAGCTGGCAAGTAAAACTGAGGACGGGCCTCGCTCAGAGGCGATTGCCGTGACGGGGCTATCAGAGTTGGTTTCCAAATCCTGCGGAGTGTTCCGTGAACGGTTTTGAATCACAGAGTCGAGATATACACATACGAGCAGCTGAGCCTCCGTATGGGCGTCCCATACTCTGATGATGCGCGAATCACCTCCGACGAGTAAGAAACCCCCGGCTTGTTTCCAGTCCACAATCACACCGGCCCCGCGGCGCATGCTAATGATCTCGCTCAGCCCGCGGAACGCGCTCACCATCTGAACGTCAGTGCTACTCGTCGCAGGGTCGTAATTACGATAGAGTCGGATCATGCCGTCGGCTAGACATAATGTTCATGACATGACAGAAACGGCAAAGTAAGAAGTGTTACCAGAGCTTGAAAGCAGCATACCGCCAACATCTTGGTTGATGATCTGAAGCGACGTGATGGTCGCCCTCTTGGGGTTGCCGTTAGGAAATCGTGCCAGCTGCCGCCGCCGCGACCAATCCCATACACTATGATCGGAGTTACTATCCACGATGTACCATTCGAATCATTAGTACAGACCTGATAATGTCAGCGTCATTTGCGATAGCGACGTGTGGGTCGTATGCGTGGAATGCTATTGACAGCGGGACACTTTGGATATGAAGAGTGGTGACCGCCTTGTCCCAAGGACGATCGGCTACAATTCTGTCAATGTCCAGTTAGCGATACGAAAGGAGAACACAAACAGGCGATCTCCGCTTGGTCCCGAGTCTCAGAGAGCACCTGTTCGTTGCGTTGATGGCGCCAGGCTTGATAATTGTACTCCAAGCTCCCCGGCTCATCGGCTTCGGCTTGCTATGTGAGGTTCGGTACTTAGCACGGGAAACACATAGTTAGTTTAATTGCCTCTTACCCGCATCTGTGGTTCCTTGAAATATTCGCAACACCAGTCGAAGAAGTGGCTCTTCAATGGCAGGATATCGCGGATTCCCGCGCCTGTTCCCAGACCAAGGACGACACTACTTCCCGCTGAGTCACTGGAAAAGGTGCTGTCTGCCGGGCTATGGGGTATGGCATTGCGTCCCCTTGTGCCGTGCGCAGCTCTCCGTCGTGCGCGCAGGCGCTCCATATCTTCCTCCATCAGCGCCTCCATCACATCAGAGGGTAGGAAATCTGTCGGAGGATGTGCCCGATCCTCTGTCGAATGCCGCGCCGAGGTGGTTGGCGAGGCCGGAGCACTCTTTGACGACGCCCGAACTAGTGGCGATGCAGGACGGGAGTATGGTGATGCATATTGCGCGAAATTGAGGTTTGGGGATGGAGGCCTTGAAACACCCAGCTTTTCAAAGGTAGTAATCAAGGACGGGTGACCATGTGCGACGCGATGGGGTGAAGAACGGCCATCCTCGATAGATGGAAATGCGATGCCCCCGGCCAGGTTCATGAGAGCATTCGCAAAGGACGATGTACGCTTAAGAGTAGTGCTCACCCCAGATGATATCGTGCCGGTCATGGTCTCGCTACGGGTGACAGGAGGGCGAGGTACATTTGGTGATGACGGGCGTGTCATGGAAGTCGGGGAAGATGTGAGGGAGGACCGCCGAGACCGGACACTTGCGTGTCCACGCTCGGGAGGAGGGAGCTGGTGAAGGGAACTGGATTCCAGTCGAGTGAACGGTGACTCGAGAAGAAGCGCCATGATATAATCGACAATTGTTTGGGCATTTGTCGCCACTTCGTGATACGGGTCCACCGAGAGCTCGAGTAGGACGGAAAATATCGTGAAGAAAGACGACAAAATAACCCGATTTTCCTCCCGAACTTCCTCATCCCCGAAGCTATCCAGCCATTCGGAGATAGCCTGGCTGGTCACGTCCTCATCGCGGAAATCAGTGGTGGTGCTGAGCCTCCATCTTTTATCTTCTTCCCAGTATACCCAGGCGCAAACGACGAAATGTCCCCGCCACTCCTTGACAAGACAGCTGATGAGGACTAAGAGCTCTTTGCGTACCATAGGGCTAGCATCTTCCTTGATAGCTAACGCGCTTCCCGTGACGACGGCAACCTCCATTCGAAAATGAACGCGCTCCTCCAGAGGATGCATAGTACCCGTCCCTCCGCCACCAGTCTTTGTCGCGTTTCCTGAACCAGATGCACCCATGAAGGTCCCTAGTGCGAAAAGCACTGCCGCGCGTACTTCCGGTGAATCATCCGTTAAAAGGGATATGAACTTATCCTGAGTTCCGTTGTCCACACCGAAGATCTTGATGTCATCATTCCTATCCCACATTTGCCCGATACATAAGGCTGACCACTGCCGCAAAAGGAAATCGCCTTCGTCCAAGCGTTCGAAGCAGGAATGGAACACCTTCTCGCGCCAACATGCATTCTGGCCATGCGGGTAATCGCGCGCGATAGCTGCCAAAACAAACGCGCACATGGCCTTGTGCTCTGAACCATTAGGGATAGTAAGGTGTTGAGAATCGTCGTGAGCGGCAAGAATATTTGCAAAGTATTTATAGCCCCCGTTACTGTAGAGGTCTACTTGGCATGAAGGATCGACGGCAAGTATGCGAGACCAGATGAATATCAGGACAGGCCGCAGGTCTTGACCGCCTGCCTGGAGTAACTTGGAAATATATGGGAAGATTCCGATGGCAAGGGCAAGATGGACTGCCCACGGGCCAAGGTCGACAAATTGAGAGAGGAGGACAAGGGCTCTTAGACGGTGAGGCTGAGACAGCAGAACCTGGAGAACGATGGGCAACTGCTCCGGCGGCTTTCGTGGAACCAGATGGTGGTCCTTCTTGGTTACTGACGATCCCAGGCTTCCAGACGCCGGATCGTCCTCGGCCTCGGGCATATCCGTTTGAAGAGGCAATGATAAGGGGCCGCGCTTTGTCAAGGCAGAGCCTCCGCGCGAAATCCAAACCTCGAATGCAGTTAGTTGGTCTGCAAAGAAGCGGCTAGGAATGTATGTATATGGCTTTTCCCCATGACCCAACTTATCCTGCCTGGGTGTCGCCGCTTGCGCTTGCGCCTGTCTTCGTGCCCTGATAGACGCGCTGCCCATGGCCATGCCGAGCATGCTTATGTCTGTATGCTTGAGTAACTCTGGAAGCTGGCGCAAGCAGGAATCAACGGCAAGATCCCATGCCGCCCACAATGGATGAGTGTTTGTAGGAGGTAAGGAAGGGGACGTGTGGGGAGTGCAGTGGTAGTTCTTCATGATACGCTCCGCCAGAAGGAAGTTCCTAAAAAGGGACGCGATCAAGAGGTCCGACCGATAAAGTCGGGTGAAGAGTTCTCTTGAGAATGATGTCCACGCAATGGTGTCAGTGATAGCGGTGAATATCCAGTTAAGCTCTCCGAGCGGTGTGCGTCTGTCCTTGAGGTCTCCGGGGACTTGCATGACCATGTCTGCGGTGATGTTATTTGGGAGCTGGTTGTGCATAACAAAATATCGCAGGGCAATATCAATGGGAGATGTGAGGCATGAGGTAAAGAGATCGGCGGGAAGTTCCGGACACGAAGGTAGTTGTTCGTTCGCGGCGCATGCTGCAAGCTGTATTGATTCGGAAAAAGGCGGTGTACCTTCCGGTCGACCAGAATTCTCATTATCACGTCTTTGCGCGTAAATATTAAAATTGAGTAACAGATTTCCGGCTGCCGAGCAATCCCAGATGTACACGCAAGGGGTACCGAGCCAGTGTTGTACTTCGGCCAAGGAAACTGGTATGTATTGTGTATAAGTTCTGTTGAAGCACCATAGTTCGCCGCTGGCGGTCGGTTTAGGGACACCATGACCATTGTAGTAGAAAAGGACGGTGTCGTCCTTGGCCTGCTTTCTTAGGGTGGCACAGAAGCGACGCAGGTCTTCGTAGGAAGGGTCTAGAATTGGTTTGTAGGATAATTTTGGACTTAGGCCCTCGAATTGATGCTGCAAGTTCGTTCCGATGACTTCTAGTGCCTTATGAGAAGGCATAGTATGTGGATCTACCCAGCACTCGAGCGCGGCGCACGGATTGGTCTTGACGATGTCTGGTGGATCAACGTCTATGTTTAGGCATAGGACTAATGCGGCGTTAGCAGTCTTGAGCTTTCCTGGAGAGGACCTCCAGGGGCACATTTTCGGCGCCCATGGGGGAGGAGGCGTGGGGTTTCCACATGTTAGATGGCGCTTTGCAGACCAATAGGGGATGATAGGAATTGGGTCTGGAGCAGTGGCCACTGAGCCGTTTGCCCTGCCGTCGAGTTCTGAGCTGCCAGCACGGCCATTGTCTGGATTGGTCTGCGCAGAAGACGGCTCTGATGGCGTAGTGTAGAAATGCCTGCCTCCGCGTTCCGTGTCGGTGTCCGAGCCATGACTGTGTCTGAATGGACTGGTACCGAGACCTAGGAGGGAAGCGATAACGTGAGCGCCAAGGAGGGTGAGGCGAAGAGACGGACCACCATTCTGTCTTGCTGTGTGCATGATGGTGAGAGGGGTACGCTGAGTGTGGCAATCCGGGTCCGGGTTCCGATCCGATGAGAACTCCCACAGTGAGAGTCGCAGCGTGTCTACGGACGCGTCATTAATGGCTTCAGCGGACATCCCTGTCGGCGCTGTTGTTGACATTCCTCTCGGTCGCGGAGTCGTTCGCTTTTGCGGCACGACCTCCTTCTCTCCAGGCAAATGGATTGGCATCGAACTTTCCGATCCCATCGGAAAGAATGATGGCTCTGTTCAAGGCGTTGCCTACTTCTCCTGTCAAAAAAACCATGGCGTTTTCGTGAAACCTAGCCAGGTTAAGGTCGTCCAGGACCCACCATCGTCGAGCAGCGTCAGCGTCATACCTTTCTCGCTGTCATAGATTTACTCACATCTCTATAGCCAAGTTCGCAGCCGCCAGCGCGACCAACCGGTCATACCAGAACGCCTAGCACTGGCCTATCGCGCGTATCATCCTCTCGCTCCGTCCCCCCTCCTTCTCCCCGTGCCACGAGTCCCTCCAAGTCCGGGCTCGGTCAGAGTACACGTAGTAATACAAGACTTGCTCCGCCCTCTCCCACGAAGCGTAGTCCGATTCCAGGTACTCATCAGCAAAGCGCTTTGAAGAGAACTAGCTTGACCCCGAAACGCCCAACCATGAATGACAGCAATCTGTCTGTCGGTGGTGGGTCGTCGGGCCCCTCTCGCAGTGACACCCCCGATTCTGCACCACTTGTCCGGACTTCGCAGCTCAGGCAAGTTTCTTCGCCCGCGCAACAGTCGCGAGATCGTGTGCCACCAAGTATTGCGCACGCTGCTACCACACCCGCGACCGGACTTGTTCCCCATACAGCACCCTCACCCTCCGAATCACCCTCCGAATCAAGGGAGCCAGTGAGTGGAATTCTCCGCGCCAAGTTCTGTACCAACGTATGTCAAAGTTAGTGGCGAATGATGAGGAACTACAAGAACTTCGCGCAAAAATCCGTGTTTTAGAGATCAAGCGCGCTGACGATGCCCGGCATGTGAAAGAACTCGAGACGAAGCTCAGCGACGCCGAGACATTCGTTGCTCTGAGACCTAAACTTCAAGCCAAGCTCATGCAGCAACAGACGGAACTCATCGCTGCGCGCAGAGAGCTGGCAGATGCTCGGCAACTTTCAGAACTTGCCGAAACGCGAAATCTTGATTCATTAGAGCAATTCGAGATGGCCATGTTGGACAAGGAGGTTGCAGAAGAACGTGCTGAGGCCGCCGAGTCTGAACTTGAGGAACTAAAAGAAAAATTGGCTGTCGTGGAGGTTGAGCTAGAGGTCATAAAGGAGGGCGCATGTGAGCGTGCTATCATTTGTCTTTTCCACGTCACGAAACTGACTTGTACAAAGCACCAGAAAGCGGTGGCTCAAACGTGGCCGGTTCTCTAGCTTACATCCAGTTAGAGAAACAGAACGCTCGCCTGAAAGACGCCCTGATCCGGTACGAGATATCTCGGTATATTGCCGACCCATCATCTGATACCTTGATTAGTCTTCGCGACGTGACTCAGGAGACCGAACAAGAACAGCGCAGGCGGATAGCTGACATGGAAAAAGACGTAATGAGTGTTGAGGATCTGTCAGGTAAGCATCTCATGAGTGTTGACCACAAACGACTCTGCAACTAGATCCCCATTGAGAGCAACTTGACTCGACTCTCATCAAGCTCTCAAATGCTGATGCTCAAATCGAGGACCTCAAAATCCAGCTAGATGATGCACTTGGTGCAGAGGAGATGGTCGTGCAGCTCACAGAACGAACCCTCATGCTAGGAGAGGTAATAATCGTCCTGGGAGCGAACAAACCCGTGATTCTTATAGTTGATGCACAGAAAATCGAGGAAATGAGGGTTACGATTGAAGACTTGGAAGCTCTTAAAGAGCTTGGCGAGGAGTTGGAGGAGAATCATGTCGAGACTGAGAGGGCGATGCAGGACGAGATCAGTACGTGTTATGTCGTCCACCGTGTTGCATGTGACCAATGCAATTTTGCCATACAGACGAGAAGGACGTTCAGCTGGCCGAACGGCAACAAAAGGCTGAGTCGTTAGAGGAAGCCTGTCAGGACATGGAACGAACAATCAGTCGGTTCCGAGAGCTCGTCATCCAGCTGGAAAGGTCGGTTACATCGCATTTCAGGTATGGTGAATTATTTTACGATTAGCGTAGTGAGCTCGAGACGCTGCGTTCGGAATCGCAGAACGCGCAACATGAGTCGGCCGCGGCAGCATCGCAAACGGCCGCTATCATGTCCTTGAACCTCAAGTTGCAATCGGCAGCTTCCAGAAACCAGGCCAGGAACATCGACCACGAACTCAAGAGAATCGAAGCGAATGGGTTCAAAGAAATGCTCGATATCATCCAGGTAATATCAATGAAGGTTTGAGTGCATAATTCGTTGACCACAGACTTCGTACCACAGCCGTATCTCCCCCAAATTTACATCGAAACAGACGCCGACGCTACGAAATGCTATCTCTTCTTCCAGAGAATGGCCTCGAAAACAGATCTCATAAACTTTATCACCGCCCAAGCCCACAATCTTCCTGAATCGCTGAACGGTTCGGTCTCTGAAACTCTAGTTGGTGTTTGTGAGGTGCCATTCGTTTGTCTATGCCGAGCGATATGTGGTCATTGATTATGCGTTTAGATGCGGGGCGCAATCGCAGTGCTCTCGACGCTTTGCAAACGTTTCACGGCCATCCTTCGCTGCTGCGATGTAGAGTCCTTCATAAACATCGGCAGACTTTTTCAGGAAATCGCGCCATTAGAAAAGAGAATCGATTTGCACATCGACTTGTTGAGACGTGACGAATTCCGAGAAATGGAGTGTACGAGTGATATCAATAAGTATGCTCGATCCTGTCTTGTTAAACTCCCGTCTTAACTGGCCGTGCCAGGATCCAGGCACAGCTCAATCACTTGGCAGAAACATATTTCAAAGCCTTCAATTTCGATCTTGGCGAACGTGAACTTGGACTTGTGCTGTCATTAGACCACGATTTAGATGTGTATGCATCCTCGATGGGGTTGACGAAGACAGCTGTCGAGTCCGTTCTGAACGACGAGGGTAAATTCGTTCCCAGGTCATAGTAATCTCACTGATCGTACAGCGATACTAGATGTCATTTGTGATTTCGATGGTATGGAGCCCGAGAAGAGCTTCTTGGAGCCGATTCAGAAATCACTTGATCAATGCAAGAATGCCAAGGTCGTAGCAAGGTGAGTTCGTCTACGCACATATCAAGTCCGGTATTAATCCAGATCTGCAGAAAATTAATGAAGCGATTGGAAGAACTTGCCCATGGGTCATCGGCATTGAAGGCCCATCTTGTTCCCCAACTTGAGGCGCTCTGCAGCATAGTCTCTGAGATGGTTAACTTTGGCATCCAGGCAAGTCAATCAGCCACTTATCCCCTTTCAATCTAGCTGAGGATCGTTTCTAGCTTGCTCAACAAACGATGCCTCATATCGATGAAGTCCGCGCCTCCAAATCTTCTTTCCAACTTGACAAGGTTTTGTCTTTTGTCAAAGACATAACCTCATCAACGGTAGCCAAGATCTGCAAGGACCCCACATCTTCGTGGACATCCCTCGGTAAGGCCATTTCCGAGCTCGTTGCGCAAACAAACGCGCTATTGCCCAAAACGATGGACCATGAAAATGTCGTAAAAGGCGTGTCCGATAACGTTCACTTGGGAACTATACCTCATTCTAGATTCAGTGACCGGGACGGCACCGTGGATTATTCGTATCGAAGAGGTGAAGGCCGCCATGGCGGTCAATGTCGAAGCCGAGCGGAAAGTCACGCAACTGAACGAGGAGATGCAAGGGCTCGTGCGCACGTTGAAATTCAAAGATCAGAATATCCAAGAGTCCGGTGTGAAGATAGAATTGATGGAGCGACGTATGGAAGCGGTCAAGAAGCAAGCAGAGGCGGTCACCGAGCTGGAAGGTCTCTTGGGGAAGGCACAAAAGCAGGAGAAGTACTACGTCGATGCGATGGAACAGTTACAGTCCGAGTCCGATGTCCTAACCAAAGAAAACAGCAAGCTCAAGGCCGCCTCGAGCGCCTCCGAAAAAGGTGAGAATGACAGCATTTACTGGGAGCTCACGTGCTTAGCTTGAGTCGTACCAGTTGCTGGGCCAACCACTGCGCAGTCACAAATCCCACTTCATGTGGACGGCAACTTGGAGACGTCACATCTCCTCGAACAGGTATATTTCCGTTCCTGTTCGTCTATGATGCGTTCTCAACTTGTAGCAGCTTGAAAGCTTCAGGGGAGCGGTTCGCTTCCTGAGGAAGGAAAACACATATCTGAAAGGTAACGACTTGATGCGGGAGCTCGCCAAGCTTCCTCCACTCCCTGTCCCGACGTTTGGCTCTCGACAGCCGACGCCACCGTTGGACGCGTCTGGTCTCTCAGATACGGATGAATCTGACGAAGAGTCCAATGTCAAAGTGCCCTCGGTTCGTTCGCTCACGACTGAAACGAAGGCGCTGTACAAGGAGGTCATCAAATTTTCGTCAACGCCGCGTGTTGTAGACCTCTCTGCAACGAAGACTAGCGGCGGCAACGCGAAGGTGTGGATGCCGAGAAAGAAGACGCCTACATACCAAGTTTTGGAGCGCAAGGCCCAAGCTGATCGCCTGAACCGTAGGGTGCAGGGCCTGCTGGAACGCGCGAATATGATACCGCTTAGTAGATAACGTAATATGGTGCCGGTGTTGCCGATAATCGGAGATTGAAAAGGCGAGGGGCCTCTGAAGGGCGAAAGGGACGCGCCACCGTTCTGCCACAATCGCCCGCCACCTCGCCAGCCACTCATGGTCAGAACCCAGCTTAAATCAACGGTGAGCTCTCGCTCCCGCGGCAACCGAGCTCTCCCATCTGTCTTGGCGTATCATTTATGCGCCCATTCACTAGCCTGAAGAAAAGAACGACTCTCATAAGAAGAAATCTTCCTCAAAGAAGGCCGACACGGGCATATGGCCTTGCAATATAAATGGCTGCAGCAAGGAGTTCGCGCGCGAGGCTGACTTGAAGCGTCACCAAAGGACGACCAAATTACATTCGCAACCAGGCTTGTACGTGATGGTCTCGAGGCTGCCCTAGTCACCCACATGGCTAACATTTCACAAGCGCGTGCCCCCAGTGCGAGGCTACCTTCACACGGGTGTGTCCGTCTCCCGTCTCGATATCATTCAAGACATGTTTGTCTGACACTTCCATCCCCAGACTGATGCCCTTCGACGTCATCAAAAGTCACGGTGGGCGTCGCGTTACGCGTTTTGCTTCGAGAATCTAACCTTTGCGTGCCCTCGCCAGTCACAATGGCATTATCATCGAGCCTGATAACAGGACGGGGTCCCAGCCCGCTGGTGAGGAGAATGTAGGGGAGACGTCTCGAAATCGCAGTCGTACACCAGGGTCCAAGAGCAAAGCACATCCACTTCCCCAAGTGGCTGCGCCTCCAGGACCCCTTCCTGGCTATTATCGTCAGCAGGGAATGAACGCAGGTGACGCCCGTTGCACGACGTCTCATACAGTATCGGACTTACGCCGTCCCATAGAATTCGTTGTTTTCGTTCCGTCTCGAACACAGGGTGTCATCATGGACCCGAACTATCCTGTCGGTCATCCCACATCTGCCGCACGGCTAGCGCAACCACCATGGGGTCCACCCCCGTGGGCCGATGGCACACATCCCGTTCCGCCATATCCTATCCCGGGACCACCGCCAGCTTATTATGCCCCTTACTACCACCCCGGAATGCCACCACCCCCACCACCCCTTGCGAATGCTCAACTTCATCCAAATACCCCTAGCCACCTATACGCCCCTCCAAGTAATAATTCTCCTGATGACGAGACTGGCTCACCTTCGGATGGGGAAGCGGAAACTACGACGAGCTCGAAGCGCCCACAAGAGGCAGAGGTCGACCATGAGCCAAGACCGCCCGAGTCTTCGGCTCCTGTCATCGATCCTTCTCTGGAAGCCTCGGACACATATTCCAACGGAAAGTCGCCGGTGTCACTCGCGATCACCTCTGCAGCCGTGCAGGCGGTCTTTAATGAATCGCGGCGCATCAAGGAGCAGCGGACCGAGAGCTCTGTGCCTGCGCGGGATTCCAGTGTCTCTTCTGAACCTTCCCCCGGTGGCAATCCCCCATCCACCATGCTCACCGAAGATGGCGAGACGATGTTACATCCCGGTGAGCAGATATCCCCGTCGATCATCATGGGGTACTTACACAGCCATTCACTCACCTGTTCACACATTTTAGCGGAGCTTCTAACTCAGGCTCGTGAAATACTCCCGTAGATGCTCAACTCTTATGCTAATGTGCTGCTGTAACAGGAATCTCTTGCCTCGCCCCCACCACTAGAGGACGATTGAGTGGGTGTACTAGCTGTGTCTGACCACTGGCTCTTCTATTCCTCGCCTGGGCCCGATTTTGGTTCATACATTGGCAACACGTCAGTTATGTATCATAAATTCCTCACATGAAGGTATTATATTCTGTATTTCAAAGCTGATGAGAGCTTAATGCGGATGGTGGATAATTACATGTACTGTACGATGTTACTACTCCTAGTACCCAATGACCGCTGTTGAGAGCAGACAATTATTTCAAACCCCTCGTATATATTGTCCTACAAGATAGACACTTTAGGCCATGGGTACTGCGCTCCGACCTGCAACTCTTTAAGATACTAAGCAGGAGTTAAGCTATGGGCGTTCTCACCAGCTGAATACCCTGCGCCGATAATTTATGTCCCGCAAGTACGGCCTCATCCACAGATTTGCCGGAAACAAGTGCGCCCAGGAAACCACCCGCAAACGCATCCCCAGCTCCATTAGTGTCGACGATCTTCGAGTCATCCAGGCGGTCGACGGGGAAAGACTTTGGCTTGTCGGGATCCGCTGCCGTGACAACGACCGTCGAGCTGGGGCCCTGGGTAATGACGACAGTGCGGGGCCGGGAAGGGTTCGACTTGGGAAGCGTTGCGATCGACTTGGCGATGGTGGGGATGTCATCCTTGTCGGGCAGGCCGGCGGCGCTCGCCCATGCCGCAGCCTCGCTCTCGTTCCCGATGACAAAGTCGCAGTAATCGAAGATCTTCTCGAGTTGAGGCTTGAAGAACTGGGCGATGAAGGGAGCGGAAAGGTTGAGGACGAAAACCTGGAGGAGGGAGGGAGAGGGACTTTGAGCAATGAAAAGATAGGGTTTGGGGGGAAAAAAACGTCACCCTTCCACTGTTGGATGCCTTTTTGGCAATCTCGAGGGCCGAATTGATGCCGTGGGTGAGGAAATAGCCCTCGACGTAAAAGAACTTGGCGCCGTCGATTAGGCGCGCGACGGCAGGGGTAGACAGGTGTTCTTGTTCGAATTTTTCTG
The DNA here is from genome assembly GCA_022376545.1 of Russula dissimulans. NCBI lineage: Eukaryota > Fungi > Basidiomycota > Agaricomycetes > Russulales > Russulaceae > Russula > Russula dissimulans. The sequence goes on along the minus strand of WTXJ01000002.1, from coordinate 1,233,644 downwards.
CGGCCTGAAGAGTGGTGACGAGGGACCTGGAGGGGGAGGATGGTCAGTAGGTAGGAGAGTTCAGAGCGAAGGTGATGGAGAGAGGCGCTTTCTTCACCTGTTATGGCCAGTGATCACGACGGCACACGCGCCCGTCTGTTCGCCCTTCTTGACGAGATACGCCTCGGCGAGACCCTCTCTTTTGTTCGCTGCCCTGAGTTGCTCGGCGAGATCATCGTCACCTACACAACCGGTGTAGACGACGGAATTTGGGGGCAGGACGTACTGAAGGAGAAGGTGTGTGTGTTAAGCTCAAGCCACGACAACGGGAGCCTCAGGGCGAAAGGGGGGACATACAGCCGCACCGCGAGCGGCGTTTTGGGCAGCACCACCAGCAACATAAACGACCTTATGCTTCCTGATCTCCTCGTACCTTAGTTAGAAAGAACGTAGGTATGAGCGGAGGGAGAGTAACAGAAAGGAAAAGATAAGGTACAATGGGGCATGCTTCTCAGCTGATGCGAGGATCGCATCGTTCGCTTTGAGGTCGTACTTTTTGAGGAGCTCTTCTCCGTTTGTGACCTGGATGTCCAAGAGAGGGTTGCCGATGCAGAAGAGGGGAAACAACGGCTCAGACATGGTGAGGATGAGGGATGGGAAGGAAGGGCGTCTCAGTATCGTCATCTTATCAATCACGCTTGTCCCACTCCCACACTCCACTCCACTCCGAGCGACCATCCATGGCGAGCGCTGGTAACAGAGTCTTTCGCGTTGCCCTCAGAGGTGATGCCATCCTCATAAATCCTCGCTGGAATAAAGGCACTGCGTTCACGATGAAGGAGCGCAAGCAGTTGGGTCTCGTCGGGCGCCTTCCATACCAAGTCAATACACTCGATCAGCAGTGTCAGCGTGCTTATGATCAACTCGTATCCCGCGACACGCCTTTGCGAAAGAACTCTTTCTTGCAAAGTCTCAAGGAGCAGAACTCGGTCCTATTCTATCAGCTTCTTCTTCGTCACCTCAAGGAACTTCTGCCCATAGTTTACACCCCAACCGAGGTGCGCCTTCATGCGTTCAGTGCTTCCTCGACTGAATGATGCACCGTACAGGCAGACGCAATCGCCAACTACTCGCACTTGTTTAGGCGGAGCGAAGGCCTGTATCTCAATTTCAGTAGTCAGGAATCCATGGAGCAAGATTTCCTCGAACAGATCAAAGAACGCGATATTGACCTTATCGTCTGCTCCGACTCTGAGGCGATTCTGGGTATAGGTGACCAGGGCGTTGGTGTTAATATATTTTATTCATCTCACAGCCACCCTTCTTGATCGAATTGCCCTCTCTAGGGCATCGGGGTACTGCGCGTCCTTTCGGTGCTCGCTCAAATTTGTTCTGACTACGTCACTGGCCAGATCTCGACTGCAAAATCGGTCATCTACACGTGAGTTAGTGAAACCCAGTATGAACAATTTAGACCAAAGTCTTTCAGCCTCCTTGGTGGTATTGACCCTTTCAAATCTCTGCCAGTGGTTCTCGATGTCGGCACAGACAACGAAACGCTTCTAAACGATCCACTATACGTTGTAAGTCTAGATGCTATTTCCCACACTATTTACGCTACACGAGTGCATAGGGATGGCGACATGAGCGCATTCGTGGGGAGGACTATGATCGATTCACAGACAGGTATTTCATCATCATGCCTACTTTCGCCTTTACGAATGGCTCTTCACTCAACTTACTAGGTTTGTTCAGCTGGTTCGAAAGTACTTACCTCACTCCTTGCTACACTTCGAGGATTTCGGCGTGACGAATGCCCAACGCCTCCTGGAGTTGTATCGCGACAAACACGCCGTCTTCAATGACGATATGTGCATCAATCGTCACTCACAAATACACACATCTCATTCTCTGACAGCCAAGGAACTGGTGCCGTCACTTTGTCTGCTGTCATGTCAGCAGTAGGTGTCACCAAGAGTACCCTCGCAGACCAGCGTTACATCATTTACGGCGCCGGCTCTGCCGGTCTCGGAATCGCTCGCCAGTTGCGCGACGGAATCGTCCAAATCGACAACGTCTCTGCGGACAAAGCGAACAAGCAGTTCTACCTGATTGACAAACATGGACTCATCAAGGAATCGCTCGGTGACCTGATTCGGCCCACATTGCGAGAATTCGTTCGTCCCAATGAAGAATGGGAAGGGGTTCCGACCAACGACAAGGGCGAAATTACGCTCCTTGAAGTCGTGAAGAAGACAAGACCAACTGTGCTCATCGGTTGCTCGACGCATGCAGGAGCCTTCACTCAGGAGGTTGTCCAAGAAATGGCAAAGGGTGTGGATCGCCCGATCATTCTCCCACTTTCCAACCCTAGTCGTCTGGCCGAGGTTGACCCTGCAAAGGCAAATGGCTGGACGAATGGAAAGGCACTTTTGGCGACGGGTAGTCCATTCCCTCCGGCCAAGATGCCTAACGGAAAAGATTATATGTATGTTGCGATTTCCGTTCCTGGTCCGTCTCCTTGAACTCAGCCTCCCGTCCTGGATGTAGCATCGCAGAATGCAACAGTGCGTCGTGTCCGCTTTGGCTCATCTTCTGCGTTTGATGACCTTGCCAGATGCGCTCATTTATCCCGGCCTTGGCCTCGGCGCTGTGCTCACAAAGGCTAGGTCGCTGTCGAATAGCATGATTCTCGCTGGCGCTCAACGCCTCGCCTCACTTTCGCCTGCTCTGAAAGACCCTGACGATTCCCTTCTTCCCGATTTCGCGGATGCAGCCGCTGTGAATTTCGAAGTGGCTGTCGCTGTTGCAGAACAGGCTATTTCTGAAGGCATTGTGGATGTGAAATGGGACGACCAAGAGGTAAGGGAAAGAGCAAAAGGGCTACAGTGGCTTCCGATCTATGGTGAATATGTGTACGACGAGGATGGTGAAAAGTAGCAGTGTACGTAAGAAGCTTGATGACAAATATGTTTTCGGCAGTGTCCGGGGGCCAAAGGTCGCCAGCTCCACAACTTGACTGGTTTACCTGCTTAGCGCACCAATGTCTGACATTAAAACTGCAGACACAACACCTATCGAGATCCCAATACCCATTGACGCAGTCGAAACTGAACCATCTAAACCTGAACATGTCTCAGAAACACTTTACATTCAAAACTTAAACGAGAAGATCAGGATCGATGGTTTGTCTCCTGCTCCTGTGCCCGTAACAGTATCCCCGCTGACTGCCATCTTCTGCAGTCCTCAAGGCATCTCTGCGCGGCCTTTTCAAATCGTATGGCGAGGTACTCGATGTGGTCGCGCACAACAATCTTCGCATGCGTGGTCAAGCATTTGTATCTTTTGCAACCGCGGACGCTGCCAAAAAAGCCCTGAAGGAGGTCAAAGGGTTCCCCTTGTACTCCAAGCCGATGGTGTGCATCCCTTTTCCTATCTCTTACTTCCTGTGCCGCTTCTGACTTCTCTCGGCTTCAGCAAATTTCATTTGCGAAGACTCGTTCGGACGCGGTGGTGAAGCGGCTGGACGCGGAACACTACGAGGAACACCGGCATCGGAGATTGGAACACAAGAGTGCGTACTTTACGCGTGTGTCCCGCCATGCGCTAACTCTCGAATTCACCCAGAGGTAACCCGCTACACGAATCCCCTAAAACAGAAGTTCCGCGCTCAGCGTCTGGCAGCAGAGAGTGAGCTCAACATAACGTTATATTTCCTGTGGCGATCCCCTGTATATTCACTTCCGAAACCGCAGCCGATGGTCCTGCAGTTTCTGCTCCCAGACGACCTGCCGTCCAGATGCCTGACGAATATCTACCTCCGAATAAAATCCTTTTCCTGCAGAATCTACCACCTAGCGTCAGCAAGGATCAACTCATGGCGCTCTTCTCACAGTGAATATCAAATCACTACCCTTGAAGTGTTCGTCGATATTGACATTAGGACAGGTACCCCAACCTGCACGAGGTTCGTCTCATCGCGAACAAAAAGGATATCGCGTTCGTCGAGTATATGGACGAAGGGAGCGCCACTGTCGCGAAGGATGCATTACACAACTACAAACTTGATGGTGAAAATAAGATCAAGGTAAAGCCCTTGATACTAAGGTGTCACATTGCTGACATGTCTCTGCAATCAGATCACGTTCGCGAGAAAGTGAATGCTTGCAGGCGGGTTGTGCCGATGCTCTTACTGTACTGTGTATTTTTTCCCCTTTCTATCGAACGTTCTACTCTACCCTTATGTTGAAGTACCCTGAGTTACATACGTTGAGTCTTCGGTCTTGAGGAATCGGGGCCTTAACCTTTACTTCAACAGGGCGAAATGGGTCACACCTGAGTAAGTCAGACGCTTGCATTCCCTCTACCCCGCTCGAAACCTTCGAGCACAGCGCGGACATTGCCCCCGAGTGTCTCCATATGATAACCTCTGAAAGGCACAAACTGGTGAAGACGTGACATGTATTCGCGGAACGAGCTTACCCTTCCATTATGAAGAGCGTCGGTTTTCCAAGGTTTGCGATGGTCTGGCCGATAACAGCGTAACAAGCCTGAGATAGTTTGAAGTCGCCTATAGGATCATCCACGAAAGTATCGACGCCAAGGCTGAAGAGTTGTACAATCAGCATGGACTCGGCCGTAAAGTGGAGTATCAGACGACCTCACGAGTAGGTACGCGGGGTTGAAGTTACGGATATTTACAATGGCTGTCTTAAGAGCGGTGCAATAATCGTCGTCTTGGGTGCCTCGCGGTAGAGGATAGTTGAAATTGGTGCCAGTGCCCTCGCCAGTGCCGTTCTCTGTCGCCTCTCCTGTGTAATCTGTGGGAAGAATGGGATAACAGGTCGGGTTTGAAGAAGAAACCCGTACAAGGATAATCATCCACGGCGTGGAGAGAGGCGTAATGAACGCTTCGGTCTGCGTAGAAGATTTGCTGTGCTGTGATGCGAGACGAAAGCGAAATTAGTGTATCGGTGGATTGGGGATAGAAAGTATGTGGGTCTGGAAGGGGGGGGAGGGGACTTGCTTCCGTTTCCGTGGTGATAGTCGATATCGAGGATGGCGATCCGAAGTCGCTCAGGCGGCTCAGGCTCCGTCTCTGCGGGTCCAAGAGACGAGCATTGCAAAAACCGCGCGGCGACGGCTACATTGTTGACGAAGCAGTATCCACCGCAGAGAGAAGTGCCCGCGTGGTGGCCGGGTGGACGACTGGTGCCAGCGGTAAGTCAACTCTGGTGCGAAAAAAAGTGGTGGCGGTGGTGGGAGGAAATGCGCCCGGGACTCGGGATGGACTGACTGACCACAAGGCGAATATGCCTCTTTGGGGTCCATAGGGCTCTGACGTCGTTGCGAGTTCCTGGGTGGCGGACAGCGCGACGCGGACAGAAGCGATGACCGACGAATAGGTCGCTGTAGTTTCACGAGAGAGAGAGAGAGAGATTATGATCAAAAACGAACCGACTGAGTTGGTGGGAAACACGACGCGACTGCTACTAACTCTTGGTGATGGGACAACTGAGATCAAAGCAGTAGTAACCTAGAGAGATGGTTTATTTCAGAAGTAATGCGAACATGCCTGATCGACGAACCTGCTTGGGCGACGGGAGAAAGGGAACCGACGTCGGTCTCTCTTGATACCGTGACAGGGAGCAGCTTCGGATGCGGGAACGTTTCGGGTATTACGGCGACCTGAGGAAAAAATGCAAGTTGGCGGCTGGTAAGACACGGATGCACACATATTATTGTCAGCGACAGTGATACCGTACTGCCCCCACTTCGGACCCAATTATCATACGCGTTCCTCAAGTAGTCTAGATATTCACGACCGTGTACCATCTCGACGTAGCGGATGATATCCAGCCCCGGGTTCTGGGATGACGAGCTTGCTGACTCTAAACTAAACAGCGAAGGGTTCGCTTCGAGCTCGTTCTTGATCAACAGCAAGCGAGCGGGGCTCTCGAAGTAAGGTTGTTTGTCCCCGGAAAGGATTTCATAGGGAGGATCGTGCAGGAGACAGTCGGGATCCCAGAACACCTTCATACTAGTGGTTTGACCCGATCCGTCTCACGCGTATCGCTAATCTCGATCAATTCGGGGATCGATGATCGTTATAAGCTTGGCTTACTTCAACCACTCGACCGTCTGCCGGTCTTCCGTCTTTACTTGCGAGTCATCTGACATGGTTTTCTCGTTCGATTCGAGTTAGTTCCATATGAACTGTCGTGTGGATGAGTTCGGTACTATCTAAACTGGTTGTAGAGTTATCGCTTGGCCATGGGAGGCCGCTCAAAGCAACATCCAGTGATAGTGACTCTGTCATCTCTCTCTCGTCCTCCGATTCAGAGGTATGTCTCTTATTTGGGATGTGAGCTTGCCATTGTATTGAAAGGCCCCGTGTGATTTACAGAGAGAAGAAGAGACCGAAAGCTCAGAGACTCGGACGCGTCATGACATGTCCTGGGGGGGTGTGTACTTCGACTTTTCGTCTATACCGATTAATTCTAAGGCCTCTCGAAACAGAGACATCTACGGATAGTAAGTATCCCATACCATTTCGCCGACTAAGGTATCTTCATTGGGTTGTTCAAGGTATCGCCACTCCAGTCCGCTCTGTTCCCGAAGGGAGACGTACAAGTGGTCATCAAATTTCTCAGGCCAGAACTGTGATATTATTCTGTTATTCGCATCAGTTCACGACTTTTCTAACCTCGTCCTGCCTAGCGACCACTGAAGATGCCAGAGATATTCCGCTCCCAGACCACCTCGGCCACGAGCGTCTTTACACAGCCACGTTCTCGCGACGCGCCGCAACGTCAGACAGTTCAATCGGAAAGGTCTGCGCCAGCTTTCCAGCTCGGGTCGTCTTCTGTGGATCGACAAGCAAGGCATGCCAGACATTTTCGTGCTCGTCAGAATGTGCTCACCAGGTATTCTAGTATTGGTTCGGTTCTCCTCGAGTCGTCGAGCACTTCTTCGGCAGGCAGAGAACGGCTTCGTCCTTCAGCCGGCCCCCTACTCCCAGAGGAGGCGAAGCCAGCTCGTCCGCATCCCTCCGTAGCCGATGCGGGTGTTGCCCCTCCATCTGAGCTCCCTCCTCTCCTTAACCTCAGGGGAAAACTTGCATTACCCCCTCGCATCATTTGTCATTCTGCTCATGCCCAGCAGCGAATGGAGCGTCTCAAAATATCATGGGGGGTACAACTTGAACTTGCCCGTGGGGTTCTTTCCGAGGATTGGACTTGGGATGATGTGACGATCGAAAGTCTCAAACGCCTTCAGGGCCTCAATGCTGATGCGGCTCCAAAAGTTCGCTCAATCATGCTAAAAGATCCGGCAGAAGATCAGGCTCAGGTTTCAGATGTATGGTGAGCTGGGGTCCAAAGCATACCGCGGTTGTGCGACTGAAAGTTCTGGGGTAGGGAAGAGTACGACCGAGAACAGGATGCCGTCCTAGAAGGTCAATCCCGAGGCCTGGGCCTTAGAGGCGAGTGGAAAGGCGTGCCAGACTGGTACGGAGGCAAGATTGAGCAAGTAGTCAAGCTCTCAAAGGTCTCAAAGCCTAATAGCGACGACACCTTCGACTATCGCCTTGGTCGGCCGGAGCTGAAAAAATCCACCCGCTTCGCCCGGTTCCTAGGCTCGCGTCGCATACTTAAAGTGAAGCCGGATAAGAACCTTCGTTACGAGAAGGACAGTAAGATTCGCGAGCACCTCAACGGTTCCTTTGTACTGTGCGGCCGAATCTTCGTGCCATTTGCGTCGAAAGATGGCGGGGTCTATATGATGGAAACCAATGAGGACCGAGATCGTCAGCATGACAGGGAACAGGGTGACGATAAACGGATGTCCTATTGGGATTTCATCGAGTGGCACAACCCGCTGGACTTGAACCAGAATCAAGTATAGACACTTGTGCTTCTCCTGTGTCCCTTTCCTGACTTTGTTCGTCGCAGCCGTTAAGCAAATGGGTTACAAGGTTTGAGCTCGGTCTCTCAACGACCATCCCCGTCGTTCAATTCGAGCCCGAGAATATCTCTTTCCTCGGGGATATCGGTGAGTGCGTCGCCTAATACCGCAAGCGCGTTTACGAAACGTCTCCCCCATCCCAGAGGCGCCTCAGGACGGCGGAGGATCCAGTTCCGATAAGATCCTTACCGATGGGTGTGGATTTATAAACGGGGCGGCCTTATCGCTCATCGCAAGCTGCCTCAGTCTCCCGAGCCCCCCAACTGCTGTGCAAGGACGCGTGGCCGGCTCAAAGGGGCTGTGGATTTTGCACCCTGACGATAGGTCTCCCACGGAACCCCCGCGGATCTGGATTCGGAAATCGCAACAAAAAGTCAAACTTCTCAATCTGGAAAAAGGCAGCGCGCACGTCATCTTCGACCTCGTGCAGCAGTCCACGCGCATCACGGCCCCCGCTCGCCTCAATTATCAATTTATCATCAATTTGGCGGAAAATGGGGTCGATCACGAGGTCCTTCGAGAGCTGATGCGTGAAGGCATGGCCGAAGAATTCACGACTTTAACCCAATGGGATGGTCCACATGCCATGCCATTGCTTTGGAATGCGGTCAATAAGCTGGGAAACGTCACCAGGACGCATCTGCAGGAATTGGCGCTTGGACTCGCGCGAGCGATTGGCCTAGCTAATCGACGAGACATGGATCTCCTAGATGAAGACGATGAAGAGGACGATGAAGAGGAGGCGTCGCTGTACCAGCAGGTGATGGAGCTGATACAGGCAGGGTTCGACCCTAAGAGCTCTCCGTATCTCTACGATAAGATGCGATACGTAGTCCGGACAGCCATAGATCAATACTCGAACAACTATCGTATCCGGGTCAAACAATCCGCTCAGGCCTTCATCGTGCCGGGTGTGTATATTATCTGCCGCGTCTCTAAACGTGAAGCCTCAACCTGGATTCGTTATAGACCCTCTCGACGTCTTAGAGGAAGGGCAAATCCATTTCAGGTCGTCTCAGGAGATAGCGGACCCACTAAACACGACGAATCCTTGCACTATACGGGGGGATGTTCTTGCAAGTCGTATTTCTGTAGCCAGCCGGTAGCACCCTCTGACTCCACATCAGGTTGGCCGAAATCCCACCATGGTTGCCTCGGATATTCAAAAGGTAGCTCATGCCTTTGCGCTTGACTTTGGATTCAGAGCATTCTCCTAGGTTAAGGCTGTCGAGCACGAAAAATTGGCCGATTACACCAATGTAATCGTGTTTTCGACAAAGGGCTCGCGCTCATTAGCAAGCTTGCTTGCCGGCGGTGGTTCGTCCTCTCCCTTCCCGCTACTATTTGGTGAAACAAAAAATTGACCACGCGAATGACTATCCGCCTAGACTATGATGGAGGTGCGTCCGAAAGTCATTTCCTTCTGTCCTAATGCTTACACGAGGCAAAGACACGGTCATGCTCAATTGGGCGCCATCGGTGGTTGAAAACTTTAAACAACCCAATGTCGTCGACAAGCCTAATGGCTTTGAAAAAGACTACTTTCAGGCGCATGTGGATCTTGTTAAGGACTTCCTTCATCGACATCAACACTCGCCTTCCGGCCGAGTTCAAACACTATTCCTGTCGGCTGTGCTCCGGGGCTTGGATGACGATTATGTTGGGAAGTACTCGACCTTCCACTCCTATGCGGCCTATACGAGGGGATACTCAGACCCAGAAACCATTCGGCTGGCGTACATGTGGGGTTCGAGTTTCTTCTTTCTCGGCAGAATCTCATGTCTCGTAGGTTCACCACCTGCCTCGACTCGAAGAAGACGGGCCATCGCGTCCAGCAGGCCGCCCTCAAGAACGACTCCACACGGTATGGGTATGGCAAGCCCGATTGCCTGTGCGACGTCAAGAAATTGAACGAATCGGGCCAGACTCGGGGCACCGTAAGGCGGCCAAATGACCTTGGCCCATTTATCCTCGATGTTTTGCAAGAGTATGGCAAGGAACTTACCGACGCCTACCTGGGCAACTACGAAAAGCTCGTCGGGCCTAGGTCCAAGCAAGACCATGACCTCTTGAAGCCGTACGTGGATGTCCAAGCAAGATTATCGGAGATGGAGTCACTACCGCGGGTGAACGTCAAGGATCTCATTCGGGAGGCGCGCCAGGAGCTCAAGATGATTGAAGATCACGTGAATCTGATGAAGGAAAAGTGGCCAAAGGCCGCCAATACAAAGAAAAAAACGGGGTCGACGCGATACCACGAGCTGGATGCTCTTCGGCGGACGTTTGCCTCGGGAGTAGATGCGCCTCACTTGTCGCTGCTCCGAGTCGGTGATGTCCCCGCCATTCGCGCGTCGTACGCATATAAGTTGTGCTACGTGAATAAACCCAGTTTTGCCTTCAGCATGGCCTTCAAGGACCTCTGCCAGATGAAGGCTCGGGCGTCGGGAGGGACTATGTGGTGTCCTGAGCTCGCCGAGCTCATGGAGATCCCAAAGAGTACTGTGCGCACGTTGTCCGTGCTTCGATCGCGGACACATGTATGATACCTTCTACCCTACTTTTATTTTCTGTTTCGGTCAGCATGTTTTATACCATCTAGAGTTAACCGATCTATCTTGTATCCGTCACGCACGTCCCATGATGTACGATACATCCTAATTAATATTGATCTAGGCTTCTTTCGATTGCCGTCCCGTGACTACGTAAGGCTACGCAGATAGTAGGATCGGAGCGCTCACCAGCCCCTGTCTTGGCTTGAAAGGAATAACGGTCTCACGGTGCTGTGTGGTGGCCATGCCGTGCTTTGGATTTACGGCCTTGCTTTTGTCCTTGTAGCAAGACGTGAAGTCGCACACTCTCATGGGTCGCTGGACACAATATGACGAGGTTTGAAACTCTTTCTTTCTTTCCTCACACTGTGCGGTACTATCCGTCCATGTAGGATAGCTATCGGCTCCCGGAAGGCATGAGACGAGTCGGCTACGACGCTGATTCCGGCCGATACTACTTCAGCGATGTGCGCGGCGGAGCGTGGGAGGGACAGCCACACGCGTATTACGGAGAGATGAGGCGGGGTACGTGTGTGCTTTAGAGATTTTGATGCTGACTTTGATGCGTTTAACATGGCGATAATGGCAGTCTCGAACTCTTCTACCGCTACCACTACCACTACCACAAGTATGGCTACGGAGAGCAGCGATGGCGCGGAGGGCAAGAGTCGACGTTGGAATGGTTTTGCGCTCCTATTGGCTCGTTGGGGTACGCTGTAAGTAATTTTAGGCCTTGGTAGCCTTTAACCTACGATTGCTCAACTCTGATGTGCAGACGACGAGGAAGACGAACTAAAGAAGGAAGCGAGTAAGGGAGAAAGACGGATAAACACCCAAGGTTCTTCGACAGCGGATGGGTGATATTATGTTGAACAGCGGGTTCAGTCGTGGGACTAACACTTCGAAATCAAGTGATCCAGTGTATGCATGATGCGGACATTTGTTGGACATTATATGGTACCGTGATGACTGATTGTGATTGCGATTCTACCCGCGGTCGGGTCGTTCGAGTACATGCCCGTCGAGGCTGCCCGTCGCCTGCTAGGGAATGTGAAGCTTTTCCTATTTGCGCCGCCCCTTCACCTCGAAGATCCGAATATCTTGCGTCTACTTGCTCGTTGGAATACTTGGCGAAGAGTCGACGCAAGCGGCTGTACCTGGAAAAGTGCACAGCCATGTTTGGGCACCATCGTTGACATGCCCAAGAGTTGCCACGACCACGACAGAAATCATGGGCAAAGACGCACCACTTTATCCCACATATTCCATGGTCATGAACATTGAGCTATGGTAAAGTTAAAGGGCTAGTTGTGCCAGTGCGACGCGGCTTAGAAGTACATTTGGCTGAAAATGGGTTCCCATTCTCGAATGTACAGGAATGGCAACACAATAATAAAAGTCCCAAACATGGACGCTACCTTGGTGTTTCTCAGAGCGATGTCCGTTCCACATCCCAGTATATGGTTCGAGCCACCGTATGAGAGTGCTTTATGAGCGGTACCCCTGAGGCAACGCGAAGAGGCCATCTAACGGTTCTTGCCATCTAGTACTGCAATGTAGTTCGCGGAAAGGATGGGGGTCGAGATCAGGAAGTCCTCAATAGACGAATTGTGACTTTCAGACCTCGGTGGCTCGGCTGGGAGTGATGGTAATGGAGCACGTGGCCGGCACGTGGCCCGTGGACAGGAGCTTGAAGTGAGCCGGCCTGCCACCACATTTGCGATACCTTTACCTTTCTTCCTTCATTGTTTACAACATCACGTTATGGGTCGCTGGTCGCAATATGACGAGGTTTGAATTCTTTTCATCCCTAGCTAGGGTTCTCCAGATACAATTTATCAATCTGTACAGGACGAATATCGACTCCCGGAGGGCATGAGACGAGTTGGCTACGACGCTGACTCTGGCAAGTACTTTTTCCGCGACAAAGAGGGCCATATATGGGAGGGACAGGAAGGCGCCCAGTTTGGGGAGCTGATGCGGGGTACGCCTGCAGTTTCAACTCTTCCAAATAAGCTTGACGTATTCTAACATACGAGTTGCAGTCTCGGATACCTCTGCAGTCGCCCACGGTGAAGGGGATGATGTGGAAAATGGACCCCGGCGTGAGGATGGCTATGCGCCCTTACCGGGAGATGCTGTGCGTATTTTCCCATACTCCTGACGCCCATGCGAGCGGCTAAATTTTATCTGGGCTCAGGATGGCGCACCTTACCCACGATCCTCAAGTGGCAGCCCTTATCGAATGCTTTTCACCTTTTTTCTCATCATCATCGTCGTGCTGCTACTGGTCTGGCGGCTCATCGTCTATCCCGGTTTGACACCTGCCAAATACTCAAAATGCCCCGAGGGTAGCACACGTGTGACCGTTGTGGCGGGAGACACGTGTTGGAGGATTGCGGAGGCATACGGATGTGGGTTGGACGGGTTGAGGGAGGTGAACGCGAACTTGGTGTGTGAGAGACTGTTGCCCGGAGACCAGATCTGTGTACCGTCTGTGGTGGATGGGGATGTTTCCTAAGCTTACGGAATGACGTCAGTGCCATATTCAGTTAGTTGTTCCGGATCCACGCGAGATGGACACCGAAGCCTGACCCTCGGCTGGGTTTGTAACCCTCCACTCCACGCCGCGTAAACGCATCTCTTCCCCTTACACCCACCAAGTTTCCATCATGGCTTATGATTCCCTCCTCAGGCCTAGCTATTTCAGTGGGTGACATCTATCATTCATCCCTACTCTGCCCTCACGCCATCGCTCTCTAGTCTTTTTTGGTGCACTAGTGCTCTTCGCCATCATCGAGGTAAGAATCCCATCCACCAATCCCATCGTGCAATCTCCAACCCCTTTTCCCTGCAGTTATCCATATCCGCATGGTTGACCGCACGCTACGATTCTCATCGCGACTATCTGTCCAATACCGAGCGCGATCGTGTGGAATTCCTCCTCTTTTGCTCTATCTGGACAACGTTCCTCTCCCCAATATTTCCTGCGCTGTTGTTTTTTGAGTCGACGTTGATCTTAACGGGCATCGCTGCTCATGTTATCTTGTGCGTTACTATCTATCTATCGTGGCTCCCTTTAACCGTCAACCCCTGTCAGCCTGTTCCTATCCTGGGTGTTTTGGCTCTCGGGCGCGGCTGCTATCACGGAGGCTCTTGGAGGGGGACTTAACTGCGAGTGCGTGGCGAACGCATTTGTCATCCAATTAACGCTTATGTCACATGTCAAGTCTCCACATCGTGTATTGCGGTCAGCTGAATGCCCTCGAGGCATTTGCTTGGATTATATGGTATGTATTTTCTGTTTTGGACGTCGCTATGTTCACCATAGCTCTTTCCCAGGGTTCTTTTGACGCTTGGCTTCATTGTTGTTTTGGCCCTTGCTGTACGAGCCAGACAACGAGGGGGAGGATATAATGATCGTTTCATTCCCTATTAGTTGACTCATGTCACGTGGTTAGTTTTGACCATAACCCGAATATCCTTTTGTTTTCTCCTTTTGCCATGACAGCGCCCTCATTCAGCCCCTGGTAGCCATCAAGAGCACCTTCTACAGTTGATTAGTGGAGGACAACGTCTCTTCGCTAAGGAACTGGTTCCCACTCTGATTGATCGAGCTTTCCTCTAAGCCTGTGAGGGGGTTTAGGAACGCACACGTGCTTGACGATCGTGATGTGGCTTTGTGGCATGGTCCATCCACAAGGCCGTTTCCTGGGGCCACAACTTTGTTCGTTCAACTCCGCGTCTGATCAGTGCTGCAGGAAAGATCGTACCTGTGCTCGCTTTTGTACTTTAGGTCAAAGCCATGTCCAAGCTCCATCCACAGCCACAAACCTTCTTGATGTGGCATGCGGCCCATTCTCTCCGTATTTATTGTGGTAATAGAAACACACACATCCCCTCTCCCCCTCACCAACACCTTATCCTTCCGCTCTCCCGACTGCAGCATCCGTCGCCAAGATGTTGCCCTTTCCGATTTTCGTCTTGCTTCTCTTTAGCGTAACGCTTCTTGCTCCAACCCCCACTTTGTTGATTGGTTTTATCAGGAATGCCACCCTCCAGGCATCTGTATGGAATACCCTGCCAGCGCCCATAAAATCTTCAGGTTCCGTAGCACCAGAGGCAGCCCCGTTACTACCCGCCTTGTTCTCTGCAACCACTCTTGACGCCGTGCCAACCCGTTGTGGTCCGAGTCCCATGCATGTGGCACCGAACAATACCATTCTGCATTCATTCGTGGATAATCGCATTGCCTGCGCTGCTGTACTGTTTATTGTTTCATTGGCAATGTTCAACTGTCTGGTATGTTTTTCTCTGTTTCTCGCGTCTTTTTCCAAACGTTGAGCCAGATATACAAGTTATTGGTTAAAAAATCCAACGGGAAGCATGATGCAGAGGGAAGCCCAGAGCTGTCAATGGTATGCTAACTTTGTCAGTTGGTACCTTCCTCTGACCATAGAACCCATTTTTCTTTTCTGGTTATAGTCGTCGCCATGTTTGACCCTCACAGCCTCGCCATCCCAGGAATCGGTACATGACCAGAAAGTCAACGTGTTGACACCCCTTCTGCTCTCGATTGATACCTCGAGATCGATTACTGGGTCCTTCGAGCCTGAAGGACTTCCCCGTGCAGTCACGGTACCGCCGTTCTCGTCTTTTGAGGTCGCCGTCCTCTCTGAGTTCTCCGCTCCTCTCAAACAACCTGTACCGTTTCTCCAAGTACTTACACGCGAGTTCTCAATCGATAATCCCGAAAAGGCCCGGGAGACGGACGGTGACTCGAGTCCGGTGTCGCCCCTTGCTTCGGACTCTACTTTGGTTGATCCTCCCTCAGACTCCGGTGCTCAATGTACTGATCTCGCAACTCTGAGCACATCCCCCGTTTTCTCAGCTGTTGAGATCGACGATTTCGAGCTAGAGTTGCCACAAAATACCCTAGACACTGAGGCGGCAAAGGACAACTCGGCCGCTCTCTCACTGCTCGACGCATCGAATATGCCACACCCTCAGAAAGAACAAGAACCTGGAAGTGATCCCTACGCCGACGGCATCTCCCCACTGGTTGTCGAGGATGCTTCCGGATTAGATGCCAATGGGAATGAGGTGTTTCATTATCAACCATCCCAGGCTGAGGGCCGTGATGAAGAGACGTTTACTACCAAGGAATGGACTGGACCGAAGAAACACAAGAGTCCCCCCCCGCACTCGCGACCGAAGATCAGCCCCCTTCACCTCACTTTTCCGCTTGTCTGAGCGATCGATGTCTTGGCCCTGTCCCGTCGCTATCAGCGGAGACCTCCATACCAGATGTCGTTGATACCTATAACTTTTCTCCATGGTCTTTGCTTCCATCCGACGTTACACCAAGGCAGGCTGCTGCGTATGCCTCGGACGATATTCACGTGGGACTCAAAGCCCGAGGCGAGGGAACGAGCGCATCTGTCAACCGGTGTTCATCCGCCGACGATCTCGGCAGCAAGTTCAAAGCCGCGAAGGCTGTTCACGGTAGTTATTTTGGTTATTTGGCTGTTCAGTTCAATGTTTTGATATGATCGAATCTGCCAGATCACATCGATCGCACCGCGACCCCCTCACGTGATATCATTGATGATGACACTACCGGTGAGACATTAGATCTAATCTACTTCAGTTTATGCCTAACTGTCTAACCCGGTTCTTCACCAGCGCACAGTCAAGTAACAATCCTCAGAGCAGATGCGCCTATCTTCGAACCACTCAGCTCAGGAACAGACAAAGTGGTTTTACTTCCTGAGTTATCGTCCGTAGGATTAAAGGCTTCTATTCATGCTCGTCGGGACGAGATATCACAGACGGAGGGATGTGTCGGGGTGTCTGAGTCGATGCATGCGACAAGGCGAGCATGCGCACTCGCGACTACGTCTGAGATCGCCCGCGACTCTCCAGAGCTCTCTTCCAAGGACGACGGGTTCCAAGCCTCGGCTGAAGCTGCGGGAGAGCTACAATCGTCAGAAGATACAACAACCGGAATGTCAATTTTGCCTGGCATCGTCAGCGGAATTCATGCCTCCATCCATGCACCTCAACCCTCAAGTACGACGACTCCCGAGGCACATGATGACGCCACAGATACGTTGGAGCAGACGAGTCACGCTGGGATGCGTTCGAATTCAAGTCCAACGGATAAGGACACGCGGAGTGGCTTGAGTGCTTCCATTCACGCTCGTCATTCAAGCCAGGACGTGCGGCTTACAGACACACACACCGCCGACACGCCGAACTGGGCTGCTGCTGTCGCTAGAGAACAAGACTCCTCAACGTCACCCGGAAGCAGCGTCCTGGCTGAGCGCAACGACTCGCCAGGCGCAGTGCTCGACGAAGATGCGCCAGAGCTACAATTACCGACCACTACGAGGTGCGCCGCCAACGATCAGCAGCAGCAGGACGGGTCCGTTGACGGCTCCGATCGATCTTCGGACCACGCAGCAGACGACCAGGACAGCACGACAAGCACCGGCCTGACCGACGACGGACTCGACGAGGCAGACGACCGGGCGACTGGTGAACAACTCGAAGGATTCGAGTCCGCCGCGCAGTCGCAGCAGACGCACAGCGTCGGTCGGGGCAAAAAGTCACGGCGATGCCGGCAAAAGTACTTGCCACCGCCCCGCATGCGCGATCCGCATGCGCCACCGTTCGATATCCCGGCCACTCAAATGCATGCGCCTACCCCTAACGCTGTGGCCGCCGCGCTACCCGCCACCTCGGGCGGACAGTACTATCATCATCACGGACATACGCCCCCGCCATCTCTTCATCGCCCCATTTCCGCCCCATACCTCATGGTACCGCCAAATAGCTTCATGCCGAACCGACTCGAACAACATACCCCTTATCACCATCCACAGTATATGGTTTCGCCTCACCGACCCGAACAATATCCCCCTTATTACCAACCACAACATATCGGTTCCCCATCGCATATGGCAGCCCCCTATCCCCCACCCGTTCCTGGTTTCCAGTTGCCTGGTCCTTCCTATCCAACGGCAACGGGCTATTTCCATGGGCCACACCCTCAACAGTTTTCTCCTCAAGCGCCGCTGTACGGACGCTAGTTTCTCTACTTTTTTTTCTCTCTCTGTTGTCTCCTTCCTCTCGTCTTCATTCCATCGCCTCGAAATTTCACGATAGTTTTACTGTATTCACAACTCCCCCACCTCCTTTCCTACATTACGCAGCACTCACCCTCACAGACTCTCTGTGGAGATAATATATCCCTTTACCTTGCTTGCACCATAACACCCACCCCGCGCTGTCTCACAATCATTTGGATATTTCAACCAAGAACACCAGAGGTATATGATTGCCTGTGTGGCCCGGCATACGCCGCGAACTCGAAGACGATTTGTGGGAGGCCCGGATTGATTGGTCGACAGTGGTATTTAGCGAGTGGGATGGCAGGCACTCGCTTGGTCATAGACATAGATGCGTCCGCCGTTATCACCACTAGGGAAACATCCATGAGGTTCGATAATATGGTCTGTATGGAAGTACAACACCCACACGACAAGTGGCTTTTCGCCGTTGTACGGATCGCCCACGGAGAAGTGGCCAATGTCGGAGTCTGGTCGTGCGATGACCTCGCCATTCGAGATGTCGTCGCCCGATCTGCGCACGTCCCAGAACCGAACGCAACCTGTTTTAGCACGAATAAAGAAGTTATATCATATGAGCGAACGAGCAGGCGAGAGTGCATGTGGTGGAATCTCACCGTCTGACCCACCCGTCACGACTCCCATTCCCCTCCCACACCACCCATCTACCCAGACGGCATCGACGATCCCCCACGTGTCCCCACTCAAGCAGCAGTCCTCTTCCCAATGCAGGAACCTACTCATCGGCTCCCGGCTGCGCCCCATGAATCGAGAGTCATAAACGTGTAGCTCGTCGTCGCTACGAGCGACGGCAAGCAGCAGTCCATCGCGGCTGAATTTGACGGCGGTCACTTCACCTTCGCACGACTCGTGTTCTGGATCGACGTAGAGTGTGTCCAACTGTATATGCTGCAGTGGACGTCGCCCATCCTTTCGGCGGACGTCATATAGTCTCAGATGATGCTTGCCTTCATCAGCAGCTGTGCACAGTGCTAGTTTTTCACCTGTGGAGAGTATGATATGGTCAGTTGGACTCGGAATGGAACTTTGGATGGGACACGGATAACAAGACAGAACCTTCTGGGTCCAATCCCATGGCGTCGCCGCTTTCTCGGATATCGAACTCATATGCGCGTCTTCCTTGATCGGGATCAAATGCAACGTGGTAGCCACTGAAATCGGACATATCCTGTGCTTCAGAGGAAGCAAAAAGCGCATCTGCGGAGGCACCCTTGCCCCAGACAATCGAACCGACTGGGTGATGCACTTCCTGTGGTGCAACACGCAACTCCACCGGGTCTCCAAGGGAATAGCAGTGAGACTGCGTGTGATGGACGTAAACACAGCTAGACATGTAGATGCGTGACCAAGTCCGGGCTAGCTCAGATAGAGACATACCCATTCATACACGTCACGGCCAACAAGGAATCCCTTTCCCTGTATGCCACATCATGTGGAACCCTGGGATACTCATCTGGACAAGATAAGAGTTCATGGGATGAAAGGAAAACTGCGATCACACTGACAATAACTATCGTCCAACTTTTTGCCATTCTGCCAAAGCTGGATGGTTCCATTGTTCCCAGCTGACACCATCAAATCGTCCCTAGTGAGAATCATGAGGGCTAGTGAGACATCCGGATAAGACACATACCGATTGGGATCGAAACTGATGTCATTGACGGTGTAACACTTGAGGCACGTTGGTTCAGTTTCAAGCCTCTCAGATGGTCCTGGGGATCCGATATTACAATGCCCGTGCAAGATGACTGCGAAGGTTCAGTCACAGCCCACAAATACAAGCTTCAAGTTAAAGGGAAGTCGTGCTACTCACCACTTTGATTTCGCAAGCCACCAGCTAACCATACCTGTAAAGTACCCTCGCGGTTATAGATGTTTTGAAGTTGTTCTGTTCAGAGTTGTGAGGAACTCAAATAGCCAGATATTAATTGACCAAAGCCTACCAGAAGCTTCTGTCAGTGGGTCATTGGGCTGGCCCCCTGATGTTGCACTGGAGATCGCAATAGTTCCAGGTTTTTGGGCAATCTTGTTGATAGCTGCCGGTGTTCACAAAAAGTGTTCGATTATGAGGGACTACATGACCTGGTGTGGAACTTACCTCCTCCTGCCAACCAGAAACACGATGTAACTGGTGACAGCTCGAGTTCCATCAGTGGTCTGACTCTGAGACATTCAAGCTGCTTCCTCCCATACTGTTGCTGGATTTGAGCGACTCTACGTGCCTACGTCGAGTTGTGAGTTTGAGTTCAGGCAGCACACGTGATTACCTGCCGTAACCCAAACGAACTGCTTCCGCGTTCGAGTCCCATCTGGCCTTTCGGCTACGATGTGCCTCGGTTCGACGGCTGAGCCATGGACAACCTTGGGTATACTAGCACTGGCGCAGATCACCCTCCCATCATCATCAGCATCGTCATCTTGGCTCCATGCCTCATTCTCTGTGGGCAACGGAGTGAGCCGATCTGACTCGGAGTCATCATTGGCAGTCCTTGGCTGCAATTTCGTTGATGTCATTCATCACCAAAGGCGATCTCAAAAGCGTACCGGTGGGTCCGGTGATTCGTCAGAATCGATCACGATTATTTCTCGTGGCTGGCTTCTAGTGGAGCGTTGGCGGATCGTTGTTTCCGGGTCGTCGAAGGGGATAAGGCCAGAATGCCGGGGCGTTGGTTCAGACATGCCACGCCGAGGTGTGGTCGAGCCTGAGGAGTGAGCAGTGCCACGCATGGAATCTAGTAGTGCGACGCTGCTAGCACAGGACTGAGAGGTGTCTTCTTGGTCCGAGTCGTTAAGGACTATGACATCCGGTGAATTGTAGTGACTCATGGTAAAAGTGGCAGGTGGAATACTGTAAAAGCGCGTGGCTTATCCGCGATCGCTAAGTCATAAGCGAGTCGCGGCATCTCTCGACTGTATATACTCTTGCTTTCAATCTCAAGGCACAAATGACCGTATTTTATGCACCCTTTCGCCTTCCGAGCAAGTCCGCTAACCTCGAAGCAGCGACACCATGTCCCATGCTTCTACTCTGCTTAACTGTACCATCACCAGTCTCTTGATCCAAACTAGACCCATGTACGTTTGTAGACTTAGGGCCCCTCAATGTTCGTCCAGCCCCAAGCACGAGAGAGAACCGTTTCGTGAGACCTTCGCCTTTCGCATTTGCTCGCGCAGTGACAGAAGTTTTTTGCAGCCCCACAATGGGCAATGAGAAACCCTGTTGTCGCCGGGCAGTATCTTCACTTCGTGGAGGCGAAGACGTTGTAGGTGACGTAACCACAGTCGAAGAGGACGTCGCTGAATCGTTGGGAAGAAGTAGATTGGATGACAGTATGATGTCTGTGGACTCATCCGTCTGCGCAGAGGAGTGTGACGCAGTCGGGCTAGGTGTCACCTGGTAGTTTTCTTCCTGAAAGTTCTCAAGGGCGTGGAGAAACGAACGTGGTCGCGATGTCGGCCGAATGCGAACCACTGGGTGAGTTGCTTCGTTCTGCTGACAAACCCCACCATCCTCCGTGTATAGGTCGGGGTAGTGGGCACTGGCGTGCGTACTGTCATCTACTGTCACCAATTCCCGATTTGAACTTCCTTTATCGAGGGCCATGAGCAGCGAGGCTGGGCGAGCTGACGTAAGAGCTGGGGTCGACTGCCAGGAAGGAAAGTCTGATAGCGTGAAAGTCGGCGTTGACGATGGTATATTAGGAGAGATGAAAGGCGTGAGCACCGGAAACACTGTTTCATAGCAGGCGTCGCACGCGCGAGCTGGCTTTCCAGATTCCTTAGCATCTGAATCAAATATGTAAAAGGTCTACGCAAATCAATTTAGTAAGATCAATAACATCTGGTTGAAACCGACATACGCTTCCGGAGCAGCTTGCACAGACGCAACGCCCACACAACCTACAATGGTGTCGCCTTCTTCGCCAACCAAACGACCTTCCGCATCGCATGCAGCTTTCCGTTCTTCCGTCGGGAATCCAAACAGCAGGTACAAAATGCTCGACCTTTCCGCGTCTTGGTCTGTTTCGCGCAACTTCAGGAGGGTGTGGCAGAGCCTGTAGCCTTCTTCTCAAATGGTTTGTGGATGCGGATGACGAAAGAGTTGAATTTGGGCGAGTCACATTTAACGACGCTAGCAAAGCCGCTTTGGCATTCCGTATTGCGGTGCTCCATTCATCACGTTCATCTTCGCTGGCTGGATATATAAAAATCAGAGAATCAGAGAATGCAAGACACGCGGCTTTAGAGTCATTTTACCCGCATAAACGGCGAATGAGCCTTCTGGACTCCACACCTCGAGCCTGTATTCCTCTCCAACCTTTGTCGGCGGGGTAACAACAATCTCCAAGTCAACGAGTTCTGCCTTGCCTTTGAACCACCACCTGTCATCGCAACTGGCGCTGCTGGTCTGGCGTTTCTTCGTCCTGTTCGGACCGATGACACTCCGGTTCGATGGGGCGCTCGAATTAGGGCGAGTGGGGGAAATAGGTTGCACTGTTGGTGAGAGGCCATTCCCAGCACTGCCTATCTGTGCACGGCGGCGTACCACAGATAGTTCTGCGTCGCTGCGGCTGCGTGTACGCACCACCATTGCACGCGAGGAAAGTCCAGCCTTTACTCCTTTCCAGTCCCAACGCTCTGCGGTTTCGCTGTCACCCTTATCAAGATTGGCAACCCAGAGAAGACAGTCGGAGAACAGAAGAAAGTCACGCTCTTTCGGAAAAGAGCCATGGTCGAGTTGGATAAGTGGGCCTCTCTTAAGAAACGTGCGACCAGGAGCGATAAGCTGGAAAGGTAGGTTGGGTGTACTGCGTTGCAGAGCCAGAAGACCAAGAGTTTGAGCGTGAGTGTGGAGCGATGCGTTCATAGAAGTCGTGACTAGGGATGAATATCAATTGATGTGGTGAAAGGTAGTTCAGTGTGCCACATACTTTTATCAACAAGGGCATGAACAGTCATGAGGGAGGAGTATTCAGAGTCTTCCACGTCGGTGCAATTTATGAGATCCTTGAGAAGAAGAAGGTATCTCGGACATCTCTGGACAATTGTGAGAAGCCAGTCCCGTAGCTTGAGTTTTCCACATCGAGGGTCGGTTTCCTGTCTAGCGACAAATGCAGAGAACGTAGTGTTAGTGTTGATGAGTGATGTCAACACAGCTAAGGATGCGCCGAACGAGGTAACAAACGGGGTGTACAGAGACAGATACGGAAAATGCGACAGGAGAACAGGGGACAAATGTGGTGGAGGATTTGAGTGTGATTCAGGGGGAATGGTGGGTTGAAGGAGTTCGTGGAGAGAAGAGAAGAATGCACGATGAAGGTTCCAGATATCAATAAAATTGGAGAATACGGATGTGAGGTCTGCGCGGCTGAGAAGAGAATGCGATGTATCGAGCGCAGCGATAATAGGAGTAAGAAAGAGCTGTTGGGTTAGCATAGTCAGAACACGCCGAACCAGGAGCTCACGGAGTCGAGCTTACTTCATAAATAAGATCAAGGCCTTGGACATATGTTCGTTCTGTTTCATAGAACTCCTGAATTATCCTGCGCCGCTTTGCGTCGCGCTCTTTATCAGAGGCCTGATAACGACGTCTCCGAACGCCTTTCCGGTGGCGGTCCATGGAGGCTTGTCTCGATGATAATTTATTGGTCGGAGAGGTGATTGGGGTATGGGATGTGCCATGTTCCGAGAGGGACTCGAAAGAGACAAGGCTAACGACGGATTGCCTGTTTAAGTGGAAATTAGGAGTGGCGGGAAGGGATATGCGACGAAAAGGAAATTGAATGACAAATGGTTGTGGTGAGACAGGCGATGATATAGAAGTACTGTCTAGATCTGTGGAGGGGAAAAGCAATTGGGTGGGGGACGACATTGGATGAGCGTAAGAGATGACCTTGACTGACCACTCCCCCTGGGGCGGATAACTATATGCGTGCGTGTATGTGCGCCCGCCCGATCTAGCTTACGCGCCGGGCCTGCCTAATCCAGTCATCCCCTTGCCGGTCCGATGTTCTCGGCACGATCCGAAGACTGTATAGTTCTGTCCCAGGCCACTGGCCGACCTGCAACCTATTCCTCTATCCTGTCTTCAACGCATCAACGTCGATATGACATCTGACCTCGAATGGCTTCTCTTACGGGTACGTGAGACCCTTTCAACGCGCCACTTGATGTGACATCTTCGTAGGGAAACAATTCTTTCATCGTCAAGCGGCTCCCCGATGGACCCATCTTCTCTAAAGAACCGGTGGGTACCTCGGTCAAGCTCAACGCATATTGTGACTCACAAGCCCGCAGGGAAACCTCGTTAACATACACTCACAAAAATTTTCCGGTCTCGCTAATGCTAAGGTCAGCGTGTCGCGCCGCGTTCACGTCCTTATAATTGAAGCCCGCTTCGCTCTTAGACCATCGACGTGAAGCCATCGGTAAATGGCATTGCCATTACACATCGGAAGAAGTCTGCGAGCCCCCATCTCGTCCGCTCTGCGTACGCTTCCACTACCATTGGCAGTCGAAGCGGCCCTCGTCGTGCCCTTGGCATTGCTGCACAACCGGCCAAACGCGGGTACCGTCCAGACCTCCGTGCAGTAAGCTTCTACCTTTTATGTTGCCATTCGTATACGATTCGCCTTTATTGTAAAACCACCGCATTCTCGTTAGAACCCACTGGAGACGCTGTCCCGCGTCATGAAGGATGGGCGTGGACATGTTTGCAAGATAGATCCTAACCCAGATGGGGCGGATCAAACTCCTCTGAGTCATCGTCATACGCTATCGGAGCTCGTTCGATTCTTCGCGAGTCGCCGACGAATTGGCGATAACATTGCTACTTCGTCCCTCTCCCTTCCTCTGTCGTCCCTTTTGTCTCAGACCATCACTTCCTTAACTGACCTCACTTAATTAGGCCACCCTCGCTCGTGTATCTGCCCTCGTCGCTGCACAAAAGGAACCGAAAGCAGCACCGCCGAAGAAAACCCGTGGTAAAAAGGCGAAGGTGTTGGCCTGAGTACTTTATCTCTCTTATTGCACCGAGATGTCACTTGCGTGATTATTGCGTGAAGGGCAATATGATATGTTTCGGTGCTTGTCCAGCAGTCCCCCGAGTGCCTTGAATCCCAAGGCGCATGTCTCACTAGGATTTAGGCACGAAAATATGGCTAGTTGCGTACATTCTTCATTGAATACCTATGTACAGTCTAGGTCGTTTCTCGTCTATCATTCCGAGCTCGTTGCATTGTATCATTTCCGGCGAGAGTCAAGCGCGAACCAGGCATTTGTGATTCCTGGGCCTCAGACCGGGATGAACTTCACGCATGCATCAGGATCCCCATTGATGGTCTGGATATCTGGTTGCCTTAGCACGGTATGCACAGTCCTTGCATTAGGAAGATAAACAAGTAATTGCAAAAACTATACATCGCATTCCAGATAGGTTGCATACATACATACTAAGTCAAAATATAAATGTGCACAAGACAAGTAATTTCCTCATATCACAACATGTGAACAGTATTTAGCTTCAGATGGCAACCTTGCCTCCTGGTTGGGAGATACGTGCGTTGACCCTGGACGCACCACTCTGCTCTCGATGCTGCCAATTCTCGTCTACCTTGCGCTGTGGATTCTCACGTAGACGCCGCTCGTTTTCATGCACACTGTGAATTTTGCGACGCTCCTTTTTGGGCGGCGCATCTTCGTCATTGTGTGCATGCTCAGTGGTCGGTTCGGTTCCACGTGCCGAAGGGCGAGGGTAGTCTGCAGGCTCTGCAGGTGACGCCGAGACGGCTTCATCGCTGAGCCATGGATACAAAAGTGTTACCTGATAGGCCCCTATAGAGTCACCAATGCGTTATGAGAAACTAACACTTGGGTGTTCGACCGAGCAGGTCGAAGAGATAGACGTCTCCCTCCGACTCTCACTGTCGATGGTACGTGAGACCGAGACTAACGACTTTGTGGGTGACATACTAGCGGGTGAGTGCTGAGACATGACCGTAGGGTGGGATGATGGCTGTCCGTGGTAGGGACGTCTGAATTGCCATATGACCTTCCCCGTGGCCATGACGTCATTCGCATACTCCCACCTTCCAACCAGCTATTCACGAGCAGCATCATGTCAGGGACTACTCTTGAGGCACTCTCATCAAGCAAATCATTCGGAGGAAGCCTCACCAAATACAAATTTAAAGTAGGTCGTTGCCTTTCACCTCCCTTTACCTGTTTGGCGCTTGTTTATAGCATCGAACTTGGTCTGTAGTCTGCAGCTCTCGGTGGTCTAGATGCCAGGTTCAATCTGTTCTTACCTGAAAGCGCTGCAAAAGCAAAGGTTCCGGTTCTTTTCTATCTGGCAGGTCTAACTTGCACGGAAGACAACGGGTGCGTTGGGCCTGGATCAGTGACACGCAATCACTTGTATACTCAACCACCGCTCAGCGCACAAAAGGGAAGCTTCCTTGGCCCCGCTTCCAAGGAAGGGATTGCCATCCTTTTTGCTGACACTTCACCACGTGGTGCGGGCGTCGAAGGCGAAGATGATGATTGGGATTTTGGCACAGGTGTGGTCTGCGGCTGCTGATGGTGCTCACAATTCATCATTTTCTCTTCCCAGGGGCCGGCTTTTATCTAGACGCCACGAAACCCAAATATGCTCTGCATTACAACATGCGCACGCACATCCGATTTGAGCTCCCGCAAGTACTGGAAATTTCCGGTTTACCCATCGTGAACGCCTGCATTTGTTTCTCTCCACTCGAGCTGAACGGGGTATAGGATATCACGCGTATGTCTATCTTTGGCCACAGCATGGGTGGCCATGGGGCGTTGTGCACATACCTCGCATCAAAGACGAAACCGTACCGTTCTGTGTCGGCCTTTGCGCCCATATCAAACCCTATCAATGCTCCGTGGGGACAGAAAGCTTTCACTGGATACTTGCAGGGTGGTGTTAATGAGGCGAAGGAACAATATGACGCTACCGAACTGATCAGCAGGCATTCTGACCCTGTACACATTCTTATCGACTACGTATGTCGCAATCGCCCTCCATCCCGTAGATGATTGAGGAGAAAATGCACAGGGAACTGCCGACGATTTCTACAAAGCCGGACAACTTCTTCCAGAGAACTTTCTCGCGGCTGCACGTAAGGCAGGCTACGACGAAGCACATGTTCGTGTCAGAGAGCAAGTGGGCCATGATCATAGCTACTATTTCGTAAGTATAATAGCGATTCTTCGCGTCGACAGGCCGGCTCAGTTCGTCACTTGGTTAGGTATCCACTTTCGCGGAAGAACACGTGCATTGTAAGAGAGAATCGATTTCTATTTGCTACTGATTCCAGCGCACTTTTTCAGTCCACGCCGGGTTTTTGAAGGCATGAAAACTATCCTCAGGGAAATGAGCATTTCTATGTTTCTGTGGGGGAGGGATAAACGGAGATCAAGTCACTGCGAGAACCTGAAGGCATGAACAATCATGTACAGTAGACAGACTCAGATCCAGACGGGGACAGGAAGGTAACAGCCACAAGCCGCAAAACAACAAAGTTCAGGTCTCAGAAACTCGTTCTTGATAAGCTATCTCCAGGTCTTCCAGGTCACTGTCTATCCACGAAGCTTGCAGAGCCATAGCGATGGTCGACCGAGTTGTATAGTTGTATCGTAATAGCCCCTTGACAAGCGACAGTGCTATAGGTTTGTTAATGCCACCGCCGATAAAAAAAACTGGTATGATGGCAATGAAAAGCACACCGGAAGGCAGAGTGTTCCAGATGTCCGCGGAAAAGTCGACATTCCCACGTACGATCCTCTGTTTCGTTTCAAGTTCACTAGATGTAGAAATTTGCGAGGCATCACCGTAATTACTCTCGTATGCAGATGCAGTGGCTTGATGCCGATCGAAGGGGTGACAACCTCTATAATGACAGGTGGTCAATCATGCTGTGAAGGATCGGGCTGCTTACGATAGCATAATGTACAGGACGACGCCGACACTCCAACAGTCTGCGGGCATTCCAACGTATTTCAGATCTTTAGAGTCGAGGGCAAGGATGCCCTCAGGAGGTAAGTAAGACACCGTGCCGCAAACATTTAACGTCGACCTCGCTGCCCGTGGGCGAGCGAGTCCAAAATCGGCTAGTTGCACATGAGGGTAAGGCCCTGGGGTGTGCAGCAAGATGTTTTCGGGCTAAGAAAACACTGAGTATGATATCTTCAAGCCAGAAATCAATGAAACCTTTATATCTTGTTTGACGAGGAGCGAGGATCGTTAATCGCCTTCGAGCATAAGATATATGACGCACCCCTGTGAGAAATTTCCTTTCTGTGAAGGTAGTCCAACGCTTTTAGGAGTTGGTACATGATGTATTTTGCTTCGCCTTCGCATAATCGACCTTCACTTTCCTCGTGACTCGTGATGTAAGTGAACAAGTCGCCGCCGGTGCACAGCTGCAGAAAGATATGTCTGACCATGATGGTGAGTTACGACGTGAGACAGTACACAAATAACCGAACAAAAAACGGTTGTGCTCTTCCACTGCAAGGATTCGATTAATATTAGGCTGTCCCAGGGACAAGTCAGTATATGGTGATGGAGACCTGGGAGTTCATACATGTTGAACGGCGGTGAGTATATCTACTTCCTTGAAGAGACTCGAAACTTCCTTCCCGTTCTTGGCTTTTATAATTTTACAAGCGACTTGTCGACGCCTCCGGCGATCCATAGCTAGATGAACGGTCGCAAAGCTCCCGCTTCCAAGGCTATGTGAAGTTACAACGAAGTCACCTATTCTCTGGGTTTTTTTTTCGGGTAGTTTATCTGCATACAGTATGGCATGCAGGGGACTCAACTTTCTGAGCAGGTTGTGTTGGCGGGGTTGGGTCAAAGATGGAAGCCCTCTCTCTGCACTGTGTCCTTAGATGTATGCACTTGAATCCTGGCAATCGGAGGATCAGCAGCTGATTCAGGCGTCCAGCGTAATAGATAGTACCCACTTCGCGAAAAAGGAAGTTCCATGATATCGCCATCCATAAGCAGCACGGATGAGCGCCGAACCTCATATCCGTTCAAAGTGAACCCATTTGTAGAGAGATCCTTCAAAAATTTACGAGTCGAAGTCGAGAGAGGCTAAAGCGGTCATCCAAAAATACCTGACACGAGATCATGACACCGCCAGTGCTGGTGTTCACGCTGCCGAATCAAAGTATTTAGGGAGGGACGAAAGGACTGTGAGTCTACACTTACGCATATAACTTGCAATGGATGTTGGAAATGTAACCGTCCGGAATCACATATGTGCTGGAAAACCATGAAGAGTGACCTCACAAATCAAACGATGGCCCGGGCGGCGTGTCTTTACCAGAAGTCTGGGTTCCGTCCGATCGTAACAGGTTTGTTGATTACAAGGAGCAGCACTGGAGAAAAGATCCGAATCATTGCACTAGAGTGCGGAAATTTCTCACCTTCTTTCTTCCCATTTATTTTGTCCAAAGAAACAAGCTTAGCGCATATACTTTGGTCCATCGGCGTATCGAGTGGTCGCGCCAAGCCTGCTAGCAGTTTGGGTTGTCGGATTTACTGTTATAATATAAATCTGTCCCAAGTATTCCTAGCGACGTGGCTCTTCTAGTGGGGCCTGAAAAATGTCAACAAGTCAGCGACATGCTATCAAGTGATCAAGCTCAAGTGATGCAATTGGCGTAAGACGCGACGCGTCGCGTGGGGTCACACGGCCCGGCGCGGGGGGCTTGTTTGGGCTTGGAATCTGGACAGTAATTCAATGCGTAGACTTAATGCCCCCTAAGCTCATTCAGGCTATAGTAGTCTGCTCGCAGATCTAACCGCCTTTCCCTATCCAAACATAACTCTTCTGGGCGGATGTTCATAAAGACAAGGCAGCAATCTCATTCGCATTCGCGTGTCCCGGGATCATCGGCCCGGATCGGTACGCTTCAGTGCCAAATCCGTAATCTTCTTACCTCCGTAATCTTCTTACCTGTGCTATCATGGTACGCAGTAATCGTAACTCCCTGAAGATCTATCACTCACGTCTCTCAGGCACCAAAATCGAAAAATACAAACCCTAGCGGACTAGGTAGGGCAATTATCAATCGTAGAGCCAAGGATGCTCGTCAGACACAGGAATCTGGCATGGTACGCCTCAATCGTATATCCATTGCGGCGTCCCAATCTGGTTTATTAGTACACAACCGACATAGATCCATCATCTCGTTTGCGATCTGTCACACAGGAAAAAGATCTAGACGAATTCTTAAATACGGCGCAATTGGCAGGCACAGAATTTACTGCAGGTAAGTTCCCTCAGTGTTTTATATCTTTTGAGCTCATACCTCTGCCAGAGCGTCGAAACTTAAAAATAATTCAAGCCTCAGCGAGTACATATCGCAATCCGTATCTACTTTCTGAGGAAGAGGAGATATCTACCCTAAAAAAGCACAGCGAGAATAAGCAGCGTTTGCGTGTCCCGAGAAGACCACCATGGACTAAATCTATAAGTCAGGCTCAGTTGGAACGTCAGGAAAAGGATGCTTTCCTTCAGTGGAGGAGGGGTCTCGCCGAGTACGTATAGCTTTGACGCCCGCATGTGTGATATGGACTATCCTTCCTGATAACGGTTTTCGCAGGTTGCAAGACCATGATAAGTTCTTGCTGACGCCTTTCGAACGCAACCTTGAAGTGTGGAGGCAACTATGGCGGGTCATTGAACGCTCACACCTAGTCGTGCAAATCGTAGATGCTCGCAATCCGCTGAAGTTTCGATGTGAAGACCTAGAGACCTATGTCCAGGATGTGGAGGGCGCAGAAGGCGAACAAGGAACAGGGAAGGGGAAGCGTAAAAATTTCCTACTTATTAACAAGGCTGACCTTCTCACTGCCGAGCAAAGGTCAGGACGAAATGGCGGTTATAGCAGTCTTATGCTGACTCCACATCACTAGACGCGTCTGGGCAGATTTTTTTGATTCACAAGGCCTTCGCTATGCCTTCTATTCTGCAACTAGTGCCACTGCCCGACAGGAAGCACTGCGAGAGGCCTCAGTGGCTAGGGGACTTGCTGCACTTGATGAAGCTGGGGAGAGCCAGCAAATTACATCCTCAGAAGAGGACAGGGAATACGGCGGAGAACAGGGCACATCAAACTCGGAGACAAGTTCTACCGCCTCAACTGAATCGTACGAACCTATCCAATCTGCCAGTGACACTTCAGATGAAGAAGCGAATCCGGATTCTGACGAAGACACTCATGATGGCGGGGATCCCCATGCGAAAGTACTTTCAGTCCTCGAGCTGGAAGATCTGTTTATTGCATCTGCGCCGGACTTGTCGGGTGGGTTTCGGTCAGTCATCAGTTGCGTTGTTCTTCTTATAACCTGTGGTTGTGTAGAATTCCTTGATTCTTCGGGAAAGCATCCTGAAAAGCTTATTGTTGGTCTCGTGGGCTACCCGAATGTTGGGAAATCAAGTACGATCAACTCACTGCTTGGGGAGAAAAAGGTCTCAGTTTCGTCCACACCTGGCAAGACGAAACACTTTCAAACGATCAACCTGTCTGACAAAATTATTCTCTGCGACTGCCCTGGGCTGGTATTTCCGCAGTTTGCGACAACCAAGGCTGACCTTGTTTGCGACGGTGTTTTGCCCATTGACCAACTTCGCGAACATACCGGCCCTGTCTCACTGGTAGTCCGACGGGTTCCGAAAGCAGTGCTGGAGAAGATGTATGGGCTAAGTATCAAACCTTTGGGTTCAGAGGAGGGCGGCGATGGTTTACTACGTGCTGAAGACCTACTTATTTCTTACGCTGGTCGGTTCTTCTTACATATGGCCTGGGAACCACTGACTTTTGGCCAGTCGCTCGCGGGTTTACGCGCTCCGGACAAGGTAACCCCGACGAGGCTCGCGCCGCTCGTTACATTCTCAAAGATTACGTGAATGCGAAGCTCCTATATTGCCATCCCCCTCCCCAAATTTCTGCAGACGAGTTCAACTCTTCCAACTGGAAACTGGCCCTCCGGCGCCTCGCTGGAAAGAAGCGTGCACCCAACACCCGGGTCGGCAAGAGTGCTAACACGTATCCTCTTGATAGTACAGTTGGTGGGCCATCTGACCTACCGCCGATATTGGGTCAAAGCCAGAAGTCTCGGTCTCTGGACCGACAATTTTTTGATGAAACCGCAGGCCTGGCTGCTCGTCCCTTGGCCAAAGGTGCAGGGGGGAGAATACAGAGCGTCTCTCGCGCCATTCTGTATCCCCATCATCTTTCCGTGGCGAATGATGGGACCCCCCTCACAACGCAGGGTCACGGTGTACAAATCGGGACACTGATCACTGGGGGATCGCTGCAAGGAAAAAAGCATCACAAAAAGACGAAACGGACGAAGCAGAGGAGCGGGAAAGGTTACGATTAGAAGTATCGCGTAGTCTATGGCCACACAGATTGTGTAGCATAGCGAGTCTGTATTTGCAGAGGGGATATGCCGTTGTCAGTTGCCGGTGGCCGAGGCGCCCAAGAATGCAGCGAGCTCGTCACGGTCGCGCGAACGCCGCACCGACGAAGGCCAACCACATGAAGCGACGACTCGTTGCCGCCCCTACCAAGACAAGCGTTTTTGCACTCTATAGATCTCTTCTAAGACAGACAAGGCTTTTACCTCACGAGTATCTTCGGTATTTATTAGAGCCCCTGTCCTTCTATGTTCGTTGTTTGTGATGTGATCTTTGGTAGGCAGTTTTTCCGCCTCAAACTATCTGCCGACATCAAATCTGCATTGGATGAGAGCCGCAAGAATAAACCACGACAGTCGACTTTCAAACGTCTCCGAAAGGTGACAGAAACCGATTCTAGTTAGCGCTGTTGCTAACTTTCCCGTAGGAACACTCCAAATTAAAACTCGCTAATAATGGCAACAGACGGGCCTTTGCCCATGTGTTAGATCTGGCATACGGTCGTAAAGGGCCGCTTAAATGGAGTATTATCAAGGTACGTCGTGCTATTCTTCACCCATATGAAACACCGTCAAGCTCTCATCACAGCCCTTGCTCTCCGATCCCGCTGCGCCCGCATCCCCACGAATCATATCATCTGTCGAGCGCTCGCGTCCACCTGTGTACGGTCCTGAGCTCACTGCGTTGCTCGTATCTCCTTATACTCGCTCGTCTGGGACGACGCCAAAGCCATCTCATCTTCGCCAGCCGCCGACATTACCGCCGAGGGCAGACCCGTCATCTGAAGATGCCCATCTATTTGGGCCATTTAGCAAGCGCCGAGAGGTGAACATTCGCTGGCGCTATTTCTCGCACCACTGGAAACGGCTGTACCCGCCGCTGGAAGTGTCCGTGAAACAAAAAGGAGCGCAGGAAACTTCCTCCGGAGAGGACGCTATCCTCGACGCGAGGATCAGAGGCGTGGGCATGCAAGGCGCTGGGCTGCTGGAGGAACTCAAGTCGCTTGCCGGCCCCGTTTCCCAAAGGCCACCCGCACCCCGCAGAATCGACCCTGTATACCTACCCCGCACGGTTTCTGGCGTTGCCGACCGTGACCGACCGGTTCTGCCGAACAGGTTTCTTCGCAGGCAATACAGGGAACTTCTTGGCCGCATACCGATTCTCACATATACGTATGTACCTGGCAAACCGGTGAACGGCTCCGATAACCGCCCAACGGGTAAATATGAAGTTTCACTAGCTGCCGACGCTTTATCGCAGCGCGTACGTCGTGAGACAGCACATTCCCAGGAACTGGATACTGTTGACCAGGCATGGTTCGAGCGCGGGAACAGGAGCCTCTGACCGCTCATTGACGTGTTGTCCCCTCTTATACGAGATCGTTTTGTCGCTGTTATCATAACCACCGTTGATTGTTAAAGTCGTAGCCATCATGTTTGGGTGTTTGATCCCGCTGGCGTCTGATTCCTTGATGTATCCGTCGACGATTGGGTTCCAGTCAAGTCGCGTGCAACATATTCTGTCACGTCAGTTACCTCTAAGGTTCAAGGTGACGCGACTTGAGCGTCTATAGTATTATGAAGCGGCCGGAGTCACACCGTAAATCGTCCGCTGGTATCATGCAAAGCTATATAATTATATGTTTCATAGTTGATACAGCATCGTGTAGAGATTGTTATGTATTGGTATCCCCCTAAGCCCCCATCTCAAGTCCGTGCAGATCAATAATGTACATGCTGTAATTTCTGTCAGTCGCCTGGGCCCCAGAGCGGTCTTTTCGACTCTGGTCGATGCCACATTGTAGGTTAAGCATCACCTCATACTGCTCGAACGTGAAAACCTGCTGTTCCCGGATCAAGGCAAGCATGTCCTAACACAATAGTTAGATGGGAAGGCAACGACGGTGAACAGACCTTGACGTACTGGAGGTTTGAGCGAAAAGAGTGAATAGTATTGCTTAGCTCGAAGAAGCTCTCCATCACGCGCTTCAGGTACGATAGTCTTGACACATTGCTGAAGAGCGAGGATGTTACGGCTTATCTTCTTCATGCCCAAAGAATTCGCAAGGCAAATATAGCGGGCATTGTGGATGAGAAGATCGTCCATGAGGAGGCCGAGTCCATGGAAAACAAATCTGTCGAGAGCGCTCAGTGGTGTAAGCGCGGTGCGACAAAATGACTCACTTTTGTTCCTGTGGCGGGAGAGTTGAACACACGATATCGTAATATTCTCCCAGCTCGAGATTGAGATCTATGACGTGCGGGTCTGGTTCGCCAATGTCTCGGTCTATGTGGTAGTTGCCCTGCAACCGGCGTCAGGCATCGATGAGACGGCGAGTATTTCATGCTCACATGGCGCAACGCAAGGCCGAGGTAATGGGCTACACGGCACCGGACATCAATTCGTATGGTATGTAGGATCAACTCTGATAGTTGGTCATACGTCTTGAGCAGTGCATGGAACCGTCTAAGGTATTTAGTGAGAACCACGTGATCTGGTTTAAGGTCGTGTGACATACAATGCCATTTCTCTGGAAAGAGGGAGTTGAATCTTCTCGTCGGGGTTTAGGGGAGTGAGCGAGGGGAGGGATGGGGTGAAAGGGGTGATAGCACTAGGAGGATCGATCTGAAGCGCGGAAGTCGGGGACAGGCTATCTTCAGCCACGGCCTTCAACTGGTTGAGACCAGACGTAAACCACGACTTGGGAGTAACACCATAAGTATTCGCGAGGATAGAGAGAATGTATAAGCATACCACACTTCGATACAAGTTGCAGAGCGCGGAGAGACCTCTCATTGGACTAATCAAGTCCTCTTTCCCAATCGACCTATCTCCGGTCAGCCGAGCCTCAGCCTCGCGCTCTCTGCGGTGTAATTCGCTCTGGTTCCTGACATTTTCCTAAAACCAAATCAGCCTGGGTACATCTGCACCAAAGTGTTGACATATGTACCAAAACTTCATATAGATCGCTCAAACATGCAGCTACTTCCGGGATTTGGGCCCACTGTGCCCCAAGTACAATGCGTGGGTCCTGATCACCGCTCGTTTGGGGTGTTATTAACGTCTGGAAGCGATCACTACAGCGCTGGTAGAATTGGATAATGACCGTAAGGATTAAACGAGCATAGTTCTCCCTGTGAAACGGCGTTGTCCTTAGCATTACGCATAAAGAGTTGATGAGAGCCATTATTGTTGTGCTTGCCTGTGGGATCATCAATGACATTGCTAGCAGTCAACAAGAGCACTCCGAACACTCACATTCACCAAAGGCTCTGTTGATAACCAAGTGGAAGAAGTATCGGGAATGAAGGCCTCAGGCCCTTTCATTGGTCTAAGTTCCAAACGTGTGGAACGCAAGTGGAAAACCTTACCCGTTGTGGCTTGGTGAAACAGAAGAGAGACCTTCTCCTCTAGCTGTGGTAGATAAACTTTCAAGACGAACTCGTCCAAAACCGCACTTGATGCTCTTGCGGCCTCAAATCCAGATGGCAGAATCTCCGTTACGCGATCAATGAAGGCGAGCATAGGTTGAAAGAGTACGCTTATATGGAATGCGTCGGGTTTGACAAGGAGGCGATGGTGCTGATCTGTGCCGAGCAGTTGCTCGTCCGTCCCAACAGTGACAAAGGTAGATTGTACAGCAGTTTCTGAAGAGCCTTGCGCCAAGCCAGGGACAGTGTCCTTGAGGACCCGGTTGAGCTCATCTTCGTGTTCGCGTAGAGACTTGGTAATAAGTTTGGGATTAGTATCTGCGAACCTGAATACGTGCTGCAGAGGTGTCAACATGAAAAATCCATCAAATACAAAGGTAGATGCACGAACCTTCGATTTATCTCGCGAAAATCTACCCTCTCTCAAGACATCATTTATTGATGATATTGGATTGCGACCAGACATGACACCTTGTTCTTCGTCAGTTAGGTAGTCGTTTATCGATCTTCGGACCTAGACAATTGCGTTATTGATGTAGAGGGCATTCTCTGCTTTGACATACCTCAGCTTGCACAGGCATCCAAATTTCGGACAGTGGGAACAGGGTGCCGGGCCTGGTCCCTGAGGAGTCCCTGAAGTCACGTCTCTGAGGGTAAACACATTATAGTGAGTAAATCGCACGGAAAAACATCGATCCGACTGACCGATCCGATCCTGTTTGTACCTCGTACACTACTCGTAGTCCTTGCATGACAGCGTCCAGTTTGGAATACAATGTCCAAATAGATCTCGTAAAACTTCGTGATCCGTGTGTTTGGTAGATGATTCCAGAGCAGTAAGGCGGAGTTGTAGTGGACTGATCTCCAGACCGTGCCCTGCTCGGGTGGTATCTACCAGTGAAATAGGCATATTCAATGGGAGACCGCCAGCAACGGCAGGTTTGGATGTGACGATATATGCAGAATGATTCTTGGAGCTCGCATTGACCCCGAATAATAACGATGTGCGACGGTTATATTCAGCGCGTTCGCTAACCTCATCCACAGTGCTCTCGACAAGCGCAAAGATTTCGCTGGGAAGTCGCTGAGCAACGATATCGAGGCCACCGCCAAGTTTTCCGAGGACGGAGAGCGATTCCAGCAATGTCTCGATATAAACAAAAGAATCCATTTCTGGGTTCCGTTCGGCTTGGCTCGGGCCTACATTGGCTAAATTGTACAAGGATGAGAACGAGGCGGCGGCTGAAGGTCCACCGGGGTTGGAGTATGAGAGGATCGCTGACACGCCTTGTCCTGATCCTGAGCTACCAATCTTAGAGTCGTCGACATCGCCGGGAGCATCATTAGGGCGTAGCGAAAGCTCATGAAGGTACCGAGATAGTCTCGAGTGAGGAGGGATTTTCATAGTGCGAGAGTTTGGAGAATCAGGGTGTTGAGAAGAATCATTCAAAGACAGTGGCTCGTCTTCGAACTCGACTCTGGGAACTAACAGGAACGGTCAAATGAGAAGGTATGATACCTAATGACTCACTTGACTGTTGACCAACAGTGTAAGCAGCCCAGCGATTCTCGCACCAGAAAGACTTCAGGTATAGATGATTATGCAGTTCGTCGATAAGGATATCCCTCAATGCCTGAACGTCATCGTTAGTGATTATGAGCACATCGGCTAGGCAACAGCGGAATGAACGGACAGATTCCTGCCCAATGAGGTAAGCGCGAAGATCAGCGACTGCGCCAATGTCAAGCATATCCTGTTTTTTTATCGTCTTCAAGCTTCGCACGAGCAGGATGGCCGCCTGCAACAGACGCTTTTCGGAAATCAAACTCTCCAGTACATCAGGAACCAGTCTCAGACGCTCACTAAAATTGATTGAGCAGGTTGTTCCAGGAAGCGGTTCGTGGACACGAAGCTCACATTTCGTCTAGAATCCGTAGCATCTCCTCCAACGTCTGACCTCTTGTCCACATCTGGACGAGGTCGGCACGCTTATTACCCAGGGCGTCTTTGGCTTCTTGGAGGACGGCTCTCGCGTTCTTGATCTGCGTCTGAGTATGCCCAAGGTGGTTCAATAAAGAAGCATGGTGTGGTAGGGCAGCAGCGAATGCCTGGAAATGCTCTGTAATAATTTAGTGCATTGTCAACGGCATGATGGATGTGACATGCTATCCACAGAGCCTTTGAGAGCTTGAGAGAGCATAAGTTTCGTCCTGCGAAACGAGCTCATGTCTTTCCCGGCGGATGAATCATCGAGAATGTGGAGAGCAAGATCGACTGGGTTGAACTGGGAAGAGGAATATCCGTTACATTACCATAGATATTCGCCCGTGGTATAGGATGTGAATCTTACTTCTGGATCGATCACGAACTCCCAATCATCTTTTATTCGGTCTAACACGGCTGGGGGAGAATCAGTACGCGACCACTAGAAACTCTATTGCTCACCGTCAATGTCACCAGCCTTCGCTGGACCAGTTTGCTTGCGTCCGGGCATCCTACGTCTGATGCGCTCTTGCGTAGCGTGGTCTGCCTCAATGGCTTGCTGACGTTCTTCCCAATGATCGTCCTTCATGGCCTTCTTACGGAGACCGTCCTGGAAAGCGGACATGACAGAAGCGAGAGATGCAGGAGATGTCACATCAGATTCCTCAGTGTTAGTTCGGGCTGTCCGTCTCGCTCTGGGGCTTGATGAAGTTCCGTTGACAGCAGAGTAAGAGATATCCGTTCTCGTAGTACTCCCACTGTCTGTGCGGTCTCTAGAAGCCCACGCTTGGACGTAGTGATCTGGCATCTTGTTGGCCCGAAGATCGGATCTTTGGGGCCGGGAGGGCCCTGTGGGAGAGCTGTTTACGTTTGAGACAACTGAGCCATTGCTCGGGGTTGTAGGTCGAGGGGTACGATTTATCTGTAAAGGCCTTGTGGTCGAGGATGAGGACGGGAATAGATCTGTGTTTGGGGCGGCAGGGCGTCTAGATGGGAACGGCGGTTGGCGTGACATTCTGAATCGTTGTGGTCGTCGGTCGTCGTCTGCGGTCGCCTGTCGAGGCAAGAGGCGCGTTTATTACATAATACATGACCGCGGGGACGCGATCGCTCTTTCTTACCCACCGTGTCGAGGGCCACTGGCCACTGGACGCATCATTCTCAACTCGCGAATGGACCCCTATACTGTAGAGAGTTCCCTCACCCCAGAACTCTCGTCGGTCGTTGATATATCTACACCTAATAATGCTCGCAGACCTGCGCCCTACATTGAGCCTCCTCCGTTAGCTCCTGCAGAGCGCATCAAATACGAAGCTCTTTTAAATCGTGATCTCCCACAAGACTTTGATTTCGGACTCCCGCTATCCGATCGTGTTATTATCGGAGAGTATCGGGACGGGCCCATCCTTTGGTATTATGTAGAGAACGCCGATGGTGTGGCACACAAAGTAAGTGTAATGTTAACTGTGCTTATGCTTGCTTATAATAACTCTTCTCTCCTATGCTCCATGATACTAGTATGAAGCGTCAGCCTTTGCAGAGGCATTCCCTTACTCTGTCTCTGATTACAGTGAGCAAATCACTGTTTCGTCCTAGTACTAATTTAAACGGTCCATTCCGACCATCGCGTATTAGAACGCAGGAAGGAGGCCGGTGCACTTTCCACTTTTGACCCTTGTGGTTCGAATGTCCATCCCGACTCCCGTCCCAAGATCTTCATCAGGATATCCTCGAAGAAGTCCAGAAGGTTGAAGAGGCTTTCTAAGAAACGACCTTTATCTGTCGGATCAAACGAGGAATGGGAGGGTGACATTGCAGAAGGAGACGATGTCGCTGATCTTACTGACGACGATGACGCTTGGAGTGTGGCTTCATTACCACCTTGGAGAACCACAAGGCGTTCCGAGATTAAAAGTGGCCGGGGGCGCACTGACCTTCCTTTCAGTCCCAAAACGTTGCGACCCCGCAAGCGCACTTTAGCGAGAGTGATGGCCCAGATACCAATGTTTCTGATGGCGTGGGTCCTGCTCGGAGGTCCAATCGCGTCCGCCGCTTGCGCAGAACTAATGTTGCGGACGACGACTACGAGGACGGCGAATCAGATTCTCCCTCCGATGAAAACGTTCTCCCCACTCGTCTTTCTCGGACGAAGGGAAAAGTTAATGTTCCCAAGCGCGGAAAGGCTTCCCGTCCTGCCTATGGACATATCCGTAGTATTGTTGACCTGGAATATGACGAACTCGAGAATGGTCCTCTGTCTGCACACAGGCACACGTGCGAAAGGTGTCGGCGTAAGCCGACGCATACCCTACTGGAGCAGCAAAGAAAATCGGCAAAGAGGAAGAATGTAGCACGGAAGCCCAAAGACGAAGTCGAGGAGGATAGTGATGGTGAAGACAAGTTAGCCGCTTTGGGCGGATGGGTTCAATGGCAAGTTTATGCTCTTATGTTCTAGTGTCATACTAATTAGCTTTCTTAGCATGAAATGCCCTCTAGCCGCACATTGGCGATGCCTAGCCAATACCCAGCGCGATGAAATACTCAAAGCCGTTCAAGAGCGAGACTTTGTCGCTCTGAATGCAACGCGCAGAAAAGATTCTGCGGATTCAAAGAACATGGCCGTCGATGATAACAAGAGCAAAGATCATTTAATGGACCTTCCCCCGAAACGGCCTAGTCTCGAGTCTTATCAGACCACGGAGTTCATCTGTTCTATGTGCTCTAAGGGCGGCATTTGCATGAACTGCAAGGCTGTCGCCCTCGAACCCGAGTCGTCGAGCGCACATAAAGCTGAGGATAATGTTCCCTCTTTGGGTTCTGCGATACTCGAAGGAACAGACACACTCTCTGAGCAGAATCCTCTGACCGGGAGTCATCTGAAAGACCCTGCGATACCTTCCAAAGAACTGCTATTCCGCTGCAGGCTCTGCAAGCGCATTTCCCACTATGCACACCTTCCCCCTCCTGACGGAGTAGTCAAGGACATTGCCGAAGGAGACGATGTCGAAAGCATCGCTGAATATTATCAGCACGATCAAGACTGGTCATGCACCGACTGCGCATCCTTTGTGTACCGCGCGGAAAAGATCCTGGCCTGGCGTCCATACCCTCCCAACCCACCGCAGCCCGAATTACCATCTGGCGAACCGGTCAACCCTAAGATGGCCTTGCCTCGCGAATACCTCGTTAAATGGCAAGACCGGAGCTATCGCCGAGTACAATGGGTCCCCCACGGCTGGCTGGCTTCTATCCATGCGGGGCTCCTACGTCATTTCCTAGTACATGGCCCAAAAGTTCAACTTTTGGAGCATGCTGTCCGCGAAGATCAAGTTGCCAATGCGGTTTCCGAGGGGGGATCGGTGGGTTAAGTAAGGAATCAGATGATTCAAGTTCTCGTTCGAAGCCGTAGTTCGCTCGGAAAGTATTGGGGTTTTACCCTCTCCCGATGCTGAACGTCGAATTCCACCACCTTGGAAGACAGTAGACCGCGTCTTGGATGTCTTGATGTGGTTGCCCCATGTGAAAATGTTGAAGGCGAACGAGCGTCAGGTGTCGAATGGGCGACGGTGTATGCAGACGCGGCCACTAGCTCTGACCTCAGAAGGAGTGGAACGAAGCCTTTGGACGTGGTGAAGTACCATCTGCGCAGAACACGGCAACACTAGACGAATGGGAAGCTCAAAGGGAGGAAGACCTCTCTGTTGATGACATTGACCATGTCGTGTGGGCTTTCATTAAATGGGACGACCTCGGGTACGACGAAGGTATGTATCTACGTTTGCGAAAGTTGGGTCCCAGCATGACGCCGAAAATTATAGCCACTTGGGATTCTCCACCACGCCAGGGTGAACCAGGATATTCGGCATTCAAAATAGCGTTTGGGCGCTTTTTGGATTCTCGGAACGTTCAAATACAGCTCCGCAGCAAGCAGCAGATTGAGAACTTTGAAAATCGTCGAAGGAATGAATTCCGGCAAAGATACGCTTTGAAACAAGACCAACAGCCGGATATCGGTCAGCAAGGACAACTGAAGCTCATGCCCTTCCAAGTGAAGTAGCCTTTTCCTGATTCCGGCTCTCCTTTTTTGACCAACTGAACATGTAGATTGACGGTTTCAATTGGTTGTGCGACAACTGGTGGAATCATCAGCCATGTATTCTCGCGGACGAGATGGGATTGGCATGTACCTGATGTTTTTTCACTCACTCAATTCGTAACCCATTCCGTCAGGGAAAAACGGTCCAGATTGTCACTTTCATAGGCTATATCATCAAGGCATTCGACGCGGCTCCGGTTCTTGTTGTCGTTCCTCATTCGACGATCACTAACTGGGCAAGAGAGTTCTCTTCTTGGGCGCCCGGCATCCGTGCAGTTCCATTTTACGGCGAAGCCAAGTCCCGCGAAGTCATTAAACTGTATGAACTAAAGCATACAACAAAGACAAAAGGGACTACGGGCTCGAAGTTCCATGTCCTTGTCACCACATATGACACTATTACCTCCAAGGATTTCAGCACAGTAATAAAAAATATGCCTAGATGGGAGGTTCTGGTTGTGGACGAAGGGCAGCGGCGTAAGTAATATGCTTGACGTCCGGACCATGATTTATGAGTCCTGTTAGTCAAGAACGACAGCGGTCTCTTGTTTAAAAAGCTGAACGAGCTCAAAGTGTCACACCGGATTATCATGACTGGCGTAAGTGCTCTGTCGTCTCGAAAGGGCACTTCAGGCTCTTCTCACACGTGTTACCAGACCCCATTGAACAACAACATGCGTGAATTATTCAATCTCATGAACTTCCTTGATCCGAACGAGTGGGGAGATCTCGAGCGACTTGAAAGGACCATATGGAATTGACTGAGGAACTCGTGAAGGAGCTCCACACTAGATTGCGCCCCTACTTTCTCCGGCGTCTCAAGGGTCAAGTCCTGCAACTGCCCCCCAAAGTTCGTTGTTGTTATAGGAGGCGGAAGTGAGTCTGACCCTTGACTTGTAGAACGAGATCATCTTGCCAGTATCCTTGACGCCATTACAGAAAGAGGTCTACAAGTCTGTGTTTGGTGTGTGATTTTCCGGGTACATCACCTCATTTGGTGCTTACGCGCTTATGCATCGTGCAGGGAAGAATATCGAGATCTTGAAGACGCTTACCTCGAAATCTAATGACCTTCGAAGCTCTTCAAAGAAGCCGAAGATTGGTGGCATGAACAATATTCTCATGGAGCTTCGGAAGTACGTAGTAAACGTCCTAGATCAGGTTTTCTTACGATCTCCGCAGGTGCATACAGCATCCGTACCTTGTTTCCCATGACATTGAACCGAAAGGATTGAGCCCGCTTGAAGCTCATTCTAGGCTCGTAGCTGGAAGCGCTAAACTGCGTCTCCTGCAAGCGCTGTTACCCAAACTCAAGGCTAAGGGGCATCGAGTGTTACTATTCAGCCAAGTATGTGCTGCCTCACATAGAAACCTTCCTATTATTAATGCAGCTTCGACAGTTTGTCATTGCTCTGGATATTATCGAAGACTTCCTTGAAGGGGAAGGGATCAAGTTCCTGCGATTGGTGAGTGAGAACATACATAGCTATTCGATTTCCCTTTATTCCAAGTCAGGACGGAAACACGAAACAGTCGGAGCGACAGAAAGGCATGGACGAATTCAATCGTCCTGGATCCGATGTTTTCATATATCTTCTCTCCACGCGAGCGGGAGGAGTCGGTATCAATTTGTGGAGCGCAGACACTGTGATTATCTTCGATCCTGATTTCAATCCTCATCAAGTACGTTCTTTGCATTTCTCTCGATGATGTTTATTAATCATCATTCCCAGGATCTTCAAGTATGATTTTCTGCCCTCGTATTCGGTCTCCGTTCTGACTTCGTTCAGGCAATTGCTCGAGCCCATCGCTACGGCCAGACGAAACCATGCTTGGTGTTCAAATTGATGGCCAAAGATACAGCTGAAGGTGGGCGCCTAAAAGGCACTAATGTCGGGTTATTTACTGACAGTAGTCGATAGAGCGCATTATGCAAACTGGGAAGAAGAAACTGGTTCTGGATCATGTCATCGTTCAAAAGATGGATGATGACGAAGGTGGTGGTGATGTCCAATCCATCTTAACCTATGGCGCTCTAGCGTTGTTCAACGAGACGGCACCCTCTCGTGACATTACTTGTACGCTTAGATTGACCCATTCATAAGTTGGCTACTCATGTTCTTCAGATTCGGACCAGGATCTTGAAAAGTTGATCGAGAAGACAGAGACGGAGGAAGCACCACCCGAGGAAACAGGCGAAGATTCTGGCCAGGCTTTCTCTTTTGCGAAAGTATGGACTGCAGAGAACGACGTACTGGAGGAGCTAGAAGACCAAGCACCTGAACGCTCAGAGGCCCCTGATTCTTGGGCGCATGCTCTAGAGCTCATTGCGAGGGAGCAAGCCGAGGTGAAAGCAGCAGAGCGTACGGGACGCGGGGTCCGTCGAAAAGCCGCAATTGCGGCTGAAAATCAGGTATAGTCTGATGTGCTTCTCATCATAACAAAGGTCCTCACCTCCATTTAGCAGAAATTAGATTTCCCGGACAGCCCAGTCAAAGATAAACCTCGGGGAAAGAAGCGGAAGAATTCTAGATCCGAGGAGTCAGACGCCTATGTCAACGCCAATCCTAGTCAGTCCGAGAACTCCAGCGATGAACAGTTGGGCGACGAGGTCACTCAAGACATGGCTGAACTTGGGGTCCCCGTCGTGGAAAGGTCGGGAATGTCGACAATAAAGCTGCCGAAGAACAACCCCTACCCCCGTCCATCAGCCGGTCGACTCCGACTGATGCTCAACCCAGGTCGGCACATTCACAGGAGATCGCCATCTGCTCCATGTGTGGGAAAGCTCATCGAGGCACTTGCGGGATGACTGAGCGCTCAGAGAATCTCGCACAGTACCGCAAGATACTGTTCACCAAGCAGACAGGCGAGTCGTTCAAAGAGCGTGTACGTAATCCGCGATCCCAGTGCGGTTGTATAACCTGTAACAATCTTTTTGGCAGTGCGATGCCATTGCAATGATTGACCAGACATTGACAAAGCGAGGGCACCTCCATCTTATCTATGGCCAACCCTTACGACTCGTTGAGAAGAGCAAAAGTAGGCCATCAGGTTCCGCGAAGGTTGCCATACCCAACACTCTGAACGCGCCCCAGGCTCAATCGTCGTTTTCGCGTTTCAAAATCAACCCTGAACCACGAGCTCTCCATC
Source organism: Russula dissimulans (assembly GCA_022376545.1). NCBI lineage: Eukaryota > Fungi > Basidiomycota > Agaricomycetes > Russulales > Russulaceae > Russula > Russula dissimulans. Next base: position 1,188,871 of record WTXJ01000002.1, on the reverse strand, counting down.
GAGAGGAACTGCGCCATAACAATGTACCGTCTTCTGGTACTTCTCCCAGGGGCGTACCAACAGAGATATCCACGCCACCTACACGTCCATCTGAGATACCAATGCGCGCGTCGAAGAAGCAAAGGACGATTCATCCGAACTGCGCAGTTTGTGGAGGGCCGCTTCACCTTTTGAAAGATTGTTCTGTAACCGCTGAGGGACCGGAGAGGTATTGTCCTTGATCTTCGACTTTGCGAAGTCTTCGCTTATCGTCGTCTTGTGGATAGCATGCGGGCTGCCATCTCCCGACTCGAATCCCAATCAGGGCACACTGCCACTATCGCTGCTCTGCGTGAAGTTCTGAGGAGCCGCGAACGGCACATGCTCAGTCGAACCTAGACCTAGTGAGGGCACTCAAACGAGGAATGGCTTGTGAAGCAGCCAAGAACTGCACGGACATATCTGTCAAGAGCTATCAATACTACGCCGTAATACCATGCTGATATAGTCTAGAACGCTGTATATTTTTTGTAACCCGTCGACATATTGCTGCCCTGTCACGTGCTGGCAGCCTTCGCATCGGTTGCCTCTTCGAGGTAGTTGGGAGTCGCCGTCGGATGCTTTGTTTTAGTCTCTCTGAATGATAGTCTACTAGCATTCACTCTCCGCAAGCTCTGTCCTGCGCACACGGAAGCAAATTCTCCATCAACGCCCCCTCAAGATAAGGATAAGCAGTGACGCCACATACTGCTAGTTGCTGGTAGAAGCACAAACACGAGGCCCCGTGACCCTAATATCGATGCTGCCCGCGTCGCAGTTGTCCCAGCCAAACCCTTCTCAATCACCCACTCGAACTCTTAAAAGGCCCTTCAGTAGTACCTTTCCTGCATCACCTTCTTCCCGTTGGGATATACCTAAGAAATTTTGCAAGCAATCGTATTCCAAACTCGACGAAGGATGTCTATACCCGCCCTCCCACCCGTGCAAAGCGAAACCACCCTCGCGATATTTCTTCACCCGTCTCTCCAATCCCACTCTGCGCCGAACGAACGCTTCGGAGATAGCGAGCGCCTCGCGTTCATCGGAGAGCGAGTGCTGCAGATGGTGCTTGCGGAAATATTCTTTGAAAAGAGACCAATGTTGCCCGGTGTGCAACTGGAGGTAAGTGCACCCCTCGACCGCTCAACGTGCGCAGATTCGGGCATTGATACTAATCCGTCGCAGAGCGAGCTAGTGACTAACATGTCGGACGATGTGTACGACGAGTGGGTTACCCAGTACAGGCTGCGGGAGAAGGTTGGATGTACTCCCGAGCAACGAGAGGATCTGAGACAACCCAATGTTAACTAATAATTTCAGATCGGCGATCAAGTGATACTGACGTAGGGCTAAACAGGAGACGCGACATTTATTCAACGCCTACGTGGGGGCTTTGTTCGTGGAACAAGGCTACGCGAGCGTCAAACCGTGGATCCATCTCCTGGTAGACCCAGATTATCAACCGAATTATTCTGGGGCCTCAAATTTTACGGGCCCAGGAACGAACACGGGCAATCCACCACAACCTGCGTCTCCTGCCCCCCCTCTCCCGGGTAACGCGCCGGGAACGGCATCGTTTCTGTTACAATTCAACCAAATAGCTATGCAGCGCTCGATCAAGATTGATTGGCCTGCGGCGTCGTCGGGACCTGCCCACGCTATGACCTGGAGCGTAGAGTGTGTTGGTAAGTCATGGCTGTGGCCGAACTGTTTCGATGGCAAAGCGGGAACGCTGAGTCATTTCTCTATTAGTTAACGGAGTATCGAAAGGCAGAGGGGCGGGAAAAAGCAAGCAGTTAGCTAAAGAAGACGCTGCGCGAAAAGCGTACCAGGCCCTGGGTTGGGCCAGTGAGGCGTCGGGCCCATATCGCTGTATGTTCTCTCAACACGTTTGGTAGGTTGAAGAAGCCCGCTGATAAGAACACCAGAAAGTGAAGTGATACTACTTGGAAGGATGGAGAATATGTGGACTATGTTCTGATCGCTAATCGATGTATCTAAATGAAATGGATACAAGAGGCGCGTGCGCAGCAGGGTGAAGGGTACTGGATGCCTGGTGTAGTTGTAGTTGTACGGCGCTCCGGGAGATAGGCTCATAATACAGTTGTCTTTGTCATCCGAACCAAGCAGACAAACAGTTGAAAATAATCCAGCCCTCTGTGTTTCTTTCAGCGGAACGGAATCGACAGTCGACGGAGCACAGCGAGGCGGCGGACTCGGACGGATGACTTGCATTGAGATTGAAAGGATAAACCGCAAAAAAAAAAAAAAATTACGGGAGCACCGCCACTCGGTTGTCGAAGCTACCGCCAACATCAGAGATTGCTGATCATCCAGGGTTTGGCACTGGCCCCAGAAACATTTACTCCTTACCGTTCCGCAGCGCACGTCATTCACGACGCAGAGAGTCATATACTGTGATGGGAGGAAGAGAGTGACTAAGCAGAGAGAGCAAACAGCAGCCGAGATGGCCGCAACTGGCAGGGCAGGCGAGTGAGCGCTCGCCGGGGAGAGGAGGACTCACAACCGCCTTCCTAGGACATGGAGCACACTCACCTCGTACCACCACACCTCTCTGCACCCATGGCTCAACACAGAGTCAACCAGGCCATGCCCACCCGCGACCGTCTTGACTCGTTCCAATCCCTTTCCCTTTCAGGTCCGGGCCCCTCACCCCCATCCCCTTTCTTCCAGCCTCTCTCCCACTCTCGAATCCTCCCTCCTCTTTCCTCTCCCCCAGGAAGCCCATATCGTAACCTCTCTCCCAATTCCTCCGCATCCTCCATTTCCGAATATCCCCAAAGTACCACCCCCGTGAGCTCTCATCCCCCATCAATGGTCAGCATCCCAGCCACATCTCTTCCTTCCAACAACCTGCCGTCATCTCCAGGCCAGTCCAGTCGCAACGTGATCGACCTCACCGATTCACCTTCATCTTCTCCTGCTCCGTTACCACCCCCCAGCCTACCTCGGCTCCAACCGCAACTACCACAGTTTCCCGCGGCGCAGCCTACTACACTCGAGAACGCCTTGCCCAAAACACCTGTTTGCATAGGTCGCCTGGACCTGACGGCTCTCATAGTCTATCCATCAGCGTATCTCGAGATTCCCCCCTCCGAACCATCAGGTCAGAGCCAGTCTGGGGCCCTGTCCGTCTACTATACGAGCGCGCACCAAACCACACAGGAAACGAGGACACTCTTTCCATAAGGACGCCAAATAAGAGAGGCCCGCATGGAGAAATACATCCTGGCGAGAATTTTGCCGTCGCCGAGCAAAAAGTCGCGTCGGTCCTCGGTCCCATGCTCGGGAAAGGTCTCGTACGCGTAGAGTCTAAAATCCGCAGAGGAAACCGGCATGTGCGTGCCATCCTATTAAGCCTTTCTCTCCTGTGAACTTAATTCGCACAGCTCCCCGTTCTTCCGCTCGACGTCCTTTTGTACACGCCCAAGGGTAACATCGCAGTCGTCGGAAACTACCTCCGCCAATCTGGCTTCCTGCTGGAGCACCCTTCGATACTCCCCACTCATGTCCTCTATCACAATCCCCACAATCCACCTCCAGGCGGTCACGCACGCGCTCTCATGACCGGATCGCGCACCGACTATAGCGGTCCAGGCGGTAGTTCCAGCCGATGGTCGACTCCCCCGGATCCGGAAAGACCGTCGAGGTACAACGCGCTCAGGTCGATGAACTGTTCAAGATCATGGGAGGTGATGACGAGTTCGAGGAGACAGAACCTCGTGTGTATATTCTCCGCGACAATGATCACACTCTCTGACCTCGCTCTGCTCATTCAGCTTCTGAGATTGGAACACTCCTGTACCCACATCAAAAGAAGGCGTTGACTTTCCTTCTCGAAAGAGAACAAGAGACTGACCGGGGCAGCAACCGCTCCACTCTGTGGCAGTGTGTGCCTAACCCTATTACAGGTCAAAAGTCTTGGTGTCATCTCGTGACCCAGACAGAACTCTCCGAAGTCCCTCGTGAGTCGAAAGGTGCCATCTTGGCCGACGACGTGAGTGCGACCTTAGCCGTGCGGACGTTCGGCCTGCTGACGTGCGCCGCGCGCGTTCAAAGATGGGCTTAGGCAAGACAATCACCACTGCCTCTCTAATTGCCGCGACTCTCCAAGCTGCAAAAGCTTTTGAGGCTGTACCTCTACTTCCTCCAGTCCCTCCTCCACCTCTCCCTCAGGAGTCCGACCTCACTGCGGAGCATTTTGCTGGCAGTGTGTGGGGTATGCCCACTCCTTCTACCTCATCTGTCCCAACTGCAAAAACAAAAGCGAAGGAGGCAAAGGCCCATGATCTAGCAGAAGAGCGATATGCTAGGGCTTGTCGTATCAAATGCAAGAGCCGTGCCACCTTGGTTATCTGCCCACTGTCCACTGTCGCGAATTGGGAGGACCAGTTCCGCGAGCATTGGCACGGACCCGTATATGTCTCAGGGGGTTCGGGAAGCAGTATAAATCCAGATCTAGGGAGCACCCAGCCCACTCTGATATCCATGTTCTCCAACGGTGCAGATACGGATGGGCAGCCACCAGATGATGGAACTATGAGCTCGCGGGAGAAGCAATCCACCCCCCTCCGCGTCTACGTGTACCATGGCAATGCGCGCCGCCCTGATCCCACATTCCTTGCTGACTTTGATGTGGTCATCACTACATATTCCACTCTAGCCACAGAATATTCAAAGCAAACCCGCAGCCTCGACGACGGAGAAGACGTCGCGAGCGATTCCGGTAACGAGGCAAATGGAAAGGCCGCGAAGAGTACAAAGAATGGGAAACGCAAGAGGCCGACGCCTAATGGGACCGAGGCCACTAGTCCTCTTCAAAGTGTTCACTGGTTTAGAGTAGTCTTGGACGAGGCACAGTAAGTCTCGGTTAAGCGAAAAGTTGTCTAGCGTTTTGACTTGCCCACGTAGTTCCATCAAAGAGCTCAACACGGTTGCATGCCGCGCCTCGTGTGATCTCATGGCAGATCGGCGACTATGTTTGACTGGGACGCCCGTACAAAACAAACTCGACGATGTGTTTGCCTTGATCAAATTCTTAAAGGTGTCTCCTCTCGATGACAAGGCCACATGGACAGAATTCATTGGAACCCCGGTAAAATACGGCCAGCCTCTCGGTGTCGCCCGGTTACAGACAATCATGAGGAGCATCACGCTACGCCGCACGAAAGAGAGCAAGACCTCGAATGGCCAGCGGATTTTGACCCTTCCCCCACGCAACGATGAACTTCGTTACCTGAAGTTTGATGCTCAGGAACAGGAACTTTATGATCGGTTTTTCAACGAGTCAAAGGCAGAATTTCATGAGCTGTCCCACAAGAACGAGGTCATGAAAAACTACGTGGGTATATTACAGAAGATCCTTCGTCTTCGACAGATCTGCGACGATCAGGAGCTCGTAAAGGGCAAGGGCCTCCTTGGCGATGCGCAGAATGAGGCCTCCTATGAAGAGACTGTGGCTGCGGTCATGGCCGAAGGCATTACTGCTCCTCGCGCAGCGATCATATTTGCCTTGTTGCGTGAAGCCGCCACTACGCAGTGTTCTGAATGTGCCGTCGAGCTCTGTCCCGCAGAAGTGACTTCCAGCTGCGGCAGCGGTGCTGACAATGAAATCAACCTACCCGCAAAGCGCAGCCGAAAAACGAAAGCCTCGCGGGCGAACACCCGGGCTAATTCACCAGCCACTACGCAAGCGCTGCGCCCTATCATGACGCGGTGTCAACACCTCTTCTGCACGTGCTGTTTCAAGCGCAAGATAAGCTGGGCAGAATGCGAACCTGACGTTACCCGGCCGTGTCCCGTGTGCCAATACAGCCTGCGGCAGACGGACGCTGCGGAGTTTGACGTGGATGTGATATCCACGGAGGCGGTGGTGGGAAAAAGGAAGTTGGGAAAGAGGGAGAAGAGAGCCCGCACTACCGTTGCGGGGACTTTCCGCCCGTCGACGAAAGTCAAGGCGTTGCTCGACGACCTCGTCCAATACTCGAAGGCCAACCCGCAGTCGGTCAATTACGACCCCACGTCGCTGGAAGTTCAGATGGTCGATGACCAAGGAAACATCATTGACGATGGTGTCGTCAAAACCGTGGTCTTGTACGATCGTCTCTTTGTCAGCCATTTCTCTCTGCATGGGATATTCACTTTTTTTTTTCGGACTTTACTAGTTCGCAGTGGACGTCGATGCTCGACAGGGTGGAAGATGCCCTCGATGAGGCCCGCATTCGCTACGATCGTCTTGATGGGACCATGAAGCGAGAGGATCGTAGTCGGGCCATGGACGCCTTGAAGAACGATCCCGGCTGTGAGGTCCTCTTGGTCAGCCTCAAGGCAGGGGGCGTCGGCCTGAACCTCACGGCCGCACAGCGTGTGTACCTCATGGATCCATACTGGTATGGGAATTGCGTTGCCGTTCCACCTGTCGAGACCCTCCCTTATCTAACCGCTCTCCTCCCCCACAGGAACCCCGCTGTCGAGAATCAGGCTGTGGACCGTATAGTACGTGATCTCCCGCTCGCCGTGAGCCAGTCGCCCTAAATTGACCTGGGTGATGCAGCACCGCCTCGGTCAAACGAGACCAGTGACGACCGTCAAGTTGATCATCGAAAACTCGATCGAGGCGCGCTTGCTCGAGGTGCAGAAAAAGAAGACGGAACTGGCCAACATGACCCTGGGCCATAACTTCAGCAAGCAAGACTTGGTGCAACGGCGCATGGAGGAACTCCGACAACTTTTCAGTCGTTAGAACGCTTATAGCGCACTTTCATACCACCTCTCCGTTCCCCCTGGTTCTTCGTTCGCAGCCGGAGCGTGTTTACTATTCACTATCGAGCAGATGTTTGTTGTCTTTCGTTCATATTACAAATTATATTGTCTTCCATAATAGGTGTGTGTATTGGTACATCTTTCATGTAATTATCATCATGTAGATGATGTAGAATAGACATCTACAAATAGTTTGTTGTCGTTCTAGAAGGCCATAGCCGCTGCGCTGCTCCCGCCACTGAGCGCATAGATAAGACTTTGACTGACGAAGAGACCAATGGTGACGCCGATAGCAACCTGGATCATGCGCAGGCCGAGCGTGAAGCTGCTGTAGTACTGTTGCACGGAGCTGTCGTAGTTTCCAGTGAGACCACCAGCTTGGGCAAGGCCAGACTGTGAGTGCAAGCAACGTGACCTTAGCGAGACAGACAAAGCAAAGGTGCGACACTTCAGAAAACGCATACCGGTACGAGGAAGAGCACGCCAGTGACCGTCGAGGTGAATGCCGTCCCACGAGACCACCGCGAGTAGATGTTCCCCAGAAGGCCGATGACGAGAGCCCCAGCTGCAGGCGCGAGCGCGCCCTTGTCGGACAAGAACCAGTTCGAAGCCTTGTTCGCGGTGTAGGAACAGCATGAGAAGACGATCATGACGAGCAGCCGGTAGCTCCTGAAGGACTGCAGATTCGAGAGAGACGAGCAGGTCGAGAAGAGCGGCACTAGGAAGAACATCGTCCACCATGGGAAAGGCTGGCGGTACCACGGCCAGGTTGGGTCGCGGTAGCACCCTGGCGGCGCAATGAGGTGAGCACACAAAAAAACCAAAGCCCGGAAAGGGACGCAGCAATCGTCACGATGACGAAAGAGGAGAAGTCGTACCTCGAGAGACGTGGCTATTTGTGACATTTACAAATCCGAAGGTCCCCGCGAAACTGAGCTCGGACGTGGAATTCGAGGAATTGGTGGCGGTAAAGGTCCCGTGTATGAAATCGGCCCTGAGGCCGCTCTTGATGACGCCGAGCGAATTGTAACGATGGTGATTCACGAGAAGGATGGATAAATCTGAACCAATTGTAAGACCGAAACCCTTTTGTGGAGGAAGAGACGTCACCCAGTAGAAAGCCACAGGATAGATGGTGCTCACCAGGAAGAATGTGTAGATGATGGCGTAGATCAGTCGCACCGAACCACACAAGATGTTTCGAGACGTCAGCTCAAGGGCGCTTATCACTGCAGAAATGTGAGTCACGGGGGCGTGCATGTGCATAAAGACAACTTCCTACATATTGTGAATCCAGGAAGGATTAGGACGACACCCGCGGACGAAATCGAGCTGTAGCAAAATAGACGACCAGGAATGCTGCTCAAGGACCGAGCGACGAACGAAACGATGATAGACACCGATATCCTGGCGCAGATTGTCGGGCTGAGCGAACAGCACGACGCCAACGTACAAAGGACCAGGGTGATACATACTCATATACGTTCGCGTACACGGAGCTCTTAGCAGCCGCTTGGAGACCCAAATACTGCAACACGCAAGCGCACGTGCCACTGACCCACATGTCGACAAAGCTACCGCCAAAAGCGAGCGGACAAATGACCGACGCGCAAACAAACGCGAGGCCGCAGCGCGCGATGAGCGGGTAGAGCGGGGGTGCGCGGAGGATGCGGTCGAGCGCCGCGATGCCGTCTTGTAGCGCTGCGCGGTCATCGAACACGTCGCGGTAGACGTCGTGCACGCTGTTGAGGGCGGAGAGCGCAATGCGGCCGCTGGAGCGTACAAAGTGGAGCTCGGTCGTGCGCGTCTCCCCGTCGTTGAACGAGACCATGATGATGCCCGGTATGTACGCGAACGACGCCTGGATCTGCAGCTTGTCCGCCGCCCCGAAGAGCTGTGCCTCCACGCGGTGGGACGGCGCGCCGAAGGTGAGGAACGCTTTCGCGAGCAGGAGGATGAATTTCTTTCGGTGGTCCAACGCTGAGTGGCCAGAGGCAAAAATGTGGTCATGCCCACCCGAAAAAGAAAGAGAAGGAAGGGGGAAGAAAGGGCGGTGAGTTGTACGAAGCAGAGCGACCAGGAACAATGGACAGCGTGCGTACGAGTGCGGCTATTCGCAGACTGGGACGAAGAACGCTTCTGCTTCCAAGGCGCGGTCGGGAGCGGGACTTTCTCCTTCAGCGTCGACACGGCCGTCCTCGACAGCCTCCGGACGTTGTGCAAGTTGGACACTTGGTTCTTCTCCGCGGCGGCAAGTTTAGATTCGTCACCGTCAGGTTTCAGGGTCAGATTGTTTTCCCCGAAGAAGGAGCGGTGCGGTTGATTTCCCCGAATAAGAGAAGAAAGGATGGTGGATCTACGTCGGGGTCTCACTTCCACTTGCCCAGGCCAGGAATCCAACGGATCCCTCGATTGTTCATACGTGAATTCGCGCAGATTGTCCGCGACCCGACCAGCGTTTCGGGGGCTCTGCAACGCTCCGTGATCGCTGACATCAGTATCGTTCGTATCATTCGACCGCGAAATCTCCGACGAGTACGAGGAAGGCAGGAGGGGACTGGCGGTGGATTTGGGGGAGATGGCTGACATGATGATAGTCGAGAGAAGGGAATGAACGACAACACAACAAACAAAGATCATATTCAACACACACAATTCTTCTCTACTACTGAATACAGCAAGGGCACCAAGGACAAGGCCAATAAATCGTAAGGGAGATCATAAAACCTACCAGATCTGCGGCGCTGGGGGAAGATAATCTGGGGGCAGTAAGAATGCGTCAATGCCACTCTGAGAAAATTGATTGCCGCCCAAGCTTTGATCGGAAAGCCACACGGGGAGGTGCTCCGTCGAGGTGGCCTCAAATCCACGCCAAATATACTCTGCATTGGCAACGTAGCCAGGATGCGTGGCCGGGTACACAGGAAAGCCTTGCGGCGAAACCATCGCACCAGCAGACGCGTCGTACATGGTAGGAGGTGTCGGATTGACCACCTGGTTGACGGCCATGCTTGCCGGGCGTTCGACTTTGGACTGATACGATTCACGTGGAAGTTTTGGAGAGCGGGAAGTAGAACCCGGCTTTCGCTTCATGCTCCTCTTTAACATCAACTGCAGAGTCAGAGCGTATCTTTTACCGGGAACTGACGATAGATGTGTTGGTTGAGATGAAAAACTAATCATCCGAGACAATTATCTCACTTTCCGACATGAGCGAGGCCAGTGTTTCAACCCGCTCTCTGATCTCGGTAACATTGCATTCGTTGGGGCTAGTGGAGGAGATTGGAGATGTCAGCTACCGCTCGGGCGAAGCCCTAAGAACTTACAATAGCCGTGCGAGACGAAGAAGGAAAGAAGCGGCAAATGTTGCCGTAGCATGGGTATAGTGAACAGCTACGATCTTTTCAGGGACCAAACACAGTTATACTACCCGGACGACCTACCATATTTCATCCCTTCTCGATATGACGGCGAGTTGACCGTCATATCCAAAATCTGACGAGCAATCTGAATCGACTTTATAGCGACTTCTCTCTGAGAGTTAGGCATCTTTGAGACATCCTCTGGACCGTTTATGCCCCTAAGGCCCGTGGCACTATGGTACAATTCTGCATGTAGCTGTTGAATTTGCAGGCTCTGCCGGTAAAAAGCTAAGCACACGGTGAGTTGGAACTATGGCGATGGTCAGTGAAGGACATACTAGCATCCTCATACTTCTGGGAGAAAACCTGATCCCAAGTCTGGTACCAATGCGCGAACTCCGCATAAGCATTTCTCAATACCTCGAAGGTGCGCTCGTCAACAGGTCCATGCGAGAAAGGTGATAGATGATTAGTGATCCGCTCCCGAATCGCCATCAGTTCTACCATAGAGACAAGACGCATGTCATCCTCAATGGTCAAAGGGTGGCGTAACAAGAGGCCGCACTGCCAAATACTCGCATCATCGGTGAGAATGGCGGGGCGCCCAGTGCCGTACGACATCCTGTCATCCAGATTAGATAGTGAGCAAATCCAGAGGAAAAGAAACGTGCTGATGTTCGAATAAATACAAGCAAAACCAGGTCCGAGCCGCAATGACGAGCTCCCTATCTTCGGGATCGTCTGATGCTTTGTTACTTTCTATACGCCGCAGAAGCTTGGGCCAGGCCTTGTGCAAAGCTACATCTGATGTTTAGTCTCAGATGCACAACAAAAACCCAGGGAGACTCACAGAGTTCCAAAGCCATTCGAACGGCGTGGCCGCCACTCAGCCAGCCATTGTCGGACCATCCAGATACAAGGACTGTGGCGTTCGATTTTGCTTTGGACGTGACTATAGCGCAAAAAATTACGCACTCATTGCTTGGACGGCTTCTACGCGTAATACCGGGGCAAACAGAGTTGCACACGAGATACTTTGAACCTCTTGCAAACATTTGGAGTACACATCGCTAGGCTTGCCTGAGGATGCAAAAATGGTATTAATGGCACTCCTTCGACTAGGTAGGCACCTTACCACCGCCATCACGGACCTTGGCTGCGACCATGCAAATACTGTCAACAGCAAAAGGCGACCGCTCGTGCAAAGATGCAAACGTATCGACTGAGAAATCGAAAATAGGGAGGAAAGTTGAGCAGCCATGGAAGAATCTTTGAAAAAAAAAAAAACATTTTTTAGAAGGAGCAAGTGAGTAAAGCACGAAAATTACATTTTGAACAGATCTAGAGCCTCCGATTCGATATAATGCCCTTGGAGACCACTTGTACGGGACTGGATTAGCATTGATCCCTGGCGCTTCGAGGTGGGGTGGCTTACCGTCCGGGAATTTGAGGATGCGATGTGGCATATTATGAACCCTCCGTTTCTTGGAGGGCCTACGCGACCTGGGGTCTGGAGAAGGCGACCTCGTACGACTTTGTGGTTCGCTTGCGTCGTCATTCTCCTACAAATAGAGTGTGCATGGATGAAATAAACAACAAGGGGAACTCGCGTTGACTTGCCTTGGCAGCACGTTGAATAGCAACGTCGGCCAGCCCCCGTAGTACTTCCCAGGGTGCTACGAGACCTGAAGCTGGGAGCCCGCCGCCATCGTCGTCCTCGTCTGAGGTGTCCGCGCTTGTTGCGGTCGATATGGGGAAGGGCCTCTTTGTAGCTCCTGGGCCGCCCAGGGCACTAGGTTGCTTATCGAAATGTCGGGAAGGGCCACTGTCAGTATGCTGGTGCCTTACTGAAGAAAGATTATCAGGTTGAGGGCGAGGACCTATATGGTCTATACTGGATAGTGGCGGCAATGTTGTAGGAGGGACGCCCGGAGGCAGATGATATTGTGACGGGATTGACTGGTATGCGGTATTTCCTTGTGATACCTGAGATGCTTGTCCGTCGTTGTTGGTCCGCATGGCGGCCATAGAGGGACTAGCATACATCTGTTTGCTCAAAGTCAAAAGGTTGAAGCTGACTGGAGATGCTAACGGACGCACTGAAGGACCTGGTTGGGAAGTGGAGATGATCGAATGACTGGTATCCAGCGGAGGACGCGCCGAGACGGGGGTTGACATAGATGCGGGTGAATCCCCATGGACATTTGGAGAAGGATGCATGTACGTGGAAGGGAAAGCGGAAGGAGAGCGCATTATACCTGCTGATCCCACGCGTAGGTGGTTGACGATTTCGACCAGGGTATTTTGAATGGCCGTTTGCGATTGTCGTATATCCATGACATGGGTCTCCAAGCTCCGAATCCGCCTGGAAGGATGGTGAAGGGCGCGCGAGGGGGAAGAGGGGGAATAGGACGCACTCTAAGCCAGCCTCACCGGTCAGAGAGGCTTCACGGTTCGGTTTCTCGAAGAGACAATCAAGGGACTGTTGTCGACATCGCTTACACGGGGGATTCTCGGCACCCTCGCACCGCATCTTTTGCTTTCTGCACGCATTCTGTATAGGCGAAGTGGTCAGAGCGATAACAAGGAGGGTTTACAGTGGGAAAACTTACGCAGGCACCTGGAGAGGATATTTGATTTAAGTCAGTGGGGAGAGCGACGGTAGAGACAGCACTGGACTGACGGGGAACCCTATTCAAGGTAGTTTTGACAGGTTTGATATCCTTCCCCCACCTCTGTCTTCGATGGCTTCGAGCTTCTTGACAAGCTGAGGACCGGGTGGACCAGAGCCGTTGACGATATTCATGACAGTTGAATGGGGGACGGAGGCCGGGACGGGTAGAGAGATGGGATGAGGTTAAGGGTTAAGGACCGAGGAGCCCTGGGCCTGTTAACAAGGAGCTGGAGCTCTGCCCCACCGATACGATGAGGAATGTCCGGTGGGCGGTTAACGAGGCCGAGGCCATTCCACACTTCCCACCCGTCAACTTCCCGTCGAGCTCACTCGCATTTCTCCCTCACCTCTCTCTATTCTTATTGGTTCTCTTCTCAAAGTCCAATACGCCTCCCAATTTACCTCCCCATCCTGTCTCCAAAAGTCTTGTCCCCACGGTGGCTTCCGGCTCTTTCTCACAAAATCAAATCTAAACTTCCTAACCGGGGCTTTCCCCATTCACACCCCACCGAGAGCGCTCTATGAGCAGAGTCCGTGTCAAGGCCGTGAATCACGCACGAAACGCGCGCAAGTCGTCACTATTTACACGTGCTTTACCGTCAATGGGGATACGCGTTATTCTTTCTTTTTTGCTCGGAGGTAAACTACTGATTTGGCCCCGGACACGGAATCAATCTGGTTTGCGTGTGATTCGATCCCCGATCCAGCCTGTGGCCTCTGACCGTTCGGACTTTGAATCGCACCCCAATTCATGCGATAACGAGTTCTGCGCGCGGGCGTGCTCCATTCGAATTGGATACAATGCGTGTGGGGCTGTCAAGAGCGGGGATTCACAAATCAGGGGACTTGTCAGTTGGCGTTGCGTCCCATAGCTGAGGCGGCACAAGAATTGCCAGTTCTGGATTCTGAACCTTGTTACGAATGGTGGTTACTGAACACCTGACCAACTCTCTCCTTCGTTCACCCTTCAGCACGCCAATTGTATTAAGCCACGACTAACCAACTGTAGAACAGCGTGTCCCCCTAATAAAAGTGTGACGTCACGTCAGCACGATAACATATGATGGATTGCGTAATCAGCATGACACCTTGCAACCTGCCTGCCACGGGCCACTTCCATAGAGTCAAGCGAAAAGGCGGTCTCTTGCAGCTAACCAGTACGTCCCACCAACTTCTTACCGCGTGCAATCTCGGTCAACGCAAGGTAGAACGCATCTGAACACATGTTAATGTTTCTCATCTCCCGCGCTGTTACGTGAGGGCCATTTTTTCAAACTGTTAGAATCGTTTACTGACCAGCCATCCTCAGAGCATGGTTCAACTTCCTCCTGCCATCCTACAAGACCTTCAAGGCGCTCAGGAAAAGCCCTCGCGATGAACGGGAGATAACAAAATGGGCTAGTTACTGGGTTGTAATCGGCGCAGTCCTCGCTTTCGAGTACACAGCCGAGTGGCTTCTAAGCTGGTGAGTCCAACTGGAGCATTCGTATATCACATCGTGGTGTACGTGGCTCACACCCGCATAACCCTTTCACAGGTTTCCGTTCTACTGGGAAATCAAAACCCTTGTCCTCCTGTTCCTCTCTCTCCCACAATTCGAGGCACGTGCCACTAAATGACCTGCCCACGCGGCACCCACTCACCGCGCCTCATCACAGGGCTCGACCTTCGTCTACACGACCTATGTAGAACCCTACCTCGTCCAAACCGAGTCTGACATTGACGCCAGCATCGCCGCCGCACGAGACGAATCGCTCCAGTACCTCCAGGCGCGCCTCACCGCCCTATGGGATATCATCTACAGCCTGCTGAGCAAGACCCCCGTCAAGACCGAAAACGGTCACCCGGCCCTGACGACGAATGGACCTTCGCCCCTTGGCATCAGTCAGAAAGCGCTCTACCAATCAGTTCAGGACCTGTGGAGCACCGTCGGTCTGCCCCCCTTTTCGGGTGCCTCGGCGCCAGGTGGCGGGGAAAAACCCCAAGTGTCGAGGTCTACCTCTGATACTTTCGCATCAGAGCACGCGGCCCGTCCCCCGCTACCTCTCTTGGTGCCTCCGGCACCAACGTAGGTTACGACCTCGGCGAAGCCAACTAACAACTGAGAGACGTGGTTGGAGAAGCTGGCGGTTGATGATATAAAAACGGACTCGGACGCTCTCAACTTTATTTTGAGTAATGTTACATTACATGATCCTTCAAACTTACCATTCGGTTCCGGCTTGAAGCCCGCGGCGAACATTTCGAAATTGACCAGATGTCGCTTTTCACGAGATTGCCCAGCCTCATTTGACGAGAATAACTCACGAGTTTGTAACCCCTTCTTTTGATGCCTTGCGCAATGGGGATCAACGCCACGTCAAAATCCGTCTGGTGATCTCTTGACCGGAAGTGCTACTCGAGATACTCACGGAAGCTGCTGCGCCGCAGTCACGGTGCACATCAAATCACATGAGATTTAAGCGCTGGCAGGCGACTCAAGTTCTCCCGTAATGGACGCCGCCACTTTCGCATTCTTCCAAGAAGTCCCACGACACGGAGCAATTCGGTGGTTATCTCGCCAGGGTTTGTGTGTGTATATGACATTTTTACATCAAACGGAGATACCGAAAACTTCACTGTGCCAGTGTGGCAGATAGATCGATCCCTCCGTCGGCCATGCAGGTGGAGGTGGAGGGTGGCCGCGTGCGTCGCGACAGCGTGATAGTCGCTCGCCATCACCATACAGAACAATCACAGGGACGCCGAAGCGTAGCGTCCACGCGTCGTCGTCGATACCCCTGGCAAACGTCACGAGGACAGAACGCGTGAAATGGCACGAAGACTTACGATGCGGCCCTGTCCGACCTCACACGACGCTACGAGCCCACACGGTTGCGCTTGAACGCTGCCTCCACATCTGCGGCGGAATACTCGAGCGACACGCCAGTGCTCGCGTAGCACTGCGCAATCCGCTTTGCAAAGATCTCCGTGATCCGCAGTAGCTCCTCCTCGCACGCCTTCCACACGCCAACCAACACCGTGCCAGGGGTGATCCCGCTGCTTTCTCCCGTGGTCACCTCGGAAGCTTCCGTGAAGTGCTTCTCAACCCGCTTGAACAGCGCGTCCACGTGCTTCCGGACATCCTTCGCATCATATTCCTTGACGACCTTCTTCAAAGCAGACCGGCTGTAACTGCTGTTGCTGGACACCTCCGAAGGTGCCGTCGTTTTCAACAGTTGCTCGACGCCATCAAAGTAGTCCTAAGGATAGTGAGAACACTGTCGCAGCTGGAAACACAGTAACAGTAACAGACTATGATCTTTGAGAACGGACGCCTCAAGACCATTTTAACGTAGGCAGCGAGGTTCTCATCGTACACAGCTTCCGCTTGCGTGGAGAATACATTGACAGAGCCCATCTCTTGCTGCCGAATTTCGGCGACAAAGTAGTGCATGTTCTCTGAAGCGTCACATTTCATCAATGCTACGGCAGGGTCAGGAGGAAATTTGAACTTGCCAATAAGGATGACGTGAAAGTTCATTTGTCCCTTATCCTCATCCTCACCGTTCATCTTGGCCATGAGCTTTAGAGAATCGAACATGGTCTGCACAATTCTGTCATATGCACCGTCCACGCTTTGTCGAATTTCGAGCGTGTTTGCGCCAGAAAGCTGGCTCTCTACGCGCCCAACATAGACCGGGAAATATTTGATAAAGTGAGCCACACCGTTGCGCTTCTTGCTAGTTAACTTCGTTTGTTCTATAGCCTTGATCTGTTCAGCCTACATAGACAAATTCTGTCGACATCTCCACGCATAGAGGCAAACACCACGACGTACGACATGCCGTTCGAATAGACCCTTCAGTCGCGTATGCTGTTTGTCCAAGAAGTTCATGAAAAACACTGTTCCCCGTTCGTCAGCGTCGGCCAAGAACCGTTCGAGAGTAGCCAGAACGCCAATGATCTGTCTGAAGTACGATCAATTGTGTGACACAAAGACGAAAAGGAAAAAAAAACGAACATGCCATCTTTGGCTATTGCACGGTCGATCCAAGACTTCATTTCAAGGGGCAGGAAGCCGAAAATGAGGTCCATGGCACCGCGCACAAGTTTGGTCGTTTGCACACTCAATCCGGAAGTGCGTGCAGCCTGCCGTCGGAAGTAGTTATCCAGTCCCATATAATCCGCGAACGTGAGCCTGGCTTCGTTGATCTGCAAAAAGTCGGCGATGAACTCTTCCTCGCGATATACCTGACGAGAAATTTGCTCCAGGACTTTGCCAAAGGCCTAATCCCCATAAGAGGAAAACGGCAACGCGTGGAGAACAGAGATACTGTACCTCTTGCGCGGTCATGTCGCCCTCGGATCCTTTCTCCTTATCTTTCCGACCGTCCATCGGTGATCGGACCACAGTGCCGGCGCGTCGCAACGCTACTGGCGCCCGGGAAGTCGTGCCAGCCGGTGAGAGTGAAAAGCCTAGTGGCAGTTAGACACGCCTCGCAAATATATAAGATCACGGACTATTTTCTGGATCGTCATCTTGTACTTTCTTGATGAATCCACTATATAGGGAAAGAAGGGATGTCATCTGGGTGTTGTGAAGCTGGCTTGCCGCTGAGAAGTAAGCCTTGAAAGTCGACGATAAGTCATCCAATGACGTGAAATATCACAAAACCCTCACGGCACACAACTTCCCATAGGCCACTTCATTCATCTCCTTCATGTACAGGATTAGTCCACTGTAGCGATCTAGATGGCTCTCTAAATCCTTGTGATTCTTGATCTCAGATCTTCCGCGTCCGGCGGGCTTCGACAGTCCACTTGAATCGCCCAAAAGCAATGTCGACTGTACGAAAAAACTTAAGCCTTGTGATGAATCGGCGCCCAACGAATGGGGGCGCACCTGAGCTGTGAACATGATGCAACAGTACTCGTACAGGCGTTTGCAGAACTGAGCATTGTGTGCTCGATACTCCTCCAGACGCTCCATGGTAGCAGCCATGTCTGAGGTATGTCACTACAGCATACATTTAAGGAGCCTCCAAACCCACCTCGATCTCGACCTGCCTGCAGCGCTTTGTACAGTTCTGTCGCTGCCTCCTCTAGTGCCTGTATACCCTCTGAATCACGTAATGAGCCTTGTGTCAGGGTGATCAGTGCCTCTCGTCCAACTTTCACGGTCCTCTGCAGGCCAAATGTTTAATAGTAACAGGAAAAGGTACATAGGGACACACCAAGAGTTGTTCGAGTTCACTGAGCAATGAACGTTGATTCTGAGTCTGGACTTGAAGGCCTCGGTTCTGCGACTGAATAAACGATATATCCTCATCGACGGCCTAGGCAGAATCAGATCAGTTAATGCTGGGAAATGCGACCAATCAACTTGCGTTTAGGTGAATCTTGTAGGATGACACGAGGCTATCCATGTTGTCTAGTTCGAGGATAGCCTCGTCAAGGAACTTCAAGACCAGTGCAACGCGATCGTCACTCTCGATGAAAGAATGGATGTTTGCCTGTAGGAGACCGTTTATTGTTGCCGTTGCAAGTCATGATAGAATTAAATACCTTTTCTAAAGCCATAAGCTCATCCTGCAATCGGGCTGCTATCTGGTCGACAGCTCCTCTGCTCCGCGTTCGGCCTAGGATATCGTCACTTGCCCACTCATAACCTTCCAACATTTCTTCGACATTCGACATAATGTCTTGTGTGCCCTCCTCTTCTCCGTCAGGGTCAGAAGTCCCAGAGCCGCGAAATATCAGGCGGTCAAGAGCAGACTGGTTAACAGGGTCGAAAAATGAGATCCGAGCATTCTGGTCTCTGCGGCTCTGCGTTTGAACTAGAGGCACGCTGGCACTGTGAGGTTGGTATTTGCCTTTTTTTTTTGAGTGGGATGATGATGCAGGGGATGGCGAGCGGCGGGTATCAACGGACGCAAGCATGGCGCTCGGAGGTCGATCAATGGACGGAGCTAATGACGGTACATCGAGAGAAGGTCGGGATGCAGAAAAATTATCGTAGTCAGAATTACCTCGCATTTCAGAAAACGCCGTGGCGACTGAAAGGCGAGACGTGGATGCTAGCTGAGATGTTGCAATATCGGAAGTCCCCAACCCTTTTGAAGCGGGACTCGCCAGTACGGCACGAGGCCGAACAGTTGCAGAAGAGGACTGTAAAGCCTGGCGAGACCGAGGGGAGGGAATCGCGCCTAACGACACATCGGAAGGTGATGGAGGACGTGGTGAGATGGGTGAAGGTCTCCTTTGGTGTGCTGGGATTCTTGGCACAGGCCGAGGTGGATAGTTGCTGGGAGGGTCATCGTAATCCCTCAGATCTTGAGGTGCATTTTGGAACCCTCGGGGTTCAGATGCCCGCGGTGTAGAATGGGGGGGCGTAGGTGTACGTGAACCACGAGAACGGCTACCGTTGGTGAGCGGTCTTACGGCTGAGACTGATGAGTTGGGCCACCGATAATATGGACGGGAGTGTATCTCACCTGGTTCTGGGAGCCCAGTTACCTGCAGAGAGCCAGCGGAGACGGACCGAAAGAGGTCAACAAGAGCATAGAGAAACTCCAGTTGTTCATCTGATTCTTCTGTACTCCACTTGTACGTCCTCGCTAGGGTAATATTAAATGTAAAGGGCTGCGTTGGTGTCAGAGCATCGTAAGACATTCAACTGCAGACCTAAACTCACGTTAATCACCTCGATGGCTCGTAACTCGACTAGCTTCCATGTCTTCCCAACGGAGAACGTCCGATTAGAATTCATCTTGGATTTATGGATGAGGCCCTCTCCGTCGGCGTTACCTGAGATAGACTATAGCCATACCATTTACACATAGCAACGGTTTGGGCGTACGGGCCAATAAAATGAATCTCGGCTTGAGGTCCGCTTCTGGACCAACATCCTCCAGAATCTTGAGGTGGGAAACATATGTCTCCTCGGAAGTACCGCTCGCATTTCGCCGATTGAAGACAGAGGATATGATTCTCTCCCGAACAGAATCGTTGTCCGACATTCAATGAACCGAGTTTGAAGCGAAGGAAGTGATGCAGATGCAGTGGTAAGCTGACAACGGTAACACCGGGCCGAGGCCATTCTATAACAACGCGCCACCCCGGACACTCTCCCCCTCCCCGTTCCGATCTATCCTGTATCTCCTTCCCCTCCATTCCACCTCACTCCCGACAATGCCCAGAAGCCATATAGGGAATGCAAGCAATTCGCGCACCACCCACGCCATTAGAAATCCCCGCCATTTCCCACGCGGAAGTGGATGCCCAGCAAGGGACGCATAGACGTCTAGGTCTGCCAGTGTCCACAGAAAAAAGTGTGCTGGAAGGAACAGCCAGCTTGAGATCCCCGTCAAAAATTGCAAACTCGTTGCCATTATGACGCTGAGCATAACCGACTCGGTAAAGGGTTCCAGTATAGTAGCGGGAAGGGACATATGCTTCCTAACGCGTATCCACCGAATGCGACGTCGGATGTAATCGGAAAGGCTCATGTACCCCAAAGTGTTGTATGCAACATCACAAGAAAGGCCATGCCGCAGGTCCAGCTCGTGCCACAAGGCCAATCCTATCATGTTGTCTTCAGCGATGAAGCGGCCGAACGCTGCAAGTCCCCGACCCTGCCTCCGGCCGTCATTATTTTGTCGGCGGACGAGGGTGCCATCGAGCCGTTCGATGTCGGAGCGTCGAAAAATATTTGACTTGCCCACGATGCAAGAGTCCACAGCAACCGCGTTGATCGCGATATACATCTTCGCATGATTCGTGTTGAGGAATGCCTCCTCAACCTGGGCTCCGAAAGATATTTGGTTCGAAATTGCAAATGGGGTGTGATGAACAAGAGCAATGCGCCGCCGAGGAGGAGGAATAGGTTGGGAAGAGGAGGGACCACTTAACACGATGATAGCTCTAGTTAATGTCCCGGGGGCAACGGCGACATTAGAGTCGAGTACCCAGAGGATGTCGTGAGCGGCCTCGTTGTATGGACGCATCAGATTATTGACCTTCGGGTTGACACCAACTTCCTCGTCGCCTGAAAAAACTCGCCAATCGGAATCACCTCTGCGTATAATCATGGGTAGCGACGCACCTATTATAACTCTAGCATTGACACTGGGGTACCTCGAGATTAATTCATGTACCACGGGAAGCGCCTCGTCATCCTCGTCCGCTACTGAAAACAAAATTTCGAAATTTGGATAGTCTTGCTTGAATGAAGATTCGAGATTCTCGGAGAGATTGGTATCTAGGCCTTTCAAAGGCCGTAAAATGGATACACCAGGAGCAGAAGATGGGAGGGTGGACGGGAGTGAGGGACTCGGCGGACGTCGATACAGCCTACGGCTGTCGACTCACCACGTCAGGGCCTCAAGGCCATCGCCGACGACAGTTTCACTCACGCGGTCCAGCAGCCAAGCAGTCCGATGGACCAAATTGTGCCATACCAGATCATTCCGGCTGTTGCGAGACCAACTTGTAGAATGTAATGCTCCTCCGCCATTAGTGGATCATGAAGAGGGGAAGATTACGGTATGATGTGGTATTGGTGATGTACTATGATAAGTACAACGCCATTAGCGCTCGGTAGCAAATTCGCGTAGCCTGAATAGTTCGATTGTGTTTCTCCATCCCTGTTCTACAAACTCCTCAAACGGCACCTCTTCCTTGACCTTATGAGCGACCCAAGCCACCGCCCCGATCGCGCTGGGTTCGTTTCTACCTTTCACAGGCCGCCCAGACACAAACGCTTCTGGTCGTACGGCCTGCGAGAGAAACAACCAACGTAGGTCAGCTGGGAGGCTATCAATATGCTTTCGCGATGCGTGTGTTGATGTCATGGAGCACCATGGAGCATCTTTCATATTTTAGATAAGTGGGCGAGGCCAGTGGTGGCATCTAGTAGAAACTGGACTTGCCTGTCTCAAACATGATTCGTCGGAGATCGACCGCCTTAAGCGCTGCCAGGTTTTCTTCAGTCTTCAAGGAGCAGCCATTGATACTTGTAAATACGTAGGTCTCTTGGCGAGATGGAGGATATATCAGTGTGGAACGGACCTGATATGAAATCCCATCTTTATCTGTGTACACGTCACTTAGTCATGTCGGGCAGTGGGCAAATCTCGAACCACCTACGTAGTCGACTGCATCCTGAGTTGATCCTGTGAAACTGTGCACGACCCCACCTCGACCGCCGACAGCTTGCCCGCCATCTTCAGCAAAACCCTCCTCGCCTAAGATCCGTACGAGATCATTGTGCGCGGCGCGGGAATGCAAGAACAACGGAAGGTGGTACTTCTTCGCCAAGGCTAGCTGAGAACCTGTATATATACAATCAACGATAGGAAGACAGAGTTTTACGTGATTATACTCACGAAAGTGCTTTTGTTGAATGGCGGCTGAAGCAAACTGGGTTCTGTCGTAATCCAGACCGCATTCGCCTATGGCTACGACTCGACCAGGGCCGCTCAGGTTCGCCCCAACGAGTTCATCCAAGTCTTTATAATATCCATTGGGATCTTTCTCAAATTCCGCAGATCTCGTTGGGTGACATCCAACAGTCGCATATAAGTCTGAGGACAATTCTGATCACTTCTCCTTGAGAGCGGATGAGGACCCGGCCACGCACCATGCTCCTTCGCGAGATTCAACGCTAGCTTTGACTCTCTGAGACTTCCACCAGTAATGATCATGGATTTGACGCCTGCGCGTCTGGAGCGTACCAGCATATCGGCAAAGTCATCTGCAGGATGAAGATTGAAGAAGTCTGGACGAAAGACTGTGTAACTGACCTTCATGTTTCTGGCGGCCATGATATCGTCCACGAAAGACTGGATCCGTGAGATTAACTGTCGACGAATATGTGCAATATTGATGTCAAATCTATGCGCCAGGGGATGTGAACGAATGCAACACTCGAACCTCCAATGTCTGCAGGAAATCCAGAAATTTATATCGCATGCAAGATCTCAAAGTTTTGTGTAACGACGGACCGATAAATCTCAGACCAACAGCCCTTTTCACGGAGGAGGTCATCACAGACAGCAGTTGAGAAATAGATATTTTACTGAAGCGCCGACTCGGACCTGGGCCCGAATGTTGACTCGCAGCACGCTTTTGCTTTGCTCTGCACATTTGCCACTATGACGAGGTGTACTGGTGATACCTCTGACTGAGGACTAAGAGTTTGATCATTACTGTGCTGACCGTGAGGCGGGTCGATCAACGGCACAATACGAACCCAACCTGCTACTATGGTGACGCAGCGCACACCAACTTGGCAAATCTTTCGAGGAAAGATATCAGCCAAGTGAGGACTTTGCAGCAACGTTGTGACAGTTTTTACCAATATCCATCGCCAGTGCTTATGTCTGCGTGGCGCGCCGGGGTAGGCTAGCTGCCGGCCGGATCCCGAATACCAATTATCAATGAACGAACTTTGGGCCGATGTACCTTCCCAACGTATCGACACCATTCAAACGAGGCCCCAAGTTCAGAGAACCCATACTACCCATTTCCAGTTTATTATCGTTCTAAAATGGCTGCGTCATCCAATCTCGCCGCGCTTCAGCGTAAGAATCTCGACGATGTTGTCATCACTATGGCCATTCGCTCGCCACTGTGCAAGGCAAAAAAGGGAGGATTTAAAGACATGCGGCGAGTTTCTCTTTCCCCTTCCTAACTATCCACTGTTGACGTGGCTTGGCAGGAGTGATGAACTTCTGACGGAAATGTTTCGGGTACGTTATCCGGATAGGTCCCTTGAGGGCAAAGCATCTACATCACCCTTCAGCAAGCGATAAACCAGAGTAGAATCGATCCAAAATTTATCGAGGATATCTGCGTCGGCACAGTCCTTGCGAAGGGACCGACGTACGAGGCACGGGCCGCAGCGTTGGCCGCAGGCATTCCCGAAAGCGTGCCCGTTCAAACGTTGAATCGCTTCTGCTCATCTGGCCTTATGGCAGTCACAACTATCGCAAGTGAGATCCGGGCGGGCCAGATTGACGTGGGGCTGGCCGTTGGCGTGGAGAGCATGTCGTGGAAGTGGGTGACTAGCCGCCCGTCCCGAAATAGTTCCGTGCAGTTGACATTCGAATCTCAGTCCAGATGTTGGCCCAGAAGGTGCCAGCGACGAAATTAAGGCTTGTGGTACTGCAAACGACGCGCTACAACCGATGGGCTGGACAAGCGAAAACGTCGCCCGTGAATTCAACATTTCACGCGAGGACATGGATGCTTTTGCTGCCAAATCATTTCAGCGTGCCGAGGCTGCCAACAAAGCAGGTTACTTTGCGAAGGAGATAGTTCCATTTGTTTCGTACCAGAAAGATCCTGTCACAGGCATCCGCAAGCAAGTGACAGTGTTCACGGACGATGGCATCCGCTATGGTACCACACAGGCTACCCTTTTGAAGATTAAACCTGCCTTCCTTCAGTGGCCCCCTGCACAGACGACAGGAGGGAACGCCAGTCAAATCACAGATGGTGCTGCCGCCGTGCTACTTATGACGAGAAGGAAGGCCGGGGAACTGGGACTTCCAATTCTTGGCAAGTATCTTAATGTAGCTGTCACAGGTGGGTTGTGGCTTGAGAACATATGTCCCGATGTCGGTGACATGTCGATTGGACATTCATCCGCAGGCGTGGCCCCCCGCGTTATGGGCATTGGGCCCACAATCGCCATTCCGAAGGTCTTGACCAAGGTAGGTCTCAAAAAGGAAGATGTCGATCTGTTCGAGGTATGCCATGAAAAGTAGAAAGGTGATATCTCAAGCATGACATTGCCCCCAGATCAACGAAGCGTTCGCTTCTATGTACGTGTACTGCGTGCGCAAACTGGAACTCGACCCGGCGAAGGTCAATGTGAACGGGGGTGCAATAGCCTTCGGTCATCCGTTAGATGAGTCCAAGTGTTCTAAAAATAGTCAGTTCTAAGAATAATTCGGCTGACGTCTGGCGCACGAGCGACAGGTGCGCGTCAGATCGTGACAGGTCTAAACGAGCTTGAGAGAAGAGGTGGCAAGGTGGGTGATTGTATTTTCCCCTGAACATGGTCCTCAGTTGTGTTAGGTCCTTGTTACTTCGATGTGCATAGGCACCGGAATGGGTGCCGCGGCGGTATTCTTAAGGGAGTAGGAGTGCGGGTGACGTGGCGTGATCGTGTCGTAACTACATTACATAATGAAAACCCCAATCGGGAATAGCTGCCGAACAAGCGGTGGAAACGCGCCAGAGCAACGAAAAAGTGCGCTTCCCCCATCCCACCACTCCTTGTTCCTTCCCACCTCTTGTCCTTCTTTTTTCTCCTCTACTTCCCTCGGATCGCTCCTTAATACCCTACCCTTTCCCTCCATTGGCGTTATGGCCAATTATGATGCCATCAACAGTACTTCGCCATCACCGTATGGCTCGGGTGACCCTTACTACCGCTCATCAACAGGTTTCGTAGCTCCCCAGAGCCCAAAGAAATCATTGAGCCGGTGGATCAAGCTTGGTGTACCTGTTGGTATCCTCGTTGTTGCTGGAGCGGTCGTAGGCGCTGTCCTCGCTACCCACCACAATCATAGTTCTAGTTCCAGCTCCGGCCCCAAATCGTCTTCCGGAAATCCTGCCGCAGCTAGCTCTGCTATAAGTGCCAAGAATGCCATCGGCATATTCCCCACTGCAACAAACACCGAATTCACGGTGCCAGTATACCCTTCTACCGTACGTCTCGTATTGTATTGCTCGACATGTCACAAGCTAATATATTTCTTTTTCCCTTGACAGACAAATGCAGCGTTCCAAACCGGCGCGTTTAATCCCGCCGCCACAGGATTGGCATGGCCTAGTGACACATTTACCCCCTCCAATCCGGCTCCCACCTCCCTCCGCCCTGATCGCCCACGTCTCATTGCTCCCAAGTATAAATGGGATGGCCTCTCTGCCCGCATCTCGCAAGACGCTTATCTTAAATCCTGGAATGATACCATATATCAAAATGCTGCCGCCTACTATTCTCTATCTCCTGTCGTATACCACATGGACGGTAGCAGTGGCATTCTGGACAATGCTCGTGAAATCAAGATGCGAATCAAAGCATTCGCATACGTGGCCAGACTGACCCAGGATACAAAATGGGTCGATAGAGCCTGGGCGGAAATTCTGGTAGGTATATATACAACCTCAATCACAACATGATTCACAAGTTCCGTCCATCTAGAATGCTGCAGGAAATGGAACCCAGCCCTTCGGCAACAGCACTGACCGGTGGAATAACGGCCATTTCCTCGATTCAGCGGAGCTTTGCGCTGCCTATGCCATCGCTTATGACTGGCTATATGATTCCTGGAACGGAACGCAGTTGGACGCAATGCGCTTTACAATGAATGAGTATTGTCTTGGCCCCGGTCTTACCGTATTCCAGGGAGACCCTAATGGCATCGGTTGGTGGGCCACAGAAGGCATTCGTGGCAATTGGAACTGCGTTTGCAACGATGGACTCACCCTAGGAGCGTTGGCCATCTTGGGCGATGATACAACAGGCAATGCCGCTGCTTTGCTGGGTTATACAATTAACAACGCGAATCAAAACTGCGGATTCATTGCCTCCTCGGATGGCACTCACAACGAGACCGCCAACTATATGTACTTCGCTGTGACAGGTCATGCCGAGATGGCATCATCCCTTATGACGGCCGCCGGATCTTCTTTCGGCCTTCTCACAACGAATCCATCCTTAAACCTCATAGGCGAATACTTCATGTATGTGCATGGAGCGACGACGATGTTCGAGTATGGCGATCACGGCCCAAACAAGTTCTCTACCACGGGGAACGCCATGTTGTTTTACGGGTCGCAATATAACACGCCTCAGTATACGTTGTTCCAGCGCGATCGTGCTGATGCGGCGGAACCCTGGAGCATGTTTTGGTATGACTCAAGCGTCACTGGTGCCTTTTGGGATGGTCTTCCGCTTGACTATGCCTTCAACAACACTGGAGACCAGTGGGTATCGATGCGGAGTTCTTGGACGGATATCAATGCAGTGTACGTGGCAATCAAAGGAGGGCAACTCCTGGGACACCAGACACATGGAGACCTCGATTGTGGTGACTTTGTCCTCGATGCCCTGGGTACGCGTTGGTTCGGCGAGCTCGGTTCTGGCGACTACCTCTCCACGGGTTATTTCAGCAGCGAAGCGCAAGATTCTCAGCGGTGGTTGTACTACAGAAAGCGGACGGAGGGCCAAAACACGATCCTGATAAATCAACAGAACCAACTTGTCACTGCGACTCCCCCCGTGGTAACATACGGTTCATCTGGCACTACACAAGGACCGAGCACGGTATTCAATGTGCCGAGTGATTCGACTGCTTTTGCTGTCTTCGACTTGACGACTGCATATGGCAATGCGTGAGTACGGTTATGAAAGAATGTCGAGGTGATTGACATGTTTGTTAGGACGTCGGTGAAACGGGGGATACGACTTGTGAACGGACGGCAGGAAGTGCTGTTGCAGGATGAAATTACCACGACCGGGAGCATTATGTGGCGCGCGCATACCAATGCTACGATCACCGTTTCAGGATCGACAGCAACATTATCTCGGGACAACCAAACATTAATTGCAACTATCCTGAATCCGCCCTCGGGTGTGCAATTCACGACGGCAGATGCCGTGCGATTGGCTGGGGATCCGGCGCTGCCTACAGGGCAGACAGACCAACCGAATCCTGGAGTGACCGTGCTGGTGATCGATATCCCTACCGTTACCAGTGGAAATACTGTGATCGAAATATTGTTCACCCCGGGGGGCTCACAGAGCAGTTCTCTGACAGCGAAGTCTGTGCCTCTTAGCCAGTGGTCGCTCACGAGTCATGATTAGCGTACTAGGGCGAGAGCTTGACAGGGATTTATGGTATGGACAGAGACAGATGGACGAGTTTCTTACAGACAATTTTGTTACATTTCCTTTTTGTTTTCATTTCACTTTACAACTTTGCATGACAACGACTGATGAGTGGCTTGGCATTGGCTTGGAAATCTTGGTCAAACAGCAAACACGCGCTGGACTTTGCACGTGTAAGTCTGAACCTGTGACATTTTAAGTCACGAGATCATTTAATCACGCGACCATATAGTTGACTGTTTAATGCACCACACCTGGACTCATGAGAGACAGTTGGAAGCTCAGCCACAGCATTTCCCTCTCAATTTTGATCAGTAACATGCAAAAGTCTGGTACATAACATGCCCTCGGACTTAATCCGAGGTGTCATCATGAAGCCCGATTCGGTGGTGGGTGACGGCGCCTATCTCTAACTCCTACAGGACTTATGGTCATACCTCCGATTTCTCAGCGGGAATGGACCGTTTATCGACATTCTCGCCCTTGCCTTTGCACCACAGAACGCTCCCAAAGCGTAGGGCTCTGACCTGGTGAGCTCGGCTCACCCGACGCAGCTAACCGATCTGTTAAACTTTTGGATGACAGGCTTCTGCGATACGACGGTGATCTTCCCAGCCTCCTTTGGCGCCCTTCGGCATTCCTTTTCCACTAGTTGGCCCATCTCGCCACCGTGGCGCTCCGTCTGTCGTTCCCCCTAATCGGGCTATTGGGCGTCATTGCTGTGCAACAACAACAAAAACGCGCCCACCGCACGCTGCCAAAGATCGGCCCCCTGCATGTGGCCAAGAATCCTTCTGGTTCAGCGCTCCTCCCTCCTTGGCCTTCTCTCTCCCCCCACTCTCATCACGTCCCTCCCTCTTCTCCCCTTCCCCTCCTTCGCCGGCTCCCATCGGCGTTATGGCCAGCTATAATGCCCTTGAGAATAATTCCCCAGATAGATACGGCTCCGTTGATCCTTACTATTACTACCGGTCTGCCGGCCCTGGGCCCTCACAATACCCCAAGAAATCACTAAACAAATGGATCAAGTTTGGTGTGCCCATTGGTATCCTCGTTGTCGCTGGGGCAGTCGTAGCTGCTGTCCTCGCTACCCGTCATAAGCACGATTCTAGCTCCAGCTCCAAATCGTCTTCCGGAAGTCCTGCTGCAGCTAGCTCTGCCATAAGTGCAAAGAATGCTATTGGCATATTCCCTACCGCGACCGACTCTGAGTTCATGGTACCAATATACCCTGCTACTGTATGTATTGTATAGCTTGACGTATCACAAACCAATATATTTCTTACTCACTTGACAGACAAACACGGCCGCATTCTCACCTCCCACGCAAAACTCTGCTGACACAGCATTGGCGTGGCCCAGTGACACATTTTCCCCCGCCAACCCGACCCCGACCTCCCTCCGCCCTGATCGCCCACGTCTCATCGCTCCCAAGTATAAATGGGACGTTCTCCCTGACCGCATCTCGAAAGACATTTATCTCAAATCCTGGAATGATACCATATTTTATAACGCCACTGTCTACTATGCACTGCCTCCTGTCGTGTACCACATGGACGGTAGCAGTGGCATTCTGGACAACGCTCGTGAAATTAAGATGCGGATTAAAGCATTCGCATACGTTGCCAGACTGACCCAGGACACGAAATGGGTCGATAGAGCTTGGTCGGAAATTCTGGTGGGCATATTTGCAACCTTAATTACGATATGGTTTACAAGCTCCGTCCATTTAGAATGCTGCAGGAAATGGAACCACGGCCTTTGGTCCGACCGCTGACAAATGGAACACGGGCCATTTCCTCGATACGGCCGAGTTTTGTGCTGCCTATGGCATCGCTTACGACTGGCTATACGACTTTTGGAACGAGACGCAGAAGGAACAAATGCGATATACTTTGAATTTGTATGGCCTTCAACCCGGTCTTACAGTCTACCAGGGGAACACCACCTTTGGTTGGTGGAGCAATAGCACTCCTGGCAATTGGAACTGCGTTTGCAATAGTGGACTCACAATGGCAGCATTGGCCATCTTGGGTGATGATACAACAGGCAATGCCGCTGCTCTGCTGGGTTATACAATTAACAACGCGAACCAAAACTGCGCACAGGCTGTCAATCCGGACGGCACCAATACCGAGACTGCCAACTATTGGTACTTCGCGACCACGGGTCACGCCGAGATGGCCTCATCCCTTATCACGGCCGCTGGATCTCATTTCGGCCTTCTTACATCGAATCCATCCATGAACATCACTGGCCTTTACCACATGCATGTGCATGGACCGACGTCGTTGTTTGATTATGGCGATCATGGCCCAAACAAGTTCTCTACCACGGCTAACCCCATGATATTTTACGGCTCGCAGTATAACATGCCTCAATACATGTTGTACCAGCGCGATCAGGTTGACGCGGCGGAACCCTGGAGCATGTTTTGGTACGACCCCACCGTCTCTGGTGCCTTTTGGAATGGTCTTGCGCTTGATCATTCCTTTAACTTTGATGGAGATCAGTGGGCATCAATGAGGAGTTCTTGGACGGATATCAATGCATTGTATGTTGCCATCAAAGGAGGGAAACTCCAGGGACACGAGACACATGGAGACCTCGATTGTGGTGACTTTGTCCTTGATGCCCTGGGTACACGTTGGGCTGGCGAGCTTGGTTCTGGCGACTACCTTGCCACGGGTTATTTCGACAGCGAAGCGCAAGATTCTCAGCGGTGGTTGTACTACAGAAAGCGGACGGAGGGCCAAAACACGGTCCTGATAAACCAACAGAATCAGCTTGTCACTGCAGACCCCCCTGCAATGACATACAGCTCATCTGGCGAAACACAAGGATCGAGCACGGTGTTCAATGTGCCGAGTGATTCGACTGCTTTTGCTGTCTTCGACTTGACGACTGCATATGGCAATGCGTGAGTACGGTTATGAAAGAGTGTCGAGGTGATTGACATGTTTGTTAGGACGTCGGTGAAACGGGGGATACGATTTGTGAACGGACGGCGGCAAGCGCTGTTACAAGACGATATTAACGCTCAAGGGACCGTTATGTGGCGCATGCACACTAATGCCACAGTTACCCTAAGTGGGCAGAGAGCAACATTGACCCTAGACGGCCAAACGTTATTCGTGGATATGGTGAATGCGCCTTCGGGTGCGCAATTCGCGACCGGGGACGCCGTTCGATTGGCTGGGGATCCACCG
Source organism: Russula dissimulans (assembly GCA_022376545.1). NCBI lineage: Eukaryota > Fungi > Basidiomycota > Agaricomycetes > Russulales > Russulaceae > Russula > Russula dissimulans. Next base: position 1,157,938 of record WTXJ01000002.1, on the reverse strand, counting down.
CTGCCAACAGGGCAGACAGATCAACCGAATCCGGGAGTGACGGTATTGTCGGTCAGTCTCCCTGCTGGGACGAACAGCCTACAAATGTTGTTCTCCCCGCAATGGCCGAACCAACAGCAAGGCAGCAGCAATGTGCCGAATGTGCCTCTTAGCAGCTGGTCGCTTACGAGCCACAATTAAGGAGTGATGTGGGAACAGGACTTTAGGATTATGGACATGGACAGGGACGCTTAGCCAGGGACGATTTTTACGGACAATTAATGTTAATGGACAGTTTATTGGCGGATAAGTGGTTATAAATTGGCCTGACGACGAGGGACAGACAGCGACCGACACTGTGTGTCTTTTCCTTTGGTCTCTGTGGTAAGTGTTCCCACCCCTCTCCACGCCTTCACCACCACCAACACCACCTCCCTTTGGCTGGTCCAACCATTTCCCTAGACTCGTCTCCCTATGGCCACTCAACTCAATCGCAAGCTCACCGTCACTTTCCTTTTCTCCCTCGCCGTTCTTTTAGTCCTCACTGCCCCATCATCCGCCAATCTCGTTTCTCCGGACGCTGTCCATCGTCGTGATCATGTCAACCTCAACCGCATGATTAAAATTCGGGCAGTAGCCCCTGGGGTCGCCCGTCAGCTTGACCCCGCCGTCAATGCTGGCGATAAGGCTGCTGCAGACAGTGCTTCCCCCACCACCCCCTCAACTACCTCCGATGCCCCTACGTCCCAGGACGCCCAACGGTCTTCGTCACCCCCCAGTTCACCTCAATCTAGTTCAACTACTTCGTCGGCACAAGACACTGAGGCAAGTTCACTACCTTCCCTTATGTAGAGAAATTTCCGGTATACTGAATCACCCCACAGTCCGTTTCTTCTACGTCGAAGCCTAGCTCGCCTAGCTCAACTAGTTCCGCTGTCTCCACCTCAACGACGACCTCGTCGACCTCTACAACTCCCACCCCTTCTACCTCGAGCACTCCCACACCGAAAGACGAAAGCACCCCCTTAACCCCCGTCAAGGGCAAATCCACTACGGTTGACTCGGTTACGGTAACGAGCCACGTCCCCGCCGCTTCATCTTCAAGCGGGAGCGATTCCGCCCAGCTTGGTGCCTCTAGCCTCTCTCACACTACCATAACAATCCTCATCGTGCTCGCTTCATCCATCGGTGGCTGCGCCATTATTTGGACCATCATCCGCAAGTGGAAGTTCCGTCCCTCTTCTCAGTTCGAGGATCGTCTCGAGCCCGTCAACTGGCAACCCACAGAGCACGACAGTGGCTTTCCCACGCATCGCAGGATGCCCTCCAATGCATCGTCGTTCCACTCTGCAGGCCACGATAACATGGGCCTGTCCCGGGGCGATAGTATTGGGGCGTATAACGCCAATCGTGGCATCTCTCCCCTGCCCGATCACGATTTCACTGCTGGCGCTCCCACCCTTGCGCCTGTTGGTGGCTATGCGGACCTCGCGCGCGGCCCCAGCCCTCAACCGCAAATGCAAGAAACTCTGCAACGTGGTCCCAGTGTCAACCGGGGTTACGAAACCTACCTTGGCCCCCCTCCTCACTACCCGGGTGGCTATGGCGCGCAGGACGCTTACGACTACGACAACGCCGGCCCCAGATATTGAGCGAACCAATCATAATGATGAATTGCGATGTCAGTCTTAATTTTGCTGACATCACTATGGCCCTTCTTGTCTAACAGGCGGTATGTCTTAAAACAGCACAGTGCCATGTTGTCCGCACACCACACCACATGCCCTTCGCAGGGGGCTCAAATGACCCTGTCCTGTCTTTTCTCATCGGTCGAATAACACAGAACAGACCCTTTCTGTGTCTTGCGAGTCGCTGAGCGTCCGTTTCCTCTACTTTCACCTTCCTCAGATGAATCCCTTCGTTTTTTTCGATTTTGCAACGCATGCGCGAACAGTTCGATAGACGTGTCTGTCTGCGCGTACCATACCCAGGCTACATGCGTAGTAATTCAGTTTTGTACATTGCGCGTGAATATTTCACTTTTCTAATCTTTGGTTTCGTTTCCCCTTTGTCATGATGTCCGTCGTTTGATATAATAAAGCGAGGCATAGAGCAGCATTTACTCGGTCAACTATTAGTTGGAAGACGTTTGCAGCCCAAGTTATCATTGAAGTAGATGATAATACATCACAGCAACCAAGGGAACCAGCGAGAGTGCGTATACCCAGCCCCATGACCACGGGCTATTCGCCCCTCTCTTTCGTCTGGCCCCGGGGGACATACTCCCTGGTTCGAATGAGTCGACGATATTCGTGCGCTCTAACAACGTCTCCAAACCCGTCGTCGCGTCCTCTGCTTTCCGCGCGGACAAAAGGCCAAGGCCGCGTGACGCGGCCGGCTCTGGCCGCACAGGAGCAGCCACGGTCGCGGTCGTCGGCGTCCAATCCATCGCGTCTTCGCCGACCTCCTCGCCCATTTCTGTATCGCGCGACTGCGGCGCAGGAGCGGAGGGTGGTGGTGGCGATGGCGATGGAGGCGGGTGAGAGCGGAAGAAGGTGGCTGGTCTGAGCGAAGGGTGGCCGAACACGGGGCCTGCTGTGTGTCGGGTGCGTAAGGGGATCGGTGCCGAGGAGAGGGAGAGGCTTTCGAGCAGCTCGGGTGAGTCTAGATCGCGCGGGCGCGGGCGCGGGTTTTTTGGGAATGGTGGTGCGATGGTGGTGCCGCTGGCGCCGCGTGGAGGTGGGGTATGTGAGAGACGCGAAGAGCTGTTGATGCCTGTGCTTGGGGTGCTTGCGCGGGAGTTGGAGGAGTCTATCAGGCGCACGGATGGCGCGCGGTGAAGGCGAAGAGTAAGGAAAGAGTATATGGATACCTTGTAAGAGATCCGTCAGTGACTTTGTATGAGTAGATCGCTGGGCGGGACTGCTTACGAGTGCCTCAAAGCACAATGCGAAGCTGAAGTAGACGCGACTACTTGTCGAAGCAGGACGGGAGCGCAAGGAGACGAAGTCCATGGAAGGACGGGACCGGGACAATGCGATCAGGCTCACCGTGAACACCCTCCCCGCCCACGCTGCAGCCTGTAATGTCTACGGGAATGACGCAGAGTGAGCAAAACAGTGAGTGGTGGTAGTTACCCCAAACGGAAATAGATTCACATTGTATCGTTCTCTACCACGAACGCGTACTTTCCGACCCTGTAACTCTGCCCTCCGGAGATGCGCGTAGGTAGGTAGCCAGGCCGTCCAGAAGAGAGACAGGAGAGCGACAACCGGGAGCAGTGGAACAACAGGGCCTTGTTCTGGTAGCGTCAAACGACCCATGGCGCCTGCGCACCGCGAGGACGAAAAAGTTAGCTCGAGCGGTAAGGCTTGATTACCTGGACGTAACGCACCAGCCACGTCGGTAGAAACAGCTACGAACAAGGTAGCGACCCATAGAACGCCACGCGCTCTCCACCATCGCAGCTCGCGGTGCAGTCTGTGCCGATCCATGTTGGATAAGGCGACGTGCCGGCGCGTGTCTTTCTTTTTGCTCTCGTTCAGCCAGGATCCGAGCGCGTTCGAGCGCGCCATGACGTCCTTCTTACGGATTTCCTCTTCGACAAGGGGACCGCAATTCTCGCAGACGGGTGGGTAGCGCGCGTAAATGGAAGCTTTGTAATCTGCAAAGCCTGCGAGACGAAGCGCGTAATCTGGATCCTAAGGAACGGGACGGAGATGTGGTAAGAACCCGGAGTACATTTCAGACTGCGTACGAGCAGGGGCGCACGTCATCGGAGGGTGGTAGATAGCTCGACAGGAGGCTGACGACGAGCCTCTGGTTGGATTGGCAGACAGAGCAGAAGGGCGCGCTGCCGAAGGTGGTGAGAAGGCGATCCTTGCGTGGGGATGCTGTATGGCGGAGGTTAGAGTTGTATAATTGAAGATAAAGGGAGGGGACGCGCACCTCGACGAGCGAATGATTTACGGTTCAAGGACTCATCGTGCATGGCAGGATCGTCTGAAAGTATTTCACCGTTCGCGTCGTAGTGGTTCCAGCAGGCACAGTGAGGGCAGAGAAAGGCTCGTGGCTGAGGGGGTGGGGGGGAGATGGTAGACTGGCAAAAGAAGCAGAGAGGAGAGACTGTGCGGCGCAAGAGTGTGCCCATGGTTCAGGTTCAGGTTCAGGTAAAGCCGCGTCGATGTCACTCACACCAACACCGTCAACATCGCGGGGAGATCTCATCCTTCAGCCTCCCTTCTTCACCTCCTCACTCTTTGTAAACCTCTTCCGATTGGACATCGAACAACTCACTGATCTCTTCGTTCGGGCATATACGGACGATGCCACCAAGCCATTTGCCCTGTTCAAGTGTATATGGCAAGAACAAGGATGGACCTACATGCACCTCAAGGTTTTCGACGCCCGCACTCGCCATAGCTATTTAACCATCGCCTGTAGGCTTTTCCTTGGTGCGTAGTTCTCATTTATATGAACACATCTAAAAATACCGGAAACCAATAGAACGAATTGCCGAACACGTCGAGCCCATACGAAGACTGGTCGCACTGTTTGGACTATACACCTTTTATTTTACACAACCATCGGACTGTCGGATACCGCTCTACGCAATACAGCACATAGATATCACTCTAGGTGAGTACGGTTTGGTTCGGGCTGGGCTTGGCAACCTGACAAGCCCATTTCACAGATCAGTATCAAGTACTTCTGGCACTGCCAAAGGTCGCGTCGCCAGTACTGGCACCTTATGCTTCCCAGGTCCTATCTGCGTTGACAGACGCGAAAGTGTTCTACATACTACCAGTGTCCACGCTGGAACCATATAATCCACGTATACTGCCGCGCGAGGTGTATGCTGAGGACGTGAACGACGCAACCCAAAGCGACGCACGGACGCTTGCTTTGGAGTCGGAGCTAGAGCCCTCAGTGCCTGGTTCAAGCAGTACGCAAGAAGACGCGACAACAGGGCCAAGGGTACCAAAGAAGAAGGGACGGCCGTCGAAGCGTGACATGACGAAAAAGGCGAAGGACGCTGTCGTAGGACTCGATCGATGGCTGCAGCGTACGGACTTTGTTGGGAGGGCGGCGGGTGGAGATAGGCCGAATCGTGCGCGTGGCCACGGAATACTCCCTCATGGACCAGCTGTGTCAAGAGCAAGTTATCGTGCACAAAAGACGCAGGTGTTGGATGCATTGCTGGAAAGAGAGGGGGACGAAGGCGTGGAGGCATTGGAACGAGCGAACATGGCGGTGCTGGGTCGGCTGAAGAGAATTGATGCGATGGCCGCTGAGAAAGGTATGGAGGTAGGCGGGGAAGGCGGGGAGTTGACAGGGCTGGGACGGGTTGAACGAGCGGCGAGAGAACTGGACCGATGGCATAGCAATGGCGGTGTATTGAGCTTGAGCGAAGGCGCAGGTGTCTCGAGGTGACGTATTATATAATCACGTAACTACGCTGCAAGCTTTGCCGTGCTCAACTCCACTCGCTCGACTCGAGAACCTGCCCGTTCCTTCCTCCCTTCCCTTCCTTTCCTTCTCCTCACCGCCATGTCCAACAAATATGATGTCTCCGACCTAGATACCCCCTCCACAACAAATCTTCTTCCGTCCGGACAACCGAGCGTGCAGGCCGCGCTCCTTCGCGGCCCAAGATTCCGCTCGACCATCGGCTCTCATTCTCTTGTTAGTATCCATCATCTCATCTCCTCTCCCTGTCTCTTGCCTTACATACTGTCAGAATGAGTCTCCGTATCCTTCACCTCTGGGCGGCAGAGCGGACATGGTGCATTCAATATCAGACAAGGTGTGCACTCCCAGCATGCATAACTGCCTATTAACTCTTCCTCACCTCCTTGTCTGTCTTGCTCTCAGTTTTCTTTGTCCCCCGATCCTGCATCCTGGGGTTCTGACCTCTCTCCCAATCACCCCGAGCCGGACGACTACCTTCATAACCCGGATCCAAACCGTGACAGGAAAAACGACAGGGGTGGCTCGATATTTACTTTTCGTGGCCTCACAAATCTCGGCTGTCTTGCTCTTCTCATCGTTGTTTTGCTTGCTCTATTGTCTGTCTTCCCAACTTGACATACATTATGTTCTCTGCCTTACGCCCACCTTCAACAGCGCCGGCTATCCCATAGTTACATTTTTCACAAGGGCTCGCCTTTCTCGGCAAGGTGGATTCAACCTCGGGGGAATAAACGGTTCTGGACAGGTCGATATGTCCCTTCAGTCCTTCCCTATTTTGCTGACTTTTATCACTTGTCATACAGGTTCCTTTGCTCATCAATAATCGAGCTCTTATCGACCCAGACACTCCTCAGAGCGCTATGACTATTTCATCGTTCATCAGTAACGACGCGACCGAATATAAATTGGTGTTCTCTGACGAATTCAATGTTGAAGGTCGCACTTTTTGGGAAGGTGACGACCCATATTGGGAGGCTGTCAACCTTCACTACTGGCAAACAGACGATCTCGAGTGGTATCGTGAAGAGAACGCCATCACAAAGGATGGCTATCTTCAGCTCACCCTCCGCCAGGAGGCGTACAATAACCTCAACTATACGAGTGCCATGGTGACTTCATGGAACAAGTTTTGTTTCACAGGTGGCATTATTCTTGCCAGTGTCTCCTTACCTGGAGCGAGTGACATCCTTGGTCTATGGCCTTCCCTCTGGACTATGGGAAATCTGGGCCGCGCTGGATATGGCGCCTCTCTCAATGGCTTGGTGCGCATTTATGTTCCCCTTCAATAGATCAAAGTTAGTCGCTGAAACACTATTATGACAGTGGCCATATACATATGATTCATGCGACGTCGGAACCGCCCCTAACCAGACTTTCAACAACCAGCCGGACGTTTCAACCCTACCGGGAGACCCGTACAATGACGGCGCGTTTCCTTTCTCCCAGGTCAACGATTATCTGCCTGTTCGTGTCCAAATTCATCGCATCCTGGACCTATGGTAGATGGGTCATTTGTGGGGAGGTCGGCGCCAGAGATCGATGTGTTTGAAGCGACGTGCGTATGATGACAAGTCATTCCTCGTTCCAAACTAGAACCGGCTTTCTTTCAGGGGAAATTAGACAAGAATACTGGCCAGATTGTGGGTCAGGTCTCCCAATCTCTTCAAGTTGGCGTGAGTTGTAGTAAAGGTCTTTGATTCCCAAAGTTTACGGATCATTTTTCTAGCCGTTCGACTATAATTATACTTATCAAGAGGACCAGACCAGTATTCCTAACCCCAATGTCACGAAACTTAATACGTACAAGGGTGGCGTATACCAGCAAGCGGTTTCTGCCCTCTCGGTGACCGACCAGACTGCCTACGAGCTCACTGGAGGAGGGTTTTCCACTTATGGTTTCCAATACAAGCCAGGACTCGCTGATGCCGTATGTGATCCTCGCGTGTTATCCCCATTTTGACTGAGTTTGCACAGTATATCTGTTGGATATCGAACGGCGTACAAAGTTGGACATTACCTAGTGCTGCCCTTGGTGCAGATCAGCAGGTCCAGATTAGCGCTCGGCCTATTCCCCAAGAGCCAATGGTGTGTAGGCTTGATCCAGTGTGCCGCCGTTATTGACTGAAATGACCACACAGTACATCATCGCTAACTTGGGGATTTCACCAAGCTTTGGCAAGATAGACTTTGATCACTTAACGTTCCCGACGACGATGCGAATCGATTATATTCGCATCTACCAACCATCAGATCAGGTCAATATCGGGTGTGACCCAAATGGTTACCCGACGGCGGATTATATCGCACAGTCAGTAGTGGCACTTGTTCCTCGTTATGTCTCGTGCCTAACCTATCACGACTGAAGGTTTATCGAGGCGTACGACAACCCCTTGTTGACGACGTGGCAGGATGATTACGGACAACCACTCCCGGGAAACAGCTTCCTTAATCAGTGTTGAGTGTTCAGGTTGGACTTTTCGCACGGCCTCAGTTTTATTGTAATTATTCCGTCCACGCAAGATCTTGTGGACCGCATTGCCACTGTTTTATTTCTTGTCTCATTCACTGAGGTTTATTTGCCAGAAGAGTTGGACGTCAACTGAGCGCGCGCGCCGGCTTTGATTGCATTCTTCACTGCATCACGTTCGTTTTGACCCACTCAGCGCTCTGTATACCCTGTCTGGTTTTACGACTACGACTAACTTAGCACTCCGGATATGTTATGTATGAGCCTAAAGCTTGCGCCTTCTATCCCTTATTCTTTCATCTCGAGACATTCTTGATACACAGCATATCTTCGTTCCATACACTCACATGTTTTGACAGTTTACTGTATTGTCGGCTAGCGCGTTGAAAATAGATCTGTCATGGACGGACATCATTGCCTTTGCCTTGGCTCGAAATCCGCGCCAGAAGCGATGAAGTGAAGATGGCTCTTGTGTGTGTCATGATGTGCGCATATATTTGAGACTAGCGAAATGAAGGCACGCCCCGTATGTCTGTAGTAAATGTATGCGCATCATGACGATGATGGTGATGATGATAATGATGACGACGATGACAATGATGATGATGATGACTACTCCCCATAACCCCCCTCTTCGGTTTTCTTTCACTTATCCAATGTCATGAAGCAGGAGCGCGCTGCAGCACTTCCAGCTTTGCCAATGTTCGCTCGAGCGTGATGATGCCCCCTGCCGTCAACCGTGGCACGGCCAGTTCTCTATCGCTATCTCTATCTCTATCACTGTCTCGGTCTCGGTCTCGGTCCCGGTCACGGTCGCGATCGTGGTCGCCACCCGAGACAGAGGCAGAAGCAGAGGCAGACGACGGCTCCTGTGGCGTATCTCCACGGCTCTTCTCGACCAATGCTCGGGCGCCTCGGAGCACTTTGGCAAGCCGGCCTTGTTTATGATATAGCCAGTTGATCTCAGACTCGAGTGATCCGAGGGGGATCTCGAGTGCCCGGCGAACAAAGCCGCGCGAGAGGACGTACGCCTTTTCGTTGTACAGCCTGCTGTTGATGATGCCCTCCTCAGTCCCACGGAGCTTGTCGTATGCGGGCTCGCAAAACCAGCTGTTTGATATATTTTTTTGTTTCACCACAGCCGACGGATCAGAATAGAAAAAGATGATGCGGGCGAATCGGGTACGTACGGTTCTTTCACCAGCACGAGGCCCTGGATGGAAACCAGAGCTTGAAGCAGTGATGATCGCGAGGGACTCCATGATTCACTTCTGTCTCCTGCCCACGTGCCAAGGATGGACAAGCAGACTTTGCCCTCTTCGTATAGATTCCTGGAGAAATAGTGAATACGATGCCCTGCGAGGGGAAGCAAAAGGGACGGGACCCACGGGTTAACTGCGGGATCACGGGTGTCAGCGTTAAGAATACAAATCACGCGACGCCACGCACCCCGGCCGTTCCCGTTCGTCCAGCTGAGGAAGTGAGCTATTGGAGGACTTTGTGGAAAATCCGAGTCCAGCATCCAATCTATCACGAACGGTGCATCTTCGTATGGCGTATTTTCTGGACCAATGATGAGAGATCGGAGCAGGTCTGACCTGTCTTCATAAGCTCGTACAACGATAGATTCTGTCTCGTCTTTAGTAAAGCGTCACAAGAAAGATCGGAGATGACCAACCTGGCAAACTGCTTGACAGGGCACGGTATTCTTTTTGTAACCTCGTTAAGAAATTACGGGAGGGCTGTGATGGCGTTGAGTTGTAGTACGCATGATCATGTGGTGCTTCGGAAAGAATGTCAAAACGCTTCCAGTGGGATGCTTTATCCCCATCGTCGTCGACCATACTCATGAGAGCCCCATCAACCAATGTATCCTCTTTCTCAGTAGCATCTCTGGGCACGTCTGGCGAGGACGATCGTAATGTAGATGACGGAACTTGAGAGACCGATGCCGTATCCTGTTGATCTGCGGGAACTGCTGGCACCGTTGGGACGATATGGTCCCACCAACTTGTGTGGACTCCGTTATCTGAGGCATGGATGTCGTCCATCTGCACATCGTCCATCTTCGCATCACCCTCGTCCATCACGTAATCCTCTTCCTCATCGGTCTCCTCCCATTCGTCATTGTCACCGCCGTTGGGCTGTACTTGCCAGTTCCCGTCTTCATCCATTGCCCACAACTCGGTGTCATGATCGTTAATGTGGTCATTCTCCGGGTCGTCTTGGGCGGAACCTTCACCCCAGAGATCCTCTAGTTGTTCCAAGGTATCATATAATCGAGTGAGGCGTTCCAGAGGATACTTCGCCACCGTCCCGTTTGGCAAAGTAACTTCCACACTGCCATCCAGCCGTAACTATGACTGAGAGTCAGCTTTAGATTTCTCCAATGACATGTGTGTGGGACAAACGTTGGAAACCTCTCCAAACCAATTCAACGACGTGTCATCTGGTCCTGGCTTGCGAATTTTGCCCTCGATAATGTGCTCTGGTTCGCGCCGATGAGCAATATCCATGCCGATGTCTGCCATCGTCTTGCGCCAGCCCCCATAGTAGCCATCAGGATGCACTACAGGTAATTCTCGCACCCAAGGCTCAACCTCGCCTATCCGAGGTACCTTAGGCTTCTCCAACCCATTAGTAGTACCTTCGTGGTGGATGAAGACAAAGTCTCCCCGTCGAACACCTAGACCATCGAATGTGGTGGGGGCCACAGCCGACCAGTCGTGCGTTCCATGAGGGTCGAGCTCGAGCACGGACGCCAGCTCAATCTCGCCGGTATCGCTGAATCGAATGGTAGCGGTTCTGTCTGCCGCGTTAACGCTCTGCACCACAGCTACCCGTTTTTCATCTTCGCCTTTCCAAAGAACGTGATCCCCGGGCCTCACCAACAGGAGTCAGCCTATATGGTGAAACGCGGCTGCATCCATTCACTTACCAACAGTCATATTCGTCGGGGTTCAAATAAGGAATCAGCTTGGTCGTGAGCATGGTTTCCGTTGAACCATCCTGCCAAAGGACGTCCACCGTGGTTTGTGTCTCCCGCACCACATAAACACGAACTTCGATGACGCCATACGGTTCCCCTTCCTTGCCATGGCGAGTAGATGGAAGGTTTGCAGCATCTTTGAGAACCACCTTGTCTCCGATACGCATCATCCATTCTGCTCTGCTGCGTACTAACTTCAGTTTGGCAAGGTTTTCTCCTGACCAAAACCGTTCCGGGCGGGATACATTTTGTGCGACCTCAGGAGGCAACTGTAATAGCTTAGAAGCACGACGAGGAGAAAAGAGGACAAAGAAACTCACCGACTGATTGATTGCCAACCATGAGATAGCGAGGACGCTATGTTTGACATCCACGACTGTATCAGACTGTCCATTTCGGAGTGGCCGTGAAAAGAACCCGAGAAAATTTCCAACACTCGCAGGTGGGGGGATTATATCCTTAAACAGAATGCGATAATCATCATAGGACGGGCACTGAAAATCACTTACGCTTCCTTTTTCTCCAACGGTCAAACGAGAGCTCAACTCTGGCAGCCGCACAAGTTGTCCATTGGAAACATCTACGACAGCTTCATCGAAGAGCTTGCACGGATAAGGACGACGCTATGCCTTGGTGTGAGTAAGGGATCTCACCTCGACAACCTGACGAAGAGTGAGCGCGGAAGCTTCGAACCAAGAGGGCGCGCGCACCTGGCCAATCCAATTGTCATAAGCTACATAGTCTCCAATATCAACGTCCGCCGGTGTCTCAATGTCATTCATGCTTTTCCAATCAGGAACGGGTTCACCACTAATCGCGTGTTCGAGACGGCCCTTGACGTCGACACTGGTAATCACTCCGGAGCGCACATCGTCTATACTCCTCTTGCACAAATCTCCGGGTTGAAACATGCGATCTACAAGAGTAAATTCCGACTCTGGCAAAATTTCGCGGATTCCATTGGGAAAGAAGGACACCCCGACTTCTCCCTTCTCAAGCGGCCTCATCAGTGGGTCATGCTGGTCTTGTGGCGGTGGCGTGTCATCCGAGTCGTGCCAGCATCTCTATAAGGCCATAGGAGTAAAACAAGAGTCAGGGTAGCTCAGACTGAGAAAAATATTAGTTGCACACCAAAACTATACCGTAAGCGCGAGAATTATGGCGTTGTACGATATCTTCTTGATAGAACTTGAGATGTAATGAAAGTAAGACCAAATAGCTGTGGTTGTAGAGGAAGAAGGGGCACCTTTGTGGGTATCCTGGCCTTTACATTGGGTGTCATGACAAGTCAAGCGAGTTTGAAGAGGAGAGGAGTGTGTTCCTTCCGTGGCTGCGCCCGCCTTGCGACGATGACCTGGACCCCGATCACTTCTCAGATAAGATCAGATAAGATCTTCCCCTCCTCCCAGCCTCAACCATGCCTTGGACCACACTTCCAGTCGAACTGATTGTGCGCATACTAGAAGCTCTCGATCCGCAAGTCCTTGTCAACTGCAGACGGGTAATTCTTTCCCAGAAGTGCCACTCATCCCTCTTTCTGACAAAGCCTAGACTAGTCGTCTTATTAAATCGTTGATCGATGACACTGTTTCTCTCCAGTACCGCATCGCGCTCTACTCGTCCGGGATGGTAGATGGCCCGCCAGGTAAATTGAGTATTTCCGAACGCCTAGGCCTACTCCGGAGCTACGAGGCCTCCTGGAGAAACCTAGATTGGAACGCGTTCACATCCCTTCCCGTGTCCAGTGGCTCCCTCTGGGAACTCTACGGCAATGTTTGGGCGCATAGCAAGGGAATCGATACTATCGAATTAGTACAACTTCCATCTCGTCTGCGCGGCGTTCCTCTGCATCAATGGACGGTCAGACTAGACTTTGCCCCGCGAGACTTCAGTATGGACCCATCCCAGGATTTACTTGTGACTGTCGAGAGACTTACAAGGTGCGTCCGGCTGACTTTCTCTGCGGGGGCGAACGCGACTGATGAATACTTTTTATCCAGTGTCTCACACTTTTGTCGAATACGGTTACTTACTTTATCAACTGGTGAAAAACACCCATTGGCCAGAGATACAGCAACCATTGAATACACACCGGCTGCACCTGCAAATCCCCACGTCCGCTGGGCATACTCAATTCGAGTCAGCGAGGATTACATCGGGATATTGTTCAAAAACAAAGAACCTGAAGATGATGGTGACGAGAATGACTTGGTAGTCTGGAACTGGAAAACAGGTTCCAGGAATCTGGTGAGTGGACTTTTGTTCCTTTTGTTGTACATGGCTTAACAAGGTACTTGCCCCTCAGAGGGTGACATCGTTCGACATCGAGTCCTTCACATTCATCGCTAACAAGTTTGTTTTGGCATCCTCGTCGACTTCACGCTCTCTGGGCGACAAGCGATCAGCATTGCTGCTTTATAACCTAGACCAGAGTGTCGCCCGCAGCATGGAAAGTCTGGACGCTCATCTTCTACGTTATCTATGTCCACGTTCACCTCCCCAGGGCCGCCCCTACATCTCTTTAACTTCAGATCCGTCACCAGGTTGGTCATCGAGTCCCAGCCTGCAGGTACCGTTCCAAATCCCCAGCGACGAACGGGCGATTGCTTTTAATCTACGTCACTTTCGTCGGAGAATATCCTACATGCAGACCTTCTTGATCCCGGCAAGTACTCTTCTCAGGCATGTCACCGACAGTACCGTAGAGGATGGAGGACGTGATATTGAGTGGGAATCATGGGGTCCATCATTCATTGAACCCATTCCCTATCAAGGCCGGTGGTCCGTGTATACGTGTTTCCTGTTTGGGATGCGGCATATCCTCCCTGAAGTTGTATCTCGCGACGATAGGCTAGTGATGATCGTCCGTGATCTTTGCCCAAGGCGGTATACGAGGGCCAGTGAAGAGGAACGCGAGGAGAGTAATGCACTCTATCAGGCGATGGGCTGCTTGGAACCTTATCCGCGTTCGATCGTGAAGAGTGTACCCCTTCCGCCAGGCATCAATCGCTCGTCGGACGTTGAACTCATGATGAGTGAAGATGGTATTGTGATAATCGAGGTTCGTCATGCGAAAACATGCATCTTTATATGGCTACGCGATTAATGCCGTTGGGTTGTAGGGCAACCTTGTCACTGGGTCCCAACAGATCCATTTTTTGACGTTCTGATGAGCGAACGTCTCATTAATAGGAGGGATGACCAATGTACGGCATTTGTGCCAGTGGGCTGTCTGTATTTTTTCTCGTACCGTACTTGTCCATATAGCAGGAGGAGAGGGCGGTGCAGGAACAAGCGCTGTAACTTACCATCAACTCGGAATTGCGTGTTGATTTGGCAGGCACTGCCAGCCAACTTCATTCCACGAACCAACAACTCCATCCAACTATCCATGACTCATTGGTCTTGTATTTTTTTTTTACTCGCAACCTTCATCCTGCCCCTGTAAGGTGAACTCGGAACGAGCGATTCGAGTCGGAGCGCCCGCACACCAAATCTGATTCGAGCCATGACTATCTTATCTGCATCTTCCCTCCAGCACGCCTCCGATTCGTACATCCCACTCTCTCCTCTCGCCCTCTTCCTCCTCGTCGCTCCCTCGAAATTGACCACGCGCCCAAATCCCATTCATCGCTTGATGCCCCATCGAACCTCTTACTCGGCCGACGTCACCTGTCGCCTCGCCAAACCTCGCTGTGCCCCAAAATTCCTGACAGCTGTCCTTGTTGGACAGTCCCGCTCGTGCCCCCATTCTTGACGTTTCCCCTTTCTGTGCGCCCGTTTCTCTCCTCTCTTGTGTTAGCTCTCTCTACCTTACAGTACTAAGTTATACAACGCCCGTACGACGTCACCGGCAAACAACGGCGACCTCACAGCGCGCCCACGTCGGCCGACGCTCTCGCCCTTGTTATCGTCTATGCCCATACAGTTAGCACCGAGGATACTTACTACCTGCGTGTCACCCCAATACAGTACGATATGTTTTTATTGTCTTAGATCGTTTGTTTAGATGCTCGAAGATGTATATAAGCCCTCCGAAAACGCTCGTAGAAAGGAAGCGACCCTAGTACGCAATATACCACCTCTTCCTCTCTTCTTTTCTTCTCGTGATCTCGTCAGTCCCTTTCCCCGCCTTTGCGTCTCTTCCGACCTTCGACTTCGAACGCTTTACCGCGCCGCCGTGCTGACTCGCGTTCACGCCGTCTCCTTCTTCCCTCTTCTCTTCCATCTTCTCCTCGCGTCTCGCTCTCGGCCTTGTTTCGGGCGACTCTCGCACCTTAGACAGCAACGCAGATCTTTTGATCTGTGTATCGACCCTTCTCACTTCGACCTTGATAACCTCTCTCTCGACTCCCCCTCGGAACTCGACTCTGCCGAACGAACTCACAGCGCGTCGACACGAAGCTTCGCGCTTACAACACCCTCCCTGTCTTTCCAGCATCGCTCCTCATCTCACATTCTTGGCCTTGGTGTGAGCAAGGGATCTCACCTCGACAACCTGACGAAGAGTGAGCGCGGAAGCTTCGCATCAAGAGGGCACGCGCACCTGGCCAATCCAATCGCTATAAGCCACATGGTCTCTAATATCAACGTCCGCCGGTGTCTCAATGTCATTCATGCTTTTCCAATCCGGAACGGGTTCACCACTAATTGCGTGTTCGAGACGGCCCTTGACGTCGACACCCCGACTTCTCCCTTCTAAAGCGGTCTCATCAGTGGGTCATGCTGGTCTTGTGGCGGTGGCGTGTCATCCGAGTCGTGCCAGCATCTCTATAAGGCCATAGGAGTAAGGCAAGGGTCAGAGTAGTTCAGATTGAGAAGAATATTAGTTGCACACCAAAACTATACCGTAAGAGCGAGAATTACTAGTATGACGCTGTACGATATCTTCTTGAGATGTAATGAAAGTGAGACCAAATGGCTGGGGTTGTAGAGGAAGGAGGACCTTTGTGGGTATCCTGGCCTTTCCATTGGGTGTCATGACAAGTCACTGAACTGCGTCTCGACCACAACGGTGTGCTGGGCTTTTGAGTCCCAACACTCGAGGTACGCACCTTGTCCTTGCCGTATCTTATCAGTTTTTTAGTGAATACGGCCCATGGGATTCAGCAAAATTCACATCCTCGATGATGACACGTTTCTCCACATCTTTTAGTATCTCTGTCGGCTAGTTCTTTCCGGCGAAGACAGGGCTAACAAGTATTATCTCTTCGGAAGGGAGGAATGGAACTACGACCGATGGTGGTACAAGCTCGTCCACGTCTGTCGAAGGTGGAGGTCCCTTGTACTTTTATCGGCATCCCACTTGGATCTTTCCCTTCTTTGCAATCATCGTACACCTGTAACAGACATGTTGGCACATTCACCGCCCTTGCCTCTTGTCGTGCATTACTTTCACAGATGCTACTAGTTACTTGCAGATGAAGTAGAAGTAGACGAAGATGAAGATAAACACGAACTACTCCTCGCGCTCCAGCATCGAAACCGAGTCCGCGGCATCCGCCTTTGTGGCCCCGCTCAGGGTTTGCAAAAGTTCATCAATGCCCTTGACAGCGATTTTCCGATGCTTGAGCACCTGTATATCAGCCCCTCGGTAACCGCCTTGCAAAGATGACCTGGAACCCGATCACTTCTCAGATAAGATCCACGACCATGTCTTGGACCACACTTCCAGTCGATCTGATTGTGTGAATACTGGAAGCTCTCGACCCGCAAGTACTTGTCAACTGCAGACGCTTAATTCTTTCCCAGAAGTGCCACTCATCCGTTGATCGATCGCACGGATTCTCTCCGGTACCGCGTCGCGCTCTACTCGTCCGGGATGGTAGATGGCCTGCCAGGTAAATTGTGTCCTGCCGAACGCCTAGGCCTACTCTGGAGATACGAGGCCTCCTGGAGAAAAGATTGGAGCGCGTTCGCCGTGACATCCTTTCCAGTGTCCACTGGCAATGGCCAGCTCTGGGAACTCTACGGCAATGTTTGGGCGCATAGCAAGGGAATCGATACTATCGAATTACTACAAATTCCATCTCCTCTGCGCGGCATCCCTCTGCATCAGTGGACGGTCAGACTAGGCTTTGCCCCGCGAGACTTCAGTATGGGCCCATCCCAGGATTTACTTGTGACTGTCGAGAGATTTACAAAGTGCATCTGGCTGACTTTCTCTGCGGGGGCGAACGCGACTGATGAATACTTTTTATCCAGTGTCTACGGTTACTTACTTTATCAACTGGTGAAAAACACCCATTGGCCAGAGATACAGCAACCATTGAATACACACCGGTTGCACCTGCAAATCCCTACGTCCGCCGGGCATACTCAAGTCGAGTCAGCGAGGATTACATCGGGATATTGTTCAAACACGAGGGACATGAAGATGATGGTGACGGTGACGAGAATGATTTGGTAGTCTGGAACTGGAAACAGGTTCCAAGAATCTGGTGAGTGAACTTTTGTTTCTTTCGTTGTATATGGCTTATCAAGATAATTGCCCCTCAGAGGTGACATCGTTCGACATCGGGTCCTTCAGATTCATCGGTAAAAGGTTTGTTTTGGCATCCTCGTCGACTTCACGCTCTCTGGGCGACAAGCGATCAGCATTGCTGCTTTATAACCTAGACCAGAGTGTCGCCCGCAGCATGGAAAGTCTGGACGCTCATCTTCTACGTTATCTATGTCCACGTTCACCTCCCCAGGGCCGCCCCTACATCTCTTTAACTTCAGATCCGTCACCAGGTTGGTCATCGAGTCCCAGCCTGCAGGTACCGTTCCAAATCCCCAGCGACGAACGGGCGATTGCTTTTAATCTACGTCACTTTCGTCGGAGAATATCCTACATGCAGACCTTCTTGATCCCGGCAAGTACTCTTCTCAGGCATGTCACCGACAGTACCGTAGAGGATGGAGGACGTGATATTGAGTGGGAATCATGGGGTCCATCATTCATTGAACCCATTCCCTATCAAGGCCGGTGGTCCGTGTATACGTGTTTCCTGTTTGGGATGCGGCATATCCTCCCTGAAGTTGTATCTCGCGACGATAGGCTAGTGATGATCGTCCGTGATCTTTGCCCAAGGCGGTATACGAGGGCCAGTGAAGAGGGACGCGAGGAGAGCAATGCACTCTATCAGGCGTTGGGCTGCTTGGAACCTTATCCGCGTTCGATCGTGAAGTCTGTACCCTTTCCGCCAGGCATCAATCGCTCGTCGGATCTTATGATGAGTGAAGATGGTATCGTGATACTCGAGGTTCGTCATGCGAAAACTTGCATCTTTATGTGGCTACGCGATTAATGCCGTTGGGTTGTAGCACGACTTTGACACTCGGTCCCAACAAATACATTTCCTGACGTTCTGATGAGCGAATATCTCATTAATAGGAGGGATGACCAATGTACGGCATTTGTGCCAGTGGGCTTGTCCATGGGTGTGAGTATAGCAGGAGGAGAGGGCAGTGCAGGGAACAAGCGCTATAACCTACCATCAACTCGGAATATTTGGCAGGCACTGCCAGCCAACTCCATCTAACAACTCGATCCAACTATCCATGACTCATTGGTGTATAAATACTTGTATTTTTTTCACTCGCAACCTTCATCCTGCCCGACATGTTTAAACCCGCTTCACATAAATTGATCATTGCCGCTGCCAAATCACGTTCGGTCCAGTCACTCTACGCCGTCAGTGTTACACCCTTTCCAGCATCGTTCCTCATCTCACATCCTTGGCTTTTCCAACACTAGCCAGTGAGAGGCTTCCGCTATGAGCCAGAGCGTTCAGAAGACCTCGATATCTCTTCCGATAATGTGCGTCCATCTTGGTCGCCACTCGTGAAATTTGACTCATCCTCGTCGCTAGGACTTTATCATGTCCATCCTTCGTGCAAACCCCTCTGCGAGGGATGCAAAGTCATATCTAGCTTCTTTCGGCGCCCGACCTCGCCCCGTCCCCGTGCCAGCACATCCACCCCCTTCTCCATCCGCCGACCGACAAGTCGTTCACGATGTACGGCCCGCGGTTGAGGAGCCCAAACCCAGTCCCATCGTGACGTCTATCCTCGATCCCGTGCATCACCGAACTGCCCTCGTTAAGCTACAGGGCCCGTTCACGGATCGCCAATTGGACAGCATCGCCCGGGGCATGGTCTACCTACAAATGCTCGGCCTCGTCAGCGTCATCATCGTCGAGCAGGACCAGGTGCCTCACGGTGAGGAGGGTGAACGCGAGGTCGTATTAGAAGAGACTACGCGCGTCGTGGAAGCCCTCGAAAAGCACCGGGCCAAAACGCGTCCGGTGCTGGGCGCCGTCGTTCGCCTTGGTCCCCATCCCAGTCAAGACCCGACCGCGAGCCGCTCGCGGGCGCCCGTCCCAGAGGCACACACGTTCCCTTCGGACCTTTCACCCATACGTTCTGCGTTGCGCGCCGGAGAGATACCGGTCCTTTCTCCTTTAGCCCTGGACTCGTTCTGCCGCTCAACCAGAATAGATGCCAACGATGTGATTGCCGCTCTGGCACGGGGCATGGTGGAAGCGGCCGAGCTCGAACACAGCCAAAAGCTGGTCGAAACAATAACGCGTCCGGAGATCGACATTGATTTAACGCCGATGCGCCTCATGATCATCAGCAAGGAAGGTGGCGTGCCTTCTTATGCCCGGTCTGGCCTTCCGCACCTGCTTGTCAATCTGGAGGCGGAGTACAAGTACATCCACGACACTTTCCAGTTCTCGTGGAAGGCCGCTCATCCGACAGCGCTCTCGAACCTCAACTTGGCACATACTTGCCTCGCTTATATGCCACCCTCTTCTTCGGCAATCATGGTAAATCACCGGGCGCCAAGCTCACTGATCGGTAACTTAATCACGAACAAGCCAGCGGTAAGTTCCAGCCTGCCCCACGCATTACTCCAAGGCAATCGGAGCCTTACGTCCAACACGCCCACTCTCCTGCGCCGTGGTCTCAGCGTGGAGGTCATTCGGGATTGTGGCAAAATCGACCGGGCGAAGATGACCCAACTTTTAGAACAATCGTTCGGCCGGGTGCTCGACAGCGACGCCTTCTATGCCCGTTTGGAGAAGGACCTCGACTTTGTCGTTGTCCTAGGCGACTACGCTGGCGCGGCCGTTGTCACCAAGGAAACGTCCAGCGCAGACCCCTCCGCTCCTCCGATCGTCTACCTCGACAAGTTTGCCGTCCACCCAAGTCACCAGGGCGACGGCACGGTGGACTTTCTCTGGGTCGCACTGCACGATGAGACGTACGGCCTCGGCCTGCCCTTCTCCGTGAACGTGAACGGCGGAAAGGAGGGCCGTGGGGAGGGCAAGGACCTTGTCTGGCGCAGCCGTTCCAACAATCCGATCAACAAGTGGTACTTCGAGCGCAGTTCCGGTCATGTGCGGATGGGCGACTGGGTCCTTTTCTGGTGCGACGCCGAAAAAAGGCTAAAGACAGAGGAAGGTCGGCGTGCCTCTGCGGGCCTGTCATATGTGGAAGAGTGGGAGCACGGGCGGCTAGCCAGGTGGTCGGACATCGTCCCTAAGGTGCCCTCGAGTTGGAAAAAGTGATAAGCCCAACAAGTGGCATGTAGGATTCTCAGCCTCCCGCCACATCCTAGGAAGCGAATTAATAACGAGGGAGCGGTGGAGGGAGCATGTGTATTTATAGGGTCGTACATTAATCATAGAAGCCGTGGTCTGAAGTACTACTGTACATGTACGAATAGAAGCCCGACACGAGATGAGAGGTACATCTTAATTAGCTTTTGCGGGCCCTGCGTCTTGCTCTAGTGTTATATGCTATCGAAGGTTGAGCTGAGGGTTGCGAACTCGGGTTTTCGGTCGCGTGAGCCTCTTTGGCCCTTTGTGCCTTGAAGGTCCCAACCCTCTTCCAAGGCTGATAGGGACAACCATCGTTCAGCACCGACTTCACCAGATCAGCTATGCCGACCTCGATACGCTCTAGAAAGCCAGTCGTCGTCCAGTGGTCAATCTTTTTTAGAACCAGGAACAAATCGATGATGCCCCCTGGCTTATCCAAATCCCACTCGTAGGCGTGCCCCTCGTTGCAACCGACACGGCCTGGAAACAGAGCGGACCGGACGATCTATCATGTCACGGACGATTCAATTGGAAATTCAGGAAATAAAAATAAGGGACGTTGAACGCACAGGTGGTCTTTCCTCTCTACCGACGCACCAATCCACGTGCGCCCTGACGGTCCCATCGGACCATACGAAGCCAAACACGGGCGCCTTGACGTGGAGAGAATGGAGGTGCCTCACGGCGGCGGCCGTCGCCATCCGGTTTTGTCGGTACGCGTCTTCGAGGAGGCTGTGCACCGGCTTCTTGTCCTCCCAGAAGGTGGACGCGAATTGGAAGCCTGGCGTCCGCGGCAGCTGCACGCATGGCGTGCTCTGGCTCGCGAACGACTCGCCTCCCCTCACGACGGAACCTGTGAGGCTGCTGCGCCTCAGCTGCTTGAAGGCCGATGCCGCGGCGTGCGACAATTTCCGGGTGGCGTTCTCCGGGACGAAGACTACACCGTCAGGAACGACGCTCTTCGCGTTCAGGATTCTAATGGACTGGCTGCGAATTTGACGGCATGACGAGGGTTGAGGTAGGCTAATGGGCCATTTCGACCTGTTCACACCAATCAACATGTGTCAGATGTTCTTATTCTGAAAACACTTTACTTGTATGTGGCCTTCTGAAGTGCAGAACTGCGCAGGCCTTCGTATCTGACGCGGCTATGAGCTTAGATTACAATTATTCTGCCACCACACTCACACATTTGAGACGAAGTCTGCCTCCGATACCTTGTCATCCGAAGCAGAACGCATCTTTCGGAGATGCTCCCAAGAGAAGAATACGGCTTTCAGCTCGTCGAGAAGCCGACAGTTGCTGCTGGCACGGACAGACTTGGAAAATAGACGAGGATGCTCCTTCTGGGCCCTAGTCATGAATTCCACGAACTCCGTACTCGAAGTGGCCTTCAGCCGTCGATGAAATTTTGAGGACTAGATCAACGATGATAGTTCAGTTGTCAAAGTTGTGCAATAAAATGCATGCTTACTTTATCCAGCCATTCTGCAGGAAGACATCCTTCTGTATCGAATACATCATTAACGGCCTCCTTGAACTCATCGGGCAGATCCGAATAGGCCACTTCTTCGCATCCTTGGTACGAACACCAAGTATCAAACGCCTTTGCGTTCCTCGCAATGCTAAGATGAGACATCTAAATGATGTTTGATGGACAGATAAAGAAGGCACACCCAGACGCGGGAAATGTGCGCAAACCAGCTTTGCCCCTTTTTCTTGGGGCAGTTGTGGTTGTGGCCGCTGAATCTAGGGAGGATCTAGTCATTTATAAATGTGGTGTGATTGTGAAAAGATTGCTATAAAAGAAAAGAATGTGAGTATAATCGTAAGACTCGTTAGAGCGTAAATCAGTCGTTGATAATATAGGGGGTAGTTTCAACCTCTGCGAATGGGTGGCACAGAGAAAGAGTTGTATTAACGGCATTTCGTAACTGACTGGCTCAAAAGGACGTAAGTTTGATGCTCCGACCTACAGGCGCTAAGATACCACGTGACCGCGTTATCCGCCCTCAGAAGAGACCGTCCATTAATTTACGCGACGCCTCCACACCGAGCTGCATACACTCCATTATTATCTAGACAGAAACCAAGGTAAATCATGACTTACGAACGTTGCTGCATTAGCAGGGAATGCCTGATAAGACTCTGTTAACAAGTGCAAAGGCTTCGAGTCCGAGTCGTGGTGCAGAAACTCACCCGAGCCATGGCCGGTCCGAAACCCTTCCACAGTGCTTTCACACCATCTACGGCGATAGTCTTCCGTGCGCAGTCTAATATACCAGAATATGTCCCTGTGGGTGCGGATTGTAATCTTGATTTTAAAACCTAGCGCGAGTCAAATCAGCCCTTGGACTTTTCGAAAGTTGGCACGCAAGCCAAGTCGTTGACTGACATCTGGGGGTATAGCAATGGCCCACATGGCCACACCAGCTGTCCCACCGGCCAAGACAACTTGGCCAATGTTGAGATCCGAAGATGACGCGTTGGCCGGTGCAAGCGCCTTTTTCGTGACTTCATAAGCCGCGAAGTATCTTATGCGCGAATGAAATGATTAGAATGAGCGCGATGGTGCCAACTCGTGAAGCTAACGCACGCTGCGCTCCCGGGTCCATCTCGCGCCATTGTGGCCAACGTGCCTCGATAGATGCTGCGAATCCCCCCCTCTCTGTATAGATGTCCAATCACATCAAACACACCCTTGTATTGGGTGCCAGATCCTCCCTGCCCTTGTACCTTGATGAAGCATTACGGTGACATGTTGATTCCCACAATTATATTCACTTACTTGAAGGAGGACCTTGGCGCGTTCCACCGGCGCAGTGACTACGGTGGTAGGAATGGCGGAGAGGAAGCCCGCCGTGGCAAGCTCGGCAGTTGTGAGTGCAGAGTCGGCGCGGTTTGGCGTGAAAGCCCGAATTAATCGCTTGGAAGCATCGTATGCCTAGCAGGGCGCGAGGGAGGATCAGAGGTCGCAGACAGTACATTGCTCAAAGTGAGAGTACCCAGAACGAGAGCGCGAATATGGGCGTCACACCCAACAAGGGAGGTACCACCCCACGATATAACCCAGTGGAGCCATCCCTCGCCAACGTCTTCTTCACGACGTCCACGCCGCCCGTATACGTCCCGGGAGGGGCGGTCTGCAATCTCGTCTTGGTCAAATCAAATGGATGGCCTAGAAAAACAGAGCCCCGAGCGAACGTGCATCGTGTTTATTTTAGACATGCGAGAACAGCGACGCCGCAGCATATCGAGTCGACGAACCAACCAAGACCGCGCATACACCCCCATATCCCCCAGCGACGAAAGATTTTACATTCTCCGCCGCGGTCGATGACACCGAGATGGGCGCCTTTGTCGTCGTCTTGGCTGCGCTTGCCTGCTCGGACGGGTCGTCGCTCTGCATTTGAGATAAACGTTTAGGGAGAGGAAAGCTGGGATGTAAAGACAGCTGAGAGGCACACCATCTTTCCCCGGCGGATTTTTTTACGGAACGCTGAGGACCGGTGTCAGAGCCATAAAATCACGAGCTCGGGATTTTATATTCATCATTCACGGAACGGCCCACACGATCTCCGGGTGCCAGCTCAGCGCCGCTCATCTATTGATCAGAAATAAACTTGCTAAAATATATGGCCCTTACAGGTGATCGTCAGCAATCAGGTGTATGAGTGATACACGCTCTTATTTCCGTGCGAGCAAAGGCCATACATTGGACAAGCAAAAGTGTTCGTCTGGGCTGTATCCCTGGGTTCTCCAATAGACGTGGAAAGACCGATGAAAGGTCTCAAAGGATTTGTTTCAAGGTTTGGGCAGAGGCTTCGAGCGGTACGGTAATTTGAGGTCGTGTGTTTCCAGTTGATACCATTGTGCGACAGCAGAATAAATATGGTAGGTCATACAGGGTGGATGGATATGATATACGTTAACGTTAGTCTATGAACTAGCTCTTAGTTTCCGTCGTCGTCGTCTTCTCTACTGAAACCTCCGACAGGTTCGTATGTCGCCTCAGTCCTATCCAATCTCCAAATCTTCCGCACGCCTATGAAGAATACGCCGATCGCGAGGACGCCGAAGATTGCAACAGCCACGGGCGGTCCGTATTCCAACCACAACGGTGGCTGATAGGGGACGAGTAGTCGGTCGATCTGAACGACACCACCCGTGCCGCCGCCTGTCGTAGCACGCCCCCAGCCTGTGACTTTGGCCCAATCCACCTTCCCACCTGTTCCCGGCGAGTTCTTGATGCCTACTACAACCTGGCCGTTTTCGGTCCCGCGGAATGCAACGTCCCGATAGTTCGATCCAGTTGAGATGAGCGTTTCGTATATGTCTGCGTCATCGAAGCGCACTGGCTGATTAGTCGGAGACCCAGGAAACTCTGCTGACTTCGGCGTGTTGAGAAGGTGCTGCCCGACTAAAAGTTGCATCGCCGCCTTGTCCGCGTGCAGTTGCGTCAGATTGACTTTCTTGAATGCATCATCCGAAGGGCAAAGTAGTGTCCACCCCGTACCCGAAATGCCATTCTGACCCCACGGCGAGTCAGCTGGTGGGGTTGTCCCATTCAGTACCCACTCCATACCAGCTTTGATGATCAAATTCGTCATTGTAGTGCCCTTCGCGGCCTTGGCTAATTTCCCCACTGTCAGGTGGACCGAGCGCGGAATAAAGATGTCTGAGAGTTCATGCACGACACCGGTCTTGGATAGCAGATTCATTGGAGTAAGCTCAGAACTCAGGCCGGGCCATCCGCCGCTGGGAGTCAAGGAGATGGAGCTGCCTGGTGTATGTTCAACATGTAGGTCTGATCCTTCTAGCGTTGGGTAGGTCCTAGCTGTAGAGTTTCGTAGATCTCGAGTGTACACGACATCGTCGATGACATGGTGCAAGATAATGCTTTCGAGGTCGGCTGTGGCTGAGGTCGAAAGGAGATGTGCGCTAACAAGAAGACCAAGGCGCTTAAAAGCGTCGTTATGGGGCACGAGTAATGTCGTACGAGGGCTGGTTTTGATGTTGTCTGCGAGATCAGCCGAGAAAATCGCAGCTAGGAAGGAAGAGAAGTTGAGGTTTGGCAAAGCAACTTGCAGTGAATTTACAGGGGGGAATAGAGGCCGAGAGATAAAGTAGATGACAGTGTTGTTGACTTCAACTGCGTTTCAGGCTAGTCAGTATAATGGCCTGAGCTGCGCAGCGAGGGACTGAACTGGGATCACCGATGGTAGAAGCCCCACCGAAACTGATAGAGGGCGTAGCCTGGGCCTGTCTCTTGCTATGACCACTGATTGACGCTTCCAATACCTGAGGTTTTCCAGCTAAGCCAGGCTCATCTAATTCTGTCTCTATGAGCAAACCATCTTTGAGAGTTTTCGGGGTCCAACGACCACGGAGGAAGTGATACTTTAGAAGCCGCTTGAGATCGTCGCTACCCTTCTCAGGAAGGTCCTCATCGCCGTACGCTGAGATTACATCATCTTGAGGAGCAAGAATCGTATACTTGGCCTTGGTGTCGTTGATGAGGTGGGTCAGGTCCACAGAATGAATCAGGGATATGAAGTTGGAGCAATTCAATGTGAGTAAAAATTTCTCCGGTGTTAGTTGTAGCGTGCCTTCAGGGATGAGGAGTGATGAGACAGTGTGCATGACCCCATTGGACGCGTATATATCGGGCTGAACAAGCTCAGCATCTGATATTAGGACCTTGTCGGATGCAGTAACAACATTGAGCTGCCTTCCGTTGAGAGTAGTCACTGCATTGGGTTAGACCAAAGAGGCAACGAATGGTGGGAGGGACTGACGATTAATGGCCGGGTTGAATGATTCGGACCATTTCACACCATGCTTCACAACAGCATGCAATTCAAAGATACGGATCAAGTCATCGGTGGCGAATTCACTCTCAAGGTAGAGCTTCTCGATTGGGTGAAGAGCATTCCAGGCAAGGTCCACAGGGACAAAAATGGTGAGTTCCGCAGTTTCATTAAGGCGATTGATCACCGCCGGGGTTAATATCCTGCGAAAGTAGGACGTGGAAGGATGCGTTGAGACAACGCCGGCTAGGTGAAGCCAGTTAAGTCCACTCGTGAGATATAGAAGAACCAGACGCACCTAAGCTGGGGGGTAGAGACAAGATACCGTCAATGCCAACGAGAAGCCCGTTGCCTGCATCAACCGGAGCTTTGATGACTTGAGCACCACCGTTACCAAACACGTCGACACCGACATGAACCTGCCCTTTTCTGGCACCTAGTCGAAGACGTTGGGGCTCACTCCCAAGGGATCCACCAGGGATAGGCAGCCATGGAGGAGAAGGAGGAGGGTCCCGAGACGGAGGTTCTGAATAGTCACGGGGAAAGTGGAGCGTCTTCGTAACGAGGATGTTGTCGTGCTTAGGGAGGACGGTAGTGTAGTTAAGTAGATGGTAGAATAGTTCTTGGCGAAGCTGCTCATTGATGTTGTCCCCGGTGAGTGAACTGAACCTCGAAAGAGAGGTGTGGCGGTGAATTGCATCGTTGGTTGGGGCAAAAAAGGTGGCGCCATTGAGCCTGTTGATGGTTGGAATAAGCCTTGCGCGCTGGAGGAGACGAAGGAGAGTCGTATAATCGGGATCCTCCGAAAGCTTGTCAACGAGGGTGGTTGAGAGTTTGTCGTGGGCGTGGGAAGGATGAAAGGGGGATTGTTCGTTAGGAGCGGCAAGGGAGTAAGGGAGGACAGCAAGAAGGGACAGGGGAACGAAGTGGAAGAGGAGCATTTGTGTGTTTGGAAGAAAGAGGGCAGGGTTGTGTCTTTGACATGACGCGTGTATGCGCCTGTGTTCGGTTGGCTCACCTTTAACCAGCTCCGCTCCGCTCGCCCGGACATGCCCTGACCGCCCAAGAATGCTCAACCTCGTGCGCGCTTTCCCTGGCTCGCCTTGCTCGACTTTCCACACACTCTCCCTCCCCACAGAGTGTCTTCTCGTCAGTCATTTCCCTCTCCCCATCATCCATCCTCACTCGTGCAATCTTCCTAGCTTTATCCATCCGCCGACACCGTGGTCATCCTCGACGCCACCTCGCTTCGCCTCGTCCGTTCCCTAGCTTTTTCTCAGGTCTTTCCTGGCCGAGACCGCACAAGCGCGCGCATCACATCCCTTGCCGTCGATCCCGCATTGAAGCTCGTCTGTGTTTTCTTCCCTAATACCATGTACTTCGCTCATGCTAGGCCTTGCCCCACACCCCACACCCCAGGTAGCCGCCTCGTCCGGTCCGAAACTCGCCGTCTGGTGTCTCTCTGGTGTCTCTGCTCGCATCTGGCTCGTTCACTCGTCACTCATTCTTCCCGATGACAAACACATCACATCTCTTGACGTTAGTTCCGGTATGAATGACCTTACTGTGTCTCTGCCATTTTTCACTCGTTCCAGGTCTCTTGGCCGTTGCCACGCATTCAGCGCTGTCGATATACACCTTGATCATGGAGAATGACCTCCCAACCTGGTCGTGCAAGTGGACCCGAAAGTGCGCTCTCTCCTAACCTGCATCTCACATCATTACATCCATGGAACAGTTCTCAGACTATATCTTCCATCCACTTTTCACCTTCCTTGGTATATCTCGCGGCTACTTCGGAGGTATGCGCATGCAGTGACCATAAGCCATTTCTCATTTGACCCACATCTAGCAAGCCAAAGTAGTTGGCATAATCCTGACAACATCTGGTCGGGAGATGCAGGCAATTACTCACCCTAGACCCGTCACAAACGTCATGTGGCGCTCTGCTCAGGCTTCCAGCCGGTGAGGAATCTCCACGTTCGAATGTTCATGTGCCGCTAAGCCAGTCCCCCAGCGATAGTCCAGTTCTCTATACTGTCACTCGTGATGCAACACTGCGTATCTTTATCCCCGTGTTGGACTCTCCGCAACGCATGCAACTGCATGCAACTCTAGACTTATCCACAGCGGCGCCTTCTTTGCCACCCCCACGAAAAATGGACAACCTTTCCTCGAACGTCTTCTACCTTGATAGGGAGACATTCAGAAGCGTTTTGACAACTGTCCTGAAGGACGCATCTGATACCGACAACACGAAACTACGACGTCTTCAAGAGATATGCAATGATGAATGGGACATGTTCATGCAGGTTATTCCTGATGGTACACTAACTGTTCGAGCTGTCACGGCAAGTGCACAATTGCCGGTCATTATCCGTTACCGGTCTCAT
This sequence comes from Russula dissimulans, assembly GCA_022376545.1. NCBI lineage: Eukaryota > Fungi > Basidiomycota > Agaricomycetes > Russulales > Russulaceae > Russula > Russula dissimulans. The sequence goes on along the minus strand of WTXJ01000002.1, from coordinate 1,129,235 downwards.
CGCTCTATAGAATATAGATCGCCGACCTCCAACCCTCCTCAAGCAGTTCACCCTTCTTCAAAATATCGCTGTTTCTCTACCTGGTACCCCGTCATACCTGCGTGTTGTTCCTGGTCCTACCCAACACACGCTCGCTTTAGTTTCGGCACCTCCCTTATCTGTGCATGTACTCGAACCTTTGAACTTCTTTGACTCGTATTCTGGTGGTCTCACACTACGGTGCCGCCTTCATGATTACCTGTCTGATGAGGACTCCTACATCAAGCGGTTCGTGCGCACTCCCGATGGGATGGGCTTGGCAGTTGTGCGGGAGACAGGTGGTGAAGCATGGATGGTCCGAGATCTCGGCACTGTACTACAGCGTGCAGATCGGTGGACTGAGGCAGACTGTGTCGTTGTGCTGAATGGAGGCAAGTCCACATTGAGTGAAGTAGCCTGGCCAAAACTCACATAGGTTCCCAGGGCGATCCCTTGCAACGTTTTCGGCTTCCACTTGCATTCTGACATTACATACTAAGCCAGAACTCGTCCTACCCCTTCCTTCTATACTATCCCTATTTTCGCTCCCCCCTCGAAGCGCTGCACCGCATGAGTGCATATATGCCGTCACTGCCAGTCCGACGTCTATATGTCATATCCACGCTGTGAGTGGGGAAACCCCTTCACTTTCTTTGGTATCCCAGACGCCGTTGCCGTTGCCATCGCCGGCAGCATTCGTCCTTCCTGTGGACCCCATGGGGTGGATTTCGAGCCGTGGCCCGACGAGGATGGAACACGACGTCCTCTTAAGTGTTGGGAAGGACGGCGAGCTGATGTTTTGGGTCCCTGAAGGCAGGAAAACCGGCTGGCGTTGCACAGGAAGAGTTCGTACCGGTCGAAATAACATACGCATGGCTCAGTGTAGCTCCGCAAAGAAGACCGTTCTCAGTGCGTTCCCCTCTCACGATGTCCTTTGAAAATATTGATGTTCTCAATCAGTCGTCCCTTGCGCGGATGGCGAGGAACTTACAATCTGGGACTCAAAGGAGTCGGAGTTCTCCTCAGGATTGGAATATGCGAAAACGTTAGGTTCATCTGACCAAGTCCACGATCTTGACTGGAGTTCGACACCCAACGGTCAATCCATACTCGCGGTCGGGTTCGCGCATCATGTTGAGATTCTATGTGAGCAGCGGATGACATACTTCGACGAAGGTCCGGGCTGGGGCGTCATCAGGAAGATTGAGATTGAAAAGTCGGTCTAAACGTCTTTTTCACTCAGGCAACACATTAAATTCCGTTGACCAAATTCAGTCTACTCCCATACCCAATCAGCGATTCTATCTGGTTAGCCCATGGCACGTTGCTTATTGGTTCCGGTCATCAAATGTGTTTGTATGGGTTACCTCGCCAGCCTGAAAGTGAAAGGGCCGAAGAAGGTCTCTTTGAATATGTGGCAAGACTGAACGGACCCCTTGCAGACTATCATCCTCAGATGTTGCTACAATGTCTCTTGTGGGGTAAGTTTCTATCTCCCGTCCCTTCTCAGGGCGCTCACTCTTGGGTCGTAGACAAGCTTGACGTTGTCAAAGCGATTCTCGTGAACCTATCTCGCGACGTTGAAAGGTGGCATGAACAGCGTAACGACGTCTTTGAGTCGAGTGCCATTCCTATCGACCATTATTTTGAGAAGAGCCGTATCGCAGGAGTGGTATGTCTGAGACGTTCATGTGGATCGAACATTTTGTACTCACGGTCTGGAAGGTCGCAAACTCTCACCGCCGACGGTACTCGTCATTGTTCATGGGCACGGAGGATGCCGACGAGTGAGCCCTGCATGAGTTGTTGGACATCCCCGCTAATTCACAGCAGGCTAGATGATCAAGGCTTCTCTCGATCGCTAATCGAACGCCTACTCAGCCATTTAGAAGCAGTTCCGTTACCATATTTAACACCTAATGAACACGCACATCTTCTTGTGCTCATTCAAGCCATGCTCGAGGTTCGCGCTTATTAGCATATCACTATGTAATTTGACCACGGCTACGTTTAGGTCGACGACTCGCGACGAGCCCTCGATGCCAACGGGTTCCGCTATTTCATCTCGATGCGCTCTTTCTACATCCTCAACCAACGCGCTTCTGAGCCAAGTAGCCCAGAGTCAAGAGGAGCTATCCATCGCCGAACGGGTTGGCGCGCACGATTACGATATCGTGACATCATATGGGCGTTTCATAGTGAAACTCAAGGACTGTTACTGTCAGCGTCGTTGGCAGCATGTCAAGATAAAATGACGTGGAGTGACGCTCGTGCATTGGGCGTGTTTCTCTGGCTCAACTCTTCCGAGTCGATGGTACGTAGTGCTGTCACTCAGAACAGAATTGAACTCATTGTCTTGGGACACCCCCGCAGAAATCCCATATGGAAGTCGTCGCCCGGTCTGAATACATGGCCGGAGATGCTCGAGATCCAGTTGCATGTTCACTGTTCTACTTTGCTCTTGGAAAGCACAAGTTAGTTCATAGGCTCTGGCGGCAGGCCGCATGGCACAAGGAGCAGGCGGCTATGGTGCAATTTCTGTCCAATAATTTTACACAACCACGTTGGCGAACTGCAGCGCTCAAGAACGCGTATGCGTTGCTGGGCAAGCGCCGTTTCGGTGGGCGATCTCACTTGACCTTCGTGGATTTGACCTTACGTAGAAGACGCTAGAATACGCGGCCGCGTTCTTCATCCTCGGTGGAAGCCTGAAAGACGCTGTGAATGTATGCCTCCGTCACTTGGATGACTTTCAACTCGCCGTTGCTTTGGCACGCGTCATAGAGGGACAAGATGACGGCCCGGTCTTGCGCAACATTCTCTACGAGACGGTTATCCCTCTGGCTTTTAAAAAGGGAAACCGGTGGCTCGGGAGTTGGACGTTTTGGCTACTGCATCGCCGCGATCTCGCCGTGAGGATACTGGTGGTTTGTGGTCCCGCCCCCGCTCCCATGACGTCTCACTTTGCCTGACGGACACCTACCAGACACCCTTACAAGACGTCGCTAGCGCATTGGACATTTCTATCACCGAATTCGGGAACCCACATTACGACGACCCTAGCTTGGCTCTCCTCTTCTCACAATTGAAATCCAAGACACTTCAGACCGCGAAGGGCACCAGCGAAATTTCCGGCCGTGTAGAATTCAACTTTGTTCTTCAAATAGCGCGTGTTTTTACTCGGATGGGTGGGCGACCTTTTCTCCAACACTTGCATCGGTTTACTCATCGGTTTATTTTCTTCGCAGGGTGCCATGCCCTCGCATTGGACCTTGTCAGGTCCTGGTCGTTCGACCGACCGAGCGTTGTCACTGATGCCCATGACCGTACACAACAGGCTGCACCTCCGAGCCCAACGTCAGCGCGTAGAATGTTTGCTCTGGAACCAGCCATGCGGCGTAGGTCCTCGATCATCATCGACATGGACTTGTCCACTGCTCCGCCCACACGAAGGGCATCGCCCGAACCCAGGGGAGCAGGCGACCCTCCTGTGCCACTCATGAATGAGACTATCAAAGAGGAAGGCGATTTGTTCGCGCGGAAAGCTGGGTTGGGCAGTCTGTTGAAGACGGCGAGGCAGGACGTACAGGTGCCAGAGTTCGACATGAATTCGTTCTTCTGATCTCCCTTGGATTGATGAAAGGGAAGTGGGATAGTGATAATCGCGTACAATATCAGACGGATGTTTCAAACCTTTCTTGTTGCAACTAAATCCTGAAAAAAAAAAGGGCGAGGTTGAATGAAGGAGAAAGCGTATCGGTGCTAATGTGAGACGTCTATACGACCAAAGTATATATCACTGCCCGATTTCAACTTCGCGCTTCTTCAACTCCAAGTCTTGACCGATGACCCTCTTCCATACATCGTGGACGTCGTCAACGACAGTCTCAAAGTGACTCGTCGCATCGTACGAACGGGTGATGAAGATGTTGTCCGCCCTGCCATCAGAGATCGGAGTATAGAGGGTTGAGACGGTGACGAATCTAGATGCGAATGTAAGGGGCAAGACTGATGTTGAAAACAATCTCGCACTTCTCATGTATAGGACCGAGGAGCTGGAGGCCGGGAAGGATTTCCTGCTCGGGGCGATCCGTCTCGACGATTGTGCTGACAATAGCGACATATATGTTCTTCGCGCAGACATTGTGCGTTGAGGAGACCTTGGCGATATAAATGTCTGACGCGCAATCATAGGATGAGCCCGGGAGGCCAGTTCAAAACCGATGACGCCGTACCGTGCCGCCTGTTGACCTGATTCTGGGGGATGATGATTTGGACACTGTCGGCGTCATCCGTGCCCGGAATAGGATGCTTAAGAATGCAGATTGCGCGTATGACCTTGCCGTTCTCTACGACGCGGATCTTTCCGCCCTCGCTGCTAGAAACGAAGTAGCTCGGGTCGCCGATGACTTGCTTAGCCTTGACAGTTTCTGAACCACTGCGAACGCCAACAAATTTGCCGTCTCCGTCAGTGACAATCTCGTCGATCGGTTTGTCGAGCATGTAGGTGCCACCGTAAATTGCGGAGAGACGAGCAAATGCCTGAGGTAGCTCGCCGAGGCCATAAAGCGGGTATATGTAAGGTGACTTGCCGTAGCGCGCCATGGAAGAAGTATAAAGCACGATGCGCTCATAGGTCCGGCGCGCAGGCTTGTCGATGTAACTGAAATGGCAATCAGTGGTCGTCGTCTGGCGTACACGGAAGTTGCGCACTCGTCATCAAGGTAAAGGGCCATGGCGTGACCAATGAAGTCTTGAGTACCGGGTTCCAGACCGAACTTCTCATAAACGTTCCTCATGGTATGGAGATCAAGGTTGACACCTACGTCATAGTTTGCGATAATCAGTTCCGCCATGATTTCAGTGAAGCAGATGGAGAGAGGAAGAAGCACACCTTGATGGGTAGCAGGATCCTCGTCCCTCCAGTTTTGCAGGAACTCGAAAAACTTCTTTGCGCGGCGCTTTTCAAAGAGACCCATCAACGGGCTTCTGACTGCCTCCATTTCTGTGCTGGGGACCTTGGATATCTTGCCATCGCGATAGACGAAGCTGCCCGCGATCTGTTTGAACTCGAGGTAGCGAGTGACATCGGTATGCACGAGAATTTTCGTGAGTTCTCCGGATGCGATGATGAACTTTGGGATGAGATCGACAGCATAATCTCTATCACGACCGAGCTCAGCGGGAGGAGGTTGATCTCCGCGGAACTTTTTGTAGAGCTGTCGAGACAGATTGATCAAAGACCATAAGTGCATATGATGTCGGTCACAGACCTGAGTGAGGTTCAGACTTGCACTATCACCACCATAGTAATCGTTCCTGTCCACATGGAGGACCTTCTTGCCCTCGACGGACAACAAGCCGGATAAAACGCACTCGGTCAAGCCGGTGCCGAGAACAATAACCTGAGAGATGTGAACCAGAGGTGAGTAAAGATATGATGAAACGTACGTCGTATTCTTCATCCATGATGATGGTTGTGGTTGGTACAATCGATGTGCACGTGCGAAAGGCGAGCGGTTGAAATTTATGCTCTCGCTCTCCCGTTACTTTCAAAAACGCGCAGCTCACACGCCTTTCTACACTAAATACATAATACAACATACTGTTTCACTCCAGTTCTCGGACTCGCTTGCTGGGCGGTCCATGAGATGATAAACGCCGCTTACGTACACCCGCATTAGCCCAAGATGGCGTCGCGCGCTGCTTCTCCAACTGTCTCTGTGCGCGTCTTCTATATCGCTCAGCAAGACTCAGTAGTTCTGGGGAGACACCTCAGCTCCGTGTTGACGATATTTCTCAGAGTACATACCCTGCTCCCTGATACGATATTTCTCGCAGTACGCTTTGTAGGAACGATGAGGATGCTGGACAGCGAATTTCCCATTAGTGAAAGCTTCCATTTACAATCATCCGTGCAAATTACCTCTTCGTGGAAAGGAAACCACCTTTGTTTGCCTGTCATCAAGGCCCACTCGTCCGGATCGTGCCTCGCAATATACTTAGCCATCACTCTGAACTCTGCGGCACCAAAGACACTGCCGTGTCCGCCCATTGCTGCCTCATCCTCGTCTGAGTCATGTAGACCTCCTTCCTCTACCGACTCTTGGTCGCTCTCAATGTCGTCCTCTTCTTCCTTTCCTTCAGCGTCTCCAATGGAACCTTGATCCTGGTTATCTCCGGTCACTCTTTCCTGAGCAGCCGCCAGAAGCCTGTCGGCTAACGGATCCCGAGCCCAATGGGAGATCCAAGAACCGGCTGTATGGTGCGGCACCTGTGGAAGACTCAGATTAAACACCAACTCAAGTTTCACGAACATCCACACACATTCTCTGCGAGCTTTGCGATGAGTTCGCTCTTTGTGAGCGAAGGATTGACTTGCAATGCCCATGATATATACTTTGCAAAGTACTTCTTGTCCTCAACAGTATAGAGATTACCCCTAAGATACTTCACAACCTTCGTGGGGGGTATTGGTTCGACGTCGGGAGGAGGAGGAATCGGCAAATCCCAGTGTCGGAATCGGCCGTGGTGCTCACGCATACGGGGGGTCGGAGGAGTAATGTTCTTTGGCGATGATGAGCCAGGATCGGATAGACGCCTCTTGTTTGCAGATCGCTCCTCTTGCTTACCCTCAATTTTCGACGATGCAGACAACGCTTTTGATACCAAATCAAACCGTACTGGTTTCTTTGCTGTTTTAGTCGGCTGCAGCTGGTCAACCGCCTCGTCAATGCGGAATTTATGTTCGAGGTAATAATCCTTCCATAAATTGGCAGCATGGTTGTTGACCTACTCCCTAATTTGAGAGAGAGAAGGAACATGCAGTTAAGGACATACACCATGAAGTGTTTCAATTGCTCTTCTGTGATCTAAACCTTGACTTAAGCCGGAATGAAGGGCCATGACAAGAAGTTGTTCGTCGTTGGGCGATTGACCAACTGGCGCAATCATTTTGAGAGCATCGGATAGCAATTGAACAGACGAAATAGAGGCACTAGGTGCCTGAGGCGTCGGTTGTTGCAAAGACTGAAAGAGTCCATTGGGGCCAACCGGCGGGAGCGCATTCTGATCGATGGCTTGAATGGACTGCAGTAACTGTTGTTGCAAGGTATTTATGGAGGGTATTTGAGCAGTGGGAGAAGGATTCGGGGGAGGTTGTGGCTGGTGAAATTGTTGCAATAGTGCATTGATGGTTTGTATGAAACTGGACTGCATGTCGAGGGCTTAGCGGTGGCGCCACTGGCCCCGGCCATCGACAACACGTTTACGGACGCGGGAAAGACGGCCCGAACCTACCATCGGTCCGGCGATTTCCGCGCTAAATGGATCGGATGGATGCTCCGAGCCGTCCAGGTCATCGCCATGTTGTATTCTCGCATCCCCTCACGCGCTATATGCGCTCGATCTTATGCTGCAGTGCCCACTCAGTCATCTCTCTGGGGCCTCAACTCGGCTGTTCGTGAGAAAGCCGAGAAACTTTCTAGAGACTGGAAAGGTACAAATGCCGCTGGGGAGAACACCAAGAATTTCATAGGCGGGGAGTTTGTACAGAGTAGGTCAACCCAGTGGATCGACGTAGTTGACCCCGTACGCTGTGTACTCTCATCATCTATTTAATTCTGATTTCGGATCACGTTGCAACAGTCTACACAAACACTACTCACCCGCGTTCCGGAAACAACTAACGACGAGTTCGAGCAGGCGGTGGCAGCTGCCTCTGATGCCTTCAAAACGTGGAGCAAGTCAACTGTACTGACACGGCAGAAGTTCATCCTCGAGTTCGTTGTCATCTCTACGCAGTAATTGAAACTAATCCTAGTGACGTTTCTCAGGTTGCAGCGCCTCATTCGAGAAAATGCCGATTCCCTAGCTACTAGCATTGTCTTGGAACAAGGAAAAACGCTTCAAGGTAGGTTTTGATCATTGACTTGACTTGAATGACCTGAAACATGCACGCAGACGCGCACGGCGACGTCACCCGCGGACTCCAAGTTGTAGAACATGCAGCAAGTGCACCCTCACTCTTGTTGGGCGAGAAAATCGAAGGTTCATATCTTGTGCTGCTACTTTACGTTGACGCTTATATACTTGGAAACAAGTCAGCCGAGATATGGATACAGAAGTTCGCAAGGTGCCCTTGGGTGTGACCTCTGCGTACGATCTTGATGTCTCTTGACCGCGTGTTGGCTTATTCTCTCTTGTCTAGCATCGCACCGTTCAACTTTCCTGCGTATGTGTTCTTGTCGGTAGTAAACTAGGTCCCTCACAACGACTTCCTGTAGCATGATCCCGCTTTGGTCAATTCCCATGGCTACCGTAACTGGGAACACTGTCATCCTGAAGCCCTCTGAGCGTGATCCTGGTGCAGCAATGATCATTGCTGAGCTTTGTCAAAGAGCTGGACTTCCCCCGGGCGTCATTAATGTCGTCCATGGGACTATATCAACTGTAAATGCTATCTGCGATCACCCTAGCATCAAAGCGATTAGTTTTGTCGGAGGCGATCGCGCCGGAAGACACATCTATGAACGGCATGTCTCATATTCAAACGTTTCGGTATATGCCTTTGTTGATACATGCCTTTAGTGGGACGAAAAACGGCAAACGAGTCCAATCAAATATGGGTGCTAAGAACCATGCTATACTCATGCCAGACGGTAGGGGCTGCATGACGCATTGCAAACGTAATCAACTTATACTCATGGCCAGCTAATAAAAACCATGCCCTTAACTCTATCGTCGGCGCTGCTTTTGGCGGTAAGTTTACAAGGTTTACGTCGGTGTAGATACGCTCACGAATTACGTTCTGAAGCTGCTGGACAACGATGCATGGCTATTTCTGTGGTGTTATTGGTCGGTAATGCTCAAGCATGGCTACCCGAGCTCGTGAATCTTGCCGAAAATCTCAAGGTAGGCGGAGGATTCGAGAAGGATGTTGATCTGTGGGTTGTCAGTTCCGATATCTACGTGCCTTACTCTCATCTCGTATAGTGGGCCCCTCATCTCACCGGCAGCTAAAGACCGTGTTCTTGGGTTGATCGGATCCGCTGAACAGGAGGGTGGAAAGATCCACCTCGATGGACGTCACATAAAGGTTCCTGGATATGAACATGGTAATTTTATTGGGCCAACAATTATTGAGGCGGACACTACAACGAAATGCTATGAGTATGTGGTTTCTTCCTCCTCTTCGTAAGTATTTACAAAGCACGGGCATCAGCCAAGAGATTTTTGGGCCCGTCCTTGTCGTTCTCAAGGCCGATACGCTAGACGAGGGTATCCAGATCATCAACCAGAACCGGTATGGCAACGGCGCGGCGATCTTTACCCAGTCAGGCGCGACTGCTCGCAAATTTGAACAAGATGTAAACATCGGTCAGATCGGAATCAACGTTCCTATTCCAGTTCCCCTTCCGATGTTCTCTTGGAGCGGAAACAAGGTAAAGCATTGATCCATCTCAAGAATCCACGTCATTTATGGGTTTCGTAGGCAAGTGCCTTGGGTGACCTTGGCTTTTACGGGAAAAGGTATTGATGAATTGATCTGAAATTCCATCCGTCCACTGATAGCAGCTCGCAGCGCCATCGAATTCTATACACAAAAGAAGGTGACGTCTAGCGTCTTCCTACCTCATTCCCTCCCAATGATTTATTATTCTGCTAGACGACTACGAGCCTTTGGAAGTCGGAGGACGCGCTTACCAGCCGAGCATCCGTCCATATGCCCACCCATCATTGATATATTTTCGCGGCGAGCAGCATGGCTCTTAAACATCTAAATGAACGGTGTCATGAATTGTTAGCCTCTATGCTGCGTGACCATCTCTTTGCCCGATATCCTTGCATGTATATACGTGAACGTCACAAAGCAGCGGAAGGCGCCTTCGTCAACGTGTCCAAGAAGGCATTAGATAGTGCAACACATTGACTGTATATGTCTTCGAATCCTTTCTACATGAAGATTTACTGTTGGATGTCACGACAAATGATCTCGTGCAACTTACGATACCTCCATAGTATGGATCTGCAATCGGCTTTCCATCAAGGTATGATCCCCACAGCTTGACTTCCGCGGTAGAATCGCTAGGCTTGTTGCGGAGCAAGCTGGCGAGATTCGAATTATCCGAGGCAAGGATGTGCGTGAAATTGTAGAAATCCCTCTGGCTCACTTGACGTGCTTCATGAGAGATGGGGACCCCGAACTGCGGGGGACGGTGTCTATCGAGTCGCACTTTGGAAAAGCTAAAGCAGCGCGCACCTTCTTACAGATGGCAGTGGTACTGTGGGGGTCGTTTAATGATTTCTGCCAGTGGCAAGCGAAAGGTGTAATGTGAAGACACTGACCGGTCGTCGGGCTCTTCGCCAACGTGATACCCAGCGGTGCCAGCACTATCGACAGTAATGTCGATTTTGCGCTCATTGGCGATGTGCTTGAGAACAGCTTCCCCCATGGGAGAGCGACATATGTTACCCAAGCATACGACGAGAACTTTGGGTGCCATGACTGACTGACTAGGACGCGATTAAGCCTGCGTGTTCCATATTTGTAATCGCGGCTGATTTTCCCTTCCGGGCTAGACTGAATGGCTTGATATTAAACGGAGGCGCCTAATGCATCAGCTAGACACTGGCAACCATGGTACCTCCTCCCATTCAAATCTTTCTGACGACAATAGTGTCGCAGCCTGTTCTGCGACAGCGTCAAGGTCTGTCAAACAAGCTATCCGTACCAACGCGCTGACAACCTGGAGTACAGATTACATCCTGCGTATTTTGCAAGCGAAGAACATTACATTCAGTTCCTATGACTTGGCCTCTGACGAGGACGCAAAGAGACTTTGGAGGAGGAAAGCTCCTGCGGGTGAGCGCTACCCTTTCCGTGTACCCACCAATCCCATAAATCCCGTGTCCCAGACAAGCAGCAGTTGCCCGGCATACTCATCGGAGGGACATGTCCTGGGGTACGCCATTCGACTATTGTAGCACAGGCGGTGAACGCGCACGCTAATAACGCTCCTCCCAGTCCTTTGCTGACTTGTGAGCATGATTACTTTGCGTGGACTAGTAGCGCGAATCCGCCCCCGCTAATGGCTAATAACGTACCAACTAGCGAAGAAGCGGTGGAGTACAGCGAGCTCGAGTCCTTTCTTCGGCTGAACGACACTTGGGACGAATCCATCGAGGAGACGCGCCCGACGCTCCCCACAAAGCCAATCGGCGTTCCGGGCGCCTCCTCGCCCTCCCAAATGGCCAAGCCGGCACACAGGGCACTCTTCAGCGCCGGTCCCAGTCCCAGTCCCAGTCCCAGTCCCAGTCCCAGTCCCAGTCCCAGTCCCAGTCCCAGTCTCAGTCCCACTTCCAGTTCCGCCGGCCCCCGCGCCGGCCCTCAGGCTGGCAACACCGGCACCACCTCCTCGCCGCTGCGCGGACTCGGAGCCGTGTCCGCTTCCGCGTCGACCTTGGCCGAGCGGAAAGCGTCGCTGCGCAAACGCGGCGAGGCGGAGTTTGACGTGAGCGAGGAGCTGTCTGGGTATGGCCTGCAGGGCGTCAAGGTGACCGAGGACGACCTGCTCGCGCTCGTGCAGGACCTCGGGCTCGGTGGCGACGAAGCGGGCGACCTCGTGAAGGGCTTGGCGGGCGATTTCACGACTGGCACTGACACCGGCAAGGCCAACTTGAAGGCCGATAAAGATAAAGGAGGTGGTAAGGGTGAGGCGACTGCCAACCGTGACGATGCGCCGAGAGACGGCGATGTGGGTGGTGGTATTAGTGCCGAGCAGCCCACGCCTCAGGCTGAGAGCGAGGCTTTAGAAGCAAAGCCAGAGGCGGCAGCACCCGTGGCTCGTGAAGAGGCGAAAGGTGCGGAGGGCGGAAACGATGACGCTGGGAAGGTACTCGAGACCGAAGTTGCAGATGTGGCAAGTACCTGATTGTTCGACGCTTCGCTGTTTTTGTTTTTGGCTTCATCTGCTCTATATTCCCGATGGCGAGACCAACTACGGATTCGGTAGAATAGGCAGAATAGGATAAGTCTTTCTACTGACAATATCGTTATTAAATAGTATTCAAGTGGGATTGGATTGGACTGTCTGCCTCGATTAATTGCTGCTTGCCTGTCTGGCGCGGAGCTTTCCAAAATGACGTGTCTCGCGGCACTTACTAGTATGGTTGTTAACCTGCCTTCAGTTATTGTTGCCTCAAAGGGTGGAACCTCATACAGGAATCGACGTGCCCAAACTAGATATCAACGTGGCGATAGAATCTCATGTGAGACCCATTTATTGAAAGTATGATATCCAGCTGGGCGGAACCATACCAGACAAACAGCATCTTACACCAAATGCAATATCAGGAGTGGGGTTAGAGATACCCACCGTTGGGGGCGACTCGGAGCACAACGAATCAGCGAGTCGGATTTGGGTAGTCTCGCTCCTGACGAGGCCCTATTGTAAAAAAAATCAGCACTCCTAATGTGCAACATGTATGCGCGTTCAGAAATGCGCCCAGGATTTAGGTGCAGCCCGCTTGGATTGAGGCTATCTATGCGTGATGAATTGACCACTTCTGGGCCATGGCAGGTGTGGTTGAAAGGTCTACCCTAGCTCCTACTCCATCCGTCCTCCAGAGTCGGAGCGCGGCGTCAGGGTCATCGGCAGGGCAATATAATATGAATTTGAGTGACCCATGAGTATCGGAACTTCGTCACCAAGTCGGCTTGATTCCGAAGAACAGGGGGATGTAGGCCAGAAAGAGTCAGATGGCTCCATGTGAGTGAATTCTATAGTCAGGCTACAAGTAAACACATCAAGTGTCGAAACCCCAAATTATTGTAGCGTACATACAAGTGGTATTATGATGCAATGCGACGGAAAATTGAATATGAAAAGAGAGCCGAACGAATTATGACGCCAACGAACAAGTGACACTTATACTGCACTCACGGCAAGAGTCACTCGTCGTCGGAAATCGGTTCTGATATCCTAGAACGGCGACGGCGTAGCGGAGTGGAGGATGTTTCTGCGGGAGGTAGAGCGGAGATTCCTCCCTCATATTCCTAGAATAACGAAGATGGGATTTGGATGAAAACGGGACGCGATGCACGTGAATGAGAAGAACCATACCTCCCGTTTTATGGGGCCGAGACTCCCGCTTCGCTTCAATGATCGTTTTCGAACTCGCCTCTCACCGGCCGCATCTGGTAGAGCTCGCGGACGGGCACTCGTTCCGATCTTAGCAATGGTTGGACCACCATATTGCCACCGAAGGGCGGGGATAAGAAAGATTGCCATAACGAAGAACGATACCGCGAGGAATGCGGAGGAGGCGATAGCGCCAGACAGCAAAGGGAACCTTGAGATGATGCCCCTGCATGAAATTGATGAGCGTGCCTTCGTGCGGGGCGAGAAGGAACTAACCGTATGCCTTGGGGCCGAACTGTGCCTTTAATGAAGGCACTTAGCACGCTGAGTTCCTTCCCTTCTCCGGATCCGACGGTCTTCCAACCGTCTCGCCTGCCTAGTTCGATCCTAGCGCTAACACGGCTTACCCCAGATACATAACGAGATAGGAGAGGTATGTGCAGAGTTATAGTGCTTGGATTCGACCAGAGATAAGACGACGAGGGCAGAATGATTGCCTGTCGACGACGTTACGAGAACACGGGAGGCAGGGGCTGGGTAGTGGACTCACTGGCTTGCGGACGGTGGCAAGGGTCCTGTTTGCCGAGTCGGTCAATGTCAGGATCGTCATAAAATTCCCGAGATCGTAGTTGGACTGTGTCGCTGGAACCACGAGATGGAGAGATAAGTCGTAGGGTTGTGCAGGGTTAAATGAGGCGAGTTGAGTCTCAGCATATGGTACAAGTCCGTCGCTTCGGGGTTCAATGAGTAAATACGCATGGCTCTATGTTGGCACGCACCCATACTGGAAGAACAGGGGGGATTGCCAGCTGACTGCACGACTGTACCATACATATACTCCTGATACGATGGCAGGGATGACAAGCAAGGGAACCAAGAGGAAAAATACAGCAAACGGGATGAGTTGGGGAGCAATAGGTCGCAGGGTTGAGGCCGCGAGGGAGAAGGAAAGCTGTATTGGGTAGAGAAAGAGGAGATGTGCTAGACGAGAAAGGAACGACTGTTTTGTTTGCCTAACCAAGTATTTATCTGAGTCCGCCATGGATGGTGGAGAGGATGTGGGGGGTGGTATCGCGACTGCCTATTTGATAAGGGAGAGCGTGCCATGTGATAGCCAGCGATGTCAAACGTACGCTCGCTGCTCGGTCAACCGCCTTGCTCACCAGACATCGCAACCTATCTCTCATCTCTATCTTCACGTGTTTCCCCACCCACTCCCCAGGTCAAGTCTTACCCCGATACCGTTTATTTCAATTACCATTCTCTCGGTCTCAGCCTTCAATTCATCCCAGTCAATGGCTATAGACCTCAGTCCGGGACTTCACGTCTGGATCTACAGGATACCAATCTTGTCTTAGATGGCGTCGATATCTACAACAATCCGCATACAGACAAGACTAGCTCCCAATCCCCCACATACACGCCCTATCCCATCAATCCCATCGTCCTCACTGTCTCCCCAGAAACTAAAGAGGGCACCGTGACCCCCCGCTCGTCTCTTCTCAACATTACGCAAAACATGACTGGAAAGGAGTTTGTCACCGCCCTTGGTGAACCGGACAGAAAAGGCGGCGGCTCTGGGCCGTCATCAGGCAGGATCGGGATTTGGGTGGAATGGACCAGGGATGGACTTATGGTCGAGTTTGGTGGAGATGACAGCCGGGGCCCTCAAGCTTGGGAGAGGGGGAAAGATGCTCCGTGGAGGGTGATCTCCATTTTTTCACCGAAGAGCAAGTAGTTGTGTCTCACCGTATCAGCGCATGGTATGAACCCGTTCTTCAGGTAGCACTTTGTTCTTCGGCAAGAGGGTACGTCCCTCACGTGATATGTGATATGTGATATGTGGCGTCCTGTTATCGATAAGAAGCAGAAGCGACCTTTTAACAACAACCACAGTAGCAACCCATCCAGTCAATCAATCAATCCTCCATGGCCGCTGACCCGTCCATCACAACTCGTGACCTGAGTGCGACTTGGGTGATGGTGCGCACTGCTCATTTGCCATTAATGTCGATGATCTCATTCCCTACAGAACAAGACCCTGAGTGACGATACAGACGAAATCTTGCGTCTACAGGGTTTGAGCTGGTTTACGCGCCGCGCTATCGGCTTGGCCACCTTAACACTCTACGTTAAGCACTACAAGGACGATCAGGGTGTCGAACACATCGATATCGATCAGAGGCTCACGGGGGGCATTGCCGGGACGATCGAGAATCGCACCTTGGATTGGAAATTTAGGGTGCACGAGGACTATTTATTTGGCGCATGCCTTGGGAGGTCCAGGAGAGTGAAGCTTGATGAGATCGAGCACGACTATCTGAAGAATGGGTGGCTTCCGGATACCAAGGAGCATGGCGCGATCCACGCATATGTCAAAAGTGATACTCCAAAGAGCGGAACGAGCTGGAGTGTGGAGCAGGTAAGTTGATGCTTTTCAACACCTTGCCTTGCCTGTATACCTTACCCGCCTAGATTTGGGGATTCGAAACAATCAACGACGAAAGGCGATATGCCCGACACCTCAACTTCATCGGCCCGAAGGGTGAGAACATTAAAGCCCGATTGGTCTACGACTTTTGTGAGTGAGCTTTGCTCTCCAGGCGACTTGTGCCTCACCACTTTGCAGATTCATTGGAATCGTCGATTGATCAGAGTAATGTAGCTCCGTGACTCGGATAGCAGCTGGGTTAAACGCATAAATTTCGTGGGAAGTTAGTACTAGAGTTAATCATCGTCTCGAAATATAAGTCCGAGTGTGCCTACCGCAAGTATGTATATGTACCTGTGTATGGGGCCCATGAAACCCCCTGCTCATTATTGCGACCGCAACATCCAATAACACCCGATTCTCATCACTATGCAGGCGACTTCGAGTATCGCTATTTCATGCGAGTCTCTAGGGCAATCCCTTGACCAGCCGGAAGATCATCGTGTAGGAATATCTGAAGACGACGTTGAGAATCTACTACAAACCGAAACACGGCAGAGCCACCATGACGGATGGCTGGATTTCATTTCGCGGAGGCTCGAATTGACCTTTCCCCGCGCCACTCAACGGCCAAGACAATTTCTTGTCTATGTCAGGGGACCGAGGCCAGCGGTCGACCTACCTGGTTCGTCCTCATCCGAGTCCAAACGCGACGCACACCCTAACTTCGTCTCACGCAGAACCATCTCCGTGGATCACCACACTGACAATTCGCGGGCGCACGTACGACCTGCCGCTCGAGCATCATCTCGTGCGTCTGACTCGCCCTCTCAATCAGAGCCTTCTCGTTTTTCTGTTCTTGGGAGCGATCTACATCATCGGTCTATCCTTCCTCGTTCGTGCGCAGTCCTTCTTGACGCCGGTCGAATCATGGATAGGCTGTGTGGCTGCTTACTGGAGCAAGAACGACGGATGCGGGCTCGATGGGACTTCATGTCTTCCGTTCACGAACGCGTCGTTCGATTTCCGCTGCCCTGCTCAATGTTCATTGGTTGAGCTTCATAACCCGAGAACTGTTGGAAATGAGCAAGTGAACTTTGTTCCCCTGATCGTTGGAGGAGGGGATGACAACTTCACGTATCGCGGAGACAGTTTCCTTTGCGCTGCTGCCATACAAGCGTGAGCTCAGAGATCATCTCCTCATCACCTTCGAGCTTTGACTGATTATTCTCGAACTCCAGTGGTTATATTAGCAACTTGAGAGGGGGTTGTGCGACCGTCAACCTTGTCGGGAACTTCACCGACTTCCTCCCGCGTTCCGCAAACGGCCTCAAGTCCATCCGTTTTCCATCCGTCTTCCCTCTCTCTTATAGATTTTCGACAGCACCCTCTTCCCGAAATTGCTCTGATTTCCGCTGGGATGCACTGGTACTCAACATATTGGTGACCGTCCTTCTCTTTATGGTGATCCGTCCTAGGCCCATCATCACGTTTTGGTGTCTAGTCTGCATCGGGTTTTGGCACATCACCCTTTTCTCCCAGCCCCGCACCGTCCCTCCTGACATCGCCAATGGTTTTGGGACTTTCCTCCCGGTGCTTTTCATTTGTTATGCGTTCTGGCGGATAGCGTTTCGTTTCGTTCTTCCAGCGTTTTCTAAAATGCCGATAGAAGCGACGATATTATATCTTGGACCGTACTGGGTCACTGTTCTTGCAAATCTGACCACGGAAAGAATCCCCATAGATCGATTGACTGTTTCGGATATTATAGCGCGACGTGGAGGACTCGCCTCCTTCATCGCCATTGTCCTTATTGTACTTGTCCTTGTCATAAACCAGGCTCGCGTTATCCGTCAAACGGGCTGGCTTCCTTATTACCTTGGTTGGTATTTTCTCGGAGGATTCGTGACCCTTGTGTTGGCACTCCTACCTACTTTGCATCTGCGACTTCACCATTATATTATCGCTATTATTCTCATGCCAGGTACCGCGTTCCCCACCAGACTTTCCGCTCTATACCAGGGCTTCCTTTTGGGACTGTTTCTTCATGGAACGGCAGCCTTTGGTTTTGCTTCGATTCTCGAGACTTCCTTCCAGGTAATGTCCCCTTTTCTCGCAGAATCGCTAGCGTGCTAAAGTTCCTACCTGCAGCTGCGACGAGACGGGGCATTTGGTACTGATCTCCCGAGTTTCATCACCAATTCGACGAACCACGATTCTACCTTACCCTTATCAGACCAGACGGTATCCTGGTCCCCGCTTCCGAGTGGTGAGAGCTGGGATGGGTTCATCCTGTTGGTGGACGACGTGGAACGCTACATCGGTACCGGTCTCAACTATTCACTGGCGGCATTACAGAGCGGATTGCCGCACTTTTTCAGGCTGGCGGTATGCATTTCATCCATACCTATTCGAATTGTGACTGGACTGAGTGTTCGTTTTAATTGGCAGTTCGCTCGTGAAGGAGTGGCGGGTGATTTTACCAAAGCCGCTACACTGTGGCCAAATGGGACATGGGTCGATCCATCTCCGGGATCGACGTGATTGTCGTGCATGGCAAGTCTAATTCTAATTTGGACAAGTAGATAACTGCTTAAAGGAGGGTCAGGTTCAGGAATGGAAGAAGACATACTGTACTTATACTGTACGCTCGGGAACGCCGACGCTGCGATGGTCTCTAGGTTTCCCAGGGCTTTGCTACAATGTCATCTCTATCAAAAGTGAAATGGTGATCGGCACGCAGAGCACGGATTCGGGTAGAAGTCGAAGATGTCTGGGAGGTTGTTGGCTGCGCTGACCTTGCATCATTTACAGTTGGTAGCACTCAACTGTTAGAGACAGATACTAGCAGAACGAGGTATATCAGGCAGTCATGATCGCGGAGCCGCTGGGTCTAAGTCAGTCCGACTCGTAGTCACTGACAGCCCTGTGTCCGACCCGGAGTCACGTGTATCGATGGCCATCATTTCACCTTATTCTGTTTCTTGGTGGGAGCAATCAGGACGGTATACAGTTGTGGTTTCCGATCAGGGGGGTCATGATACGTACTTTTACCAGAGATGGGGGGAAGGGGGAAGCCAACATCATGTCACATTAACCAATGTCGTCGTACTACCCGAGGTGCCCGAGTATGCCGTTCCAGGAACGCAAGGAACTAAACGAGTTCCTATTTGGGGTGCGGCATTAACGTGAAGACTCAGCCCGTCGTGCCTTTCTATACATAAAACTACAATGGTACTTTAAACGGAAAGATCCAAGTCGGGATGCAACAAGAAACGGCAGGACATACCTGCCAATGTAAGCCCCCGGGGGGGATTCAAGTTCTCCGAGTCATATAAAGAAAGCGGTGCCTCACAGCTCACTAGCAGCTGTCTGGAGGATCTCCCGTCCAATCAGGTCAAGATACTCAGGTAATGACATATAGCGGTGTCATCCCACGGGCCCAGGCAGTGTACAGAGATCACCTGAATTCATTTGACTGCCTCATGCATCAAATCCGCAGCTGTACGTTTCTTCACGTCCCTCATACTACACTCATACTACTACGCATTTCCGCTCGACCCGGTCGCAGCTGACTACGGCAGAAGTGATCCCCGATACCGAAATATGAGCGTACTACATGCGACCAGGGACACGATGCACCTCTCGGAACGTAGTTCGGCCGCATCTCATAAGCAAGACGACAACAAAGCGTATCCATTAACGACCACGAGGCACCCCCGGGAAAATGACGAAGTGTGGCTCACGCTGGACCAGCGTAGAGCAGATGCATTGAGGGCCCTTGATAGAGAGAGTTTCTCGTGCGTTGCTGGTATATCCCCGTGTCCAGCTTGCTCACTATACATTACAGCTGGCCTTATTATTTTAAAGTATGCGTGGTCGCGGGGTTGGGATTTTTTACGGATGCGTGAGTTTTCATCGAGTCCTCGTCTCAGGACCATCATATTTTCTAATCTAGATTCGCGTTGCCGTCATGTCTAGCTATGATATGTTTGCGATCAACCTGGCATCCGTTTTGGTCACTAAGCGCGAGCACATGTGTAAGAGATTATAACCTCTGTACCGTAAAAAACGTCCTCACCAATATTAATCACAGATGGGATAGAGTTAATAATTATTATAACAACTGCGTCTGTCCTGGCGTATTCCGGATTCAGCCCTGGAGTTATCGGTATTCTTGTCGTCTGGTGGTTTGTTGGGCGGGTATCTGTGAAAGAAGATTTCCCTCTTAGTGCGGTAATTACCTCCGAGTTTGCATCAACATCAACTGGCAGTCGTAGCCGATTCATGCCGAGGCTGTTCACCCCCCAGGGCTGGGGAAACCTTGGTACGACAGCATTGTCCCTGTGCAGAAACCGGTGATGCTTAATCCGTTCTAGCTGACTCCCTGGCTGCGCTCGTGAACGGAATCCCGAGAGACGCGCGTGAGTCCAGAAATGGTAGAAAGACGAGAGCAGAGAGGAGAAGGGAACAGGCTGGTGCCAGTGGGCGTCCGGGAAGTCTCCGGTAGCCTGGAGGAAATACGGGCAGGTTCTGGACTGGGGCGGGGGTCATACGCAGAGACGGGAGCAAGACGCTCCCAGGTGCAGGACCAACGAGTTCAGCAGCTCGAGTCAGGCTCGGTGCGCCACATGATCAGCAGGGTTAGCCCATCTCGGTCTCGGAATTAGCTTCAATGTTTATCAGCGTCAGGGTTGCAATGCCGATTTCATCGGCATCATCTGTGTGTGAGTTACTAGGGTTATCCAGCCTCCTGAGTTGCCTGGAACCATGCGGACACTGGTTTCATCACGGCACACACACTAACAAGCGTGTGCTCGGGACGCGATTACTGGGGTTGGATCGCGTTTGGTCTGGCGGGGGGAAGGACAATGCCGATTGTGATTGTATAGATCCGTCCGGAGGCGTGTATTGCCATAATGTTTCACCAGAATGGCCGCACGATGTGTTTGCCTACCAAGTATTCACAACGTTACACAGAAATGAGTTTGCCGACACCTGAACGGCTCGTGGTCGGCAGTCCAGCCACACAATGGATTGCCACTATGATAAGTAAAATCGCTAAGTGTCCACCGGAAGATACCTACTACTCCATCAAATAGGGTAACTTGAAGGTGGGATTGACTTTTGCTGGCGCATGACCTGGGACATTGGACTACAACTGAACGGAAGCTTCGCTCGGCAGTCAATTGTGGTAGGAAATTTTACGAAACAGTCAGTTCATCTCCGACGTTAGCTGGCCATAGTCAGATTGTGGGATCGTGTGGGTGTGTAAACAATGGTAAAGTTTGCATTCGGGGCTTACGAGCGCCAGTTCTCTATATTAACCTCTGGCCATGCAAGCCACCGCAGCCTACTCATCGGGCAGGCAGAGCTCCTGAGCCCTGTTATCGATCCTCCTCGAGATACCCTTCTCAACTCTACAGTACATTCACTCGCGCCTCTGATCTAAATTTCTTGCATTCATATCAACGTCCATGAAGCATGCCGCGAGCGGCTGCTCACTTCAAACACAAAAAAAGTGCGCAGTCCGTGTCTCCCTCTCTCATACCGAAAGATAACAACTATGCGACATGTAGATTTCACAAGCGTGGGCAATGGGAAATGGCTCTGCAATATTTGCAAAGCAGATGTCATGACGGCCAAGCAAGCCGTGACTCACGAGCGTTCTGCTCAACATTCATCGAGGGCAGAGGCTTACGACCCGCATGCTACGTCATCTGCCGCGGAAAACCCCACGGACGAGATTCTATCAAGCCTCAGAAGAGCTGAGCAAGAGCGTGGCCATTGGACCGACTTGTCCCCCAACCTCGTCTCCTTTTGGCGCAAGGGCCTAGCGGCCGCTGAACGGGGTGAAGAAGCCGAGTCCATGCACGACTTTCTGGATAAAATGGAGGAGGAACTGGCTCAAAACCCTTGGAGTAACTCTTCAATCGAAAATGATGGATGGGGTTGGGGTGCCCCCGCAGAAGACTGGACTCCCGCCCCAGACGTGTGGGCATCCGCATGGGGCAAGTCTGTTCCGCAAGTACCGGCCAAGGTACAACAGGCGCATCAGCGAAGAGAGGGGAGCAGTAGCATGACCAGCATGCAACGGGAAGGCACGGTATTAAATCGTGACGAGGCTC
Source organism: Russula dissimulans (assembly GCA_022376545.1). Classification (NCBI taxonomy): domain Eukaryota; kingdom Fungi; phylum Basidiomycota; class Agaricomycetes; order Russulales; family Russulaceae; genus Russula; species Russula dissimulans. Next base: position 1,107,516 of record WTXJ01000002.1, on the reverse strand, counting down.
ATAGCGATGGTCATGAAGATGATCCTACCTCGTTTGTCGAGAAGTTCCTTCAGCGTCATGCTGTTGATGCTCGTCGGAGGGAGAGAATGAGGACTTTTTATGAGGTTCGTCGCACCGTTATGACTTGCAAGTTTCATCTGCTGAGGCGTAGTTTTACAAGATGCCTACGGACCAGAAAATCAGGAAAATACAGGAGGTGATACGTGACCTCCGTGGACAGTGATAACGGCTTCCTAGTCTCCCATGATATCTAGCCAAGTTTGGATTGTTGCTGTGTAACTGTAATTTGATTTGAATTGCAGGCCCCCGTTCCTCTCGTACGATGGCGTCGTTGATTTTTGGCCGAGTCAGGTTCGTGAGTAGGGTAAGCGACCCGACCATAGCTTGCTGCGGATCTGGTGGGTCAAGCCATTGATGTGCCGGGCGTGGCTGTGCGAATTCCTGTTATTCCCGGGATGACCGACAGCGGATTACTATCTCTGAACCTACAGCACAGCCAATGGGCGTAACTGCTTTCACGTGACGTAGTGCGGCAGTGGCGTTCCTCTCGTTTATAAAAGGGCAGGACGGACAGGATGAATCACACGTCCTTAATAATCCATTATGAGCTCGAGCTCAGAAGCACCTCGCCTTCCCCCTCTTCCCCACGGCTGGGTTGAACAGTACGATGGGAAAACTAAGCATGTATTCTATGTCTGTGATACGACCTTTTCCCCTCATCTTGCTGCATCGCTAATTAAACTATGCTCTGCAGGTGGACACATTAGCGAAACCCCCACGAGCTACCTGGAAACATCCGTACGAGGATGAGCAATACCTACAAGAGCATCCTGACATTAGAGAGAAAGTCGACAGTCATGCTCAGGCTGAACAAGAACCAGAGGATGCGGCCCCGCCCTATGATGATTCGGATTCCAAGCCTCGCCGCCATTCCTTTCACGGTAGTGATAGCCCCACCATGGCACGAGATAACGACAAAAGCCTGCCCGAATCTTCCAAGAAAGGAAAGGGGAAAGAGAAAGAGAAAGACAAACGAGGATTCTTTGGAAGGCTCAAGGATAAGGCAATCGGTACCAAAGAAGAGCGCGAAGCGTGGAGGAAAGAGCGGGAGAGAGTGAGTACAATTCAACGCGCAATGCTTTCTCAGTCTCTTATAAACTCGTTTCTGCTCAGGTCGAGGCAGAGAGGCGGCGCCAGCAGATGGAGCTATTGAAGGCGCAGCGAGAACGGTATGCGCAACAACAAGCCCTCTACAACCAAGGATTATACAGGCCGACTTATGGGCCTCCACCGGGTAACCCTGGGCCATATGGTTACGGCCCAGAATACGGTGCGGGTTACGGTTATGGCTATGGTGGATATCAAGATTATGGCTATGGCTATCGCCAGCGCCAGGGCACGTCCGGTGGTGCAATCCTGGGTGCCGTTGCCGGTGGCCTTTTGCTAGGTGACATACTTGGCGGCGGTCTTTTTTAAGTGATTCCGTATGTTGTTATGTGACCTGTTTTTGTACACTTTGTGGATGTAATGCGATATCTTGATTTTTGTCTTATGTAATGGACGCGTCCGCACGGGCCGCACACCCGACCCAGAGCCGACCAGACCAGCGATCCGCCAACAAAACAGCTTGGGCAATGGCACAAGTTACACCTGTCCTTCCGCCTTCGCTTAGCCCTCACATATGCATCATTTCTTCCCCTGATCTAGCTGATTTTCTCTCCGCGCTGTCGCTACCCCCCTTGCCTCGGATTCTACAATCATTTTCCCCTCTTCCACAGGGTAAGGCGCGCCTCGTTCTGGACACAAATACCGCTCACTTACGTGCTTTCTCAGTCACAACAAGGACAACGTCATTGACGTCAGTGCCTCTCACGTCTTTCGCCTTGCGCTTCTCAGACTTGGCCGAGATCGAGGATGGATGCCGCGAGGACGAAGAACTACGCGCGGGAAGAACAATAGACTGGATCAGTGCCCGGATATCAAGCAGATGCGCCAGGTGGCTGGAAGATTGGGAACGAGTTGAGGCAGCTGCCGCCGAGAATGACAGACCTAACAACCTGAGGACCCCTTGGTGGAACGAGTTGCGCCAATGCGTAGAAGGAGACCACATCCCGTCGAAACATGAGGGATGGAATCATCCAGTAGCGAGTGTGTACTCTATACCTACCCTGATTCCAAGTTCACGGTGCTCAACACCTTTACAGTCGTATTGGCTGTGTCCACTATGCTCCCCAATCCGCTGCAAACTTTGGCGCAGCTGCATGCGCGCCCTTTAGAACTCCCTTCATGGGTGGACAATGCACATTTACGATACTCGCTGATCATCCATCCGGCAAATTCGCCCTTGTCAGACGAAGAGTGCGTGGTATTCCAAGCCTATTATTCATCTGTTCACGTCGTGAAGAGTAAACGCACTCTTCAATGCTGTCAAAAAGCAGTATGGTCTACATAGCTATCTGCTTCCCCTTGAGCTTCCTTCACCACCGCCCCCACCTGTCCCTGTTCCAATCCCACCTTTGCGGCTACCACCAATACCGCAATCGTCGTTCAACACTCCCGCTGCAAAGCCGAAATCGACTTCAATCTCTGGCCCCACATACGATGTGAACACGCTTCGCATGAACGAACAAGACATCCAGAAGACTGCCAAGTTTGTTCGGGAGTTTGTTTCGATGAGTCTTGTGCCCTGGATGGAAAAATGCGTTGCCGATTGGAACGAAAACGTGACACCCTCTTCTCACACACTTGAATCATATGTTTATTCTTGCATGCTTCCAGTTTGCTTCAACGCGACGGTTACCGTCGCGTCTTTTTTCCTCGACTCGCCGTCTGTTTGGTACTGGAACGACAACACCTACACCACCGCAGACGCCTGCGTCGTCCGTTTCTCCTACTCAGGCGGGAACTCGACCTTCAGGATCAAGTGTCTCTGCTGGGGGACATCCTCCCAGTCAGCAAAGACGGCTAGCAGAGTTTGCTACTATATTGTGCGACCTGAAACTAGCAGTTAGCGTGTGGGAAGCGTTAAAGAAAGACGGGAAGGGCGGATCGGTAGGGTATACCAACGTATATGGGAACGATAAAAGCACTCAGCTGTCTCATTTTGAAGGAAATGCTCCCATTACTCCTTTCTTCATCCCCCGCGGTCGCTCATCATGTCTTACATGCGCTCTCCGCGATCACATCTCTCGACACAGAGGCATCAGCATCGGCGCAACTACGTGCGCTGACATATGCTTTACGCTGGGAGGGTGGTACCGATTTTTTAGCCGGCCCCCTTGAAGGAGACAGGTGGCTAGCTTGGGCAGCCTCATCGGTACGTGACATAATTTGTAGGCCAAGACCTCTCAGTATGATAACGCATCGGTTCAAAGGCGGAAGAGCCGCCATCCGCTCTCTTGCTTGCACAAGCTGCGCATCTCAGTGCTCGGAAGCTGGTCCATCGACGAGCTGCGCTTTGGTTCCTCTTCGCCGCAACCCGGCTCGAGAAGTCTGGAATTGTACGGAGCCCTCAGTTTAGCACTATGCATCGCTAATTGGGTTGAACAGAAACCACTCACCATATATTTTCTACGCAAGGCGCACGGACTTTATAAGATATCTCCTAAGAAAAATCTATCGCCTTCGTTTTGGGACGCCGAAGGGATCGAGATGGAGGCATCAGCACGATTTGACGGGATCCTCCCCGGTTTAGAGAATGCGTTGGGTACTTTAACATAGGTTTGATGTCGTACGTGGGCTGACGTTTCGTTGACAAGGACGCCTCTATTATACGACTGGCGATGTTCGGCAGGCAGTTCAATTCTTTTTATCACTTCTAGGGAGCCTGAAATCTTCCGACCGGACAAACCCGCCAGATAGCACTTCGGAAATACCGAAAGACCCCGCAATGGATAAAGTTTTTTTAGACGATTTTCGAGTTGCCTTCCAGGTGCTCAGCTTCATCTGTCCATAGGTTCGGTATCTGACTTTGAAAGGCAGCATCTGAAAGACACTTCTGGGACTGCGTTCAATGCTGCAGACTTGACGCTCCCAGTTACGTTCTTTGATCCTCGTCTCACCAGAGTGCGGTTACCAGGGGACACAGTGGGCGGACATTCACTGACATGGCAATCGCGGGAAGATAATTGGACTGCATTCTGGAGTAGAGGTAAAGAGGTTCTCCATCGCACAGGGAGGGCGACTGTCAACGGTGAGTATGCTATAGTCTACCATTTTCGCACCGCTGAAAAGTATGTAGAGCCGTTTTGGGTGGACCTTGTCGTTCATAATCCGTTCAACACGGACGTACATCTGTCAGACTTGACTGTTGTCGTAACTGGGCTCCCAACCAGCTCCGAGTGGAACTCAGATTTTGTCGACGTCGAAATCTTGGATGAGATCGTCCTCGAACCGAAGGAAACCCGCACGGTGAACATTGTCAGCTTGTTCTACCACGTACCACAAGCTGATTTTCTTGGCATAAGATCCCGATATCAATACTGGCAAGACAACCGATGACATTGCAAATCTCCCATGTCTCTTACGTCTTCCTTTCGCTCCTTCCTGCGCGGGAAGCTCTAGTATCGCGAGGTCGGAGACTTCAAGAAACGCCTTATCAACGACAAAACAAGGTATATGCGCCCGATAATATCGTCAAATTTGAGGTCGAAGATGCCGCTCAGCGACTGTCGGCTCAGTTCTCCGACGACAGTCGATTGGTGCTCTATCACGGAGAGTGCAGGGAAATGCGTATCTGGCTCTCGAATATTGGCACTCAGGCGATCGGCGAGATTTGGTTAGTTGGCGCAAAAGATGACGAATTCTGGTTTGGAGAATCTGGTGATCAAGAGACTGGTATGCCCCAAATGAGACCGTTGCTTCGTTTCCCGTGCTCAACAACTTATGGTCGCAGCCTCTGTATTTGGTTCCAAGACCTTTGATTCGGACAACTCTCTGCTCCCCGGAACGCCCTACAAAATTCCGTGGACTTCTGTGGAAGACACGGGACTTGCTCCGGGTGCCAGCTTTGAACTTCCCTTCTTACTCCACGCAAATAAACTGGGCGAGCAAGAGCTCTGTCTTCTACTCACGTTCCGAGAGGTATGCGAGACCGTCCCCATTACAACCTGTACATAACATTGACGCCCCATTTCTAGGGAGATGGTCATGCATTTCACTGCGTTAGGATAGCACGTTCCTTCGAAGTCCGCCCGCTACTCTCAGCGACACTGACATTTCAACCGGGACAAACACCCGAAAACCTCTTTACTTCAATCTTAGAAGTCCAGAACATCACACCTTCTACTTCAGTTTCTGTGTCCCAGATGGTAACGCTGAGTCCGACATGGTCGTGCGAATCGCTCATGAGTTCAAAGCCGTAAGTTTTTTTTACTCGTCCCTGTGGTGTCCGGCGCTGAACGGCATCCAGTGAACATCTCCTTTCGTTTCAAAGCTTTCAATCACTAATTGGTGTAAATCCACGGGCCGATATCACTGATTTCAATGATACCTTCCAGTTTGTAATAGGAAAGCTCGCGCAGGTTTTAAAGGGGCAGCTTGTAGAGGAAACTCCACCACCGTCATTGAGCATAAACTGCAATCATATAATCGAGGTCCGTAATAAATTGATATTGGTGACAAGTTTGACTGAGATAGAGTTTTAGAATCCTAATTACTCTATCAACAACAGTTCGACGATGTCTCTGCTTCGTCAATGCCGTCGAAATATGATTGCACGCGAGTTGCTTATCCGACATCCATATATCGCTCCTGCCCTTCACCCCTTTATCTTTCCGTTATATCACCCGCATTCACTGGACGTTCTTTTATTCTGGGATATTCCTTCAAGCGGGAGGTCAGGGCATGTACTCATATCGGGAGCCATCATTGGAGCAGGACACGGCGCACTTAATTCCGTCATTCAAGAGGCTCAGGAGGTGAAAGTTAAACGCAGTATGTATGTGGAGACGGAGAGAGAAAGGGCAAATATTCTCCAAGCCATACGAGCGTGCGAATGGAATGCTGAGATGAATCCTATCTTTTTGACCGTTACTGAGCCCGGTATCGTCAATCACAACTTCTCCGAGACGTTAGTGCCAATTGCCATCGATGCTTTTGAAGACATATCTCACCGTACGTCATAGGTCATGCCAGGTTCCCGTGACAGTGGTATTAAGGAATTTCTCCTTGACTTACCCGTCTAAGTATACTCTGAAGTTGGTATTGGAGGAAAAAGAGGACGATTTTTCGGGTACCAGGTGCGCCTTCCCTCATCGATTCGTTTGCCTTGGTAATTGCGGCTTGAACGATGTTGTGTCACTGTCTTGCAGAGACTTGGCACCTCCATCCTGGATCGGACGTCTCACATTCCGCGGGACGCTGGAGCCGATGCAGCACGTCAGTCTCACCCCGACTTTGCTTGTGACGCGCCCCGACACGTACGCCCTGGACGGCTGGCAACTAGAAGTCGAGGTTGGAGAAATGATTGATCAGAGCTGGCGGACACTCTACCGTTACTTGGAGAAGCCTTCCAAAGCTCATCGACCTTGTGTCACCGTGGTGGCCATCGCACCACCATCGTAAAACCTTTGTTTCACGTACATGGATTGACCAGAGATGTTGAGACCCACGTGGAGCCTCTGCGCTGCCTCGTATTCACGAATGTCGGACTTGTGTAAAATGAAGTCGTCGTTTCGACCGTCGAAATTTGAAAACTAGTGTTCGATGTCACAGAGCGACTGTTTGTCAGAGAAAGGCACTGCTGGCCCTGTCTCTAATAGCCGGCCGGAGATCCGATGTCCCCGTGCGCGGCAACCAAGGGTCGGACCTCGAACTGCGCTACTTGAATGCACACGCCTCGACGCGCGTGGTGCAACACGGCAACAGCGAACGGTCGAAGGGTGCGGAACTGCGTGGAGGTAGGTACTCCAGGCGTTGGCCGTCGTTGATCCACCCACGCGAATGGACCCTGGGCATGTGTTCGGGGAGGTTTGGCAAACAAACGATCCGATCCCAAGGCAAAGGCGCCACCATTTGGCGGGCTGCCTTGACCGCTAGCTTTGCTTTGGGATACTACTGTAAGCACCAACGAGACCGTTCTTGAGAAATGAGAAATTGGTCCTGACGGCGAACGGCGGAAGCGGCAGCGTGAGCACTTTCAATTCGGGCTGTCGCTGTCGCCGTTGAATGAATGATGCGCCGCATCGCTCCACACAAGTTTTGCATTGTATGAACATCTGGCAGGAATGGAAGCGTCATTATATTGGTACTGAAACGGGAAGATACAACTGAGCTACCGTACTGTACAGTACAGCACTGTATTGCATGGAGCAAGAGAGGTGTGAGCTCGCTTCAATTGCGGGGTGGACTAAAGGTGATCCGTCAGGAACGGCCGTCTGTGCACTGTAGTTAGGATCGGAGTATGGAGATTTGAATTGAATTAGCGCTTGTGAGCGGGTGGTCGTGTTGTCCGTCCGCGGATGACGCTTGTTGCGATTGGGGACTCAGTTGTGGGGCTGGCCGTGGTGGTGATGTTGTGGTGTCATTCGGCTTGAAGTTGCCCTAGTGCTGCTGCCCTGGCTGTCTACGTGACAGTTGCAGTACTGTCAAGGCACAGTCGCCTGTTACGTCGCGCATTAAAGGCCACTTCTGTGTGCAAAATATTATATTCCTAAGAATGAGAGCGCTGCAGTCCGGTGGCCGCCTACAACAAGATGGTGCCATATAACTTAGCCTAGCCAACACAACACAACCAACACACACGGCACCCCACGCCTGGCAAGTATTAGTCTCTCTCATCGTCTTCCTTCTTCTCCACCGGCTTGGGCGGTTTGGGAAGCTTCTTCATCTGGGTATTGAAATATGTCTGTCAAGGGGGCAAAATGTCATGTCAGCTTCCAAGGACGACATCGCAAGGCGGACAACCGTTCAACTCACTCCCAGGACAAATGAAACCAAATTGAAAAATGGCACCCATAGCTACGCAATGTCAAATCCAAGTCAGACAGATACATATCGTGCCGCCGATATCAGGGGGTGGACAAACCTCAGGAGAAATAAAACTCTGAGCGAATGCGATGGACAGCGGGGAGCTAACCCACATGACCTGCGTGAGCGTGAGGGAAACGACAAACCGATCGCTTCAGTCAGTAAAAAGGGCATGAAGACATGAAAGCGATGACGGAAGCAAACCCTGATCACAGGCAAAAAGCCTCCTTTGACGGTCTTCTTGACCTCACTCCACGACCTGGCGCCCTTAATCAACGACAAAGACGCAAGATAAACTTCCAAAATAAAATTAAAAAAAGAATAAGTGCGGTGTTCAGAAACACACACGGCTTCCTTCACAGCAGCATCGAAACTCACAAAAGGCCTGAATGGGCGAAACGATCAAGCTACTGGCAACGACCTGACCGATCTTGGCAGCGCGTCCAGTCCTGCCCGCAAACACCCTCTGCAGCTGTCCGACAAGGACGTGGCTGAGCGGGGCCGAGACGAGGAAGCCGTAGAGCGCCATCTTGCCCGCCCGCGCGTCGACCTTGGTATGCGCGAGCAGGTGGGAATAGACGGGCGCATTCTTGGGGGCCGGCCGGACGGGTACGTGGGCCAGGTGGGAGCCGAGCACCTCTTGTAAGAAGCAGAGTGTGCCTTTAAGAACAGATACAGAGGTGAGATCTTTGTCGAGAAGGGACGAAGGTCTTTGTTTGGTGGCACTCACCCGTCGTTAGCGCCTTGGTACGCAACGGATGCTGTGAAAGCTGTGCAAGATATGCAAGCAGAATGGGATTCCTGGACGCCTTGGGGGATGATGGCGATGCCATGACAAGGTACGGCAGGGCGTGTATGTGGATTTGTGGCCGAGTCAGGCTAAGGCTGCCATGTTCACGTGACGGACAACGGGGTATTATTGTGCTCTAATCTATCAATTCTACTCTAGAACTAGCATCGAGGACATGGGCGCGAGTGACTCAGTGCTTTTTGTTCTTCACCTTTACCCAATCCTTGACATAATCTGCAAATGAAACCATGCAAATTGTCTGCCACATGCCAAGACCGAGTCGGGGAGTGACGCCACGATAGAGACCCTTGATGCCGTTTTCTTTGTAGATGTAACCCAACGTGTTAAACATGGTTAACTTCGCTGGGCGGTTAGCAGAAGCCGTCGCCTCTTTTGACATATTTTGCATCTGCAACCAACGATAAGGACAGGACTTGGTGGGGTTAGGCGTCAAAATACCTCAACGCGAATAACTTCAATAGGCTGGTTCCATACAGCGAGAGCACCGCCAATTGATGAAGAAAGAATTTTGTCCATGGGACCAAGCGATTGACCAGCCTCCTTACCGCGGACCTTCCGAATTGATGTCTCCGCAAGTCGAGTAAGACCGATGCTGAACCAATGGTAAGGTTCCAACAAATTGACAAGTGAAAATTTACACGTACCGAGAGCCCCAATTTGTGCACTGGCGTACGGCAACGGCATTGACACCCTTGTTGACGCCACGTATGCCCTCTTTTCGAAAGATTTCAAAGAACAATGCCCATGTCGAAGGAGGCTTGACACCTGCAGCAGCTTGTTTATGACGAGTGATTTCTGCAGTTTTCATACTGGTCGTAAATCCTAGAAGAGAGAGATCAACCTAAAGCTAAGGAAGGTATACGGTCTATCCCGCTAGACTGACCCATAGTAGCATATGCCTGTGCGATACCACCCCCCATTCCGCCGAGTAGACCGGCAGCAGCTGGGTTGATACCCATGGTCGTCGTAGCCGTCTCGATTTCCGACGCGGTGAAAAGAAGCACGCCACCTTTTGTTGAAGCCTCTATCCACGCCTGAAAAAAAAAAAAGAAGAAATGAGTGCGAGAGGACAGAACGCCAAGGCACTGAAAAATGCGTACCCATGGAATGAGACCTTGGTAAAAGCCAACAGTGCCACCACGCGCCCAAACGGACTGTAACGCTTGGAACATCGACTGCGACCGGTTCGCAGCCATCTGGGTCTTTATGACCTCCAGAGGTTGACCGAGAGTCGTGACCTGAGGGTGTCGCTGGTCAGTCGCCGGAGATTGCATCTATTCGCTGGCCAACTTGCCTCCTGCGATTGCGATTAGTTCATGGACACACATGGTCACGAGAGTAGCTTACAAACTAGTAGATAGGGATAATTCGTAACATTGTCAGGTCTGCTCAAGGGACACAATCAAAGGGAAAGGGAAGTACCATGTTCATAATTGCACCTAGTGAGTCGCGTAGGGCTCAAGCAAAGTCCAACGATATGAAAAGAGTACACCTACCAACGGCAATGTTAGACCAACTAACGCCTTTCTGACCTGGCTCTTTCTGGACACCCATGATGACTGACGACGGGGGGAGATGGTGGACGACGAGAGAAGAGAGATGTGAGACGACTCTTGGCGGACGGCATTCCCATTTGGGGCGGACGCGTCTGTTTGTCAATGGCCGGATATCCGGTACGGTTCCGACCCCGAAAAATTGTAACATTAGGAGCAAAGGTATGCATGGTTAGAATAACAACGGGGGTATGACATAGGGTAACGAGGTATGCTCCAGTCAAGGTAGACGAAACGCGTCAAAGTACCCGTCGCCAGCGAGGCCTCCTGCACGATCCCAGCAGGAAACGTCGTTGAAATCGCGAGGCGGCAGGGGGTCCTCCGAATGATTACTTGGTGTTTGAGGGTAATTCCGCCGTCAGACGTTCCACGTCTTCCTTCAGTCTGATGGTGTGAAAACCACGTGAGCTTCCAGCGCGATCAAGAACGATGTGAAAGAGATAAGAATGTGGAGTAAATGAAAATGCAATAAGTAAATGGAATGGCATGAGATAAGTTAACGTGCAATTTCAGAAATAGTAGAAAGGGCGCAATCGAAACTATTAAAACGAACCAAACGACGGCTCCAAAAAAGTGCACACGATCTCGGCGCATCACCACAACAAGTCAGAAAATGCCAGCTCCAATGATCACGACCAAAGCAAATATGGAACCAAGGAAACTCTTAAAACCGAACAACTTGACGTACCTTGTGATCTGGTCTTGACTCTCCTCTTGCTCCTGTTCGAGTAACGAGATCTCCATCTTCCTTCGAAGCAAGTCTTGCTCCGCTTCGTTCGTCTTTGCGAGCGCGTCCTCCACCTCTTCTTTCAGGGCTCGGATTTCCTTGTCGTGCCGGGCCTGCAGATCGTTCATCTTCAGATTGTGTGCCTCGTGCATGCGCTCCAGCTCTTCCTTCGTCACAGTCTCTGTCCGCGCCGCGGCCGATCCGTTCCTCTTTGGCGACGCGGCAGTCTCCGTGGATGCAGCAGACACGCGCAAGGTATGCAGCTCGCCCTCGAGGTCCGACAGTTTCGTCACGAGGCTTGACCTATCTGCCACCAACGTCTGGATTTCCGAATCGTGGTCCGCGCGGAGCTTCGATACTTCTTCAGCCCGTCCCTTTGCGGCCTCCTCTAACTCCATCTGGTGGTTGTTACTCATTTCTCGTATGGAATCCTGGGTAGCGCGTAAGGCCTCGTTGAGCCCATTGAAGTCGTCCCGTGCGTCCTCAAGATCCTTGGTCAAGCGCGCAATCTCGGCGCCCTGATCAGCCGCGGCAGCACTTGTAGCAGTTAAAGCGGCTTCTCGAGCCTCATCTACTTGTGTCTTCAAAGTCTCGATCTCTTGAAGTGAAGTGCTGAGCTTTGTTTTTGTCTTGGCGAGATCCTCGGCGGTAGCCTTTAGCTCGAGTCCTTTGCTAGATAGCTGCTTCTGGAAGCTCTGTTCCTGGGAGGCAAGGACAGCTTCGTGATCGGACTTAAGACCCTCAATTGTAGCCTCATGCGAAGAACGGAGTTGTTCGGTGGCCACCTCAGACTTCTCTCTGAGTGACTGTAGATCTTGGCCGTGGGCGTCACCTGCCTCATTCTACGAGCGTGAGAACACTCAATACCTCTGCAAAGGTAAGAACCCATACCTTTGCACGCTCAAAAGCTTCCTGCAGGAGCTGATTGTGCTCGTCCTTTACAGTCTGAACTTTGGCGTTGTACACAGCTTCTTGGGCCTTGAAGATCACCTTTATGAATATTGCACGAGTGCCAGTAATCTGACCATGCCACGCACCGCAAGTTCAGCGGAAATTCTCTCGATTTCCGCGTTCAGTTCATCTTGTCGAGCTTGATGCTCGCTCTTAGCCTCTGCGACTCTGCGCACATGTTCCTCAGCTGCAGACGCCGCCGCTGCATTCACGGCCACAATATCGTTGCGAATTTCAGCGATCTCGGCTTGCGACGCATGAAGTTGCTCCGTTAGCTTCTCGTTCTCCTCCTCGACGAGCGCCTGTGCAGCTTGGTGTTGCTCTTTGACATCGTCTAGGTGCTCGGCAGCAGCTCGCTCCTTGGCTTCCGCCTCTTGAACCGCCTTTTCGGTGGCCAATGTAGCCGTTGCCAATTCTTCGCGTAGGGTATTGATCTGGTTTTGATGGGTTTTGAGCTCTCCCTCCGCGAGGTCCTGTGCCTCCTTGAGCTCCAGAATCTCGACTTCAAGTTCCGAAAACTTGATGGATGTCTCCTGTTTCTCAGCACGAAGCGAGGCAATCTCGGCAGCAAGCACTTCAGCGCGCGCTGCCTCAACCTCGAGCGTGCTAATCTTCGCATTCGCAGCATCCAATGCTTGGACCTGAGCAGCCTTCAGCGCAACCGTCTCGGTCCTGATAGCTTCAAGATCCGCCCCGGCCTTAACAAGGGCTTGCCGATCAATTTCTGCGGCGGCAACAAGGTTGGAATAATTGGCGTGTTCGGCACGAAGAGCCTCCAAGGCTTGGTTGCTTTCATCTAATTCAGCTTGCAAGGTCTTGATCTGCTCCTGCAACGTCTCAATGACGGCATTCTGCTCTGCAGTGGCCGTTCTTGCTGCCTCCACCTGCTCACGTTAGATGAGAGACGGGCCACAATCGAACAAAAATGTGGCCACACCTCGCCCAAAACTTGTTCTAACTTTTCTGCATCACCTCGTGACGTCGCCAAAGCAATTCTGGTCTCTTCAAGTTCCCTCCCGGCGGTAGATTTGGTATTCTCCACCTCCTCAAGGCTTTGCCGAGTGGCATCCAATTCCGCGGTGATACGTTCCAAAGACGCCGTTAATTCCTCGACCTGAGTTTCAAGTCCAGAAATTGCGGTGGTCTTAAGATCAAGAGATGCCGTCGCTTCGTCTAGCTGGAAACGAGGTCAGCATGTCTCTGGGGGTGTGGGGAGGGAGTGCAGTACCTTGCTTTGAATCTCTGCGAGATCCGCGCCAGTCTCTTTGACTTCCTTGACCTCTCTGAGCGAAGATATTGAGCCCGCGCCAGGAATTCGCGCTGGGCGCGCCGTAGAAGTGGAAGATTGCTTGGCGGACGGCGCCAAATTAGCATTAGACCGTGGCGGGGCAGCCTTCTTCGGAATCACAGCCTCAGAAAGCGAAGCACGTGGCCGTGGAGTTGCAGACTTGGCAGACGCAGCTGAATCCGGAGAGACGAGGGATAAACGTTGAGAAGCGACAGGTTTGCTTGGGGCGGATGAGGTCGTCGTGGAAGGCAATTTACCGGATGTCGCAGACAGGGTAGACGATCGAGCAAGGGGCGCAGCAGGTTTCGCGGGCGCCAGCGACGACCTACGCGACGGGGTAGGAACAGACGAAGGGCCACTTGACGATTTGGGGGGCATGGTCACTTTCGAGGATGGTGCAGAAGCGGAGACAGGGGACTTCTTCGCGGGGGTTGGGACGAAGGAGTAGACTTGACGGTAGAAGGGGCTTGAGGGGTGGTAGAAGGCTTGCCAGGGATGGAGGGCGTGTCGGTGGGCCTGGAGGTGGGAGGTGGAACAGCCTTGGTGACGCCAGTGCCAAACTTTCCCGAGTTCAAAACCTGCAATGCGCATGATGCGTGTCAGAAAAGAGACCGACAAGGCGCCACTCGCGTCGAAAAATGACAAAGGAGGTGAATACCTTCTTGACCTGCGGCGTCGGGGGGCCAAAAGCGCCTTTGGTTCCTGTGGTCTGAACTGTCGGAGTGGGGCGCTTAGTCGGAGAAGCGGTGAGCTTGTGTTTTGATGAGGGAGGGGCGTTGTCCGAAGGTGCAATTTCACCCGGCTGTGCCGATCGCAGCTGCTCGTGTTGTGCAGTCTCTGCTTCCTCGAGGCCACTTTCAGGCGCCGGACGATCTACGGGTTCGACTGGGCTCGAGCCGGTAGGGTCCTCGTGTTCAACGTCACGCGAGAGCGAATGACCTAGGTGGCCATTGGTGGTCTGTACCTCCGAGGTGGCCATAGGAGTAGGCAAAGGGAGAGGTGCGAATGCGAAAGCAAAACTACGTCCGCCAATCAAACGTCAACAGCACCTCGAGGCACAACAACAGCACCCGAAACCGGCCCGCGACTATCTACTCTTACACCCTTCCCGCTAAAAGGCATTCAAGTTGAGCGCATTCAGCGCTGGTTCTTGGAGCGAATTGTGATTATAGCTGAGTATCGCAATCTGGAATACGGATGAGTCGTTTCAAGGTGCGTTACACATTGACCCACCCCGCCGGCTTCCACATTGAACTTGGTACCTGCGCAAGGGTGTCGTATGAACGAGACCCTCATACTGCATCTTGTACTCGGGACGCGCACCTTCAGAGAGCGGCAGACCGATCCAGCGCGCAACGAGGCAACGATTGAAGTGGCCATGAGCAATGATTACGACGTCTCGGGTTCCCTGGCCCTCTTCTTTCCACTTTCGGTGATATTCACGAACCTGTTTCGGGGTAAGATCAACAACGTTTTCTGTCAAATGCTGACGGCGCACGTCATGAATAACACAATCGACGCGAGAGGTCATCTCTTGGACTGATTCGCCGTTGGGGCAGCTGGGACACTTTGAACAGGACGTTTGGCTAACACAGCGGTACGGAGACGAACCCGTCTTTCCAGATGGACCAACCGGGTTGCTTGGCTCGGATCTCGTGGGGTTTTAATCCCTCAAAATCACCGTAGTCCCACTCGCGGACGGATTCTGTGAAGACGTGGTGCGGTCTCTCAGAGAGGTGGTCCGTCAAAAGGTGGAAAGTATCGTGGGCACGACGGCGGGGAGATACAAGGACGATGTGCAGGTTGACGGTATCAATGAGTTCTGATAAAATAAGATCAGGAATTCCTGGCAGTCCATCTCTACGTACTACCGTCTCCCACGAGAGAGGGGGCCTTCGATTTGACCTGCTCCTCTCCACGTTGAGTGAGAGGAATGTCGGTACGTCCGGTCTAATCGGAGATATGAGTACCGTCGTGTGAGAGAGATGGGAAGGAACAAACGTGGCGCCTGCGATAAAGGGGTGAGTGCCCGGTTGCGAGTGAGGGAGATGAGATGGGCTCACCCGTTGAGAGACCACTCGGTCTCACCTGTGAGAGAGAAAGTAGTAGTGGGGTGAGAGTGGGCTGGGTATTTACCGTGACGGACGATGATGAGGCGTGGGGTGGGGATGGACATGGACATCTGCTATCGCTGGTAGCGGGCGGGGAATCAGGATCACGGCACCGGCACCGCACACGCCACTGTGCTACCAGCTCTGCCTACCACAACAACACAACTTGACTTCTTGTATCACAACCATCGCTTACTCCCTCTGCTTTCGCCCACCGGTGTGTCTCTCTTTATTTCCCCTCTTCCCCTCCTCTCCCTTTCCCCAATCCCGGCGGCTAATTGATCATCAACGGTTTCACCCCCGCCCTGACAGGTAACAACCGCCTCTCACACCCCACTCAAGGTCACCTCAACTCCCACGGATACACCGACTTCTCTCCTCTGATCTTTTCTCTGTAATGCAAGCAATTAAATGTAGGCTTCTACGCTGACCACCGCTCATGTGTACCAAGCTCAAGAAAAATGATAGGTGTCGTGGTGGGAGATGGTGCTGTTGGCAAGGCAAGCCGTTTGCACACCCTCCATCCCCCTCCGCAATCACTCATGGATGGCCTGAACAGACGTGTCTCCTAATTTCTTATACCACAAACGCCTTCCCCGTATGTCTCACGCTAATTTTCCCTTCACTTTCCACATGCTCATATCACAAATTCAAGGGGGAATACATTCCAACAGGCAAGCGTCTATTCGTCTGTGCGAGGTGTTGTCTTACTCAAGGTGATCCAGTGTTTGACAATTATTCTGCCAACGTGATGGTGGATGGCAAGACAATTTCTCTTGGACTTTGGGATACTGCCGGTCAAGAGGATTATGACCGTCTTCGACCGTTATCCTATCCTCAAACCGACGTGTTTCTGATCTGCTTTTCTCTTGTGAGCCCTCCTAGTTTCGAGAACGTCAAAACAAAGGTACGCTTGCGCTCCCCCTATCTGCCGACGAGACGAGGCGTCTTATCACTCATGTTAGTGGTATCCCGAGATATCTCATCATGCACCTCAAACATCCGTGGTACTTGTCGGCACTAAACTAGACTTGCGCGAAGACCCTGGCACGGTCGAGAAGCTCCGTGATCGGTACGTCTCCTCGGACATGAGAATACCACACACTCTGATCATCTTCCAGTCGCATGGCTCCCATTCAATACACCCAAGGTGCCAGCATGGCGAAAGAGATTGGCGCTGTTAAGTACTTAGAGTGTTCTGCCCTGACCCAAAAGGGGTTGAAGAACGTCTTTGATGAGGCAATCCGTGCCGTCCGTGCGTGTTTTAAGATCTCTGGCTTCACACCACTTGATTTCTCTTAACACCTCGACGGTTAGTGCATCCCCCTAAGCCTAAGGAGAAACCGAAGACGAGGTGCGTCATTGGATGAGCCGGCTGGTACATCTGGACTGCGCTTGAAACATTTCATACCATTTACTCCCATGCTCGAGGTTACGACTTTTATGGCATTTGTTCACGACCCTCGTCGAGTTATTGTGGCCCCTTACGTACTTTTCTCGTTTCGATTCGGATCCCCACGTATCGTGGCGTGGCCCTGTTTCCCTTGGTGTTTATAAGAGATTTGATTCCTCGTCACGTCTCCAATTGACTACGAATTACTTACATCACGGGTCTGAATATGAAATTTGGAGGATTTGGGGTCATTGACGCTCGTGCGATTCTTTGAATGCCACGCGTCTGTATGAACTAGTCGAGTCTAATATAGAGTTGCACTCAATGGCTGTACCGCCGTGTCTCGTCGTGGGGAGCAGGTGATGGGATCGCAGACGACGGGGGGGGATGTTGGACCCGTACCCCGTATGACGCCAGCCGAGTTCCCACGTCAGGGACGAATGTTTCCTCCTCCTTGTCGTGCTTGACACTCGCTCATTTACCCTCTCACCCCCGTCTCTCTTTTCACCTTCCCCTCCTTTCCAATACCCTTCATCGCTTTCTTTCATTTCCTCCAATCTCTTTCACTTATTCTCCGCAGTCCACCTGTTACGTGGTTGATTGATCGTCCTTCTGGTGTACCTTGCCGTTTCGGCTCAGGCTTTTGTCTATGCCATAAGCATTCTGGCCCCCGTGTTAAGCAGATTTCAGGTCAGGTCTTTGGCCTTCAGGTTCGTCTACGTTCTTCGCCCCGTCACTCCTCCTCTCATCCTTCTTTCATCCCTAGCAATGTCGGGCGATCCATCGGACACCCGTGATCCTTCCCCTTTCAGACACCACACGCGCCCCTCTCTTGTTACCAGTGCATCCGGTATCGCCGATAGCACCATAAGCTTCAATACCTATGCCACTGGAATCACAGAAGGATCCCTATGTCTCTCACAGTTCCCCCCTCCTCCCATGACTATTCCTTCTACCTCTAGCCCTACCACCGAACGGTTCCTTCCATCCCCGGCGCAGAGCACTTTTACTATCACTGGACCACCACGCGCTGGTCCCAGCACGGATCAGGCGTCCCCGTCCCCGTCGCGGAGTACCTTTGAGGTCTCGTCATTCGCACCACTCAGTCCTATGAGTGGATCGGCGCCTTCGATTGCCCGACAAGTGTTTGTCCCTCAGCAGGGCTTGCCCTCTCCTACACAGAGCACATTCACCATCGTTTCACCGGCATCACCCATCGCCCTGCTGCCACGACACTCCGCCACTGACGCCCAACCAAACCGTTTAACCTTGAATCGTGAACGCCCCAGAGACCCCTCTCCCTTTAGCGGACTTGGAAAGACGGAGCGCTCACAGAACTCAGATCCTCAGGGTCCACATAGTCCCACTTCCAAAGAAATGACGGGAAAGCTCTCGCCCTATGATTGGCATGAAGGTTCTTCGATCATTACTGTGGACCCTGCCGAAGAGAGGATGCTCTCAACTTCATTCATTACTGGGCTGCTCTCCTCAAGCGCCTCCCTCAAAACCCCTGATGCTTTGCATCGGGGGTTTCATCCTCCGTCTCCAGCTGATGTGGACAGCCTTGTATCCGAGATGTCTTATCCTCCATCGCCGCACTATCATGAGCCTGTTGCTGGGCCGAGTCATTCACCTCGGCGTTCGCGCCCATTGACCTTACCGGAAGAAGGCTTTGATTACCGTACCGATGGTGGGCATGACACCGTAACCTCGCACTCATATGAGAGACATGCAGATGTCGTTCAACGTGCGCCCGGCCTGACCAAAATGATTTCTGTTGTTGGCATGGCGCCAGCAACCCTCCGCCACATAGGCAGTGTATCCAGCATCCTAGAGTCTCTCAATCCTCAAAGTCGAATTACGGACGGCAGCACCGCGCCTCTAAACCTCCATCCGCCTTCTGAGTTATCGTCAGGTATCGGCAACATGGCATTGACAGATTCTCAGCCGGTTATTCGCACCTCCCAACTTCTAACTTCCGAAGCGTCCATGAGCCGCGGTTTCACTCTCGATCAATCATCAATCAAAGCCCAGCGGAGAGCATCTGCCTATTCATCGAGGACGGTTAGAAGCCATGTCTCTTCCCTCATATCTTCTGCTGGCCACCACACTGCCCGTGCCACGCGTGCAACATTAGAATGGTTGCGAGTCAAGCCGCTTCCCCGCCTGCCTACCATACCAAATGTGTCGCTATCTCAAGAGCAGGAGCATAGAAGAATGGAAAGCGCAGTGCCTTTACCGCAGCTAGCTGAACGCGCAGATCAGCTTACCGCCATGCTTGATATTGGCCGCCTCCCTCATGATAGCATCCGATCGTCTCCCAAGTTCGGTTCTGATAAGGACACGCCCTCCGGTATGCGTGGCAGCGGGTTCAACGTGGCTACGGGAGGCTCAGGGCCTCAGAGCGTGATTCCTGGCCAATCTCAGCCCGGGATTCGCCAAAGATCATTCTTCAAGAGACCAATTAGCCGGAGCCTAAAGATTAAACTTTTTATCGGGGTTTCCTTACTGGTCTTACTGGTTCTCATTGGAATCATCGTTGGTGTCACGGTGGGTCACAAGAATGCACATTCATTGAGTTGCCCCGTCAACCGCGCTGGGAATACATGTAGCCTTGGTAAGTTGCACACGCTCGCTTACAACTCGATCGATTTACCGACCCATGTAGACTCAACTTGTGTCTGTACCTCGTCCAACAGCAGTCAATGCGACCCCCTTGCACAGAGTCTTGTCAGCCTCGTTCCTATCGTCAACGACCAGTTCAATGCAAATTTTACTCTATCAACGGTTGCGAATGCAATGTCCTTATCCGGAGTTTCCGCTGCCAGTGATGATTGCGCAGCACAGGCTCGGGTCGTTGACGTGTCTCCAGCGCTTGATTCACAGAGTGTTCCTAATCGGACAGAATGGACTCAGGGTGCATTGCTCTGGGCTTTTGTACTGTCACAGAATACGTCGGCGGTGGGAAAGCTACGCGATTTCGTCGCCAAAGCTAAGTGGGAGAGTCTTCCAGAAGATGGTCCAGTCACTGGGCAATCGTCGGAGTTTTCGACGACACAGCTGGGCTATACCTTTGACTTTGCAGCTCAGACCATTTCCGAACCTAACGTATCATTCATCTCCGATGGACAGCCGCCAAGCGGTCAGCTCGCACAAGTGGACAACACGGCTCGTGCGGCGCTGGATAGAATGTATACGTTTGCTTCTGGTACGCATTTCCCCGAACAATCAGTGCCTGGTGGCAGTGCTGATTCTGGGCCCTAATCAGCATCATCAACTCTTCGGGCAACTGCTATGACAAATTATTGGCAAAACGTCCTCCGACAAGACCCGAGCCAATTTTCCACGTTTGTGTCACTGATGATGTCGTCTCCCATTCTCATGCCATTTGATGCCAACGGGACGGCTGGCCATACTTCGATTTCATCATTGCTCACCAATTCCAGCTCGACACCTTTTCCCCCACCCCTCTCATGCTACCCGGGTCTTACCCAGTCCCAGCTTCAGCTGATCACGAACCTCGAGACCTCCATCTTCGGGTTATCAGCTCCCGCAACACAGGATGGTTTCAGTGATTCTTGCTTCGCGGATCGGCCTATTTATGGGGTGCTTAATATACTCCACCTACGGCTACCCTTCCAAGATTCACAATCTGGCGCGAAACAAGGAGCCATCCTCTCGCGCGATGCGATCTCGCGCGTGGTTGTCTACGCCGGGGAAGTTCTCAGTGGCTTTCCCACTTCGGACACGTCCTCTATCCCCACTGATCCCCGCCAGTTCGGCACGCTGGCCCACATGAGTCATGTTCTCCTGGACTTTTTCGAGGCTATACCCGACATCAACGTCGCCACACAATTTGTGAAATACGTGCTATCTTACCCGGCGACCCCGCCAACAAACGATACCCTTCTGGGCCAGTCTTTGAACACCATACCGACGTTAGAAGTAGCCATCTTTGGGTCCGTGACACCTTCAGATGTCACAGGCGTTGTGTCATCGTTCACGACGCCATCGGGCGATCTATTTTTTGGCACCAGTGAATCGCTCGCGGTACGGGATTGGGCGATGGTGGCTACACAAACGAGTGTTACCTGGACAGAGTTTGCCAACTCGCCCAAGATTGTAGACGACAACTCGTTTACAGATGCTGCCTTTAACATGGTGTGGAACCCAGCATACTTATTTTTTCATTCATCCACAGACGCTATTGTGAACGTCGGGAATATCACTGCAGGGTTCGCCGCTGTAAATAAGTTTACGAATACGTGACCTGGCCTGTTTAGTGAAGTTTACTGATTATTGTTATCTATATTATACTTTCGTCGAGTACAGGTTGCGGTATATTCTCACTATGCTGTCATGATCTTTTGGGGACATCAGAAGGAATGCAATTAATGCGATTGGCAGGAACCCGAGTGTGATCGGACACTAACGGGACGTCCGCGGAACAACGATGGACCGGTGGGAAGTCACGTGCTGGAATGACTGATGGGTGAGATGGCTCGGGGACTGGGCTTTTATTCTGCATTATAGAAATGTACGCTCGTGGGCGCAACTACAGGTAAGCACGACGGCCGGAGGTGTCGCGGGTATCACGAGGGTGGTAACCATTGATAATACCGTCGTAAATAATTGCTGATTGAGGACGTGCGACGAGAGCTCAGTAAAGGGGCTTTGAGGGGAGCATCAACAAATTGTTGATAACTTGGTTGATTGAACCTAGCAGTTTCGCCATTTGTTCTCCTCCCAGCTCTACCCCTCTCCTCGCTCCCCGATAGTGCCCCGATCTTGTGTTGGAACTGGACGACTCTTCACTCCCCTTTTTTTATCCGACGTTTGCTATGCCCAAGATACCAACATCTAAACAGGACTCGGGCTCAGCCTCGGGCCCGATGGGCTCGGGCACGCACCCGAATGTATTGAAGAGAAACCAAGTGCGTGCGCTCTCGGGGCTCTCTTCTGCGTGGCGACCGACGGACACTCACGTCATCACGCGTTTCTCTGTCTTTCTCTTTCAGGCCTGTCATCAATGTCGCAGACGCAAACTGGTAAGTCGTCGTCGTGCTTCTCTCCCACGCTTTCGTGCTGTGTTTCTCATCAGCGTCTTCTGGCAGAAATGGTAATCGGATCGTCGCTTTGTTTTGTTTTTATTTTATTTCATTCGTGATCTCATCATCTCTTGTCGGGCTTCTCACTTGGCTCCAGTGACGCGCAGAGACCCTGCTCGACGTGTGTCAGGTCCCACGCCCACGCCCTCTCGCACGCTCCGGCTGGTGTGGTCTTACCCGAGCGCCCGGAATGCACGTTCGATGAAGGTTATTTCCCTTCTTTATCGTTTTCCCTTGGCGGTGCAACGTCCTAACCCTCGTCGTGAACAGTGGCTGGCTCGATTGGGGCCCAGGAAGTCCCAAAGAATCGTTATGAGAAGTTGGAGAACAGGATCAGTTCGTGACACTCGCTTTCTAATGCCGTCCGCCACGACATCCTCACCCGTTTCCTCTCTTTCTCTCCCCAGATGAGCTCGAAGCGATGCTCAAGGACCAAAACTCGCCCGCGGCGAATAAATCATCCCAATCTAGTCTTTCGTCCCTTTCGCCGCATTCCCAGTCGCCGTCCCTCCCGACTTATCTCGGCGCCCTCACGGGCGGCAACGTCTCAACACCTCCGTCTACGTTCCAGAGTCCCAACCTTGCACATCCACAAAACTATCAATCACCCCCGGTCCCATTCACAGGGCTGGACCCGTCCCCTAAGAGCTTCGTTGTTCCGGCGGATACCCTTTCCGAGGTAGTAAGCATTTCCACCAATACCGCCACACCCTCGGAAGTTCGAGCGGACGCTTCGTTTCTCGCCCACCCTTTTGGCTATGATGTCTTCTGGCCCGGTTGGCCCCGAGACCTTCCTACACCCGGTCTCGTCCGCCATCTGTACGTTGAATCATGTGCCTAGACCCTTCGTGGTCTCGACTGAGCGGTTTACACAGCGTCGAGGCATTCTTCGCCTTTCAGCCGCACGCGGGAAGGCTATTCCACGTTGGCTCCTTTGTGGCCACACTGAATTTGCCGCCAAGTCATCCCGATTTCCCTTCGCCCTGTGTCCTTCACGCAATATGCGCGGTCGGAAGTCTTTACACGATGGCCATCCTTCCGACGCCACCAATAGATAGGTCCATGGCGGCGGGTATGTCTGGAGGTGGCAACCTTGACTTCGGACAACCCAATCACAGCCCTCTGCCAGATGAAATTTTCGGCAACCGATACCGACGGAAAGACCATGTGGATTCTTTTGCGGAAAGGCAAGTAAAATTAGCCAAGCAAACTGCCGAAGAGCAATTGTGGTCCGGCAGAAAGCTTCTTGAAGGCGTGCAGGGTGAGCACTGTGTTCTCTTTTCTACGGCAGGATGAAGGATGACATCCGGATTCCAGCTCTACTGATGATCTCCTGGTGGTATTGGTGCAATGCAAGGTAAGTCCGCCGTTCCTCTTCACCCACTGTCGTTCCTGACCTGAGAACATAGATGGGTTGAGGTAACGATATGCTCTTCTCTTCTTCTGTCACTGCGCAGTCGACTGAGGGCTTCGATCAGGCCTTCATGACCATTTCCCAGGCAATACGGGCCGCGATTCCTCTAGGCATCAATGTTGAATCGCGATTCCTCCCTATATCTGACTCTCTCAGGACACCTTCTCTTCTCCTGCCTCCGGAAACCGTTATCGAGGAAGAAACTCGGAGAGGCACGTTCTGGTTATTGTATGCAATGGAGCGTATGGCCGGTTGCAGTAATGGGTGGGCTCTGAGCTTGGACGACCAAGACGTTTCGCAACTACTTCCTATGAAAGGCACGAATTTCGAACTGGGGGTCAGCGTGACTTTTGCTGCCGCATCTCTGCGCTTTTATACTAATCCGCGGGTCGGCAGACTTCGTGGACCGGGAGCGGACGGCAACACGCTCTGGGAAAAGATGTTCTTCTTCTTCATCCTGAAGACCAAGTCGACTCATTTAACTTGTATATCAAAGGCACTATGTTGTTGTCGCGAGTTAAAGCGTACAACTTGCGCTTCCGCGCCAAGCGTTTCGCTGGCGATCCTGCATTTGCCTATGCTTCTGCTTATGCCGAAGTGTGGGAGAAGGACAGTGATGAGGCTCGAGATGGGGCCGCTGATCCGCGGAGGACGTCCGGCTTCATTGAAATCGACCATATCGCCTCAATGTTCAGGCAAAGTTTCCCCCTGCATCTGCGCAATCCCATCCGTGACGGGGGCGTCGATTCGCATTTGTACACTGCTTCGCTAATGCCCCATCTGTGCGTGAACTGTTTTCCCTAGCGGTTTTCACCACATTGACTTTTGATTGGCGTTCCTGTTCCATTCTTAGTGCCATCATTCTTTTGCACGATCCTTACGCTCACGTCTATAGTCCCGGATGTGTGTCAGCTTTCAAAATTCTAGAAGCATCTCGAAGAATCCTTGATCTAATCTACACCGTGCGCTCGACGAGCTTCGACATCACATTGCTTGATTTCTTTTGCGCTGTGCGACATCTTACTTTGTGAAGCTCCCCGTCTGATCACTGAAGTGTTTTTTGGATAGTTCTCTTGGTTCATGGCCGGCCGGGTGTTGGTACGCTTTTGGCACGCCGCACAGGATGCAAATTCGGAAGAACAGATCCTGACTCTGCGTGCAGAGGTCGAATACATCATGTAGGTGTGGCTACTTGTCGAAGCTGGCCTGGTTTCTTACACCCATGCCCAGTTCTGCTCTTGCCAAACTCGGGGAGCGCGTCCCACTGGCTCGTCAGTCATATCCTGACTTGCATGATTCCGTTTCCTAACCTCTTTTACCCCTAGATCGATATTACTTGATGCTTAACGATGTGAGTGCCAGGACCTGCGGTATGAGTTCGTTTGGCACAGCTGAGTAATTGATGTATGTATCTGTCTTACGGTATCTGATGGTACCATGCCTTACCTATCTGTCTGTTACATACGGTTGCGTTCATGAGGGACCATTTCTCTATAATATCGTTTGTATTGGTATAATTGCATGAATGAAGTTTGGTCTAGCGTGTCAGTAGAGAGTCGGGGGGCGTAGAGAGTCAAGGGGCGTCATCTAGCTCAGACTCAGATGCACTCGGAAGCTCGTCAGCCACGACCCTCACGTCACCCGGCGTTTCTATGTCTTTCAACTCGACCACTACACATGGACATCGATTCTAGGGCTGGCGACCACTCGCCAGTCCTCGCCTTTCTGGGCCCCGCCGGCACATATTCCCACCAAGTCTGCCTTTGCCTCCAAGTTCACAAACAGAAACTTGACCCTACTCTTTTCAGGCCGCATATGATAGATTTGCAGAGACGGTGCATTACCAAGCCCGAACTACCATCTCAGGTCCGTGCATCCGAGCAAAGCCTCCCGATGTAGGGAACTTGCGTCCGCCGAATCCGAATTGATGGGCTAGAGCAGAGGTGTTACACGACGTCGGGGCCTCGGCACAACTGGGACTCTTGCCACAGGAGAACAGTACGTTTGGGATCGTGATGGAAACCTACGACTCGATGCGGTCGTCCGAAGTTGGGAAAAGCAAATGGGTCCGAGGTGCGGTCACGCTGTCGATCGAGCACTGCCTCGTCGTTCGGCGGGGAAAGACGCTGCGGGACATCAAAAGGGTCCTCAGTCACGAGCAGGTTCGTTGGTTGTCAACGTATACTTTGTCGCTTCCCCAGCGCCGGCCCCCTCCCCCCCTCTCCTCCTTTCATTTGTGTGACTGGACTGGACTGACGGTTCTATTTTGGCGCGCCGATCGCGCGCGGGTTATCCTTACCCAGGGATTGGGACAGTGTCGACAGTTTCTTGCTGTACATCTGCCCGCGGCGCGGTTGATTAGCGTCGCCTCGACGGCAGCGGCCGCGGAGGCTGTGTCAAAGCAGGCGGACGACACCGGTGATGGTGCGGCAATTTGCTCCAAGATCTGCGTGCGGCTCTTCGCCGATCTGGAGATTTTGCGCGAGGGTATACAGGACGAGCAGGGTAAGTTCAAAGTGTTGTACCCGACTTGGGAAGAGCGCGCCAGCCAGCCCGTCCGAGTCCCGAGTCGCTCCCCTGGCTCTGAAATGACCTGCGTTTTTTTAACTTATTCTTCCTTCCTTGCCGACTCCGCCTGACTCGGAAAAGATAACTTCACTCGGTTTTATATCATCGCGAATGACGCCTCGTCACCCCTGCCTAATACGTGGTCTGATGGGATCAGGGAACGTAACGCCCTGATACGTCTGGAGGTGTTGCAAGACTGTTCAGAGTCGCAAGGTCGTCGCGCACCCGTCACGGTGACCATCTCCGGGCTGCTCGCCGCACTTGGCTTAGCAGTCGCGCGAATCGACCGACGACCGTCAACGTCTGGACCACGCGAGCAGTTCGGCAGCGTGTACTTTGTCGAGGTGATGGATACCGAACGGCTAGATAGTTCTCAACCATCATCGCAACATACGGCCAAAGTTGGAAACACGAGCACAGGTTTGTCACCATGGAAGGAAAGGGTTTTTGACGCCGTGACGCGCGTGGTCGAGAGCGGGGGATGTGCGGATCTACTGGGAACTTGGTGACGGTCGTCATATACGTGCAGCGTCGACCCCCTCTAGAGTACCGTGTCGCAAGTCGAGTCGAGAACGTTGTAGACGGCGATTGTTGTTCCTATCAATGGCACGCGATTTGATCATCGAGTCTCCAGGCCAATGCCCCTACTACGCCGGTCTCTTGAGCGCTTGATGACGGCAACCATCAGCTCAGGTTTAAGTCGAGATCTCAGGGTGATGGTGTCCCGAACTGAGGTATACCAACGTAATGAATTATGATCATCATATGATGACTCGCAGTAGTGTACGGAGGAGCGCGTTGCTGACTCAGCTGTGCCTAAAGGCGAGGCGGCTTTTGCCACTCTGAGCTAAACACTCCTTTGCTTTGGATTTTGAACATGACCAACCCGTTGGCGGGACCGTCTGCGCTGAGAGACCTCGTCAATCCCCAATTTCACCAAAATAGCTTTCCTGAAGAACTTTATGTGAAAACTGAACTTGGTATAAGGCTTGATAAAGGCACGACCATCGTTTGTCTCGTGCTATTTCATCTTGTCGTTGACTTTATCACTCTCGTAGATGACCAGATATGCCGCCTAAATTTGACACCTGCTGGGTGTCCGCTCGGCCCTCTTCACTGCCCCCTGCGCCATACAACGCCATCTGTTTTAAATTTCCAACCGCCAAAGCAACTGCCGACACATCCTCGTGATAGGGAGCGACTTGCCACCGTATGTAAGCACTGGCTCAGAGGCCTTTGTAAGAAAGGGGACGCCTGTGAATTTCTCCACGAGTACAATCTTAGGCGCATGCCCGAATGTTGGTGGTTCGCCAAATACGGATACTGCTCTGCGGGCGACGAGTGCTTGTACGCCCACCCAAAGGAGCGGAAGGTGGAGTGCCCAGATTATAAGCGCGGATTTTGCATGCTCGGTACGTGCTTCCCCATTCATTTCTATTTCTCGATGCGGCGGTCCACCCGCTAACCAAGTCCTCGATCGAAGGTCCTACGTGCCCCCGTAAACACGTTCGTCGCGTCGCGTGTCAGCTGTATCTGACGGGATACTGTCCTCGCGGTTCCGATTGTCCCAAGGGCCAGTGAGTCACATTTTATTTCCTTCCAGGAAACACACGTTTTTGATACTCTGATACGCGTCATCCCGTAGCCCGAAACCCTCACTTCCTCCTCCGAAAGCTTATGACCCGCCCGAGCCGCCGTCGCAGCGAGAACTCGGCCCTCCACCGCCGGGTTATGGGCGATACGCTGACTTTGACCGGAGCGCTGCTGGCGGAGGGCCGTCGCATGGTCCCGGACCAACAGGACCGCGGCGAAATCTTGACGAGGTGCTTTGTTTCAAGGTATGTCGCGGTCATCTACGTGTCTTGTATGCGGCGCTTGACGGGACTTGTTGATTTTTAGTGCGGAGAGAAGGGACATTATGCCAATCATTGCAGGAATAGAAACGTGCCGGGAAATCGGGGAGGGGTGGAGAGGAGACGGTTCAATGGAGATGATTATCAGTAGCCAGATCGATCTTAATCTCTAGTGGCTACGCTGTATTTAGGCCGCGCGCGTCCCTCCGTTCAGCGAACTGGCTTACGTGTCCTCGACACTTACATCTCTCCGTCATGGCCTGGCAAAAGGCGTTCACGCTTGCGAAACGAAGCAAAGGATGCCATCTTGTCACCGAGGAAATCCTGTCGTACATCGAAGCTGGCTTGAGCGGAGTTCAGGTCTGAGTCTGCGCTCGTTCGGTTCGAACGATGGCTAATGATTCTCATACAGATCGGAATGTTGTTCTTGTTTATGTTCGTTTCAACCATCATGAAGGGCTGATGCATTCACTACACTAATGATCCAATCTGACTGAAATGATGTGATATCATCACAGACAGCACACATCTGCTGCCTTGACAGTTAATGAGAACTACGATAGAGGTACGTACATTACCACGGGTCTTTCCCGATGTCGTGCGTACAGTGCCATTGACTACCCTTCCATTGCTGCGTTACGTTAGATGTCCGCAGAGGTGCGAAAAGAGTCCGATGTGCTGTATCGTGACATCGCAGCTAAACGACTCTCCTCCAAGACATGGATATGGCTTTGGATAACATCGTTCCTGAGACACTGAACTGGCGGCATACTGATGAAGGTCCCGAGTGAGCCATCTCATGTCTCAGTTTCTGTGAATTCCCCTCACGGCTGACCGAACGACCTGCGATTGAAGTGATTCGTATGGTCTTCTCTCTCTCTCTCTCTCTCTTCCCGTCTTCTCGGCTTGACCGTCCGACAGCGTTTCGCACACCAAAACGTCACTCATCGGGTCTTCTATATCGATTCCGATCACGGGTGGCCGTTTGAACCTCGGAACATGGCAAGGTGGGGTACCTCGGATTATACCCAGACTGGCCTGAATTCCACTTCCGATGATCTTCCTAGGCATCTACCTGACCGAGTTTAGACACATGCCACACTCACGTAGAGTCGTGGCCACCATTCTGTTCGTGAACCCACGCAACCCCGTTGAGCAAACTCTGATCATCAGCGATATGTTAGCTCTTGAATCTCAAGTCTCATGGCCTAGGCCATATCTTCCGCGTCGTTTTCAGTAGATGTTCTCGTGTAGCCAGCTGTGGGCAGTGGTCTTATTTCCAAGGCAGAGTAACGGGCATTTGTTTCCGCGGGTCCGAGCCCTGATAGGCATTTGATAGATAGCAATCACCAATGAACGTTAGTAGATCACGATTGTGTTACAACAAACCAACGTACGAACAATACATATGAGGCAAACAACGTGGACAGAAGTGAAGACATGTCATCGCACTTTAACAGAAATCACCGCGGACACACGTCACCGCCGGACAACTCTATGAGGAACATCTCATCCGAGTCCTTGGACGCTGCTTCTCAACACCATAAGTACATCAGGAGCCTGGCCCGTGATCTTCGGTGTGAGTTGGAAAGGAGGGTCAAAGTGTCGCAATCGAGATTGAGATCAAGACGGCCCCGGGCGGGGTATCTGGAATGGTGACATTCCCAGAACCTCCCCTTCCCGAATGATGCTGTGAGAGTGTAAGTTCATTGTATGTGTGCAGGGACGATATCCTAGTAGGGACCTACCGGACGTGCGTTCCTGGTGACGTCGCGGACGAGTAGACGTTGGTACTCGGATTCATCGGCTTCTGATACCGTGCTGGAGTACCTGCTAATTGGAGATCGTGCACGAATGTTCCCTGCGCCGCCTCGACCAGCGGAGACGTACTAAGTGGAGGGAAGTCTGTGCAACGTGAGGATGTATGAGATTATTCACCCTTTTTGGACTGGATTGGGAACGAGATCCTTCCTTTGTCGTGCAAAGGTCTTCAAAGGCATCAAAAGTGGACGCATGGTCACCAGAGTCGGGGGACACGTGGATGTTCCCAGCACCACCGCGACCGGACGATCGCTACGGGGTACGTCGTAAGAGACGAGGAGATCAGGAAAAGTGAGATAATTACGAATTGGCGATGCCAAGACGAGGAGTGTCCACATTGATCTGTTTTGATAACAACTGTGTTTTCAGTGCTCATCCCTCCCGGATTAAACACCATCAAGCGTGAGGAAACGTGGGGCCCTCAGGGTGCGACACAAACAAGGGAGCGCGGTATAAAACCGATAAGCGGGGGTCTGACCAGGAATCTCAGGCAGGCTTGACTCCCCCTGGTTTCAGGTTATGCCAGATACGTACCTCTGCCGGTCGCCGTAGAATGTCCGGTAAACACTCTCGAGAGCGTGGAGCGTATGGTGATGACCTGGTCATGCATGAATCGACCACGATAACTTGAACGTGATTCGCGATTATGGGACATTCCGGCAATGGGAGAAAAGGTGAGCGGGAAGGGGGTCGACGACAGGGATCACACGTGCATGGCAAAAGGCAGTAACATATACATCTTTCGCTTGTGCGTTCGCTCCGCAAATCGCTACTTGACGAAGGGCGGGGATCTGAAGGGTTGGGGCCAAGGACCTGGGAAGGATGGCGGGGCGGGCCGGTTACCGCGAAGGTGCTTGGTGCTTGACGACCTCATCGCGCTAAATCCTGTGTGTGGCGGTCTCCGAGTTGGCCGTCCGCACTGCTCTCGGCGTCGTTACCTCATATCCTTTATCTTCCCGTGGTCTCAACAACATTTCCTCAACACAATGCCAAAGAATACCCAGAACTCTGCGTCCCGGAGTTCTTTACGTAGGAATCAGGTCTATTTCCTTATTTCCCTTGTATATGTCGCTCTGCTGACTTATTGTCCCCTCCACAAGGCCTGCCTCACTTGCCGCAAAAGAAAGCTGGTATGGCACCCATCTCTCTTTCTTCCTTGCAATGCTCAGATCCCTTTCATGTCAGAGATGTGATGCCGCACGTCCTCACTGTGCTACATGCGTCAAGTGCGCGCTCTAGGTTCTCTTCCTTATCCCTCTCTGATCTGACGTCTCAACAGGCAGTGGCATGCTCAGATCAGTGTGCCTCCCCCGCCAGGATACGCGTGAGTCAGCCCTTCGGTCATTCGTTTACATATCCTAACATTAACATGGTTCGTTTCCCCCCGTAGTCACCCTACCGAACCTCAGTGTTCATATGATCCCGTAGAGGGTTTACCCCTCGCGCCTGATGCTGACCCCATAGAAAAGATCAGAGAGTTAGAAGAGCAAGTCGGTGCGTGGCTCTGCGTTTGTCAACGTTCGGCCAATCTCACGTCTATGTTAGCCATACTCACGAGGAAGCTAAAATCGCAGAGAGGAAGCATATCTCCATCTCGTTCCCAATCCCCGAACCATCTTCGTCCTCCTTCCAGCCACCATATAAACTGTTCTCCGTCATCGGGCCCCATGTCTCTCTCCCCTGAATTCGAACCTTGCGGTATTGCTCCCCCCAACCCATGGCCAGAGACCGCTCTGGACCCGAGCAAAACAGGACCCTCTGGGATGGTCTCTTCACAGCCTGCTGGTCACTCAGACTCATTTTCAGGGCTGATATACTCCGGCTGGAACCCTGATCTACCTGAACCGGCAGTGCTTGAACATTAGTTCGTCCCTCATTTATTTGGCCTCTGCCTACGTTGAAACCTATTATCTCACAGCATAGACATCTTTTTCAAATGCGACCCCTGTGGCTCTCGCATCTTGCACAGGCCTGACTTTTTAGTCTCGATGAAGCTACCACCTAAAAGTCCTGGTTTCCCACATTCCGCCATTCTCCATGCCATCGTCAGTCCCCCCGTCGGTCTTTGCCGCGGACAATGCACTAACCTTTTATGGTAGTGTGCCTCCGCGTCTCGCTGGGTGTCAAAAAACATAATGACCTTCCCAGATGGCACGAGGAGGGATCGGTTTGCTGAGTTCCATGCAAGTAAGACCCGTTCTTACATAGACAGAACCATGGCCAGTGGGGAGGACATATTTGCCGTTATGCAGGCTTGCGTCTTACTTTCTTGGTATTTCTATTCCGAGGGTCGCTGGGTCGAGATTTGGGTGTTCGCAGGCTTCCAGACTCGGACGGCCATACCACTTCGCCTGAACTATCCTGGGACGTTCGCAAGGCATAACGGCAGTTCACCCGGCGCGTACCTTGCACCACCAAAGGATCCTCTTGATTTGGAACTCCGACGCCGTACTTGGTGGATGGCGGTTCTCTTCGATCGCATCGTATCTGTCGGCGGATGGGTTCATGGCATCGATGAACGCGACATCGGGACAGAATTTCCCCTTCGTAGCCTGGACTTTGAAAACAACGTGCGTGTACATGTCACGGCATCGAGGGTTGTATTTACCTGATCAACTTTGTAGCATGTGGTTGCCGACAATCCCCAGAGCCTTCACACACTGGATGTCTTCACAGCTCATCCGGAAGAATACACGGATTCGTTCCTGCTGCTCATCAAGGCCATGATGCTTTTCGGTAAAGTCACCGACTTTGGTGTCCGAACCAACCTCCGGGCCTCGGCGCCGCAGTCCAGAACCCAGAATCCATGGGTCATACCCGGATTTGAGGAGCTGGACCGACTTGTCTGCATGGACTTCATTTCCAGTCTCCCATCACACTTCAGAACCAATTTCAGCGAACTGGAGAGCATGTACGGTGGTGGGGGACTTGACACTGATCTTTACATGGTTCATCTTATCCCCCACGCGTACGTGACATTAAGGTTGTGCGACCAATCTCCTCACTTACCCTCTTCAAAGTGCAACAATTACGCTTCACAACCCTTACGTCGATTTCTCGGCTCAGAGCCTCTCCACTTCGCGCTGTCTCGAAGCTTCTCGTGCCATCATTGGCCAGCACTATACGCTCGCATCTTCATCGTTTGACATCACCAGGTTGCATCCCTTTGTTACGGTGTGAATATTGCTTTGCGAGCGAGACCAGTTTGCTTAGCTCGCTTTCCAGATCTGTTGGTACTTGGCGGCGGTCGTCCAAATTCAACTATGCAAGTATTACATCGAGATGGGAGACACTGATCGAGAGTACGGGGTGTGGGGTGTGATCAACGTTCTTCGGTAAGATCGGAGCTTCTATCACATCCCGTGGGTTTCTGTGGCTAACTTGTGTTCCCCCAAGATTCGCCATGACCGGCTACGGCAAGCGTTCTCCCATCGGGAGTGCGTTGTTGAACTTTTGTTTTTCCATTCAGACATCTACTAACCGCACGTTCAATTTCTCTAGCACGACAAGAAAAATTACTGCAAGGACTGATGACTGAAATTGTGCGCATGACTAGTCAGCAGCAGCCTCTCGAAGTTGGCATCCCCCTATATCCGTTCTCCCATGCAGGCGTGTTCTCCAAACCGGTACCAGGGGGCGATGAAGATGGGGTTCATGGGCCTGTCGCCCCCCTCCCTCTGAGCCCGTTATTTGAGGAAACGATGTCGCCGCCCCACAGCTCTCCCACACAGTCGACCACCTCACCTCCAAATACCGAAGTGCCTGCATGGGTTTCACGCTAGCAATGATGTTTTATATCTTTACCGGACAGTCGTACATGTGCTCTGTGTTTCATACTTTCTGTTATCCTTGGATTACCGCCTCTTTACTTTTCTGTATACTATCGCGTTACCGCTGATTACTGTCCTGTTTTGTGTAACTCTTGTCACCTTTCGTTTATGCGGACATGGATTTCGTTGCGAAATTGTAATACGATGACATCAAATTTCCCAGTTGCGTAGCAAACTTTTTCACCGCAGCAGTCCAAATTTGGGCTGTTGTGGTGAAAGCTCGCTGAAACCTGCCGCAGCATAGATACGTGCTTCGCCTACGTATCGGTTAGTTACGAACAGCGGTGAAGATTTTCATTAAGTCATCCAGTCAGGGGTAGTGTCATGGCACCGTGAGTCGTGTCAGTCAATCAAGCGGTTGTGTTGTGGCTGGTGATCCGTTTGCTTTCCTCCCAACCAGTGAGGATATTTGTCCCTGTTTTGATTACGACGGCGTTAAATTCGCGTCGCGCGCGCCTCCTCACCTTTGTCCAGTTCCGAAGTACACCATCCTTGCTTTGCCACCATCCCTCCTATTCCTCTGACATGCCTTCCCGGAAGCCATTAACGCTCTTGGCCCTCCGGTACCACCACACATCAATAGCCTTCCACGACTTCGTTCGTCACAAACAGCCAAAAACATTCCACTCCCCAACACCCCCGTGGAATGTCATCTAACCCTAAGTTGTCGTCGGTTCCCTCCGCATCCCCCCTCGGTTCAATCTGGCCCTTTCCCCCGTTTGGTTTGGACGCGAGCATAAATCCTGCGACGCCTTGTTGGATTTGCGCTGGCGTTCGTTTGGCGCCTGAACGGAGACAATCGTGCACGAGCATACCCTTTCGACCTCCCTTCACTTGTTATGACTTGCGCATCACCGTCATTTCGTGTCTCCAGAACGTGTCTTCAATGTCATAACCGGCCCCTCATTTCTTTCGCACACATACAGATCCCCGTCATGTACTGCCTCGGGACCCTGGTGCTCGAACGACTCGCACCTTCCCTCACACACAGAATTCCGTTGACCACGCGTATTCATTGGGCGGGTGTGGCGACGAGCGACGAGGAAGGCAGTGCCGGAACGATGCGGAATCACGTATCAGGAGTCGAGTGGGTTGGGCATTGAGCACCAGACGTCAATCTCGGATTCAGGATGCTATACGAACAAGTCACGTACAAGGTCCGGAAAGTATGCCCTTGCAACCCAGGTCACGTACAAATCGCTTTCGTGCGGTTCTGATTTCCTGGTGTCACCCAATCTCTGCATTCTTGCGCCATGCCTTGCGCGAAGTCGTACCAGGGGAAATACGCCGGCGTTCCTTGGAACCGAACCACCATACCGGATGCGAGGTAGCCTGGGCCTCGGCCCACCTGAGCTCTGCTCGACCCGGTGACATTTCTGTAGGATTTGCTCGCCGTGGGCCGCCTTGTCTCCTCTGCTTTGCTCCGCCTCAGGAAGCTGTTGCAGGGGTTTGAGGATAGGGGCTCTGAAGCGTTTTAGAACGTTGCTTAATCCTCATGGCTTCGTTACGAACGAATAATTGGGTCAAAAGGCTATTGTTTGCGCTGGTGGATATGCCGGATACGTACAGGGAAGCACGCCATGGAATGACGGAGGTCGCGCCAATGCATTGCCTGGTGGCGTATTAGGGCGCTACTTGGCTTCCAAGTGGCCCTGGACTACGTGCATCGAATGGCGGTAATCCTTGAGGAGGTCATTCGGCCGGATCTTAGGACTGCCGCCGAGTACCTTCACCCACCCCCAACTGTGACCTATCCCACACAGATAGGCACACTATATCACTGCCGTGCAAGTAACTAGTCTCTCACCATGGGTCTATCAAGCTCCGATGTCTGTACTTCAGGCTGATCCGACTCTGTCGCCGGCGCACTTCTGCTATTACACTGCACGTCTCCACCCTTCGTCATACAGCCCGTCTGCGACGACCCGTCTCCTCGAGATGGCCCGCTCTTTGCGAACGCTCTTCCGCTCCTTCTACAACAGTTGAAAATCCTCGTCTACCTTGGCCTGGTGTGCTGCCAGTAGCTTGATGAATCTGTCCGCCCAGCGAGTACTGTTCTGCATGCAGCCGCACTCCCATGCAAGCTCAAGTGCCTCTGAATTGTGGTGCCTCGCGGGGTGCTGCAAAGAGCTGCGTGCTCGCTGTCAGGGTCGCTTGAGCCGCGTGTTGGCAGTCGCAACGATTGCATGTGGTGAGTATCGCAGGGCGGCACGGAGGAGAGCACTGGTGCCACTAGCCAGTCCGAGGCGAGGAAAGTTGTAGTGGGCACCCACCGGAAGTTCGAGCGCGCTGCGCGGTCCAGATAGGAACGGAGAGCAGGCCCTGTGCGCTGCCGTGTCTTCGCACGGTAGCGAGAAGACCAGTGGGGACGTGTTAGTGGGCGGAAGCGTGGCAGTGTTCGCCGCGTCTGGGAGGTCAAGATACGAGCGGATGGCTCACGGTGGTCAGAAACGTGCGTGCTTCGCGCCGGACGGAGTATGTGAAGAGCAAGGGTCTGGTGAACCCGCGGCGTGGTCTCAGACCAGTGGCGTAGCGGGGGAAGCTATGCTTCGAGAGACGGGTTGAAGGTGCTAACGATGCCATAATTTTTTCCGTCTCCCTCGCTTTCGTAGCGATTTCTACTTGCATCCGTCGTATTGAGGGTATGGTGCACCTCACGGTGAAACTTTTGTTTCCCCTCCCACCCGTGCGAATGCTGTACTGAACGCCTTCCACAACGTCTTATACTAAGTGTGCAGTCTGATCTTTCATCATCAGGATGTCAAACAGCGCGGCCAACACCGTCCGTTTATCGATGGGACTTGCTGGGCCTTCGAAGTTTCCGGAGGTACCTCCGGTAATACCCCTTATGAACGGGTGTGGTGCAGAAATCGAGTGGAGAAATGATTGCGGACGCAGGTATCCTTAGAGGTTGTCAATCCGAATTTTGTAGCGAGCTTTCTCCACAGCAGAGGTGGTCTCGCAAAGTAGGGACTGGTTGTATTGTAGAATATATGCATCATTTCGAATTTATGAAGACCATGGACCGCTTTGTGAATCCCTCGCTGCTCTTTGCCGCTCAGCTTCGAGAATAGCATCAAATTTTTGTTGCTCAGCGAGTCTATCAAGGGCTGGATCTTCCGACCTCCTCGCTTCGGCCTTTCCGGCATTCTCGGATTTTGGTCGGCTGGCGTTTTGACGCAGCTCATCCCAGGAAGATCGCGTCGACATGCTGCGCGCATGTTCGGCTCGGATCTCCTCCCACCGAGTCTTGCGTTGGGAAGGTTGTGTAGGGCCTAAGCGACGTCGATGATGATCAATTAGTCAAAATTCGTTGGGGATGAAATGGGGGAACTGAACTGGGTTTATGTGTATGTTCCACGGCGGTTCGGTTGGCGGGGATATCCTCTCCCCACCCCCTCGAATTGACGGCGCTATCACCCAGCGCGAGGTCCTCGTCGGCCGAACCGGGGCGTGCAGAGCTGGCGGCGCGCTCGGTCGACGGCTTTTCGCCCAGCCTAGCCTGTATGTTATCTATCGCCTGAAAGAACGCGGGGCGGTTGTCGAGATTGCGGAAGAAATCGGCGTGCGCGTTCGCGCGGACGACCGTGCCTCCGATGACGCCACCGGCGGAAGCGACGGCTACCAGGGAGGCGATGCGGTTGATGGGGAGCGGCGGCCGACGGATGACCTCGCCGAAGACGACTATGGAGAGGGTGCCGATGATGCCTCCGGCGATCTGAGAAAAGGACGGAGGGGTGAGATCGGTGTGTGCGCGGATGGGTTTGAATTGAACGGACAGAGTAGTAACGCTGTGGGCCGGGAAAGAAATCGACGGCGGCGTCAAAGTCGTGTTGGGAGATGAGACCATTTTCGAGGTCTGGGCGGAGGAGTTGCTCAGTGCGGGAGCGGGTATTGAAGGTTGATTGGAGCCAGGTGAGGGGGAGGGGGAGGCGAGGGTCGGGTGGGGGCTGCTCCATGTGCTTTGCCAGGTTTGGGCGTCACGGCCCTCTTCCGTTTCTCTCACTCTCGCATCCGAGGACTTATGAACGCTCCTCAGCTGCTTCGACCCAACAAACCGTTACCTTCTCCCACGAGAGATAAGCTCCCCCCTCCTCCACCACAAGACGACCCAGCTTTTTCTACCCTTCCGCGTCCTCAACCGCCACCGAAAACCAGCCCTGGCTTGCCACGCGCTAACGGCCTACCCCCTCCCATCGATGTCGCTGCCTCAAACGAACTGTTAGGCCAAGGTGGCCCTCTTACGCTCTTTCACCTCCCACTGGCATCTTATGTTGCTTTGCATCATTTAGACCTCAGCCCTCAAGCCAGCACTGTCCCCAGCCCGTCCAGCCCCGATTCACGCGCTAAGCGCTCAAACCCATTAGTAGATCTCATTGACACGGAAAAAATTTATGTAGATCAACTGACAGGCATCATCCGTGTAAGTCACTCGTCCCGCCACCTACGGTGTCATCTCATCTGTATACAACACATAGAAAGTCGCTGCGGCGTGGTCGCGCTCAAACCTCCCTCCTCACGAATTGGACCTTATATTCAGAAGTATGGAGGGTGTGTATAAAGCAGACCGGTCGCTGCTCTCGGTCCGTGCTTTCGATCTTACTCACCGTGCGTCCACGGAACTGATGCTGTCGAGCCAGCGTCTGAAGGAAATTGGCACGAACCCCTCCTCGCCAAAGGCACTCGGTGATCTCCTCATGCGATGGGTGCGTCCTAGTATGAACGGCGAGCTCGATAACGATGTTCTCATATCGTTGACAGATCGATGAACTCGGACCACCATATACGTCATACTGCGAACGCTATTGCACGGGCTTTGACGTGTGGGAACCCGTACGCAACAACACACGTCTCCCAGGCGTGCTGGCCGCGTTTTCGGCGACGCTGCCACCTCCAAACGCCTCGTCTGCAGGCCCCGAATCCCAAATTTGGACTCTTGATGACCTATTCCTTATCCCAATGATGCGTTTGAAGTACTTCAAAAAACTATACGGCCGTTTGTTGAAAGGGACCCAGCCAGGTCGAAGCGACTACAAGCTACTTACCAGTGCCGCCGAAAAACTAGATAAGCTCTTGGCTATCTTGGATGCACGATCTGGTATCACGGTTGGATCATCAGCACCACCTCCTCCGGAAACGGAGGATGAAGTTGTCGTTGATTTTCGCAGCTCAAGTGGGGAATCAAAGCCCCAGGAACTTCCTCCCGTTGAGAATATTACAGGAAGTGAGACAAGTTCGGCCAGGGGATCCAGTCTTCTTAGCGCGTGCGTTTTCGTAATCATGTTGAGGGTTTCGTCGTTTACATATCTCTCAGCGCGAGATCCTCCAACGACACTAGCCTATCTTCCGCAGAACGAGGACCAACAGCCGGTCTTTCGATTCCTTTATCCGAACTTGATAATCGCCTCGCAGTGGAAAGATGCCTGGATATCTTCACGATGAAGCCAAGGGTTGGTTGCTAATCCATCCTCGTCCCGCCTCCTTTCTGAACCCAAAGCAGCCAGTGCGTCTTCAGATTTCCGCTCCCTCGTTACCCTACGCAAGGAATATGAGAATCGGTGTCGACACAGCCGTCCGCTTCATCCCTCGGTCGACTGGCGTTGAAGTTAACCACCCCCGTGGTCTGGTATTTATTCTGTCGGATCTTTTTCTTTTATGCGAGAAAATGGCACCTGGAGAAAAGAGCTCAAGCAGCCCTGGTGCAGATATGTGGCTGCTTTACCCTCCCTTGGCTGGAAAGCATCTCAAAGTGGCAAAAGTTGAAGACGAAGGTTGGAGTCGTCCACATCATTTGGACACCGGTGACTGACCACGCAAGATGTAGATTGTGCTTTGCGGGTGACTATTCTGAGAAAGGAAACAATGGTTCTGGTATTCTCAACAGCACTTATGCGGGCTAAGGTGTTTGCTGAACTGAATGAGTGCATCGAGTTTGCTAGCACTGGTGAGCGCCTGCCTCCACCCTCATTGATTGAAAACTCATTCTATTGACTCAGTACACGCTGCTTCTAAGCATCCAGTTCCTCCCATGCCGACACTAAATGGGAACCCTCAACCCCAACCTTCTCCCAGTGATGACATTCCGATTCCTTCTTCTCAAACGGCTCCGGAGTTACGTCAACCTAATAATGTTCAACCTAACAGTAGTCGCAGCCCTTCCCCGCGCCGAGTTTCAGTTGGCAGTATCGGCGGTTCAGCATCGTACCATGGCTCCGGCCCGCCTTCAAGGAATAGCCATGACAACCTTCCTGTATCTATGAGCAGCATGTTGAATCGGGTTCAATCTCCTGAAGCGCAGATTCAACAAGGTGGTAACTGGGCACAACCAGTACCCGGTCCCCATTCAATCCCCGCATACCCAGCCCGCCAACCCTCTCAAGTTGAAGGCTTCGACAATCGCCCGGGACAACCGCGGGCTGCAGGCGGCCCTCCTCTCGGTCCCGCATCCGTTTCTCAGGGCCCGTCACTTCAACCCGTAGCTCCTGTTCCTAGAGCAGGCCTTGTACCGGGCCAGGTGACTAGCCCTGGGCAATTTCTTAATCAACCTCCTCAACGTGCTGCAAGCGCGGATCCTCTGAATAGACGCGGACCCTTGGGTCTTGTCCAATTCAATCAGCCGATGCATGACCCATCTTCTGTACAAAGAGGCCTTCCACGATTACTTCCAAATCCCGTAAATGGTCAATCCGCGCCTCCAAATCCTCCTCCCATGGTTCACCCTGGCCAGCAGTTCTCAGGCCCACCTTTCCAAGGCGGTCTTCGAAAGAGTCCATCCACCTCATACTTGAATGCGCAGCCTGAGCCAGGGCACGTTCCTCCATTCGACAGGGTGCCGCATCCAGGAATGGCGAGCAATCCTAATCTACTGATGCCACGTACGAACTCCATGGGTTCCATGGGCGAGCCGCAACTCCGCATCCTTCCTCCGTCCGCTCAGTTCCG
Organism: Russula dissimulans; assembly: GCA_022376545.1. Lineage (NCBI taxonomy): Eukaryota > Fungi > Basidiomycota > Agaricomycetes > Russulales > Russulaceae > Russula > Russula dissimulans. Next base: position 1,067,178 of record WTXJ01000002.1, on the reverse strand, counting down.
TGCACCGTCGATGATCATTGGATCAATCGACGACACTAGTCCCCCCACGTCCCCAACGGCAACCACCCAACCCCCATCTGGACCAGTCACCTCCACCATTTCTGCGCAGATGAAGTGCAAGGTGTTTTTGAAGCAAGCCCACGCGCAGTGGAAGTCGCTTGGGTCGGCCAAACTGAAGCTGTACCGCGAGCAACCCACGAACGTGAAGCAGTTGGTGGTGGAGTCGGAGGATAGGAACAAATCCGTGTTGATTTCGACGATCGTACTCACGGATGGCGTTGAGCGTGTTGGAAAGACAGGTGTTGCGGTCGAACTGAGTGACAAAGGCGCGCGCACGGGGATCATTTACATGATTCAACTGCGCAACGAACAGGCTGCTGTGGGACTTTACGAGAGTCTTTTAGCAGGTTCCGACAGGACGATTACACGGTGATCGTGACATTTGGACGTTCTTTACTGTACCATACTTCAAGCATTTTCATTCTCGCTCTTCAAGTACGTACACACACGCAGATCTTTCCATCGTTGGTTCGCCGGTTGCTTTTTTTTCTTGATCTCCGATACCCAGTTGGTACTTGCATTCACGAGCAGCCCTAGACAGGACCCAAATCTAGAGTAATACAGAGACGGCGTCCGCGAGATAATGACATCCTAATCAATCCCATCCTATTGGACTTCAGCCGCAAGGGAGACGTGATCGCTACCGGATATTCCCTTGCGGGGGAGGCCAGGGTGGAGGTTATCCGTCGTGTGTGGCTGAAGGAGTCGCACAACAGATGCCCTTCGGTCGGGAGGATCGATGACCCAAATGTAATCTAAAGAAGGGCCGTCGTTGAGTAAGGCTTTGATTTGAGACCAAAAGTCGGTGGGGCACCGACCCAACACGCTCTGCCAATAGTGTGTGTAGCTTGTCCATTCCGGTTCATACGCGCCCCGTTTATGAGGATCGAGTCCCATCCGCTCGCCGCAGCGTGGGACCTGGCCGCCCGAACTCGCTTCCAGGAGCCTCTGGCCTTCGTCGTATAAACTGCGCGGACGCGAGGGGACGGCGAAAAGGTGGGCCAACTCGCGCGAGCTGAGCAGGCCGTCGGCGGGCGTCGCGTCGCGGGCGTTGGTGATCACTCTGTCCGGGTCCGGGTCGGCGTCGGTCTGTGCGCCACCGTCTTCGTCTTCGTCGTCGTCGTCGGTGTTCGTCGTTGTCGCAGCGGGGTTGGTGAGCTGTACGGATGGGTCGATGGAGACGTGCACGACGCGAGATTTTTGGAGGAGCTCTTCTTGGGCTGGTGTCAGCGGGTCTCCGACTAGGAGGGCATAGCCGGGTTCTTTCGGGCTAAAGTTGAAGTCTGTGCGGGGGTTCGTTAGGGAAAGGGGGACGGGCCCCGGAGGGATGGAGCATCGGATGGAGGAGGGCGCGACTTGCCACCCGCGAGGAAGCACGGCCAGGACAGCAGCCCCGAGTTTTCATGGTACTTGACGACTTCGCGAAGCAGGATGCCTGCCTGTCTAAATGCGGATCGATGGGTGCGGTGATAAACACATCGGACAACGACTACCTAGCTCGCTCATACGAGTACCTAGTAAAGATCGTTAGTTTGACTGGCGCTTGTTCGGTTTAAAATGTGTTTTTGACTTGACTGACGAAGGGTGCCAGAAGAGATGAGTTGTCGCCACTACATAGCCTTCACCGGGATAGCCGACCTTTTGTAACGCCACGACGCTGGCTATGTTCTTCGTCCTGAAACTTGATGCCTTGTGGGAGGGTGTAGAGCCGTCCGTGCGGACGTCTATATCGTCATAGTGAAGGACAAATTGGTCACGAATCTCCAACGCGTCTTTGCGGAAGCCGATGAGACATCCGTGCTTCTTCTTGGGCCCGGCCACATACACATGGCCGTACTTCGCCTCCTCTAAGACAGGTATCAGCTTTTCTAAACGATCGACCTCCTAGGGTATTCGGAAACATATGAGCATTTGCGTCAGCGATTTTACTTTTCGCCCGTTGTTCTCACTTGAAGACACAGAATGTCCGCATTTGCAGATAAGATTTCTTTGAAAAGCATGTGCTCTCGTTGGGCAGACTTCAGGCAATCGCTGTTAGGAAAGAGCTCGCGACCTTGGAATGAGTTTTCTTTTGAGGCATAAGTCGGGTTCAAATGCCGATCTTCACTCACGGACAAGGCATTGAGCTAAGAGCTGAAAACGGCGGCATGAGTGCGGAGAAGAAAGTGATCGTACATCTGCCTAGCACCGTGCACACGGATGAAAATGAAAGTTACGAACATTCCACGTCATAATCCGTACAGGACGCGAGGAGTTTGGGAGGCCGTGCTGGACTGACAACCAGGGCCGTTCTATGATCCGACCTTTTTCGTTATTCACAAGCGATCCCGGAGGCGAAGAGGATATGACGTCGGCATTCGAAGCAGCAGCTTTCTCTTTCTTCAGGCGACGGGCTTCTCGGAGTGCGAGCTGTTCCGGAGTGGGTGTGAACGGGGAGGACATTTACTGAGTGCTGTGCTGGGAAAAGGGATTTGAAATTAAAAGAATGGATAGGAATGCGGCTGTGCACCCAAAACGCGGCGGCTGGCCTCACTGCCTTGCTCTCATCCGCACCACTGGCATAGAGGAGAGGGCTTCGGATGAATCGTTTATTGTCCTTCTTCAAACAACGACCCACAACCCTGACTCCAACCTCTCTCTTTTCTACTACGAGTGCCCGACTTGCCTCGAGTCCGGCATTGCAACACGACATGTCTCCTTCCTTGCATCCGCATTCCGCGTCCGATTCTCGTGAGACCTACGGGAACTTCGACCTCATAAAGCGCGTCAAGCTCAACTTTGCCGAGATCACGGTCTCCAGCTGGCGCAGCAGGGTCACCGGTCTCAGCGTGGTTCACTTAGAATACGACGGTGAGCGAACCGCCGCCGCGTGTCTCCTTTCCTTTTATGTGCTGCATCCGTGTTCATTCTGCCGACAGCACCCATCGTGAATGGTTATTTCGCGGTGGCTACTGAAAGTACGCGAATTTTTGCCTGCGCGAATTCGTTCTTGTCTTACACTGCACAGTTTTCAATGACACTGGTTGTCCGCACACCTTGGAGCAGTGAGTACACGTTGGGCTCGCGTGGCTTCCTAGTACCCTGACGCAGGCGCCTCTCAAGTCTCGTTTTCATGGGCTCAGAAAAGTACCCTTACAAGGGGATCATAGACCACTTCGCGAACCGTGGCTTTTCCAATGGCACTAATGCGTGGACGGATACGGACCACACTGCATACACCGTCTCCACCGCTGGAGAGGCTGGGTTCTTGCAGATCCTTCCCATCTATGTGGACCATATCCTATACCCTACAATCACCAAGGCTGGATTTATCACCGAGGTCTGCTGAAACCTTCCCTGCACCCACCCTACCGATCCGACGAGCTTTATGTTATTAGGTGCATCACATTGACTCACATGGTGAGGATTCGGGTGTGGTCTACTCTGAAATGCAAGGCCGGGAAAACACTTCCGGGGATCTCATGACATTACAGTACGTCACTGCCTCCTAATCACCTTCCTAGAACACGCGGTTCAATTCCTAACATTTCATACCCCCAGGGCGCAACGTCTACTCAACCCCCCTGAGAGCGCTTACCGAAGCGAAACTGGGGGCGTGATGAAGGTCCTTCGAGAACTGGACGTTGAGCAAAGTGATGGGTCCCTATCCCCTTCCCATAGCGAGGTACTGACAACTTCCAGTTCGCGACTACCACAAGTCCTACTATGTTCCTCACAACCTGTCTCTTATTGTCGCCGGAAGGCTCTCCAGCGGGACAAAGACTCTCTTGTCTGTCGTGCAGAATGAAGTTGAACCTAGTATCATCGCACACGGGCAAAACAAGGGTCCCAAACCACCTGGTTGGAAGCGTCCCTTCCTAGAGACACCCAGCGCTCAGCGAAAGCCTATCCCCGAATTCATCGAACACACGGTAGAATTTCCCGAGAAAGATGAAAGCACGGGGGAGCTGTTGATAAATTACATGGGCCCTCGCGGGGATGATTTTCTCGAAGCCAAGGCACGCATTCTCCCGTCTTCTCAGACCTTCGCTCACCGTAGTGTAGGCAATTGATGTTTTGAGCTCGTATCTCACGTCTTCTCCTACGGCACCTCTCAATAAAGAGTTTATAGAAATAGAATCCCCTCTCTGGTATGTCCTGTTTCAACCTCTCCAAACGTAGATCTAACCGGTTGCAGCACTTTCATCTATATTGGAGAAGAGAACAGAGCCACACTTGACGACTTATTGATTTACGTCGGCTCGGTTCCAACCGAGCACTTAGACACCTTTGACGCTAAGCTGCACGAGAGCTTCCGCCGTATCGTCAAGGAAGGTGTGGACCTGCACCGTATGAAAATGGTGATCGACCGGGACGTGCGCCAGGTACTTTTCCGTTCCGTCACAGTTCTTATTTTTTTTTGGCTAACTGATAGATACCAAGTTCCGCAGCAAAGTGGAATCAGACGGGGGAGATGCCTTCTCATCAGCTATGATTGCCGACTTCCTTTATGGACGTTTAGATGGCTCTCAAATTGAAGAGGCTTTGGATGACATCAAGTTCTACAACACGTTGAGAACCTGGTCAAGCAAACAATGGACTGACCTCATTCAAAAGTGCGCTCATTTCGTACAACATTCATTTATATAACTTGTATAAACCGGATAATCTCCACAGGTACTTCGTTGACCCCAAACGGGTTGTTGTTCGCGGAAAACCTTCTGCATTGGTTGCGGAACGCCTCGAAAAAGAGGAAAAGGCTCGCATCGAGGGACAAAAAGCAGCTCTAGGTCCTGAGGGTTTAGCCCAGAAAGCCAAGGAACTCGAAGAGGCCAAGGCTGAACACGAAAAACCGATCCCCACCGAGGTTCTGAAGTCTTTCCCCCTGCCTAGCGTGAAGAGTATCTCTTGGATCCCTGTACAGAGTGTTCAGCAAGTAGGAGCCGGCCGTCTGAGCAGGACACGAACCGTGACAAACGATATTAGTCGTCATGTGAACGCAGACGGTTCACCTCTACCATTTTTCGTCCAGTACGACCACGTCAAGGTATGCACCTTCATCACCTATGCCGAATCAAGGTCGACACTGAAGTATTCAGTCCGAATTTGTTAGCGTCCATGCCTTCCTCTCTCTAGCAAAACTGCCTAGTCACCTACGCCCGTACGCACTCTACATTGCCATGCGGTTCTTCATACGAACATACTCACGATGGTTATAGGTACATCCAACCGTACCTCGGTGCTTTCTTCTCTCTGCCCGTGAAGCGTCTATCTGGCGAACGTCTCTCTCATGAGGAAGTTGTTGATCAACTTGATGATCAAACTGTCTTTTACGAAGTCGGCCTCGGTCACTCGGGAGGATTTTCCGAGATGCTGCACATCAGCATTCGCGTGGAAGTGGCCAAGTATGAATTGGCCGTGGCTTGGTTGAGGGACTTACTTTATGGCAGTGAATTCACCAAGGAGAGGTCGGTCTTGTTCTGCGGTGGCCTGGAAGTTATAGTGGTGATGACGGATTGAATAGGCTTCAGATCACAGTGGCCCAGATACAACAGGGATTGCCTGGTCTCAAACGTGATGGGAGCACCGTTCTATCGGCCCTTACGTCGGAATTGTTGCACAACGAGAACTCCACGGCTCGGGCCAGCGGAGTGCTGATCCAGTCTGACTTTATCCGAAGTCTCTCAGAAAAAATTCAGGAGGCCCCCGGAGAAGTCATCCAGGAGTTCGAAAACATACGTCGAAACAGTGAGCATTTTTTGCGTGCCATTCCGGCCCAGAATCTCTGTACTCACCGGTGTCACCAACTACAATAGTCACCGACCCCACTGGAGTGAGGTTCTCTGTAACCGGGAACATATTAGGCGTTACCAAGCCGCGGAGTACTTGGAACAAGTACTTTGGCGCAGCACTTCCCGTGAGCCGCGCTGCTTCATGATCAGGAAACTTCCCTGCTAACCCGGTTCGGTTCTTGAAGGCTGCGCCACTATCGCCTGTACCCTTGGCGTCTGATACGCTGAGCGATGTTGGGAAGAATCCAGTGAAACGTGTAGGATGGTCATTTCCGCTGGTGATTTAATACAAGCTGACGCCTCTGTCTAGGCCATCGTAGTCACTCTCCCTACCATTGAAAGCTCATTCGTCGTCTACGTCGGGAAAGGGATTCAAGGATTTGATCATCCAGACTTCCCCGCTCTCCGCGTTGCGGCGGAAATTCTGAGCGCAACAGAGAGTTTCCTTTGGGTACGTGCTTGTCTACCATCGATTTTCTAGAGCGCTCAGGTGGTTTTCCAGCGGTACATTCGAGGCTCTGGGCTGGCGTACGGTGCTTATGTTGGCATAGACCTCGAGGCCGGTCGGGTCATGTTCACGCTTTACCGGGTATGTTTTGCTCTCAACCGATTTGACTTGCTCTTGACGACACTCATTTTGGCAGAGCTCAAACAGCCTTGAGGCTTTCAAACAAGGGGCAGTAGTTGTCCGTGGTCTTGTCGATGGCTCGGTATGTATTTCAATGTCTAGGCCGGACCTTCATTTTAAATGCACTGCAGATCGCGCTCGAGGAAACAGCATTAGACGCTGCTAAAAGTAGCATTGTCTACGGCGTCACGAAGGGCGTCTCGACCCCTGGACGCGCGGTTCGTCGGCGTTTGTCCATTAATGCGCTGTGGCTGACCTATGTATGTCCTTTGTCTGCCAGGCGGCATCATCTTTCGCGAACCAAGCGCTCAAAGGCGTTTCACAAAGTCACAACATTGATCTCCTGGAAAGATACCACGCTGTGGCCAAGGCCGATGTTCTGCGAGTATTACAGCAGTACTTCCTCCCTCTCTTTGACGCTTCGACCTCTATCGTTGTGTCTGTAACTGCACCGGGAAAGGTGCAAGAAGTCAGTAATGGCTTGAAAGACGCGGGCTTTGACGTCGAAAGACGGACATTAGAGGTCGACCCCGAGGACGAAAGCGAAAGCGAGAGTGAGAGCAATGAGGACAGGTGACAGTCAAGTATCGTATGACTTTCATTTTGCTTATATTGTAATACGCAAATAATGCGTTCACTGGGGTTTCGGGAGTTATCAAATTGGGTGTAGAGGTTCTGCGTGTCCCAGTGCGGTCATTTCTGTTTCGGGCTCAGCGGGTTGCTCGCCCACAACCTCAATCCGTTTTTCATCTGCCTCTCCCGGCTTCATCTCGACATTTTCTAAAAAGTCATTGTCGACCAGGAAACGAATGGCTTGGGAGAGATTGGAAACAGTCACACGAATCTCAGGCAACAAAAGCTATTTGAAACAGACCGTTAGCACAAAAAGGTGGAGCTTGGCAACGTGACAAGTGCGTTTGCTCACGTTGCGAAGAAGCGATGACCGCGCGGCAAAAGGATTTCGAGGCGGCTCTCTGGGCTGAGGCGGCCGAGTTCTGCGAGGATGATCAACAGACTCTGCCCTCGTGAGGGTCGATGGTGGGCCGGTTGCGGTACCAGCACTAGCACGGGAGGATGAAATGGTGGTCCTGGGTTGTGAATGGTCATGGTCGTTGACGACCTGTGGCTGCTGCTCCGGCTCAGCATCCAGAGACGATTCATGCACCTCGTTCCCAGACGGTTGCTTGGCAGACATCACCTCTGGGGCGTCGTCATCGTCGTCGTCAGAGCTCGGATACGACGCGACCACGACCCTTGCAGGCAGCGGCGGACTTTGTTGAGGCTCCGTGTTCTCCGTGGTCGTTGATAGCGGCGATGGCGATGGCCAAGTGGAGGCAATGCCATTAATGTCACCACGAGCCCCGCCCGTTCCGAACCCGCGATTCCGACCACCTGTATCTCCGCGTCCTCGACCGCGGCCCCGAGCACCAAAGTTGGCACGACCCCTCCCCCGTCTCGAACTCCCCGGCAGCGCGTCCGCGTCCGCGTCAGACGGAGGAAGCGGGAGTCTGGGTCGTTTGTTGTAGTTGTAGCCGTTCCTCCCCGTCAAGGCGAGGTGCTCCGGGTGCAGCACGCCATTCGCCATGGCCTCCTCCAGCTTGCGCTTCTTCTCAGCGACACGCGCGGTCGTCGGCCATCGGCGTTTACGCTCCGCAATCCACGCTGCGATCTCTTCGGGCGTGTCGAGCCGCACGTTCGTGCCCAGGATGGGAACGGGCTTCCTGTGAAAAGCGGGGGTAGGTAGCATAACCAAACGAAGAAGTCAGCAAGCCAGCGACGAGCGATGCCTCGACTGGAGAGGCCGCGTATAGACGGGGACGTACCCCTTCAGACTCGGGTCGGCGTCCCAATCTTGATGACGCTTGCGGATGTGGCATCCTTGTGGGTAAATGAGATGACGGTCCGTCATGTGTATCTGCACAGAGTTTGCAGAGCCGGTGAATGTGCAGCCCGGATGGGTGCACTTGCTATTGCCGGCGGTGTACCAGTGCGTTGGGGGTGGACCACGAGGAAGAGCATTGCGACTACCGGAAGTTGAAGGTAGATTTCCGGAAGAGGGAGCAGGAGAAGGGTAGGGGGTAGAGAGGTAGGAAGAAGGATGTGCAAGTGGGTTATAGGTGGAAGAGAAAGCATAGCCTTGAGTGTTTAGGTGGTGGCGAGGTGGGGTAGGGTACTGGGAGAGGGAGTAAGGATTGGCCAGAGTGCTGGCCAGGGTACGTGCGAGCTGGTCCGAGTCCATCGCGAGGAGAGGAGAAAGGGGCAATCCCGGGCCGGATACCGGGTGAGGTGGAGATAGCCTGATATGGCTAAAAGATCGCACGATGGAGGCAATAGCACTGGCACAATTGCACAAGCACAAGCAGTACGGTAAAGGTCTCAGAGAGACCAACAGTAGATACGTACAGGGAATGACTGGAGAATGCACATACACCGCGTTTGGAGTGAAAATAAAAGGAACACTGAAAGAACGAAGGAGACACGAGACAGCCCTACCACATTATCAATAGAATAGGCGTCAACACAACAGGCGACGAAACAAAACAGGACGGCGAGGAAGGGGAGGGAGAAGGAATCGTAATCGACTTTCACATTTTGGAAGGGACAAGAAGCGCGAGGGATGTAGCGAGCCGGAGCATGATAAGACGTTTAGGCCAGAGGTCCGTCGTGACCGGTGCAATAACGACGTGGTGGAAAATGAGATGAACGATACATGTATATGGACACTAGTGGGCTAACGCCCGTGAATATAATCCCATCAATAGCCGTAGGGAATGCCTGGAGAGCGAGACGTCAATGTGAAGGGCGGCTTTATGGTGGTGAAAGACCTAGAGTTCGGCTTCTTCCTCTTGGCTCTGATGTTCCTTCCCAACCCGCCTCTCCTTCTCACTCTCCAGCTGGTTATAGAGCAGGAAGAGAGCCTTCTCATTGGCCTCTGGAGTACCAACGATAGTGAACATGCGCTCGCCAGTCTCGTCGTGTGGTGCCTTTGCAATCGAGATTTTGGAGCCAGAGAGGCGCCTGATCTCGGTAATTTTGGTGCCACCACGACCGATGATGCAGCCAACCATATCGGACGGGATGGAGATGTTTTGAGTGCGTAGATTGGCTGGGTTTCCTGCCGTTGGCGAGGGAGGGCTGGGGGCACGTGCGTTAGAGTCACCGTTAGCACGCCTGCCGTTGTAACTAGATTGATAGCCGTGAGAGCGCCTTCCGGTGGAGCGCTCATCGGCCACGCCTGGATTGTAGAGAACAGTGCCGACGCCCCTTTCCCAGTCCTCTAATAAGCATCTGCCAATCTCTTCGATGGCACGGCCAATAGCCTCGGGCGAGCCCTGAACGTCAACGACACGCTCGGTAGACTGGGGAAGTATGTCCTTTGAAGCGACCATACGGGCCCCAGAACCATCCTGTATGGCCTTTATTTTGAGACCGCTGCGGCCTATGATGGTGCCCATGAGATTATGTGAAATTAAAAGACGCATAGAAGTGTGGGCTGCGGAAGATGTGGAGACGGTGGGAGAAGAAGGGTTTGCATCAACGAGCTGCGCGATAATGAGCGCATACGCCTTTGGAAATAGAATCAGGGGGTATATACAAACTCCAAAAAGACAGCGTGAACACACCTTGGCAACGCTCTCAACCGAACCGGTGATACTTAAAACACGCTCGTGGACGCCAGGTACGACTTTGCTGACGCCAGCTTTGACACCCGTTTGCTCACGGAGGTCGGCGACATTTTTACCACCCTTGCCGATGATGACGCCAGCGTCCTTGGTACTCACAAGAGCACGGAGGGTGAGAACGTCACGGCCGGTTGGGGAGGAGGATCTAGAGCCCTGGGGAGAGGCTGCGAAAAGGTCAAGACGAGAAATGAAGATAAATGCGGGGGGAAAGGAGACATACAGGAAGCACGGGCATGGTTGGGGGAGTCGGAAGGCATAGAGGGGAAAGAGGGGGGGATGGAAGGGATGAGGAAGGGGAGAGTGAGGAAAGGGGGAAGAGAAAGGTGAGGGGGGGAGAGCGCGGAGGAAAAGCGAAGAGACGAGTGAGTGGTGAGTGTGACCGAGTCGAGTCGAGGGTGCCAACTCGGCTTTTTCCGCCCCATGCGAGATCCGGCGCTTGCACACTCGTCCTCGACGTACCCGACGATGGATGGGATACACTGGCACGTGTCAGCACTAGCCGCCCTGCTCTCCGTCGCCCGCTCAAGCGCTCCGTTATGACAGCCAGACTAGCAGTCGTCCTTAGCTAATCCATTCCATGACAGCTTTCTCGATCCAGAAGCGCGACGCTCTTCCCCAACTCGCGAGCCTATCCGCTGCCGCTCATCGCTATAAGCCTCTCCGTGACCCTTCTGGTCTCGAGAGCATCCGCTCTTTACCATGAAACGTCTCACAGTGCTCCTCCTCTATCCTGTCAGCCTAGCCCTCTGCATTCCGCTTCGAGCCCTTGTTGGAGCTTCTACACCCTCTTTATCCTCTACCCCCGTTTCCTCCCGACATGTTCCAGCCGCCTCTTCCTCTATCACCCTCCCCGTCTATTTGCATCTCGACACCCAAGCTCCGAACGATGCTGACCAACCTGGGCAACCTGTTTCTCCTGTTCCTTCTTTGTCTGTAGTTACGTCCTCCAGCCAGACGACTTCCAGTACATCTTCGTCATCTCCATCCCCTGCGAGTCTGCAGACCCAACAGGATATGGACACCGTCCTTGAACGAAGACTTGGTTTTATCACCGCCTCCGCTACTCAGCTTTCCCATATCGCTTCATGGTGCGTTGCCCCCCCGCGTTGTATGTCAAAAACATCCAAACCATAATACTCCAGGCTGAAAACATTGAGATCTGACGGAAGTTGGCCTGCATCGGAGATCAATTATGCTACTGGTTGTTCTGCCCAACGCGCAAACTGGCCAGCTAGTACGCACTGGAACCGTATCCGTACGTATACTGCAAACTTGTACGTCTGTACTCTCAATCTTCGATGCTATACAGTGACCATGAGCGCGGCTTGGCACGGTGGGCGCGAGGGTACCGAACAATATGTTGGCGACTCGACCCTCGCTGCCGCAATTTCCTTGGCAATGAATTTCTGGTTCTCGCAGGACTTTACCGTCCCTGGATGTTTAGATCAGGGTGGTACCAGCGCATGCCCATGTGGCACTCCTGGTCTCTGGAATACTAACTGGTTCTCCAATGTGAGTTTCTCAGAGCCCTTCGAGCGAGGTCCCTGTCGTAAACCACATGTATAGGTCATACTTGTCCCTAGGCTTGTCGGAGAGAGCTGCTTGCTATTTAACTCCTCCCTCGGTCCTACACAAAGAAACAATTGCACTTCCATTCCTGCGCGAGCGTATGGCACATTTTCCCAAGGGAAAAGTTTTCTTACTGGCGCCAACGTCTTGGACGTAGCAAAGATCGGAGTAGACCTTGCCTTGTTCACATCGAACACAAGCCTCATCGCCGATGCCTATAATCGGATCGATGCTCAAATTGTTATTGAGCCCGGGATTATGGTCGATGGCATTAAACCGGATGGGAGTTTCAGCCAACATGGTGGTCTCCTCTACAACGGCAATTATGGCCAGGATTAGTAAGTGTAACGACCCCGCTGTGTTTCCCGAGCTAACATACTAATCCCGGCCTAGTACCAGTGATGTTCTTGAGCTACAGATTGATGCTGCTGGCACCCAGTATGCTGCCGATGCCACTTCCCAACATGCCTTTGAAACTCTGATTGACGCTGACCAATGGATGGTCTACCGCAACGTAAAGACGAATGTAATTCATTGGGACTTCGTGAGGCTACTATCTTTCCAATCCTCTTGCGACAATTGAAACGGGACCAGAGCACTCTACCACGTTTCGTCACGTTCCCTGTCATTGACCATCAGTGCGTAGCTTGCGCAAAATTGGCAGGAACCCTCATAACACTTCCCTCAGAGCCACAGACGGCCTTAGTCTCAATCTTTCGGAACTGCAGCAGCTAGGAGAGCAATGGAGCTCGCCTAATATGATTGAAGTCTACAACAACCTAGTCGAGCCTACGAACGATGCGAATACGGGAAAGATCGTTGGTAATAGGAATTTCTATAGTAACGATTACATGGTCAGTGGGGAGCATTAACAACCAGAGCACCCAGCCTGACGCATTTTCAGGTTCAGCGCGGTCCCGGCTATGTCTCTACGCTCAAGATGTATTCGACACGGACGAAGAACACAGAATGCGTCAACTCGCAAAATGTTCGTGTCCCCAGCCTGTCCGTACTGGCCTAGTAACTCACGTCGCGCACTAGCCATTAGGTTTCCACCTCGCTGATGGTACACTCTACACGTACGTACAAGGCGATGAGTACGAGGACATCGCTGCAGCCTGGGATTGGAACCTCATCCCCGGCACCACGGTCGACTACGGTGCCACGCCACTCGACTGCGCCCATGCCCTGTGGACAGGACTCGAGTCTTTCGTCGGCGGCGTCTCAAACGGTCGAACCGGTGCCGCAGCCATGCGCTATCGCAACCCACTCACGAACGCATTCGGCTTCCAGAAGTCCTGGTTCTTCCTCAATGACGACACGCAATACGTCATGGTCGCCAACCTCTCTTCCGACACCACGGCACCCGTCTATTCCGTCTTGGATCAGAGACGGCATTTGGACGCCATCTACGTTGACGACCAGGTCTTCGACGCGCCTGGCAACCAAACGTTTGACGGCAACACTTCCTCGCTCTGGCACGGAGGCGTTGGCTACCTTTTTGACCCGGCGTCGACGGTGCTTTCTTTGTCCGTTGGCCAACGCACAGGCGCTTGGTCTGCGATCGGCACATCGACGCAGCCGCCCGAGACGGTTGATATCTTCGCGGCATGGATTGAGCATCAGGACCTCACCCAGCCCATCTCCTATGCCATCTTCCCCGGCACCACGTTTGATCATTTCATGGAAAAGCGCGAGTGGCGTCATGTCATTCCTCTCCAGAACGATGCTCATATCTCCGCAATACTGGACTTGGATTATGCCACCGTCTCCGCAATTTTCTGGGATGAGTGCGGTGGCGTTCTTATACAGGATGGTCTTTCCAGCCCCGGACCCGCCATTCTAAGCGTTACAGTCAGCGCAGGTGTGGCGCTTATGCTCGACCTCACCACCGAGACCCTCACTGTTTCGGACCCCTCGCAAACAATTACAAGCGTGGACATTCAGGTACAGTGGATAGACGGGACATGTTTAGCATTTACTATACAATTGCCTCCTGCCCCGGGGGGATCAGCTGGGAGTAGCGTTACGATGGACTTCTCTTTTTCAATACCTGGTCTAGCATAGCATCAATAAATATGTGGTGCAAAGACGTTCCAAAGGCTGATGAAGGCATCTTAATTGCGCCGATCAAGTCACAATGTAATGTATAGTACAGCCTAGAAACCGGACTGGTCATAACCACCTTGATCAAATGACTCCTGTTGCGCCTGGAAGGCTGCTTCATCCGGTATCGGCGCTGCTTGAGGAACGGCAGGCTCGCGTTGCTCCGATGTGGGCTCGGCAATGATTTTGTCCACTGGGGGCTCTTTGATGTCAACCGAGTCAGGTAGAGGCTTCCGAGGGCCGACTTGTCCTTCGGGATCATAATTTTTCATGCTAATGTGACGGCCAGTTAAATTGTTTCCTTAGCCACAGGATACAGGACGAATCTCACGTACATTTTGACTTTGATGCCGAGGACACCCTGGCGAAGGAGAACGTGACGGACGGCATAATCAACGAAGTCACGGGCAGGTTGACCCGAGTGAATCATGAACCCGTCGGTAAACTTCATCGACTTGGCACGAGCTGCGCGGAGCTTGCCAGACACGACGACCTCACAACCCTTGGCACCCGACTCCATGACAAACCGAAGAACACCATAGCACGCCCTAAAATCATGTAAGCAAGACGCGTGACGCCCGAAGACGTTCCAGTCTCACCGACGGATGGGAAGGCCACCAAGAAGCTTGTACCGCAAACTCTCGCACTGCGCAACAGCGGAGAGACCCCGTGTCTGCACCTTCTCGGCGTAGAGCTCGAGGGTATTCTCGGGGAATTTAAATCGTTTTTGGACGAGGGCGGTAAGCTCACGGATACGGCGACCTTTCTCACCAAGGACTTCTTGGGTATGTGTGGCGCGGATGATGATCTGAAATTACAGTTCCAGGCAGCCATAAAATAGGCGTTGCAGAGAGTACAGACCTCCGTCCGAGCATGGGTGACACGGACGTCGCAACCAGAATAGCCTTCCTCTGAAAGCTCGCGGGTGAAAAATTCGTTCAGCTCGGCACGGAAAACACCATCTGCGACAAACTTGCGCTTCTTGCTAATTTGAGCGGACATGTTTGATGAAGTTGTAAAGAGACTGTGAACTGGGTTGTATCAGCATCTGCGATAAAGCGCGTCATCGAGATATGAGAGGTATCATCCAGCATAAAGCGATGCGATCTACGCCAATTCCAAGATGAAACACAGTATGACATGCATACGCGGAGACACATCCGATAAAAAAACACACCTTTCTTATGAGAGAGAGACTACAGCGAGTGGTGCTCGTCGTCGGGCGGTCGATTCGATGATTCGGCATCGTATTACGCTTTCTGACCTACCAAATGTGGGAGCGGTGTTTAAATTGGTGCCGTATAAATTCGTTCGCGTGCCATGGCTACACGCCGCCCAACATTGAACTTGTGAGTGTTAACTTTTCGGTACTGCACTTCGTTTGCTATGAAGAGCGTTGTATTTTCAACCATCACTGGCACCTCTTAGTCGACTTTGACTGTTCAGGACGATGTCCTTTCGGTTATTATCCTGTGCATGTCACTGACATGAATGACCTTCTGAGCCTCATTTCCCCTTTCTTTCGCTTGTCATCTTCTGTTTTTGATGATGAGAATGAATGCTGACACTCTGTTACCAGGTATGGATTACGCTGTCTGTATCGGAACTTATATACGGCCGCCTAGGCTTCAAGGCGTATTATGCAAACGTGTCCAGCGCATGGAGTTACCCTGTAAAGCCGCCTACACCCCTGCACCCTTCTCACCTCTGTACCTTACGACGAGAACTCAATCCATACAATCGGGCTACGTGTCGCTACACGCAAACTGTCGCGCCCCTTGGTGAAAAATGATATCAAATCTTTACACGTCACCGTCGCTCTCCATACCTACATACAGTCGAATATAATCCTATTCGTTACGCGCCGATACTGCAACGAACGACGCTGGATCGAGTGTTTGGGAGATCCGTTCCTTAACATCCAGTTTGTGGTTACCAACCAAACTCTAGTTACAACTTCCCGTTTCCGTGTCAAAAGGACTCGGATAGAGGGACCAATGACAGACTTTCCACATCAACCCCTAGTGCATGCTTGACATACTACCAGCACATTGGGTTCACGAACACTAGTGTAGACATGCTAAATGCCTTCAGTTACGATTTTTGAGCCACTTTAAAATGCCGCGGTATAAGACCCCGACCCGAACCGAATAAACATGAACAGCGCGTTCCATGGTTACACAGGATAATAACCATATTCATGCATACAGTACCGCTGAAAGCTGTTGTTCATGAGCGTCGCTCGTTGACGAATATTCCAGCAGCGCCCATTCCACTGCCAACACACATGCTAGTGCATAGAAATTCTCCGTTCCGTCGGCGCAGCTCTTCCAAACCAGTGACAACTTGACGAACGCCAGCTGCAATACCATTAACATGCAGATAACCGTGCACTAGTAGTAGATAACGTACTCATGCCCAACGGGTGAGTTAAGGCGATAGAGCCGCCGCTAAAGAAGTAACATGATGGAAGTCGACCGGCCAACGATGACCTGGCAGGCACTTACTTGGGATTTATCTTGTCCATCGGTATCTTCAACTGTTCAACGCAGTAAGCAAACTGCGATGCAAACGCCTCATTGATCTACCGCGTCATCAGCCCTCGAATAAGCCAGCCTGAGAGTAACGGAGAAAGAGACGGGCACCTCGTACACGTCAATATCTCGCATGTCCAGTCCAGCTTGAGCGAGGACTTTGGGAATGGCGTCGATGGGGCCGACTCCCATGTGCCGCGGCTCGACGCCGACGACGGCGGTGCCCACAAACTTGGCAAGGACGTCGTAGCCTTCCGCTTCCGCGCGCGCGCGCGTCGTCAGAACGCACAACGCCGCGCCGTCACCCACGCCGCTCGCGTTCCCGGCCGTCGTCGACGCGCCGCCCCACTCCGGGAAGGACGGCTTGAGCGCGGCGAGACCCTCCGCGGTCACGTTCGGCCTCACGGTATCGTCCACGGACAGGAGAGACCCTCGGAGCTCGATGGGGAGAATCTCGTCGGCAAAGACGCCCGCCGCCACCGCCTGTGCGAACCGTTTCTGTTAACTTCCGTGTGCCACGGCCATGATAAAGAACGAAGCGAGGGAGAGGACGAGAGAGAGAGAGAGAGAGAGAGACCTTTGCGGCGCGCGAGTGGGAAATGAGCGCGTACTCGTCCTGTTTCTGCCGAGAGATGTTGTAAGCCTGCGCGAGCATCTCCGAGGTCCACCCCATTGGCTGTTCAGACCGGACGAACACGCGCGATCGTTGTCATCATCATCATCATCATCATCATTATCAACCAAAATCACTTATCCGAGCAGGCGCGAGTGACGCACCTGAATACAATCATGAGCCTGTGCGTTTGCGCTGACGGCATCCACAACCGCGGGAGTCGGGCGGGGACTACGTTGACGTTAACGGTACTGTGAGCATCGTTGCCGGAGAATGATGGAACTACGGCTACGACGCGAGCCGGCGCCAAAACTTCAAAACGAGAACGAGCGGAACTAACTTTTGGGACATGCTTTCCACGCCAACGGCTACGCCGAGCGATATCTCCCCAGCACGAATGCTGTGCGCAATAGTCCTGATAGCCGTGAGCCCCGAGGAGCAAAGCCGATTGACCGTAGAGATCGGGACGCTGTCCGGGATCCCAGCGGACAAAGCGGCAGCGCGAGAGACATATAAAGGTGATGGCGGGTGACAGGTTCCTTTTCATTATGACACAAACTTGAACGGATAATCTAGTAATGGTGAGCCCACATGTCCGTACCTACACAAATGTCATCAATCGACGCCGGGCGCAATCCAGTTTTCTCCAGAGTACCCTGGGTTTAGGATGTTGTATAGTCAGGGCTACAAGGAGAAGGTCAATCCCACACCTTGAATAAGGCGCGAAGCAATTCATCGACTGGTACATCCTTGAGCTGCCCTTTCTTTGCTCTTCCCATTGCAGTGCGTTTCACAAATGTAATTACAACGTCATCGTGTTTCCTTTGCAGTAGTTGTGCTCGGCGAGAAGCCAGAGTTGACGCCGCCCTGTACATGCCTGTTAATGGATGAGACATGATGGTTATCTTCAAAGCTTGGTTCAATTTAATGACGGCAAAGTAATAATTATGTCAGGGATCAATGGATTGCTTGTGTCGCATCGCTTCGTACGGGCGGAACTTGGCGCCTGAACTGAGCCAGGCCAACCGCGAGTCCCCCCTAGAGATAGCTCATTGCATTGCATTGGCAGTCATGTGCCCATATATACATACAGTACTGACTGTGGAAGTCAGTGTAGAATAGCAGAAAATGTGCGGGGGTATCCTGGATAGCAGACAACTCGGAGAAGATATGTTAAACAATTGACAATAAATGACATGAGGGCGTGTATGGACAGAATAAATGACAGGAAGAAAGTGCTGATACAGTCACACCCAAAACATCAGCTTACGAATAAGAGCCGCGTCCCTACTCGGACGGTCTGAGTATTCACGCGACATTGTGCGTGGGAGGTACGGCCGATCATTGTATTCGTCGCTGTCTGGTGGAGGGGCAATCCGTGACTGTTGCATCTTTGTGGAGATAAGTCATCACCCTGAACACCAGACATGGACTAAGCCCACCTCGCTATCCATGATTGGAACATTTAAGAGCTCGCGTAGCTCTGGACGCTCCTCGAAGGAATAACTATGTTCCGCGTTGCGACACCGTATTTGATGTAACTTAACAAGGTTAACAAATTGGCCCATCATGTTGAACTTAGCCCAGTGGATTTTTGAGGTGTCTTCTGGGTGAAAATCGCTATTGCCAACGTGTGCCCGAATGAGATCAGACAAATGGACCTCCCTGTCATCCTGGTGAGTCAATGAAACGACGTTGTACCGTTTCACTCACAAGGCTGGGATACAAGGCCCTTTTGAATTGCGGAGCGCCATCCGGTAAGAACGATGTGAGCCAGTTGAGTTAAACAGTAATTCCCAGGACTGAACGTGTTTGTGCAACTTCGGGTTGTTCTCCTGGAACTTGGCTATGGCCGGATCCCCTGGATACGTAGCATTGTTGATCCCGGCTACGAATGCTCGCAATGCTGAGTAGTTGTTGAGAGCTCTCAGCTTTTCAGCAATCTCAACCAGCTTCTCGATTTGCCTTGCTCTGTTTTTATCTTTATCGTGGCACAAAATTAACGAAACGACCCTGATACTGCGCTCAGCAGGTCTGTCAATGTAATGTTACTAAAAGACGCACCAATCTGCCAAATGTTCGGACACCTCATTGAAACGTGCGATAGAATGGGTTTCAGGGTCCTTCTTCCCAGAAACCAACACATGTTGCAACCAGTCTCGTGGCTAGGAGTGTAAGGAACATGATTCAACGAGCTACTGGGGATCGTGATTGACTCGTACCTCGATTAGCAAGAAAAGGCTTCTCCCAACTCTTGTAATTTCCTCAGCCACGTGCTGAGGTTCGTAGACGCTCAACCTTGCAGACGTGCTAAGTAGGCTCTTAAGGATTTCCTTCACACTATCGACATGTTCAGGCGGTGCCGTTGCGGTACTCCGCGCACTGAGAACAAGGCTGGATTTGCGTTCTCGGCCAGAGCTCACAGACAACGTGTGGGTTGAGCTTGTATCCTCCGAGGCGAGAGTCTGACTTGAGGTGGACTCTAATGACGGGACGATATCGTCATCATCCTCGGAGAAAGTGTATGGCTCATCACCCTCGGAAGTGGGCTCGTCTACCTTCATGGCCCACGCAGCATCCTTGTCTTGTAAAGGGCGTCCTTCAAGAAAGGGAACCAAGTCGGATCCATAATGGAGGAGGTGGGTTTTGGTGACGATAGACTTGACCAAAGCATTGAGGGCATCCGCTGCTGCACCGACAGCAAAATCATGGGGGTAATCCCGGATCCACACCTCCAAGAGATGACACACCCTACGAGAAGCGCGTAAGTAGGTGCCTCTAATACAAGTACTTGCCGTACCTCATTTGAGCGAAACATGAGAACATAGGGTCATCAGAGCTCTGATCTAGTTGGCGCATGCGCTTCTGCATTGCTAGAACAACACTCCGCGGGCTTGCGAATCGTCGGTAAGTAAGTAAAAAATGAGAGATGAACCCCCAATCTGCAGCTTGCCTGTCAACGAGTCATTACTGCATTAGAAACCTATACCCACTGTCACCACTAACGGCCATGAAAAGGAGTTTATCCAGAAGATCATCCAGTGTAGCCCAGGGCACATAGTAGCTATTGGTCGGTTTCGGTTGAGACACTGTTTAGCGTGTGATACACAGAACATCGAATAATCACCTGATTCTTCCAGGTATGACGGGACGCTCCTCTGGTATATCATCCGGAGGCTCCGTAGTGTCGTTCAAACCGGAAAACTCCATTCCTGAGGCATCCGCATTCAACGAAACGGCGGTGACGCTGGACTTGGATTCTAAATCGGTAAAGTCCTGTGACGCGTTGCCTTCGGACACGCTCGGTTTCATTGCCGTAGACCACTCAGGCAAATCACCCATAGATCGACTTTGCGCAGGTGATACCGGATCGGGCGTGTGGATGACAGTATGCGAATCCGAAGATGGCGGGATGTGGGAGAGGTCGGATGACGCATGCATGGCGGCAGTCGGTGTTGCGGTGTCCGAGCGTGGTATCTCCCAGGGCGGTGGTGCAGTGAGAACGTTCGGAGAGGCAGGATTCTGGTAATTAACAGCGTCATCTCGCTTTGTGCCTAGAAATGTCGTGAATGATTAGAACTGATGAGGTCAGAGGGGAATTAAGGGGCAGACGTTGATTGTGACTAATGGCCCTCAAGAGCCAGTCAAATGCCAGGCGCAGACGGCTCTTTCCTGCCTCATTGGAGATTGTAACTTTGATGAGGCCGATGTCAAACTTGGTCAATCGTTCGTGGACCTTTTTCAGATCCAGAAGGTCGTCAAGGTCGCACTTACATGCGATTGCCACTATTGGAAGCCTGGCTTCTCTGAGAGCCGCTGTGTAACAGTTAGTATTAAGTGACTGTGAGGAAAAGATCACAGACGTAGGATGTCCTCCACCTCTGCAAAGGAGTCCTTCCTTGACACATCACAGCACACGATCACGCCGTCCAAGGTCGGGGCTCGTCCTGGCCACATGCCCTGGCTGGACCCCAGGCGGGCTTTGAGAACAGCAGTATCAACCTCCAGAACGTTGAGAACCGCTTCGCTTCCTTGTTCATCTGTGACCTTCCCCTCTCGAAGAGTATCTGGCGTTGAGCGGACGATCAGGTACATGTTTCGACCGGACAGGTTTTGCATACCCACATTGAAGTAGGAGATCATCCTCCGGGCTGTCTGTGGTTGTCAGGGGTTCTGCGAGCTTGTATGCCTTGAGGCCCTTCGAGATTGCGGCGGACTTTCCACAACCTTTTTCTCCAAGCACAGCAACGGTGACCTTTATGATGTTGAATTTGTGGGCGTAAAGCAAGTCGAATGAACGAGACTGACCGATTGCACTCTTGTGCCACCGCAATCCATGCCCGACGTGCTGCTACTGCTACTGTCGGGAGATGGACTAATATCTTCACGACTTTGTTGACGCGATGGACCTGCGTTGTGATTTTGGTGTGAAGCGACGTCGGTTGTAATGACAGGAAGCCATTGAGTACTGTCGCTTCTGTCGGTATTTGAAGGGGCAGCGGGATTCGCGGCGTGTAATCTCGATGGCAGTGGAAGCTCTCCAGGAGGAAGAGTGGGGCGCAACTTTGACTTG
Organism: Russula dissimulans; assembly: GCA_022376545.1. Classification (NCBI taxonomy): domain Eukaryota; kingdom Fungi; phylum Basidiomycota; class Agaricomycetes; order Russulales; family Russulaceae; genus Russula; species Russula dissimulans. Next base: position 1,045,641 of record WTXJ01000002.1, on the reverse strand, counting down.
AACTTGATTCCCGTTCTTCTCGGCCCAGTAGAAATTTGAGGCGCATCACGTATAGGCTCCACGTCTGACTCTTCCGGTATTGTCTGACCGCCTTCATCGCTCAAAGTGCTAACACTTGCACCACGACTACGGCCAGAGTCAGAAAAAGCAGGATCGCGAGGGAGATGGGACGCTTGGGGAGAGTCGACTGGGCGGGCTGAGACTGAGCCGGGGCGCTGCTCGTCGATAGGAGACGCAAGAGGGGTTGTCCTATGCTGGCGACTGACTATGCTCACAGGAGATGAACGTGAGTGACGTGCGAAAGAATCGACAGAGAAGGATTTGCGCAAGTTTGGGGAAAGTGGAGACGAGCTAGTGGAGGACGGCTGAGGAATATCATTGTTAGATCCCGCAAGTTGACGATGGAAAGGAGGCGAAAGGGAAGAAAATGCACGAGGGGAGAGATGTGAGTCCTCGTCAAGAGGAGGTAGATGAGGACGGTCGACCGATGCGCGAAAGGAGGTGTTGGGGATTTCGATGGGAGGAAGGGACGGGATATCGGGAAGACCAGTAGAGCTATTGAGAGACGTTGACATGATGGAACTTCATGGGCAAGTTAAGTCGATAATTTATGCGATGTGACCCGAGCTGAGCGCGGCGACTCGGTTTAGATTACATCAGCTTATCTCTCGTGGCGCTCGCACGCGACTACCTACTCTTACTAGTACAACAACATGGCCCTCACTCCCCTCCACCCCTCACCATGCTTCATTTCACTCTCAGCAATCCCACAAAGCAGAACCATTCCGTCCTTTTCACTCTGGCCGTCTCCTTCGCGGCAGTGCAGCTTGGTCTGACTGCCTATCTCATGGTAGTTGGCAGCCACATGCGAGGGCTCTCATACCGTTCGCTGTTCGTCCTCTTTCGGCTCTCTTTCTTTGACGCCTGACCCATGTTATTCCTAGACCCTTCATGTTTCTTCTCGATGCCCTTTGGACTGTCCTCTACCCTTCCACATGCGTGTTGTGGATCACGAAGGGAAGCTTGGATCTGCTCGCCAATTGGTTCGGTTCGATTTTTTGGATTTTTGCCGCGGGAATTGTCTGGGTATTCTTCATCAATTCAATCCTATGCGCCATTTCTGAGCCCCGTTCTTGTAGGGCTCTGCCCTTGGTTTTGCTCATAGAATGAGAGCACGGAGAAGTTGTAGAGGCATTCCCTCTGACCTTCAGTACATCGGCTATCCAGTGCCCATGGAAACTGCTGACTTTTGTACAGCTGCTCGCATTACCTTTCTCCCGGATCCCTGGCATGGATGGAATTTATGCTTTGTGCGGTGACGCTGACCCTCGCTACAATGTGGGTGCGAACCTCACGGACTGGACGGCGCAAGGTGAGTAGCCTCACCTACGAGTCTACGACCAATCAACAGTGACATGACATCGATTTCGCAGCGCTCACGGTTTTATGTATAGCTTAAAGGCTATCTTTCCGAGTTGATTCTCGTGCGGCTAGACGTAACATAGATCTTGTCATTTAGCGTAGTTTGCACCAGCGGGCGGCTGTGAACGGCCCGCTCTAAGTTAAAATCGGACGATCCCCATCACCAGTATTAGTGCAGTCACCCAGTACTCGATGTCTGTTCGGTAGGATTAACATCCTGTTCCTTGATGCCATCGTGAGACACTCTACAGACGACCCTCTCACGCAGATTCGTGGTACACAGCAAACTGTTGGTACATAACATGATCATCACACCAAGCTGACCCTTCTCAATTCGTGCTTGACCACATTACAGCCAAGGATCTTGACAGAGAGCTATCCGGATGGCTCGATGCTGTAACCCCGTCATCGACTTATTCACCACCCATCGTCAATTGCAAGGCAGTCATTGCGCCGTCAGTCCAATTCGATACCCCAATGCCAGTTCTAACAACGTGATAGACATGCTGGATACTCCTACTCTGGTCCAGCCGCTGCTTGGGCATATAAAAGTATCAGCACCACTGGAATGTCAGTACGCGTTCTTATTATCTCTACGAAAACTAAACTACTCTTGCAACCCAGAAAGCGTATCTTCATCCTGGGTCCATCCCACCACGTCTATCTCGATGGATGTGCACTTTCCAAGTGCACTGAATACGCCACCCCCCTCGGATCCCTGCCACTCGATCGCCCTAGTATGTTCCCTTCTCTTGCTTTATTCTCTAGCCTTACGAGTTTGTGGTAGCCATCGACGAACTGAATAAGACCGGTCAGTTCTCAGAGATGAACATAGGCACAGACGAGGACGAGCACAGCATTGAGATGCACCTCCCCTACGTCCGCAAGATATTTGAAGGGTACGTCAATCCGTTCTGCCCTGCCCCACGCCGCAACATGACCCATTCCTCCCGATTAGGAAGGAAATCACTATCGTCCCAGTTCTAGTTGGTGCCATTGACAAGAGGAAAGAAGAAGCGTTCGGTCGCATCCTCGCACCCTACCTCGCGAGCCCAGACACACTCTTCGTCGTTTCAAGCGATTTTTGTCACTGGGGCACCCGCTTCTCCTACACGTTTTACTTCCCGCAATATCCTCCCGGATCCTCTCCTTCGTCTCCTGTCCGGCTCTCCCGTTCCGCCGCGTTGCCTCGCGAGGTGTCTACTTTCCCGATCCACCAGTCGATCTCCGCGCTTGACCACGACGCGATGGAACTGCTCACCCTCCCGCCCTCTACCGCACACCAAGCCCATACATCGTTCGCAGAGTATCTGGTCCGGACGAATAATACCATCTGTGGACGGCACCCCATCGGTGTGCTGCTAGGCGCGCTGACCGCGTTGCAAGATGAGCACAGCAAGTCTCCCCACCTCCAATGGGTGAGGTACGAACAGAGTAGCAAGTGTTTTACGATCAAAGATTCCAGTGTGAGCTATGCAAGCGCATATATCGCATTCTAGTTACAACTGACTACTGATATCCACGAGAATCGGTTGATGAGAGAAGTATGAGGCACTCAATGCCATGTATTATAGGGCTGCGGCCGATGGTAGAACTAGTGACTACATTCTGGGGGATATCTCCACGACCTGAGAGCCGACAGGCTCGTCTTTCTCATGTTCCGTGCCTGGGATGCCATCGTCGTTTATGACCTGCAGAAAAACCGAATGTGCACGAGAGTAAGTCCAGCGTCGAACAGCCAGAACAGAGAATTGGCAATCGGAATGACACCGACCTCCCCATCCGTAATCATGGCATCCTGAAACCCCCACGGCCGCTGCAGTCCATCCTTCAAATGGTCGCCATGGCCCAACAATCTCGCCGTCCAATCGCCCACAACGGTGCGCGGGCGCGGGGCCGAGTCTCCCGCGGGGGCGTCTTTGCGGACGACCACCGTGATGGAGCAGCACGCGGCTCGAAACGAGAGGGCGCGGTCGCCGACGAGCTCGCGCGTGAGCGCGACGACCGTAGCCGCGTGGCTGACGAGCAGGATCCGCTTGTGGGCCGCGGCGGAGAACCGTCGCTGGATCTCGGGGACAAAGACGGTCACGAAGCCTGCGAGACGGTCGTGCAGGGCGGCCACGCCCTCGCCCTTGCGCGACGGATACCACACCGAGGACCATGAGTCGTCGATCTCGGGAACGTAGGCCTTTAGGGCGCTTGCGGACGAAGGGCGGGGGTGGAGCCCTGTGCCGGGAGAGGCCGGGGAGTACCACTCGGATAAACCTGCGGAGAATCGATCAACAACATGGACGATGATGAGAATGGACAGCTTTGAGTGGAGGAGAGGGGACCAGAGTTTTTTGTTTTTTTTTCGGAAGTCGAGTGTCCGTATGATGGCTCACCATGTTCGGCGTAGATCGGAATGCCCAACGCAATCGCCGTGGGTTGCGATGTTTGCAAACAGCGATCTGAGTAAGACAGCGTTGGCCACTCGATACTCGTGTCATCATCGGCGTACGAATCTTACAGTAAGGAGAGGAAAATATCGCCGTTGGACGTTGGTCTTCGGGTAGCGATTTGAAGTAATTGGCGACTTCCTTAGATTGAACCTAGAGGCACCATAGAATAATGATGAATGTGCGTCAAATGTCGAGGGTCAACTCGGAGCAGTACCTCTCCGAAAACGGCGAGCTGGGGATCGCGGGGAAGGCCGGTTGGACTTGACCTGCGCGGGTGGGAGGGGCCTGCATCAGCACTACTACTATTTCCAGCGAGCGAGTAGAACGGGCGTCCACAGCGACTCGGATGTGACACTAACCAATCTTTGGTGACCCAGTTGGACCTGAAACCTGTGTCTCAGTTAGCCCTTGGGAAGATCTCTGAGACCAATTTGAGAACGGCACCGTGTCTGAGAATGTAAATCGTTTCCAGTGTCATGTAGGAGTATTGGGGAGGAGTCTGGAAAGCGACAAACATATTTATACCCAAACGTCTTCAGGAACACCGCCACGGCCGTGGCAATCGAGTCATCGTGATGGTGGAGGCGCCAGTTCGGGTCTATGCCACAACGTGTTCGTTGGCGTATTCGTGGCTTCGCCTGGAGTTGCGAATTCTGGTGTGACCCGGGGCAGTTGGACAAGGATTACATGCCCAGATTCGTGAATTTGAATTTTCACACACCTCACAAAGCAAAACGATTTCCATGGCTTCAAGTTACAGAATGACATTTGTGATATGAATCAAGGTTAGAATGGTTTAGGAGAGCTTGTTTGACGCATGTCGATTCCATGCAAATGTCAATTGTCACGATTGAGCTGGACTTAACCCTGCTTCCTACAGTGTGAGGTCGTGGAAGACCCATATTTCCCGTACAGTACTTCGCAGTGGTCTGTCCCAACTTTGGGGTGACATGATGTTTGCTGGCTAAAACACCTCGAGAACATGACAAGAACACATATGATCGTAATCCAGACATTAAGAAGTGAAAGAGTGAGGATGATATAGTACAATCCCAAGCTATGCCAGCACATTCTAGTGACTATTGATGTCACAAGCAAAACCTGACGGGGGTAAGTTAACTTAACAGAGGGTCTTCGACGCCATGTGACAGAGGTGTGGGTCTACAGTACCAGTGTGGTAGCTGACTGTGGTCTATGAGCCTAATGGGTCATCCTTCTCGTTTTCCGTCCCGACGCGGGGCCTTGCCCTTGAGTCTGTGAAAAAACCGGATGCGAGGCAGAGTAAGGCCACATCGTCGCATCACAAGAATAGAAACTTCACAATCGCAACAACACTGACCTCTCCATCTGCAATCTTGACGTCCGGAACCCCCCACGACCGCTGCTTCCCGTCCTTCAAATGCGTATCATCACCCAACAACCTCACGGTCCAGTCACCGACGACCGTGGGCTGCGCTCTGGCAGAGTTTCTTGCAGGAGCGGCTTTGCGGTCCAGCACCGTGAGAGAACAGCAACGCGCCCGAAACTTGAGGCCGCGGTCGCCAACCAGCTCGCGTGTGAGCGCGATGACTGTAGCAGCGTGACTGACGAGCAAGACCCGTTTGTGCACCGCAGAGAAGCGCCGCTGCACCTCGGGGACAAAGACGGTCAGAAAACCTGCCACGCGGTCGTACAAGGCGGCGGAGTCTTCGCCTCCGCGCGACGGCGGGTACACCACTGAGGACCATGAATCGTCGATCTCGGGAAAGTAAGCTTTTAGGGCGCGCGCAGATGGCTGGAGCGGGTGGAGCTCTTCCCCGGGTTTAACAGGGGGGTACCACTCAGATATCCCTGCGGTGGTTGTAACAAGGATGGCAGCTGTTGAGCAGGGGAACCTCGGATTGAGTATCGGTCCGGGCACTCACCATGTTCGACATAGATCGGAACACCCAGCGCAATCGCCACGGGTTTCGACGTCTGCAAACAGCGATCTGGTAAAGATAACGTTGGTCACTTGATGTCCATATCATATCATGACCAACGGGCGCGGCCGCATCTCACAAGAAGGGGAAGAAAATACCGCCGTCGGACGTTGGTCTTCGGGTAATGATTTGAAGTAATTAGCAACCTCCCTAGCTTGGACCTAGAAGTGCCACACAGCATAGTAGAAATGGTAAATGCGCAGAGATATGGAGGGTAATCCCGTAACAGTACCTCTCCGAACGCAGAGAGCTGAGGGTCGCGGGGGAGGCCGGTTGGACTGTTCCTAGGTGGGAAGGGCTTCTATCAGGACTTGGGCAGGTGGTACAAAAATTCACCACTAACGATTCAGGGCCGTTGGTTTCCCAGTCCGACCTATACCCTAAACTTTAGTTAGTTATCAGATGGTCCACGAAGTGGATTCGTAAGCGGCACCATGTCTGACGATGTAGAAATTTACAAGTGTCATGTAGAAGCATCAGATGACACGCTGGAGGGATCTAAGAAATTATATTTATACTTGGATTGGATGTCCTACCGTACTATGGGACTACCACCACTCCACTGGCAGAGCTAAGTGTGTGGTACGGGAATGGCACAAGTATTTGTGCTTGTTTTCCGCCTCTTGGATACGTGCCATGGCCATTGCACTGCACCTGATCTGTGATGCGAGTCCATCTAGTTGAGATTGAGATTAGCCCCATTCATATTCAAGCAAGAGCTGCTCATGCAACTTCTCAGATCTGTCACGGTCTAGCTCCTCACTGGCTCCTTGGTCCCCTCCATGGCATTGCCTCCCCACCAACTACAAATGCCTCGGAAACACTGTGGATGCACAAGATGGGCACAGGCACGGACCCTGCCAACCCATGCATGGGTGCATACATCCATGGTATGCCACACTTGGGTCCACAGGACAGCCTCTCGCAGAACTTCCCGACTGTCTTCTGTAACTTACTGCAACTGGCCTATGACCCTCGCAAACCCCCCAGATGGGAGGGGTTCCCCTTGCATTAAATGCCTAGCCGCACACCCCCGCCTTGTCTTCTCCACAGGTATCCGACTGCTAATCAAATACGCTTTCACAGCGAGATTCCTGCCTCGATCCTCTGCCTACATCACTCCATGTGCCCAGCGGACATACTGCTGTGCAATATAAGTTGGACACGGTTCTCCACTTCACTCACTTCGTTCAAGCCCCCGAAGGGCGATGATGCAGTAGTCCTGACAAGTGAGTTCTGTCTCATTGAGCTTGATGGCAGCCACGCAGGACCCGTTGATCGCAGTGCATGAGGTCTATCGGCACACTCTGAACGTACTGTCGGGTTAGTTCGGGCCACCACGATAGAAAAAACCACGACGTCATCGTCAGCGGAGGTATCACCGGACGGTCACGGTCTGCTGTGTTTCACCTTGTGCACATTAGCCTTGCATAATTCCGACAACTCCTGCTACTGTATTCCCGTCTCTTTCTGACTTTGGGGAGCGGTTTGATAGTGAGGTCCATAATCTTTTGGAAGGATATGGGTTAGAAGTTCTCGCAGATTAAGAACAGGTGCATTCTAGTTCATAGTATAGTACAAGTGATGTATCTGGTGCATCATGTAGTATAAAAAACACGATGCAGCATTTGGCATTACGATCTCAAGCAATACCAGTGCACTAACTACTGCTAGTGATATCACAAGAAAGAGGGGAAGTAGATTGGCGTTTTAATAGATAGATGTGGTCCAGGTGTGATTTGTGAGCCACAGGCTCATCCTTCTCACTTTCTGTTCCTGGAACGCCGGCCTTCTCGATAGCCTACGCAAAAGTCGAATGCGCGAGAGTAAGTTCATAGCCGCACCCCAGTAATTAGAAATTTCGCAATCAACACGGCACTGACCTCTCCATTTGCAGCAATCTTGAGCTGATGAAAACCCCAGGCCCGCTGCGGCCCATCCTTCAGATGTGTACAATCGCCCAACAACCCCGGCCTCAGCGTCCAATCACCAACGATTGTTGGCCGTACTGAGTCTTTTGCTGCAGCGTCTTTGCGGTCCACCACCGTGAGAGAACAACAAGCCACCGAAAACATGAGGCCTCTATCACCGACGAGCTCACGCGTGAGCGCGATGGCCGTAGCCGCGTGAGTGACGAACAGGACCCGTTCGTGCGCCCCAGAGCAGCGCCGTTGCACCTCGGGGATGAATTCGGTTATAAATCCCGCGAGGCGGTCGTGCAGGGCGGCCACGCCTTCGCCTTTGCGCGAGGGATACCACACCGAGGGCCACGACTCGTCGATCTCGGGAAAGTGGAGTTTCAGGGCACTAGCGTCCGACGGTCGTGGGTGAAGCCCTGTCCCCTGTTTCACGGGGGAGTATGACTCAGACATGCCTGTGGGTATTGTTAACAGAGATGGGTAGACGACTTAAAGCAAGGGAGGAAATGCCAATTCCCCTGGGCTCACCGTGTTCAACATAGATCGGCATACCCAACTTATTGCTGTGGGTTGCGCCGTCTGCAGACAGCGATCTGGGAAAGACGATGCCGGTTACTCGATGCTCATCATCAACGTGTGCGTCTCACAGTAAGGGGAGGAGAATATCGCCGTCGGACGTTGATCTTCGGGTACTCCCTTGAAATAATTGGCAAGCTCCATAGCTTGATCCTATAGAGGTAACATACGATAATGATGAATGAATGTGAAATGTCGAGGGTCATCCCAGAACGGTACCTCTCCGAACTCAGAGAGCTGAGGGTCGCGAGGGAGGCCAGTTGGACTTTCCCTAGAGAAAAGGCCTCTGTCAATATCTGTGTATAGGAATTCACCGCGACACTAACTCTGTCCCGTTGTCATCGAAGTCCGACCTGTAAGCTAAGCCTTAGTTAGCCATTGGACGCCCAGAAAACGAGTCCTTGTACGGTACCGTGTCTGGCGATGTAGAGCGTCACGGTCATGTAGAAGTCAGCGGACACCCTGGGGGGATCAAAGCTCGTTGTAACATATCTCGAATTTATACTCGGATGGCCGCCGTACTTCGACGTCAAACTAATGCCGTGATAATTGGTCAAGGAGAGAGACGCTAGTCAGCCGACCACACTACTACATCTTACTGTATGTGCCAGTAATTCCAGCACAATCAGGAAACTGGCAAGTTTTACATAATCACATCAAACACACCAACTGAACTACTGTACTCGTACCATCATATCATTGATCTTCCATGATGGGAACCTGCTCTAGTCATAGAATTTAGCGCGTTAACGACATAAAGGTGGTTATCGTAATCGCCAAGTTCAGCCTTGCTCTTGCCAAAACTTCAAAAGAGCAATCTGAAGAGGCTAGGACGTTCAATTTTGGGATGTACGCGTGCCCCATTCAATCGCGTCGTCTCACCGAGCCTTTTGTTACTGTCTGAATGATCGACATGAACCTGACGTTGGAGTGCGTCGATAGTTCAATCTGTCGAAACATTGATGTGTAATATTCCAACGTCGGGTGTCGCATTACGTGCATCCTCAGAACACTTTTAAGCATCATGACATTCTGCGGTAGGTTATTTTTCTTCATAGATTATCATGAAAACATGCTCAACGTCCTAAGGTTTCCCCACGACCTGGACACAGTAATAGATGAAAATGGTGGTGTATATGCGATAGCACATCTAACCATGCATGAAAATCATAATTGGAAAAGTAATCATCGCAACATCACGCACTACGAGTCAGAAAAGGCAGCTGATGTCGGTGTCTTCAGTTTTCTAGCAGCTGTGGGAATAGGTGCCGCCAGAAATCACGGAGAAGCACAGAAGGGGAAGTATAAAGACAGAAGTCGAGGTAGCCGAAATACTACACAGCGGGGATGAGCATGATGGTGGGTACAGAAACGAGGTAAAGGGCAGGACATGTGGGGAGACTCACTAGCACGACGCTGGAGAGCCGTAGCAAGACAACGCGAAATAGAGATAAAAGCGGAACAGCGACTCGGACGAACAGGTGGGCATGGTGGTAATGAAGGGGTGCGCGAATGCGCAACGTCTGCCTTTGACCCTAGGCTGAGGAAACGCAAATTGAACGCAAAGTTGTTGGCCTGGCAAGATGCGACGAAGACATGTAGATTATGCACAGTTCGAACATGAAAAGAGAAGGACGATACAGCGCGTAACAGTACAATCCCAAGAAGATTTTGACACCCAACGTACAAGATGACTACTACACGTAGTCAGCTTACGATAGGGAGGGGAACGCAGTCTCATCGTCGACGTTCACTTGCTGCTGCGCACCATTAGGGCGGGCTCCCCTGGCACCACCACGGCCGCGACCACGTCCACGATCACCGCCGCGACCGCGACCGCGGCTCGGCCGGTCGAAGTGCGCATCGATCTCAATATAAACTTTCTCTTTCTTTTCAATGCGCTGTTTGGTTGTGGTCTTGGTCTAGTGATATCGAGTGTTAGTGAACGACCATCAGTCTAGAGCCGAACGTACCTTGCCAACGTAATAGGCTTGCTCGTCCTCATTCTTTTTGTGTTCGACGATATCGCCCCAAGCCTCTTCAGCGCCTTCATTGGCTTCACGAACAACCTCCAGCTTAGGGATAGACGTTGCGGTAGTATCCTTCTGCTGCGCGAGGTATTGCTCGTAGGAGATGGTGTTGTCGTCTTCCTCAGGCTCTCGATCCCTTGGCTTGCGATCATCGTCGCCCTTCTCCTCGACAACTGGTGCGCCATCTCCCGCAGCAGGGGGCGCGCCCCAGGGATCTGCCTCCGGGGGTGCACTCCAGGGATCAATTGGCACAGAACCCCAGCCATCGTTTGCGGCAGAAACACCCTCAGCATGGGCATCTGTCGTGCCAGCCTCTTCAGCTTTTCGCTCAGTAGTACCCTCGTCGCCTCCCCAACCCTGATGAATTTTCTTATCCGAGTCACTAGAAGGGCGACTGAGTTTCATGGGAATGACAAAATCGGAGAGAGAGACACCAACGTCTTGCCTGTCGCGCTGTGTTTGTCAAAGGGACGACCACGCCCTCTACCGCGATCACCACGGCCCCTTCCTCTTCCACGGCCACGACCCTCACCGTCTGCTGGGCGAAAAGAGTAAAGGGAGGCACATGTCAACAAAGTAGAAGCATCGGAACTCACCCTTCTTTGGGGCACTTTCGTCGCCAACAGGAGTCTCCTCCTGGCCGTCCTGCGTGGAGTCCCTTGCTGGCTTACCTCCACGAGGGTAGTATCGGCCACCACGAGAAGCAGGGCCCTTGGATTTGGCGGTAGCGCGGGTAGGCCGAGAAGGAGTAGAGGGCTCTTTCTTTTTGGCTCCAGGGCCGGGAGAGCCGGGAGGAGACGCATCCTCATCTACAGGAGGGGGGACATGATTTACGACACCGTTAGGGCATTGAGACAGAGAGACAGACCTCCCAGAATGGCAAAAGGGTTGGCAGAGGCCACCGACATGTTTGACGGGGCACCCTTTGATCAGAGTAGATCAGACAAACGGATGAGATGAATGCAAGAGTAGTCGCGGTTGCGGCAAAACCAGTTCGGACCGCAGCCGCTGGCCTGGCTTGGCTTAACCCTACACCCTATCGACCGACGTCGGATGGAGGACGGCCCCTCAGCCACTTCTGTACAACTCTTTCCCACGCTTCGGCATTCTCCATGCATAGACACCTGCACCTCGTTGCCGTTGCTTTTTCTTAATAAACGACAGGTATGTGCGCGTGCCCGCTATTTTACAATTCGTAAGATAACGTTCCCCAGCCCTATAAAAGCATCTCGACTAGGATTCGCCCGCCTGTTACAGGACTGGAGTGGGTCGAGGACCTCGAGACCGTCACATGGGCTGGAGAGCATGAATGCCGTCAGGTTGGGAACGATGGGACTTGGGTGCGGTCCACCGGTTTGCTCTGCGATGGAGATTGAGTATGTTTCCAGCAGTTGGTTCTTTGTGGCCGCTGTGTGGGATGGATCGCAATGTCTCGTTGTACATTTCCTATTCTAGTCTCTCTGTCACGTTAATATAACTCGCTCGTCCGCCTCTTTCGCTCTCAACAATGGCCTCTCGTAGAGTCTCAATCTCTGCTCTCTTGTGTGAAGATGATCCCCCGGCGACTTCCCCGCCCAGGGGGCCAGTTCAGTCCGTTGATTCCGCACGACAACGCTCAAGTCAACATCACCCCGATCTTTATCGTGCAGCCTTTCCTCCTCCTCAACCCCCTCCTCGCCGAACCCCTTCCCCTGATTTGCCACACTCTTCCTTGTATACTTGGCCCTCACCCTCCACTTCACGTGGCGTATACAACCCACCTCAAGCCATGTTCCCTTCAGTTCAGTCCAGCCAATATGAACCACAGTCACCACCGTTGCGAACTAGCCAGCAGTCGCAGGTACATTGCAACCCTCCCTCATCTCCCCATCTTTCGTACTCTCAATCCCCTTTCTCCACGACCCGCCTGTCGTCAGATTCACCTTCCTCCACCATCTCGCTTCCCCGCCCACCTTCAATCCACTCGCCCAGCTCTCCTCTCCTATACACACAACGCCTCGCCCCATCGCCTGGAGGATATTCTACACCACGCCATCTTCGGGATCCCCTCAGTATGATCCCTCTTTTCATCCCGCCCTTTCCCCGACGCTTCGTCACCCACGCCACAGCAATCATCCAGAACCCATTGCTTCATCCTCAATGCCCCACACATCACTTTCCCGTATCTCGACCTCGTCATTCCCGCAAGCCCTCTTAAACCCCGTTTCTCCTCAACAGTCTCCCCTAGGCGGTCTTGAGGCGCTCGTTCAGGCCGCTACGGTGGAGCGGATAGACTCGAGGCCAAAGCCAATCTCGATCGTAAGGCAGATGTTTCTCGTTCCACTGCGCGACGGAGCCCTGAACTACACTTCCGTTCAACGCACGAGGCCCCTCGGTCCCATCTCCAGGCCCCCGCACCCCGCACTCCCATAACACCTTCCCTTATCCCGGGCCCTCTTCTACGCGACTCTTATTCCGAGTCGTCACTCAGGATAGGTGCCAGTCCGAAGCCCATCCTCCCAAACGTCAACGTCAGTCGGACCCTCATCCTGCCCCCGACAATAGCTGGGTTTCATCCTCCCAACTCAGTGTATTGATAGGTCCGGGAATAAAGCCGCGCAGACCATCCTCTGAGGCTCGTACGAGATACGCCCTACTCTTTCCATATCCTCGCGAGAGAAAGAGGAGGCATTGTCAGCGGGAAGCCGCGTGTCGCCAACGAGGGAACGTTCGGCGAGAAGGCAGTATATGACAGAAGAAGAGGCCATAGGATCACACATCTCGGGTCACCGCAGGCCAATCACTTCTGCACTTTTCGCCCCTGGTGACGATCGGCATGTCCTCGCAGCCGAAGACCCTCCGTTGGTGGTACATCAGGATATACGACTGAACGTTGACCCACCTCCATCGCTGCCGAGGGTCTCGCATGCTGATTTGGTAATGGAGAGGCAAAGCATTCCTCCATCTCCTCCGCCTCGGACTTTGCTCGCTCCCTCGGAACCACCAGCGCCGCGTCACGAATCACCGTCGCGTGTGAAGGAAAAAAGATGGAGTCCGCAGGTGCAACATTCATCACTTAGTGATATACTGGTTCCTGAGGTGACGACAACCCAAAAGATTATCGGAACGGAAAGTGCTACTGGTCCGGAGATGTTGATGGACGCTACTGTCTCAAGGTCCTTGGCTATGCAGGATCCCCCAGTGGCACTAGTTGAGTCACTGCCACCGGACAGCCCGACAAGCGTCGTTCAAGATAAGCCTGCCATCCCATCGACACGATTGTTTATGATGTCAACCCAGACTATGTGGAACCTGTTGAGCCACCATCGCCGACACTACCTTCTCCTAAGGCCGATCCAGATCCAGCAGCCCAAGGTTTTCAGTTACCACCAGGCGTTCCTCGACTTGGTTCTCTCCCTCGCGAAGATGTACTCAACCTACAGACTTCAGAGCCAGAACCCCTCCCTCCTCCAACCACAGCTTCACCGTCACCACGAGCCCTTACCCTGTTTCGGGCTTTCAAGATGGTATCAATGCCGATCAATCAGTGGAGTTGGAATGGCTGCAGTGTCTGGGACTAGCACCGTTACTCCGCTTAGAGAGCCTCAGAACCCAGTGGACACTCAAGCATCACCCGCCTCACATGGAGAGCCTGAGCCTGAAGCGGTGAATTCACCCGTTGACATTTCAGCAGCCGCGGAAGCCTCCCACCCCCCAGCGTCAGATAGCCCCCCTAGAACTGACCACACGCCCATTCCAATCATAAACGAAATTAAAATTGAGACCGACGTAGAATTGGATGTCGCGATGGACACAGGACGGAGCCAGATCGCTGAGCGGACCCACGCGGACATGGAAGTTGACGAAGGAATCCTTAGCCCCCTTGCTAACGATTTACCGTCGCGTAATATGCCAAGGAAACAAGAATCTTCATCGTCTGAAGATAAACCTTCCCCTTGTCACCACCCTCCTCTCAAGCTAGAGTCCGCGCTCGGCACACCTACTCCATCGCATCCATCTCCTTCCCCGAGTTCCTTTGCTGTCAATCTAGAAGGTGTCTCGACGCTTTCTCCAGACACTGCCCTGTCCACTCGTGAATCTGAAACAAGCACCCTAAAACTGGAGGAGCGTCCAATTCAGAGAAAGAAGGTGATTTAACCAGTGCTTGCCCAATGTTCGCCCTTCTGACTGAACTCCAAAAAGTCAAAACAGCATGCGCAGTCCAAAAGCCGCGCCAAATCAAGCGGTTCAGCAAAGACGAAGCTTAAGGTGTCTTCCGATGCTCCCTCGACAGCACCACCGAAAAGCAAGAAGCCTTCGACGACTGGGACAAAGAAGTCAGTCATCGCTGCTCGATCTCGATCCACGTCAGTCATGCCCGTAAACACCACTCCCGCACCCGGCGTTGAAAGTAGAGCGCCGGGTGAGGCGGAACTTGAAGACGCGGAGGAAGGGATGGAGGACAAGCTGTACTGTATCTGCAACACTGGGTATGATGATGAGAGGGTTATGATTGCCTGCGACCGGTGCGCCGCTCTCAGCGATTGGATTGCGACCTGCTCATATTCGTTGCCTACAGTTGCGACGAGTGGTATCACACGTCTTGCGTCAACATGCCAGACCTCGAAGTTGATCTCGTCGACCAATTCATCTGTCCGCTCTGTGTAGAGAGTGCGTGTGCTCCATAGTTGCACCATGCTCTACTTACTGATTTTGATGCAATTTCCAGAGAACCCTCACCTTGATCTGCGCACGACCTGGAAGCGCCGCTGCCTGAACGGGCTCAAGCAGCACGACCCAGACTCACCGGATGCGTGTCACAAGCCTGCTCGCGGCGCCTTCTCAAAGTACTGCTCCGACGAGTGTGGTGTACAGTATATGCACATGCGCATATCTCTCTGGATCGAGAAGGGTGGAAACCGTGATCGACTCTGGGAAACGGTGAGGAATGCAGAGAAGCGCGAGGGTGTTGTAGTGTCGGCACGCCTGAAGGGACAATCTCGTTCGCCAGCTATCGCAGGCGACCAACCAGCGTTTGCAATCGTCCCGCCGAAAATCAGCAAGGCAGATCGCGAACTTGCAAGGCTGCGCGCCCGTCTCGACACATTGGTCCAGAAGCGCGAGACGCTCAAAGCTGAGATAGACGTCATCGCGTGGCGCGAAAAGGTCACCGAACTCGCAATACAGCACGCGGACATGATCGAGCAGTGTGGGTGGGACCAACGATTGTGCTTTGGTGAAGAGGAGGTGGCCGAATTCGGCGCAAGTGTGCTGGAGAGCTACGAGGAGAATCACACTCAGGCAGACGTGGATGAGACGCAGGAGGAGGCGGAGTGGTGGTGCGTGGGTAAAAAGAAGTGCGATCGACACTCGGGGTACGTCTGTTATTTGGTCAAAGTGCGGTGCAAGGCGCTGATCACTTTATGGGTCGAAACTCAGTTGGCAGAAGTTGCGGATTGCCGATGTCGAGTTTGACAAGGAGACGAAGGACCAGGCGTTACAAAAGTTGACAAAGCTAGAACGCGAGATTCGGAAACGCGTCGAGGATATCCTTGACCCGCATGCCCATCTCGACAAAGCAAAGATGCTCGAGCCTTCTTCACCTCGAGTCCCTGTTTTATCGAGGTCAACTACGGTCAATGGACAACCGAAACACAAGCCCAACGGAGATCAGACAAAGAAGGGCAAGAAAAGGAAGGAGTAAGATCAAGGTCTTTCGGTGCTCACATACATTGTAGCGTCCTCGTTTGACTGTAGTCTCAATGGACTATGCATGCTTGGAACCACGGTGTGATAAATGTCCTGCGAATGTAATTTACAGCCTGAGACTGTCCCTGCTTCCCATGGGGCTTGATGAATCTGCCAGAAAGCGGGTATTCCATAGTGATATATCTCAATAACCATCTCCCTCCCCTCCCTCCTTGCAGAAGCCCTTCTGCTCGTACAAGATCTTCGCCTTTGCCTCCTCTCTCTGCTTCTTTGCCGCGACGTCTTGTCGATAGTAATCGTCGAGCTGCTGAAAGTCAACTTGACGTAGTGGGACATCGTCCTCTTGATCCAGATCCTGTCGGGTAATAATGAATCATCGCGGCAAGAGACAACTGAGAGAGGGGAGGAGAGAAGTGCACAATTTCTCCCAACAGGACGACGTTCTCCCCTCGGATTAGGAATAGCCCACACCACTTTTCAGCAAATGTGTTGCCAGCGTATATTCTCTCCACAGTATCCTCGAGAACGAGGTTTGCTAAACCCGGGGGGGGAGACGTTCAAAGATCGGTTGCGTACAGGTGATGGATCGCGAAGAAGAAACAAGGACGTACCGAACTGGTCATAGGAGCGCAGCACGCCGTGAAGTTTCCGACCATCTCGCAGGACAACGAGCATCTTTCCTGGGGACGAGAAGACGGGGAAGAAAATGCATGTGCAACTTGACTGAGCACGGGCAAGTAGCGGGGGTTTGGGGGGGGAGGGGAGGTAGACGTACTGTCCACACAGTCTACTAGGGAGCCGGACGTCGTGAATGGGATGAGGGAGTCCATGGATGCGGTCGCGATTCGCGACTGTGTTTTTTTTTTTTTTTTTTCTTTCTCGGGGAGCGCGGTGCGCGGGTAAGTGTAGAAACGTCGGATGGTAGACGTGGTTTGGGGTGCGACTCAATCTAATGCGATCGCGCAATGGTATCTCTGTATCTCTCGGAATAAACTCACGCATTCGTCTGCTTCCTATTCTTTCTTAACGAAAATCAACCGTCTCTCATCTTATCGTCGCAAGCCAATGACGATCTTCATTAGGAAGCTTGAGTAACTATATATGAGTGTTCATTTTGATGTCGTGTCGATGTGCTGATATGGCCGAGTCGTTAAGGCGAGTGATTTGAATCGCTTTACGCGTCAACTATCACTTGGGCATTGCCCGCGTAGGTTCAAATCCTGCTGTCAGCGTTTTTTTTTCCGACTTGCTTCCACGTCACGTCATGTTCGTCCCTCACAATGTTTGCCTGAACTCTTAACGCGATGTCATCATTAGCTCAAATTGCACAATGTATTCATCGTGCGTCTCATCTGTATGCATATAATGTCATTTTGGATGTAGGAGACTGTTCATAATGACGCCCTTCACTAGTCATCCAGATGCATTTGATTTTCATCTCGGTGAACTTCCTCCGGGCAGAAAACAACTCTAGATCGTCCTTTGTGTTTATGTCTACAGATGTAATAGTTGTCGTAGGCACCACATTGCGCGACCACCGAGTTGGAAGACGATGGATATTCTTTTCATAAACATGCTAGTATACTTGATCTTCGTGCTGTGAACACCTTGGTGAGAAGCTGGTGAGGTGCGCGTGTTGCATATACTCTTCTGGGAATACACACGTAGCCAGATACCTGACCATCATCCTTGCAACTTCCGAAGAGCATAGTGCCCAGAAAAAAATTCCTCTAAGCCGCGGTGGAAGTTTTGCCAAAATACTCCCACTGTCCGGGCTCTGGCTTCTCCTCCAGAGGCTCCCATCTGCCCATACCCATAGTCAGTCCACCGCACAGACACTCGCGAGAGGAGATACATACGCCTTCCATTCCGCCAGCTTGCCGACAAGACTGAGTTCGTCCTTGGCAATCACGATCGACTGCTCAATCGGCCCCTCGTCCAGCTGCTTCTCAGCCTGCGCGATATCTCCGTTTGCGCCCTGCACTATCTTCAGTTTCTTCAAAGTGAGGGCTTCCGCGCCCTGACGATACGCGGCATGTTCGGGAATGGACGAGAGCGCGGTAAGGGTGGACTCGTAGGTCTTGGTCAGCTCTGGTAGTGGGTTGGGATGAACGGGAAGGCCATGGAGTCCGGTGGATAGCCTGGACGCCTGAAGTAGCGGTCGCGTGAATCGGAGCATTGTCGCCTGCTTTGATTGTTTTGTGGTGTCACTGCAGGCAGCAAGAGGAAAGGTCTCGTTGGTCGTCGGAGTTCCAATACACGCCAAAAGTCCAGTCGTATACTGTATTCAATTCTATTCAGCTCACTCAACGCTTTTGGCGTCGTCAGTCATGGCCGCCATCATTCCCCGCCAGCTTGTCGCGATATCTTCTGCTTTCTTCGCCCCGTATTCGTCCATCATATTTGGGTCATCATGGTCAATACCGCTCCTTCCTTCTCTTCGCGACCTCATCCCCCCGTTCCTCCTCGCCGTGCCCAAAAAGAAAGTCTCCCATTCCCGGAAAGCCATGCGCAGCGCAAACAAAGGTCTCAAAGATAAGCAAAGTGGGTGGAATTTTTTAACAGTGTTTTATTTATCATGATTTCAACTTCCGTGCAGACGTGGTGCATTGTCCTGGATGTGGTGCCGCGAAGCTCGCGCACCATTTATGTCCTAATTGCTACTCCAGCATAAATCGTGCGTGGAAGGTCAAGTCGAGAAACGATAGTTCGACATCTACGAGCGAGGCACCCTCATAGCCATATGTTATCATCATAGCATGGGAAGTTGGTACATGGAAAACGCATCGCTAATTTCAACTCTCTGTCAACTAATATATGCCTTGAAATAACGTTCTACTATCCGTCCCCAATCACTCAGCCCGTGCGTCCAGAACCAGAACCATACACATGCAAAAATGCAACCATAGATACACCCCACAAGTACCTGCGGAACAGTGTGGTGTCCCAGCGAAATTCGAGAAATGGCAACCGCGCATGTCCACGTGACGATGACCAGCACTACCATGGAACGAAACAGCGGGCTTTCCGGAAATGACGCATGCAGTGGCAGCCATGTACATGCAAGGGGAATGTACGTCCCGAAGAAAGTGATAGCTGCGGAATGCGTGCTGGGCATCCTAGACGGTCGTGGCGTTGAAAAGCACCCAAACAGTAGACTCCTGCTAGTACTTACCCGAACGATTGTTTTTGTCTTCGGTGGGTGGTTTGCGCGGGACGAGCCTGCCGAAGGATCTGTTTGACACACTTAACGGAAACGGTGCAGGCTATCGCCCCTGCGCAAAAGTAAATGACGCCGACGGAACGAGTATATAATATTGTCAATGCTGTCAATGCTATCATCATGTAGTTTGCCTGAATTCATGGAAGTCAGAGTTCCGCAAACATTTTTATCATCACCGACGAACCTGGTTAAGAAATCGTAAAGTGAACTCGCGGAAAGAAACACGACGTGAGCGGTGCCGCATATCGACTGAGGATCGTGTGAGGTTGAGGTTGGGTGAGAGTCGCGGCAGGCTGCCGTAGACTGCCCCTGGTCTCCACCGTAGCTTTTATGACAGTCAAGCAAAGACCAACCCCCTTGTTGACGCCCGACGGACAGCTAACCTTGGGTAGAACGTTCTGCTACGTCTTTCACGCTACGGCAGATTAGGATCGCCGGGCGCGCGGA
Organism: Russula dissimulans; assembly: GCA_022376545.1. Lineage (NCBI taxonomy): Eukaryota > Fungi > Basidiomycota > Agaricomycetes > Russulales > Russulaceae > Russula > Russula dissimulans. Next base: position 1,025,934 of record WTXJ01000002.1, on the reverse strand, counting down.
AACCCCGGGCTCCGTGATGGTGAAACATCAATTCGGATTCGGATTTGGTGCGTCCGTGACGCTGTATGACTCTCGGGTTTTCGTATACTCAGTACTCTGAGTCGCTTAAAGCCCTAGAAACCGGGAATAACATGATAGCTACCTTTCTACTGCTGTATCATCCAGAAATCGAAAGGTTGCGGTAAGCATCCCGCGGCTTTGCTCTTCTTGCTCTGAGGTCGCCATCAGTTTTTGAGATTTTAGAGACTGGTACCGGTGACCCCAGAGTCTGAACGACCATGTTCTTGATGGGGCGTGGCGCACGGTTCCACCATCCAAGATTTTTGTGGCACGGTGATTTATTAATGGCCATATCTCTTATCCAACAGACGGATCAGGAAGAGTAGCACAGATATCAGAACTAACCCCCTTGCCGTTAATGACGTGGCATCGATGTGCATTCACACGACAGGGAAATCAACCAATCATCTGTCTGGGAGTAAGTAAAAGAACACCAGAACTTGTGGCGCCATAGGCTCTATCTTAGGTACTTCCACAGAAGACCATGCTGACACTGTACATCCTCATCTTCCTCGCGCTTTCCGTCTTACACGTGTATTTCGCTCGCCGGTCGAGTGATCCATATGGAACATTCCATCTCTCGTTCAATAAATTGCACGGAGGTCCAGATCTCCCACAAACGGAATGGCTGAATTGGGCTTTTGGAAGGTACAGTGGACTGTCACCGATCAACTATCTTCATGGTTGAGTATGATATAGGATAGTGCAGTCTTTCCAGAAGCGTGTCAAGGTATTCCTTGTAGCCCTCAGCTTTATTCATCGTACTTAAAGTCGGTACTACAGCCCTTGCCTTGCGACTATTGAGGGTCGCAGCCCTTAGGCAGAACGGGCGGGTTCTGGGTAAACATCTACGCTGCACTACTGCGGATGTTCTTCTAAAGCCGGGCAGATGTCGGTCATGGCAGTGGTGACTCGATCCTCCTGCAACTGTCCCATCCGGAATTAGCCAAACCAACCCTGGTATGCGGAGTAACTTATCTTCCATCTCACCACCGCCGAACGAGGCAGAGGGTGGACGGTTTCCTGTCTTCCGCCGATGCGCTGGACAAGAGGCCAGACGTACTTTATTCGAGGGTGACGCCGTTTGGCGGCCAGGCCATCAGGAACATCCGCTCTCGCCCCACTTTGGGCGCGAATTTGATAACATCCTTGCCCTCGATTGTGCATACCATTTTGACACTCGCGAGGAATTTCTTCGCCAGTCCTTCTAGCGCCTCGCACCCGGCGGTTGCATTGCCTTAGCAGACCTCTGCTTCTCCACCCCACCTGGCCCGGCGCTCGTGCTCTTTCTGTCCCACATGCTCCACGTCATGCCGAAGAACAACATGGTGACTAAAGTGCAATATGTACATCAAATGAACGACATAGGGTACGAAGGTGTCGAGATGGAGGACATCACGCCTTTCGTTGTTCCGGGGTTCCGCAAATTTCTGAAGCAGCGAGGAAATCTGGGTGCGGCCTTCGCCGGGTTGATGGGGTGGTTGCAATGCCAAGGGTTGCGTTTTGTAGTTATCAAGGGTCGAAAGCCGTTAGCCGGCTGACTTGTCGGTTACCCGTCGATACCTCATTTCGAGCGTGTATCGAGTATCTCTTCTAACTCGCCAACTACAGTCCCAAATCCTTCCCCATAAGCCGTGATTTGAGTTGGTGTGAACGGCACACACGCACGATCAGGTGACCTGACAACTTGCTTGCTTCAAGTTTCGACCCCATACATCGCATGCAAGCGCACGGTATAGGCTCCGTACAATGGCACCGAATGACTTCATCATGACGCTGGACTCTGAAGAAGAGTCCCCTTCTGGCGCCACCAGACCTTCAAAACATTCAGTCTCAAGAGACGCTGGCGAGGCGCTTTTGGATCCTGCATTTACATTTGATGTGTCGGGAGACCCTTACGCTGACCTGCTCCATGGGGAAGCGGACTTTGCAGACGTAGTAAAGAGTGGCTCTAAGCCGGTGCGCTCACTAAATGCTTCGCTTTTATTCACCACTTTATTTTTGATTAGGATCCAATATCCGTGGAAGATATCATTGCGAGACGTGCGATACACAACGGCTCCCGGAAGCGGAAACACGACGAGGACCACGATGATTCTGACGATGCAAGTGACGGTTTTGAAGACCCAGAGTCCCACGAGGAAGAGGACTCTACGGATGAGGAGGCCGCCGTTCCCGGAGATGATGAGGGTCAAAGCGGCGATGATCCCCTGGCCACATCCGACGACACCGGAAGCGAATCTGACAACGCTGAGACTCAAGAGAGGGAAGAATATGAAGCTGAAGGCACGGGTTCTTCGTCTGAGGATGACAGTGCATCAGAAACAGAGGCCCAAAAGGCTAGGAAGAAGGCGTTTTTTTCTTCAGACGCTCCCTCATCCGAGAAACACGCATCGTTTCTCACTATGAATCTGTCCCGGCCTGTCCTCAAGGCCCTGACCTCGCTTGGGTTTCACACCCCCACGCCTATTCAAGCCGTTACGATTCCAGTTGGTCTACTGGGAAAGGACGTAGTTGGTAACGCTGTTACGGGCTCCGGGAAGACTGCGGCGTTTATAATTCCTATGATCGAACGCTTGCTGTATCGTGATCGAGGCACAAAGGCGGCAGCGACGCGCTGCCTTATTCTTGTTCCTACACGGGAACTAGCTGTCCAGTGCTACGATGTCGGAAAGAAGCTGGCCATTCACACAGACATTCAATTCTGCTTGATAGTTGGTGCGCATGCAACTTGTGCATGGTTAACCTCAGTCAAACTCGTTCTATAGGTGGGCTGTCCCTTAAGGCGCAAGAAGTTGCATTGAGAGCACGACCAGACGTCGTCATTGCCACCCCAGGACGTCTCATTGACCACCTGCGCAATTCTCCGACGTTCGCACTCGACGCACTCGACATTCTCGTCCTCGATGAAGCCGACAGGATGCTTTCGGATGGATTCGCTGATGAACTCGGAGAAATAATCCAAGCATGCCCTCTTTCCCGTCAGACCATGCTCTTTTCGGCCACCATGACAGACTCTGTCGACGAACTTGTCAAGATGTCTCTCAATAAGCCAGTTCGGCTTTTCGTTGACCCAAAGCGTAGCGTTGCTCGTGGCTTGGTGCAGGAATTCGTGCGAGTCCGAGCGGGTAGGAGGCAGATCGGTCTGCTCTTCTGTTGGCCTCTGCACTCGGACTTTCAAGTCCGGTGTTATCGTATTTTTGCGAAGCAAGAAGCTTGCCCATCAACTGCGCATTGTGTTTGGGCTCGTTGGCCTGTCATGTGAGGAGCTGCACGGTGACCTAACGCAGGAGCAGGCAGGTGATTCCCCGTGTCTGTCCGATATGCTCCTCATTCTGTTATGAAGCGACTCAAAGCTCTTCAACTTTTTCGCGATGGACGAGTCAATTATCTCATGGCTACGGATCTAGCATCTCGCGGATTAGATATCAAAGGCACAGAGACGGTCGTCAACTACGACATGCCCGCCCAACTCGCACAGTATCTGCATCGTGTGGGGAGAACGGCACGTGCGGGGAGAAAGGGAAGGTATGTTCGGCTCTCCGGTAGGCGATATCCCGTTTCTGATTTTAGAGCGAAGATCGATCACTCTCGTTGGGGAAGCCGACCGTAAGGTTCTGAAAGCCGCTATCAAGCGGGCCGCTGGTGAGGACCAGGTCAGGCATCGGACTATACCATCAGAGATTGTAGCAAAGTGGTCAAAAAAGCTAGAGTCCTTGAAGGATGAGATTGCTGCAGTTCTGGGGGAGGAGCAAGAGGAGAAGAAGGTAGGGATAAAACAACCAGGAATTGATTTGTTACTGACTATTCGCTAGCTTCGGCAGGCCGAAATGGAAGTCAAAAAGGGTCAGAATATGTTAGAACACGAAGCAGAGATTTACTCCAGACCAGCTCGTACATGGTTTCAGAGCGGCAGGGAAAAGCAACACTCCGGGGGTATGTCTCGATCTGAGTGCTTATTTGTCCACTTACAACTGTCAATTTAGCTCTCAGCAAACGACAGTATGAGAACAATTTCCAAAACGACATCTCTATCAACCGAGGGACCTCTGGGTCTGTGTCCCATGCGGAAAAGGTATCATTCGGGTTGCACGCAATGAAAACGACGTGTTTGTTGACATCATCGGGCCTAGAAGCCAAAGCGTGACAAATTCTCCGGTCTCACTCGGCGAGCGAAGAGACAAAAACTTGCATCAGAAGGAGAAACCAAAGAAGACCGAAGAGCTACCGACGCGGCCGTACGCTCGGCGAAGAAAGCAGCTCGTCCGGCAAAGATTGGTGTCCCGAACGCGTCGCCTCGTAAATCCAAGCACAAGAGGAAGGGCGACAGATTAAGCAAAGTAGGGTTTAGTCATGATCAGGGGACGAGCGGGAGCCGAAGAGAGGGTTTCCGTGCCAAGCGAGGAGATGTCAAGGGCAAGGGCAAGGGACGGAAACGGAAACAAGTGTAGCAGGGTATCGGGTATTCCGGGCCGGTGGCTCACACTAACTACGATCATGAACGACGACAATAAACCGTTCGTGTCCTTGGCAAAGCTTCGACTTCCAGTGTCTTCTCGATTACTTCCTTCTGCGTGTTGCCCAGACAAAGACCTTGTTGTCACCATATTCCCACAGAATGGCAAAGACCACGTCTGTCTTTGGAAAATGCAAGGTTCGAAGAAGTGGCAAGTTGACGCGCGCGCTGATTCAGCGCAAAATGAAACAATCGTCGACCTGGCGTGGAGCCCCGATGGTATGCTCAGCTAGGACTGACACTGCTGCCCACACTAAGTACATAACTCCAGGGCAAGCGATCGCACTCGTTCACCATCCTCCACGAATCACCGTACACTCTATTCAAGATGGACGCGAGGAGAACTCGCCACCCTTCGTAGACCAGTTGTCAGAGTCTGCAAGGCTGACAAGAGTTTGGTGGTTCAAGGATGAGAGACAGGCAGAAGTGGACTCTGTTCCAGATATGTTCAACCGCAGTCTGGACATTGTACGCACGCGCGTTGACATCCGAAGGTCGCTTGCTGATCCCCACTCTTTGTGAAAGTCAGGATCAGCTCACTCTGTCATCAAGCACCTCCCCCTTTTGGATCCAGTTTCAGACAATTCGCGGGCACTGACGTTTGTACCCGTTTTTCCTGCCGTCTCAATGTGCCAGTCCCGAACTTGGATTACAGGGCCACCCAGCTTTTCTCCTTCCAGAATGCCTCGCCGATGTCTAAAAAGTCCGACATACCGGAAGCCGTTGCTACTTGGCCGGCCTTGCCTCCAGACCTCCTCTCGGCGTCTATTCAGTCAGCGGATAGTGCTGATAGTGTTCAAGGTGCCGGTGATCGTGGAAATTTGCCCAATTCCGATGACGCGAAAGTGAATAGCATCTTGGTCGTCTCAGACGACACGGGCCGCATACACTGTTTCCTTGACGGCAGCTATCCCCTCGGTGCTATTTCTGTCGGTCCGGGTTCCACGACGGCCTCAATACGGAAAGATCCCAAAAATCCCGTCCTCTTTGCGCATCAGCGTTCGGAGATGGGTGGGACGACTCTGCATCCGACCTGGGTGGAGTGCCGTTGTTGAGCACGCGGATTCCTCGCGACTTGGCTAGGATTTCGACGACTGCCCGCGAGCTGCTTTGGTACGCCATGCGTGTCTGGACGAGATGCACGCTGCGTGGCTAGGGTCCGGCACGCAGATAGGCGCGAGGGAGCCCGGAATTAGATGGCTGAAATCTCTTGACGATCTCCAGGCACAGATGGACACCTGTATGCCTGACATGCTCATCTATTCCTGACTTGGGGCTGACGCAACCTAGCCGTAGCCGACAGCACGACATCGTTGTTTGATTTGACCTTGCTGTTGCTTGTCGGTCGATCATCGGAATCCGTCTCAGATTACATCGGCAGCGGTGAACAAATGAGCGAACGGGTGGGTTCATTGTCGACCATCCGATAAGCATAGCATGAAAGTCTTTTATAGGGATTACAAAAGTGGGAATCCACAGTAGTGGAAGCCCTCGTGAAGCTGCGCGACTTTTCCGAATTACGCGTTGCTCCAGCGTGCCAGCGCCTTCACTTGTTATTGGAGGAGATCCTGGGCTGGTCTCAGCTGTAAGCCTCTTTTGGGCGATCACATCCGCGTGCACCTCCCCCCATCATTGATCAGACCCAGAACGTATGCGGCATGCGAATTAAAAAAGGACGATATCATCCAGGCAATGACGATGACTAGTCGTGCCATATTCTCCGCCAGCTGGCTTTCAGCAACCGCACGGCGAGAGCTGTCTCGCTTCAAGGAGTTCATGAAGTGGTTGAGGTTTGGTAAGCATGAATGATGGGTCTGGCATCCTCCTGACGTCGTCTACGCAGAGATCGGTAACGCCAGTCCTGTTGCCGATCCTCAGTCCTCAAATCAGCCGCGACATGACATCTTGGAGGTGAATGAGTATCTGACAACTGGCCTTATGAAAAGCGAGATCGATGCCTGGTTCTGCGGTGATGTCCCCGGCTTCTTGCCGCAAGATTTGGGGGTACCTCATGACGACCAAAATTTATCCGCTGCCATAGAGCGAGCGCGATCCGCGTTACGCGATCCATCGCAGACTGCGTGGGCGCATGTGGGTTCTCAATGCCGTATCGAATTATGAACTCTAAATTATGGGCGACCTTTCCAGACAGTTGGATACAGAGATCTGTCGCACCTGGATAAGAATCTTCACGCCTTGATCAAGGATTTGGCAGGTCAATGCCAAAGCATCTTTGCTCGCGCCGCTAGTGCGACGGCACGCGCGGCAAATTGCCAGCCTCCGAGTATGTCGCACCGCGTAGAGTCTGATCCCCGCGACCACGGGGTGCACGTTTCGTACATGACTCGTGAGTGGAATGTGGAACACAATCAGGCAAGCACGTTTTAGAGTGTCGATGCCGTGATGGCGAAATTCAGAGTTCTGCAGGGTTCCGCAGTCTGGGCGCGTTACATGGCTGCGTATGATCCTTCGGCCGAGGACGGCGCTGATCGTAAGCTTCGCTCTGATACCCGTGAAACCAACGGATCATGGACTGAATGCATGCTTTCACTTCGGTAAAAGTTTGCGTGCTTCGTCTTGTATACGATCCCACCATTCCAAGCCCCAAGATTACGGTAGGGGCAGCCATGCTCCAGTGCGGTGGAAACGGAGTTGGAAATAATGACCGCTATGACATCCTCGATTTCGACTTTTTCGACGATGACAGCCTGGTCGTTGTGTTTCGGGTGGATGGCGCGGCAGGTGCGTGTCTCGGGACACTACACTTGCGCAAGGCGATAAACTTAATCGCGATCCCGGGGAAAGGACCCACAACGGTCGCAACCGTCGGATTTTCCGATCTGTATTACCAGGAGCTGCAACCCATCGGTCCCACGGATGAGCTTTCACTGGAGCGGGTGATCGCACACGCCTTGGAAGAACGGAAAGTCGGCCAGGTATGAAATACGAGAAGAGATGGGAATCTTTCCGATTCCTGACGAGGCAACGTGCTTACAGATTGCTGCCGTCCTCATGCCGATCAGGCGATCGTATGTGCTGGCAGGGTGTATGAGCGGGGCGGTCTCACTGGCATTAAACGGGAGAGCTGGGCGTAGGGTGGCGTGCGTGCTGGACCGGGAAGAGGGTGTGCTGGAGGTGCTTGACATTGAGGGGGAAAGCGAGGACGATGAAGGGTGGGATGTAAGTGGGCGAGGTGGCAGTGAGGGGTGAGGCGCGGGATGGAATAGCGCGGGTCTGGAAAGGAAAGGAACGGAAGCAAAAAAAATGGAGAATTAAACGCGCCGGGCGCCTGGTACGCGGCTTTGGGGACGCGGTCCTCGTGTGTTCTGGTTCTCTTCAATCTGCGCTGCCATAAAAGATAAATAATTCGGGATATTCCCCCCGGCGTTGCCTGCTTTTCCCTCACCCTTCCTATGGCCCCAGCGACCCCCAAGGACGACTCTTCGTCCCGTGCCTCTGATACCGTCCTCAGGAAAAAGAAAAATGCAGACGCTCAGGCCGCCTTCAGAGCACGGCGCGCGAACTACATTGCCACGTTGGAGGAAACAGGTTCGAGCCCTCTTGCCTCTCCTTTCGCCATCCCGTCCTCATCCTTTCAACAAAAGTCACAAATTTGGAGGCCGTCGTCCTGCAGCTCCAAGATTCCTGTCGTGAGGCCCGCGCCGAAGCGAACGAGCTCCGCCAGGACAACTCTCGTCTGAGAAATGCGGGAAGGGAGCGAGAGAAATTCTGGCGAGCCTTGTGGCAGCAGACCAAAAAGGGGTCGGAATTGCAAGTGGACGAGTTCCCTCCCCTTCCGTCGTGTTTTGGGCCTATGCACCCTCAGATCACCGCTATCAACTCACAGATCAGCCCTGCCGTCGGCCCATACGCAGAGGATGCGCTTCATTACCCAACGGGCAACACGCCACCTTTCTCGGACGTCACCTATCCTGCGGGCACCCCTAGCGAACTTACTGCCCGTTCACCTTCCCTTCCCTACGCTCATGGCGACAACGAGTCGCATCGGCCACCCAATCAGTTCACACCTTATCCTTCCCCTCCCCGGAACCTCATGCGTGACGTTACCTGGCCCCCGCCAATAACTCTCACCGGCTCCTCTGGTGGCGACTCCGGTCACGCTGGGAGCAGTAGTTCTTCTCACTCACCAACCTTTGTAGAGTCACCTAGCGTGACCACTACCGACATTCCCTACATGGCCCGTTATCCGAACCACAGCTTCGATGACCAGAAGGTCCTGCCCTCTCCACTAGACTCGACATCCTACCTTCCCACCAGCCGTTCTCACTCTCCTTCATCAACCCGGCCATCGTCCTCATCTACATCTCTTACCTCTCCGTTTCAGTTTCACTTCAACGACGGACACGAAAAGGGCGATTTCGACTATCGACGACACCAGCATCCAGAGGTCACTCTGCACGGCGGAATCGCCGATGTCTCTCTACTTAGCCACGGTGCGGAAGGCATTCGCTTGAGACTTGGCACACGCCGGTCAGATTCTACAGCAGATCGGCCACTATTTTCACCACTTACTGGCTTATTAAAGTCGGACGTCACGACCGGTGACGGTGACGACGTCAAGTCGGATGTCGCACATTCCAAGCTGAGGCCTCGCAGAACGATGGCCCATGCAAACCGATCACCGTCTCCTGGAGGACCGCCATTATCTGGTACGCTTGCCGTCATCAAAGCTCAGGCTTTTGGCGCCTTGCGTCGAACACGCTCTCGCGCAAAGAAAGGAGCAGACAGTGCAGCAAAGGTTGCACTTGAGGCTTTGGAAGCCCGCGGAATCGGTATGGGCGTGAGCACTGGTTCAAAACGAGCCCGAGTCGATTACGACGAAGACGATGCAGACTAGGCTTCCTCGCACCCGCTCGTCCTCCACCATTCGTGTTGGTTGCCAAAGAAAGTACACCAAACACGATGTTGTCCTTTTATTGCTGTTGGCAAAGCACCGCGTACTTTGGAAAGATGAACATTGGGATCATATTGTATGTATATAGTGTGGTTTGCATACCCAGTTGTAAGTAGTATTTTTAGTTGCCATCCCGTTGTGTATGGCTGCACTTCTAGCACCCAGCGAAGCCGGCGGCATTGTTGTGTTTACGGCCAAGCACCCTTTCTTGATGAAACCCTGACCACGCTCCCGATATGCTCGCAGCGGCGCATGGGCGGTCAGAAACTTAACTGAAGGATTTGTCCAGAATGCACCGCGGCAGCGGCTTGGCCCTCGGCTGGACGCTGACGATCCCAACTTTTATGATTTAAGGGAAGGTTCCGTCGTTATTGCCGCTAACCACTGCGTGTGTTGCATAGGCAACGCATTTAGCCTCATCTTCTCGGTAACATCGTCGAGACGTCGAAGGATGGAGTCAACCTGCCATCGAGATGGCACACGCGTTGACGTGCGACATCCTCGATCTCAAGTTGCAGACCAATCACCGCACTCGACGCAAATCGGGTTCAAAGCATTTGGCATGTCAACTTTGGCGCGGGCGGCAAAATGGGGCAAACTTTTTTTTAAAAGGCTGATGTTGTTTGGAGGGCGGAGCGCCGAACGATTACAGTATTTGATCAGGTCGTTCGATGCGGCGCAAACGCCGGCATTCGACTATTGAGGCGGCGCCAGGCACACAAACGACATGACACCACGGGGCCGCCCGTCTAGGCCCTGGAGCTTGCGTGAACGAAAGCGAGAATCCATCAGCTGAGCTCGCCAGCCCCCTCCTCGAAGAAGGGAAGTCCTGTTGCCGCACACCCCACGCAGGGGCGAGTGTGCGGTGAGCCTTTCTGGGGGTGATGGGACGCGTCCCATTGCGGAGGAGCTGATCGACGAGGAGTAGGAGAAGTTAAAGGGGGTGCGAACGGAAATTAATCATCAAGTCATGGGGGCAGGATTCCCGCAAACCAAAACCAAACCGAGCGTGGAGGGGTCGAAAACGCGAAATGCACGAGGTCTGAGCCGGAGGGCATGGCTTCGATGCGGCCCACGGCGACGAGGCCAGCACACCAAGGATGACTAATGGCTCCATATGCGTCAATAACATGCCTAGAAGCATGGGACAGACAGGGCGCGAACGGGTGCGCTGGTAAAGAATTTCCCACTGGGTGGAGGTAAGTAGGACATAGTAACGACCAAACTTGGCGTTCGTTGCGTTCATTTAGGCATTTCAACTTCTCCAATCCTCCTGCAGAACAATAAAAATTAAAATAAAATAAAAGGGGACCCCAAAAATTAAAAGAGCACGAGCTTACGATAATCGTGTCTTCCCGTATCGTCGGTTCTGGAGCAAGACGAGTTGTCCTTGCCTCTTCCAGGCGGGCGGCGAGCCGTCCTGAATTAGGATTGGCGGCGCTGACGCCTCGCTTGCTTTCCTGAGCGTCGGGTGGAGGGAAGGAAAGAAGGGTTTCAGTCAGTCCGAGTGCGCTCGTCGGCGACGAGCAAAAGGAGATGGAGATGGAGGGACGGGTCCTATAATCACGAAGGGGACTTACTGCTTTCATCCTCTCTTCAGCAGCTGCGGCGAGTTGGGATCGGCGGGTGTCGGCGGTCTGCGGATGACGCTGACGCTGCCTGTCAGCGTTAGCGAGGCCTGGTGTTGACGGGTGCGAGGGCGAGGCAAGGGTGTGTCCTCCTGAAAGGTGCGACGACTTGGAACAGATCGTTCCCATCTCGCTGTTCTACTCTCTGCTGAGAAATCGAGCGGGCGCCTTGGTCGTGCGGCGGATGATGTATTATATTCTGCAAGTGCGCGATATCGGAACCGGTAAACCGGCTCGTCCCGCACGGCTGCAGTTGCAGGTTTACAAGTGGAGGTCCAATGTCTGGTAAGTAAGTTACAAGGGATCTGATGGCCGAGAATGCTAATCATCGCCTCGCGAACGGTCATCCGTGCCATCGGAAACTACGACATAATTCGCTCGTTCCCCCGACCGTGCAGAACCCGACCACCGCGTTCTCAGGCCAACGTCGTCCTCGAATCGCCCTGGTATCCATGCCTGAGGCGCACAAAATGAAGTGATAATATGGTTGAGACGGGGGTACGTTATCTCCAACTCCATCGAGAGTGTGTTACACGCACCTGCCACCACTTGCGGCCGCCTGTGTTCCACGGCAAGCTCGTATCTAAACCCGCTTTGACCATCCTCCCTTTAATTCCGGCGCCAAGCAGGAGACCAAAGACAGTTAGAAGGAATAGGGTGACCACGAGTTGGTCCCGGGGCGAGTCGCGTTCTGCGAGTGCCAACATGATATCAGTGAGCTGTGCCTGAGTTGTATTCGAGTTGCACCCACGGAAGCAGCGCGCCTCTACGTCACCCTCTTTACCAGTGGCCGTATCTGGGTCCGTGTCGCCCAGAGAAGCCCCGGCGCAGATGGGTAGGTTCTGGTTCAGACACCATTGCTTCGTACAAGATAGGCATGGCTTGGATGGGTTGTCTGGAGTGTCAAGGCGGAGGATGGCGGACTTGGTCCCAAAGCATATGCCTGTCATTTTGGGTCAGAATTGGCGCATGGGACAGTCTTCCGTGGTTAGTGTAGATTGAGTTTGAGACAACTACCGACATTTGCAGAAACTCGTAGCCTCCCACTTATTGGCGAGCGCGGTTGTCGGGAGCTAGCATCCCCTTATGAGCATTGTACAAGTCGAGAACGACGACCCGTACCAAACAGATTGAGAAGAAGAGGAGGAAGGAGTATGTGATTGTCAGACGATGCCTTGCTATCATGACGGTTGAAGAGAGCGCGATAGGGATAGGCACACGCGCTCCAGACTCGACGCGTCCACCGCTCTCAACTCTGGCCACGCCCTGAATGTCCGCCGAATATGAAGATGTCCTCACAAACCAGCCAGTCGTCATAGACAATGTCCGCACGCCGACCGATTATCTCCCAATCCTCCTTCAAGTACTCACTCCCCCTTTCCCTTCATTTCTTTTAGGGCTCCGGAACCATCAAGGCCGGATTCGCTGGCCAGGATCATCCAAAATGCTTTTTCCCTTCATAGTGCGTCCCCTTCTCTGATCGTGTGTTCACACGTACCCTATTCCCTATCCCCCGTCCTTAGCGTCGGGCGGCCAAAGCATGTTCGGGTCATGGCAGGTGCTCTCGAAGGAGATGTTTTCATAGGCAGGAAAGCACAAGAATTCAGGGGTCTGCTAAAGATCAAATATCCTATGGAACACGGCATCGTGACCGACTGGGACGATATGGAGCGCATATGGAATTGGGTTTACGCGGAAGAGTTGGGGACGCTCAGCGAAGAGGTGCGCAACTATACCCAAAGCTTCTCTGGGCCCTCTGGACAGTCTGCTTTGATGACCGACTCGCGTTGGCTTTCTTTGCGATGATCCATGCAGCATCCGGTGCTCCTCACCGAGGCACCGTTAAATCCACGAACGAACCGAGAATCTGCAGCGCAAATATTCTTCGATACGTTCAACGTTCCCGCTCTCTACATATCCGTCCAAGCCGTCTTATCTCTGTAAGCCGCCAACTTCCCCTCCTATTCCCTCACGCGCCCCAGTCCTCTCTCTCTCTCTCTCTCTCTCTCTAAAGCGTCGCGCAGATACGCGTCCGGTCGAACGACCGGCATCGTTCTGGATTCCGGTGACGGCGTGACACACGCAGTGCCGGTCTTTGAAGGCTTCTCCATGCCACACGCCATTCGCAGGGTAGATGTCGCAGGGAGGTGCGTCGTGGCCGATTTTCCCAACGTGCTCTGAACGGTACCCGTAACCGGGCCTCAGGGACGTCACGGAGCACCTTCAACTGCTGCTTCGAAAGTCCGGACACCATCTCCACACCACAGCCGAGCGGGAGGTTGTGCGCGCTATCAAGGAGAAGAATTGCTATGTCGCACTGAATCCCCACAAAGAAGAGAAGGAGACGGCCGGCCGCACAGAAACGTTTCGACTACCAGATGGAAACACTATCGCGGTATGGTTCTGACCAAAAGTGCAACGCAGGGCGCCATCTAACCTCCGCTGTCTGTGGACTAGCTGGGATCCGAACGATTCCGCGCGCCAGAGATTCTTTTCAACCCGGAGATCATCGGCCTCGAAGATGCAGGCGTTCACCAAGTTGTGATCGATTCCATCAATCGCGTAGATATGGACCTGCGGAAAAGTCTGTACTCCAACATAGTTCTCAGTGGGGGAACCACGCTTTGCACTGGTGTGTTGGAAGCGGACCATCTATTATTCGCGCCACTAATTGGAGTAGGCTATGGTGACCGGCTTCTAAACGAGGTCAAGAGAATGAAAGAGGGGAAAATCAAGATTTACGCACCGCCAGAGCGAAAATACTCTACGTGGATTGGCGGGTCCATCCTTGCAGGGTTAAACACATTCAAAAAGGTGTGTCTTGCTCGGGATATCTTGCTCGCTCTCTAATTCGGCCTCAGATGTGGGTATCAGCGGAAGAGTATCAAGAAGATCCAGACATCATTCATAAGAAATTTGGATTTTGATGTTTGGCTCCTACCATCTACTCTTACCTAGGTGCGGTGTAATGGCGAGACACGATGATACCCACTCATATTCACAGCTGTCCTATTATGTGTATGTACCGAAGGCCCAGCATCATGTCATAGAAGCGTTCCCATCGGTCCATATGTGTATATTCATGGTGGTGTAAGAAGGATACCCATTGACATGACGATGAGAAAAGGTTGACATGCAGTACAAAAACAATCGTGGAAGTCCCATCGGCAGGACAGTAATGTTTACTTCCCCTTCTTTTGAGGCTCCGCAGCCTTGATCTTTTTGGTTCCACGGAACTGAGAGGAAGGAGAAGTTGTAAGCGCGCGCATTCACAGTGACGAATGTAAGCAACGTACTTTCTTTGCGCGATTCTTGCGCTCCTTGCGTAATTTACGGGAAGCCTTCTCCACCTTGGTCTCAAGTCCAGCCTACACGACGAAAAACATACTCGTGAGCAAAAGATGCGGACTAGTTGGGACAGGGAGCGAGCCACTCACCCGCACCAAGCGGTATCTGGGCTCGAACTTCCTCTGCGACGCCTCGCTGTCGTAAATCAACGCAAAGCCCGTGCTCCGTCCACCACCAAAGTGCGTCTTGAATCCAAACACGACAATGCGGGCCTTGTCCGCCTTGTAGATCGCAGCGAGCTTTTCGGATACCTCGGACCTGGAGATCGGCGGTCGCAAGGGGTGGAGGACGTCGACTATGAACTGAAGGCGGGAGAGGAGGCGGTTTGTGGTGAATTTACGGGTGCGGATGGTGACAGGTGCCGAATTATCCTACAGAAAAAGATGTGTGCGTGAGTCCGTGCGTCGTACGTACGAACGTGTAGGCATCATCATCATCCAGACGCGGGTGAATCCATCCAGCATATTCGACGCGTTTTTCACCATGACCCGACACACACCCACGCCTCTATGACCTGCATGAGCTCCACTGAACGGTACTCACTGCCATGGTGTCGTCCTGCGATGCGCTATCTTGTCGATTTTGAGGAGGCTTGCGAGCGGGCGACGCACCGTTGTTTGGTTAGTAGTACAAATGCGGAAACTGACATTCGTAATCAAAGTCCGCTCGGAAATAGCCGCATCAAAGCTCCGGAATGCAGCGGCAGGAGGCGCGGAGCTTGCGCCAATTGCCGCTCGCATATCCGTGCAAGTCGGTAACGACCATCTACTGTCACCACTCCACTTGTTGCACCGTGCACACCGTCCTATACCATGAGCCTGAACGCGAGCTCATTCGCACCATACGTAAGCTCTCATTCGAGCGCGAAGCGCGACTCACTCGCTCACCACTTCCCTCGGATTCCTCCCGCTGGCTCTCGCTCTCTACCTTGTGTGTCCCCGAAACAAGGCCCCTCCCCCCGACGATCCGGGCCACCCATCTCAGCCACCCTCGACGTCCCGCTTTGCCCGTCCATGGTTCCCAACTCCGCCATCTACCCGGGAGGTGACGTCCTACCAATCGGGTGGCATCCCAACCTGGGACACGGCCATCGGAGGTGGCTCCGGCGCAGACGAGGAGGTAGAGGCCCAGATCCAGAACCAATGGCAGACGCGCCACGGCATGCGCGTCGATCTCCTCGCCGCGTGGGCCTACGTCCTAGGACCGGTTTCCGGTGCGCGCTACGTTCTCCCTTTTTCTACGCTCGCCGTTCGATAAAACCGAACCCACACAATAGCGTTTTTTCTCCTCGTCGTGGAGACTCACAACGACTTTATCCGATTTCACGGTGTGCCAATTCGGACATGCCTTCCCGTGCCGCTCAACTCAATTACATGTAGCGTACCAGTCGGCGCTACTGACTACTCCTCTTATACTTTTGAGAATACTTGCATCACTCTCGCGGCTATCACCCTTTTTGCGGACTAGTCTTACACTACTCCTCCTTTCTTCCATAGGATTTATGGCGTATGTCTCCTCCGACTGATCAAAAACGTTGTGCTGATGGCGCTTTAGTTTCCGGGCCCACACTGATGCTTCCCGCAACGGACTATCAAGATTTCATGTACCATACATCGGGCTACTGGCCGAGCGATGGCTTGACGAAGAATAGTTGGTGCATGGACTTTTCTCGACTTGACGAGCGTAGGCAAGCGGTGGGCAGCAGCCCGTCCTACAAGCGGCCTCCAGACAATTTCTATAGGCCATGGTGGTCAAGACGGGATTAGAAACAGCGGTTTTACATTGAGTCCCGCCATAGCAATGCAATAATAATACAAAACGAATTACACATCAATAGGGCTACATGAACACGTGCCTGCGTGAAGTACAATGGGTACGAGGACGTCAATGAGATTAGTGTGAAGAGCGTAAAACGGCTCCTTTTCCAAGGCAAATGCCGGCCACATCTATACCTGACTTGCATGCCATCAGGCTATACTCCCCAACGAGCGCCTTGAGGGAAGGCTTGCAATCCTCGATGATGGCGTCTGTGAGATTCTCCACGGCATCAAGTATCTCGTCCAGAATGCACTTGATGTCGTACACGACTGATGAGAATCAATTAATAAGATAAATGGAGTCGTATAAAGCGGTGAAAGCGGTGACGTACTCGGCCCAAGAACGAGACACGAGTGCGGTACGAGGTCACATATGTTGATGATATAGAGGAGTACTTGCTTGCCGAGGTTGGTCATGTCCTTGACAGGTTTTTCAATGGGGTCGTCTTTATCGTAGTGCGCCAGACCTTTCTGAGCACCTAGTTGACGGAGTGTCGTCGTAAATCCCTGCGAGTTAGTGTAGAAGGCTGTGAGCTGAGAGGCACATTTCTTTTCATAGTATTTGTTTGTGTCCTGCCTTGAAGCCGGAGCCTGAGAAGAATACATCTCTATGCGCGCAGATCTTAGTGTATCGTTGTCGAAAGGGGATGGGATGCTCACTGAGCATTTCGGCGTTGTCATACGCCCCCAAGTAGTATTTATTGAGGATGTCGATATCTTGCACAGTAGAATCAATGTTGATGTCGCCACTCCGACCATATGCGCGCGCAGGTACATGTGACTCAGTAAAATGAGTGTGATTATAGGAATCATTGGCAGGGCTTGCATGTGACGCGTGGGTTACACCGGACTTGGCTTTAGAATTTTTGGACTTGAGCACACGGACTGAACGCTCTTTGACATGGGGCATAACCATGGACCGGGACAATGAAGAGCGTGAAGTGGGCCTGGCAAGAGCGGGTGACAGTAAAACTCGTGGGAACGCTATCAAAGCGACAGAGGCGGCGTGCATAGCGATGAGGAGAATTTGATAGAGGGGGGCCATATTATATGGAGAACTCCGAGTTGCCTGTAGACTGCGGGATGGAGAAACTACGCGTCAAGCGCTAGCGAGAAAGCAGACGAACCGAGGAGTGGGCGGGTGAGAGTTAAGAAGATGGAATGTGAACAGGCGGAAACGGCTTTAAAAGCACACCAGCTGTATTTGTCTAGTCGACCAAATAAACACTACGCTCAGCGCGTCTTGTCAGGTGACTAACAACAGTAACATCGCGCACACGCCCGAGACCCAAATACCGACCAATGAAAAACGACTTTACAAGCCCGTATGATAAATATAAAATAGTCAAAGAAGGAACATTCCGAGTACGTCGGTCACTAGACAGCTTTCGGAATTGTAGGTATGAAGGGTATAACACGTTCCTAACCGGAGCAAACGAGGAAAAATTTGTTAGCAAATGTATGGACCCAATACCATCCACTTAGTAGAATGGGTACAGGTTCTGCTGGCTCCGCTTCTTTCGGTGGCTGTTGCCGTAGCGGTGAGAGGGTTGCGGGGGTGCGACTACTGGTTGACAACTGTGGGCGTCATTGTTCCATGACCACCCAGAGGGGCATTGCGGAGAAGGATAGCTGGGGGTGGAAGGGAGACAGCATCCGTAGTTATCGGCCCAGTACCACCCAGACTGTGGGCATCTCGAACCGGTGGGGGGATGGGGGGGATTCTCATAACCGCCCTGAGGAATACAGCTATTCACATGGTAATACCTAGACAGAGACGACGTTTAGAGGGCTGGGAACGGAGTCAGACGAGGGGTGCCCTCACCAGAATTGACTTTCATCCTCGCAGCCAGGATAGTTATTTCCATGGTTGTTTGATTGGCCAGGATAGCCATTTTCATGATTGTAAGAGTTACCAGGATTGCCATTTTCATGGTTGTACGAGTCACCAGGATTGCCGTGGTTGTAGGAGTTACCAGGATTGCCATTTTCATGGTTGTACGAGTCACCGTGATTGCCGTGGTTGTAGGAGTTACCAGGATTGCCATTTTCATGATTGTACGAGTCACCGGGATTGCCGTGGTTGTAGGAGTTACCAGGATTGCCGTTTTCATGGTTGTACGAGTCACCGGGATTGCCATGGTTGTAGGAGTCACCGGAATTGTGGTTGTTAGAGTCACTGGGACGATCATTTCCGGGGCGATAATAATCGTTACTGTTAGGGTGGCTATTTCCGGAGTTGTGTTGGGTAGTGGGCGCAGAGCAGGAGTGAGCATTCTCGTTCCAAGAATGGCCACTCTGGCAAGTCGGGGAAGAGTTGCCCGAGTGAGGGGGGGAAGTTGGGAGGCAGCAAGTCTTGTCTGTCGGAGAAGGTAAGAAAAATATTGGGACAAGTCGAGCTAGTGCAAGAACTTACCGTTATCCCAGTACCACTCCGAGGGGCAACTTTTCCCGTGACTGAAGTGGGAGCAAAAGATCAATAACGGTCACATCACCAATAGACTATCGACTGACGGAGGATTAGATTGCCCTTGGGGAGGCGTCGTGGGGAGACAGGTATTCTTTTTGTCGTACCAAAATTGATTCGACTTGCAATTCTTGTCGTTAGCCAAGACGGCAGGGAGAAGCGAGACAAGAATAGCCAGTGGAACGATAAAGCGATTAACGAGCGTCATCGTGAAAAGAATGGAAGGGGAGAGACAAGAGGGACAGATGGAATGCAAAAGCAAAGAACGAGATGAGGATTTTTCTGGACAGCGTTCATTTTATAAGGCGGGCGTCGGCATGGCATATTTTAGACGCAGGTACCCATGGTTGACAGCTTGGCGTCACTTGGCACATTCAAAGATAAGGCACAAGAGTTGTCGTACGTCAGGTCTGATGGATACGGTACGGCGCCAGGCACTAATACCATGGAGCAGTAACTTGAAGGGCGCCCAGGCGCAACAAGCCTCCTCGTAGCCCTGGGTTGTACCTGCTCCAGCTAAGAAAGAGCCACCAAGTCAGGAAAAGAGAAAGCTCTTTTTTCTCGAACGCACACGATAGAGCAAGTCAGTATGCAAGAATAGAGGAAAGTGAGGTCGGGGTCGTGCCTTGAAATGAGGCGCCCAGTGTTGCTGCATTTTCCCACCGTCGTCCATTTAGGCGAACGGCCGCGCAATTTGCCCTTCACGGGCCCCGGTGTCGCCAACGAGATGCGTCCATTGACAGAGGACGAAAGCAAGGCAGTCTTCGAAAAGCTCGCAAACTACATCGTAAGTAGATACCAGCTTCTCCAGTCCTACAGTGATATTTACAGGGGCAAAGGGAAAAAACCTCGTGCATCTGGTAGACAGACAAGACGAAGCTCATTGCTTTCGCTTGCACAAGGGTCGCGTTTATTATGTTTCTGAGGCATCAATGCGACTTGGCATTTCAGTTGCCCGGTCGAACCTTCTCAGTCTTGGCACTTGCCTAGGAAAGTTTAGCAAGTCGGGGAAGTTTAAACTTCACATAACCGCTCTGGATTACCTCGCACAGTATGCAAAATATAAAGTAAGTTTCGAGCCAACGCCCGTATACCTTCATACAAAACGGTCATGTTCAGGTGTGGGTTAAACCGAACGGCGAGATGCCTTTTCTGTACGGCAATCACGTTCTGAAGGCTCATCTGGGCCGCGTTACCGAGGACACACCCGAGCATCAGGGCGTCGTTGTGTTCAGCATGAATGACACCCCATTAGTAACTAGCTTCAAATTCTACAGTCCGCTGTTTTTTGATGCACGTTCGTACGTACAGGGATTCGGAGTCACGGCCAGATCGACAGGTGACACACGAAAATTGGACCCGACGGCTATCGTCGTGTTCCACCAGGCGTACGTACTCGCGAACGCTCTCTCCCATTCTCTATCTTACTCGCCACTTTGCATGCTTCAGGGATGTCGGGGAGTACCTTCGTGACGAGGTAAAATAAAAGAATGACACTCCTTGATTATCCGCTAACTTAATCCCGTTAATGCAGGATACATTATTCTGATTTGATCACCGCTTACGCTTACGAGTGGTCCTGGCCCTGTCGTAGTTACTGCATTCGATTACGTAATTGTGATTTGAAGCGACGCGCGCGCTCTCGTCTGCCATAGCCTTGCGATGACAACTAGCGAAGAACAAGACCTCGCTCAAAAGTGGATAGACCTCCCAAACGACGAGCTAGATGCCTCCACTATCAACAACGTTCTCGGTGCCATGTTAGATGACCTTTGGGTTGTAACAGCCGTTTCGGACAGAATCGTCGATAACCCGACCACACTATACGACCTCGTCCGAGTAGCAATCCAGAGGTCTGAAGGCACACTAGAACGATTGCGATACTCATTCCCCTTGCAAGACTGCCCAGATGGTGGTCAGGATTCGTCATCTGTCGATGCCGACGACGACTTGGTGTCCTACTTTCGTGAGAACCCGTCCGACGCTCGAATATGCCTGCTTCGATCAATTCTCTTGGACAGAAAAGATAGAGTCGATACATTCGTGGAGATGTTCGGCAAAACTGTCTCAGCGGAGGGTGGATCAGAGTCCCCGGCGGATTGGGATGACGACCCTTGGCTCGACACTGGAGACGCAGAAACCGATCAACCACCATCCGAATCAGCTCCTCTATTACCTCTATCCACCCTCCTCTCACAGAGTCTTGTAGACTCGGCCCGTCTACTTGCCGCAAGAGAATCGTTGACCCCCCTCCAAATCTTACTCAAGCGACACGGCACGTCCATCTGGCCTTTCCGATTCACCATCCTTGAGTGCATTCCTGCGCACGTCTCTCCTTCGTATTATCAGGAAGTCCTACCCGGGCTTGATCTCTCTCGAGAGGAGGAGTACCGATCACCTGCAGAAACCTGGAGAACGAAGCTGGATTGGACCGAATATGCAGGCGTGCAAGTCGCACTAAGTACCGCCGGCTACCGCGCTCCCCAGAGCCAACACCTCTCGACACCCTCCGCAGACGGAGCTCCCCTTCCATTGTCCTCTCAGGATCTCACCTCCTGGTATCGACAACGAATCCAATCCATCCTCGATTCGACTGGAATGGTGGACGTCGCCCTTTCGATGGCGCAGCACGCGACCTCACAGGGCATTGCCGGGCTCGATGAACTCGGAGAAGAGCTGAGTCTTCTCTCTCGGCTTGTCTACGATGCTCAGGCTGCCGCTGAGGATGGACCCGAGGATGATTGGACTCTCGATCAGTGGAAGAGCATGGATTCGCTATCTGTCGTTCGCGCGATGCTGTCCCTTTCCACTCCTGAAACCTTAGTCGCCGATATCCGGAAGTTTGTTCTACCGTACCTCCTTGTGTTAGAATCCCGCGCAGAACGGGCCGGCGATCCCAATTCCAACTGCTCATTGCAGCTGCTTAACGACTTCATTCTGGGAGCTCCACTAGAGATGGTTGCTCGCATTTTTGAAGAGTCCAAACCCACCCTACCGTCGGGCCAGCGATTGATTGCTGATAGCGAAGACATGGCACGACTTGCCCTCGCCTGCTTGTATGGCAGCGACAGTATCGATGAGTGGCATATCATGAGCCGAATCTTTGAGTGTCTTCCGGCTTGGAACGGTGCCTCCGGTGATGAGAATTCTGATGCTGTAGAAATGACAGTCACGTCATTAGCAACGTATGTCACACCAACGACAACCCGGCCTAAATGCACGCCCTCAGACCTCTTCCTGTTCTTCCGGCCTTTACCACTACCCTCTTTATCTCGTGCCTTGGACGTCCTGGATGCGCACCTTGAGTCGGGGGAGATTCTCTCGAGATGGGATACCCCCGCTCCCCTGCGCTGGTTCCTACAAAGCAGCAACGACAAGAATAACCAACGCGCACGAGCCGTCCGTATGGCCCGGCGTATTGGCGCTAATCATGCAATGCACAGCCAGGACGACTGGGAGCGGCTCTTGGAAGATATGTTGAAGTTATGCCGCTCCAATGACAATGGCCAACAGAGTGCTTTTGGCCTTCTATCAAGAACGGAAATTCTCAGCATCTTTCTTAATGGTCTTCTCAGCACAGGGCGCAAGTTTTCTTTTCCTTTTCATTCTCTGGCTTTTGAATGACTTTGTTTTCTTTCAGAGTTGAACATTGCCAAGAATTTGCTACGGTCGAAAAAGTCTGGACTGTCCTTGGACGATCCGGCAGTCGAGGAAATCTGTTTGACTTCTTCCAGAGAATTTTATGACAATGCCAGTTCAGGGAACTACAAATTCGGCGATATGAAGCTCGCTTTCGACTGGTGCGTAAGATGTGTTTGTCCCTTCGGGACGTGCCTGACCTCCCTCAGCCTATCGATTCCACCACGCTCCGAAACGATCATTCGTGAACAAGAATTTATCGAGGCCACTTCTCGCATCACGTCGTTCAATGTGGAGTCACGCCCGGGTGTCCCTTTATCCCCTATCGAAATCCGTCTCACGAAGGACCGCTTGTCCCTGGTCTCTCGCGTCCTGTCGAGCAACAGTGACGCATACAAATACAAAGAGGTCATCCTCGAGCTCGTCGACAAGCTCGGCTTTCGAGGTGACGCGGTTCCCCGCGTGAAAGCCTTGGCGATGATCGCGGACACCGCCCTCCAAACAGAGGATTTTGCGCAGGCCTTCGCGACCAGCGAGACCATGATCAATACGGTATCGCAGCTCTGCTCGTCGCCAGACGTCTCGCAAGCAGAGCTCAACGACGCCAAGGAAGTCTGCTGGGTGTCCTGCTTCCAACTCGGACGCCAAACCGAGTTCCCCGACGTGCCGAAAAAACTCCGCCTCTTGGGCCACGCGCTCGAATTTTGTCCCGCCGACCGACTGCCCGAGATCCTCGCCGCCTGGCGCAAACTCGAAAGGGAAGACATTGCCCAGCACGCCGAGGGCGAGGACGGACGGGGACTCTCCTCTGGCCGACACGGTTCTGGCTTCTCTGCCGCCTCGGCCGCCTCTCGGTCATCACGTCAGGCGGGTGCCCTCGCGCCGTCCCTCGCATCCAGGTTGCAGAACATACACCTCCCCGCGTCTCCACTCGTAATGGCGGACGGCGCGGCGATCGCGGGCACCTTCAGCCGCGTCGCTTCGAAATTCCCCTTCTCCAAGAGCCGCCCGCAAGCCCATCGCTCCCAGTCCCCCGAGGGCGACGGCCAACAACGCCACGCTCGCGGAGAAGATGCCAGCTGGCCGTCGTTGGATCGAGAAGAAGTCTCTGCGCAGGCATCGAGGGCGTTACAGAGGGGGATCGGATGGCTCATAGGCGCAGATGAATGATTGGATTCCTAGGGTCATATTTTCTATTGTGAAGCCGCACAATTTGCATACTGTAATTGGCATTAGCAATATCATGGAAGTGCTTTTGATAAGGTTCCAAGTCCATTTTGTCATGGAATGGAACCAACTCATATATCAGTTTGCATGGATACAAACGACAGGGCCCATATCCATACGAATGGAGAGACAGAGTACTCCAGTACATCACAATAACGAGCAAAACCCCCGACCCGAGTTGGAGTACAGACTTTCTCAAAAAAAAAAAAGGGGGGGGTGGGTGGACAATACAAACGAAAGATATCCCCGTTACAAAACAAATAGAAGAAAAACAGATGGTTTGCTGTCGCGTAAGACAGTATCAAGGGAAATTGACAAAAGACAACATCAAAAAAATAGTGATAAGATTAGGGTAGAGTGGAGGGAACGGGAGGGGGGGGAGCGTAAGCCACGTCCGAAAAAAATAAGTAGGGCTGAAAATCAACCAAAAAACAAGTCAGGTGGCCGCACCAAAGCGCGTACCTACACCAGTACGCGCCCTTGGACGGTCAACGACACCAGGTCGCGGACCCGTAAAGCTCGGAGTTTCTGCCACGCCTTGGTCCTGCTCATCGGAGCGACCGCAAAGGAGACAGCGCTCCCCACGCAACTCCTTGAGCCGCAGGTCGTCGATCTCGGCGCGCAAATCACGGACCTGCCCTTCAAGCTCCCATATTTGATGCTGCCACGCTTTGCGGGTGCCCTTCATCTGCTCCTGTAGTTGCTGAATGATCGCGTAGGGATCATCCTCGGCTGCGAGCCTCTTCTCGTCTGAGGAGCGTTGCGTAGAGGCTGAGTTCAGAGTCGACCTACCACTGCTGGTAGTGGTAGTGGCATCCGAACTATCTGTTTGCGCTGTCGGAGGAGAATCGACGGACACAATATGATCGGCAAAGTGGGCGCTGAAGAGGGTGGACATGGGGCGCAAGCTAAGTCCCGAGAACGTCGTAGTCGAAGGCGGTGCGCTGGCAGGCGAAAGCCTCAGGTCCAGGTTGACACCTGAAGCCAGGCGTGCGCCCTCGACTGTAGGACGCGCGCTCTGCGTACCATTCGGACGGCCACTGGGAGGAGAGTCTTGTGTACAAATGGACAGGGCAGGGATGTATCGCTTGATGCCCCCCTGATCCCAAAGTTCCTCAGCTGAGTCGCTTTCTCCGTCATCACCCTTGACAATGCCATCGAGCTGAAGGGGGCTCTGAGAAATTAACGAGGGGGAAAGGGAGGGCACCGGCACACGGGCACTAGAGGGTTTCGGAGTGCGCAGAATGGAAGGAGGGGGGACAGAGGGTACAGGTGTTGAAGAGGGTGTGGTTGGCTTGTCCTTATCCTTCCCATTGAAGAGCCTCATGAATCCCGATTTCTTCTGCTTCAAAGTGCGAGGAAGTGAACCAGTAGGGTGAACTGATGCCGCTTGAGAGTCGTCAGAGCCCGAGGGAGGGAGAGGTACGGGATTACTAATGGCTAGATCAGCCTTGGTTTTGGGACCTGCACTTGCTGTGCGAGAACGCAACCTCCCCGTACCACCAGAAAGCGCAGTCGGATTATTGCGTGATGGAGGCTCCGTCTGAAGGAAATGGGAGTCGTTTGTGACCTGGGTTTGCGTCCGAGAGCGTTCTCTCGCTTGCGCTTGTGCTTCCTGCAGGGATATCAAATTGAATGTAGGGGAGACGGTGAGTTCTGTCCAGCCTGGAACGTGATTAGGTAACGTCGGTTGTGAACCGGGTTTCAACCCCTGCCCCTGGCCAGACATCGCGGGCAAAGGATTGGAGATGGCCTTTCCCTGAACGCTATTAACCACTTTCTTCAGGAGCACATCCGCGTGATAATCTGCAATGGAAGATATTGACGAGTCGGGCGTCAAGGTGGACGAGCTCTGAGAAACACCTGATTCCGACACGGAGGCAATGGAATCGCTAGGAACAACCATCCGTCTCAGGCTGGATGATGGGTGGAAAGGACTAGTTGTGTGCACAGGACCTGCATCGTATGCCAAGTCGGGATTTGCATATGGATGAACGAAATCAGGACGGCCCCGAAATGATAGAGGAGACGTTGGTCGAGACCCATCCGTAACGTCAGTCGGACTTAGGATGCTTGAGTACATAGATGGATTTGGCGACGTCGACCGCGTTGGGCCCGGAGAAGAAGGATACGTGGAACCAAGAACCGAGCCTGGACTGACCGGTGCTGGTAGCGGCGGTGGAGGAATCGAGGTGTCTGGAACTGCTGTGTGGGATACAGTTCTCGAACGACCGCGAGAGAAAATCAACCCTGGTCGCGAAGGTCGCGAGGACGACGTGGCCAGCTGCGTGGCGGACGCAGGGGTCTGAGGTTGCGCGCTGGAAGCGAATGAGAAACTTCTGACCCCCAAAATTGGCTTTATGGATACTCACTGAGAATTAGTGTGTGCTGCTATCTGGCTATCGAGAGAAACTTTCTCTTTGCCATTTGTAGATTCAAGGCTTGGTTGTACCGCCGACGTAGGTTTGGGATTTGCGGTCCTACCAAAGCTCTTCATAAATCCGTCCCCGCGGGTTTTACTTCTACTCCGCTTCGTAACAAAAGAGCGGGCATCGTCTTCCTGCTCTGCTCCTTCTTTGATGGTATCTTCTGTCTCCCAGGGAGCAGGGGAGTGGAAACGCATCGTCGGACCAAGGAAACTCATCCGAGGTTCTGGCTCTTCGTCTTCAAGGCGTATTGACTCGGGGGAGGTACTCCGTTCTAGACGGGCTTCTGGGGTTGGACCTACGGTATCGGTATCCAGGCCGTGCGTATCGGTGGGAGAACTAGCGAGTGACCTCACTGAGTCGAAAGCAGGGCGTGCATATTGAGGGGAATAGCGAAGTCAAATTGCGGGGGACTGGAGTCCAAATGTGGCGGACGGGGAGAAAAATGAGAGTGGCTGTAGATAGACGGTGAATCGGAGAACTCTGTGAGAGAAGGGAATCTAGTGTGGTGGATGTCCGCGCGGGCTGCTCGCTGATCCAGAAGGCGACGAAGATTGTCCTCCGGTACAGGCGAGGGCGAGTTCATCATTGGAAAGGACCAACTCTCCCCTCGGCCGGCTCGCACCCCCCGCGCCGTCGCTCGTTCGCCTCGCTCGGTTCACAGGTCCCCGTCCGTACCACTCCTCGTTCTTACCTTCAATCATAGTCCTCCGCACATCGCGCATCTTTCTCATTGCGGTAAGCCATCGGCCCATCTTTCTCCGCCAATATTAATTCCCATGGCGTAGGTAATAGTTTATCAGGTACACTAAGAATCAATCAACAAGGCGCCTGGGGTAACTCCACTCGCGGCAAGAGAAGGCTCCTTTTTATGGCATTGGTGACCTGCTGAACACGAGGTGAGCCGTTTTTCCTGCGCGGGGACGACGCTTGACGCTCAAGCGATCCCATCACCGCGCACAATCGCTTAAACTCCGCCATCCAAAGTCAAGCATGGACCAGCAAGACCCATCCATTCCAATTGCAGCCTCATCTAATGGCAGACTCTCAGGAAAATCTTGGAAGCATCAAAAGAGCGCTACAGCGTGCGTGGTACATCCCCCGTGTTCGCGCCCGTTATTTCCCCACCACCAATCCTATAATTAGTCGATCCCACCTTCAACCAGCTCTCAAATCGAACAGCTTCGACGATAGGATGGAGAGGGCCAGCAAAGCCCAGGCCATAAAAAAACTGCAGGCGGAGCTCAAGGAGGAGAAAGAGGCTGAATTTCGTCGGTGAGGCTCCACCATTCGTACTTCTACCTGGCATCCCTCCGACCGTGCGTGGGTTTCCGGCAGGAGACGCGAGGTGACCCTGGAACGAAGAAAAGCCGCGGAGGAGAGGAAGCGAGCGGAGGAGCTCAAATCTCAAGTACGTGGCTTATCATTACTCTTGCGCTGGCGGCTCAATACGTCTCTTGCGGCTCAGCTTGGTGCCAGAAAAGCCGCCCGACTACGACGGAAGGCTGGCCGTTCGAAGAAGGTCGCACACTGACCCTGATACAATCTACGTTTCGGATGGCATCCGATTTGATGCCGATTATTGTCCGCATCCTCGCCTCGGCCGCCGCTCAACCCCGTGGAACACTTGTACATCAGTGATCGCGCGAAAGGAACCCCGTGTCCAACAAGTAGTGTACGAAACGAAACAAGTAGTATATGAAGCAAGCGCTCGCACTCCCTTACACCTCCCAGGTTGTATCGGCCTCGCCTTTGATAAATGACTTATCAAGCCCAACAATAACGCTCTCGCAGAGTGGGCATGCGCTCGCGAGAATGTCCTCCAACTCTGATCTCAACTTTTCACGTCGCTTTGCCACCCCAGCCTCAACTAGTGCACTCTTCTGCCCGCCACCGATGCCTGGTATCCACCCCGCAGGCGACGTTATGACCGTCACGAGGGCATCTGGTATGACGAGGTCACGCAGGCGATCGCCCGCCGAAAGTAGGTTGCGCCCTATGGTGTTAGCTTGACGACTTCCATTCTGCGTCTGCGTTGCGAGGTTTTGAGAAAGCAACGTTCGCTGCGTTCCAGGCTGCCATGAGGCAGTATTTCCGTCGATGGGCGTACCATCACTTCGATCAACCGAACCGGCCTTCCCTTTGACGATTTCGTCCTGAAGAGAGAGTAACCGTCGGAGGGCGTGCGCGGGCATATACTCTTTTGTCTAAGAAAGGGATGGATGAGACGTGGCAATTAGCGCTTAAGAATCACCCACCAATCCGACGAGGCAGTCAGCATGGAAAGCATGATGACAGGGAAAGACGTAGAACTGCCGTGTCAGGATGGGAACCGAGCAGACCGAGCATCTCTCTCCGGCGTCGACGGTAATGAAGCGGTTCTTCAATCCGACGATATATTCTTTCATTGATTCCGCGCTCCGCGTCGCGTCATCCATTTCGTTCTTGAGAGCCTCAATTTGCGCGGAATAAGACTCCAATGCGTTCGCTATCTCGTCTTTGAAGTCATCGATGACAACAAAGTCAGGGAAGAAAGGAAGGATGTCTTCAATTTTGAGCAAGTCAGTGCTTTCCAGGAATCGCATTGCCCTGTTGAGGTGACGGTTGTCAGCGTAACGTACATCTCGACCGGTCGCAAGCTCATCTCGCACACACATCTTAATATCTTTCTTGTCTTGAACCACGAATTTGGCAATCTTCAACCAAAGCTTCTTCCGCAGTTGTGGGTCGTCTTCGGGCTTGTCGGCATTGAGCTTTGCGAGCTCCAGGTCGCCCTTTTCCAACGCCAGATCGACACTACTCTCCCACAGGCCCATCTGCGAATAGATATGCACGCAAGGCTGAATCCTGCCGGTCTCACTGCACAAGCGCAGGGCATAGTCAAGGTCGTAGTAAGGCTTTCGGGTGAGAGGATCGACCGGGGCCGTCGCCAAGAAGCGCAGCAGAGGGCCGTCGTCCTCGGTTGACCCCGCAGCTGGCGATGCATGCAAGGTAATGACGAGGTTGTGTAACGTGGAGGACGTGTTCTGTTGCTCAAAAATGACGTGGCTCAAGTAGCGAGTGGCCTGGTTCGGCGAGAGTGGGTCACGCGGCACCAGCTGGAATTGCAAGAGAGCGGGAACGAAACGCAGTGGGTCGAGAGCCGGTTGGCGTATCCACGAGTCAACCGTCTCGCGCGGTGCATTTCTCATGAGAACAGGTCCAAATCGATAATACAGCTCCAAATTTGACTGCCGGCTGATGGCGTCGATGGCTTTGACCCAGTCCTCTTCCAGAACCCAGTGCTCCACTACGCGTTCAAAGTGGCCGATCAATGTTGCATAGAACAGGTACACGTCTGTGCGGCCATGGCTTTGTATCTGTTCATATACTGTATCTGGTTCCAGGTCATCCTAGGCGAGGTCAGCGTGAGGGACGAAATCGAAACTCAAGATCAGATTTTGTACTAACTTTGTGGGACTCTAGAAAGCGTCGAAGATCCTCCTCCAGTATCAAGCGTTCTGTCTTTATGTTTTCAACATCGTACAGAGCCGATGATGATGCGATGAGGTCATCCAACTCATCGCATTTGCTCAGGTAGAATTCAACAAGCCATGTTGCGAGCGTCATTCGTTGCGTCAGGTCCTACTCCCGTTGTAAGTTTTCGATAGGAATCGAAGAATCTGACACAGACCGACTTGCGTGTTTGTTCTAACCGCAACATCATGTATGACCTCAACGCGTCGCGTTCGTTGACGTCTAGGAATCTCAACGCAACATCCTCGAATGGTATCGAGCATTGAGCGAAGGCTCGCGCTGCCGGGAAGTACCGCCTTGACTTGAATAATGCCTGTGCGTAAGCTACTAAGATGCGATCTCTCTGTCCTGCAGACTATGCCCCCAAAAATGTTAAACGAGAGCAACGAAAAGTTCCGGTGGTCTCTCGCCTTGGCATATGTTAATGCGACGTCAAAGTTCTCCTTCTCGAGGTTGATCTTCCATACGTCGCGGTCTTCGTTTCCAACATTGAGCTCGAAGAGAGACTGGTCGGTGTAGACCCAATATGTCTTACGCACGGGATCAGCTGTAAGCGCGCGGGCTGTTTCCCCGTGTTTCTTTTTGACACGAAAATAAGCTTTGCGTCAATATTTACGAGCTATGTACTCACCAATGGAAGCACCTCTTCATATACCAGACTCTCATTCAGCGTAGATAACGCCACTATCCGATCACCGTAAAGCAACACGAGGTGGAACTGCGTGAGGGCCATAGAGATGGGGAACTCATGTTGTGCTGGCTCGCTCGATAGAGTTGGAGACAAAGTGAGTGCTGGGTAAGGGAATAGTTGTGCTCCATCGATAAAGTCATCCAACGTCGATTGGAAATTTAGCGTTCCGTGATAGATCCCGGGACCTGAAGGCCATGAGCATCAACGGTAGTCATCCTAAACAGGACTGACTGGTCATCCAGGCTATCTCCTTCGGTAATGAATGTGACTGTCCACTGTTGGGCGTGTAATAGTGTAATTCGGAATGTCGAATGCTGCCGGGAAGTTCAGATATTTCTTCTTACTGTCAGCTAAGAACAGCGGTGAGAACAAACTGACGCACTTGGCGCGGTTTCCCGATAAGTGGCAAAGATCGTGCCGAACACTTTGCCCCCTTCATCCGGCCGTCGTGGAAGCGTACCGGTAAACTGGTAGATTCGTGAGGTGGTGATGGCCACGATGAGCGTCCTCTTGGGATCTATCGAAGGAAAGAAATCGAAATTGATCCCGGTAATGGGTTGTCGCTCGGGAAGGGTGAAGACAGCGTTGAGATATCTCTCTTGGGATTTGAAGAAATCTTCTTCAGCGTCCAAGACGGCCTCGTAGATGGTGCCATTTCTAGCTCCTATCAAGATCTCTCGCGTCGACGTCAAGTGTGACGCAGAAAGTAAAGCCGCCTTATTCCAAGCGATAGATTCGATGACCATCTTGAACGTCTTCAATTGTTTCGGTTTCTTCCAGTTTCGGAACAGGTACCAATTCTCGCCCTCGAGAGATGTGATAACGAGATGCCGTCCAGAGGGGTCCACGAATAGTTTGTAAATAGTGAATTCAGAGGGCTTTCGGGGGATGGGAACTTTGATGACTTGGTCGGCATGTGAGAGCTCAATGAGCACGATGACGTTAGAGGACAATCCCATTGCGAGGACATCTGAGGCAACTACGAGGGAGACGAGGGGTGCGGGGAGTGTATACTGGACCCGATCTAGCTCGAATATCGGTGCAAGGGCATTCGGGAGGCTAGTATGCCTGTTGTCACCCTACGCAATGGTCAGAAGAATTACAGCCCAGGCAGAACGCGCGTACAGTCCCTAGCTCGCTCTCTCGCGCAATCTCGTGGTCATACGGTGAAGGCTCAAAGCCTTCATAACGCATGGGAGGCGGGGCTCCTGTTCCGTGTGGAACTCCACCGGCAGCGGTCGCGGCATGCTCGACATCTACAGAAGATTTTGCTAAGTTCCAGAAGTCGATTTCATTCAAAGTACGGCTCACAGTCATCGAACATGGCGCTGGCGTGGACCGTTCTCGGTTGTGAATTGGAGGAACGACGACTGGGCCAATTATCCAATTACTGCGCGGGTTCAGTACATTTCCACGTGACCAGGTTTTCACCACGTGACACACGCCTGTCTTTACACTGACAACGATAGCAATACAGACAGACACGGATGTGACTATCAAAACGACTAACGAAACATACGAGTACATATATAAACAGAATACCGAATAGACGACCTCCAAAAACCGGTTGATGGCCACGCAGACCCTCTGCGAGAGCAAGCAAGGCATCTATGGGGTTCGGAAGAAGATAATTAAGAGCGAGGGGATACGCAAACAGTTGAATCTGTAATTCGTGAGTTCATGGCACGGGGGAAGGAAACGACTGGGAAAGGAGGCCATAGGGATACATGATCTAGAAAAGGATAGCAACTGGAACCGCAAACCCGCACTAATAATGGCCACAGCGAACAAGAATAGTAGATTCAACGATCAGACGTCCCTGCCACGGTTTTCCTTCTCTTCTTGACTGGTGGATGGAGGCCTTGAGAGTCCTCACGATCTTCAAAGTTGAGTTCCACAGTTGAACGGGCCCTAAGGACAGGCGAAGACATCAACATCGAGTCGATCCCACCGTCGTCTTCAATATCAGCAGTGCCTCGCTTCAGTGAGAAGGCCTCCAAAAGTCCCAGACCGACAGTCTGCTCTTTGCAGAACAACTCGCGGTTTAAAGTCGATTTCATGAGCTTGTCGTCGCTCACGTAACGCCTCGTCCTGACCACTGGGCTGTCTGCGTTGGGGCTCGAGAGAGGAGTAGCAATCGTGCGTCCAGGGAATAGCTTCCCTGGTTCCGTAGTCGTTCCGTAAAGATTTCCAAATGGATCCTCTCCCAGAGTTGATGGTGACGCAACCGGCGCCCCATTCATTTTAGTACGAGACGGCGCAAACATGGCCGGCTTGGAGGCTCGTGGCGTGCGAGAGCGATCGAGGCTGAGGCGTTCGGTGATCGGAGTGGGTAAGGAACTGGCTACAAACAACCGGCGAGGAGTGGGCCTCGTAGAACTCCTCGCCAGGTCCTTCTTGCCGAAGATGACAACGCTGGGTGTGTTAAAGGAACTGGCCTTGCCATCGCGCGGTGCAATAATCACAGGACTAACGTCTATGGCAGATGGGGCGGATACTGGCCCGGATGGGCTTGCTTGCTCGGGCAAGGCCATGCCAAGTGAAACGTCAAAAGAGGTGAAGTGAAGCGGATGACTGGGACTAGGGAATCTCCATGGTTGATCAGACGGAAGGCGTGGGGGAGAGTGACGAAAAGACGGTGTGGTGAGGGGATTGTAGGGGGACATGGGAATGACGGGTAGTGGAGGCAACGGAGACGCTTCACGGGAAGGGGGTGCAACTTCTGGTGAGACAGAACGCGGCGAGTTTGGGGGAGGTGTTGGGCTGTCCCGAGAATCTACCTGAGATAATGGCGGCCAAGACGGGTCGAGTGGCTGGTCGAGGACGGGAAATTCTCCTTGGTGGACCCAAGGAGCAGATGGTGGATGGAGGTCAGCATCTACATCCGAGTCATTGCCATTCTTCCTATCTGACAAGGCAGACGTGCTCGAAGCAGCAGGTCGAAGAGATCGCAGTCTAGATTTTGTGGTTTCATCAATAGGGCCACTACGTCTAGAGACAGACAGATTCTCCTTTTCTTGACCACCTTTCACATCTGCTTCTTTGGTATTAGCAACTAAAATGAAGTTTCATCGAAGCACAACACGTACTTTTCCTTGATCGGTCGGCGTTCTCTCGTCGGTTAGACATGGCAATCTTGTGCTTTTCGAATACATGCCGCCTCCACATACTTTTGGCATTGACGCCAGCGTACGTCCGTCTGCAAAATGTGCATCGGAGGCGAGGTTCCTCCCCGTCAGGCCAGCCCTCAGATCCTCGTTCTTTCAGGTCTTTCTTTTTTGCTGGACACCAGCCTCGTGGAGGTTCGAGTTGAGGAGGGTACGGTATAGCATTAAGATTAAATGTGTGCATTGAGATAAAGTCAGCGGGATCAAGAAACCAATCGGGATTCATAGCCATAACAGTGTAAGTAAGACCATCCGGGTATAAATGTGAATCCGGGAAATCGAAAAACGGTGGATGTATGAATACGGCGTTCGGCTCGCCCGGAGAGGGATCCATTGGTGGGAGTGGGTGTGTGAGCGAATTATTACGCGCGGGAGGTGGAGGCTTGGGGTTGGGTGCCGCAGTAACGTTAGGGTGGTAGGGGCGAGGATGAAAAGATGCGGCCGAGGGGGTGAAGAAATCGAGAGCGTTGGGAGAGGTGAGGCGGCGCTTGAGACGAGTCGCTTTGTGGTCAGTCATGGAAGCTAGAGTCACGCGGGGCTGAGGTGAGTAGAGTGATTGAAAGGGGATGACTCACTGAGGGGGGGTGCGCTAGCGAGCGGATGAGCGGGAAGGTTCAGGGGAGAGGCAAGTTTCAGTCGGAGTTGACACGCTTCACGACACCACACGCGTACGTCATGTGACCGTAGACACCTCTTTATTTGTAACACACAAATATTCTACAACTCAGAAGGCGAGGGAAACGTATCTGGCGTGTCATAATGATCAGGTCTTGTCCCGACTTTCAATGTCCTATTCGCTTACCCAGCTATCGCGATCGTCGGGCCAAACGGAACCACTTTTGACAATCCGCTGAGTCTGGCATCCGAGTGATCAGCATCCTCTCCCGCTAGGACTACAAAAGTCGCACTCACAATCCCCGACTGAGGACAACAATCATGATGGTGACTGAGAAGATGAAGCCACCCACGGCAATTGCCGGACCAGCGAAACGGTGCTTGCTGAAGCGCGGGTGCAGGGAGACGATGCACAACCCCAGGCCATTGTAAATCTAAAGCGGGACAAACCGTCGGTACGAGTTTAATACCAGTACAAGTTACCCCGAGTTTACTGCGTAACGAGACGCTACCAAAAATGCATCTATTCTATCTTGGGGGAAATCCAGGAGTTTGAGAGCATGGTTTCCGAATGCCTCAGCGACCATACCCGACGCAACTGGTAGCAAAAGGGAATATGAACTTGAATGAATGCAGTGTGCAGGAAAGCACCAAACTGAATATCACTCCTATACGCCATAACGGTGATGGATTTGCGAGCCTTCTGGTTGAGTTCCGAATCGAAAGCAGTGGAGTCTGAGCAGAGAGTTGGGGCATGTCGTGTTGGTCTGGGCTAAGGCGAGGTCGTCTCGCGGTCGAGGGGTTGCTTGATGGTCGTCGATCGAACCGGTCCGGGCCGGAAAGCGCTCTGGGCGCTTTACGACTCAAAATCACTCGACATGGGCAAGGCACAAAAGAAAACAGGAAAGGGTCGACTGGATAAGTACTACAAGCTCGCAAAGTACGCATAACTACTCTATATGTGTTATAATTGCCAGACCGTAATATCTCTCACAGAGAACAAGGGTACCGCGCTCGTTCTGCCTTCAAACTTATTCAACTGAACAAGAAATACTCCTTCTTGGAATCCGCACGATGTTGTATAGACCTTTGCGCTGCACCCGGGGGATGGCTTCAGGTTGCGAGCAAGACAATGCCCATGAACAGTCTGATCGTCGGTGCGTGGAGCATCAGAATTATCGTCAATATGACTGTTTGATCCATCTGCTAAAAAGCGACCCTTAACAGGCGTCGACCTGGTGGCCATAAAGCCAATTCCACGAGTTACTACCTTTTCAGCCGACATTACTACTGTTCATTGTCGTAATCTCCTCCGAAATGAGCTTAAAGACTGGAAGGCAGATGTGGTGCTCCATGACGGTGCACCAAACGTCGGGACTGCCTGGATACAGGATGCATATGCTCAGTCAGAGCTCGTTCTCTTGAGTCTGAAGCTCGCGGTGGAATTTCTCATCAAAGGAGGGACTTTTATCACGAAGGTGTTTCGAAGTAAGGACTACAACAACCTTATCTGGGTCTTCAATCAGTTGTTCAGTAAAGTCGAGGCAACGAAACCTCCTTCCTCCCGGTAAGGCCCTATATCCGACACTCGTGTTTAGTGACCAACTGTTTACCAGAAATGTCTCTGCAGAGATCTTCGTTGTTTGTCGCGAATTTCTCGCTCCAAAGGCCATTGATCCGAAATTCCTTGACCCCAAACACGTGTTCAAGGATCTTGATGCCACTGCTCCCGTTGACAAAGGTATCGCAGGGGGCAACGCGCAAGCGAACGTGTTTCAACCCGATAAGAAGCGGAGGCACCGTGATGGATACGCTGACAACGATTACACGCTTTTCAAGCAAACAGGTGTAGCAGAATTCATTCACACTTCTGACCCTATTGCTGTACTAGGGGTGGTGAATAAGATGACTTTTACGACGGAGGAAGAGAAGTCGTACGTCCGTTGGCCTCTCCTAATTACTTCGCCTTTGTTCACGTGTTGGTCGCTAGTTGGGCTTCACTCCCTATCACCTCTTCCGACGTCAAGGTCAACTTGGATGACCTTAAGGTCCTCGGGAAAGGCGACTTCAAAACGTTGCTCAAATGGCGCACTACACTCAGAGAAGAGGTTTGTTTTAGAACTCTGCCATCTTTCGATCTAAACTTTGTTCCTTTTAGTTGGGCTTAGAAGTGAAGACAAACCTTGTGGAGGAATTCACGGAGGCAGTTGAGGTTGTGGATGCTGTCGACGAAGATGAGCAGATTCAACTGGAGGTACGCAATTATGTCATCTGAATACCGTCAATGCGGTTATTTAACCCAGATTCAAGTTGGAGCGACTTAACGCGGAGGTCGCCAGCCGGACAAAGCGCGAGCGGCGAAAAGCCAATGAAGTCAAGAGGAAGACGATCCAGAGAATGCAGCTACGAATGACTGCACCACTAGACATTGGTCTCGAACAAACCGACGTAGTCCTTACTCATGGCCAGGAGGACATGTTCGATCTGGAATATGCGGAGCGTGTCCCAAGAAGTAAAGGCCTCCCTGATTTAGCTGACACGGATGAAGATGTCGAAGAATCAGAGGAGAGTAAGGACGACAACAACTCGGATGGCGAAGCTCTGGATACCGATGGGGAGCAGAACAGCCGACTGCAGGCACTAGAAAACGATTTGGATGGACTCTACGAGACGTATCGGGAGAAACTTGCCGAACGCGATGCCAAATACAAAGTCCGTGAGGCAAGGCAGAATGACAAACGACGCGAAGAGTGGTCGGGTATCGACAAAGACGGAGCTGAAGCTGACACAGGGGACGAGGGCGGTGGATGGGATGAAATGGAACAGCGTAGGGCTAGGAGCGATGATTCGCGTTCCTCGTCAACGGATGAGGAGGATGAACCATCTTCATCCCAGTTGTCCAAACGCCAGCGACCTCGCCAGCCAGAGAGATCCCGGAAGAAGGCACGATTACTCACGTCTCTCGAGGAACCTCAGACTGCACTTCAAATGTCCAGAAAGACGGACGTGTGGTTCAGCCAAGACGTTTTCAACGGATTGGAGAGCGAGGACGATGACGATGAGGCCAGTTCCCTACAGCCGTCGCAGGATGTTGAGGTGAGGTCCTTCCTTTCACAAGGGTTTTGATGCTTACGCATTAGCAGACGTCGGGGTCGGAGGATGACGACTCGAAGTCAGAAGCCGAAACCGAAGCCGAATTCGAGGTCGCAGCCAAAGATTCGGACGACGCAGAGATGTGGGACGTCAATGACCCAAACGAAGACGAGATAAAGTCATCTCAAATACAAAGTATCTGTTTTCATTAACCTGGGTCTCCGTCGTCGACTGATCATCGTTTTGATCAGAGCACGGTTTACTCACGGCAGAAGCGGTGTCTCTTGCTCAGGACCTTGTCAACCGAAGAAAGACGAAAACAGAACTCATCAACGACGGTTTTACGCGCTACTCTCTCAATTCGAAAGAGGGCCTGCCGTCGTGGTTCCTTGACGATGAGTCTAAGCATTACATTCCCAACATACCCATTAGCAAGGAAGCCGTGCAAGCACTGCGCGCCAAGCAGCGCGCTCTCGACGCACGTCCCATCAAAAAGGTTGCCGAAGCAAAGGCACGAAAAAAGTTCAGGGCTGCTCAGCGTTTAGAGAAGGCTCTGAAGAAGGCCGAGGGTGTCACGAAGACAAGTGACCTGACGGAGCGCGAGAAGGCACAGCAAGTGGAGAAGCTCATGAGCCGAGGTTTAACGAAGAACCAGAAGAAAAAGGAGGTCAAAGTAGTCGTCGCAAAGGGCGTTCACAAGGGCCTGAAGGGCAGACCGAAAGGCGTCAAGGGCCGTTATGTCATGGTTGACTCACGAATGAAGAAAGAGGTGGGTTTTGTCTCGATTTTATTATTAAATACTAACATTGGTGTCTGATACTTTTATAGCTACGCGCAAAGAAGGCGCGAGAGAAGGAAAATAAAAAACGCAAGCATTAGGCCCGCAGTGCACAGGAGGAACGTCTGTCACTTGGGTATGTTCTTAGGGACGTAGATAAGATATCCAGTTTAATAACCGGGCGCAAGAGTTGGTACTACAACTGTGGTCGGGTACACTCTAAGGGAGTTCAGAGTTTCTCTGACCAGTTCTTGCTGTCATTCGATCGCATTTTTGGAGGAAAGCGTTCCACTCCTGTGGGGAGTCCAGATTATCAGACGAAATCTTGAATGAGGTGCATACTGTGATCAGAGGCTGGATGATTGTTTCACAAAAAGTGATCTTACCACACAAACTGCGGAATGATGCCCACTTTCAAGATCGAGAGTGCTCTCAGATGTAACTGAGATCTCAGGAGAAGTGTCCAAGGAGAAGAGTTCCGTGCTTTGTCGAACGCTGGCGTTAGTTGCAAGAACATATTCATGGTCGTCGTAGAATACACGAAGGGGGGAATTGGCTGAACAACTTCAGGATCATTAGAGATCAAACTGCACAAGGGGGTTAGTCCTGTTATTGTAAGGCGCTGTGACACACGACACTCACAATTTTTCGAGGTCGTTCAAGTAGTTGAGTAGCTCACCAGGCCGTTGACCGGAAGCAAGGGGATTCATGTCCGAGACATTAAAGCGAAGGTCCATTTGACTGATATGCGAACGTTAACAGCAGAACCTCGATCCGATACTTGACGGATCATACCGGTCAGGCATTAAAATATCCAAATTAGCGGAACTGCCGGCCCAAAATGTCGCGCTATCGAAAGCACTGCCAGCTGGAAGGCCGACAGGAAGTGGCACTTGTTTCATGTCCACGAGTTGGACCTCGAGTCGAATGAAATGATTTACTACAGAACCTTTTCTATCTTGTTCGGGGACTGGCAAACAGCGATAAATCAAGCGATGGAGGAAACACTGTTGTGATGGCAGTGCCTTCACGAGCTCCAGTGGAAGACTAAATGGAATCAACAAAGCGAAAAAG
The DNA here is from genome assembly GCA_022376545.1 of Russula dissimulans. Lineage (NCBI taxonomy): Eukaryota > Fungi > Basidiomycota > Agaricomycetes > Russulales > Russulaceae > Russula > Russula dissimulans. Next base: position 986,957 of record WTXJ01000002.1, on the reverse strand, counting down.
GGCCTTCGCATTGCTTACCTAGGAATAAACGTGGCCAAAGATCGCTGAGCAGATACCCAAGAACGCGTATCTGAATAACTTAAACTCCCTGTATACGGTGCAAACAAAGACGGTCGCGTGTCGCCTTGTGGGGATGAAAAGATAATATGTCCCGATCTGGTGGTAATTCAGGGGACAATACAGGTCGTCAATTTTTGACACTTACGAGACAGAGATAAACCTCCTGGACCCACAGCTAGACTCAGAGGAGTTTCCCATGAGCCGGTGTTGGAGATCAACCGCAGTCCTGAAGGCACGCTGAGAAGACCGATGAATCACGCAAGTCGGTGCGCTCACCCGTCTATCGAGAGAATATTACTCGGCGAATGTCCAAGGCCGCTAGTACCCAGATTTTGTGAGTGGGTATCCCCTAACCAATCTCCAATTCTGCGCCATCGAAAAAAGGTGTTTGATCTCATCATTGGAGGCAAGGAACGAGGAACTGCGAAGGGATACAAGGCGTATGCAAGAGGTGCTGCCGTCGGTGTGTGCAACTCGTTGTTGTACACCTGCTGCGCGAGGAGTTCAGAAGGCTCTGTCTACCACAGCAACGTCAGGAGGGGCCAGGTAGTGACATATCTCACATACTTGATAATGCAGCCTGATCGCCAGCCTCTGAGCTAACATAATATTCGTAGGGTGTTTGGCGCGAACACGTAACTTAGCGTGGTATCAGATTGTGCTCCCAGTTTGAAAGTTTTCCTTACTTTCTGGTTCTCGAGGTTCTCGACAAATGCCCCGGAAAGACGCGAGATCTTCTGAAGAACTTCCTGTGGGACAGCATGCGAAAAAGGTGTGTCGATTGTATCCTCCACGATTCCCTACCGACCGATGAGTATATTACCAACACTAACGCGGAAAGGTAGCTCGCCTTTCGAACGTTGCCGACATATTTCTCCATTTCCCTAACAGACTCGCGACTTCCTTCGAAATATAAAGAGAGAGGGTTGGATTTCACAGAAATGTGCACATTGTACGTCTTCGATAATTGAAACAAGTCGGAACCATCTTGGAATGGCCGTCAGCCAACGTAGCGCAGGAGCCGTATGGCAGACCTTTTCCAAGAAGAATGAAAAGCTCGCTTGAGGTAATTGCCAACGCTAGAGATTGAGAGACAGATTGGTATGATTTTTTTAAAGAGTCAGGGTATACATACTCCGGGAAGTGACTTCAGTACGATCTCTCTGTGCGCGTTTGAGTTCTTTGAGAGATGGCCATCGCCACGCCTTCTCAACGATAGCCTCCGCGACTGACATTTTTCGTTGATTCGAGCCTATGTGTAATCCATACTGCTGGGAAAAGCTCCGTAGTTGATCATGACTGAAGGAGCGGCAGATGGTGTTCAGAAGGGTGAGGTATTCATGTGCGTACTTCTTCGACTGTGGAACCGAGTGCTCTGAAGGTTTTAGCCGCTCCAGGTCTTGCAATGTTGGGGTAGCTCCATCTGTAAAAAGGGACGATAGATAAGACTCCGTTTTACTGGGTCCCAAAGCGCGCCCAGCAGTATCTATGTCGTGTCCAATCGTTCTTTGAGAGGAGACGGGTTGAGAGATGTTAGGGATATTGCCCACGCCACCGTGTATTCGCTTTTCAAACGCAGACACAGTAGTGGCAAACCGGGTAATACGTGACCAACAACAAGAAGGACATGACGAAGGGAATGCAACACGACGAGGGAGAGAAGAGAGTAGCATAACGTCGCTGGCAGCTGTCCGGGCCGGCCGGTTAACCCCAGGCACTATCATATGCTCCCTTCTCGTCAACCAGATCCATGTCCTTGTCTTCGCCGACTGCTCCTTCCCAACCGTTACTTTCGAGGTATTCCATGAATCGCGCGTCCTCTTCGGCGAGGTCCACTCCAGTCATATCAGGAACGAAAAAGTATGTCACCAGTATACCCGCAATACCGCAAATCGCGGCTATAATAAACGTCCATCTTAGCAGTACAAGCGCGCTCAGTCGGCCTTTCAATGGCAATAGCTCGTCACTGCTCACCTCTTTCCCAAGTGATTTTGAATCGGAGTGAATGCCTGTGTACCAAGTGCGGCGCCGGCCTTGCCAACCGCTGCTGACAATCCGTAACACGTCCCACTGTTCTAATTCAGTACCTTCTATGCTTCTTTCGGGGCTTGACATACCGGATGGGCGTCGCATACGACCTAGATCAAAGAGCTGTTTATATGACCACGCTTCGAATGGACTATATGGACTTACTCGGCGCTGACGAGACCTAGCATATCTCCGGGACCCTGGACGAAGATGACAATTGTCTATGGTGGATATTAAGTGATACGCGTACTAACCAGATTCCCAAATGATTGCATCAGCCCATAACTGGATATCATCATTCGAAGCGTCAGTCGGGACATTACTCTCGTTATAAGGGGGAAAAAGCCATACACTATAACAAAGAGGGGAATAATCTTGGTAATCCTATCGTATGCGAGTCCTATGGTCAAACCTAACGGCCAAGTTAGGATTACTTCCCGCTTTCTGCAAAGATAATCCTTACCAAAAATTAGGTAACCACTGAACCCCACGATCATCTGATTTTCTTGTGCTGAGGTGGAGATACCCTACCAGTGATCTAACAGCTTACCGTGTTCCGGCGACCAAGGGGGTTACATAGCATTGCGCCAATGAAGACGCCGGGCAAGGCGATGGATGAAAGAAGAAGTTGCCATTCTGCGGTTTTCTTAATGTCGCTATTGTGGATGACACTCGAGATAATGGTTCCAGAAAATACCCCATTGGGGAAGGTCACAAAGTCGTACAAAAACCTAACCAGTGTCAAAACACAAAAGATGATTTGCGATGAGACCTACCAAGCACCACAAGTACCAATTAATGATCTCCAATAACGTTTGATGACCAGGACGTATGGTACTCTTGCTAAACAACGACCGTGGTATCAGCGAGAGCAGGTGAGATAGAAAGGCCCGTCATGCTCACACTTGATGGCGTTCTTGCGGTAAAGCTTGGAGCTCATCATTCTCAACCGAAAAACTAGCACGGTGAGTGGAAGGATGATTCCGACACCAAAGCAGACACGCCAGACAGTATGAAGATGGTTCTCCCCGGCGATTGAAAGAACGATGAGGAAGACAGAACAAGCCAAGGGACCACCGAGCTGGCGGTAATAAGCGTCACCGCTGATACTGGAACAACCAGGTAACTTACGGTGAGAACGAAGTTTGTGACCATGATGAAAACTATGTGAGCGCACAGCAAGAATGATTGGTCACCGCACGAAAGACAATCAAGCTAAGAAAACATACTCGGGCCACGTTTGCTTGTCGATTGTTCGTTTGCTGCCTCACTGGCACTGGTAGATGATGCAGGATATTCGCCACCAACACCCTGATAGGAGAATGAGGTACCAAGCTTCAGACAATATAAACAGTACGAACAACCCCTGTTAGACCCCGGGCAAAGGTTAAGAACAAGAACAATCCCTTGACACTTCCATGCGCGCCATGTGCAGCGGTGCCCAGTGTAGCGCCAAGGACAATGAGCAGTGTGGTGAAGATTAGTGCGGCCTTCCGTCCCATTCGATCGCATACCAGCCCAACAAATATCTGGCCGATGATTGCACCTAAACAAAAGTCAGAGCTCAGGCGGCGTTAAAGTCCGAATATATTTACCAACTAGAAGAGCATTGGAAACCCGGGTAGAGACAGATGATGTATAGTCTTTTGGGTACAAGCGTTTAAATACCACCTAGCAGAATCTGAATTCTATCTGATGTTAGAGTCGAAACGGCAAATCACATACATTAGTCATGGTCATAAGGTTGTTCTGGTCTACACCATTGTTCGATCGTCAGCACTTAGCACACGGTACCAGCGGTGTCTGATAAGTTATGTAGTAGTTGGACTTACATCCATCGCTTATGAGACCAAATGCTGCAGCAGCAATCGTGAAGTAAGCACTTATTTTCTCTCTCGTAGTGGCCGCCTGGTTTCCGAAATCTGGAACAGCCTCCGAGTCTGTGCTTGTCATCGCCTTAGTTGGCTTCGTATCTTCTCGCGAACCCATGACACGTAATCGGAACTGGAACGCTGTGGATACCAGACCCAAGAGAGAGTTGCAACGAAGGAAGAAGACGCTCTTAATGCGAAGTCTGCAAGTGGTTATTTATACTACAGGTAACTGGTGCCGTCACCCATGGGAAAAGAGAGAGAAGCGCATCATTCATTTCCAAAAGATAGCGATAATGGCACACGTGCGTCCATGCGTCTGGCTGGATGTGTCTAGCAAGGGCTTCGCGGCTCCGAGTCGGGCCAAACAGCTATCGTTCAATGGTATATGGCACAACAGCGCGGTGCTCCTTCGAGACGTCGATGGAGAAATTGGTAATTCCTGAAGACCAAATTTTCGTCAGTTAGCAGTTACGGCGAATGGCTTCCACGACCACGACCCCAATCATGCGTTGCGGGGAGAAGAAGCCCGCGACTAAGCGAATGATGGCCACGTGTAGAAGGTTGTTCTATACTTACTAGGCCAGCTGAGGCCAAAGGGGAGATCCTGAGACCTGTCGTAAATGACTGTTCGGAGGTGGTTTTTCCTCTGAGAAATTTTTATCCAAAGCATGTGCAGTCGAAGTCCACATCCCACAACAGGCTTGTTCGGTGCTGTGCTAAGGCATAATTCGTAAATGAGCATGATTGGCCAGAGAACTCTCGGTGGCGATTGGCCGCAGATTCGTAATTGAGCAAGATTAGCCAGCCAGACAACTCTCGGTAGCGATTGGCCAATCGTCTTGGTGGTGTGCCGCGTACTGGCCTGTCCATACACGTCGTACGTGGCTCATAACTGTGTCAGATGATGGCAAAAAGTTGGTGGTGATCACACCGTTTGAAGTTCAGTCTTCCCAGGTGTCGTTTCCCCTATTGTTCAATGGTAATTCCTGTCTGCCAGTGTGGGGACATCTAAGGTGACGAATCTCGGGAATTTCGATCATTTGTCCGCGAATGTTGATTGATCGATTCACCACACGTCTCCTATTTGACCGACGTGCCTGGCCAGCTCAAAACTACTAGGTCCGATATTCGCTGTCTTTCTCGGACGTGAAGCTACAGACAAAGACAATGAACAGCGTTCCCGATATTGCACGACCCGGCGCAGGACTTCTGTCCAGACGTTCTGTCGGTCAACGAGCCCGTTGTGTGTGTATGTGTGAGTGAGAGTGAGAGTGAGAGAACGTCTTCAAGTTCCGGTCGACAAATTGGTATTGCTCACGGCGTTTAATCTCCGTCCAATCTCCATCTCCACATGGGCAGCCTCCCTCAGTATCTTCGTCCACACATCGCACATACTCTCCGCCAATTAATTGCCCGTCGCAACGCGCGCTATGTAGACGGCACGTTGCAGAATGAGCACGTCGTCAGACGGAAAAGATGTCCCGTGCCAGTGGACCATTACTACACGTGGCACCGGCACCGTCTCCCTCCTACTGCGTCCCCGTCGAACCAGAATAAGTGGACTAGGTTGGACATCGGGGAACGATTGAATAGAAGCAAAAGCAGAGTGGGACTTCAAGTTCCGGCTGAGTTCACGTGAAAACGTCTGAGACGCCAAGGTGAACCATTCAGACATCTGTACCTAGTCTACTGAGTGTGCTGGACCTTTTCCCTTGCGTCCACATTTGCATCTTTTCGTATTTGAACTGGACCGTAGCGATGGGGGGAGAGCGACCAACCTCCACCTCCGAGTCGTGCTGCTCCTGTTGTTGTATCCGCTGCTGTGGTTGCTGCTGCTGCTACTGCCCCTGTCATCGTTGCCGCTCGATCATCAGCGCAAAGCTTATGGTACCAGTGGTGTCTGATAAGTTTGTGCACTTACATCCATCGTTTAGGAAACCAAATGCTGCAGCAGCCATCGTGAAGTAGGCACTTATTCTCTCTCTCGATGTAGCCGCGTCGTTTCCGAGATCTGGAACAACTTCTATGCTTCTTATCGCCTCAGTTGTCTTCGTATCTTCTCGCGGACCCATGGCACGTAATCGGAACTGCGGCTATGGATACCTCACCAGGGAGGGAATTGCAACGAAGGAAGAAGATGCTCTTAGTGCAAAATCTGCTCAGGCTCGTGATTATTTATACTACAGATAACTGGCGTCATCACCCAGGGGGGAAAGTGAGAGAGGCCCATCACTTTCAAAAGATGGTGGTTGTCTTACATGTACGTCCCTGTGCCTGGCTAGATGTGTATAGCAAGGACTTCGAGGCTCCGAGTTGGGCCAAACGGCCGTCATTCAGTGGTATATAGCCCAATAGCGCGGTGCTCCTTCGAGATGTCGACGCAGAAACTCGGTTACTCCTAGCTCCAAGCAAGACCAATTTTCCATCAGTTACGACAAATGGACCCCACGACAACGACCGCCAATCAAGAGTTTGCAGAGAGAAGAAGCCCGAGAATGATGGCCACCTGTCGAAGATCGTGAATATCAGGCAAGTCACGGGAAACCCTGGGACCTGTCGTCGAACTTCAATGGAGTTGTTCGGAGGCTGTCTTGCCTCTGAGAAACATCGTCTAGCATTTGCGGGGTCGAAGTCCACGAATAACGGGCTCATTCGGCGGTAAGGCGGATGATATATACATCGCGGCACATTCAGGGCCGGGAGAAATCACCGGCAGCATATGGCTCGGGTTTGATAATATCGTAAGTATACAGTATTCGTAGAACTGTCTGTTTGCTCACATTGCACAATATGTGGCGAGGAATGCCACGCGGGTTAGTTCGGTCCGAGTTGTCACATGGTAGTGTTACGTGTTACCGGACACAATTCCGCCTCAAGCTCCACTACTCTTACGTCTTCCAGATTATTATCATGCCCTACAAAACATCGGTGGGCCGTGGCCTAGTCATCTCTAGTTGTGGGGCGAGCAGAAATTACTCTTCCCATGCATTCCACTTTCGGGCTTCAAGCTACGGGTGATAATACGACATATACGTTTGTCTATCACTGGAGAAACACACCGCCAATGACCGCTGCGCCGCCTCCCTCTTCCTAGCACCACTCTTGACCGAAGCAGGTATTATTGCAAGCGTCGGGGAGACAGGTTTATTGTACCCGTGGGGCCCGAAACAGTCCACCATAGCAGTGTCGTTCATTTCGTGTGTTTTGATCCTGCCAGTCGGAGCGCAGCCTGCGGCACTTACCTGTACATGCCAGCATTAGGGGTTAATTTCAACCGAGTCATTATCAGGCGCGCGGTTGCTGAAACAGCTTTACGCAGTCTCATTATTAAGAGTCAGCGCCAACGAGGAACACGCATGTCTTCATAGCTTCATAGCCAACTAAACAACTAACTTCAGCCCTTCACCATGCGCACTGCTCGCACGTAGTCGGCGGATTCTCACGCCCGACGGACGCCTCAAAATTTACTTGCACGTTGACCTGTCGAGCACCAGTACGATGCCATCCCTTTAGACATTTACGGTCATGCGTGAGTACTAGCCAGAATCGCGGTCCTACATACCCGTTTCACGCGGTGGCCCTGCTGTGGCATGGCACGTGCTGATCCGCACCTGACCATTTCGCAACCCAGTGCGGTGCGGCACAATATTAATGACTTGGGGTTTATCCATTTTGGATGCAGTCTACATACAGACGGATGTTACGCACAGCGTTGACGCCTTCTCGATCCTTGACGTCTTTCCGGTACCGAAAGCAAAGCTGAGCCGGAAGCGCATCTGTGCACCACTCCGGGTACGCCAAGGGCCCGAAATGTTGACTTCTAACGCCGAGGATTTGGCCATCACGCCGTGTCAAGAGGCAATGGTGTTCCTGAGACCGACTCTCCCAAGAAGGTCTTACGGAACTCGAACATCATGATTGTAGACGTGACCCATATCCTGGGACGAATCCTGCTTATGAAGACGTAGAGGGCCAGGATTCGGGTGAGTCAGCAGTATGTGATGACATGCAATGTTGTTAATATGCCCATTCTCGTTCGTGTCGCTTCACCACCGCATGTCATTGACATCCGTCCAGTCTTGCTGGGCATCGGGTTAATGCTGCTAACCATTTTTTCTGTCTGCCAGTGACAGTACAGTGGCTGGAACAATCTCCTAACTGTTTAAGGGTTGATGCTCTGGAACCGCCATGTCACCTCGAACCATCGAACTTAAATCGCTTTGATATCGACCGGCGAATGTACAATGATGAATATTCCTAGTTTTTAATCGTAGGTACTGCACTGTAACATCATCTCCGCCTCAGGGAGTGGAAGATGGTTCCAACCTACTCGGGGACATCGGGCCTCTAAAGTTGGTATATATCATCATAAATTTTAATTTTCACGTCATTGCTCACGAGCTGACCCGTGAGAAGAGGACCAGCTTTCTGAGACTGAGTTATGTAGAACGCGAACCATATAAAGGACCGTGGATCGGTCATCATTGAAAGCAAATAAAAAGCGTGAGAAAAGGATGGAGCCGCCTCTTGGTCGAGTCAATCTTATCAGTTAACGACCACGGCACCACTTGTCGTGCTCCCAGCAAATGCCTCCTCAGCCTCCGTCGCCGGTCATAGCCTCTTCTTCAACCTTGTGGGCAACTGGTATATTTTTTTGGTCTCCCGCCCTTTCCGCCCCACTAATGTCTAACAACTGCTCTACTAGCTTCTAAAGAATGGGTCATACCTGCGAAGCCCAAGCCTGGCCGTAAGCCGAAGAAGGATCTGGCTCTAGCATCTGTCCAGCAGAACGATGTAAAAATTCACTGTTTCATCTGCCCTCAAAAATAACTCAAACGTCTTGGGTGTAGGTGTCAGACGCCAACGGTCGGCGCGTCCAAAACAGGTATCAAGTTTTATCGGTGCTTTCGAAACGCGACGTGCTAATCTGGTATTACCGGAAGAGCGGCACAGCGCGCATTCAGAGAGCGCAAACAATCGCAACTAGCAGAGCTTCAAGCACGCATTCAGCTCTACGAGCAAGGCGAGATTGAGCGTAACGTCGCCCTCCAAACCGTTGCCAAGCGTCTTAAAGACGAGAACGACCACCTTCGTGCCGAGAATGCCCGACTTAAGCAGACGATTGCAAATTATGAGCGTGATCGTTTGGCACCGAAACCTGATGAAAACAAGAGATGGAGGGACAGTCCCTCTGATGGTCCTGACGACCAAAATCTACCGAAGAAGAGGAGTAAGCTCGACGCCATCAAGACAACACCGTCGTTCCGGGTTCCTACACCTACTGCCATGGCATTGGCATCACCCCAAGTCTCTTCTCCAAGTTCAGAGAACGGACCGTCGTCTCTTCCGACCCCTGCTCAAGGAGATGTCATCTTCCCACCCGCAGTCTCCACTCTTGAGAGCATATTCAACTTCCACTCTGGCTCTAAAGCGCCAGTGTTCAATGGTATTGATTCCATGGAGACCTTTGAATGCGGTCTTTGCGTCGACGGCACTTCCTGTGTTTGCCATGAGATGGCCCTCAATCTTCCTACTCCATTCAAGACGGAAACTGCGGAGCCAGCGACTTCCTTAGTGCCCGTCGCGTTGCCTCCCGCGTCACAGATAGGCGCACAATCTATTCTAGACAATCTCCCACCATACCAGCCCCCGGTCCCTCTTCGACGGCGTCCCGATGTGAGACCTCTCAGGTCATTGTTTCCCGTCGTCCCTCTCTCCGAAAACCTTTCGCGAGTCACGCCAACGAGTCAAGCGAACTGCTCAGGCGATCCATCAAACTGTCTGGCGTGTGCCGATGACGTGTTTGGACAAGCGTTTTGTGCTGCCGTTGGCGAGTCGCTGGCTGCCGGCGGCCCGTGTGCTGATTGTCCCCGTGGCATCAAAGACGCGGACGGCGCACGTCCAAACCCGTCCCGAGAGGGCGGTAACACAGCGGAGATTATCCCCACAAGCGACGCTTGGCGGCAGTTGAAATCGCATCCCAACGTGTCTTTCGCCGACCTGACGTTGTTGGCCGAAGTTGTGGCACGGAGATCAAAGTGCACCGGGCCCACTGTGGTCATCTCGCCCCCGCCTGGTTCCGTGACGCTAGAGCGACCCGCTTCTTCAGTTGCTTCAAACGACCGTCCAGCGACCGTAGCAGCAGTGGATGATGACGTCATTCTATTATCTGGTCCGCATGCACGCTATCACATGAAGAAGCGGGAACGTTCAGCGTGTCCCTCCCCGAACTTGGCGCCTAACGAAAAACTCGTCGCATGCTTGCAGCCGCGATCGGTACGCGAGGTCCACGCGAGTGGCGTGCGAGAAGCCATGGCTCTTCTAGACTCGCGTTTTTGAAGACTGCGTAAGGTGCATCCGCATGTGCTAACTATCCTCATCAATCATTTACCCACAAATCGGGCTGGTCATTTGTGTTCATAGAGACCGTTTCTGCACACACATAATAGAGCAATTGGATTTCATGATGATTGTGATTGTGATGATTCACGTTGTAGGTTCTTAACATACAACAAAGTCTCTCGCTGCCAGTCCATCCGCATTTTCTCCCTTGCAAGCCAAGTCCTGGACAGTTCCTTCAACTTGCCTCTAAGCTCGCGGCGTTCGCGATCCGACAGCTTCTGCGATGAATTGCGGCCGCGATGGAGGTTCCGTAGATGGGACACAAGCACCTTGAGTGATGCACGCTCAAAGTTGTGTGGCAAGGGCGCAACTGACGGCCATAAACTTATCAACGTTTGGCGTGCAAGGCGAGAAGCTCCGATTGCAAAGAACACACTCGTGATGGCATCTATAGCGGGGACATCAGGCCTGACACCGGTTGCAATCATGTGCCGAAGGACACGTATGGCCCGTTCAGGATTTTTTTGGCGTGCGTAACCAACAATGAGGATCGTGTTCATGACACAGTTGGGCCTGATCCCCCCTCTTTCCGCAGAATCCATCACAGCCTCCGCTGCGGCCAATTCGCCCCTGGCGACATAGCCCTCCATCAGTGCGGCATAATGGTATTCGTTGGGATGTAATCCCCGATCGAGCATTAGCTGGAATACGTTCTTAGCCATGTCCATGTCGCCTTTTATCACAGCCTCGTGTCGAATTCGGAGGGCGAATATCCGGCGATCTGCGAGCACGCCACGATCAGCTAAGGATTGAATGGTTGGCTGGAAGCGGGGGATCTGGCGCGTGAGAATAGGGTAAAGGCCAGCAGTTGGGTCAAAGGATTTGCCCACAGCAGATATCTGAGCGAGGTGTGACGAAGACCGGGTTTGGAAGGAACTTTGCTTCCCCGAAGGAGGATTATTCCAGCCCGATCGCTGGACGCTACGAAAGTGACGACGAAGACTGAAGGCCAAAAATCGAGACAGGTGAGATAGAGAGAGGTCGTTCAAGAGAATGTCCTGGGGGACACAGGCGACATCACCCGTGGGAGATCCTTCAGCGTTGAGGTAGGACTCCAGAAGCGCTTTGGTGTGATGATCAGGGTTTACCTGGCACATTTGCATTAGGTGTATGCAGGCTTGCAAGCCATCGATGCCACGTAAGTGTAACATGCCAACGGCCAGAGCATTGAGAATCTCGACAGTGGGCTTCGGTAGAACGCGAGGTAGTGGTAATTCCTCTGGAGGCTCAGATGCGAGATGTATGCTTTCAAACACGGCTTGAAACCCTTCAACGTCCGCGCAGACGGTTGAGACGACATCTATGGCAGCACGAGGTCGGCCCGTGACGAAGTAGAGGCGAATAAGGGCAGCGATAAAGTGGCTGTCAGGAGTGAGACCGGAGCGTGCCAATTGTCCTAGTAAGCTATGAGCGGAAACCAAGTCGCCCTTGGATGCGAGGTAGTGAAGAAGAATGGTGTATGTAGCAATATCCGGCCGAATACGACGGGAGGCATGACCGGAATTCGACACGCGGATGAGGTCGGAAAGGATGGCGTCTTCTCCTTCGCGTCGCAAGGGGCCCACACCGAGCGACAGTCGGGATACGTCGAACGTTCCAAAATCGAAACGACGGACCAGCGATACGACACGCTCCATATCGTGGGCATCTATCGAGAATTGAAGAAGGGCGTTCGAGATACGGGTAGATGTCTTTGCGTCTGCGTCTTTCAGGGCATTGAAGGCGCGTGTCTGGACAACAACATCCGGGCCTAAGGCGCGATATGCGGAGATGACAGTAGCCTGAGTATGAGTATCGATGATGAAGCCTGCTTTCAACATGTGTTGAATGACACCCATGGCCTTGGCGATATTTCGGTTGCGGAGGTGGCCAGATAAAAGAAGGTGATACGTCCTCCGGCTTGGGGTTAAACCTCCTTCGAACCACCCTAAGGCACGATCGAGACGTCCAAACTGTGACGTTTCTACTAGTGCACGGATGTACCAATCTAGAAGGCGGGGTGTGTGACGTCCTAACTGACGTTTTTGAAGACGAGCGAGGGCGGGTATCAACCTCCATTCTTGAGCCTTGGCAAAATGCCGAGCTACTGCCTCGTATACCTCCTTTCCCAAATGGCAACCGTGATGATGCGCGGCAACTAGAACAAGAAGTGCCGTGTGCGGGCGTGGGGTGGATGCCATCTGCTTGGCAAGTCTCGACACCTTGCGACTGTCGGAGAATGCGCGGAGCCAGCGGGGGTTTGCCAAAATTTTCATGACTTTCTTCTCGGGGGAATGAGTGGCAGCGGGACAAGGATGTGAACGTCCCATAGTTGATAGTTGTTCTAACAGGGGTTCGTGTATGGGAGATGCGTGCTCGTCGAGCCGCACAGCATTCTGGGAGAGGCCGCCGGGCGTATTTGGATCGCCGTAGTCGCGTGGTGCGAGAACTGGCCGCACCCTCCGTCGGGAAAGAGTAAAAGCTCTCAGGCATGTGAGGGAATGGGAAGGGGATGGACGTGAAGTATGAGGTGACGAGGGAACGAAAGAATCGGCCAGGGCGTGTAGGAGCTGATGGAGAGACTGCCTGCTGCCACGGCCAACTCTCCAAAGCATGGACAGCCAGGTCAAACGTCAGGAGAGGACGGTGTTAAGACACCGTGGACGTGGGCTGTGAAGACGGCGGTAAGCGATTGATAGAAAAAGGGAACACGTGAAGGGGGGAAGGTTGGAAAAACCTCACATGAGCCACGAGGCAGACCAAGAAGGATTGCGCGTTGACAAAAAGGTAGAGCGCGTTGGCCAGCGCAGGACTGGACGGGACGGAGAGGATGGAGCAGGTGCGGTGATTCGGGTGGAGATGAGAGGAACACGCATACAGTCACGTCACCCGCACCCGGCCAAGTCACCCCTGTCCCAGCAAGCGGGTATTGGTCCCTCAACCCAAGCGAGATCGCTCAGCCAACTGTTTTCTACCTTGAAACTCGCTTGGGCGCCACTAGTCTATACATTTTTTTACGAGGACCAAGTGCCAATCAAATTTTTATTGTCTTTTTTCTTTGTCCATCCCCGCTGAAAATGTCTCACGCGTGAGAAGGTTTGGGTGTTTGTGGCCGTTCATCGGCACAGGGGCATGGCTCGCCCATCAGTGGCCGGTCATGGATCACCCTCCCGCCCATGTTACTGCCTCCCGACACACAAGGTAAAACATGTATTGTTGCTACTACCACAAGAGATCAGTGAGTCATCGTCACTTTGATCATGTTTGAGTCAACTCGGAGAGGACAGACTTTCGGAGGATAGGATGGAACGTAGATCCCGTGTATATCGCATTACCCTGAACAGCCCGTTCGTGCGTTCCGGTCTTACGATCTGCTCGGCCGGTGTTGGTCCGAAAGGCACGCTGATTTCATGAACCTGCTCATCCCGGTTCAGTGGCGGACTATCGAGAAAGTCCAATGCCTAGATCCTCATCAATGGTGGACCTCCAAGGCTCAACTTGACATCCACTTCCGCTCTCGGTCACTTTGCCGACACAAAGCTTGTCCAATTGCCCATTCCCGCGGAATGAACCAATTCCGGCTGAGTTGCCCCGATGCGTGTTTTGGGTTTCTTCCCAGGTCGTTTAGCCTTGATGGGTCGCACATTTCAGTGTTAATGGTCAATACCGTCTGCCGCGAATGGTACAACCCTGGAGCGCCCGGAGATCCGCCTGTCGATTGACTGCTAGGCGCTCTAGCCTCGCGTAAGGTATCAAAAATCCACAGTAAAGTTAACCGCCGCCCTGGCGACGGCATGAGAAACCACGAGTTTCATCGCTTTGCCTGCCCCGAGCGGTTCGCTGTGAAATAACGTGGCATGCGAATATATAAAGGTGGGATGATCGTGCTGACTCCTTAGATACCTCGCCAACTCTATGGCTCGCACCCACACTCCTAGGTCGCACCTTTCGGTGCTCCAGTCCAGCGCATCCCGTTTTGCTTCTTTGCCCGCCTTTTATGTGCCTCAGGCCCTCTCAGAGTCGGGTGACGTAGCATCCTGGGGGCCCGTCTCATACATGCAATTTCTCCTCGATGTCGAATTGTTCGCGAGATATTGGGCCCATGTGCTCAAGCTCGATGGCATCCCTCAGCGGTCTATCATCGGCATGTGGTCAGTCAAATTTCGCTTCATTTCAACCATTCTTCGGTCTCAAACCACCCATGCTGTTCTAGGCTGAGCGGCATGACCTATGTTGACGTTCTACACATCTACGGGCTCTCACGTGCTGGCTACATCCCCCAACTCTTCAGCATCCGTCTACCCAACCCTGGCGTCGTCTATGAACTACTTGGCATCGCAAATGCCTGTGCACTTATTGTAGACCCGTCGTTCGAAGGTCTTCTCAAGGGGTGCCCCGTTCCAACACACCAGGCTGCCACGACGAAGTCCGACATAGGTTCTCATGATGTACCCCTCCCGAGCCTCGCCAAGCTCAAGGAGAGTGATACCGTGTTCATCTTCCATACCAGTGGTTCTACTTCTGGAATCCCAACGCTCGTGCCTTGCAGTTTGTCGTGGCTTGACTCTGCTATCACCAAGTCACATCAGATTTCGAAGCCCAGCGGTCGAACCAACCACAATCAAGACGTCACAGTATGGATGTGAGTCATCCGGGTTTGTAGCCTCCGCGCCTAACTGAATCATCTCTTGAAGGGGGAGCATGTGCCACATTGCACAGACATTCAGTGAGTATCACTAGAGTGTCACCCGATCAGATCGTGCTGATGTTTCATCTGTCAGTGTTACTTGGATCCCTTCAACATGGCGCCTGTACTGTCCAACCGTCTAGGCAGGCGTTCTCATCAAACGAACTGTCCTTGATGATTCAGGATTGTGGTGTCAATCGCCTTAACCAGTTCGCAACTTTCCTCACCCACCATCTCCGAAACTCTCGGCAAAACCCGAGGCTCCTGGCACTGTTACAAACTCTCGACGACGCGTTGTACAGTGGACTGGCACTTCCCCGGGAGGAGGAAGAATGGGCACACACAAACGGAATAAGACTACGGGTGAGATCGTATTCATTTTCGATACATCTGTGTATCTGATCTTCCGCAAGAACCTTTTTGGTAGCACGGAATGTGGCGCGATGCTCCTCTCGGAGGGCCCCGAAATGCACCTTCGGTCTCTTGATGGGATGTCATACACGTTCCGTCCTATAGCAGGGACCTCAGTGGAACACTCCGATGCCCCTCTGCTCGAACTGGTCATACTCGCGGAGTCACCGGACTGCCCGGATCGCTCCTTGCGGGCCGCCGATGGACACTTCCATACTGGGGATCTGTTCCAGGAGGTCCGACCCGGCTATTATCTTTCCAAGGGCCGAGATGACGACTGGATCAAGAGCGAGAATAGCCTCCGATGTGATACCAAGTACGTACCACGCCCGTCTCTCTTAACAACCTCAACTGATCTGTTTTGCAGAGCCATCGAGGACAACGTTCGCGCAACTTGTAGCGACCTAGTGACTGAATGCGTGGTTGTTGGCAACGGTCGTCCATCACCGGCGCTCTTCATCGAGACGAATTCGGACATGCCTCTGCCCAAACTGAAACGGGAGATTCTCCGGCGCACCCGACAGTTTCACTCCAGAAGATACTTGCACGAACGGATCACTTCAGCAGACATGATCGTGATCGTAGGAAAGGGGACGTTACCTAGGACAGCAACCAAGGGTAACGTCCGTAGGAAAGCGACGGAAGAGGCCTTCCGGACTCTTTTGGATAAGATCTATGACGCAGAATGGACGGGAACATCATAAATGGACTTAACTCAAATGGACAGGTATCTTATTACATTCACACCCGCTATAACTTCGCAAGGATAATTGTACCTCCGATATGACTAGCCGTACTAGTAGGATTAATGCGTAGTACTAATAGAGATCGCGGTCTTTTAGTTTACATTCATACAATAGTACTATAATCGCGCCTACTCCTAAAATATTAAACATTGGGTATTATTCCTCTTCGTTGTCTGAAGTGTGTAAAACATCCGTCATGGTGATGACTTGTTCGTGATTTATTTGCATATGGAGGAGCTCAGTATGGTTAAGAGCAGTCTTGACATGTACGTGAACGTCAACTTGTGGCGTCAGAGACGATATCCATTGTTTATCCGCCGCAGTGTGGGAAGAAGGCACGACACGAATCAAATCCAGAGTGATTTGATATGTGGGGGAAAGGCGCGCGACATGGCCAGAATTTGAAAGCGAATTGATCCGATTTACTAATGTTGAAGACGGAAGGAACTGTCTGTTCACGTCCAAAGCCGAGACATTACGCGCCGCCGAAGTAGGGCTTGGGAGACAATTAAGGATAACAATGACGGGGTGATGTGATCGTCGGAAGCTCCACAAGGCTGGATGAATGGTTTTAAGAAAATTGGAGGGTGTCGTGAGTGGAGCGGAAAGACCCATCGGATGAATTAAAGTGCCTTGTTCGGCCGCTAAGCGGTCGGGCCAGTGAAAACTACTGGCCGAGTCGATGGCAAGGAGAGCAATCTCTGACGTGGGAAGATTAACCACATGATACGATGATAGATTCGCTAAACCGGCTGCGAGCTGTGACGAGGACTTTGGGCGGAAAATGTGAACGTTGCGAAGGGCGACGGAGATGATCTGCCCGGTGGTATTTTCATCAGGAGGGGCGCTGTGCGACAGGCGCGCTCGGAGTAAAGTCTGAAGACGGTGGATATCGAAGGTGCCATCTGTGTCAAACACGACCGAGACTTTGTTCCAGCCACCGAAGCGGAGCGGAAGAACACAAGAACAAATAAGGTAGTAGAGGAGGTGAGACTTGCCGGAGCCTGAAGGCCCCTGAATTTCGAGAATATCGCCTCGATGAAGGGAGGACAGGCAAGAGAGCCCGGCATGTGGTGGAGTAGGGATTCCAGTAGGTGCGGCGGCTGTGTTGCTTGATCAATACGAGACATAGCAAATTCCCAAACAAGTAAGAAAAAGCTAACAGGTGGATCGCGTAGCGCTTAATAACTATTGGCAGAGTGAGTGACTCGAGCTGTGATATGGAAGTAAAGTTTTGACCTCATCAAGTGATTCAGATTGAAATTGTTCGAAGTCGAAGTCGTTCGCCATCAGCATCAGACACGGAGAGCATCAGAGGGATACGGGGTGGTACACGTGACCAGAAACGCGACGGCGACGAGGCTGGGTGGATGCAGTTGTAGACCCGGAAACGCACCGCGGACAGCATAGAATGTCAACGTCAAGTGCCGCCCCAAAGGTGGCTGGTTCGTCGCCTTCTCGCCGTCCCTCGTCCATATCCTCCCATCCTAACGCAGCTGGCATCACCAAGGGCGCCACAGCTCGCTCTGCCATCAATCCTCGTGTTTCTGCCTCACTCAACTCTCCACGGCGCTCGACGTTAAAGAGCCCAACACCTCCACCAGCCAGCCAAGATGCTTCCGAGGTACTGGCCGCCTCTCTCAAACGAGAAACGGAAGAGAAAGAGCGGGTGTGTGATCACGTCCCTTCTTTGCTTCGAGCGCGGTGCTCAGTCTCTCGTAGCTCCTCGTTCAATTGCAGAACAAGGAGCAGACAATAACTACCCTAACTGAAGAAAATGTCAACTTCTCCACTGCGCTGAACACGGCCGAGACACGGTTATATGAATTCTATACTGAGCAGGCCAGAATGGAAGAGGAATTGTCTGCCCGCATCGAGGTCACGGAGAAGCTCAGAGCGCAAGTTCGCGAGCTCGAAAGGGAGAAACGCGATCTTCACAGAAGATATAATGAACAGGTGAGCTTACAATGCTCGACATGAAATGTCAAGGTCTTAAACACGTGTTTCCAAAGACTACTACTTTCGAGGCCGAGCGCCAAGCGTTCTACGATAATGAGCACCACCTTAAATCTCGCATCCAGTCCCTCATACAGGCACGAACACAGGCAGTGGTACCACGGTCACCAACTGTATCGGACGTGCCAGAAACCGGGACTGATGAAGAAGTGGAAGAGGAAGTTGTCGAATCATCCGCTCCATCTCAAGAGAAAGAAGATCCCCACGCGGAGCCTGCTGAGCTGACAGCCGTGAAGCTAGAGTTGTCCACTCTATCTACGTCTTATGCGTCACTCCAGAACACCCTCGTCCTCCTGCAGACCCAGCTCGTCGACCTGAAGCGTGTGAATAATCAGCTTCAGGAGGAGAATGAAAGCTACAACATTCTTTTACGGGAAAAGACTCTAAGCGGACAGTACGACGTATTTAGGCAGGTTAGCGGGGACAGGTCCAGTTACGACGAAGAAGAAAGCCAGACGGACGAAATGGGTGACGTTCAAAGTATGCGAAGTGGGGCTCACAGCAGCCAACTGGGCACTGTCGACGAACACCCGGATGAGGGCGATTTGCCTGCCGATTTCGGCGCAGATCACGCCGATCTTGTGCAACATTCCGACGATGAGGGATCTCTGGAAAGAGAGGGTTCGAACCGTAGCAAGCGCAATCGTCACGGTCGCAGTCGCCATTCACATTCACCCGCGCCTCGGGGCGAGTCCCTTGCTGGATTGCCGATTACTGGCCCAGGGCTTGACCTGGCCGCCGAGTTGGGAAGGGCCGAAAACAAGGACATATTGGAAGGTCATCCCGTCGACGTCTCCGTCCCGCCGAGAGACAAACGAGGAAAGAAGGGTTCGTCCGAATCGAGAAAGATTTCCGCGGGGGATCATGGAATGGACCGGACCCACTCTCTCAATGAAGTGGATACGTTGCGAAGCGAAATCAAATCTCTCAAGGATGCAAACAAGGCGCTCTCTCTATACGCGTCCAAGATTATCGATAGAATTATCGCCCAAGAAGGGTTTGAGCATGTCTTGGCCATTGATTACGACGCAAAGACGCCCGCTACTCCAACCGCGACGACGGTGGCTTCTCCCCCGACATCTACCGCCGAACCTGATCAGAAATCGAAGCGACGCAACACAATGTATGCCCGCACGGATTCGAATCCTCCTCCGCGCGTCGAAAAACTCACTACATTTTACTCACCACCTCCGAGTAACTCTCCTCCATCGCGCCCAAGTAGGCGCTCATTATCCTTCGACTGGCGTGCGTTCTCCTCCTTCGTAAGCGGTGACAAGGACAAGAAGCCCGACGCGAACCCCAACCTTCGCCCTCTTACGCTTAAACCCGGTAGCATCAGCGGCGCACGCAAACTCGAAACACAAGAAGACGAGGAAGACCGCAGAGAACGCGAGCGACTCAATGCGACCATGAAACTCATGGGCATCGAGAAGCCACCCCTGCCACCGAAGATTCAGGATGTCAACATTGCACCAGAGACACCCACGGTGAAGGTGGAAAACGTGGCGAGCCCGTCACTCGCCTCTCGCTTCTCATTATTCCGCCGTACGACCGCACCGCCCGAGTCCGCGCCCAACTCTTCCCCTGAAATATTGCAAGGGAGCCCCGCCAGCCTCACTCATGACACGCTCGTCCAGGCGCAGGCAGAAGAGTCGCTGGCGGCACTTGACGCGCAGGAGCGCGTTCTCAGCTCAGAGATGGCAAAGGGCGGGAATGGCGGCTTCACAGAGACCCTGGCTCGCCGCAAGTCTAGCAGCAGGCGCTCACACACCAGTGGTGGTGGGAGCGGCAGCACTGTATGGAGTGCCGGTATGAGCCGTGCTGGTGAGGACGATTGACCGGATAGGACAACTCGATACTGCACTGTAAATTCAGAAGCGCACAGTTACTGGGCGCGCCATCATTTACCCCACTTTCTCCTCTAGGTCATAATCAACTTAAAGAAAGCATATATGTCCGATAGGTACATTAGGAAATGTATACCCTTACGTATTTTCAATCACGAACTGGCGCTGCAAGCATTGTTATTACCACGTCGCCGAGCCGAGGTCGGACAACGCTTGTGAAGACAATAAGAGAAAGTTGAGAAAGTTTAATTAGCGGCAAAGGATGAAACCAGTAAGTCATGATGACATTGAACCGGCTGTTGATGCCCTCGTGCGCAGTATCATCCGCGGTTTATTGTTTACGTTGTTGAATTGTTGCATGGTGCGCGACAAGGGTGTTCCGAGCATGTGTTCGGATAGTCTCGAATGGGTTTGCAGCAAACTCGGGGTTCGAACGGATCAAAGGTTGACGGAAACGTTCCGCTTTGCTGCGCAAGAAGCGAGAATTGCAAAAAAAAAAAAAAAAAAAGATGATCTCAGTTGCAAATGCGAGACGATGGAGGATAACAATTGGACCGTACAGGGCATATCGTCGCTGGGATCCCGTTAGGGATTTGCCTTTTCCTTCCCCGATCATGCCTGGTCGTCGAGGGGTCGGTTGCCGTGCCTCCTCCAAATCTGGAATATTAATGCTGGTCGTCAGCTTGGACCGGGCGATGAATTTCGCGGACGCGCCACCTGCGCTGGCGCGGGCAGTGCTTGAAACTGTGGCCGCGGCGTCAATCACCGCTCCCGCGGACGTCTCGCCGCCGACAGCAGAACTAGTGCTGCCGCTGGCGACTGTTGGGGTCATGGATGGAAGAGCGGCCCTTAGCGAGCCCAGGTCGCCCGCGAGCTGCTCCCTCTCCTTGCGTTTCAGTCTGCGCGCGTGCGATTTTGAATACGGCGCGCGTGACGCTTCCAATCCTGTAATGTCCCACCCCCATCATTTTTGTTTTTTTTATGATGACGGACGACGAACGTAGACATAGCCGAGGGTTGGGGCGGCGCATGGTCGCCCGCGCGCATATGGACGTGTGGGTCAGGTGAGTGATGAACCAAAACCAAGTATAATTGAAAAGATACAAAAGGAATAAACGGGATGAATGGAGTGGGTGAAACGGGGACGGTTGTTTGGTTTTGTGTGAGTGGGTTGGGCCGAGGAGGGATGGACGCCACATACTCTCGAGGAATAGCTCGTGCTTGAGCATCCGTCTCTCTTTCTTCGTGTTCGGAACTTGCTCCGGACGTGACGCGCTCTCGTTTATGGAATCCAGTACCTCTTGTGCCTTGGGGTGAATCGCGTGAGACTGCGCTCGACGAGATAGGCTTCAGATCCACATACAGAGACATCTTTGAGTGTTCCGACATCAATGTGTCTCACGGCGTTATCTTGGATCGCGAATGCGCGATCGACGGGCTTCACGGACATAGTGTGAGCACGGGAGATAAAGCGTCGTGAACGGACTTTGGGCTGGGTTAATCATCATTATTTTTGCTCTGTGATGCTGGAGGTAGTGCTCACCATGTTGGTCCGATGAAGAGGGACGTTACGTGATCTCGGGCGTGGGAAAAACGATCATTGTCCGAGGGCAAGGTGCGATTCATCTTGATCTATTCTATTATTCTACATCGTCTACATCTGACATCATCTCATCTTGCACCCCTATGTTAGCCCCTGGCGGTGTTTTCGAGTCCTCCAGTCCGATGATAACGAAGCTGACTAATACCAACCCCGCTCCGAGCACTACCTGAGCCTTCACAGCATGTTGTAGCGCTATATCCCCCAAAACAGCCAACGGCATGGTCAGACCAAGACCGATAGTTACCACCAGCGGTGTGGTCTTGAGCATTGCGATCACATAGACGTAGTCACTGAGGAGTGTGATGGCCATCTACCGAATCGTTCGCGCACGCTCATGAGAGGTAACGGAATCACGAAAGTTGAAATACTTACATTGACGAGTAAACCGGCCACCACTCTGCCAGAACTCGGTGGCTCGAACCTCTCAACACCGACGAAATGTAAAATGACGCCGATCGGCCAGCATGCAAGGATGTTGAACAGGCCGACAAATCCGAAGAACAGTTGCATATCAATCCGTGATTCCGAACGAATACGGACCTTGAGCAGGATGACATAAACCGCGTACACAAAGGCGGAGAGCAGAGCGAGACAGTCCCCGAGAAGAGAGTACCGTCCGCCCTGGATATCTGCTAGTAGAGGGCGACCCGATGTTGAAGAAGGTCGCGACGGCGCATCCGGCGGAGCGTCGCCCGTGTCCGAAAGGGATACCAAGATTACCCCAGTAAAACTTCAAACGGGTCATTGTCCCGTCTCCAGAGACCATCATGTTACGCACCTGATGGCAACAGCTCCAATCTTTGCGAATGTGAAGTGGTCAACGTGAAAGACACGCCCGATGATCAACGTGAAGAAACCTGAGCTTAGGTATCTTAGCACGAGCGACAGAGTAGTAGGAAGATTACTGCACACCACTCATGCTAGACAAGATGGTGGCGCTCGCCACGCTGGTCATCCCAAGGCCTGCGGTTAGCGACCAATTTGCGAGGAACCAGAGGAAGCAGAACACAGATGCGAGGTGAGCAGTCTCCCGTATAGTGAGTGGCGGAAGACCGGCCGAGCCTGTGGGCTCTGGTGGCACATAGGACGAACGGTGTGGAGGAGTCTTCGATGCAGATTACGATAAGGATGTCGGATGAGAGGTGGTATGTCTCTCACCGTTCCGCTTGGTGTTTCGTCTTCGTTCACAAGTGGCTCGTATTCATCTGAGGGACTAATACATCATCGGTGATGACCCGAGTCGTCCATGGCACACGCTCACCCCAATCCATTTGTCGTGTTGGAAGCGTAATATCTTCGAATATACCTCTTTATTAGAAATGGAAGGAGGTACAGCGAAAAGGTGCTCGTTGTGAGGTATGTGATTCTGCGTCGCGTGACAATGATGAGCGAATCAACACGGTAACAAAGATAGGACAGTACAAACAGAAAGGGCTTCCCATATCCCCCGACAAACAAGTCCTGTGAGAAAGCATATTAATGGTATAGACAGATGCGTTGACTGTTCTGTTTTGTAGACATACTTGAGTCACAAAGTTGGAGGTTGTCCACAGGAAGACGACGAGGAGTAGTAGGGCTATGCCAATAGTATAGTCTCTCCGAGAGTGTTTATGAGTCTCAAAGGACTTTCCTACTGGAGAGTCTAGAGGTAGGGAATCCATCTCCAGAGGTGGGTCCAGGTGGTGTTCAGGCATATCCTGGCGCCAGACACAGCCACATGATGCCAATTCAACTATGCCGTAACCTGTCTCGTAACACTCGTACAGTACATAATCCCAGTAGTCCACGAAAAACAAACAGAATGCCCAAAGATTATCATCATCCTCTCGTTCATGAACCGTGCCAAAGTGACGTATGATGGTGCTTTACCTTTTCGAATATTCGGTAAAGACTAATCACCAAGTTGAAACAATACATCAGCAGTCCAATGCCCACGAGGATGATCAATGCCATCTGATGATCGCACAATGACTCCTTGACGTTGTCACTCCCAAGAGGACTAGGAGGCCGAGGAAGCTCGCTGTACCACGAAATAGCCGATGGACTCGTACATGGGATGGGAGAGGTAAAGAAATTGTCGAAGCAAAGTGAAAGCGCGGCCGACCATGCGCAGATGAACAACACCTCGAGTAAGGTATGAGCCAACTTGGCTGACGTTCGCCAAAGACCGAGCGGTCGTCCGAAGTACTCGAGCTGTCGACACGATGAAATAATTAACAATCGGCGACAGACGGAAATTTCACATCAGCTCACGTATATAGCAACCATGACGTGGACCAGAGTCAGCGGTGCGAAGATTACGACGAGGGTACTACATTGCGTGGAGACAGGGTTTAGTCTGCGCGCGCATGGGCAAAACAGGAGCGACTACGCACGGAGAACTGCCAAGGATTCCGGTAACATTGTTATGGTTCTCGACCTTTCGTATTCGAATCGCAACAGCGAGCGCCGCTGTAGTGAAGGTGATATTAATGAACCGAAACAGCTAGCAGCTTGTCAGTTGGAACCCTCAGATTACATTAGGAGAGTATGCTTCACCAGAGGCACATAGGTGTTGTTTAATAAATACACTCTTGCTCGCTTTCTTGTTCTAGGCCACCAATTCTCATTGTTAGCAGTCTCGTCAACTTGAAGCGGATGTCCTTCGACAAGTTCTCCATTTTGCAGCTGCTCGTAAACGTTCCCACGAGACATCGAATCGAATGGCCTTGGAACCCAAGGAGAGTCCCATCCTGGTGTCCGACTATGCGAGAGCGTGTGTGTAGAGGCCGGAGCCGGGGGCAGCGTTATGCGCAAGCCCCTGTTCCGAGCGAGCGAAGGGCCCAGCTCTTGGCCCTTCTCGCCACGCGCAGGGTTGAAGTCCTCTCTGCGGGCAAACCCGGCATTGATGGAGGACGAGCGGAAGATGCTGGGCTTCCTCTCGGGTCGGATAGGAGGAGGGTCGTCGCGGGACATCTCCGACGGGAGCATCGGGCGGCGGTGCGTGAACGGGAACCAGCGGTGTTCGCTGCTTGGTCCTGCCAAGGAGTGTTGCGATGCATCAAAAGGACGCGCATCGGATTGGCCACGCGACCCGCCCGGGGATGGCAGCTCGTGATGAGAGTCCGTGGGGGAGGGTGGCTCGTCCTTTGCCCATGCTGTAGGCAGAGAGGTGATCAGCGCGTGAGTGACCAAAGACAGGGTAGCGCACGAGGTATAGTGACGACCTTCCTCCTGGATGAGGTGCTTGTCTCTATACTTTGGACACGCCCAGATTTGTTGGCGTTTGAGGTCGATGAGCCGGCCGGTGTTGGAGGATCGTCAACCATACATGAACAGACGGGGTGGCTGCGGATTGAAAGACGGATTTCTATAAAAGTACTTTCATCATCAGCATGGCCGATGAAGCCATCCCGTCAATCTCCACTGGCATAGTTGGCTCTCGCTTCGTCTCACAAACCGACATCGAGGCTTCTAGGGCTCGCAGAGAGGAACAATGGAAGGCTGCATACGCCAGGTCTTTCGGGCCTTTCTCCATCTGCGTCCTTTGCACACGTTTTGCCTGATCATCGACCTTCTTTCGTCTTAGGTTAGGTCAAGAACCGCCGCCCGTACCACAAGAAGACGCGTACGATGGTCGTAGTCTGGCAGAGGTCCGCTCCTATCTCTACTATCATACCTCACACCTCCGTGTTCATCTCAGCCGCTAGAAACTCGCCGCCAATCGCGTAAGTCTCGCGCAATGGCCCAAACGCCGTGCCCGTTCACGCCCTGAACAATCTTAGGCAGCCAAACAGGAGGAATGGGAAGAGAAGACTAAGCTAGCAAACCAATTCCGCGCTCTCGAGGAGGACGAGATCATGTTTCTCGATTCGGTCAGGGAGCGGCAGGAAAAGGAGGAACGCGAGCGCAAAGTGCGAGATGGCGAAGAGCTGAAGACCTTTCGGGAGTGAGCCCCCACGAACTCACTGTTCTTTCATCGCGCACTCACGATCCCCCGCACAGAGCCGTCGCAGCAAAGGTGATCGTCAAAACGCCGCCAGCCGTACCTGCGGCCGAGTCAGCGTCGGCCACCTCACCGAAGACCGCATCGGTGCCCGCAAAGAAGCCCACAAAGGCATCTCTCAAGGGCGTCATAGTGAAGAAAAAGTCGAAACCCGCTCCGGAGGCGAAGGCACCCCCAGACAACGCAAAAGCTGAAAAGGCGGAGCACGACGACAGGCCATCTCCAGCCCCGAAGCGGCGTCGAGTTGCCGTAGAGTCATGATCTTTCATGTCAAGTGTCTGCACATATGTAACGACTTTTCTAGCGAAACGGGATGCTCGCCATTACACGAATCTGTGCATGCAACCAATTTTATCTTCGTGTGACGGGACTTGGGGTGGGCGTCCATCGTACGCGGTTCAGGTCCTTGTCTTTGTTCTTCTCCCAGCCGGCAGCTCTTTCCATGGTCTCTGCCCTCCTCGATGCAGCCGTACCCATAGTTGTCCGGTTGAGCAGCCTCCTGGCTGCGGGTGTCAGCGCACCCGACGCTTCTGCGCGACGCGGAGTCCATGACGGCGGTGGCATGTCACCTTTTCTGCGCGCGTGGCCAGGCCCTAGCAAGCTCGCTTTCGCCCGTAGACTCTTCGAAGCAGAGGACGAAAGCTTGTGCGATAATACTTCGCGCTTCGTCGGCGCAGATATGTGGAAGGGCGTGCTGAGCGCCGGTGCTGACATCTCGGCAGGATCGTCAGATTGTGATAGAATGCGAGGTGTCCCTGCGAGAGTCCCCCAAGTCATGAGTTGTTTGACTGCTGCTGGTCCAAGTTCGGATGGTGTAGGGGATGGAAGTGAAGGGACATAGGAAAAGTTGTTGACTCCAGGTGATCTTGGTCTGTCTGTAAGCGAAGGGTGAGCAACGCACGCGCACACGGTCAACATGGTGAACACATACATGGCGTGCCGGCAATTGCATTGTCGACCCGGCTTTGAGTAGGGCTAGGTGGTTCAGATAGTGCTTGAGATGAGGCCAAGCTTTCGTCTTGTTCCGCGAGCCGAGTGTTTCCGTGCTTGATGGTCTTTGGGGGCCCCTTTGAAGGAATGCTCTTGGAGCTTGACGGGTCGTAGGGAGACACATCAACTCCCGGGGAGAACATCAAGGAATTCCTCGCTCGGAATGCCCATCCATCCACTCCCGCAGACCGAGTGTCCTTCTTCGGCGCCATGACGTCCACCACCTCGTCCACCTCCCGATCCTTCTCCCATAGCAAGACTTCCTTGCCCACCGAAGACTCTACCGCGCCACCGTCAGCCCCATCCCGCTGCTGCGGCTGAGTTCCCGACGCCTGAGCATCCCCGCCGTCCCCGCCTTCTCCCTGTGCAGTGATGAGCCCGGCCGTGACGGGCGCCTCGATCCTCAACCTCTCTCGCACCCCAGCACTCTCCGGCATCTCGATCAAAGCCCTCTCCCTAGCCTCGAGCGCCTTAACCCTCTGCCCCTCAACGCGCCGCTGCGCATCCCACGCCCACCCATATCTCTCCCTCCGCCGCGCGTTCTCCTCATCCAATATCTGCGTGAAGCTCGCGTTGTCCTCCGACGTGTACCGCGCCTGGAACGCGTCCAGGCTTATGTCCGTGTCGTAGCGTGCGCGTTTGGCGCCGGAAGGTTGCTGCCGCTGCTCAGACTCGCGTGGATGCAAGGGCGTGTCGGAAGGTCCGACGCCGTAGGGCGTTTCGGAGGGTGTTTGCCAGGGTCGCGAAGATCTGACGGTGGCGTTGATGGATTCGAGGTTGCGGACGCTGGCGCCGATGAGTTGCGGGTCGCGCGTTTCGAGGGCGTCGAGGTAGGAATTGGTGGCATCGAGATGGACCAGGGAAGGGAAGAAATCGCGGGCAATGATATGGGAAACGGCGGCTGTATATTCGTCTTCTTCGAGGACAGTCTGACGGTTCAATGACCTCTTTGGTGCCGAGGTCGAAGTCGATTGTGAACCCGAGGGGATTGACATGGTAAAGCTGGTAGATAGACTTGTCTCCGCTTTAGCGGCCCGGAATCCCCGCATAAATGAGTCATTTTCTATCCACTACTGCTACGGTAAATCAGGATAATAACATAACACACACAGAATCCCCAGCTACGTTGTGGTATAAGTTTGGCTCTGAGCCGGGTTGCATGAAGTTCTTTTCTATCGTATCAAGGATGGATATTGAACGGCGTCTGCTCGGAGGCACATATCAAAGTCATTAAATCATGGAAGCGACATAATAGTGACTGTAAGAGAGAAACAAGTTAAAAAAGGCGGCGGATTTACCTGCCCGTCTGAGAAGGGACAATAAGAAGTAAATGGCAGGGTGGTGCAAATGGAACGCAGAATAGAGGCGGCAAGCGAATGTGAGTGAGATATCCGACAAACGCAACCGCGAAATATGACAAGTGCAAGCCAGTACACATTAGTGACGTCCTGATGAGCCAGAACGTGGCCGGCCCTTGTCGCGGGCATCCAAGAATCGATTGTTTTCCACGTCAGAGAGATCGGCACCCGCGCTCCGTCGCCCGCTCATGCCAAAGTTGGGCCTGCCAATTCGACTCTGTGGCAGAGGGGTACTAGTTGGCGTAGGGAGCTTCGAATGACTTCGAACTGTGATGTTAGAGTGGGGAATTTGGGTGAGAGGCTTGCCACTGGGTGAATCTTTATGTGGCACAGTCGAGGAGGTCGGGCTTGCAGTTGCATACGATGCGGACGTTGATAGAACGCGATCGCGATGAGGAATGCCGCTGTCGAACAAGCTTCCGCTGGAGGGAGAATCTCCTGTGGTCGAACCCAGTGAGGATCGCTTGAAACCGAAGCTGGGACCACTGGGTCGCTTCAAACCAGTTGCGCCAGCTGTTGAGGGGTGCACATATAACCCAGAACTTGGAAGAGGAATGAATGTGGGTGTTGCTGGGCGCGAGACGGGAGTGGGTATCGAACTAACGGTGGCAGTCGTGCTAACGCTGCTACGCCCCTCGGTTGAAGTTGATAGCCGGGACTGGGGCCTTCGCAATCCAGAAGGCTGCGAAATTTGCGATGGCATGTCCACAGAGCCTGACTGAGGAGAGTTAACGAGTGAGGCAAAGCCAGGGAAACCGACGGCAGAGGGGGGGCTGGACGCTCTTCTGTCCCTGTCTTTAGGTTTCGTGGGGGAGGGCGAATCTTCCATGATCAGAACCCATCCAGAGGAATTTCCCGCAGGCGTTTGTTTGTTCTCATCAGTATCAGCGACTCGCCGACTGAGAAGCGATGAACGCGAACGTTCATCTGGGGATTTGATTGATTGGTTGCTTCCTGCCGAAGAAAGGTTCGACGACTTTGAATTTGATGTTGATGCTATCGTGACAGGAGGATTGGGACGGCTCATACTGCCCATTCGAAGACGAGGAACACGCGTATGGATCTTCTGCTCTAGGTTTTTGACCTTTGCCCGCATTTCGGACACCATCTGGACACCTCGGTTCTTGGAAGAGGTGGTAACAACACTACTAGTTGTTGGAGTTGTTGAAGAGCCAGAGGCATTTGAAGTGGAGCGATTGGCAATGGTTCTGGACAGCATGCGAGAAGATGTGTGTAAGGAAGGTAACGTAGTAGACCTGCTCAGAGAAGTTGGTGTCTGAGATGAGGTAATCTTGTGGCGAGGCAACGAGAATCCAGCGCGTTGGAGTAGAATAGACTGTCCTGATTCGGAGTCCGCGGATGACGTGGAGGGCCTTGGCGCATCCCGGAGCGAAAGAGGAGTCTCAGGTTGAGGGAAATCAGGTAGCTCGAGATCAGCGGGAGGTTGAGTATGAAGAAGGTTATCGTCCGAAGGCTTGGATACATGGGGGGTAAAAGATGAACCTTCTGATGAGGTTCGGGAAGGGACAGAGTTGAATGCCTGACTTGAAGCACGGGCACGGGTTTGTGCGGCCGCTAGCTGGTCCCTTAGGACGGAAACTTCCGCATTCGAGTCTGCAAGGCTTTGAGATGTCTGTCATGACGAGAAGACACGAAACGCACCTCGAAGTTCGTCCTTTAGTCTCTGGCACTCCTCCTCTACATGTGCCTTGTCAAGTAACTCGTGCTCAAGCAATATCTTCTCCTCGAGAGCACGGGCATACTTGGCCTCGACATCAGATAGACTTGATGCGACGGCCCGTTCGTTTCTCTCGAGGTCATCGTTGCCCATCTCGAGTTCACGAAGTTGAACCTTCATTTTCTGGTTTTCCTGACGGAGGGAGTCGAGCTCACGCTGAAGAGAAGCTGTCGTTGTGTTGTGGTTGGTTTGAAGTGACATGAACCTGGACTAGATACGAACGGTTGGAATGAGAGATGGTAAAGCAACGGATTCGACGCACCTTCCAAGAGTCGCGTTCACCCTCTGCCCGTTCCACTTTGACCCTCAGTTCCTGCTGGGCCTTCTCGGTCCTCTGGAGTTCCCGCTCTAGTTCCTCTTCTAGCTCCTTGCTCGATTGGTGAAAGTCATCGAGCTCATTCTTGGTCTCTGAGAGCATCTCTGCAGCTTCATAATACTTTGCCTTCCAGTCCGTGACGGAGGAGGGGGAAGAGTAACTAAACGAAACGCGTTTGGCGGGTGGGGGAGGTGAGGAATAGGATGAGAGTTACCTGATAAGGTCGCTGTCAAGAGTTGCCATGATGTTGTCCTTCCGAAATAGGTCTGAGGGAGGGAGGACTGCGGTCATAGCCAGACCGAATGGAAGCTCGATGAGAGACGCGGTCGAGGACGTGAAGGACGTGAAGCCTGCGGCGGTCAACACGCAAGCCTGGCCCGCCTTGTTTGGTCATTGTTTGTCATCAGCCCGGGGATTAACGGCCCGGTAAAAGAAACTACAGTTAAGCTACTTTAAAGCCCTTCAGGTTTCGCACACTTCCGCCTCTCCACTTTACCCGTCTTCGAACACCGCATCTCTTGCCACGATACCGGATGCATCGTCCCACCTACATCAAAACGATATCAGCCACTTTTATCTTTCCTCACGGTGTTACAAACCAGCCTCGCTCGTCGCAAATATAACACCAAGTTCGTTGCGCGCCGTGGTTATGTAGTAGCTACGCGCGTCCCCAAGGGAAATCTGTTTTTTTTTTGGGTAGTAGACAGGACAATGAACCAGACACATGGCGTGTGTCGTACCACTAGACCTCTGATAACATCCCCACCCCGGAAACAATCTCCAACCTTGACTTTGTCTTTCTCTGTTGCCCGGATATCTTGTACACGAATAACCCCCGTAAAGTCTTCTCCTGGTGGAAGTGGTACGCCGTCCACAACTGTGATAGAAACTACTGCCTGTTGAGGGGATAGCCGGGTGATAGAACCCAAGACAACGGAATTCGGTGCAGGTGGGTGAGGTTTCAGACGAGGTATTGTCAAAGTCTAGTGACCGAGGCGAGCGGAACCATCACTCAAACTGAACCAGGTATAGAGAGGAGAAAGACGGACGGAGCCCTGCTGTATCGGGGTGCCAAAGAGACTTGCCCTCGGCTCACCATTTCTAGTGTATATACCACTACCAAGTTGGAGCACAGGCCCACGCGAGAGAGGAACCGGTTGACCGGGGACTAAAGAATCGGGAGGCATGCGAAGTAGGGCCGACACTGTACACGTTAATAATGATCGCGGTTTTGTCGGTTGGGGTGGGGAGGACGAGAGCGGGTGCGAACCAGTTGGGGATTGTTTGGCTCACTCCGAAGGTTCACATAACCATCCTTTCCAGAATCCGCCTCCTTCACTTTTTGCGTCTCCCTCTTTCCTCCATCCTTTGCTATGCCTCCGCTTTCGTTCGCCCGTATCCTCTACAGAGGTACCGTCATCTATTACTCTTTGGATCATCTGATTCTTATTTCTTCATTAGGTCTGCATAGTTCCGTTCGTCGCGATGCTCTCACAAAGATGTCTATGCCTGCGATGAGTCCAACGATGACAGAGGGTGGAATTTCGGCGTGGAAAAAGGCGGAAGGAGAATCTTTTTCTTCTGGCGATGTCCTTCTTGAGATCGTATGTGTGTTCCTCTTGAACACCTGCCAGCGCCTAACAACGTGTCCTTACAGGAAACCGACAAGGCGGTCATTGACGTTGAGGCGCAAGAGGATGGCATTCTCGCGAAGATCGTTGTATGTACTATTCCTATGACTGCTCACACACCTACGTGTTTATGCGACCACGCCATAGGCCCCAGACGGCTCGAAGAATGTCTCCGTCGGTAGCACCATCGCCGTTCTCGCCGAAGAAGGCGACGACCTTTCTGGCGCTGCAGAGTTGGCTGCTGATGCCGCCAATGAAGCCCCTTCTCCCCCTCCCAAGGAGGAAATAGCCGCCGAGGCGCCAAAGTCCCCAGAATCTTCAAAGGAGCCATCACCGTCATCCCCTAGCACGGGGTCCAAAGCCGAGCTCCCGAAAGGTGACCGTATATTCGCGTCTCCTATTGCCAAAAAGATCGCTTTGGAGCGTGGTATTCCCTTGTCAAAGATCAAGGGTACCGGCCCTGATGGTCGAATCATTCGCGAAGATGTCGAGAAGTACAAACCCGAACCTGTTTCAGCTGGTGTCACCCCATCAACACCTGCTGCTGACTACGTGGATATCCCTCTGAGCAATATGCGCCGCACGATTGCCGCACGTCTAGTAGAATCGAAAGTACAATCGCCGCATTACTATGTGACACTCAACATCCAGATGGACAAAGTTCTCAAATTGCGTGAAGTCTTCAATAAATCCTTGACCGAAAAGGGGGCGAAGCTTAGCATCAACGACTTTGTCGTCAAGGCAGTGGCCAAAGCACTTGAGGACGTGCCAGAGGCCAACTCTGCATGGTTAGGAGACACTATTCGACAGTAAGTTCGCCATTGAGTATCCTCCAGTTTCCCGAATTAAGACGCTTCGCGTAGATACACGAAAGCCGACATATCAATTGCTGTGGCCACACCAACTGGGTTGATCACACCTATCGTAAAGGATGTTGGTTCGAAAGGTCTAGCGACTATATCCGCAGAGGCGAAAGCCCTTGCTAAGAAAGCTCGTGATGGCAAGCTTTCGCCCCACGAGTACCAGGTAGGCACTGAGATCTACACTGGATTTTTGTCGACCTGACCAAAACGTACCTCTTGATAGGGCGGCACGTTCACGATTTCAAATCTCGGCATGTTTGACGTCGACCATTTCACTGCCATTATTAACCCTCCGCAATCGTGCATCCTTGCCGTGGGATCGACCCAGCCTTCCCTCGTTCCCTCCGCGGAAGACGAGCGTGGTTTTAAGACTGTGAATATCATGAAGGTTACATTGAGCAGTGACCATCGTTCTGTCGATGGTGCACTTAGTGCTCGATTTTTGGGTGCCTTGAAGGGATATTTAGAGAATCCATTGACGCTTATGCTTTGAGCGTGGTCAAAAGCGCTGGGCTTGATAGATTATTATCATCTGCCTGTGCCCTGCTAGATTTTTATATCCTCACTTACGCGCTAATTTCACATGCACGACCTGCTCGTCTTAATCCTCTGAAAACGACACCTAGCTGTTATTAAGATTGAGTCCCCAGAGAAAGGAGTGGTCTCGTGACGGCATTGCACTCTGGAGTATAGCATCACGATGCCAACGCGTATACGTAGATCACCGCTAAAGAAACCAGGTGCGGGTGATTCGCGCTTCGTCATTACCTCAAGGTCAGCTCAGTTGTTGCTAATCGCAGAACAACCATATCTCGCGCTCGGCCTCGAGGGTTCCGCGAACAAGCTCGGCGCAGGGGTAATACGTCACGAAGTAGACGGATCGTCAACCGTGCTTTCCAACGTTCGGCATACCTACATCACACCTCCAGGGGAAGGTTTCCTTCCCCGCGACACGGCCGTACATCATCGCCAGTGGGCTCTCAAAGTCATCGAGGATGCGGTCGCAAAAACCGGGATCAGTATGCACGACCTGGACTGCATCTGCTATACCAAAGGTCAGTCTCCCTCCCCCAAGCCCGTCTGTTACCGAATGGTGAATGGCGCATCTTGACTCTTGGGGTGTATAGGGCCTGGCATGGGAGCACCGTTGCAGTCGGTCGCCCTGGTTGCCCGCACGCTCTCACTCCTGTTTGATAAGCCGCTCGTGGGCGTGAACCACTGCGTCGGCCGTGAGTGCACCAGACACCGCACATGGTCTTTCTCCTGATGCAGATGGCGAAAAAAACGAACAAACAGATATTGAGATGGGCAGAGAGATCACCGGTGCCCAAAATCCCGTCGTGCTCTACGTCTCTGGTGGGAACACTCAGGTGATCGCGTACTCGCGTCAGTGCTATCGGATCTTTGGCGAAACGTTAGACATCGCCGTCGGCAACTGTTTGGACCGCTTTGCGCGGGTGATAAACCTCAGCAACGATCCGAGCCCGGGATATAACATCGAACAAGAAGCGAAAAAGTATGTGTTGGACCATCACGATCTTTTCGCTATCTATCTAACGTCATCCCCCACAGAGGAAAGCGCCTTGTGCCATTACCCTACACTACAAAGGGCATGGATGTCAGCCTCTCTGGAATCCTGACGGCGATGGAAGCATTAACGTACGACAAGCGCTACCGCGCGAATGACCCACCGCAAGGAGAAGATGGGGCCGATGGAGACTACTTCACCCCCGCTGACTTGTGCTTCTCTCTCCAAGAAACCGTCTTCGCCATGCTTGTGGAGATAACCGAGCGAGCAATGGCCCACATTGGCAGCAAGGAAGTCCTGATCGTCGGTGGTGTCGGATGTGGGTACCTTCCACCCTAATTCACCGTTATCACCAGCTAAGCCAATGAATAGCGAACGTAAGGCTCCAGGAGATGATGGGCATTATGGCTGAGGAGCGGGGAGGAAAGGTGTTCGCCACTGACGAGCGGTGAATCCCTTCATGCTTTCACGTCATTTGTGTAGATCTGACAGCCATCGCCGGCTAGCTTTTGCATTGACAACGGCATCATGATTGCCCAGGCAGGACTTCTGAGCTATCGCATGGGCTTCCAAACACCTCTGGCGGAGAGCACCTGCACACAAAGGTTACTTACCTCGTATTTACCCGAAAAACCTGATTACTCAAGCGAAGGACAGATTCAGAACGGACGAAGTGCATGTCGCATGGAGAGCCTAGTGACATACGAGCCCGAATTTAATTTCTCAACAGTTGTGTTCTAATACAAGAAGCTAGGTTGTCATATACCGAGCCCGCGATCTAATTGCCGACATTCGCCAGCAGCAAGTCTCGTGTCTCGGGATCATCCTGCAGTTCGCCAATCAGACCGTCGAAGCATTTCCACCACCACTTGTCCGTCTCCATCATATCGTCTACAACGTCTCCTTCCCGGACCCTTGTCTTCCACGGTTTGTCTGGGAGGATATAGTGAAGACACCGCACTTCTTCATCGCGCCATATGTTCTTGTGTATCATTCTCAGTGTCTTCAACGCATTGTAAACCCAAGGGAGCGGTTTCCATTTCCCTTGAAAAAATGTCGCAAGGAGATCCTGGTCGAAGAAGGTAAACTTGGGGACCAGTGGCGAGGCGTGGAGGAAATCTACGACTGCTCTTGCGAGGGTTGTAGAAGGCGTAAGGACGACAAGGCCCGAGTTCAGGAGGGTGTGTGGACGAGGGCTGGACGGCAATATCGACGTCGGCTGGGTATGACCACTGGGATGAACAAGGGGCGTGTACGCGCAATTCGCCGGAATCCTAGTCTCGCATTGGCCCCGGGGCAGTAAATAAAATGTAGAGGAACACCCACCAGTCTTCTGGATAATGGGTCAGCTTTCTTGGGTTGCACGCGCACACGTGTGCCGCTGCTATCCAGTCCGCGGGTAGTTCGATCTCCATTAGTTCATCCATGTTGCGCATGACAATCATGTCCGAGTCCAACATCACAACCCGCTAGAGCAAAGGCCCAATCATTATGTGGTACACGAGAAAAGGTTTGAGGAGACGAACGTCGAATTCGACCAATTCAAATACCCTTCGGACACGACATGATTGAGTCACCTGCCCCTGCTCAGAAAGGCGTGCAACGCAACATACCTCAATTTAGACCAAGTGTCCGCGAACCGTTCATCATGCGCAACGATATTAGGACCACTATCTGACCGTAATGGCTGAATCTCCCGGACTTGGGTCCCGTGTCTTATGAGGGCGTCTCTGGTGCGTTGCGACAGCGAAGGGGTGACCAAGAGGACCAGGGGATATCGAGACTGAACTGATTTCAAGCACCGTTCGAGTGTTAATGCCCCTGGAAGATACGACTCTTTCGTCAACAACGTAACATACGCTGCTTTTCTAGACATAGTCGTCATTCACCAAGGGGCGTCGAAATTTAAATTTCTAGCGGAGCGGCTGTCTCCATAGCGCTAGTTTGCCAATCAGCCACCAGTTACCTGCAACACCCCTGCCCATCATCACACAGGATCAAACATCGCAAACTTGCAATGAAATATACAAATTTATGTAGCCCGGTGCAGAGAACGTAACCTTACCATGCTTCATTCCAACTCAGATTGGTGCATGACGCACGGTCAGTCTCACGTAAATCTTCAAGTTCAAAGCTCGCTGGATCAACTTTCCACGACGGTATTGGTCGGAAGGCGACCTGGTTCCAAAGGCCAGGTATGCGTATGCATTATCATCCTACAACAAGTCATGGGATCACAGTGGTACGGAGCAACACATGAGATGAACCATGCGAGAAATTTTAACGGAGACGGCTGGATTGTTGTTACAATACGGTAGAAAAGCATAGGGTGATTGACGCACCGTGCTTCGCGCTCACTCTCTAAAAGAGCCAGAATATCCTGCTCCCGCACTGGGCCTTTCACGTTCCGGATGATAGTTCGCGTCGTATCATCTAGGAATTCTACGCGAACTTGTGTGACACCTCCACGAGAGCCAGTACGCCCAAGAACCTGCAATCAGTCGCACATTATTCGTCAGAGGAATGATAATAGGCCGTGAATGGTGCAGATAGAGAAGAACCTTGATGACGCGAGCGAGTTTTACAGGAGCTTTTGATGAATCCTGTTGTGATATCGTTAGCAACATATCGATACTTTGGTAGAGAATAGAATGTACCATTGTTTTGTGAAGACGTGTGCAAGCAAAACAAGTCACTTGGTCGATTTGTTGACGGTGACAATCAAGGTTCAGGAAACAAAGTTCAGAGTCAGATCCGGTAATCGCCGATTCCGCTCCCAGAACTCGAAACTTTTGATTAAGGATTATTAGAGAAATTAAAAATGTATGTGAGCTAGCAAACAGGTAGAGGTGTATTAAAACGGGAGTAAGTGTAAATCAACAGTAGAATGCCTGGCGGGGGACCAGTCAAATGGGGTTGACACAAATTAACCAAAAGGTACACGTCAATGTACCTAGAAGCAGAAGCAGACTGCAACGGTCAGCGCTCAGCGGACGCGAAAGTATGCGTCCTCTTGACGGCTCGTCCTCTTGTTTTGGTCTTGCGAAGTACAATCCCCACACTTTGCATCGCTCGATCAACATGTCGGGCTACTCGCTGTTTCAGTAGTGAGAAAATGAGAAAGAAAGGGCTGGATGAGCAAGTAAACCGCGCACCGTGAGGAGGAGGCCCATTCTACGCAAGCTACTATACCTGGGGAGTGAGTCTTTTTCTTGCACTTCATTACCCCGAACTTTGGGCACACCATTGTTAAGGGCCTGATACTCGCCAGGCAACGAGAAACGAAAATCCGAGGGCGGCGTCAAGGAGAGCGGCGACTGAAGATCCGAACAATTACACAAGTCAAGACGGGACGGGAGCAGGCAGGACATACCGAAGGTGCAGCTTCCCAGCCCGGACGATACTCGACGCGGTCAAACGGGGAGGACACGGGCTAGAAGAGCGTAACGGTGAGTTTTGTGTGACAACAAAATTTGAGAAGATTACTCCGTGATGGGTCTCCACAAATGACATTTTAGAGGACGCTTGCCCGTTGCTGAGCGAGGGCCAGAAGAGGTAGGTGTCGTAGTCTTCATCTTGGGCTTCTAATGAGAATGAGGTGGTTCGATTGTTGGTCGGATGTGCCCCCCATTCAGTCATGATGGCGTGCGGAAGAGACTGAACGCGATCCTATGCGTCTTTCCGTGAAGTGACAGGAGAAGCGGGAACGGAAACGGTTGGTAGTGCTGGGGGCGGGTACATTGAGCTTTATTAAATAGCGGCGCACCCGCGGCGGCTCAACCGATTCGGAATAGGAAACCACCACTTCCCCGCGAGGTCTTCATCAGTCTTAGGCTACCAAGGAGCCCTTTGTACCGGGGCGACGTTCAACAGTTAAACGTTAGATCAGCCTTCACCCCAGTTTCAATGGCCACCTTGCCATCCTCCCTGCTAAAACGCTCGCGGATACACCCGAAAAAAAGGCGCTCCTTCCTCCCTCATAGCTTACTTGAAACGAATGGATTGTCTGTCTCTGGGAAGCTGGGACCATCCTTGACATTCTGAAGGTGAAAAAATTCTCGGCCAAGTCCGCTAAGCGATAAGGAGATCGTTGTTATTGTAAACGATAGATACGCGCGGTTCACCCGTAAGTCCTGCCCGTATCAGTGAGAACCAGTATCATATTTGTCGTTCAGCATGGAACAGCTAGTGTTCCTATGTACCAACAACTTCCAGACGTCAATAGCCCTCGCCAGAGCGATACTCTCCAGATAAAATGTCATCAAAGGTGCGGAAAACCTCCACAAAGTCGATCTGTTGTTGACGAGTGGACACCAGGCAGAGTCAACTCGTTTACCTACTTGTAACGTCACGCAGCGACGTAATGTCGTGACATATCTCCAGCCTCGAGGACAGATGAGAATGAATTAAAGACTCCACACATCAACCTCAAGGCAATATGGCCGCTCCAGAGAAGACCGGGCCAAGAAGAAAATTCTGGCAGCTACGACTAGACCAAAACTTAGTTCAGAGGGCCACCTTTGCCGGTCGCAAGTCAAACCAGTTGCCAGCCAGGTCATAGAAGTCTTTTCGAAGGCCACACCGGTTCGGAATATAGTGTGATAGGACATAGGAATCCATAATTCTTTGCCTGAAATCAATCCATGCGTGGAAAAAACCTCTGCACTTAGCTTTTTGGGCTGGCCATCTCTGCATCGAGCACCATTGCTTGTCCTGGAACACCTCTTGTTGATTCCGGAGCACCGTCTAAAAAACAGGAGCGTGAAACTTACAGCTAGCCGCCATATCAGGTGTTTCCCTGAGCTGGAGAAAGGACTCGCCGCTGCATGGCTGACCGGGATCCTTCAGGCTTGTTCGGTGATGACAGGGGAGCGCACAGCACCGTCCTTCAAGGTGCCTGGAACCTTTCAGGGCTGGGCTGGTGGGGGCGAAAATAGTTGACTGAACTATCCGGAATACAAGAGATGATTGTGTGCCACAAATCGCGGACGGACACTCAGAAGGCTGACTGAACTGAACTGAACTAAAACCCGCGGCGGCGACACTTTCGTTCACTCACCACCTCCCACGACAAATTGCATCCGCTCAGAATTGGGTTAGGGGCTCTCTCCTCTTCGTGTTTTCCATATGTCCCTTTCTAATGATAGAGCTCCAATTTTTCATCTTCCTGAAAATTTTACGCCTCTTCGTGGAGCTTCGTCTTCTCTGTGAATCACACCTGACTTTTTTTCCTCGCCCACCGTCTCTTGAGCCTCTGGCTTTGATTCCCAAGACTGGCCGATATTATCTCGACGGTAGCATCAAGACTCCACATTTCCACTCCTAGCGGCCTCATGCAATAACAACATGCTCCTCCCATGACTCGGAAACCCCGAGTTCGACGTGTGAGCGCTTCGAACCCCTCGCCCCCTCCCCCGCCGCCCGACCCCCTACCTTTTGAATATGTGTCCCGGACAGGCAGCTGCGCTTGGCCGTCCTCACGTCGTAAATTTGACCGAACGAGCTTTACTTGACGCCGTCAGTCCGGCTGCCGCACGTCTCCATCTCACGGCGCAGCAGTTACAACCTGGGTGATTGGCCTTCACCAAGAGTTGGGTTCACCAATTCCCACAAGATGTTGTCTCGCAGACGAGTATGTTTATGTCTATTCTACCTATTTCATAATCCTTGCGGAGCGCATGCTGATTCTGGGTACCCACACAGTTAAACCGCGACCATGTCATATTTCGTCCATCATTTCCAGTACTCTGAATGCCTGCTGGCGCGGGGTTCATGTGACGTTATACCTAGCGGTTCGATGATTAGGACAAAATAATACCCTTCCATAAACGAGCAAGTCGTACACAGGACTGACGCGACGCTGATTGCGAGGCAGATGGTGTGGAGAGGCATTTCGAGGGTTTCTGATACACTGGCAGGGACTAGGCATAGGGCTTTGCTTACTAGGCCTGTGGACGGTCAACGCCATTCGCGGCAGAAGCAACCGAGGGCACCAGATCTTATTATCATATCCATTTGCGCATCGTCCGTCGCGAGAGAAATGCTGGGGATCCGACTGACATTATCCACATACGCGTTGATTCACTGGACGCTCAGAGCACATCAACGATAGGAATGATGGCATATAGCGCGACCAAAGACGGTGATGCAGTCCAGGCGAGTGGGGTGCCGGTGAGTATCTTTGAAATTCACAGAAACTATGTTATAACAGCATAGATTGTAACTGGATGCATTTCGCGCCGTCACTCAGTGACTCCTTCGCAGTGCGATAGCCGCTTCAAAAGGTTGGAGTGTATGATTCGTGGGGTCGACCAGCAGCATACAGACGGCAGATCTAAGGTGACATGCTACGACGACCCGTTCGTCGCTACATTGAACAAGTCCTAAGCGGAAATTCTAGAGCAGGGACGCTCCGCTCGAAGTGAGGTCAAGTAACATGTGCAGTTGAATGCGGTGTACAAATTAGAATGAGATGGGATGGGTGTATTCTATTTTCTATTTCAGACGTAGTTCATGTGACGAGTGTCGAATCTGTCATCGTAGGTTGAACTGTAGAGTGTTGGGACCGTTTCTCTGTCCCCTTGTTGCGTAATACATTCTCGATGAAGTATTCGCCCGCCTGGAGGGAATAAATAGACAGAACTGTGCATGAGAATAATATACACTGACCTTATAACTACTGCGAACTAGAGGTCCGCTCGCCACATACAAGAAGCCCATATTCTCAGCGATCTGTTTCCAGCGGTCAAATTCTACGGGTTCCACGTAGCGATCAACTTTCATATGCTTCTTTGTAGGGCGCATATATTGGCCAAACGTGACAACGTCAACATCAACCTTACGAAGCTCTGTTGGGCGTTCAGGCCACGCTATGTGATGATGATTGAGAAATTAGCGAACCTCTTAGGGCGTCCATAACTTGGTCTTCGTTCTCTCCAACACCAAGCATGATGCTTGTCTTCGTCACGCGTACCCCTTCTTGTTTAGCTCGCTCCAGAACACTAAGACTCTGGCGGAACGTCGCGCGACGGTCGCGTACGAAAGGGGTGAGGGCTTCAACGGTCTCGATATTGTGCGCATACACATCCAAGCCGGACTTCGCCACCAGAGATACATGGTCCAGGTTGCCAGCCATGTCACCTGTCAATGCTTCTACCAGAATTTGTGGGGCTCTTGTAGGTAGCATAAGTCGAATCCTCTAAGCGCGTACCGAAGATGCTACGTACTTCTGCTTGATCTTTCGAATCGTTTCCGCGAAGTGGTGTGCTCCAGAATCAGCAAGGTCTTCGGTTGGAGGTGCCATTGAGTCTTAGGTATGAAAGAGCAAAGAGCTCGAACACATACCATCGCGGTCGACGCTTGTGAGCACGATGTAGCCCAGACCCCACCGACTAATTGCCTCAGCTGTGTTCTCAGGTTCGTGTGGGTCCAGGGGCGGCGGAGTCTTGGACGTCTTGACAGAACAGAACCGGCAACCCCGTGTACACGTATCGCCCATTAGCTGGTTCATAATTCAGTCACCAAGAAATGAAGGTTAATGAGGAATCGTACCATGATGGTCGCAGTCGCTGCACGCTTGCTCTCTTCCGGGGTTGCACCATCCTTTCCGCCCCAGCAGTCCCCTATATTCGGACACCGCGCTTCCTCACACACCGTATGCAGCCCTAGTCCTCTAAGGTCGTTCTTAATCTTGTTGAACGATGCACCAGTCGGTATGGACGTCTTGAGGTAAGAAGGCAAGCGAGGGCTTCCTCAGCGCATACAAGTAGTCAGGCTATTATCTGCTCGCAAGTAGCGCTACATACGTATTTGTGTTTCCTAGCACGACACGCTCTGGGACATCACCAGAAATGAACTGGTCCAGCGACGGACCCTGTTCTAGTGTCTCCGTGAATGTGGTCTTCTTTGACGCGGATGTCGCTAGACGTATATGTCTCAACACCGAGACACGCATGACGCGTGGGGCCCATGGGGGCTTGAGAATGTACGACATCCAAGTCTTGTGATGGATTATAGGAGTGCTGTGCGCGGCGGAACGCGGAGGACTCAATTCAGCCCCGGAGTCACGGGCCGCTACGTCAGTCCCAACGAGGATGAGCACGCTTTCTCGACGAGAGGAGGATACGCTTTTTAAAGCGACAAAGGCTCACGCCCTCAAAGAATGCGACACGTTAGTCAAAGGTACGTTTGCGGTACAGTGTCATTTTCCTGGATTTCACCGTCCCTGTAGAATTTGCCGACTGTGCCGCTGGACGTACCGTTTCAGTAACTTGGGCATGCAGGGCAAAGTTCAAGGCCGTTCAGGATTGTATGTACCAGTTGTGAGTATCCTATCCTAGCCATACACATTGGTAACTAATATACTCCAAGTACACAGCCGGAAAGCATGCAACGTGTGCGGGACGAATACCTCCGGATACGCAATGAACAACAGGAACAACTATCGTCATGATGGTAGTCCTTCCTCAGGGCCTAATACCATACCTCAGAATCGAAAGAAAATAGCATCCACTTTCACATACAAATCAGTGCAGCACGATCCACAGGTTCTCGTTAGATTGAGCTACGTTGCATGTGTTTGGTTGTACAACTCCCCCGGTACTTTGCTGCCATCATTGACAGACTGGGTGACATTCATCGATTTCATCTCTGGAGTATGTGTAGGCGGTGGTTGGCCTATGCAATATACTGGCTTATTGACTGCAGGAATGCTCGAACGAGGGACAAGGAATCTGTTGTCATATCGTCCATGGTATGTATCTTCACCACCGTGTCAAG
The DNA here is from genome assembly GCA_022376545.1 of Russula dissimulans. Classification (NCBI taxonomy): domain Eukaryota; kingdom Fungi; phylum Basidiomycota; class Agaricomycetes; order Russulales; family Russulaceae; genus Russula; species Russula dissimulans. The sequence goes on along the minus strand of WTXJ01000002.1, from coordinate 944,117 downwards.
CACTGTGTACAAGACGCCATAACCGAGCGGAGATGGTAACAGACACGAAATCTGTTTGTTTCCCTCTGAGAGTGCAGACAAGAAATCTGCTTACCTTTGGGAGTGTAGGTTCGAATCCTGCTGGTGTTCGAGCTCTTTTTGCTTCTCGTTATAAAGTCTCTTATTCTCTTATTCTCTTCTAGCGAACCAATCTTACGTGCATACATAACGTAACGTTACAATCCAACATGCCTTGGCCCAATTGGATCCTGAAACAGTTCACCCCCATTCCTGGTGGTTTGGACAATACTGCCCAAGAATTCCTATTCTATGGTCTTTACAACACAATTCTGGGCTACCTGGTCGTGCCACAGTATCAGCGACCGATGATGGACAAACAATCGACATTACGTTGTCGATTCGACCAACACGCACACCCCCATATTCCAAGCCGCCGGGTCACATCAATGAGTTGAGCAAGTGCAAGCAAGCGGACACACAGATGCGGGACTGTGTTCGAGAACTCATAGCTGAGCTACAGATCCCTAAGTACACGGCGTCAGCGTGCGAGCGTACGGGCTGCGTTTTACCATGACGATGCGACAATAAACGTCCTCAAACCGGCGGTCATCCCCTGTGATCCTGTTCGCGTAACCGATACTGCACCTGCAGCGCGTTGGAATATCCAGCATTCACGCCCAAAGGTCAGCTGGTCTGCGTAACACGCGAACCGATTTCGTCGTGAGTGCCACGTGGTTCTGAGCGTTGGTCCAAGCACGCATTTATCTTTCATATATGCCTGCCAGTGTTGGGGTCGTGTTTCACTCGACGTTATTTGCGAGAGGGTAAACGTAGATACATTCACAGCGTCGGTATGTGTCCAACTAAGTACAAAATGACAATTGAATACGATTACTTCGAATTTACTGCCAGCCACTGAGACTGAAGCGCTAGGACGGAAGTGATGAAGCTATGTCAAATATACATCAGAATCCGGTGCAGAGGACAGCAAGACAAGTGGGCGTTACCCAAGAGTGCCAAGAAGGCCGTCGTTGAGGTTCACGAGACCAAGGTTCGCCGCGGGGAGCCACGCATCAAGAACGTCAATAATGAATTGGTGGCGTGTAGCTGTCCGCATGCTGTGGAATATCGTGTGTGAAAAGAGATAAACAAGTAGGTGAAGGAGGACTCACGCATGTAGCGCCCGGAGCTGAGACTCGCGCGCGTTCCCTTCACCCAGGTTCTTTTCGTCCAGACCACGGATTTTGCGCGTCTCTCTGGTCAAGCGGCTGGCCTAAGCGAACGCCACATGAATAAATACCACGAGCTCGGTCAGTAGAGTATCACGGAACCCACCTTGAACACGGCATGCGTGATACTAAACAAAATACCGGCTAGCCAAAAACGGTTTGAAATTTTTTGCACCTTCTGAGACGTTTCCGGCTTCAGGGTGATAACCTTGATGGCGTTGGCCTGGTAAAAGCATATTCACCATGCTTGCTCGCGCGCGAGCGTCACCATGTATACGCACCCACACGACGGCATCATAGGTCAAGTAACCGAAGTACCCGAGCTGACGGGCAATGGTAGTAAGTTGTTCTTTGACATCACCCGTGGTTTGCGCCGCACGAAGGGCGGCCTGCAGGTGTTCCAACGGCTTCCCGAGGCGCAAAACTGAGCCATGTATCAACGACGAACAGACTTTCACGGTTTGAAAGGGGCGCACGTTTACGAGCAAGAGCCAGATGGCTTTTCAAAGCATTCCAGCGAACGGCTTCAATTTTACGACCTCTTGAAATGAGATACCATGCGAAGAAGCGTGCAAAGTATTGCGTCGCTCTATATACCTGGATCACTCCTGTTCATCAGGCGCGGGGAATGGGCGTGAGAAGTTTTGGCCCCAAACCTTGTCGCGGCCCACGCTTGTGCCGAGAACTCTGAGACTTGCACTAGCAGTCGGATGAAGGATTAGTTGGGACGCAACGTTAGCCATCGTGGTATGAACGGATGGATGGAACCAGCAGCACCGCTAATGTCTGTGAGCCGAGCCGCGTTCTTGAGTTCGAATCACATGTTGTAGAGGCGCGGGGTCAACAATTAATTGTCAATTAATGTGTTGTTATCATTTAAATAATTAAATAATTACGGATTTACCTCGCTGGCAAAGTGCAGCAGAGACACTCTGTTTATCCGCGCCTCTCCGTGTTCGAGAAAAAACAATCCCAAAGGAGAACCCAAGTTGAAGACACGTAGAAGGGACCGTCAGAGGGATCTCGTCGCCTGCTTGTTCTGTGCTGTTGTCACCCATTTCTCAGTCATTTAGCTCAATTCAGCCATGTCTAGTCTTCGGATACCCCGTTTTGTGAGGCTTTCCCCGATGCTGCCGGTATCTTGATTTCTCTGCTCATGTGATTTCAGCCCCTCCACGTGTATTCTAGAACCCCAGGAGGTCTGTCCTTGTGCCAGCAGAGGCCATTCTCCCTCACCAGGCTTGCCATGGTATGTGTCTTTCGTGACTTGGTTTTTTGATTGTCATGGGTAACCTTGCACAAAAGTCTTCCCAATCTTTTCGCGTAGAAAAGGACACGTTTGGTGAGCTGCAAGTTCCTGCTGACCGTTACTGGGGCGCGCAGACCCAACGGTAAGTTGCAAAGTCATCCATACAGGACACCGCTCATCGTTGTGTCCAGGTCATTGCAAAATTTCGACATCGGCGGCCCAACTGAACGTCTTCCCCCTCCGCTGATCAAGGCTTTTGGTGTTCTGAAAAAGGCAGCATCCCTAGTCAACGTGACTTATGGACTAGACCCCAAAATTGGAAAGGCTATTCAAGAAGCTTCAGATGATGTGTGTTTATGTCACTGAAGAAATATTGTTACTCATCTGATGCGGCATGGAAGGTAATATCTGGCAAATTGATTGATCACTTCCCACTCGTCGTGTTCCAAACCGGTTCGGGAACCCAAAGCAACATGAATGTCAACGAGGCATGTTTCGATTTTCGCGAACCTTTTTCAACTCAAGGACATGATATATTACGGTACAGGTCATTTCTAACCGAGCTATTGAGATCCTTGGCGGAGAGCTGGGCTCCAAGACGCCTGTGCACCCTAACGATCACGTTAACATGAGCCAAAGCAGCAATGATACGTGAGTATGACCCCATTCTATGCCGAGTAACCTAGTAGAATTTATTATTACTACGAAGATTTCCGACGGCTATGCATGTGGCGGCTGTTACTGAGCTCACCAATAACCTGATTCCCGCCCTAGAGGGATTGCGTGCCGCTCTTGACGAGAAGGCCAAGTCGTTCGACCACATCATCAAGATCGGCCGAACGCACCTCCAGGCAAGCCGAGGCGACTAGAACCTTAACCTAGCAATGACACCAATGACTGACGTCATCGGATGTAGGACGCGACCCCTCTCACTTTGGGACAAGAGTTCAGTGGCTACGTCCAGCAAGTTGCCAATGGGATTGAACGTATTAGAGGGGTTATTCCTCGCCTGAGTTTGTTGGCTCAAGGAGGCACTGCAGTCGGCACTGTGCGTGGAGTGCGCGCACGAGTGTGAAAGCTTCTGACTCGACTGACAGGGCCTGAACACGAAGAAAGGTTTTGATGTAAAAGTTGCTGCGGAGATATCCAAGATTACTGGCATCACGTTCAAGACTGCTCCAAATAAGGTACTTGAGGCTCGCAACTTTTGTCGGGTTCTGGTACGGCCGCTTACACTGTTATTGGTCAGTTCGAGGCGCTTGCCGCTCATGATGCGCTTGTTGAGGCACACGGAGCGCTCAACGTCGTTGCGTGCTCATTCATGAAGATTGCCAACGACATTCGCTACCTAGGCTCTGGCCCTCGTTGTGGCCTTGGGGAACTCAGTCTTCCCGAGAACGAGCCTGGTAGTAGTATTATGCCTGGCAAGGTCAACCCGACACAGTGCGAAGCCTTGACCATGGTTGCGGCACAGGTGATCGGAAACCAGACCACGGTCAGCGTCGCCGGCTCCAATGGCCAGTTTGAGGTGAGGTGTGTTATAAAGAGTGGTGGACTGGATGGATTTGACACTGCACAGCTGAACGTGTTTAAACCGGTGATCATCAAGAATGTTCTGCAAAGTATTCGACTGTTGGCGGACGGCGCTCGGTCGTTCACGAAGAACTGCGTTGGGGGAATTGTGGCTAACGAGAAGCGGATTAACACGTTGTTGAACGAATCGCTCATGTTGGCCACGATATTGAACAGTCACCTTGGCTACGACAGTAAGGCTTGTGATATGCTACGGGTATTATTGATCTCTGATTGGCGTGATGTAGATGTTGCCAAGTGCGCAAAGAAGGCACATAAGGAAGGGACGACGTTGAAGGAGGCGACGGTAGCGCTTGGATATCTGACGGCGGAGGAGTTTGAGGGGAAGGTGCGACCCGAGTTGATGCTGTACCCTGAGGATGAATAGGATAGGGTAGTGAAGCATGCGTGGCTAGCCGAAAGAGGGTCGAGTGATGACGAGAAAGGAAATTACCCAGTTTGCGATGAGACCTGACCTGAACTGAATGCTAACAAAACGGCGACTCCGCGTCAACGGCCCCCCATCGGGCCCCTCGCTCGCTCTCTCGTCCCTGCCCTCGCTTGGGCTCTCTCTCCCCGCTCTCCCCACTCCCTCTTTTCTTTTCTCTATTGCCTTTTTCACTATCCTCTCCCTCCAACTATCCCTTCCGACAACACACATCTCTTGCTCTGTTGGCATACAACTGTCCCACGAGGCACACCTCCCACCTTAGCTCGGCAGTGCCCTCCCCCTTCTTTGCTCGCCCACCCATGTCACTCAGCAGGATTCTCAACAATGATCATCCCGCTCCGGCCTCCGTGCCGTCGGGTCCCGCCCATCACCTCTATCCCCCACTGCCTAATAACATCCTTTCTCCTCGACACGAACGCACTCCATCCCCCTCTTTCTCCCCTCGCTCCCGAACTCCAATCTCCCGCCAGGCCCACTCTAGTCCTGCTATCGACCGGCGCCCCGGTGATTTTCCCTCGCGGTCCGGCGGGCACCAGGACACTGGCACTTGGGATGATGTGGCCGAGTGGAGGCACCCTTCTCGTGCCCGGAACGGAAACACGGAAAATCAGCGCGAGACGTCCCCATCCTCTGTACAAGAATATCAGTACGGCAAGAACGAGGAATCGAATGCAGTGCACAAAAAAAGGAAGAGGGGAGCTGATGATGATGGGGACTATCGTCCACCTTCGACTCGAAGGGTGCGTTGATACCCTCTCAACGCTAACCATTTTGCCACTGACACGTCTTCCCGAGTAGGCTTCGCGTCGTCAACCACCACGGGGAAGGCATATCCGTCCTCAATCGCCACCTCTGGATTCTTCAGAGCCTGAGACCGCCGCACCAGCCCCACACGAGCCCACTGAGGGCGAACTACGGCTGGCCTCCTCCGATTTGAGTGACTGCGAGGATATATGGCGCACCGAAATCGGTTATTACATGCTCGAAACACGGAGGCGCAGGAGGATGGTGGAGGAATTCTTCGAGAGCAACCTTGTTGTGAGTTTTTCTTGACTTATCTAGGACGAATTAACTAAGATGAGCGACACGTATACTTAGGAATCAAACGCGACGCTCATGAACGCTCTATCTGGGCGGTACGCGGCTGTTCTTGAGAGGATCCCTGTGTACATCCCACCTCCCGCGCGTGAGCCTCAACATCAAAGCGTGGACGACGAGCTCCTTTCCACATTACCACAAGCCTCCCCTGGACAAGACTTCCGTGACGGCAATTCCCCTACTGCCCGTCTTCATGCGCAAGAGAACGGCGCCGAAGATGCTGCTCGGGAATTGGAAGAGTCTGTCCTCGGCCTGACTACCCCTTCAAAGGGGAAAACGAAGGCATCAGAAGCCAAGAAGGCCTCTCGCGCTGCTGCTTCAGATGTCAGCAGCAGCGATCTGGATATTCCTATCGCTAGAGACTCTGGTCCTGCAAACAAAAAGAGGAAGGTTGGAAAGGACTTCGACATCACCGCTGATCTCGAGCGTTCCATTGCCGAGGAACAACGCTCCGTCGCGTCCGCGCAAGATGCGATAAAGCCAGCCACCTCGACAAAAGGAAAAGGGAAAGGGAAAGGCAAGTTGGGCATAAGGGAACAGAGCGTCGAGAGTGTGTCCGCCACCCCGAAGGCCTCTCGGAAGCGGCCTTCCGCGCGACGGAAACTAGATGGCCAGACCTTGGAAATGCGAGGACTTGGGTCAGCCCCAGCATCAGTCGCCGGGGATATCACACCTGGCGGTTCGCGCCCTCCGTCCCCTACTCTTACCGCAACATCTGCTACCGTTTTTGAGATGGATATGATCATCCCGCCGTTGAAAAAGGCAAAGAAAGTTGATGGGCCCACTATGCTGAAGCGCATCAAAGCCCTTGAGGAGTCTCAACGAAAAGTTTGGAAGAACATCGCTCGCAGAGAAATCCCCAAGGCGAGCCTGTCACCACAAATCCTCGTTTGCCACTGAAAAGTCTTTGCCAGGTGTATAAGTATTGTGCTATGGGCTATCAACAACGTCAAGTCCAGTCCAAGCGTGTCGCCACTTCTGCATCATTACAGGCCCGTCGTCCATACAGCCGTACGCCCAAGGCCACCAAAGATGTGCAGGCAAAAAGCAAGCGTCTCATGCGCGAGATGCTCGTGTTCTGGAAGAAAAATGAGAAAGAAGAACGTGACGTTCGCAAGCGTGAGAACAAGGAAGCTGCAGATCGCGCAAAGATAGAAGAGGAGAAGCGCGAAGCTGCACGGCAGGCCCGCAAACTTGAGTTCCTCATCAGTCAGACGGAGCTGTACAGTCATTTCGTGGGCAACAAACTTAAGAGTGAGTACGCTACAAGGCTCTCTTCTGTTTCGGGCCAACTTATGCCCACGGATAGCCGCAGAGATTCAGGGTGAGGCACCGAATGCGGAGGTCCCGGTAGGCGCCGATATGGAGGTTCCAGATCCAACTGCCTTGGCTGAAATTGATTTCGACGATGGTACGTCGTGTCGTCGAGCTTCCGAATCATCTTTCTCATTGTTTGAGGTAGCGGACCACACCAACCTACAGAGGCATGCCCTTCATAACGCACAAGAAGCTGTGATGCTTGCGAAAAAACGCGTACAGGCATTCGATGCCCAAGTCGCTCTGGAACAGAAGACCAACCAGGTCTTGCAGTTAGCCAAAAGTCAAGCCCACGTCAGAGATGACGAGGAGGAGCAAAAGGAACCGGAAAGGGCGCCTTTAGTAGATTGTAAGGATCTCCTTGTCTGCGGGTATTCTTTTCTTAACGGCACCGCAGTGGACTCGGATGAACTTAACTTCCAAAACCCGACTTCCCTAAGCGGACCCTTGACGATCGCTCAGCCCCGCATGTTGATGGCCCAGCTGAAGGAGTATCAGCTCAAAGGTCTCAACTGGTTGGCTACCCTGTACGACCAAGGGATTAATGGCATACTGGCGGACGAAATGGGTCTCGGAAAGGCATGTCTAATGTCGTTGCTACTGATCGCCCGTCTATTGACGCTTTCTAACGAAGACGGTTCAATCAATTTCGTTGCTGGCTTTCCTCGCGGAGACTCATAATATCTGGGGACCTTTCCTTGTTGTCGCGCCAGCGTCAACCCTCCACAACTGGCAACAAGAACTTACCCGCTTCGTCCCAAAGTTAAAGGCGTTGCCATATTGGGGCAATGTTAAGGACCGTACAACGTTGAGGAAATTCTGGAGCAGAAAGGAGATCACTTACAATCAAGATACACCATTCCACGTTGTTATCACGAGCTACCAGTTGGTTAGTGCGTCAACCAATGTAGTCATGACATGTGCTGATGACGTTACAGGTCACCCAAGACCAGCAGTACTTCCAGAGGGTCAAGTGGCAGTACATGGTACTCGATGAAGCGCAGAATATCAAGAATGCTGCCAGCGTCCGGTGGAAGACCTTACTCAGCTTTCACTGTCGAAATCGCTTGCTTTTGACAGGCACACCGATCCAGAATTCCATGCAGGGTGCGCAATTTCCTCCACCTTAATAAGTCTGTGGGATAAACAGGGTCGCGCAGAGTTGTGGGCCTTGTTACATTTCATCATGCCTAGCCTCTTTGATTCTCATGACGAGTTCAACGAATGGTTCTCTAAGGACATTGAGAATGCGGCGGAGAATAAAGGCAGCAAACTCAACGAACATCAACTTCGTCGTTTGCACATGATTCTCAGGCCGTTCATGCTGCGCCGTGTCAAACGCAACGTCCAAAACGAGTTGAGTGATAAGGTAACGTCGCTCTATGCTTCGACAAGATGATTACAAAGCTCACGGTTTGTCAAGATTGAGAAAGACATTTATGTTGACCTCAGCGCGCGCCAGCGTGCGATGTACAAGGCATTGCAAGCAAACGTCTCTATCGCCGATCTACTCGAGAAAGCTGCTAACATTGGCGATGCCGACTCTGCAAGGTCCCTCATGAATCTCGTCATGCAGTTCCGTAAGGTATGTTGCCTATCTGAACATGGAAACATTACGAGCGGCTGATGCATTTTAAGGTCTGCAACCATCCTGAATTATTTGAGCGCGCGGATATAGTGGCCTCATACTCGTTTGCTGACTTCGGAAGGTCCGGACCCCTGAATAGGCAAGGCGACTTTGTTATGCTCCCATATTCGACTCGAAATCCCATCGAGTATCGCATCCCGGACCTGCTGTATCTAGACGGTGGCCTCAAGGATGTTCCCTATAATGGATCTGGGTGTGCCTTGCAACACGACCAGGGTATCTTGAACAAGATGATGAACATCTGGACGACCGACTGGATCCAGCATTCGCTGGTCGACGATGGTGAGTTTCAATGGTACCTTTTTTGCCCTTAATGAGAGATGATAGACGTTCCCTTAGCAACTTCCCCCTTTGCTTTCCTTCCTCTTCTGAAGATGTCTCCCGGCGAAGCCCATGCATTGTATAAATCCCGTATCCTCCGAAGGTGCCTGCTTGCGCTTGAGGAGGAACGGATTCAAGACATAGATAATGACTTCTTCATGTGAGCTCCATTTAGTTCTTCATTATCTTGGTCTCACAGTTGCTCGCATCTTAGTGACGACGAGCAAACTTCCTCCAGCCCATGGCTGATTCTTCCAAGACATCGTCGATTGCCTTCGTCAAGGATTTGCCTGCCAAGTCCTAGCGATATCGCGTCCTCCTCGTGGCTCAGCTCCTTATTATCTCGTCCAGGGCTGAGGTGGTTTGTTCCATCTGTTGTGGCACCATCAGTGACAACGTATTGCCCCAACCGGACGTTTATTGAGCATCAAGCCTCTTTGCTTGAAGCACCATTTGAATCTCTCGCACTCTATGGTGTCACCCCCGCTCTCAGTGAACGTGCTGACTCTTCCTCTCGATACTGCCAGTTGGTTCCTGGCGTCCCCCCCACGGGGCTCATCTCCTGTTCTTCCCGTGATCAGGTACCAGGGCCAAAGATGCAAGTCCCCGAGGCAAAGAGCTTGGTCTACGACTCGGCGAAGCTTGCTCGTCTTGACAGCCTTCTCCAGGAGCTCAAGGCCGGAGACCACCGCGTTTTGATTTATTTCCAAATGACTCGGATGATGGATCTGATGGAGGAATATCTGATTTACCGCCAATACAAGTATCTCCGCCTGGATGGCTCTTCGAAGTTGGAGGATCGTCGAGATATGGTGATGGACTGGCAAACACGGTAATATCCAATTGTCTATGTTCGAGGGCTGTCACTGAGATAACTTGAAGGTCCGACATATTCATCTTCATTCTAAGCACTAGAGCTGGGGGTTTGGGCATCAACCTTACAGCCGCAGACACCGTCATCTTCTACGACCATGACTGGAATCCATCCAATGATGCACAAGCAATGGATCGAGCTCATCGCCTCGGACAGACACGCCAAGTTACTGTGTATCGTCTTATCACCAGGGGGACAATCGACGAACGCATTGTACAGCTCGCCCGTGTGAAGAAAGACGTAGGCCGACCATCCTTTGGAGATATAGTGCAACATTGATGACCTTAAATGATTTTTAGGTTCAAGACATTGTCGTCGGAAACAAGACGTTCACCGATGCCACTAAACCAAGTGAAATTGTTCAGCTCCTCCTGAATGAAGATCAGCTTGCCAGCCTAGACGCGTCTAGTGGTGTGCCAGCACAAGTCACTGCTGACACCGCAGGTGTATCGAAAACGGCTGCGGCCCCGACTCGAGATCTGTGGACGGAAGAAGGTGACGAATTTTTTGGTCATTCAGGCCCTGCGCCATCGGCTCCACAAGACTCAGGGAAGGATGTTGAAGACGGAACGGCTACCCCTAAGCTACCGCGCAGCAAGAAACGATCCAGAACTGGCACAACCACGGGAAATCGAGGTCGCAAATCCGGCCCCAAAGGCGGAAGCCGGCGAAAGGCTGCCATGGAGAGTGGGGATGTCTCTTCCGCACTTTGACGAGATTCTGGCTGAATCCAGAACGTTGTTTAATCGCCCCTCATCGTAATCCCTCCCATATCTATCTATGTTTTGTGTCGCCGAATTGTATACTGCACGCTCGCATATCTTCTCGCTCATAGATGATACTCTACAGTACTGTACCACGTCACCATCTTGTATTGCACGTCGTCCGTAGGTCGTATAATTTTCCCGTGGGTATACGGGTTCCAATGTCGTGTGTCATGGCCGTTCGTTTAAAAAGCTCCGGTGAGTGCGCGATCGAGTCATTACAGTATGCATGAAATGTTGCCTCGTTGCCTCGTTGGCTGTACAACCAACCAACGAGGCATCTCATTATCATAACACCGATTACGACGGCTCCTTTCACATTTCCCGTGACACCCCTTGTACTCGTTCTACTCGGACCATACTATCACTAGGGATGCCGAAGAAAAAGAAAACGCAACTAAAGCCCATAACTCGCGGGTTTGCTGTGACATCCATACCGAAAAAGGTGGTGCCACCAGAGCACCCCAGTCAGGACGACGACTCGAGCGCAAAGGGGGGGTCTGCGTACGGGAAAGTTTCGCCCACGTCTCGAGATCAAAATCATGAACCTGTCGAAGACGAAGCTCTTGCTCGTCAAAAGGCCGAGGAGCGATCTTTACAGGATTTGGTCGAGAAGCTACAGGAAAGGACGGAGAAAGAGATAGTCAGAACGGTCAAGGTACGAGGACACGCACACGAGAGAGACGATGTCGCGGACTCGTGGCTCATCCAGTTTGGCGTTGCGCTTCTTTCAGGCCATCGAAACGGAAAGGCGATTTTCTAATACTTTACCGTTGCTGGACATCGATGCGAATGTTGTTAATGAGATCCTGGCCATGGCGCGCGATTCTGAAGGTGGCAAGGGTGTGTATGACCTCGGTCGTCCCTCTACTGGCTGGTGTTTAAGCTGACGTGTCTTTTCACGACTAGCTCCCAAGCGTGTTGATGTCTCTGACAACAACGCGCTCTTTCGTCTTGGTGTTACATATGGTGTTCTGAGACGTCTAGGCTATTCGGAGGAAACGGTGGCACGTTGCCTCGAGTCTATCGACGGACTCGATCTCGAGGAGGCACATGAATGGGTATGTGGTATTACCGCTATCACTGCACGGCGCTCATCATCGACTCGGACGTTCCTGCGTGGCGCAGCTCTTCATGAACTGTACCGACGAGGAGCTTCGATCGCATGCCCGTAAGTCGGCGCCTCGTGAATCTTTGGGATCATGCATGATTGATCGTGGATCAGTCCTTACGGACAGCAAAACGTCAACGCCGAAACCCAAGGCGCTGGCGGTACTCCCAAATAAATCGGATGGTCCTCGAAGCGTATCCAGTTTGACATCATCGACCCTTCAACAAAGCTCGACTCGGTTGGCCGGTGAGGGGCACTCTTTTTTTTGCACGAGGCGCAGCACCGACTCGTTCTCGTTCCCAGAACCTCTGGATGATTACGATGACCCGAATATGCACTACGCTCGTCTCAAGTTGGAGCTTGACGGCGCTTCAGTGGGGCGCAATTCGAGGGGCAACACGACGGACTCGCTCGTCGAGGGCTTACACGCTCGCTTGAGTGCTGTGAAATCTCACTATCTTTTTGACGAGCGGGACGCTGAGGCTCACTATCAATCGGAGCGTCAAAAAGCTGCGACTGCTGCTCTCCAATCTCGCCTTCGTGGCAGCCCTGGTTCAAATACGCCATCTAGCACTCCCACTCCTCCCGAACCCCAGCCCTCCTCTCGTCAACCAAAGGAGATCCGTGAGGATCCTGCTGACATTTTCGAGTCCAACGGGGAAGACGAAGAAGGCGGTCTATTCGAAATTCTTGACGCCATGCCTTCCACCATGGTCACAGAGACTGGGGTGACTTTCAGAGTTCGAGACATGCCCCTGCCAAAGGGAAAGTTTGAGCGGACCTCAAAAGCTTTTCTTCAAGGAGCGGTCGACAAGCTAGATAATTTCGCTGTGACGACATATCAATGCATCTCTGGTTCTAGTCGAGCAAAGAGGGCCTCTGTCAGCATACGGTGGAGCTCAGGAAAAGTTACTGAATGGGCGATGGTGGATGTGGCCTGCCACGACACGACGCAGGCAGAGCAATATATAGCCACAGTCGCACTACACGCACTCACTTTCCCTGCTTCCTCAGGCTTTTCCTCGGGCAACCTTTCGCGTGGGACTGGGCAAACATTCTTCCGGCTTCTAGCGCCAGCCTTTCGTGATCTTTGGGATGAACTCGAAATAACAAGAAAGAGCGCAGATGATGCCACAAATAGAGCTGTCTGGTCTAAATTAAAGAAGATAATGGAAGCCAGGAGTGACCACGGAAAGGTATGTTCCCGATGGGCAAAAATTGTGTTATTGCTCAACTTCGCAGGCTGTTGAGAGGGGTTCTCGAACTACAACGAAAAATAACGAGAACTCCCACTTAGAGAAAAACTCGAGAGAGAGGGAGAGTTACGCTCAGATCAAGCTTGCCTTCGAGACTCGTCAGGCATCATCGTCATACAGGGATATGCTAGTTAGTTTGGGATACAGGATATCTCGTTGCGCTTTATTCTTATGGAGTGCAGCCCCAGCGAAACAAACTACCCATCGCGCAGTACAGAGACGAAATTGTGCGAAATCTCGAGACTTCGCAAGTTCTTGTATTGAGCGGCGAAACGGGATGGTTAGTGTCGTTGGAACTGTGTGGTATCTCTACGACTTATCTGTTCGACAGTGGGAAGTCTACACAAGTGCCAGCATTCATACTTGAAGACCATCTCTCTCGTGGCAAAGCCTGCAAAGTATATTGTGCAGAACCTCGAAGGATCTCCGCGATCTCCTTGGCTCATCGTGTGTCTCAGGAGTTGGGCGATTCTCCGGGAGCAGTTGGCACACCTGGTTCTCTCGTGGGGTACTCCGTTCGCTTAGAAAGCCACACTTCACGCAATACGCGACTTGCATATATCACATATGGTATTGCTATACGAATGCTGGAAGGAGACGGAAAGCAGGGCGAGAGTTTCGACGAGATTACGGTAGGCCAAAATCCGTTCCTTGATAGTGTCGTCATATGATAATCTTTGTTGCACTCAGCACATCATCATCGATGAGGTATTGGGTCACTTCACAATTCATCACTCTCTTCAGTCACTGACGGAGCGAAGGTACATGAACGAAGCATCGAATCAGACTTTCTATTGATAGTACTGAAGGCCCTACTAGATCAAAGGCCCAGTCTGAGGTGGGGAGGGCATTGTCATCCCTCGTTGAAACCTGATGTCATGAAACCATTATACAGAGTTATACTTATGTCTGCGACAGTCGACTCCCAGAAAATATCTCACTATTTTGGAAATTGCCCTGTTGTCCATGTTCCCGGTCGAACGTACCCTGTCAACGTCAAGTATCTAGAGGACGTGGTGGAACTCACACAGTGGTCCATAACTGAAACGTCTCCCTACGCAGTGCGCGGTTCGTTGTCGCCTTTTTCTCTCCATGCTGGAATATTGAGTTTTCTCAGTGAATAGTATGTCTTCCCGGGCAAAGCATACTCAAGAGTGGTCCGAAGATGCTGCGGGCGCAAACTTCTCCGATCACGACGACGATACAGCACCGAGGGACGTCAAACTAGAAACACGGTATTCTCCTCGGACGGTTTCCACCATCAATCTGCTCGATGAACGCGTGATCCCATACGATCTGATTGTGCGCTTGTTAGAGAACGTCTGCATTGAACGTTTCTACTTCAAGTACTCCGCGGCCATTCTCGTATTCCTACCTGGCATAGCGGAAATACGCAGACTTAACGATCTTCTAGCTGAACATACTCTTTTTGGTTCCTACAACCACTTCGTGATATATCTGCTACATTCGTCTATCTCAAGCGAGAATCAAGCGGCGGTGTTCGAAGTGCCTCCCCCTGGCATTCGTAAAATTGTGCTAGGTTGGCGAATGCACGTAGACCCGATCGCGGCTGACGTGTCATTCAGCTACCAATATTGCTGAAACGGGAATTACCATCCCTGATATCACTTGTGTAATTGACTCCGGAAAGCACAAAGAAATGAGGTAAGATCATGTCCCGCATTTACACTATCTCTAATACCCTTGGCAGGTTCGACGAGAAACGGCAATTCAGCCGTCTTATAGAGACATACGTGGCAAAGAGCAACGCAGCCCAAAGAAGAGGTCGGGCGGGCAGAGTTCAGGAAGGCCTATGCTTCCACCTCTTTACTAAGATCCGTCATGATACGCGGGTAAGCCGATTTCATATCTTGGTTTTGCAGACGACAGACCGCCCCTAGTTGGCGGACCAACCTGATCCGGAAATCATGCGGTTGAGTTTGTCGGACCTTGCCCTGCGCACCAAAATATTGAAGGTCGATCTGGGCTCGACTATTGAGGATGTACTTTCCCGAGCTCTTGACCCCCCATCCCCGGTGAACATCCAAAGGGCAGTGTCGGCCCTAGTTGAGGTTTATCTGATCTGTCTCTCTCTAGTAGTTGGCGCTCATATCCTGTTGTTCCAGGTCCGTGCGCTGACACCTGATGAAGAGATCACTCCTCTGGGTCGTCTGCTCAGTGCCTTGCCAACTGACGTCCACATCGGCAAGTTCCTACTCATGGCGGCCATCTTTCGCTGCCTAGATCCTGCTCTTACCATCGCTGCAACTCTCAATTCGAAGTCTCCATTTCTTACACCTTTCGGCCATGAAGAGGAAGCGGATCGGGCCAAAAACTCGTTCCGGAGTGGTTCGTTCGTGTTTTAACATTCAAACTTCAACTGACGTCTTCGCAGATAATTCTGACTTCCTGACGATGCACAATGCATTTGCTAGTTGGCGACGAGCTTCTTCCGACGTAAGCTCTGAACGGAAATTCTGTAGGATACATTTCCTCAGTCAGCAGGTGTGCCCTCCTGTTCCTGCGTAACGGAACGTTAACTTATCGACCTTCCCTAGAATCTGCAGCAGATAGAAGAACTTCGACAACAGTTCCTTGCGTAAGATTTACCTCCTCATTTCACCTATTACGTGACCGCGATGTCTATTGTCTTAAAAGGTACCTGATTGACGCGAGACTTGTCCAAGCGGACAAGGCCCTCGTGAGGCAGCTCTCGCGGTTTGTTTACACTGCCTTTTTGAGCATTCTTGCACTCACGACCTACTTATTCCAGAGCACGGTTCCATAGATCACGGACGCGATTCGTGTTATTACCCCCTGAATTTGATATTCATTCCGAGAACAGCGCTTTGATTAACGCCGCTTTGATGGCGGGTCTGTATCCAAAGATACTCAGCATAGATCCAACGGATGGAACGTTGTCCACCATAACCAACTCCCAGGCCGTTACTTTCCATCCATCTTCTGTCAACTTCAGAAGAAGACCTCAAGACTTCGGCGTGAATCATCTTGCATTCTTCACCATAATGTTGGTCCGCATCTCCGTGGGAGCTACCAGATTAATGAGAGTTCCTTAGGCATTCCAAGAAGCTATACGTCTGGGAGACGGGCCCCGTGGATGATGTTGCTCTGCTTCTGCTGTGCGGAGACTGCAACTTCAAGGTTGGCTCGATTTTCCTCTCAGCTTTCGCCATCTAACTTTCCATTAGCTTGCGTCCGATGCTGCCTTTGTCGACCGCAAGGTCAAATTCCGTGTCCCCGCAAAGACAAACTTAGCACTCAAATGCCTTCGAAACAAGCTGGCTGCGGTGCTGGGCGAACGTTTACGAAACGATCCATCGACCGAATCCCAAGGAAGATGGATGGAGATGGCTCTCGTTGTCCTTGGAAAATTGCGGCCTGAGCAAGGTAGCGGTCAGACTATAGTCACTGGCATTATCCGTCGTTAGTATGATCTCACGCATCCATTATGCGGCCCGGGTGTGATTATCATTGCCATCACGTCATCATCATTGTCCGCTGCGCAAATGGATGTGGATGACCGTATCGTGAGCGTGCTACCCGTTTGCCTCTCCAACAATCTCGCACCCAACCTCCATTTGCATCAGTTTCCCCTCCTTAACCGCTCGTTGGAGATTCCCCCTTCTGCGGAAACCAGCGGAAAACGTATCCGAGCCCGCTTGAAGCCCACGACGCGCTGCTTAGAGGTTCACGTCCCGGTTGATTCCCGCCCTGAGGTATGGAGCGTTGAAAAGTCGAAGGAACTAGGGGCTGGAAGGTTGGAGGATGACAAGGAGAGGAATCAGGTTAGTGGAGGCAAGTTAAAGGAGGGCGAAGAGCCTCGCCTATCCGAAGTTCGATATAGGAGTGAAACGATCGCCCACGTTGGCTCATACATGCTGGGTGTTGTGCATAATGGTGAATCAATCACTCGTGGAGTCCCCTCTGGGTGCATGAAACTCATAATCATTCAGGCACATTACATCTACATCCCCTCAGCGAGACTCATCAACTACGACCAACCCTGACCTATCTCGACGCTCTTAATCGTAAAAGCAGGCGGACCCGTGGGGGTGACTCCGAATCCGATTCAGGCGATGGCACGCTCGCCGACCCTGACGAGGTTTCCCCAGTTCCTATTACCAAAAAAGCGAAGAAGCCTGCTGGTGAAGCTAAAGAAGTTCAGGTCGCTGCACGCAAAGCGGAGGAGAAATGGGGTCGGGATCTGCAGGGAGGACTGTCCACAATACGAAGGGAGATGCTCATGTCAATTCGAGCCGAGGAAGAGGAGGAATGGCAAGATCTTACCTATCACGTCGCCGAGGTGAGTTCGTATTTGTCTTTGCATCTTCATGTGGGATTAAATTAAATGCAGGATTTACAGAGCGCTGAATCCAGTGAGGCATACGAAGCACTATTCTCCCAGAGCGGTGAAATACTCGAGTCGCAGTCGAACATAACAACCTTCACAAGTTCAATCCCTGGTCTCTGATGTGGTAGATTATATAATCAAAGCATTTGATAAGCACTAGTACTTGTGATCCCTTCTCGACATTCCTTTCGTTGCGACATGGACAGTGCAACTGATACGGATTCTGAAGCAGACTATCCTTATGCCTCTTTCGATCCAACGCGGACGACGCTGTCACCGAGCTTCAGATCATCATTAACGGATAAATGCTCGAATGTCAAGGAGGTACTCGCTGCTTTCAGCCACTTGCAAAGTATCGAGACCCGCCTTCTTGTAGAGGTACCTGGCACATTTGCTCGGAAAGACTCTATATAAGTTTTCCAGGATATCATATATGCCAACACAATCCGAAGAGCGTGTAGCACCTTAGTATGTGCCATTCGCGAGCTATCACAACCAGACTCGAGCGACCGGCGTGATGACCTCGTAGCTGTGTTCAAGGGCATCAGTGGGTACCCTTGTCACTTCTAATATCGCATTCACCTTGTTTTTCGTCCAGCGAGCGAGTGGTTCCTTTCAAAGCTCCTAGCATATAGGCGTGAATTCCTTCACGTCGGCGTTCTCTCAGCGTCCATGAACGGTGCCCTTGTATCTTGGGTTGATATAATACTCGCAAACATTTCCATGATTTCCGTCTGCGTTGCAAGCGACACTACTGACACGGATGGTATGGAAGGGACACTGGCCAGACAAAAGGAAGATGAAGTGATGCAGGCTGCTTCCCAATTACCGTGTAAGCTGGCCTTAACCTCGGCTCACCTCTTGCTAATTGGACATAGATACCTGGTCTGAAATGTTGAACCTTCTCACGTCGGATATGGCTTCGTCTGCAGTACTCCGACTGACCCTGCGGCTCGTATTTGCCGCATATATTCTTCACCCACAGCTGTCCGGGATGAAACCACCAGTCGGCGTGTTTGTACCTAAGCTGCGTCAATGGTTGCTGTGTTGACTTGATGGATAGATTCACGCCGAACTGGCTCACAAAAGTTATCAGGACTTACTTATCAAGGATATATCCAACCGGGTCTGCCATCCATGGATACCATGGGGACGAATCTCTTGGGAGGAGCTCCCGCGATAGGTTTGCGTCTGCGATGATCCTGGTGTTGTGTTCTGTAAGTTACATGCCACCCGCCGTTTGCAAAAATAACAGCGGGTACAGTTGACCAAACAGACAAACTACTCTGGTGGGGAAACATCACGCGAATTTCCCCACGTGTACCCTCCAGAAGTCCTATACCTCATACGTGCCGTCCTCTATCCCGATTCCAGTGGAACACCCGAAAGCGTGCTGTTGCCCTTCGCCCATCCAGATGGCCCTCAAACCGTGCTTCTCTGCTGGGGACAAGTCATACCTTGGAGCTGGACCATATGGAATGATACCAGGTTTGCCGATTTTGAATTGATAACACAGCTGGTGTGTCCAAGTTAACAGATACTTGACATAAGTGATGACACTGCTTAGACAGCTGCTTGGATATGTCATGCTGATACCCGCTTGCGGTGTATTCGCCATCAAAATTGGCAGAGGCAGCTCATACGCGCCTCAAAGTCAAGTTCTTCTGATGCGGCAATCGTAGTTGCCGTGCGTCATTGGTTCTTACCCAAAACACAAGTCCTAACTGATGCATGAAGCAATTGCTGAATCTTATTGCTACTTTGCCACCGTTGCAGAGGTTGGGGGATACCTCAACAATATGGTTGAAACTACTGGTTCGGTCCTGCTGGTTAACTGTCCAACTTCTCGACCCTTGCCATTCCTGGCACGTCATGGCGACGCCGATCCTTATCAGATCCATCTGCTGTATATTTGTCCAATGCATGATTGAGGATGCAAGCATGGAGGGTGAGCGTAGTAAGGCATGAATTTTCCAGGCACATCTCACACAATCCACAGCCCAAGAGGCGCTCGTTGAAGCTCTAACACACGTAGATGTGGACGAACTTGAAGCTGTCATACAAACAATGCAGAACGACAAGCAATCGCGATTTCTTCCGGTGTTGGATAACAGTGTGTGCGACCGCTCATGAACTGATGATCCTGATCTCTGTTCAGGCATCGAAAGGTTGCGAAGGTACGCCACAGGGTCAATGCTCAGTGTTTTCGAAGCTCGCCTATTACACTCCGCATAGGTTGATTTCTTCCGCTGCTGAAACGCGTGCGCCGCTAACATCGACCACGATACGAACGACCTCTCTGATGTTGAACTTCTTGGCGCTCTGCTGTAACGCTTCCTCCTGTCTTTCCTGTGGAGTCTCGGTCTCGGCGCTCCTCTCTACAGTAATAATCTATACGTCCAGGCTCCACACTTCGTGCCTTTCTTGTCACGTGCTCACGGCAGTATCTTCTTTTGAGGGCTCGCGACGCAACAACCCGTCGAACAAGTCAATCAAAATACCATGGGAGATCGCCCTGTCGTATCCACGATCGGACATTCTTATGGCCTGTAAGTCCACACACCCCGCCTGGTATTTCAATCTGCGACTTACTACCGGCTCAGCATGCCTTGCGTCTTGTATATTGGCTCTGGAACACACCGAAAGCCTTCATACATCTACTGTTGCCGAGATCTGGGACTACTTGAGAGACGTTCTATTCTTAACCTTCACTGGGTATTTTATAGGGGATGAAACCCCTCTAAGCATTCTTGTGGCCCCGACACTATGTGAGGCATTGCTGGCTCTGCTACGCCATACAGGCGGTCCATTTGGTAATTCGTTATTCACGCCCTGTCGAAGACGTTAACTGGGGTCTTCCTTCCTTCCAAAACAAAAAGGGACCGGGGTCATGTGCTCCCCGTGGGATAAGGATCTTTGCAAAGCGCTTCGTGAGCTGCTTCAGGAAGATGTGGGAACGCTTTCAAGGACACAGGCTCTTCTAAAAACGCAACTGTGGTCGGCAGGGAAAAGGCTGGTAGAACATGTACGTGTTGACTCGAATGCATAGACCGAGTTAACGTTTGGACAGTTGGAGAATGGGAAGGCGGAGGGGGAAGGGACCGGCGGAGAAAGGAAGGGAAGGTCATGTGTGTATTACAAAGCAAAGGGGGCGCTTGTGATGGTCGTGAGAAAGTGAAGGGGATGACATCAGGTCGACTTGCCCTCTGATCGATTCCATCACTCCATCACTTGCATGTCTCCCTATCGCCCTTCAAATCAACGGCGCAGGTCTCTTTCCGTCTCTCCTTCATCTTTTCAAGATCAACTCTGTATCGATTTATGTCACCCTCCAACCAAACGCTCTCTCTCTCGCAAGGACCATCTCCCCCGCCAATGGGATCTCGAATCATGGAGGTGTGGAAAACGCGCCCGCACACAGAAAACCACCGTATGTGTTACTATATGCAGTCTCTTTGAAGCTACAACACTCAGTAAACTGTAGTCTCTTCCCGCCGCTTCGGAGTCTACCCAGGGGTGACGACTCCAGTGGAGCTCACATCCACCCCTCTTTTCCCATCTACTTCCGCGGCTTTCAACCTTAGACCACGCAACTCTCGCTCATCACCTTCCAAGCCTCATCGCAAGCCAACTTCACACCCAGGATCAACTCACCAAAGTATCTCGGCCCTCCATGCTTACGCCTTCTGGGAGCTCCAACAGAGCATCACAGAGGCCTCGGAAGGGTTCGTGCAGCGTATGCGGGATTGGGAGTCATCTCGCCCTCAAGGCTCACGCCAGACTCATCGCCTCGGCACTCCCTTCCCCTCATATGCTCCCCCTTGCGGACGCGAATTTACTTCTCGAGCACAGACCCTTTTGGAGGCCACGTCAGAGGAAGATGATCTAGACTCCGATAACGAGGATGATGTGCTGATCATGTCTGATGAGACTTCATCAGTTACAAGGGCGTCGTCTCCCGGCGCCGCCAGTCCTCTCAAGATGCGCGCACGTTCGCTCGGTGATATGGACTTGGACTCACCTCAGATGACTCCTACCATCCCTCCAGAGCTCTCGCATACTGTTGCCAGTTCTTCCACTTCATCACTTCTCTCACTCATACCGCCCGTTGTGCCTTCTCCGTCTTCTCGGGAGGAGAAAGCTATCGCCGCCCTGACTCTTGCGCTGGCCAGTGGTGCCGCGGGGCTAAATGATTATAGCGCGGTCCGGGAGGCGCTTGGCTTCTCGGCTCATGCCGACGGCGCTTGGGAAGTCGGGGAGATGTGGCGATAGTCAAGGCCTGGAACCTGACGAACATGGACCAATAAGACGTGGTACATTCGATCCCACGTTCGTTGCGAACCAAGCCCATACAATATGGTGGCATTGCAGCAGCGCCCAAAATCAATCAAATGATCGTTGCATATCCCGAACTCTTCATCTTTCATATTGGCACAATTCAATTCAACTTGGAACACACAAACAAATAACTCCAGCAACGCGCAAATGCCCTTCTTTCTCATGCCTCCCGAGATTTGGATCCCTTACTATTTACATATGAATGTAATATATTACCAGCAACCAGCCGTAGCGTGTAGCGCTTCCCGGGGAACCTAGCAGATTCAGATCTCAGGGCCTGGCGCAACGGCATAGCCACTCGATAACCAACATCATCCACTACATTGGATGGTCATTCACTTTCCCCTCTAGCATAGAGCGAACTTTCTGGCGTGTCGCTTCACTCTCTATCATCCACGTAACATTGTGTGCACCTTTATGATCTGTTGTGTACCTCAAAGATTTGCCTACTGTACCTCCGATTAGTTGGACGATAGCGGCATCACATAGCAAAGTGTACCCTGGAATGTGGAGAAGCGTTATGGTGCGATCGTTACCAGCGAAAGCTATCACAATATCTCTACCTGTAGCGTTAGACTCTTCGTATGCATGCAGAGACTTCGAATTAGGGCTAGAGCGAGTACTGGTCACAAATCTTTCTGGGCATCAGCGAGGCGGTATATTCGGCGAGCGCTGCGACGGCACATCTGACACCCAAAACTTAAAGGAGATCTCAACTAGGGCCCCAGCTTCGATTCTAAAGTGGCTCATCTTAGTTTTGATCCGGGGGAACCGTGGCCCCAAGTATCATGGAGGTAGTTGATAGTTTCGGATGCCGAGGCGCACGGAGCAAAGTTTCGGGGAAGTACTTCGAGTTCAGTTCTGACTCGACTATCGTAACGTGGGTCAGAGTTGCACATTAAGTCCATTGATTGGATTCTATAACTTTGGAAGTTGCTCATTTGGCTCGATTTGACTTGGAGACAGGATCCCATTGTCCTAAAAATACAGACAGTACTGCAGCGGTGACTTGGTGACGCGTACCGTAAAATGATAATTTCATTTTGCGAAATCACGGTTTGCCGAAGCGACGGGCGGCAATTTACTGTCATCAACTCCATCCCCAGAGATGGGGCGTCGTTGCAATGAGTATCACATAATCATTTAGCATAGATACAACGATCCCCCAAGAAATACAAAAGGTCCATTCCACGGAACTGTACTATAAAGGTATCCAGCTCAGGTGAAAGCCGCACCTAACGTCTTCAAGGCCAGCGCGCGCAAGATCTACAAACGAGTAAAACATCAATAAAAAAAACGTTAGAGTTACACAACGGGCGCAAACCCGACGGCGTTCTCTGCCGTGGCGGCGACGCACCTCTGCCTTCTGCTCGCCGGCCAATTCGGCAAACACGGCGGCCACGCTCTTCCCTTTCGCATCCCGGATGGCCCCAAGTCTATTCCCCGCGTATGCACCGACGACAAGGCCGGGCACGTTAGCGGTAATAAAGCCCAGACCAGCGCCGCACGCCGAGCCCAGCCAAGTCCACAGTGGGAGATACCGCTCGACTTCGGGCCGCAGAAGCTAGGTTGTAAACCAAAAAAAAAAGAAAAAGAGAAAGCGTAAGCAGTATTTCCGTGGGGGGGGGGGGGAGATGGAGAGATAGAGGAGGGAGGAGAAGGAAACGTACGTCTTCAAATACGTCGCCAAAGACGCGATCCGCGTCTGGCCTTACCCCTGGTTGCTCGGTGGCCGCCCCCGGTTGTCCGTTGCCTGCACCGCTGCTAAACATGCTGGCAAATGAGCGGAAAAAGTTCCTCGATGCGTCTGGATCGTTCGTTCTCTCGGAAGATCTGCTCGTGGACAAGCGGTCATACTCGCGGCGGCGTTGTGAATCGGAGAGCACGTAGTATGCATCTGCGACGAGCTGGGCAGATTACAGGATACATCCTGAATACCTGGGCTAGCCCACTAACCTGAAACTTCTCCGTAGCCACTTTCTTCTCCTCGTTCGACACATTGAACAACCTGTCAGGGTGTGTCCTAGGGAAGTAATCTATGAGAGAAAATCCAAGTGACCAGTGCAGGGCCGACTTCAATGACTCCCTCCTGTATGCCTGTCTAATATCCTCTGTTGAGGCATCCTTGGGGACGTTGAGGATAAGATAATAGTCAGGAAAGCTGGTGCTGGTCATCGATGCGATGCGGACGGGAATGGGATCAATTCTAGTAATGATGACGTCACATCATCTCGAGGAACTACATGATTACTAAGCCGTAGACGACGTTACTAAATAAATAAAAGTTCGTGATCGCGTCCGTCCCGAATCACATCGCTGAAATGCCAGCAAAAACCCCAAATGCAATCACACCACCAATGACCGACGTGCCAGGGACAAACAAGGAGATGACCCCATTACTCTTCGAAGTAGAGGTGGAGGCAGCGCCCGTCGTCGTCGTGGTACCGCTCGCCGTACCGTTGCCAGTGGCCGTACCGTTGGTTGAGGAATTCGCTGTGGCAAGTGCAAGCGCCAGGAAGTCCTCGAAAGAATTGTTTGAACCGGGCGCTCCGGGGTTGATAGCGAACACCATTCCCTGTGCACAGTGCTCAGTCTGCTCACAGTAGAACCATATAGGCTTCGTCTACAAAATTAGGATGTTCAGTTGTATCTTATGACTGACAGCGTCAAGTAGATAATTACGTACCGTGTTCACAGTAAAGTTGCTAACGAAGCTGGGGGTATCATTGTTGAGTGTTGCAGGGTGGCTGTGAGGAAAATCGTCAGAAAGCTGGGTGCAGTAAGCATTGGAACAACGGCACGCACAAGGAATCTTTAAACCCGCCATCAAGGGGTGTGCATGGAGTAGCAAAGCTGGACTGGACAACGGAGTGATTTTTGGGCAGGTATAAAAAGTTGATTGTGTCTCCAACAGCCACGTCGGTCTGAGTGAGAGACTGTCAGCACGACGCCAGGATAGGTGATTGGTTGCCTAACAATGTTGTTTGGCGAGAAGGTAAGGTTTGCGGTTGCGGAGCCGACGGAAACGTTATAAACAGCCGCGTTGACCGCTGAAGAGAGGAAGGCGACGCCGCCAAGTAACGCAAGAGGCTGGAACATCATCGTGATCTTGGGAGGGGGAGGGGATAGAGGGTAGTACTGAGCGAAGGGTATGGGACCTGTCAAAAGTTGGTCGTCTGCCGGTTGACTTTATATCAACGGGCGGAGATAGTCAGTGTGGTCTTGTATCGGTTCTTCGTTTCATGATGCAGGCACTAAAAAAAAAATTCTAGCTGCATTCATTCGTCCATCCGTAAGTTACCTTCGCTTAACGAGAATAAAACCGCTTGGGACGACCCGGAGTGGCCGAGGACGAGCTGTGACCGCACAGCAACACGATCGGATGTGAGGTAAAGCACAATTGTGGCGTGAAAATCGCCACCCAGAGCCCATCTACCTGTGACCGGCTTGAAAGAAAAAAAAAAACGCGCGCAAACGCCCCAAGTTCCTCGGATTGAATACGTCGAGCGGAACGCCTGCGATGATTGATGTATCACTGGCAGTGCCCAGCGAGCGCCGTAACACCGATTCCACTCAAAATGCGCTCACGCTACAGAACTGAGGCTTGGTTCGAACTCTTTCGGTCCAATCGGTTTTTCGACCAACTACGCGGAGCAACGCCTCGCTTAATCAAATATCATGACGTCGGCTACGCCGGTGATGTCAACAGCCTCGTTCGCTCTATTGTGAATACCAACGCACTGTTTCGCATCGCACGACACTGGAGCTCTCCTGAACACCGACAGACGATGGTCTTCTCAGGCTGTGTGGGTGCAGGCAAGTCGGCACAATGGCAGCAACAAACATTACTTATACCGTTGCAACACTAGCCGACCTCAGTACGTGAACTTTGCGGTCGTGTCGCATGCCCGGATTTGTTGAAAAAACCATATTAATTGGTTATGCTCTACGCGCGAGAAGTCCGCTCGGCATGGCACGAAAAAAAGATGCAGCCGCAACAACACTAACATCCTAACAATGCCCGACCTCAGCACACCTTGCTAAGCGAGAAAGAATTACATGAAGGAACGGATGATGTACAGTAGAGTACAGTTACAACAATATACACTGGTTCAAGTCAAAAAGAGTTGAGAGTCCATCGTGGTGTCATGGTAACGTCATGGATAGCCCTCAGGAATTTCATAAATCGGGGGTGCTCGGGACATATCCCATCTATTGATCTCTGCTCGGACTGACATCCAGTTTTGGTCGGGAAGGTAGCCCCACGACACGTCCAGCTGGTGTCAATGACCGCGATGACGGGGCTCGTGTGAATCCTGCAGGTAGTGAGGGTATCCCACGGTCTGGACGGGAGGAATGTTGCCTCGTGATGGAACCGCCGCGGGCGGAATTGACATGCGACCGTGATGAGAGGGAACGATGATGGACAGGACCGGGCTCAGAAGCGAGAGATGTTTTTTCCACAAATTGCGGTCGCGAGATTACCCCGTTTGACGGCCTCCGTTCAACGGTTACAATGGTCGCCAAATCAGCGCTGCCGGCCTCGGAGTCCGTGTCGGAATCCTTGAGATACATCGCAGCGGACGCTCGATTAGGAGATGTCAGGTCTATAACGAGCTGTTTAGTTGCGAACACCCCCCGTAATGGACTCGGAGTAGGCGAGCGCACCTCCAATGAACGAAGTTACGTCGTAATGCGTTCCAGCGGATTCCGTGCGACGCCCGAAAGCCGAAATTGCCATGTCATCGCCCTCTGAGGTAGACACAGGGAAACCTTGTTCTCCGCTACTGAACGTTCTTTGAGTAGGTGTCCGAGTTAACATCGGAGGGGATTGCGACTGGTATGTCCGGAGTTTCTCCGTTACTCGTGGCATTTCCGGTGGTTCAGGAAAGACGCTAAGAGAAAAGTCACTCCTGCCTGAGGCTGATGTAGGACCATATGCCGTTGTTGGTAAGGAATCTCGAAGCTTGCTTTGTCCAGGAGGGTCGGAGACGGGGTCTGAAGTCTTAGCCCTTTGTCCTTCTCCACCTCCCCCTTGGGCAAGCATCGTCCGTAGCGCGGCAATGCTCTTCTCCAATTCGTTCTGCTCGCGTAGTAGTTTTTCAAAGCCAGACCCTTGGGAGGAAGTCAACGACCCGTCACTCGGTTGCTGGGGCCTTTGGAAGGGACGATTGCTTGGTTGAGCCCCAATACCATCAGGACCAAGGGTCGGGGAGTCTGGAGAAGGGGTCATAGCCGCTGCCCGCGGGGTAGAGGACTCGCCACCGTCATACACCGCATCGGCTGGTAATCGTGTGATGGGCGAGGAAGAGAAATCCTCGGAAATCCCTCGCGTAATGGGATCTGTGATGGATAAATTGATACTTGAGGGCTGCGTGCCTGGGACAGAAGAAGTTCCTTTCTTAGGAGAGGATGAAACAACGCCACGCTCGGCCTCCTCTTCTTCGGACCTTCTTGCGCGCCTCCGGTCTTCATATGAAGGTCTGATCTGACTCGAACGCCTTCGCGGTGCACTCCAACTAAGCCAAGACGAAGGGCGCTGAGGTGGCAATCGGGACGGATTTGCAATATCTCCTCCGACTAGGCCGAGGTCAGTATCGTAGAAGGAAACGCGAAGACCGTGAAACGAAGACGCTCGTTTGTCCTTCACATTGGATAAGGGAGGTGAAGCAGGTGGTCGGGTATAGAAGGAAAAAACCATGCTCGAGACTATGAGAATATAAAGTCCAGTGGCGAGTAGAAGGCGACCTAGTGGCGACTCCGAAAATCTGACTTCATGAGGCAACTTGGAGTCAATAAATCAACTGGCTTGGAAATACATCACTTACATTCGAGGAGGTTCCCAACTCCAACACCCAAATTGATGAACAGGGCAAACAACGCCGTTGTGTATTGCCACAGCGTTTCCCGTCGACAATCCGGTTCCACGATCATAGAATTCAGAAGCAACTTGACCATATAAATGCCAGAAGCTCCTATCTCAAGGGCGCTTTCGACGTTGTAGACAGGCCCAAATCTATGCAGACGGCGCACGACGCGCCAAAGGATTTGAAGTACAAATATTGAGAGCGAGGCCAAGAGCGTAGACCATCGTAAAACCGCTCCGGTCAGTCCCCAGTGCAACCAACTCCCACTATGGAGACGTAAGAAAGAGCCCGAGCGCTGCTCGCAGAGCGGAGGCTGAGAAACAAAAGCCCAGAAATAGAGGAAACGTAGACCGAATGCAACGCTGGATAAGACCTCGCGGACTGTCAGGAGTGTGTCGGTGAGCTTTTCATTGTCCGTTCGCACGCGGCTGGAATTGTCGTGTTGAAGAGAAATCCGCGCGAGGTCGAATACTGCCGCCAAAAATGCGAAGATAACGGATGAGAGAAGGATAAAAGGCGCCCTGATCCAAGACGGCGAGTGAGCATCGTCCTTCTCACAGATCTTTAGAACACTCACAACTTGACTTTCTTCAATATCATGAAAAACGTCAAGGCGGCGAAACCGAGAAGCCCGACCGACAACGCAGGGACATCGGCAAGTAACTTGTCAACCTAGTGAGGAGGGTCATGATGCAATAGGGTATGGCGATGGAAGAGGTGCTTACAACGTTCTTCTCAGCCATGTTAACGAACGATAACAAAGTCGACAAATCGATCGCCTCCGGCGGCGATGGAGACGACATCTCGGTAAAAGACTAAGCGCAGATCACCCGAACCAGCGTTACGGTATTGCAACCGACGACGGCCGCAGTATGGAGGTCTGATCCTTGGTGCAGACCTGTGGTAGGGAAGAATGACAACAGCCTGCTGATGTCTCAGACAAGCTTGCAAGCGTGGAAGAAGAGAAAGGGAAAGGAAAGCGAAGAGGCGAGTGGACGACGAGCGGTGAAAAGAGGGGATACTGGTTGCCATACAGGGAGGAAACAGTACCTATCAGTGTTGGGAAGCAGCGGCGAGACAGGGCCAATAATCTCGTCTCCATGGTCGAGGGCAAGTGTGGGTACGGCACGGCACTGCTGATCATCGCCATCCCCATATTAATAATACAGCTGCGCACACGCATGGCGCCAGAACACTACGGTAGTCCAAAACTGATTCAACCCGATCAGATTCTCACAGGGCTCCCCCACCCGTCAACTGCTGAACCAAAAACATCCCGCGGCCCTCACCTCGCATCCCGATGGCAGACTTGGGTCGCGGGCGGATCGTTCCCTTTGAACCTCCGCCCGTGAAGTGAACGGCAACCTTGGTCGGTGTGCCCAATTGTTTCGTTGGGCTCAGACGCCCACCAGTCACGTGTCGAGACTCGGCACCCGTAAACTGGCGGGCAAGGGTCGTAACGCCCGTGTTCTGAGGGAAAACCCGCCCTGACTGCCCTGAACTGGCCGCCGGTTCACGTTCCATGGGTTTCGAAGGGGATGGGCGTGTCGGTGATGACCGTAGCTCGCTTGGGAGAAGCAACTAGAATAACATGAGCGATCACATAAGACCGCAAACCCAAAGTCCACGTACCAAACAGTCCCTACACCAGACCCCCCCTGCGCCAGTGTCCCTCTTGGCAGAGCTGTCTAGCTGTTTGCGACAACCCGGTTGACCGTTGACCCTCCTCCCGCCACGTCCTTTTGCCTGCTTGCCACCACAGACCAAGCACGATGAATGCCATCGCTGACCTTGAGGCCCCGGCACAACGCCACGCTCCATGGGCGATACACTCTGGGAGCATCCTGGGCAAGGTGTAGATGTGCCAAAACGAGGCATAGGATTCGAGACATTGGATGCAAATTGAAGGGGCGCAGAATATCGGCTGGATAATGGCGTCGTGGACGACGTAGTGGAAGGCGAGCCTGTAGACGGTGACTGGTTCCTCGAGGCATGCGAAAGTTCCGCCGAGAGTCGATTGGGGCTCTGACGGGGAGTTACGGGCACAGACTTGCGCGAAACAGTTCTCTCCGTTGGAGCACACTGAGCTGTGGCTGAGCACGGTCCTTCCGGTATTAGAATGAAAACTCACGTTCAGATGGCAGGCGCCTCTGACGCCTCGTACGAAGACTGCTCTCCCAGCTTCCTTTTCTTCGAACAATCCATTACAAATTCTGCACCTAAAACAGTCCGCATGATATGTTCTAGGGAGTAAGCCAGTTGAGGAGGGTTCCGGTACTGAGACATATCTTCCGCCATGCGCCACGTCAAACAAAGGGAGAGTGCATTTTGCACATTTCGCATTAGGGAGCGGGGAGAGTGCATGGGTGTTGCTAGACGAAGTTGATGACTTTGTGGAAACGTGGAACGTCTCGGTGCTAAGGTCCGGACTACGAGTCTTTGATGACACATAATTTGTCGATCTTCCTGAGAGACTCGAAGAGGGAGACGAGGACAGAAGACTGGTCAAATCCTCGGGCTCCCAACTAAGACTCGGGGGAGGGGAAGACGGCCCGGAAGAAATTGTCGCTGTGTCCGAATGATCCGAAGCCAAGGAGGGGATAGATGCCGCAGAAGAAAGGGAGAGCATCGAGTCTCGATCCGTTCTTATAGACGATGCGGAGTCTTTATGACGAAGTAAGCGAAAGTCGGAATAGCGCATTGGGGACTTGGTAGGAGTCTCTGGTGCATTGCTGTCGGCACGCCCACCACGGGTCGGTGTCAACTGTGGACTCCTGTGCGGAGATGATCCCAGCAACTTCTTCTTCGCCGCTTCAATGGCTTCCGGGGTAGCCTTGTTTGGGATCTTCGTGGCGGCAGCAGTGGGCCTTGGAGGAGTGGTGGCCCGTGGTGAGTTTGAAGGAGCCAAAACGGGATGAGTGCCAGATGGAGCACGAGATTGGGAAGCACTGGGGATTGCCACATCGGGAGAGGAAGCCACCCAATCAGGGTTGCGGCGTCGGATGCCAAGTACTTGCTCGAGTTCTTCGATTGTGGAGCTGCCCTTTCGAGCTTTCCCTCGACTCTGTGCTGCATCGACAGTCTCTGCAGGTGCTGGAGTCCCGGACTTGCGAGGCCTATCGCGCCGATCAAGGCATGTGTCAAAGCACTTGGGGCAAGATGGGTGGCCCAGCAGGTCGACCACCGGACTATTGCCGATACTCTTGCCGCATCCCGAACAATTGAAGCACTTCTTGTGCCAAACCCGGCCAGCGTTCTCAACGAACCCCCCCTCGCTTTTTAAGATTAATACGGGGCGCGAACATTCTACGCAGTTCCCACGGGACCCACCGTTCTCAGAGAAGCAAGAACGGCACATGTATCGCCCTCCAGAGGCGTCTGTAGGATCAGGATATATAGTCGCATCTGGCGCGAACGGCGAAGAGCAGATGTGGCAGTGGAAGTTCTCTAAAGTTTCCTTGGGCTGAAGTACTGAGCCATAGACCTTGGAGAGTTCAGAGGTGTACGGCGACGAGATGACATCGGGGGCTGACAAGATGGCGTCTTCATTGACGATGCTGTGTTTAACGGGGGAGGAGAGCGGGTCGGTCGCAGAAGCGATGTGTTCTGAAACACGAGAGGTGAGTGCAGTGGCACCCTGAGGAGATAGAGACGGAGAAGAGCGCTGGGCTATGATGCGCTTCGGTAGAGCAGATTGGGGAGTTGAGGTTTTGGCAACATACGTTTGGGACCACCTGTCTTTGTTTGCGCCTTGAGCGGACTGTCTGTTCCACTGTATCACGGGGGCTTGAAATGATAATCAGGCACTTGAATTGAAGATGAAATAACGAAACATACCGACTGGAGCACCGCCACACTTGTTACAGCGAGGCCCTGATACAATATCACCACAACGACGACAAAATGCCATAGGATGAACGTGCAAGTCTGCGAATGAACATGTTCAAGTTGAGGATGGTCACGTGAGGGTGATTGTTTGGCCGTGTTAGAACCGAACTTGGATTAATCGGGTTGGCTCAGGGATGAGGTCACGAGTCGTTAGTTAACATCCCTTTCCCTCTCCCTTCCACGCCGTTTCTCAGATGACAAACCGGAATCTGTTGACAAGGGAACTTCTCCAGGGTATGAAACGGTCCGATCTCCAGAGGGTATGCAAGGTGCGTGTCGATTTCACTTCCGTCATCTCAATTACACACGCGTTGAATCCGTTCAGGAACGTGGCCTCAAAGCAAATCTAAAGACTGAAGCCATGATTGAACTACTTCTCGATCCACCCCCGTTCGTTTTTCCCCCTATTTGTTTCGTGGGCTCCGTGCATCTCATTCTCACACCACCAGCTCGCAATCTCGCCGCCCATCGCGCCATCGAACCGCGCCTACCCGGAGCATCGGTCGACAACCATCAACCCGGTCACGTCTACATTCGACGGGCTCTATCATTGTACATTCAGATACGGATGAGGATGAGGGCGACCATGCCGTCAAACCGGAGTCCGAAGTTCCGTCGGCTCTTAATCCCGGTCCCACGACGCGGACGAGGAAAGCTCGGGATGCGCAGCTACGACTGGGCATTGGACGTCCCACAGTTGCCGGGGGAAGCGGTCCCAGGGTGGTGACTAGATCGGTCAGCGTTGCGAAGGGCGCTCGGACACGGAGTGGTCGTGGGGTAAAACCCGCGCCAGCTCCCGTTCCGGAAGGTTCGTTCACACTTTTTATTGTTCCCCCATCGCCACTAACTTACTCAGACCAATCATCCGCGCCTCGTCCAGGTCTGTGCTCATATACTTTACTGGTAACGAGACACTTGAACTGCACCCGACAGCCACTCCCGAAGGTGTACCATTACCCCCAACTAACCACGGAACTCCACAGCCACGGACGATCGAAAATGGTCGTATCCGTAGAGCTTCCATTGACATTGCCACAAACCAGGCAAGCATAAGGGCAATTGTGGAGGAACAAGTGCGTGTTTCCCCTATCACTTTCACTCCTCCTAATACATCCGCAGTTACAGCCCTTACAACGCACTGTCTCATCGCTGCAGAGGCAACTTCAGCAACAGGCATCAGCCCATGCCCGGGAAGTAGCTGCGTTGAACGATAGAGTCATGACAGTAATGGATGAGTTGCTGGCATTACAACGGCACGCGGAATCCATCCAACTCTTAAGAAATTCTATGGAACAATTACAAACGGAGTTAAGCCGCATCCGCCAAGGTCAGGGCTCAGAACCCGGGCATGAACCCACGAATTTATCGGCTTCGACAACCATCCCCTTTGATAGCTCCTCAACAAACGCCAGGTAAATTTCAATTATACGCAATCCGAGCTTTTTGGCGATCCACCATTCCCCACAGATCACACCGCCCACGAGCGTCACAATCGAGCCCCGCGTTCGAATATCCCCCACCCCCTGCGGGCTCTCCAGCGAAACCATCTTCCCGGGACGCGCCAAAGCAGACAAGTATTTTGGGAAAGCGGCAGCGATCCAGAGATGTTTGTGATACCACCGTAGTCTCAGAAACTGATCAGGAGGACACAGCAGACAGCTCGTCGCGTGTATGGATTCACCGTCAGAGCCGAAAGCGCGCAAAGCTAGAGCAGTTGGCATCCGAGGCATCTCTCGCAGGCCCTTCGAATACACACGAGCAATTAGAAAACAACACACTTCGGGATCACCCGCCGTCTGAGACAGCCTCAACACCACCGGACACCTCACTCATGGCGGCTCCCCCGAGCCCTGGGCAACCTTCCCGAGATCGCGTGGTTGGAGACGTGATATTTACAGATCAGGATTTCGATTTTTTCGACAACCCGACCAACCTCCACCCCCCGGATTCCCAACTAAGCCCCTCATCGGCAGCGGAGAACCGACAACCTTTTTCGTTTGCCTTTCCTGGTGTGACACAGCGGCCAATGACCTCGACACCTGTTCCCACAGGGCAATTACCTGATCGGTCGAGCTCGCCAGCTCTAAGCACCCTTCCGTATCCCGAAAGACCACATTCTCCTAGTCCCGCTCCAGTATCCCACCGGGCTGTCGTCCCGCGACCATCGCAAAGTGACGCATATCGCCCATTCGGATTCCCGCCGGAAACCAGGAATCCATCCGGTTTCTCAGGTGCTCACGGATCTACGATTGACACTGCTTCTTTACTTCGCACACCCCCACATCCCTCTCACGACCTACCAAGCCTCGATTCCGACTCGGTCGATAACCGGCGGAGAGCGTCTAGCAACGAAATCGGTACCGGATTAGGAATGACTTCATTACCCATGAGAGTCG
The DNA here is from genome assembly GCA_022376545.1 of Russula dissimulans. Lineage (NCBI taxonomy): Eukaryota > Fungi > Basidiomycota > Agaricomycetes > Russulales > Russulaceae > Russula > Russula dissimulans. Next base: position 910,366 of record WTXJ01000002.1, on the reverse strand, counting down.
AAGACACACCGGCGGCCCCGGTGCGGCGCACGATGTTTGGCACGGAGTTGGAAGGGGACACGAGATTCGGCGATTTTGGCGTCGAGGGTGTAGCCACTGGTTTCTGGACTGGAGGGAGATTCTCATCAATGATGTAGAGTAGCGATCGATCGACATCTCAACCGTAACTCATATTGTTATTCTTATCATCGTTGCTAGGAATGTATCACCAACGTTTTGGCATCAGGGATGCTCGCAGTAGGGTGAAGTGCGAAAAATAAATTATACGTTTACACGCGTGCAGTGGGTATCCGGGTACTCTAAAGGCACTACCAGTCTTCCCAAACACGGATTCATAACAATAGGATATAAACCAGGTCCGAAAGTTTAAATAGATGGGACGAACGAAACGATTTCTTCGTAGAGAAGCTCCTTGAGTTGAGCTTTATCCAGAGGATCATTCTGGTCTGATTTGATGATGAGAAATTGAAAGCAAGGCGTTTGATGGCACTGCTTACCATCAAAGTCGAAGTAGTTAGGGTCCAAAAACATGGCGGCGGGCTCGTCGTCAGGATCATGCTTAAGGGGCAGAATTGAGCGCTCGACGACAAGAGAAACGAAGAGCACGTACGTAGGACGAGAGATATGGATGTTCGAGCGCTTCGTCCGCCGTCATTCGCTTTTTCGGGTCGAACGTCTTGGGGGGGAGAGGTGAGTGTTGTGCTCAACATCAAGCCACAAAGAAAGAAAAGAAATTGAGGAAATCGCGTCACGCAGGCTTACCAAGGTCTTGTTGAGAAAATCAATCGCTTCCACCGAGGCCTGGGGGAACAGCGCGGTAAACGGGCGGCGCTTCCGGATGGGCAGCGAGCGGATGTAATCGCGGGAGCGGCGGGACGTGATCCCGTAGAATTCCTCGAGGGTGGGAGTGCCGATCACATCGAGGATGAGATCCAGCTGGTGGCTGTAATCACGCCCCGGAAACAACGGACGGCCGGATATCATCTCGGCTAGTATGCAGCCAACAGCCCAAATATCGATGGCCTATCATGAGTGGATGGATCAATCATCACTACACTCGAAACACAGATGTGCGCGAGGACCGGAAGCGGCGATCGCACCTTGGTGTACATCTTGAACGATAGCATGATTTCTGGGGCGCGGTACCACCTCGTGGCCACGTACTCCGTCATCATGCCCACGTCCTTCCCTCCTTCCGCGCTCCCCGCCTTGACGCTCCTCGCGAGACCGAAATCGCATACCTTCAGATCGCAGTTGGCATTTACGAGCAGGTTGGCCGGCTTTAAGTCGCGGTGTACGATGCCAGCGCTGTGGATGGATTTGAGAGCACGTAAGGTCTGGTAGACGAAGTACTATAGGTATAGAATCATGTCAATATCAAGTCTGGTACTTCTTCGTCATCCTCACCTGGCAGTGGTCATCGGTCAGTTTTTGCGTGCGGATCACTCGATGTAAATCAGTTTGCATTAATTCCTGAATGACTATCAAAACGGGCAGTGAACACAAGGGACACCTCAACAACCAGAAGCACCCACAATAAATCTCCTTGAACTCTTCTAACGACGACGGTTTGATGATGCTTAGGATGGAGACGATCTGAACATCAGCCTGTCAACTAAAGGGATCCGTGGCAATGCAAGGGGCCCAACTTGCATTCTCATTTACGCAAGTTTCCGAGAAGAAACGTAGCAGTTTCAATTCACGCAGCGTGCGCAGGCAGAACAAGGTATGTTCGAACGGGAGGACCTTCTTGATCGCAACTTGTCGCCCGGATGGCTTGTGCAAAGCAGCGACGACTGTGCCATAAGCGCCTTCGCCTAAACTATGGAGGAGCTTATAGTCGTCACCTGGACGACATGAAGCTGTGGAGGAGACCAGGGGAGTAGAGTGAGAACTTACCGAGATGGAATTTGGGAAGAGGCTTTGCTGCCTTGCTACGAGACATTTGGGAGGTGGAAAGAGAGAGGTGAAATCGTCAAGGCGAAAGCCAAGCCAGGTCATCAGAATTATCTACCATCGTGATAAATTACGGCAAGCACGGTCATCAGACGCTTCACCACGCGCCCAATTCCAGATAATTAGCGGGTCACATTACCGACATTCGGGCCTGGATTTAATCAAGGGAATAATAATCCTCGTGGAACAGAGCGCTCTGCCACCCACCGTCGCCTGAACAACAACAAATCAGATCAGACCTCACCCGAATCACAAAACGAGCATCATCGCACTGTCAACGCTCATGTAACCAACAGAGATGGATCACATGAGGCTGTTCTCGTTTTCTGGTTACAGAGTACCCGAGGATATGACAGGATCATGATATGAACTAGGACATGATGAATGCTAGATGGCCTTCTGATCCGATGCATTCCTCTCTCCGGCAACCAGTAAGTGGTAACCCCAGGATGTAGGACACACAACTGATACAAAGCAGCATAGAAGATCCTACAGGTCCACATACACAACGATCACACAAAGGGTCATTCTTCCTCGTCGTCATCAGGTCCCCTTTGAGAGTGTCAGATGGAGGACAAATCTCACTGAAGGGTGGAACGACATACTCAATGTTGTAGAAGCGGAGTTGGTAAACGTCCTTCTCGGACGCAATGACCCGGATATAATCCCGCAGGGCAATCTTCTTGAGGTGTTTTTTAGTGAGATACTTGAGATATCGCTTTGAAAAGGCGACATTAGAGGTTACGGTAATCCTATTATTCTGATCTGGTTTTCGACTGGTTAGCCGAAGCTGGTATAGTGGAATGTAGGTTAGACAATACGGACCATCACGCGTTATTTTGACTTTGTCACCTAGTTGGCCCGCCTTACCGTCGATCTTGATACGGTCATGGAGGAATTTCTCAAACGCCGCACCGTCGAAAATGTCGTCATTTGCAGGACGAGAATAATCAACGACAAATTTATGTTTCGCGGCGGGAGATTTAGAGGCGGGAGCCTTGGGCTAGAGAAGCACGGTTCAGCCTACTGAGAAGGGGACTCAGCAAAGCGAGCCGTTGCACTGACCATGGCTGGTGGGCGAGAGGAGGGATCGTGTCTTGTCCCGGTCGTGGGGACTGAATTGGGTTCTGTGGACTGTACAGCTCATTTCGGGAGTTTCCGTGGCCAGTGCCTTGGAACACCCGCAGTGGGCATCGCGACATGCGATGGCTTCCACGCTCTCACAAGCCAAAGTCGCTTCTGCTCAGCAACAAGGTGATTTCTTCATAAAACCTGAAGCAGTTCAGCCCGTGCTGTCAACATCAGAATGGCCTCTACTTCTCAAAAATTATGACAAGCTTCTGGTTCGCTCTAGCCATTTCACCCCAATTCCCTCTGGCTGCAGCCCCCTCAAACGCGACATCACTTCCTACATAAAGTCGGCATTTAGGGTGATCTCCACTCTCTTTTAGCTGACCGTGTTTCACTTGCAGATCTGGTGTCATCAACTTGGATAAACCGTCAAATCCCTCCTCTCACGAAGTTGTTGCCTGGCTCAGACGAATACTACGAGTGGAAAAGACGGGTCACAGTGGTACTCTTGATCCCAAGGTCACAGGCTGTCTGATAGTTTGCATTGATCGCGCAACGAGGCTCGTCAAGTCTCAGCAGAGCGCTGGTGCGTCCACTTCTCATATGTATGAGCGACGGGATGACCTTAATAGTGTCATTTAGGTAAGGAGTACGTCTGCGTCTTACGATTGCACTCCGCGCTGCCCAACCCTACCGCTCTTCCTCGTGCTTTGGAAACTCTTACGGGAGCCCTTTTCCAACGTCCTCCTCTCATCTCTGCTGTGAAGCGGCAACTTCGCATACGCACCATTCATGAATCTAAGTTGTTGGAGTTTGATGAAAAGCGCAACCTCGCCGTATTCTGGGTCTCTTGTGAGGCCGGTACATACATCCGGACACTCTGCGTACATCTCGGCCTCCTTCTAGGCGTTGGTGGTCACATGCAAGAACTCAGGCGAGTACGTAGCGGCGCATTGTCAGAAAGTGACGATATGGTCACCATGCATGACGTGTTGGACGCTCAATGGACATACGATAATACTCGGGATGGTATGGGTTCTGTATTCCAGCTTTGAAAGAAACACTGACACGGGCGCATAGAGTCTTACCTACGTCGCGCCATCCGCCCGTTGGAATCCTTATTAACTGGCTACAAGCGTATTGTTGTAAAGGACAGTGCTGTCAACGCCGTCTGTTACGGTGCCAAGCTCATGATACCGGGCCTTCTCCGCTATGAAGCTGACATATCTGTCCACGAGGAAGTGGTTCTCATGACTACGAAAGGAGAGGCTATTGCTTTGGCCATTGCACTAATGTCGACCGTTGAACTTGCCACTTGTGATCACGGCGTGGTTGCAAAGGTCAAGCGTTGCATTATGGAACGAGACACGTACCCTAGGCGTTGGGGCCTCGGACCCAAGGCAATGGAGAAAAAGAAGATGGTAAAGGAAGGCAAGCTTGGCAAGCATGGTGAGAAACTCGAGGGTGTTACTCCTGTAGAATGGAGCAAAGACTACGTTGATTACACGCGAGAGGTTCTTTGCGTCCTCTTCAGATTCATGCGTCCGCACTTCTGACATCGTTTCACAACAGCCTACGGGCCAGTCAACAACAACCGCGCCGTCATTGGTTGCCCCTCCTATGCCTGCTGCTGCCGATCAAATTGGCACCGCCGAAACAGGTTCGCCGGAGAAATCCAAGGACAAGGACAAGAAACGTAAACGAAAATCAGAAACGGCGGACACTTCTGTTGCCGTTACAGAGGGTGATGTGGAAGAAGATGAGAAAAAGTTGCGGAAAAAAGAGAAAAAAGCTAAAGCCAAGGAGCTAGCTGCAGAGGAAGATGACGAGGCGAGACGAGAGCGCAAACGTCTCAAGAAGGAGAAAAAGGCAGCTAAAAGCGAGGGGTCCTGATGTGTACTGATTTATCTATCTGCTGCTGAGCGCTGAACATTCACTCTCCCCTGATCTTTGTGTTGTCTTTCGTGATCTCAATAAAAGCAACAGAGACAAATATCAGCCTGAGGCCCATGATCCGGGCAATACATGCAGATGTCACCGTCGCTGTCACTAGTTGCGATCCTGCTGAACTTGAAGTATTTTGTGGTTTCAATGATTCCTTGGAAACCATCGACAAGGTGCATATTGCAGTGCCGGTGTGAACCCCAGCCGTCAAGCGAGGATCACACATACAACCAAAACACGAGCTCCATCTAACTGAAAGATGTAAATAAGAATAATAGGGATATGGAATACAGCACTTCAAAATCGTCTAGATAACACAGATCGACGTTAGTAGTGTCCGTCCTTAGAGGGTGACGTTTGTATTGCGAGGTATGGGTACGGCGATAGGTATGACGCCCGCTCGCCGGTTCATGGATGGATGGGATCATATCGTTCGTTCCTCACACACCCACTTAATGCTGCAATCCTCAACTCCCGCTGCCGACGTCAGCCCGCCGTCCGCCGCCAAAACACCACTCTTTCAGACCAGCACCCAATACAAGAACTGGCGATTCTCGGCCGAGCAGCTGCGTGCGACCAGGAGGGCGATGAACCAGGCTGCGGTCGCCGCGATCCGCGCCACGTTTGAGAGCGATTCGGTGCGTTCGTTAAAGATTATGGCCCCAAGTGACGTGACGTGTTCGGTGTTCACTGTCCAGCCTCACGGCGGCCTGGCCGTTGAGACGAAGAACTCATATCGCTCGCATCTAGCCTGGTTCGTCTTCAGATGTCCAATTTCTCGATGCCCACGAGGAGCATCTCCTCGTTAAGTTGTATATCACCAAGATATCTCAACTATGTGGCCTCTTCCGCTTCCCCGAGGAGGTGGAGGCGACAGGGATCACCTACTTGAAGCGATTCTATCTCAAAAATACAGTGATGGACTGGCATCCTAAGAACGTCATGTAGGTGTAGGACACTCATTCGTGTGTCTAGTGACCCGAGTTTATCCTTCCATTAGGCTCACGGCTCTGTTCCTTGCCACTAAAACCACCAATCATCCTATCTCTCTCGAATCCTACACAGCAAACATACCACGAACGAATCCGTCTGACGTCCTCGACCTTGAGTTCTTGGTTGCTCAGAGTCTCGCATTCGAATTCGCGGTCTGGCATGCTCATCGTGCGTTATGGGGCATATGGCTCGACATACAAGTTTGATTTTACCTGTTCCTGCACCAACGCCTCATTGAAGCCATGCCAGGACTTACCCCAGGCTCCCCCACACGAAGAACTGCAACAAATCTATGACACGGCCCTGCGGCATCTCCACACATCTCGATTGACTGACGTGGAGCTCATATATCCGCCTTCGCAGATCGCTCTGGCCTGTCTTTCGCTTGCTCAACCTGAGATCGCAGCATTTTGGGCCCGGACGAAGAACGCTGATGTCGCCCTTGAGGCTGTGGGATCCATTAAGCGAATGGTCACTCAAGATGGGGATGTACCATCAGTAGATGTCGTACGCGAAATCGATCGGCGACTTAAGATATGCAAGAACCCGGAAAAGGTCGTCGGCAGCAAGGCATATTTAGCAAAGAAGGCCAGGGAGGAGAAAGAAGCCGAATTAAAGAGGATGAAGAAGGCTGAGATCGTGAGGAGGGCAGTGGAGGAGGGCAATCCCTTTGGTGAAGAACTGGCCGGGCGAGCTAACTTGGATGACGATGACTGAAATAAGTCAGGGACCGCCGCCCTCATCAGGATTGCCCGCACGAATACGTTGAAGACACTGCAATAGCTATGCTCGTGACTGGTTATATGACGGGACGTTTGGCTGCTGAATTCATCTGTCGGCTTGGAAAAATCCGTCACCTTGGTCAATTGTTGACCAATTGGAACGACGTGATATAAAGAGCATGGAATTACACGGCTCATGATAGAACATACTCCCATAGGCCCACAACAAAGCTGCTCAATCTAGTAGCCAAGAGCGGTAAGCTTCCCGAACGATGCCGAATTATCGGCGATCGCCTTTTGGCGCAACTTAATCGCGGCGAGCTGAAAGAAACGATTCAGAACAACGAAGACCATGTTAAAATTCGTGTAATCACCTTGCGATCATGGAAGGCCTTCGCCCCGATCTTCCTCTTCTCCTCGAGGCGGTCAACAACATTCTTGTAACCCCAGCCAACCTCGTGTGAGAGACGCTGAGAGACGATAAGCGACGGTCGACGTCAACAAAAATAGGGACTTACCTTTACTGTACAATATTTCCGCCCGGGCTTCAATCGGAGGACCCGCAAAGCCTCCGGCACTACCATTCGCTTCTTCTTATCATAGGGAGGCGGGACACCTTCGAAGAGTTTCAAACGTTCGAGGGCAGCGGCACCGCGGGAGGTCTTGTGGGGCACCATGCCCCTAATGGCACGGAATAGAATCTTGGAAGGAGCACGGTGATGGAAGGGACCTGATTTTTTGGGGTTGACAATGTGGCGTTTGTGAAGGAAGTTGTGGTAGCGGAGCTGAGACGAAGGAAGAGTGAGTGTCATTTCGGGTAGAACGTTGGGAGTGGACATAACATACCTTGTTACGAAAGAAGCTGCCTGAGATGTTAATTTCCTCACATCGTACAACGACGATCTTCTGACCACTCAGGATCTGCTTGGATATAATGGAGGCCAGCCGACCGAGAAGATGACCCTTGCCGTCAATGACGATTGGGGTGGAGGAGATTGTGGCCATGGCGAATCTGAGGAGATTAAGGGACAGAGTGCGTCACGTATTACTGATGCTAACCTGCAGAAGAAAAAGAAGAGAGAATGAGTTAGAGGCGGAGGGACGCCAGAAGTTGCGCGTATTCAGTTCTGTTCCTTGTGTCTCGTATCGAGGTGAGCGAGCCCGCGCAGCTCAGTGATAGCCACCGTGACATCCACCGTGACATAAACTACATAGCTCAGCCGGCAATTTCCGCGCACACGCCGCTCTCTGCATGTCGCACGCTTCTTTGCATGGTCGACAGTAAATAGGCATACTGACAGTGGTCGTGCGCGATTATAAATTAACCTGCCTCCACGCAATATTAATGTAGCACCTTGATGACTTCAATTTTTACCCTCTATGATTTCTGCACACATTGCTACTCGATCGTTCATCATGCTGCAGTTGTAAGCTGCTCTGAGCCCCGACAAGTCGGGAACTTCGGGTTCTAACACGTGAGCCACGGGCAAACTCCGAGCGGAGAGAGAAATACCCACGACGCGGTTCGGCACGGTTACAGCAACGGTCCAGCTCACGGGACGACCGCAAAAAGACACAACCATGCCATTCATTCGCTTTGCTCTCCGTAGCGCAGCGACGCGCTATGTTGTTTCCCCTTCACTCTCCAGACTCCACCAGAGTCGCCTTCCGCAGCGCGCGGCTTTCTCTGCGGCTTCCTCCCTCGACAAGGCCCAGATTGAGACGCGTGTATTGGACGTCATGAAATCCTTCGAAAAGGTCCAACCGGAAAAGGTTTGTTCAGACTCAGATGTGCGCATGTGATGGCTCACAGGGCGTTTGTAGCTCAAGTCCTCCGCCTCCTTCACAGAGGATCTTGGCTTGGATAGTTTGGACGCAGTCGAGGTTGTGATGGCTGTCGAGGAGGTTTGGCTATCGTCACGTCAAGCTGTCCAGTTTTTTAACTGTCATGTGCTGTGTTCTTGCAGGAGTTCTCCATTGAGATTCCCGATGAAGAGGCGGACGGCATTCACACTGTGCAACAAGGCAAGTCCCAGCTTGGTTGGTTTCCATGATAGTTAGAGTAACTTATCCTCGTCACTTTAGCGATCGATTACATTGTGAAGACCCCAGAAGGTATGTTCAGCGCTGAACAGTGACCAACTTTTTGAGTGATGTGACGTATATTCGGTTTTTAGCTCGTTAAGTTCAAATTTTTTTAATTCTATCGCAACTCCGTGTGTCATATGTGCCATTGTTCCCATGCAATTAGAAAATTCGGCGATATCTAGCCACAATGGGTCGTAAAAGAGCATCCGTACCATCCCCATAGAGTGCGATGAGTGAGTCGCATTGCCACCTCAGCCCACTATGTACCGTGAGACATACGGCGATGATCACTACCGAGCAGAGCAGAGCCTCTGGCGTTGCTTTTACGCAGCTTAAAGCTTTCTGGGGCCGAGTATCTCCGCGCAACGCGTCAATCATTTATTTATTTCGAGCACAAATCCTGTGTGTAGTACGCCCAATGGAGTACGTGCTTGCCGCAGGAAGATGATCCCACTGCCCTTCAAGTTGTGAGAACATTCGACTTTATCTGCTATTGTTACGTTTCGGTCTGGCTACGTGTTTCAATCCGCAATAACCCCCATGCCCATAACAGGCTCCGTGTCCCACCCAAATAGCAGAAGGGACTTCCGCTCGCTGCTCTGGACAAGACGAGATTGAATTCACGAGGCGTTTAGTGAATCGGAGAGTCGCGCTGAGTGGTACGTCCATGCGACCGAAGCCACTGGATGAGAAATCGGACCAGGTCAGCGTCGTGCGTGTTGCAGCTCGGGTCTGCAACGAGGAACAATGAATAAGAGGGACACGAATAATGAGGCCAAAATAGTCTGAAGTGGGGCTGTCTCCAACAGTGGATACCGTAGTAAAGGAGGCGATAGAAGTATTCAACGAGACAAACCCCTATGAGGACGAAAATCGCGAGAAAGATCCCATGCGCTTCTTGAATCTGTCGGTATAGCGCGGCATTAACTTGAGGGTGAGTGGGGGAAACGCGCTCCCAATCGCGAGATTGAGCAGACGGATTCGGGGCGCGTCACACCGCTCTGAGCTCGGGCTACCCAACTCGTGCCAGTCTTGACGAGATCAGGTGTCTACATGCGGACGTTCCATGTTACACTCACGATGCGTATTAGTGCAGACACAGCGGCGGCGTTGAAGCTTGTCATGTTTCCTCAAGCAGGTGGCTGGTTCTGGGAGCATGAACCGGGCAGCCACAAATCCTATCTTTGCGGTGTGTGGGTGCGCACAGATATGCAGAGCTACCGGGTCCGCCGCAAGCAGGACGTGCTCCATGGCATAGGTGGGACGGAAATGTTGGAGATAAGTCTGGTTGAGCTCAGCGGAGCCAAGGCCGAAAAGAGGAGAGACTCGGAGAGCGTGAAAGGGGTATGCCCTGAAGATGAAGAGTGGGCGGTGAGCGCGAGAAGGGAGAGAACTTTGACGATGATCGCTGCAAGGGTGCACCGGGTACGTCAAAATGGGCCGCTACTAGATTGTCTTGAACTATAACGGGCGGAGAAGATCACATTCGACGTAAATGTCTAAAAGGGGACGGGCTTGCACGCTTTATCTCCGCCTTCAGGGCGGGAGTTCTAGCTTTGAGGCGGGCGACAGGCGTGATAGATAGCGGCGCGAGGTGCGTTGAAAGAAGGGCCCTAAAGCTACACCGCGCCGCTGACTGTAATCGGAAATCGAAAAATCCGTGGAAAGCTACGCTGATTCAGTGGTTTACCATATCGCAGACAATTCAACGACAAGGGTGTCTTACTCCGTGTTGCTGTCACCGACCTTCAGCATTTCTAGAAACGAAACTACATGGCTCCCACTGGCAGTCGCACAGCTAAGCCTTGCAATCAGTGGACAGCCAATGAGCTTGCTGCATACAATATCACAGTTGTCCATCAAGACTTCACAACGTTCTTTGAGATGCCAACCCCTCCTGAGCCCACCATAAATCCGAGTCCCCATGTCCTAACAACCACAGATTTAGACAATGCCCCAGACGTTGACACCCGTGACATCCTCATGTTCCTAGATTTTGCTATGGATCCTGGAAAGTCTGCTGTTATCGATTTCGCTGCAGTCCTATTGCGCGCACTTCACTATCCTCAAAGAGGGGCCGGGTTGGCTTTGAGGACCGCAGTTGTGATTTCTCAAAGACCGGACTGCAACCTCCCTCAACCTGTTGCAGTCGGTTGCACATGAGCAAAAAGACTGGTCAATATTGGTCTTAACCGGTCTATTCGCAACCGGTTGCAACTGCCCAAGGACTGGTTGCAACCCAATGAAAGAAGCGCGGCTGACATCTCAACATTTGTACTTTTAGGCAATGCATACAAAGACCTTATTTTCAAACTTCAAGGCTATCGTATACACAATAATTTTGTAAATCTCTAAGTGCCCCTTAAATGTTGTGGGGGCAGGGGTGCATGCGTGCAGGTGCGCAGGTGTGTGGGCGCGCCGATGCGCGGGCGTGGCCAGGCATGTGCGCAGGTGCCACACGGGCGGGCGGGCGTGAGGGAGGGTAGGCAGATGAGTGTCTCACGCGGGAAGGTGGGCATGTGAGAGTGCGCGCATGCAGGCAGATGGGTGTCGCGTCGTAGCCGCTATTGCTGCTACTACCATCGCCGTCGCCGTGCCACTGCCGCCGCCGCAGTTGCAGGCAGGAAGGCATGTCAGGAAGGCGGACGGGCAGACGAGCAAGCGTGTGGGAGTATTGAGCGTGTAGGCGAGCGTGCGGGCATGTCACGCAGGCAGACGGCAGGCGTGTGGGCGTGAGAGAACGTAGGCAGGCGTGCGAGGCGGGCAGGTGGACAGGCGTGAGTTATACAACAATACGTGAGAATGGACTCACGAAGTAAGGAGCCAGGCGGACTCACGAAGCGGGGGCGGGCAGCCGTGTGGAGTGGGTGCGCTCGCAGGCAGCCTACGGGCAGCCGTGCGCGGGTGGGCGTGTGCCAGAAGGGGCCCCAGGCGTGCGTACGGGACAGAAAGACGGGCAGATGGGATCAGCCCATGCACGAGTTCCCATGGACAGTTGCCAAGATCGAATCGGCGCAGGCCCAGACGTGCACGCAGAAACTGCGGCGCTGAAGAGAGCCATGTCGTCGCTTGCCCGATGAGCACGAAGCGGAAGGCCTCGAGCAGGAACACGTGTGTCGGTGAGTCGAACGCTTTACCACACCACACCGCCATGCCGACTCGTGTTCGCCTCCCTTCTTTTTTTTTTCATCTCTATATTCTTGGCCTAATCAGCAATATTAACGCAAGTTTCGTGGCGGGCGCCTATTCCATCAAAACTCAACTTCAACACATCCAATTCATGCTGGTTATATCTCCTCTCGTATCCTGTTATGACGTGCTTGGAAAGTTGTTGATGACTCTGCAAGCTGGTCTATGTGCTTGAGCCCTTGCACCATCTGAGGCGCTATTGGTTCACCACTAGATGGCCAAAATCGAGTAATTTGACATCATGAGGCCATACAACGCCGAGATTGCAGCGACTGCCCCTTGAAATCTAATCATCACATAATTAGGAAGATTCCGCTGAGGCAGTGCGGCGCTCGCGCGTTTGACGTACGCTGAACCCTATACGAGGCCTCATGCATCCCTGTTGTAATTCCGAGGCAAGCTTACGATAATATTACTAGCTGACACTGCTAACGATCACAGTGGGAGTTCATCTGCTTGGGGTTAGCATTCTGGCTGAGACAAGCAGTAAATCGATTTGTACTCTTCCGGAGTAGTAGTGTGTCAGATATAGTCAAAAGAGAGGCACTGCAGTCACGATGGGGGAAGAGATCGAGTGAGTCTACAGGTAATCGAGCTCATCATCTGTGTCATCCTGACGAGTACGAGTCAATCCTGAATCTGGCGAGGGAGTTGCACGAGTTGAGGTGATTGACCCTCGCTGGCAGTAGTGGCACACGTGCCGTGAGCCATCGATTCGTCGGTACTGTTTCTGGTTAGTCCAGTCTGGTTAGTTTATAGACGCCGCGCATCAGGTTCAGTTGCCAGGTGCAGTGGTTGGTGAGCCGAGACCGCCCCAATACGTGGGATAAGGGCAGCTTCAGAAGGCGTCACAACGCCGAGGCGTCCGCACCATAAATTACAAGGGCCTTCAAAATTTGAATTCGGAATGCGGAACCTTTCAGCGTCCAGGCGAATGAAGTCAAGTCAACCTGCCATAAACCAATCGGGGGGCGAGGCCTCTCAGCCCACAGCATTACAATTGGAGTTCTGGCCAGCAGTTTAATTATTACACAACAATTAATGTCCATGCTAGGATATGTTAACTTAAGCATCACGGTGTGCACTACCTCGCCGTAATTATGACGGCATTTCCACTGAAAAAAAACCGTCCAGAGCTACTGTTCTGTTCTTTAACCAACGTGTATAATCCTCATTAGCTACTCGAGCGTCACATGTCTTAAGGGTGAGTTAATGCCGAAGCTCTGCGCTACTGCGATTGATTCGCCATCAGACAGTACTCGCCGCAATTCCAGACGAGTTCGGCAGCTTGCCGTCACAGACCCGACCCCATGGGGTAAGTTTGGGGCATGGACTACGCATGGTGGTGGTCACAAGACACTGATAGGTTGGTGTGTGGGGAGAAACAAGTATGTATCAAGACATATTGGTCTGGAAGCGCAATAAATCAATGTAACATTAATAATATACGGTATCGGTGGGGCTTGCGATAACTGTCCTGAGTGTGATCGTATCGGAAAAGAAATAATAGTCCAAAACATACCCTCACCGAATAGCGACGATCGGGAACGGAAGCCATGAGATGGAAACCAATCTTGAGAGACGCACAGCGTCGCTGCGCAGAGATGTCCAGTGCGTCAGATCAATGACAAGGAGCGACGGTCAAAACTAACCCAAATCATGTTTCGGTCCAGAGATTAAATCGATAGTCTCTCCATATCCTATCCACCGTGATGCCACTGACGGGGCTGATAGGGTCGGGTGGTGACACCGTCACCGTACTTGAGAAGAGTTGGGAGACTGTGCACTGGACGTCTCGCCATGTGCGCACGCTGAGAGTAGGCGAAGGTTTTGTACACCGCAGGGCAAGTAGGAATTACTCACGATACGCCGACGAGCTTCGAGTGCGTTTTGATAACGTATTTGTACGTTGACCCTGCCTCCAACACCAGTGTCACGGCTTCCGTTGGCTGAAGCAGGACTATTGCGCCTGTGTTCCTCCCGTAGTCCCGCAACAGTTGAACCGTGGCACAGTCATGGGAGTCGTTGGTAAATACGAGCAAGACTTCGTAGTCTGGGGTGAGTGCTGGCATGATAGACGGAAGACGAGTCTTTGACCCGTTGAGGTGGGATGGCTGTGATGGCTCGAAAGCAACGGCGGACGCAGGAAGAACGAGTTATAGGAAGTGAGAAGGTGATATGTAGGAGATGACCTGAGGAGAGACACACCGATTGCCGCGGGAGACACCAACCGTAGACCGCTGCAGGGCTTACGGCAAGAGAGGGATCGAATAAGAGGCCGCGGGGTGCCGTCCGGCAACGGTTCCTGCCTATTGCTCAAGAGGGGACGTGGGGGTTCAGTGTCAGATAGCAAGGTATGCGACCTGTTGTCACGACGGAATGGGGGGCGTTAACCGAGGAATGGACACAAAGTTGGTGGCCACGTTGTCAACAGGGCCTATTGTTCTGGTGTACGACAGCTCGGGCAATCAACTTGGCGCGCACAGAAGGGCATATGGGAAAAGAGATGTAGACGGAAGGCCTCGTGTTCGACTGCTCTCGGGCAGTCCTGCGACCAAAGGTGATGAATCGAAAACACGCGAGAACATCGAGGCTGAGACGACCGCAACTGGCAAACCAAAGAGTCGTTTGTTATCACCTTCAACTTTCCATTTCGGCTTTATCACCGTTCACACGAGTCATGAAATCGCAGATATTGGAGGTCTTTGCGTCCAGTTCGCTTTTTGTTCTCTTCAACAAAAGCGTTGCCATTGCGATGACTACAATTGACTCCGCCGCGGAGCATCCAGATCCGACCCATCTCTGCCGTTGATAAGCCCTCACTTGGACACGTCGCCGATAGGGATTCTTATTCTCGGGACGGTTTCACCGTTTTGCGGTCAAAGTCTTTCCAGTATCCGCATGACATATACGTAAGCTACGTACAACAGGGATTATTTGCCAAGGTTGTACTCTAGGTTCAGATTCCATTCGCAAGTAAGATCTGTAAAATATAATGTCCGTTCGGGAAACGTCTTAGAAATCGTGCCTCCATCTCCTGGTACGCAAATGCATATGTATACATTCATTGCGGCCCTTGAGCACCTTGATAATACGAATCCTTGTACTCGTTATACTGAACACGAGTAGGCTGGCTCAGGTGATCAGTCGGAAGAAACGTGGGTACAGGAACCGCTGCTTGAGGGGGACCACCGTAGGTATTGTCAAGCATGACAGTATCGCTTGTTGTACTTTCGTTCCTTCCGTGTCCCAATCGGCCATCTGCGGTGGGCCCAACTCGATAATCCCAAGGATCCGAACGATTTGCCAAGACAGGGTCGCTGTTGAGGCCTGCCATGGAATACATAGAGTTATATTTCTCGTGGTCCCCACGCTGGCCGGCGCCATATCCGTAAACGATGGCTAAGAAGTAGGACTGGATCGAGTTAGGGAGCCCCAGCAACGACGACTAAGGTAGCATACCTGAGATATGGCCAAGAGAACCCAGAGCCCCCCCATGAGGCCGATATCAACCCATGGGAAAATCTCACACATCGTTTTACCCTCGCTTGTAAGACCCGATGTTGCCGTGAAGAATTTCTGTTCGCAGTTACTTTTGGCAGTGCTGTGCCGAGAAGCCGAGATAGCAATCCACACAGCGGCAATGGAGAAACCAGCTACTGTGATGAGGGCATGCAGAGTGGTGTATCTTTTGAAAAGCACGGGCTTTTCCTATGTCCACCAAGCGTAAGCAACAGAGGGCGTTGACGACGAAGAATGCATACCTGGGCAACGCCAATGAAACCCAGAACTTGAATCATGGCTCCCACATAACAGATGACGGCAAAAATCCAACGGGCAAAAGAAGGTGTTGCAGCACCAACGACTGCGCAGTAGGGTCAGTGATGGAACAGTGGAGGATAATAGGGGCACGTTACTGTTTGGGGTTGCAATGCTGAGGGTGCCAGCCACTATACCCAGCACAAATTGCTCTACAAGGGTTGCATAGATCCCCAAATTGACGACTGGTATTGCGCAGCAACAATACTCTCGAGGTTTCATTTGATGAGTGAGGTGAAGTGGAAAGAGCCGTCGTTGGGTCACCAATCATAACACGGCCACTCCATCCCCGATATGCTGTAACCTGTCACGCGTTATGAGCCACGTGATGTCACGCACTCCGCTCTTCGCTTCTCGCCAGTCGTTCGACGTTGCACTCGCTCCTCTTCTCTCCCTTGAGCCGTCTCTCCTTCTCCTTATGGCTCGCCTCTCACTGTTGAAAATTCTTCTTTTGTCCTTGTTTGCTGCAACCAATGCGAATCCGCTACTTTCTCAGCAACAGCCGATCGCTAATCCAGATAGTCCTGTCCACACCACCGATGGTTGGGACTGGAAGAATTGTGGTCAGTCGTTCGTAGAGCTACACCATGTATACCACCCTCATGTCACGCTCCCATCTCTTCAAGGCTTTTCCGATGATCTCGTCGACATTAAGTCCATTACAGTCTTCCCCGACCCTCCAAAACCCGGCAAGGACTTGACAGTCACCGTTCACGCTACCACAGAGGAAAGGGTTGATGTGCGTCGCATGTACCAGTCGCTTATATTCCACACTAATGATTGATTTCTAAGGAGGGTGCATATGCAGATGTTTTGGTGAAGCTCGGCGTTGTCAAGATATTGACAAAGAGATTCGATATATGCGAAGAAGCGTATGTTGTCGTATCGTTGGCTGCATCTGACAGTACCTACTACATTACCTCTAGGCGCCAGGCGAATACCAGTATTCAGTGCCCAGTTAACCCAGGAGATTATACGGTAACGCAAACTGTTACTCTCCCGAGGGAGATCCCGAGAGGTCGGCTATGCATTAGATGTCGCGTCCATTGTATTCTGACTTACTTTCTTCTAGCCAAGTTCACGGTTCAAGCACATGGCTACACTGTCGATGATGATCCCATGTTTTGCGTTGAACTGCATGTTAACTTCATGAAGAGGCCGTTCCCCAAGTTTTCCCTGGGCTGGTGATACCATTACGAAAGTATTTCTCATACCAGGGGTTCTGCCTTGATGTGCGTTACAATGTCCTCGTTCCTGTAACTACGTATGTTATATCACTTAACGTCATCAAATGAACCACCGTACACCGCCTAACCGGCCTTGCAATGGATGAGACTAAAGTCTTTGTCTGTCGGCTTTGGGCCCAGAAACTATGTATGAACAAGTCAACAAGGACGTCGCCTAATGCACAAATGCGCTGCTTGCCTGGACAAAGCAAAGCACAGCCATGCCGCGGTGCAGTACTGACAACAACCGCCTTCGCAGAATATGATTTTTTCCTTAAAGGACGAGCAATCTGGCAGACTCACTCTTATCGCACGCTTTCCTCTCTACACTCCGTCGGTCACGCTCACGAAATGCCCAACAATTACGATGTCGCTTTCCGACTCGTGAACGACACACAATGGACTGCCACCTTGGAAGCCTGGGGCCCTGATTCTCATGGTCGCGCCAACGGTGTGATGCTCATTCTCCGATCACAAGAGAGGGTCGCGTTCATGCAGTGTGCAAACTCATCCTACTATTATTGTGTTCGCCACCACGGAATCGAGACTGGTTTCTCGTATGTTCAATTCCTATACAATGGACTCAAGTAGTCTGGTCTTTTACTGAATGACAACACTAGTGCGAAGATTCTCGTGGACACGCTAATAAATATTACCGAGGTTGTACCGCACACCCTCCCAGGCGATTACTCGACCATCACGCCTCTCTCGCCCAAAGCTGGTGTCACCATCAGACGATATCGACCACTGACCCACTATGTGGATGGATGGTAGGTCGTTGGAGTTATGGATCACGCACTGTCTTACGAACCGTTTTTGGTGTCAGAATCAATAAACCGTACAATATTAATGCGCGTGATCGGGTAGCAGAGGAACGAGTGACGCAAGGGGCGCTTGCATGTAGGGGGGTTTACAAACAAAGCAAAGATGGTTGCCCTTGTCTCACTCGAATCTGCCAGTGTGTTAGCTACCACAACACAACGCATAGAAGACTCGGACAGTAGAAGTATTGTTAGAGAATCCTGCGATAGAGGGACATAAATCTAAGTGGTGATTGGACAATCTTTCCAATTCTGATTTAAATAAAGCTGCCAAGATAAGAGAAGGAAAGCAGGTTATATTCAAGTTCGGTTGAGTGGTATACAGGAAGTTTACAGAGTACAGAATAAGAGACTGAACTTTGGCTCTTAGGGAGTCAGATAAAGAGTCGGACGCGGCTGGCTAGTGACCTCCACCAGTGTTTGTTCCATCGCATGTTTTACACGCCGCAGGGTGCAAATCATCCCCAGCCTCGCACACCCAGAAGTGTCACCGGAGTCATGCAATAACTGCTCCTGTGAAGGGTACAGATACAAGTAAGGGTAGATATTACGAGCGGAGACGAGATAAATACAATTCTATTGTAATGACCACCAAGAATAGGTCCATGAGTCAATGAATGCGAACCATAGGTTGAGGGATCTGTGATCCATGTAGTTCTGCGAGCACCACCCTCACATTGTCTGAAACCTTCTGCTTCACCCCCGGGAACCCAGCGTTTTCTCCGTCGACTTCCACTCTGTCTTGCCGAGATCGCGAGGCCTTCCTCTCGCTAACTACGTTGTCCCACGTCCAAGAGTGGTACTTCGATTTCAACCATTGACGGGCGCTCCCTGGGATGATATGCCATCAACTTCCGCGCGATCGTCATCAAGGACTCTTCTCCTCTCCTCGACCTCTCAAGAAGATACCGAAGAACTCGCCCAGTCGACCACCGGTCGGCCTTGATCGGACTGTACATCAACTTCTCCTCGATCTCGGGCGCGATCCAATGCTTCGTCCCGCATTGACCATCGACCTCCTCGTCCTCGTCCTTTACTTGCATAGCGATGTCGAAGTCGATGATTTTCAAGCAAAATTCTCGGTCGACAAGGTTGTGGGGCTTGATGTCCCTGTGAGCAATACAGAGTCTGTGAAGAAACGCGACGCCCCTGATGAGGCCCAAACAGACTTGGGCGACGTTCTGATAAAGTTTGCCAGGCGAGAACACGACATAATCCGCGACGGAATCCAATTTTGGGAGAATGGCTCACGATGTCAATTCTGTCTGAAACGAATCATGCAACGAGATGATGTGCTCCTGCTGAGGCTGGAAGGCATTTAGAAGTTTGAGGATCTGGAGCTCATTCGATTCCTCGCGAATTTTCTTCGCGATGAATTCCTCGCCTGGGACCGACGGCTGATACACCGGAAGAACGTGAGATAGCATCTGTATCTGCAGGTCGAGCGTCAGCGCGGGGTTAAAGTTTAAAGGGGTTACCACACCTTAAACGCCTGTAATACGAATTTCCCGCCAGGATCCACTATGTCTTCTGCTTCCGGTTTCACCTCATAGCCGTGTGCTCTGAGGTCCGCACAGTCTGCTGCATTTACGCCTCCGGCTCTACCTTTCAACTGAACCGTCACCGACATCTTTGTCAAGGCGCCTCTTCTCGCCCCCATTATTATTGTTGGTCCCCTGATCGTCCTTCGTAAAAAACGACTTCATAGGGTGTTTCGCGTCATGTTGGTCGATCTTCACTTTGAACTCGGTAAGCTTCACATTCATGTCTTTGGTATCCCCCTCGCTTTCCAGCATGTGGCTGAAGTTGTACAATTCGCGTACAAATTTGGCCCGGCCAACCAGGTCGTTCAACGAATATTTCGTTTCGTTGTAATAAACCTACGACGAGTCAGCCTGCGAGCTTAGTTACACACAAAGTCCAACATACTGCTGGCCCTGGCGACTCCTGGAACAGTGAGTAGCGAGATACCTGGCCATTATCCCAAACATACATGGCGAAAAGCACGAAGTTCTTCTCCTTCTTGAAAGCGTCCAAGAATGTATTCGCAAAGGGAACGACAGCGGCACCCGTCAAAAACATCCGGATGAGATCCTCAGGCCAAGCTCTCCGTGGTTTCGAATTAATCTCTATGAGAAGTCGAGGGAGAGACGACTTCAAGATGAGTAGGTCGCTACGAGGTTCGTACTTCCGGAGTTGATCCGTTACCCCCATGCTTTCACATTTCGTGATAAGTTTGAAAGGCCAAGACTGATGACTTCTGTAGTGATAACGGTAAATCGGAATCCACAAAGGCAAGCAAATGAGCGCGTACAATTGAGCAATGACAGTTCCGCGCGCTTGAAGGGAAAAAAAGTAGAAGTGCATTGCGTTCATCGACGGTTCCTTCAGGTTCCCTCCCAAATCCCCGTTCCACAGTCGCTGCCATTCAACGTGAGAGATGGACTCGAGATGGACCATCTCGGACCCCTCGGCATCGCGCCTCCTTCCCTGGTGAGATTCGCTTTCAGAGGCCCGAAATATGCATTCCGAAATGTAGCGTCTAAACGGTTGAGGATATCCCTAGCCTAGATTGACCGTTCAGCATTAAAAAATAGGTAAAGAAACGAAACAACACACATCAGGGCTCACACCCGGTTTCCTATCCAATTCTTGTTCCAACTCTGCGACGAAACCTGGGACTGTACTACAATACCCATATATCTTGTTCTCGCCGATATCATATTCATGGAAAGCTTCCCACCCCTTCACTTTAATGAAAGTATCTGCGTACATTTCGACAAGGGCCGACTCGCGAACCTCCTCTTCAACAGCCTGTTTATCAGATATCCCGAGCTTGATCAAAAGACGCATGAAACACTCACCCATGTAAACGAGAGTCGGGCTGCCCACTGAAGCGAAGGTGTAAATATATCAGAAGGAGAGTTGAGACGGACGAATATCAATCAAAAGATAGTTGAAAGAAAGAAAGAAAGAAAAAGAAAACAAAGGCAATACGATACGGGACGGAATATCGTGCAGCGGAAGCAAAACCGGAGTGGGATGAGTTTGTATAATAGATGTTCCAATGACAGACGAACGGGCAATAGTAGAGGAGAACAAATGAGGATCGGTGGAACATCATCAGTAGCGTTCAGCCACGGGGACTCGTTATCACTCACTGGTATTTCCAAGTTTGACGACGATACTGATCGTCTCTTCTGGAGGATCCGTTGGGAATATTTCGGAGAGGGGTGTAAATGGCAATAGCGGCTCTTCTCTATCCACGGCCTGGGCTACCAATTGTCCGAGCGTCTTGCCACCTGGGATTTTGACATGATAAAGGACGAGTTGATCGGCGTCTACACCCTTAAATTGGTTTTATTTTCTCCTCCAATATAGACTCTTTTAAATGGCTAACGGTCTTGAAGTCTTCAATGGTGACGGGAAATGAGGTTTCAAGTCCAACAATAAAGACGAAAAGGTCCAGCTGGTGAACCATAACGGAGATGCGGTCAAATCTCCACTGACATGGCTAGTGTTTGAATCCCGCACTTCCAACGCCACAGTGACTTGATCCGCTCCAATGTCACTCGCGGACCTGACTCGGAATGCCTTTCAAAGTGGCCTATCCCCGGCAAAGGCGAGTATTTAGGACCTTGTATCTCAAAAAGAGTTACCAATACCTGTTAGTGGGTCAGCTTGTGCCAGATGTTTCTATGGCGTGGGAATGCACCGCATACTCTCGCATTAGCGGGCTCAGAGGCAGAGATCAGTAGTGAGTAGCATAATCCAGACAAGCAACCTTACGCGCTGAAAATATTCTTCTTAGGATCAGTGTTGATGCTCTTCGAGTATTATCCTGGGGACGCGGTGCTACAGGCATACCTGAAGGAAGCCATTCGAAGCCGGCTCGTATCTCTCCCCACCTTCACGGCAACATTTCTACTTGCTGCCCGATCAAGGGCATTACGCGAGCCTGCGACCGTAAGCCTTCTGTGCAAGACCATCCAGGAAGCCCGTATTTGGTTGGACCCTTCGACATCCCCAACAACCTTGCTCCCGGAAAACCCAGGTCTTGCGCTGGGCACGGTCCGAGACGCGCTGGAACTATTAAGAACGGCCTATGACCCCATACTTCCACCTCATCATTCCCAACGAGTCGTGACACCTGTCGGAAATCTTGTTATGTTGTTGATTAACCCGACTCCCAACTTCCCTAATGCTTCCGACGCGCTGGCGCTGGAATGCATCCAAAGCATCAAGGACCTACTTCTCCATGCATTTACGCTCGACCCTAATTTGAGGCACCCCCTCGAGAACCTCGCCCTTTCTCTGAGCCTTTTCCTGGGCGACCATGCAAGTCTGAATTCGCGAGGATCGGTGTCTAGCTCGCGGTCATCTCTTGGACAAGTTGACATCCTTGGTCCAGGACTCGAAAACGACATTACAACCTGTAGTCTTCTCCTTTTTCATTTGGTAAGTTGGATCTGTGAAGGCACCTGCGTTGCAACCTTATCAAGTATGCGCCGTTATATTAAGATCGTTGACCGAGCTAAGGCATATGGATCGGGACATGATAGCCATGCCACGGCGTTACTGGTTGCGACCTTTCGAGTGACTGCATGGTCGCTTCAGAGATTTTTCATTCAACTTTTTCAGTCCGCTCTCACCTGTTTGACAACGGACTTGTCACCTGTGTCGAGCAAGCGGCCACTCTCATTGTGGAATGCCTTCATTGCCGGCCGTGTAAGTATGTCGCTTTCCCTGTGCTCACGGCTCCTTCGCTGAAGGACAACTGTGCCAGCTTCCTCGCTTATTGGTATCATTTGAACGGGCTTTGGGAATGGACAAAGTTTCTCCGACTGAATACGTTCGTTTCTCCCCTGGCGTCTCGCCTCTGTAAACTCATGCCATCTGTTCAGCGTGCTGCGCTGCGGGACGCTTGGGGCGCGCTCGCTCTCGGGGATCCTCTCACTTCTACATTGACGCACTATGAGAGTATGTGGACTCTTGTAGAGGCCAGCCATTCGCTTGAGAATACTGACAAGTGAGATGTGTCCTCTCTTTATTCGATGACACCTCTGATACTTTCTCCTGCAGGTCAGTCTCATTCACCCGAGCCTTTACATATCAGTTGCTCTCCTCTGGCCTTCTTGATCAGACCTTCGCTGTCAGAATTGATCCCAGCCTTTCCGGCGAGAGTCCTTCTCGTCTACAGACAGAGGCACGCGAGGCGGGCGCCGATTTCGGGGTAAGTGTCTCATTTGCCCCGTAACCATAGCTTATCACAAGAAATAGCAATATCTAAATCAAAAGTTTTCTTCTGATTTGAATGCGACCGACGCTCAAGTGCTTCTGCAAAGGATTTATTTTGACCCAATTTCTCATGCGACATTCGCCGAGACAGTGCGTAAAGTACGCTTCTATGAGCATACACCTGTATAATGCACTGATTTTGGTCGCAGCGCTTTCAGACCGCATCGTCTAGCCTTGATGTTGAGACACTTGGTCATATATCAAGAATTCTCTCTGCGAATGAGGCTGCTCTGGATCTGGTCTCCTTGCACGTCGAGGTATCCGCGCTGGTGTCATGCGCCCTAGGATTCGTGGAAGAATATGACTGTGAAGCTGTTGGTGCGTGAAGTAACATTTCAAAAAGGTGGTTGTAGACATGGTTCGCAGGTGATCCCCAGAGCGCTGTCGGCAACCTTGGCGATATTGTCTTATTCGCGCAACTGGCAATAGCTAGATTTAAGGTAACTTGTCTAATCTCTCTGGGATCCTCGGAGTCGGCCATTTTAACATTCTCCAGATCTCAGACACACTGAAACACAAGAACAAGCCCCTTGACATAAGCTATCTTCGAAGGGCTGATGCTATTCTCATCCCACTGATGAACTCACCAGAGGCCGGAATTCTCAAAACTTGGTTCAAGGCACTATTCGACAAAAACAGCGAAGGCATAGAAGATGGGGTTCTTCGGTAAGTCACGCGTCGGGTTCCTCCCTTCACCATACGATCACACTCTTCAGTTCAACGCGTCCGAAGATTCTGTTAGCAATAGCTGCGACAGTGTTTCTACAAGCTCTCAAGTTTGCCGCCGAGCGCAAACTCGACGTGGACGTGCTCAACAATGGGATATTTCACTTTTTGGGGCCGCTGCTTGGATGGACTCTTCCTGGCATCGTGCTGGCGCTTGTGAGACAAATCAGACTGACAAAGTAGAATCAACTTGTTGCCCGCGCAAATCCTGATAGCTGACTTCGATCAGGTTCCAGTCGACGCAGCACCTAAATGTTCTGCGCACCGTTATGTTATCGCCAAAAGTCCCACGGCCTGTGTTGACTCTGTGCGGACCCAGTGTCGTTAGGCTGCTGTCTGAGTGGCGGGGCAGTCCAGGTACCCAGCCTTTCGACGTGGCTGCTTTACGGCAAGACGTCGTCAAAGCGACGGGGATCACGGTCTCAGGTTCGATATCCTTATTCACGCCTTTGCAAGATTCCCCGCTGACTTGAACTCGAAGAGTCCACCCTGAATAACCCTACCCTGCATGGGGCTGACCAAACGCGCAGAGCTGTTCAGAATGCCTTTGCCCTGATTCAATCCGGATCCGGCAAAGCTCCGTTCCTCAACGTCACCGCTTGCCTTGCCGAAACACCCGCGACGGAGTTCCTCCACACATTCTGGTTCGAGCTCAACGTGTGCATCAAGACGGACGCGATGGCGGATGCCAGCAAACGCTTGGCCGTCTTCGTCCTCGCGACGCCTCGCGCCCCACGGACGCCGCAGCTGTTACCCATATTTCTGCACAACGTTCTGCCGTCCCTCATCGACAAATTCGACAATCCAAAGCTCGGACAAGGAATAGCCGGGGACCTAGAGCTCCTCATCGCCATCATATCCTCGTCCTTGATGGCGGCATTGCAGTTGGAGCGGGCTTTGTATGCGACCAGCGGCGAACAGATGTACGCACTCGGTTCGTCGAGCTCCTCGATGGCTAGCAGGCTCGCCTTGGATCTGCGTAATCGAAAAAGTAGCTCAAAGGGGAAACTGATCGCCCAGCGATTGACGTCCTCCCAAATCTTTGTTACGAGCTTCCCTGTATTCAAAACTGAGATCTGATGGCAACCGGCATAGGGAAGATCGTGTTCAGTATCACAGCAAAGTCCAAATGGTGTTTTTTTTCGCCCACCGACTTTATCCTCCCTCCGGCCTAGACGGAAGCTTAGATCCTTATATGTAGGCATCTTAATAACGTATCTTTTTCTTTTTCAGATCATACTAGTGGGTTGATCAGGGCGTTCAGCGAGATGCTGTACACCACCTAGGTACAAGCAGCCAAGCACACAGTCCGCTTGTCGCATAACTAGTATCTCGTAATCTCGTTTGCGCATAGTCAGAGGTTATGGTGCTCGCACTTCGATGTTTCTTCTCTTATGTTGTGATATCCAAAGATGTAGGAGATATACGTGTTGCCATGCTTCAACCGTTACACACGATGTGAAAGTTCTTCGCAACGGAGAACAATGGATTGCGCTCTGCGCTCTGCGACGTGATTAATCTATCATTGCATTTTTAGCCTAACATCCATCAGGTTTGGATCATGTGTAATTCGTCGCTCTTTATGTGTCAAGGTAGTAGGTATCCTTCGAACATGGACGATTTCTATCGAGACGGTGCCGTTCCGTTGTGGTTTCGGTTATCGTCGTGGGGGGATTCTGGGGGTGTTCCCGTGTCAGAAGCTGACGAAATAGTATTAACATACGACCCCTGTAATATATATACCAAACTTACGACAGCATGCTTGGTCCTCGCAGCATGCGCTATCTGGCGGACATGGGATAAGGCAATTGATGCGCTGTAAAGGCTGTGAATCAGGGAAGAAAAACTTTAGAACTTTGTCGGTCACGTACTTTCGGGTTTACTTCTGAAACGGTGTCATCCGGATGATACTCGGGTTGTATCGTGCTCGAATGTATTCCATGCTGGTGTAAGATCCGCCGAATATCAGACGCAATTGGCATGAATTCGACTTCACGAGAAGCGTTAATATGAACGGAGGCGATGATCTTGGTTTCCGAGAGCTGCCATATGTGCAATTCGTGAACAGAGAGCACACCCTTGACAGCGAGGATCTCGGATCTGACAGCTTCCAACGAGACTTCTGGGGGGACGCCCTGGAGCAGGATAAAGGATGTACTGCGAACTGGGTAGGTCGCGTTAAAGCTGCGCCAAGAATGGGAGACAAAAGACTCACCAAGAGGTAAAGCAGAATGGAAAATGATAGCGGTAATGATTAAGCTTATAATTGGGTCACAATAGTACCTGAAGCTCCAGGATGTCAGCCAAATGATAAGTCCCGTCGCGATGACTCCGACATTTCCCAGAGCATCGCCGAGAACATGTAAGAGCAGAGCCCTCATATTCATGGAGCCCCCATGGGCATGACCGTGACTCTCTGGATCAGGAGACGACCAACTTCCGGAGACAGGGATAGAGGAAGCAGGGTAGGAAACTGGAGGGTGCTGGAGAAGACTAGTTTGTTCGTGTGGATCGCTCGCCGAAGTGGTGTGGTTGACACGTTCGTCGCGTTCATATGGAGGGCTGCCTACGAAAGCCGAATCTGGAGACCACAGTTCTATTGAGGGCCGTGTCCGGGATTTCCATGGACGATCGACGGGTGCTGGGGAAGAACTCCGGGCAATATTGTTGGCAGTCTGTACAAAGGATGCCCTCGTAGCTGCCGGGTGACCATACAGTGAGGAGTAAGAACCGCTATGAGGTACTGGGACACCCGTTTGGCGGATTGGGAGAGGGGTTGCTTCCGGCGTAACGAATTCCAGCGGGGCGGAGCGAATGCTGGGTGCCCTGGACGGTCTTGCAGAGTGATGTGAATGGTCGTGACCATGGCCATGTTCTGAGATGTAATCAGCTGACTACACATGGACAACAACGTCGATCTGACCGTGAAAGAGAGAGAGGCCAATGATATTCGAGATTAGTCCGAGTGACCCTACCAGGACTACGAGTTTTGGATTGGATATCTCTGTTACACGATAAGCGTACGTTAAACCAAACGGCGGAGAGGACACACCGGGTGTGCTAAAGAAACGCTCCAATGCCTCGAGTGTTATGGTGAAACAAAGTGCCAAGAGAAAGACACCGTTGACGAGGGCTGCGAGAATTTCAGCTCTATGCCAACCGTAAGAGTATCGGGTGGTTGGAGTTGAGCTTGCAGTGAGCTACCTTAAGTTAGCTGGGTTAGGGGACGTGGATCGAGGAAAGGAGCTAACTTTGATGGCATAAAGGGCTATGACTAGGCTGACTACATCACTGAACGATAATGTGAGCTCATGGAATTCCAGGAAAGGGCTTGGAGGCGAACTTGAGCATATGAAAGCTGTCTGCGACAAGGGCGAGTGAGCCGACAGCATATCCTGACGGGCGGATGATGAGTAAATAGAAATGAGGGGATGCTAGAGAATGATTAACCGATAGTGATTTCAAGTAGAAAGAAGACGGAATCCAAGGCGAGGAGGAAGTATAGACGGGCAGTCCGTGAGGGAGCCATCGATGGATGATGAAAGAGATCAGAGATCGATGACTAATCAACTCCAACCCTCTCCTCGTCCTCGCACATCGTACCAGACAGAGGCACAACAATGGCCACTTCTATGGCCGCCACCATCGCGGCTTCCCTACCAGCACCACAGGCAACATCGGCTCCAGCTGCGCCTATACACGAGCCGATTCCTGCTTCAATGTCTAGGCTCATCGATCTTGAAGCCGAGATCCCACTCAATTTGGTTCAGCTCGAAGGATTGGTTTGTCCAGCCCGTGCTTGCTCCTCGTTTCGCTTGACATCGACCTATCCGGCAGGTCGTTTCCAAGATCATCAAGCACAGATCTGAGTCCTACTCATCTGCCCACGGCTTACTTATCGGACTGGACCTCGATGGTACATTGGAAGTGACCAATTCTTTCCCTTTACCCCATACTTCGGGAGACGATGAAGAAAAGTCGTCGAAAACGACAAGTATGTACTTGACCTGTTCTGATATATGAAGGCGTCATGCGCACATATTATCAGGTCGCTACCAGACTTCTATGCTACGAGCCCTCAAAGAGGTGCGCGCAGACGACAGCGTTGTGGGTTTCTATCAGTCCACGACAATGGGAGCCTTCTTCAGCCAGAACCTCGTCGACACCCAAGCTATCCACCAAGAAAAACTTCGCCACGGAGGGGTCGTAGTGGTACATGGTACCGTCTCCCTTCTTTTGGTGCGAGGGCGAGAACCAACAACTTTTTGCGTCTGCGTTAGATGTATCCCAATCTCACAGAGGAAATGCTTCTTTCCGCGCATTCAGACTTTCAAAAGAGTTCCTCGAGGCGTACCGCAAGACCCGATTCAGTGCCAAGTCGTGAGTCGTCATACTTTCCCCCGATATCGGTCATCGACCTAACGCGCCGACAGCATGACAAATCACAAACTGACCTTCACTTCTATTCTGGAGGAAATTCCTCTGAAAATAAGGGCCAATCCACTTTTGAGCGCTTTTGTCTCCACTCTCTCGGAACGCCACCCTACGTCCCTCACGCAACCCCTCCCTTCCGAAGTATATAATACGTCCTTATCTCCCTTGTATTCGACACTGGATCTCGGCAACCCTACTCTCACCAAAAATTTAGAGAATGTTGTCGAGGCGATCGACAATTACAAAACCGAGGAGGGCAACCTTGCGTATCACATTCGCCAAATTGCTCGTGAAAAGGCCCGCGCGGAAGCTTACAGTGCGAAACGGAGGGAGGAGAATGCCAACAGAGTGGCCCAGGGGTTAGCCCCGCTCCCAGAAGAGGACGTCAGTCGTTTATTCAAGATCCCCCCGGAACCGAGTCGTTTGGAGAGCATGCTGTTGTTGGGTCAGGTAGATGCGTATGCTAAAACGTTGGAAAGGGCGTCAGGCTTGAACCTTGTGAAGATGTACGCAGCCAGAGCCGGTGCGGATGATAGTCGTGAAGTCTTCCAATAAATTTGCGTTTGTTGTGAGGTTGGGCATGAGAGCATTCTACAGACTTTCATGACTGGGCAGGTCGTGTTACCGACGCGAATAAGGGGCGGTCTGCGTTGTTGGTGGGGCACGTTAACGCTATCTTTTCATTCTTTGCTTTCTATTTACTGACGATGTTTGAGGTCAATCGCATATGTGCTTTCTGCGGAACTTCAAAACTTCAAACCTACTCCAAGTCTGGCAAGGGAGTCCGACTATGTAAACATTATTGAGCTCGAGTGATTGTACATGAATGCTTCAAAGAAAGACAGGATAGCCCGCCTATTGTCCAGCGGCCTCATACCCTCAGTCAGAGGTCCCGGGACATCGGGGATGTGTGCGTAGACGATGGACGGCGATTCAGGGTACACACTACGGAGTTCGTCGATCATGCATGCACACATCAGTTAGAGCACGCTTTTCCTTGTCACACATGACAATAGGAGACAGCGTGCATATGGCCCTCGAAATCACCCCTCTTTGTCGAGAGTGAATTGCGCGCAACAGGATCACAGCGAAATCGAGAACAGCAGTCTCCCGTGACACAGAAATCGTAGCAAGATCTAGGAGCTTGAGGAAGCTAACGCCTGGGGCATTGTTCCGATCTGCCGTTGTTAGGACATGGGGATTTATGGTAGGCTCAGGAGGGGTTGGCATCTCGAAGAAGCTTGCAAAGTCTTGATGGACAACCGTGATATTGGACTCGGACTTCAGGGCTGGCTGCCTTGATCAGTGTGATATTTCGGACGACCACGCGCCAACGTCATAGCGAGACAAGACGATATAAATTAAGAAAAGCATTGCTAGATTACAAAAAATGCGGGGTATGATGATGCCAAGGGATACACATAAACCGGGTGTGGGATAGGTGCCAATCCTAATTATTCCAACGCAAAGACACCCGTCATACTTTGGCAATGAGCCTACGAGTTTCTTGTGGTGTGAATCGTAGAATGGTCGACAACACGCGAACCAAGTCCGGCTTCACAGAACGAAAAATCATTAGCGTATGTCACAACGCGACTCCATAGGAACGTACCCTCATCTCCTTATGTTCAAGGAATTGGAAAATGACGTTCCTTAGATACTCAAGATTGACTTCCTCATCTTGACTCTTGGAAACGGGTGGATCTGGTCGCGAAGAGCTGGGGCGAGATGAGGCGGGTGATAAAGAAGCAGTGACGTCTGGGGAATTGCCCGAGCTCCAATAGCCGAGCCCGGGGCCTCGCTGACGGTCCAGTAATGCGGCCGAAGACTGCACTTTACGCAGTTCCTCGCGCAAAGTCTGTCGTATCTCACATAAGAATAACGAATCACGGTCAAGAAAATCGCATCGTGCCTTGTTATGCGTCCTAGCTTGGTGTTCCTTGGCGGTGATTTCCTCTAGCTGGTGATCCAAGAGAGAGATCGTTTTGACCTGTTCAGCGAGTTGCTGTCTCGTAGCTTCCTAGAGAAGTGCTGTACAGCGCGGCGATCTGAGCAAGGACGGTCAACTCTCACCTCATCAAGGGTCGAGCGTTCGATTTGTTGTCGAAGTTGAGATACTTCGTGGTCATGTGCACGCGCCGCCGATCGGAGTCTTTCCACTTCCGCTTGCAGCCCCTGCGTGTGGTCGTCCTCCTCCTGCCGACTTTTGGAAGTGGACTCGACGATGGACTTCCACTTCTGGGCTTCTTGCACTTTGGCCTCGACCTTCCGTCTCCATTCGGCCTCCACCTCCACCCTCTCGGCTTCCATGCCAGCAAGCTTCTGCTTCAGCACCAACAGTTTTGCCTCATGCCTGGATTCTGCTGCAGCGAGGAGCTTCGCGACTTCTTCGGGCGACGTAGAGGGATCCGAAGCACCAAAGTGTTGTTCCTGGCGTAAATCGCTAAGTTCCTCGTTAACAAGGGCAATGCGACCATCTTTCTCTCGGACTTGATAGTGAAGCTCGGTGTTCTGGCTCTGAAGGACTTCAAGCAGGGATTGGGCAGATTCGACCTCCGCCTGCCGCATCTGAAGCTGGTCGAACAAGCTGTCTTTTTCCGTAGATAATGAGTGAATGGACCTCTTGAGACGATCAATCTGCGCATCCATTTGACTCATAGCGTGCTCGTGGCTGGACTGGACCGCTTGTCAGCACGGACATAAATGATGATAATCACCGGACCTTTGCCGCCACAGTTTCGAGCTCAAACTGGCCTCGCAGAGCAGAGATTTCTCTCTCGTTCCGCTGTTTCGACGCCAACAGATCCTTCTCGAATTGAGCCCTGAGGTCCGCAAGAGACACCTCCTTCTCGATCTTGAGCTTGTTGAGATCAGCCTGGAGCCTTTCGCGTTCGAGTTGCTCCTTGTCGTGCTCGGTCTTCTGACCTTCCTTCGCCGCCGCCGCCTCCCTGAGAATATCGTCTCGCTCTTTCTCCGTTTTTACAAGCCTTTGTCGAACAGTCTTGAGGTGGTTGATGGCTTTGTTGCACTTTTCTTCCTCGCTCTTCACCAGCACGCCAAGCTTTTC
Source organism: Russula dissimulans (assembly GCA_022376545.1). NCBI lineage: Eukaryota > Fungi > Basidiomycota > Agaricomycetes > Russulales > Russulaceae > Russula > Russula dissimulans. Next base: position 879,012 of record WTXJ01000002.1, on the reverse strand, counting down.
AACCTCAGAGCGCAACTGGTCTGCTTCACTTCTATGCTTCGCGATGTCTGCCTCCAGCTGACTATTAGAGCTTCGTGCGGCGTTTAGGAGAGCCTCATTCTGTTGAATCTGATTACGCAGCTCATCTACAAGTTGTAATTGAGAGTTGGATCCAAGACGGTGGGTTTCGCGTAATTCCTCAATCCGTTCGTCTTGGCCTATGTACGAGTCAGAAACGCGGTAGCACGAAGATGGGGGGTAATACGCACGGGCAAGTTTTCCTGTCAGGCGTCTGACTTCATCCTGCGAGATCTGGACTACGTGAGCTAAATTGGTTTCAAAAGGCGGATGGTTTCTCACCTCTACTTTGAGCTGAGTATTCTGCAGGTAATCGCGTAGCCCATCAACATCTTGACTGCTTTTCACAGACGTTATGTCTTGAAGGACTTTGTCAACAGCCGCTTTCTCAGCTTGCAACTTTGCAAGCGACGCAGAAACCTCTGTTTGGAATGAATGGCCGGTGACAAGACATAGACAAAAGCCACCACTGACCGGCAAACTGTTTTTCCATCGACTCCAACCGTTCTGGAAGAGCCTCGACATCGGCGGAAGCAGAATCTGACGTGTCGGTGGGAGAATGGTCCTCGCCCGATTCGTGTTGGGCTGCCGGGGCTGTGTTTTCGACAGACGCGTTCAATGTTGTGTTAGTCAGATCGTCAGGGATGCTGAGGGTGATGGTCGACTGGGTAGTGCCCTCTTCGGATGCCGCTGGCTTTTGCTCTGAAACCGTCGATATTATTGGGGACTCTACCAGGGGTGAATTTGGGGGTGAATGTTGGCTGACTGGCTCAAGATGAGATGCCGTTTCTGATGGAACAGGCTTGTCGGGGACATCAGATGATACAGTGGGTAATGAATCAAGTAGCATGAGAGGGACATCTGAGAGGTCGTGATATCCATCGACATTCGGGGGAGGGGAATTCGGTAAGGGAATTGCTGCAGGTGACAACGGGTGATCGATGGTTAACGGATGCTCATCGACGAACTGAGGGGCAGGAGAAACACGAGAAGATGCTGAGGGCGTGCTGGGATTGGACGCCTCTCCAATTGTGAAGGACGCGCGGAGCCTTTCCTCGAGTTTAGCTTTCAGAGGTCGTTCTGTTAGTGGCCTGGCGGGAGAGGGGGGTCGACCAGGTTCAACAGAGGCTGAACGATTGCGAGAGGTCTGTGGTGGACGTGGTTGTGCCAAACCCTCGACGACATTTATGAATTGGGAGAACATCGAGTTGGCCGTGACGTGCTCGGCCTGCTCTCGAACACATTGATTATGTAAGGACAACCTATGATTCCTCTCCCTCTCTCTCCACCTCCTTCCCTTTACCGTTTATCAAGAACGACGAAGATGACGTATCCAAAGACGGACCTGCCGGGCTGGCGGACGAACCCGACAATTGCCATGACGGGATCGATGGACGAGGAGGGAAGCTAGGCAAGGGTGGCGTGGATGTAGACGTACTCGGTGTGCGACTTAACAGCAGCGTTTTCAAAGACTTGAGATCCTGCTGCAGTTCCCCTAACGACTGTGTCTGAGCTTCCTTATTCTTTTCAATCATCTAGACGGCAGCTGTGAGCTCTTATTCATTGAAACAAAAGACAGAACGCATCACCTTGGGAATCATCTCTCGAATGTTGTTCACTTCTTCTCTAATCTCTCGCATCTCATCTCGTGCTCTTGATTCACCTTCTCTCATTTGTTGCACGGCCACCTCAACATCTGCCGTGACCTTGTCAACCTTTTCCTTCTGATTTTCCACAGCAACCTTGACGGTTGACGTCTCGGCACGAATCTCCTTCAAAAGAGCTTCCGCCGCATCAAACTGGGCGGTTAACGCATCCCGATCTTCCTCGTAAGCCGTGGACGACGGTGGTTGAAGATGCGGGAAAAGGTACTTCTGATCACGTGAACGGAGTAAGAGCCAGATATCACATCCAAAGACGAGACCGAACGCGCACCCTCGCAAGTGCGATCGCACCGTATGCCAATGAGCCAGAGACCACAGTAGTAATCTGTCGTCTGTGTCACCGGTTTTTTCAGCAGTGGGAGAGGCAGAGTGGGTTCGCACAAAGTAGTCACGCCAATCCCATGCAGGGTTTGGTTGAGGCACGTAGGGAAGGGGGCCATAGACGGGGCTAAACGGAGATTGCTGGATATGAGACGGACGTGGCCCATAACTATTGGCCAGTCTCATTGCTTCATCAACCTCGGGTCCAGTGAGACCCTTGGCTTCAAGAAATTGGATACGCTGTGCCAAAGGAGAGGCCTGGGTCTAGAGGATGCATTGAGAAGGTTCAACGAGGGAGAGATGAGTACAAATGACCTTAGGGTCTGTAAGGAATGAAACAGCATTACGAATGAGCTCCTGCCTGTCCGTCATGTCTATCGAAAAGGTTGAGATTGTGAACGGAAGGAGGAACCCTAACCATTCCACCGACCGGACCGACTCTGCAACTTTCATCGTTGGCAGCTGCAGTCAATCAATCGTTCAAAATGTTGCGTGTTAACCTCGCTTCTTTCAAGGCTGGTGCTCGTAGACCTTCCATCTCAACACGTACAGCCATCAATCTTTTTTTATTTTTCTCCACCACTCACACCTCATAGCCGCCTTGTCCCGTACCTTCACCGTTTCGCGCCGTCGAGTTGTTCCCCAGGCGCGTTCTCTCCTCGTATCACCCTCTTCCTTCAGAGCTGGCCCTTTCCGTGGTTCGCGTGTTCTTTTTCGACTGCTTATACCACACTCACATCTTGGACAGCCCCTGTGCGAGGGTATGCTGAGGCTGCCACCAAGTTCTCGCGTGCAAAGCCACACATGAACATTGGGACCATAGGTAGTGTACCCTTTCGGACTCTTTGGCTGTCACTTACTCCCTTCGCACAACTCAAGGTCACGTTGACCATGGCAAGACGACCCTAACCGCCGCCATCACCAAGGTCCTCTCCAACCAAGGAGGTGCCAAGTTCACGAATTACGCCGAGATTGACAAGGCTCCCGAAGAAAAGGCCCGCGGTATCACGATCAACTCTGCCCATGTTGAGTATGAAACAGACTCTCGCCATTACGGTCATATTGACTGCCCGGGCCACGCGGACTGCGAGTCTACATTTATCTTGTTTTCCCTCGTCGCCTCTGACTTCAGCCATTTAGACATTAAGAATATGATCACTGGCGCTGCGCAGATGGATGGTGCCATCATAGTCGTGTCGGCCACAGATGGTCAGATGCCCCAGACTCGCGAACACCTGCTCCTTGCACGCCAAGTTGGCATCAAAAGGCTGGTCGTCTTCATCAACAAAGTAGACCAGATATCGGATCCAGAGATGTTGGAACTCGTAGATATGGAGATGCGAGACTTACTCTCGACATACAACTTTGATGGCGAGAACACTCCTATCGTCATGGGTTCCGCTCTAGCTGCCCTTGAAGGCCGTGACCCTGAGACCGGTGAGCAGAAAATCATCGAGTTGATCAAGGCCTGCGACGAGTGGTTGGAACTGCCTGTTCGTAAGTGTTCCCCGCTCCGGGTTCAATTTAGATGGAGATGGTTTCATGTGGTACAGGTGACTTGGAGAAGCCGTTCCTTATGCCAGTCGAAGGTGCGTTATTCATAGTGATCTGTCCTACTTTAATGAAACATCCTTCCCAGACGTCTTTTCAATCTCTGGTCGTGGTACCGTCGCGACTGGTCGTGTTGAGCGTGGGATCGCTACCAAAGGTGCTGAAGTTGAGGTTGTCGGCCTTGGCGCACACTTTAAGACTACACTCACTGGAATCGGTGAGGACAATCTAAGTCGGTCCCCAAATCAACAGCTAACCGTAACCAGAGATGTTCCATAAGGAGTTGGACCGGGTGTGTATACATCAAGTTTCCTATCGGTTTACCACTAACGCGTTTCAGGGCGAGGCCGGCGACAACATGGGTGCCCTCCTCCGCGGCGTCAAACGTGAACAAATGAAACGCGGCCAGGTCATCATCGCCCCAGGTTCCATGAAACCTATCACGAAGTTCCAGGCCCAGATATACGTGAGTAACTATCTTCATGGACCCGTCTTTGAATCTGAGCCCATATGTCACAGGTGTTGACAAAGGATGAAGGTATTTTTTCAGCCCGTCTCTAAGTACGAACCATTCCTCACAGGAGGGACGCGTCAAGGTGGCCGCTACAATCCGTTCGTCAGCAACTACCGCCCTCAATTATTCCTTCGAACTGCCGACGTCACTGTCTCGTTAACCTGGCCCGAAGGCACTCCAGATGCCGCCGAGAAAATGGTATACTACTCCTTCCCCGTCGTGTTTTATGCCCTGATCTAATGCGTGCTAGGTGATGCCTGGTGACAACGTCGAGATGGTCTGCAACGTTGTGCATGACGTCGCCGCCGAGGTCGGTTCCCGGTATGTCGCGTTACTTTACTCTATAGTGCTCCCCTCTTACATAGTAACTGCAGCTTCACCCTGCGGGAAGGCGGAAAAACCAGTAAGTTTCCTTTTGGTAGCACGCGAAGCCATCTGATCCTCCTGTATAGTTGGCACTGGCATTGTCACTAAAACGCTTGCGTGAAATCGGTCATGGCAATTGCCAGCCATCTGCACACGCGTTACCGAAAAATATTCGTTGTGAATTTTTATAGACTAACGATAACTTGCCTACCTATCTTGCACACCCCTCACACACACACCCTACTCATCGTATGTAGTATACGTTTAGATCTAATGCGTGTCAATGCACGTCAATTCGAGTGATTTTATGCCCGCCCTGCGGTTGAGTGTGCTAAGCTCAGCGAACAGCTACGTAAATCCCGTGACTGCCCTCCGGTCAAATGTAAATGCAAATGTTAGAGTTTTGTCGTGTCCATCCAACTTGAACCAAGATGCACTCCCTGCGGTATGCATCAAGCTTGTCCAGCGCACTGCGTGTCCAGCGCGCTTTGAGGCCCGTTTCACTCCCTCTCAGGCGCACCCTCGTCAGTGAGTCCCGTCCTCAGTGGTCGTGGAGGGATAAAACGAGTTGCTGTTCGCACTCACGCCGGGGATTCCAGCGAAACGATACACGACAGACCATGAGGTGATCAAGTTTGACGACGAGCACGGCATTGGGACGGTGTCCATCACCGACTATGCTCAGAAGAGCCTCGGCGACGTCGTCTTTGTCGAGCTTCCTGAGAAGGGCAAGGCAATTCAGCAGGGCGGTGAGTCGTCCTTTGGCCCAAACAAAAAAAACTCTCTTTATTCTCTTTTTTTTTTTTCGGTTCTGTGTTGAGGAACTTATCGCGCTGTTTGTTACCTTCTCGCAGACTCTATTGGCGCCGTGGAGAGCGTCAAGGCGGCCTCGGACATCGTTCGTATCTGTTGTATTCATCACGTTGCCTTGAGTCCCTCACGGATGCCGTTTTAGTATGCTCCCGTTTCTGGGGAGGTTGTCGCCATCAACGAGGAGTTGGGAAGTCAACCCTCTCTCTTGAACAAATCTCCCGAAGATAAAGGTGACGTTTTCTCTCCTCTTTCCCCATTCCTTTATCTAACCCTGCCTCAGGTTGGCTTTTCCAAGTCAAGGTGGCCGAACCAAAAGAGGTAGGCTTGTTCAATCCAACCCTTTACCGGCTGCGCACTGGCCTGACGCATTACTAGCTCGATGAATTATTGTCGGAGGAGGACTACAAAAAGCATTGCGAGACATGATGCTGCGAAATTCGAGTACGAAAACGCTTAGCAGCATATGATTAGACTTGCCATAGGACCGTTCAACGTTCAACCGTTCAAAATGATCTAGAGTTAGGTTAAGAAAAGCCTAAAATTTGTCTGTAATATACATTCTAGAAACTTGGTTGTTCAGGAAGTGCCCGGAAGAATGCGCGAGGAGGTTCGCGGTCATCGCGCTTCGTACTGGACCTTTTCTCCGCGTGCTTCCATCCTCGTTTTCGCCTCTTTCAACGCCCACCCTTGTATACTATGCATCCCGCTTGAGTGATTTGGTAGGACAGAACAGTAAACAAACGCACCTGGTGTCTGGTTTGTAGTATAAGAGAAGTGCAGCCAACCCAATGCTTCCGTACATTCCGATATACCAAATGGTCTCCCAGTCCTCCTTTACGCGCTTCTGTCCCGGAGCTGGAGGCTAGGATTCATCGTTAATAATTGCAGTGCTCGAACTCCAAGTGCTCACTTTCTCTGCAAACATATAACCAGTAGGCTCGTTGTAGTGGGGCGCGCCATGGGAAGCAAAGCGTTTAGTGGCTACTTGTCGGGTGGCTCGACTGCGCAAGGCGCGCAGTGGTGTAGTTGAAAGCATGAACGAAGAAACTATGCGAGGTCTGGCTCACGCTCGGAGTTGACACGAAGGGATGCGACAAACATGAACAAACAGATGCCTCTACTAGCTAGACAGTGACATTATCCAATAATCCACCTCTTCGTCTTCATCTACCCATTCCTCGACCGATTCAACATGGAACCTTCGCGTGAATTATTAGCACACCGTACACATCCCACGAGAATTTGTACAAACCCCATCGCCTTGTAAAATAAGAACGCCGATTGGTTGTCTGCATCATAGCTATGGTGAGAGCCAGGAAAGCTAGATGGACATCCACGTGTAGTCACCTTTGAAAACCGTGAGCATGACCTTTTGCATCTTCCATTCGCGGGCGATGTTGTATAGGCATCCCATCAAAGTCTTCCCGATGCCACCCCGCTGCGCCGATTGCGAGACCTGCAGCTCATAGCTGGGAAAACAAACGAATGAGTGCCCCTGAGGGGATTTGATAATTCGAATGTCAAATACCAATACAACACGCAATCGTCATCTTCCATGTCAAAACGGAACATCGAGTAGGCCATAATGGGCTGTTCTCCACAAACCGGGTCCGGGTCGCCTTGGGCCTGCGGACGTCTAAGTAGGACGAAGCGAGAATCGGGATGGAAAAGTTCCTGCCTCTTCGACGGCGGATCCCATCCCATGGACGATCTGGTGTACCTGCGGGAAAAAAAGAGATATCTCTTCGGTAACGGTCGATGTCCCTCTCTAGAAGGCCGTACATCTGCCGCATATTGTGTTCAAATATTTCCCATATGCTTTCTTGATCTACATCCGAGAGTTCGGAAGAGGTAGCAACCTGAGTGCAATACCTGAATTGAAGTTTTCAACTCTGAATTATCACGCCCATTTTAAAATGAGCCTACTTGACATCCCCCAAGTCAATCACCTCTGAATCGGAAATCGCGGAAGAAAGTTGGCTTGCGGTTGCCTGAATTATGGGCGTGAGCATATCTAAGAACAGGGTGGCCTGTCTCGACTAACCTTGTTCGCTCTCCTTACGCTAGTCATGATGCATGATTGTGAAACCTGTCAACCGTGGAGAGTGCGATGAAAGGCCGCAGCGGCACGGGCCGGCGGCTGAGGATAGATCCCGCATCCAATTTGCGGAGCGCGCTTGGATCGCTCCATTGAGTGTTATCCACGAACCTTGTTGATCTCTGCATATTTCGTGAACGATGAAGCTCGATGCCACAGATCTACGATATGTGACACCTGAGGAGTTCAGGGTTCTTACTGCGGTGAGTGCGCTCTGTCTCAATGCATCCAATCCCTCTGACACATCCCCACCCCCACCCCCGCCTTCCCAATCCATCGTCTCCACGTTCCAGGTGGAAATGGGCTCGAAAAACCACGAGGTTGTGCCTTCTACGTTGATTGCCCAAGTTTCTGGCCTTCGTAATGGAGGAGTGAACAAAATTCTTGGCGTGTTAGCCAAAAGAAATCTAGTGGCGAAGGTGCAGAACTCAAAGTGTAAGTTGGAGTTATTCATGGCATGCCGCAGCCGTGACGTTGACGCTCGATTAGACGAGGGGTACCGCTTGACATATGGGGGTTATGATTACCTTGCCATGCGAGCTCTATCCAAACGTGACTCCGTGTATTCAGTCGGAAACCAGATTGGGGTTGGCAAAGAATCTGGTTTGCTCTCCATCTGTTCTGTCCGTGAACCGATCGCCCTGATGTGACGCTCCAAGACATCTATATTGTTGCAGATGCGGAGGGAAACGAAATGGTTTTGAAATTGCATCGGTAGGACGTATTTATCCAACAGGTCGCGAACGCCGCTAACATCCAGCCACTGATGTAGTCTCGGACGCGTCTCCTTTCGTGCAATTAAAGAAAAGCGTGACTATTTGGGCAAACGTAAGTCTGCGTCTTGGATGTACATGTCAAGGCTGGCAGCCCAAAAAGAATGGGCATTCCTGAAGGTCCTTTACGTTTGCGTAATCGTTTGAGGTGCCAGACTCAGTGCCCACTCGGCAGGTTCTGCATGAACATCAGTTCCCTGTCCCACGGCCAATTGATCAAGCTAGACATTGCATTCTGATGGAATTTCTTGATGCCTACCCTCTGTGAGTGAAGTTTTTAGTGTCGATTGCATGCCCCCCGCTCATGGAACAGGGCCATACAGGCGTCAGATCGACCAAGTTCCTTCTCCTGGCAAACTCTACTCTCAGTTGATGGATGTCATCGTCCGGTTCGCGCACGCTGGGCTCATACACGGAGATTTCAACGAATTCAACATTCTCGTCCGCCGCAGTGACGGCGAACCTATCGTCATCGATTTCCCCCAAATGGTTAGCACCTCGCACGAAAACGCTGAATGGTGAGTGCGTCACAAGTCCAGACCCTACGATGACGAGGCAGGAAACCTTTGCGTTTCAGGTATTTCAATAGGGACGTCGAATGTATCCGCACATTCTTCCGAAGACGGTTTAGGTACGAGAGCGCAATATATCCAAAATTCAAGAGCACGGTCGGCAACGGCAGTAAGGACGGTTTTCGGCTAGACGTTGTTGTGGAAGCAAGCGGATTCGGACGACGGGAGATGAAGGTTCTAGAACAGGTATTGGGTCTATATGTCTACGTCAACTGTGGGCTTGCGCTAACGTCTGCAGTACATGGAATCGGCCAAAGAGAGTCAGTCTGACTCTGAGCAGGGCAGTGAGTCTGAGGCTGATGAAGGTGAAGACGACGAAGAGTTGGAAGGAGATGAAAGGGGGGAGATGGTGGAAAGGAGTAAGGAGGAAGAGGGCGAGAGGGAAGATGTAGAAGAGGGATTTGATGACGCGGTGCCAAGCGGAGAAGGAGAGTCCAAAGACGAAGAATTAGACGGGTCGGCAAGTGCAGAATCACCGTCACAAAGACCGCCGCGGTCGGCGTCGTGCAGCCCCACGAACCAACTCGGGAGCCAACTCGAGAACACGCTCTCGGTGAATGGGTCGAGGGAAAAAGAAAAAGAAATTAGAGGCAAGGCGGCCATTGACGCATACAAGGAGCGGGCGCGGGAGAAGCGAAAGTATCACTCGCGACGAGGGGCCGAGCGGATCGGACGGGCAAAAGGAAGTAAGGCGAAACAGGACAATAGGGTCAAAGTTGACAAGAGCGGTCTCTGGGACTAGAACCTCCTCCCTTCCCCTTCGACGGGCGTATCGGCTTGCCGAGGAGACGGGCTCCACTACCGAGACGCATACATGTACATTAACAGTTCCGTACCAGTAGAGATCGGTCGCGTGAATCTGCTCGCCGGTGCAGCGGTCGCCAGGATCGCTTTACTTTACACACCAATCTTCCGTCGTTTACGACCGACCAGAGACGGCGGCGAGGTATCTTTACTGGGAAGAAATCGCTGCAGATCCCGCCAAATCCCCACCCCCGCCTTCTCTGCCCCGTCATCCGACGCTTTCCATATCCAGTGCCGCCGACGGGACTGCACCGCGGGGAAAGTGTTCGAATCGGCAGCAGGCTGAACCAAATCGAGCAGAGGGCGCACGAAGAAATGTCCGAGATTGATTAAATGGGGCCGGATGATCTGCGATTCGTCACACTCTGAAAACCACGCCACTGCCCCTCGAGTTCGAACCTCGGGCCATAACGTCAGCGCTGAAAGGTATATGCACGCTCGGGCTTGCCTACCCACTGCGCCTGGGGTCATCGGCGTGGATATGAATGTACGCTTGTGGCACCCCCGAAGATACCATGCCCAGAGCCTGATCGGCAAGAAGCCTCTTCAATTCCGGGAAGCAGCGTCCCCGAGTTCAAGTACGGACGGAAAAAAATTCGCAGGCACAGCGCTGATCATCAGCAGACGTGGAGCGACGGCGGTCTCAGTCGCCCGTTCGCTCTGGTCATATTACGAGTACAAGTAAGCGAAAAATGGGATGCAATGGGTTTACGTAGCCTCGTTAGCAATGCCCACTTAATGGGAATGTCGCACGACTCTTTCCTTTCTTCTAGGAATGGCATGGCGGATAAAAAAAATTGGTGATAATGGTGTGAGGCCCGAGCGATCAAGATAAACGAGAGAAAAGACATCACGGATGTGCAATGTAAACCCATGGCCTCCGCTCCTTCCGTTGGCATGTTCTCCATGTCCCACCACGACAGACGGGGCTGGTGTAAACGGGCCTTAAATGACACAAGTTCAGAGGACGTCATAAAGTCAAAAAAGGTCCTCACAAGAGGGGAATCACGCCAGCTCCGAGGTTTGATCAAATTTGTGTTTTCCTTTTGCTTGGTAATCCGTCATTCCTTTGCCACTTCCTGTGACCCCCACTAAAAGAATCCGATTAGTTAACGGTACCATGTAGAGAGGACGGAGAAACGAACCACGACCGAGAGGGTTATCGGGCGTCTTGAATATACTGGTCCCTGCCATTCCCGCGATATGTACACCCTTTTTCTCGGACTTTTTGGCAAATTTCTGCCAACTCGCCTGTTTCTGGAGCTGCTCTTTGGCTTTGGCCGCCCGCGTCTCCAACTTCTTTTCGTTTTTCTTTCGCTTCCTTTCCTTCTCTTCGTCCTCCTCTTCCTTCGCTTTGCGCTTAGCGGAGGGAAGAAGGTTGTGATTGGGTGGAAGGGGTTTAAGCGACGATGCCTCGACCTGCTCAGTTGTATTGTAATTCTTAAACACGATGCTGTATACACGCTTTTCGGCAGATCCAGCCACCGAGTTGATACGAGCGGGGTACCATGCACCATCGCTGGAGTATTTGGCCAGACACTCCATCCCTGCGGACCATGCAACGGATTGTTGTGTCGTCGTCGTCTTTCGAGAGGCATCCGTTGATTTGGACGATGTGGCGTTTTCGCTCTGGGAGATGAGTGAGGTTGTCAAATTGATAAGCTCCTGGAGCTCGGAGCGAAGTGAGGCGAGCTCTGCATTGTCTGGGTCTGTAGCAAGGGCAACTTCGACTTGGGAAAGCTGCGCTTGATAAGTTTCGAGGCTTTCTTTATCCATGTACGAGGGAGGGAGGGAAAGCACGGACAGAGATCTGACTGCGGGATGTGAGAATGTGAGAATGCCTCGCGGCGGACATTCACATTCAAGGCCAGCTGTGGCAGCCACCAATGCCGATTACGGAATACGAAACAACAAATAATTTTTGACAGTTACATTTTACGTTACGAGCACAAATTCAACCAGGCAATACATATACATCAAGAACTAGTGGTGGTGGTGGAATCAAACGAATCATGGCGCATACACAAACTAGCCTCGTGGGTATCATCCTGGAGCCCCAAATAATGTCCGTTTCGCGTCTTCAGAATATTCCTAAGGCCGTGATTCTTAGAAAACAACCAAGACTCAGCGCTCGGCACACTTCAAGAATGACCATAAATGCTACTGACCGCTCGTTCCAGTTCAAGCAACTTCATCTTGACGTGACTGGCGTCGTGTTGTAATCCAGCGACCATACTCTGCGACATTGTTTGCAAACGAAATAGAAAAAGTACGCAAAACGGACTGACTTTCGCCGTCTTGCAATTAAGGCCTTTGAAGGGTTCAAGACGTTCAAAAGGTACCGGATACAAGCCTATTGCCAGTAGTTGTGCATGAAGGCAGTCGATGTGCGCCTCAAGAGTGGCTATGTAAATTGTCCTCCTGTGGGGGGCACCCATCGTAGCACTGTGTATGCGAGTCGGTGACTAACATCACGTTGACATTGATGGCATCTACGTACATTTCATGAGCATTGAACACAGACTTCTCCAGGGCATGATTCCATATTTTGCGGCGCTTCGCCCCTGTGGTGTTCTTCTTCGCGTATAATCGCGCGTATGGATGGGCAATCACGATCTGCGAGGGAGATCGGGAGGGGCACGAGGTAGCGACTCCAGAAAATTGCGGTTGTACGTCTGGTGGGGGAAGAAGAGACGGAGCTGGAGGACCAAAAGATTCGACGGGAGGACTCGGGGCTTGTGAAACCGACACCTCGCTGAAATCGCTGGTAGTAGGGGAAGGGGAAGTCTGTTGAATGAGAGGACTGTCGAACGCTGAGTGAGCAGCCTGAAGCGAGCGCTGAATCTGGAGAGAAAGCTGGACGTTGGCCGGTGCAGCCATGGCGGTGAGACTAGGAAGATGGCGAGAGGACGCCAGAGACGGAAGCGCAGAAGTTTAAGAGAAACGCGACAAGGGCTGACGCGGGCAGAATTCTAGAAACGGCGATGGGGTACGAATGCCATCCTGAAACAGACCAAAGCGTCATTGCTCGCAAGCGACTCGAAGAGCGTCTGCTGAGGAGGGAAATTTGTCTCCAAATGAGGAGGACGACCTACACCGATAGGGCTAGACGTAAAGCCCGGAAGCAAATCCATTCCGCATCTGGCACTCATAACACGGACGTCCCGGAGACTGGCGCCGGCGGCTTCTGCGGAGAGGACAGAGTATTGCATCGACTTAGACGTCAGCATGCACGGTTCGCGGCATCAGAGTACGTACTGCACAAAGATTTCGGCGACGGCCGCCATAGCCTGCTTCCCGGTCGCGTGATCGGGTCGGCATTGTGGCATCATCGTTGAGATTTCTGACAGATCTCACCCTCGATACCTCGATGTCCCTCCCTGCACCTGCGCCCACCTCGAAAAGTATTTATTGCATTTCCAGATTTTGCGGGTCTTGGCTGTTCACTTTCCTCGAGCGCATGTGCGGGACTAAGACTGCTGCGTGCTTGTTTGCCGTTTTTCTGCCTTTTGGGACCTTCCTTGACGGGCTGTCGCGGAGACGGCGACGGGCTCGTTCTGTTCTCGCAAAGGCTGGCGAGGGCACCAACAGGGCCCCGATCTGCACTAGGAGAAGGTTAACGCCGCATCTATCTATCTGTGCTGAGATGGCCGCTGCGTGCTATTTGTTCTTTTTTTTTGTATTTTTAATTGCCCCTCTCGCGCCAAAGATGTGGAAGGAAAGAAGAGGGCCTGATTCTAGCCCTTTGCCCGCGATCTAAAGCTATCAGAAATTTCTCGACGGCAGTCAGTCGGTGCCATACCACAACGAGTAAGCTCTGCCCCGCTTCGGAGCGCGACTTGACCCGGGTATACTTTGGCTGTCCATGGATCCGTTCATCAATCCGGTCCCATTATAAGTATCCACCGCCCCATTCTTCAATCATCAACAACTCTGCCTTTGATGGATCCACTATCGTTCCAGACAGTCAACCCCTTCGCAACCTTTTATCCCCCACAAGCCGCTGAATACGATGCTTATGCAGCCGTAGGCGAATCGTTGTCATCCTCTCCCCTCAAATCCCGCTGACTTACCGTTTAGGTCCCTGCTCACGAATATGCTGATCTCGATGTTGCCCTTTATTCGTCTGCTAGCGACAACTGTCAGGCAAATGTTGTGACCAACACTCTCTACAGTTCAGAACCCAGTCTTTGCTCCTCTCTTCCTCTCGTCCATAATGTTTGGAACCCTGGAAACGTCGTCGCGCCACCACTGAACCAGACGGTACTTCCGCAGCCATCACAACTACCGTATGCGCAGGCACCTGGTGTTCTCCTGCACTCCCCTGTACCCGTCTCGGGAGCTTCCTGGCCGATCATCTCTCCCGAGTCATCGTCCTTACGCGATAACCCATATAACCAAGGGACGAACACAGGGCTGAAACACCCCTCGCTGAATGATGAGCCAGATCTTCTCCAGGTATATGCCAATGCTCCCCGCGAGACATTTCCGACGCCGAGCGAACTTTTGAACAAAGCCACTAGCAAACAGAAGTCCATCAGCACATCAACAAAGCCAGGCCGTAAAACGGAGAAAAAGGTCGAGACTCAACGCAAGGCGCTCCAACGTGTCCTTCAAGAAAGCATCGGTTTCTCACCAACGGATCCGTACGTCTCACCTGACTACTTTCTGTATTTCTCAGTTCACATACTTCGCGCAGTGACACGATATCTTCCCATGACAAGAAGCGTTATTATCTGGAGTGCCTTGAGCAGTACATCACGTATTTGCACGAGCAACTCCGTTTGGTCGGGCACGAGCCCGTAGCGCTCGAGCGTGTGTCCACGTACCGCGGACTCACAAGCCGCTCAATCAGGGTATTTTTCGTTACAGTTAAGCCTGTGACCGGACCCAACTAATGTCTCACTCAGACGATGTTAGTGAACACGCAAAACGTACTCAGGAAGACTCACGAAGAGACAATCGTGGAGGAAAGAAATGTACTATCGGCGTCACAGAGTTACCCATTGCATTGAGCTGATACGAGATGACCATCTAGTTCCTGAAACTTCGAGATGAGGTCCTCGACCTGGACTTCCCAAGGCGAGATTTAACAGGTTACCACGAACTCTCAGCGGAGACGAAGCCAATGTAGAACGAACTCAATGAACCCCTGGTTTCATCGGTATCCTTCCTTCCTGAGGGAAGCAGTTCGTCCACTGTCATGTCAGGTGTTACGCTTTCTGTACATAGTATATAAATATTACGCTTTTGCCCTCGTATATATCAGATAATGTTTTACGCTAGGATTTGGACGTCGAGTTGGTGTTTCATGTCATCGCAACGAGGAAGTTCAAAGCCATTCAAATGTATGGACCCGGACTGCCGAGGGCGCACGTTGTGAGGGCGCCGTCTTATAACCGCTCTTGAAGATAATGATGGTTTCGAACCTGTTGTCAATGATCAATTGATCGTGATGACAGTTTCGACAGCTTCGTGTGCGTTGTTGTTTTGAGTGTATTGACTTGGCAATGAAAACGGCGCTGGCATTAGCACGTTTCCAATGCACATGTGGCGGCCGGTCTGCGACGGGAGTCACTGAAATGAAAGCCGGAGAAGGAAAATTAACGAAAATTAATTTACACGAATGATTACATAATCGAGGGGCAAAGGTTGAATGCGGAATGAGCGGCCGACAAACTCTTTGCAATCGCGCCGCTCACTTCACACTTGCTCGCACATACACACACCGCATTCTACACCCGTCTTTGGCAGTAAATCCTCTCTTCTGATCTTCTCGTAGAGAAACTGCGAGCACTCTTTCCTGCGACTCGTCTTGCTGTTCAAAGATCATCTGCGACGATTCCCATGACCTCGGTTTCTTCTCTCCCTGGCCCGGCTTTGCAAGCGTCGCGCTCTGCTGTGCAGGCCGCGCTTGCAGAGCATCCCGAGGCTGAAGCTCTCGCCACCGCAAAAGACGGCGAGGACGATGACGAGGACGAGGCCTTATTAGAACCTGGCGAGATACAGGAGGTCGATATGCAAGCGCAGGTCGAGACAATTCGGACTGTCTTCAGCGATCCCAAAACCTTCAACGTAAAAGTGCGTTGCTTCATTGACAATTTACCTGCGCGTCGTCGTTCTCATCTGCTTTCCCTTTCCACTTATCCATAGCACCCGCTCTACTCCCCTTGGACCCTCTGGTTCGATTCGCCCGCGACCAAGGGTCGGAATCTACCGCAGACACCATCGACTGCATTCCCTCAAACGCCTGTCCCGCAAACGCCTGGCGCGGCGTTGGGGTGGATGGAGGACATAAAGCGGGTCATCAGTTTTGATAGTGTAGAAGAGTTTTGGGGGTATGTAATTCTGACGATGATGGATGGCGATCGAATGACGTTCACTTTTGAACAGCTTATACAACAACATCGTGCCACCATCACAGCTACCCCAGAAAGCTAACTATTACTTGTTCAAGGTACGCGGTTCTGCTGACGCGATTGGGGAAGGCTAACTAAACGTGGGAAACAGGAGGGGATCATTCCGGCATGGGAAGATGAAGCCAATAAGGCTGGCGGAAAATGGAGTATACAGCTTCCCAAGGAGAAGAATAGAGGCAACGTCGATAAAATGTGGCTCTACACCGTAAGCCAGGATCTCATCGTCATGCGATTGTCGTTCTGATCATCTGCGGTGGCACAGATGCTGGCGGCCATTGGGGAGACATTTGACCCGTATTTAACGAGTCCTGAGGCTCCCCCGGGAACGCCCTCACTCGTCACGGGAGTCATCGTCTCCACGCGGCCGCAGTTCTATCGACTGTCGATTTGGACGCGCCTGGCGCCAACAGGTGTAGATGATGACAAACTGCGAGAGCGGATTGAGGCCGTTGGCAGGCACTTCAAAACGGCCGTACTCGGTTACAATGATTCACAGAAGCTAGCGGGACCACTGGCGACTGATGTAGAGTTCCAGTCGCATAAGGACTCTGAAAAGAAGGGCAAGTCGGGAAAGAAGATTATAGTTTGAGTTATCTTGTATTATGGCCGCAGTGCAGTGTGGGTGTGCGGTGCGGTGTACGGACAGATGACGTAGCGATATCACAGGGCCGCGCCTCCCTCTATTTAATACATCCTGCCCTTTGTCCCCCTTTTCTCCCTCAACCATGCCCGTCCCAGGTTTCTTGTCCTCGATAGCCGACAAGGCACAGACTGCCCTAAACAATTCCCCCATATCACAGCACATCCCTCCCTCCCTCTCCGGTGCCCCTCGTCCCGGTCCCTCGCCCCCAGCAGACAGTGGCTCCACCTACAAGAGTCATACCATCGAGCAGATCCAACATCAGTTCCGCCAGCTTCAGCAGTCATACTCGTCAGTCTGATCATCCCAACTTGTCGGTGCTTTAAATCTAATCAATCATCTTGAAGTATTGGTTCTACCTCTCCCGCACAAAGGATAATCACCCTAGAGAAAGGGATCACTCTTGATTTTCAAAGTCTATCGCTCGATTCCAAATCCCAAAGTAAAGAGCTCTATCTGTGGGGTCAGCACGAGGCGTCCGACGTCAAAGATGGTCAGTCTCTCGATGATGACATCCCACTTTGTACCTCACCATCTTGCCTCAGTCTCCGATAGGTTGGCGTTCTTAAATTACGTCTCGGGTGCGCTCGCAACTACGCTATCCGTTAAGCTCGACAAGGCCCGCGTACCACTCAAGGAACTACGAGATAACGAGGTGGCTCTTACACAGAGGCGCAACATTCGCGCTGGACTGGAGCAACAGATCTCGCGCCTCGAGAATAGCAGAGGCTACGAGAAGCGTATTGCGGAACTCAAGGCGCAACTCGCTAAAGCCGAAAACGACGACGAAGCCCTGGAGAAGCAGCACGAAATTATTCTGAGGAGGGCTCTGAAGGAGAGCGAGCACCAGAAGTTCCAGGCTCTCAGAGAGGTAATTAAATATTATCCGCCCAATTTGACCATGGTCTCATTGCTTCTTTGACTTCTTAGTATGGAGAGAAGCTTTCGCTCGTCGCGCAGGCAGCTGAGGCAGTCACGGCGGAGTTGCCCTCTGTTCCCCCCTCATCTGACCATCCTTACACTGGCGTGGAAAGGACAGGCCCCATCCGTGCTTCTCTACAGCATGCTCTGGATAACTGGAAACCTGGTCAAACTACCCTCTCGGCGCCTGCGGATGCGATTCTGGATCGTTCCAACACGGGCAGCTTCGGCGAAACCCATGCTGAAGAGTTGCAGCAGATCGGCACAGTCGAGGCTCAGGGTAGTACGCAGCATGTTCCAAGTCCTATTCCTGCCAGCTCGCCTCTGGCTACAGAATCGACACCCGCGAGTATCAATCCAGCTGCCTTGAACAACGACCCCGCTCCCATTCCGTCAAATTCGCCTCCCGTAGCGGTCACCATTTCTGGACCTGTTGGTACCGAGGCGAAGGTGCCGACGGTCACACCCACTGTGGCAGAGACAGGCGTGCCGGTATCTGGAGGTCCTGGTGGTCCTGGACCGTCAAGTGGCTCGCTGCATGATATTAGAGCGTCCTCATCGGGTTCGACACAACCTGTATCCGACACCGAAAATACTATTGTCCCTGAGGGAAGCTCATCTACTTCACCCTCCCAGCAGTATGAAAGTGCAGAGGAGGAAAAGAGGCGGCTGGAGCGGGAAGAGCGAGAGCGGCTCCTAGGCGGTGAGACCCACGCTTCGGGGTCCAAGAAAGATGAGGGGAATGCGGATGATGGAGAGGTTCCTCCTCCTTACCAAGATTTGTAAATGGTTCGCCGATGAGAGAATATGTTGTCTGTCACTGTACGATCTGTAGTCGTTGGTATCTGATAAGCTTTGTAAGCTCGGCTCGCGCTTACTTGGCCTCTCCTGAGTCTTGACCTCTTGCTTTTCTTTCTTCCCTACTATGGACCCATTTCAAGCCAAGCTCGTCGCTGCGGCCACAGGTTCGACATTGACTGCTTTGACAAGTTCGTGTTTTTTTTTTCATCTTCTTTCCCTTGGAGCATCTCGGACAATATTTCCGTTATCCTAGTGACTCCCTTCGACGTGGTCAAAACCCGACTGCAAACACAACCCCCCAGGTCTCAAGGTGTGCCACATGTCAACGCGCACTCCGTGTGCTGCCAGCCAACTAGCGTCCCATGCGTTCGAGGTCTCCCGCCCTCCACGTACGCGCGCAGCATGTCCACATTTGCGCATACCATCCCGCAGGAGCTCGTCTGCATCTGGGACCGGGGCGTATTCCGCACGGAGCGCGTGAATGGGTTCTACGACGCTGTCCGCCACGTTTGGAGGGCCGAGGGCGTCCGAGGTCTCTGGAAGGGCGTCGGGACGACGTTGTGAGTTATTTCACCGTCTTTCCGAGTTTCCGGCTTGCCGTGCTTCTTCTCATTCTCACTCATCATCGTCGTCGTCTACGTGGCGCAGTCTCATAGCCGTTCCCTCATCTACGGCCTACATGCTCACATACGATTACCTCCTGCACCAAGTCCTGCCCGTTGTGATACCCTTCCCGTCCGTCGTGCCCTTGGCCGCGGGCGTGTCCGCGCGTAGCATCGTCGCCTCCGTGGTCTCTCCCCTGGAGCTCTTACGGACCAATCTCCAGTCGACACCCACATCGCCCAACACCCCGCACACCCTCAAATCCGTCCTCGGCGCGCTTGCGGGGCTGGTGCGCGAGCACGGCGTGGGGCATCTATGGCGCGGGTTGGGGCCTACGCTGTGGCGGGACGTCCCGTTCTCCGGGTTTTATTGGGCATCGTATGAGGGGATGAAGCGTCACTTTGAGGAGAGGGGGAGGTCTGGCCCGTCCGTCGCGTTCGCCTGTGGAGCCACGAGTGGCACGGCTGCAGCGCTCCTGACGTCCCCGTTCGATATGTTAAAAACGCGTCGGCAAGCCCTCGTCGTGTCTATGCCAGGTCAACAGACGCGTGCGTTTCCCTTGCTACGGCAGATCGTTCAGACGGAGGGAGTGTCTGTAATGTTTGCCGGGCTCGGTCCCCGAATAGCCAAAATCGCACCTGCATGCGGAATTATGATAACTTGCTTTGAGGTCCGCGTCTCATTGTTCTGCTCTCCCTCATAATCAGACAACTCACTCCGTGCTTGTTTTAGACGATTGGACGTATGCTGACGAAGAAGGAAGATCGGTTATAATATTCGTGCCCGTAACATTCACCTAGTAATACCACAACATGTCCACTCCGATCCGCAGTGTTAGATGCATCGTTCATAGATCAACAACTAACCTAACCTATTAAGCTGCTTCTTTGCTGCCGTTAACTTGCCCCCGGCCCTATCCATGTCGTTCGAAAGACCGTCCAGTAACTCGATGTGCTGTGCCAACTCGTTGTTGATTGCCACTCCCAAGTGCTTCTGTCGCTGTAAGATCGACGTGAGCTGTGCGACTTGCGTATCCTGCTGGTCCATCCTCGCTTGCTGCAATAGCAACAACCCATGGTCGTCCAGAGGGCGCGTCTCCTCCGTTTCCTTTGGTGGCTGTGGCACACCAAACACCCGCGCGATGGGTTTCGAAGACGAAGCAGGTTCTCCACGGAAGCCGCCACCTCCGCTGCTGCCGCTGCCGCTGTTGACGAGCACAGCGCGATCGGACCCCGCGGGAGGGTCACGCTCGGCGGAAGAGCCAAGCGCGCGCGACGTGTGGCGCGCGACGGTGAGCATCTTTGCGATCTTCTCGCAATCGTCCTGCAAGCGCGCGACCAAGTCAGTGCGGCGCTGAAGCTCTCCCTCGCTCATCCCGCGGCGCGCGAGCGCGTCGAGCCCCGCGCCGAGCGCCCCAACGCGCACCAGCGCCCCCGCGAGCTTCTTCTTCGCTTGCACGTTCGTCGCGTGTGCGCCCCCGACGTCTCCCCGCTCTGAGAACGCATCGCGCCGGTTGACGTCCGACCGTATGTCCCGCACACGCGCTTGCAGGTCCATGTGCTCGTCCAGCCAGCTCGAGGAGGTGAACTGCCCTCCGCCGCCGTCGCTGGTGTCACCGCTGCCGGTGGCGACAGAAGCTTGCTTGCCTATGGGCACGCCGAGAAAGTCGCGGAAGGCAAAGGTGTCGAGCCATCGGCTGTCCTTGGCGGAGACGATGGCGCGGAGGTAGGCTTCGAGGCCCGCGCGGCGCTCCTCGAGGAGGGCCTCGTTCTTGGGGGAGCGGAGCATGGCAAAGGCATGTTTGGGTGGGAGGGGTAAGGGCGGGGGCGCACCCGCGGATTTGGTGAGCTCGGTGTGAAGGTCGACAAATTCGGAGTAGCGGCGCCACATCTGCCATGAGCGTACGTGGGCTTGTATTTCGATGCGAAATACGACGTGGGGTTTGGGTTCGGGACGCTCTTCGTGGCCGCGCACGTACACGGCCTGGATGGCGGTCAGAGACATTGTGATTGACGGTGGAGGGAAACAAGGCGGCTCACGCGCTGGCAACACGCGGATTCGGTTCGGACAAGCAACTATAGGATGGCAACAACGCTATATAATACATCTCAGCAACCTTTATCAATCCTCTATGCAACTCTGGTCCGTTGCTTCTAAGATGTCTCTGTTCCCTGCGTTTCTGTTGCCACCGGAGCTGGTGCAGGCGTTGGCTCCTCCGGGGGCTCAACAGACTCTTGGATAACCACAGGACCAATGACATAGCGCAGCACGTCGGAAAGTGTGATGATCCCCAGCAGTCGGCCCTTCTTACCGCCCTTTCGTTCTTCCCCCTATGGGCAGTGACACATCAACCGATATACCCAAAACAGATGACGGTCAAAATCACAAACCTCCCCTTCTACGACGACCAGGCGGTGCACCCGTCGCTTCTTGATGAGTTGCAGAAGTGTGCCTATTGAATCCGATGCCGTACATATTACCACCCCGGGAAAATCAGGCGAGCGTTGATGGAGGGCCTCGGCGATCGTCAAGTCTAGGGCCTGGTATGCTCCTAAACGAACCAGAGTCTGTACAAGTGATCAGCTCAGGACGAACGGTATGACATGTAGCAGAGTACTTACGATGACGTCCACCGTTTCGTACAAGTTGACGACAACGCCGTTCTCGTCAATTATGGGGACGGCAGAGATGCCGCGTTCTGAGAACATGTGGACGACATCAAATACGGTCGTGCTCATGGTGGCAGTCGCAATAGGGTGATAAGGGTTCTGCCCTAGTTGAGGCTCTCCCGTTGAAGGGTCATGTTGCACATAAGTGCCGATACCAAGTTTCCGGAGAGGAAGATGGAGGAATTGAATATCCCGGGCACACTGTAGCGAGATGAAAAGCGCCACACCAGGACACAAGACATTTACATTACATTAATGGATATGAACTTGAGGAGACGATATTGCGTGAGAACAGAAACGATGACTTGGTGACCAGTCTCAGAATCGTGGTCAAGCAGAGGCAAACGACGAGCGTGGGTTTGAATAAGGCGTTGTGCGGCATCATAAAGAGTAGCGTTCGGATGTTCGTGAATAAGAGGTGGGATGGCTACACCAAGATTCTTTTCTATATCTGAAAGCCACCAGCGATCAGCCTTTGGGTGGAGGGATGACTGACCGGTGAAGCTCACCACGTAAAGATTCCAGGCGAAAGGTTTCCACGTCGGCAGCAGCATTGTCGTAAGATGATGTATGATAGTAATATTGGATTAGATGGATGATATCAGAAACGGTGAACATCCCGGTGAAGACAGACTTCTCGCTGTTCCAGAGGGGGGCGGAAACCACACCTGGAAAAGGGTCAGCGTTTTGTGGCACGGGACGACATCGGGCGGGTGCCCACCGTTGAGAAGAAGGCACTGGAGTGCCTTCTTGACCTCTAGCTGAGAATCGAGGACGATAAGACGGAAGCTGACGGGGAAGGCATCGTAAGAGGTGCGACTCCTGAGGAAGGCGCGAATTGAATATAGCGCGGCGTCGTGGGTCTCCTGAGTCTGTTGGGGAGCGGGATGGGAAACTGATCTTGGCCTATTACGCGCCGACTGTCTGCGCTTGACCTTGGGAGAAGTCGCGGCGGCGAGCGTGGCTGTGTTCATTGACTGTGGTGGTCGTGGGGTCTCTTAAGCACAGCACAACACGCAGCCGCCCGCCAACATCTCCGCCAACGCCGCTCATCGACTTGACTCCATCTCCTTTCCTTCCTCCATCATGCCTCTTTTCCTTTCGGCAACGCCATCAATTATTTCTCGCTCCGCAAAGGCAACTATTCTCGCTATCATTCATTCCGACGAATACAATGAACAGTCGCATACTCGGGAGTCCACCAGCGACGCCCTTCTTGTCCTTCTCCCGCTCTTAATCGTCCTCTCTACCTTTCTTTTCCTTTTACTTATCTTTCTTATTTGCATCCTCCTTCTCCGAAGACGCCGCGGAATCGCTCTTCGCGACACCGATGGTCCCATCGACATGAGCAGGGATGATTCCGTCCAAGGTGAGGGGGGCTTTGAAGGTGTGGAGTCTCGCTGGCTCGAGAGCGTGAATGATAGTACGCGTAGAATGTATCTCCGAGCGAAGGGTGCGTTTCTTTTCCAGCTCTGATTTTGAACCGAGTATTGACGACGGGGGTATATGTTCCGTTCACCAGATTATCAACTGCAATACCCCCCCAACTCACAGAACACAGATATCACTTTATCCCAATTTCTGTCTATTCAGGAGAAAGGCGTCTCGGCTTGGTCTTTTGATCCCGACTATGAGATGATTTCCTCCCTCCTTGTTCACTCGCGGACGGAACTCACTTTCCTCCCCGACCCAGCCTCCGCCACCTCAGTGCAATCCAACCTTCCTCTGCCCAAGCTAAACGAAGTCTATTACTGGGAAGTCAAAATGTTCGACCTTCCTGAAAATACGAACGTCGCTGTCGGTCTGGCTACAAAACCTTATCCTCACTTCCGTCTTCCCGGTCACTGTCGACACTCCGTCGCTTATCACTCCAACGGCGACAAGACTCACAATTACCCTTTCACCGCCACGCCACTGGCCCCATCACTCAAGGAAGGAGATGTCGTCGGCGTTGGCTATCGGCCACGTAGCGGGACGGTTTTTTTCACGCGAAACGGTCGTAAACTTGAGGATGCGTTTGTCGGATTCAACAGTTACAACCTCTTCCCCACCATAGGCGCCGATGGTCCCTGCAGCTTACACGTCAATCTTGGTCAAGGCGGCTTTGTCTTCATCGAAGCCAACGTGAAAAAGTGGGGTCTGGCCCCGAGCGTAGGGACCCTCGCGCCCCCACCGGCATACGGCAGCGAACGCGGCAGTATTTTGCTCGAAGCTGGCGGGATGGTCTCCCCACGTTCCGTCGAGTCACCTCACACCGTAAGCTCGCGTCGGTTGCACCGCTCGCGTCGTCCAAGGCCTGTGTCGTCTGTGTCTCCAGCCGCATCATCGCCCCTTCGAACGGGTCCGTTGACGTCACCGCCACCGCCGTCGTCGCCCCCGCCGCCGATCACACCGATCGACGAGATTGACGAAGAGCCCGAGACTGGCAACGCCGGGCTCTCCCGTGGTTACATATCGCCGACTGACCTCTCCTTTCACACGCCCCCAAACAGCCACATCCCCGCATCACCCCCGAGCTCAGAGGGATCCATCTCAGACAGCGGCGGCCATCACTCGCTCCACTCACGATCGCACTCTCACGACCGAGCCGCAGGTGCGAATCCGTTCATTCCTCAGCCCCGCCGCCAGGTCCCATCTGATCACGATCGGCGGCCAGATTCCGAATTGGCGTCTGTTCGCGGTCAAATACTTCCTCTCCCTGATTCGCCTAGCACCCCTGGCAACCCGCCTACGCCAAACCATCGCGATATTTCCCTGCAAGCGCTGTCGGGTGCGTCGTCGGCGAGTGGAGCCCAAGAGGCCTTGAGGGACGGAAGTAATGCGGGCATGGGCAGGAGAGATCCACCTGCTTATTCGCCGTTGGACGCCTATGTATACCGTGATGGTGTTCATCTCGATCTCCCTGCGGAGGTCATCGCTGCTGCGCTAGAACGCGGCACGATACCATCTACGGCGCTTGCTACGAACCGCTCGCGATCAGAGAGGCGCAGCCGGAGGAGACGCGAAAATGGGCCGTAATGTAATGACCCGGCAAACTATGCGCGTTGTATGGTGCTCCGGTTGTCGCTAAATGTACTTTCGGATACTACAATCTGTATTACTTTTTTTCTTTGTAGGGGATCACTCATTTCTGTTCTGTGTTTTATTATCCGCAAGGTGTCGTCTCAGCGTTGTCTGAATGAATTTGTCCCGGATGCCGTTGCGGGCGTTTTGGTAAGGCCGTAGCGCAATTGGTTATTGCTTCCTTCGATATGGCACTCGAAATCTCGAGACTGGTTAGGCAAAGCTATGGACGCGTAGGAAAGGAAGGATCGGTTTCACGGTTGATTATCGATTGTTTGATTGTGAACGCCCCAGTGAGTAACAAACGGCGCTCGTCACGGCGGCGCAGGCGCAGAGACTCGGAGTGCTCGACCGTCGCGTCAACATCTCGATTGAACCAACTCCTGCTGCTGCAGCTGCGGCCTTCCATGCAAGCATAAATTCTTTTGGCGCTTTCTGTGCTGTTGCGGATCAAGTGTCAGGGCCATACTAAGCAGGTTGCGACAGGTTGTGAGAACAAATTGGGTTGTTTGCTGTGCACGTGTTACGCGATAGTGGTAGCAAAAGGGCCGGAAGAGGAAGAAGTGTACATCGAAAGTTGAAAATTTCCTTATAGAATACATGTGCTTCTCTATGGTTCGAGCCGTTTCGGGTCTCGGGGGAAGAGCGATGCGCGTCGGATGTTGTTCAGCTTCAAGAATAGCATCAACACCCGCTCGAGACCGATCCCACCACCGCCGTGCGGCGCGCATCCCATTCGGAACCCATCAAGGTAGCCCTTCATCGAATCGGGGTCCACCCCTTTGCTCCGCATCTTCTCGGCCAACAGGACTGGGTCGTGAATACGCTGCGCGCCGGACAATATCTCCTCCCCGCGCATGAAAAAGTCATACGAATTTGACAGCTCCTGTCGAGGTGGGTGAGGTCACCGCGCAAGTGCCAGCAGCTCGGGAAGAGAATACGTACAGGACTGGTCGGGTCAGGCATGGTATAGAACGGCCGTAGATCCATTGGGAACTTGTCGATAATAAAGTAGTCCGTCTCATATTTAGCCTTGACAATCCGACCCAGTCGTTTCTCGTTCTCGGTGCTGAAATGGTGTCAGTGCAAGCCGTCATGAGAAGGTTACCCGACAAACTTTATGTCGTCCAAGACACCTCTGTCGACTCCATCCTCCACCAGAAGATCTACCGCTTGAGAAAACGTAAGCTTCAGTGTCTCCTCTTTCCACTTGAACTCCTCGGCGGGAAATTGCGCCCCAACGGCATCGATTTCCTTCTGGTATTTTTCTTTCAGGTTCTTGAACAAATGCTTGAAAAGGCCGTCCAGCAGCTCCATCACTTCGTGATAGTGCTCCTCTATAGTCATTTCCAGATCCAGCCCAACAAACTCCGTCAAGTGGCGGTGGGTGTTGGAGTCTTCTGCACGGAAAACTGGGCCAATCTCATACACGCGTTCAAAGTCTGCCGCGATGGCCATCTGCTTGGCAAGTTGTGGAGATTGCGCGAGGTAGGCATTGCCTTCGGATAGCACTTAGACTTGGCCATCATCTTGCAAAAGTGGGATCACCGACCTTTGAAATAGCTGACTTTGAAGACCGACGCTCCAGATTCTGTTGCTGCACCCTGCAACTTGGGACTGTGGATCTCTATAAAACCTTGCGCGTCCAAATACTCCCTAAAGAAGGTCCCGATAGCCGATTGCAACTTGAAGATAGCCTGATTCGTCTGAGTCTAGCACCCGAACGTATCAGGCTTGCTCGAGTGTAGAAAATCAAGACAAACGGACTCTTAGATCGACAACACGGTTATTCAGACGCGTGTCCAAAAGCACTCGGTTGAATTGTGCATCAGGATTCTCGTCCAATTCATTGTCTGCGCGCGAGGCATCATCGATAGAGAAGGCGAGTCGACCCTCCAGTCCGGATACCAGGTGTATCTGTCAGTGATGGTTCAGAAGATACCGCAAAGATCACTTCAACTCGGATACGCACGCGGGTAACGATTAGCTCGACATCTTTGATCGTCGCACCCTTGATCTCTTCGGGAGATTTCTGAACGACACCTTCAACAAGTACGATGCTCTCGTCGGACAAACCGGACGCCCATTTAACCATCAGTTTAGAGACCTTTCCCTCCTGCACCGAGAGCAGGGCCTGCACAGAGTCGGTTCGCTGTCGGAGCTTTAAGAACACCTTATTGCCCTGCCCGCGGAGTGTATGCACGCGTGCACGAATGACGACCGTTTTCCCATCCAACTCGGATGAGAGGGACGCAATCTGGTATCGCGAGACGCCCAGACGCGACTGAGACTGGTTGAGAGGAAGTTTACCATAAAACTCTCGGGCGAAATCGAGACTCGCTTCTCTCTGGACACGGACCAAATGAGTGGTCTAAAAACGTGGCAACGCAAAAATGAGACAAACCTCTTCTGCTGCCGCTTTCTCTCGCTGTTGCTCTGCAAATCTCGCAGCTTTCTCCGCAGCTTTCCTTTCTTTTTCTGCGGCTTTTGCGCGCTTCTTCAATTCATTTTTGCTGGGCTCGGCTGATTGAGGCTCTTGCAAGTTTTCATCCCTAAAAATAGTAGACGATAAGAGCCACTACGATGTTCATGGCTCAAAATCTCACTTGGGATTTGTTGAAGACGACATGGTAGAGTACGATCTTATCTGTGCCGTCGGGTCGGGTCGGGTCGGACCGGCAAGCGTGACCGGAGACTGCCGTTCGCACTTTGCCACACCAGCGTCCATCCATCATCAGAAAACTCAACATATATTCACACTCTTTTTTCTCGCTCACTTTGTCGCGCCGTACACACCTCAAACTGCTTTCGTTTTAGTTCCCGTTTTCTTAAGAAAATCAAACATGTTCTCCGTTGCTCGAACCCGCACACTGGCACCAACAGGGAAGGTGTTCCGTGCCGCTTCTACGTGGTTAAACGTAGCAGCGGGTCCGCCAGACCCTATTCTCGGTATGGTTCCTCATTCGATTGTTCGCGGCCGTTCCGAACGCGTCGGACTCCATGCTATGTTGGTTGGCTAACCAATGCTTATTCATAGGCGTCACCGAGGCCTTCAAGGCCGACAAAGACCCGAGGAAAATCAACCTTGGTGTTGGCGCGTATCGAGACGGTGACGGAAAGCCTTACGTCCTTAATTCTGTGAAGAAGGTAGCTTTCCACTGTTCCCTGACGAAGTGATATCGATGTTGATCATTGTAGTCCGAGGACATCGTTCGAGCGGGCAATCCTGACAAGGAGTATCTTCCCATTTCCGGTCTCCTAGAGTTCACGAAGAACGCAACCAAGTTAGCTTATGGCGTTGACAGTGCCCCTTTGAAGGCGAACGCCGTATGTGTACCTGTTATCGGACTAAGTTTGGGCTTGACAATTTGTTCCAGATCGCAGCAACGCAATCACTCTCCGGCACAGGCGCATTGCGCATTGGTGGTTCATTTTTAGCCCGATTCTATCCTCACTCCAAAGTGATCTACTTGCCTGTGCCGTCTTGGGGCAATCATACCCCTATTTTCCGTGACTCTGGCTTAGAAGTCCGCGGCTATCGTTACTTTGATAAGAAGACCGTCGGCTTGGACTTTGAAGGGCTTAAGGAGGATCTGCAGGTAACCTTTTGCGAGAGCTCAGTGTCGCTCACGATTATTCATTCTTGCTCACCAGAACGCGCCGGAACAAGCGATTGTGCTTCTGCACGCTTGTGCTCACAACCCGACGGGTGTGGACCCGACCCCTGCGCAATGGAAGGAGATCTCTGATATCGTCAAGGAGAGGAAGCTGTTCCCCTTCTTCGACATGGCGTATCAAGGCTTCGCAACTGGTTCGACCGATCGTGATGCGCACGCTGTGCGGCTTTTCGTATCGGAAGGTCATCAAATCGCCCTCGCACAGTCGTTCGCGAAGAACATGGGTCTTTACGGCGAACGTGCTGGAGCGTTTTCTCTGACGACGGCCGACTCCGAGGAGAAGGCACGGGTGGAAAGCCAATTGAAGATCATAATCCGACCGATGTACTCAAACCCGCCACTGCACGGGGCTCGAATTGCGAATACGATACTGAGCAGTCCGGAGCTGTACAAGGAATGGGAGGCGGAAGTGAAGGAGATGGCCGAGCGGATTATCAGCATGCGTGAGCGGTTGTATAACGAATTGAGGGGGACGCACAAGACGCCTGGGGAATGGGGTCACATCAAGTCACAGATTGGAATGTTCAGGTGAGTCGATTCATCGGTCACGAACCGAACGGGGAATAATCGTCGGTAGCTTCACGGGCTTGACACCGCCGCAAACCAAGGCTTTGGCCGAGCGAGCGCATATTTACATGACCGCAGATGGTCGGATCTCGATGGCTGGTTTAAATGGAAAGAACATTGACTACTTTGCTGAAAGCGTTTCAAACGCTGTCAAAGGTACCTTGTAATGTCCCAACTATGGTAATCTTAATGAACATGCCATTCTCTCCCTTCTTTATCTCGCTCCGAGCCCCTCTCTTTCATTCTCCTTCACCATGGTGTCTATTTCACCAACACCCTCCTTTCCTGGCGCGTGGCCTGACTTGAGTACCACCGACATCGTACCCCCACTCCCTGACAGGTATATTCCCCCAGAGAACGATGATAAACCGCAAGAGATCTCTCCATCACTGCTCTGCCTCTCCCCACGGCCACTTCCAGAACTACCTTCTCTCTCTTCCTCTCTCTCGACCGTCGTTTCGAGCGTCGCAGACGATGCATCCACTCCTTCGGAACAGCCTTGCTCCCCCGTCGAGTCCGAGGCATCGCCGGCTTGCACACCTCTGGAAATCCATGCACCTATCATCCTCGACCTTCGTGAACCCCACTCTCCAGACTCTGCGCATTTTTCTCCCCCGGACGACTCTGCCACTTTCGCATCTCCGTCACCGTCTCAGCTCGACCTCTCCCTGGACAACAACTACCCGGGAGCGCAAAGCGTAGAGAGCGTTGCGACGTACCTCGCTTCGCCTGGCAGTCCATCCGCGCCAGATGCCGAGCTCGGCGTACTTCGAGACGAGGAGGGCCGTCCTGACCTGCCAGGAGAAGAGATGGCAAATCTGCGTTTACAAGGCGACCAGCAGCAGGAACGCTCGCCGCACGCTGGCAAAGTCTCACTCAGCAACCGTACATTCCTCAACAAGGTCAAACGATTTGGCGGGCGGGTGAGGAAGCTGTTCAAAGCCCGGGCGGTAGAGACCAAGCCGCGGCGGAACAGCGTTCCCTCTCTCGTATCGCCTCACAGACCACTACATGCTGTCAGCGTGCACCTCCCCCCCTCGATGCCCGAGAGTCCGAGGAGTCGCCGAGACACTGGGGCGCGACGCTCGATGCCCCATCGGTTTTCCTTACAGTCTCTACTCCCTACTCGCCTGCCACCTCGGAATGCAGATTCCGGTTCACGTACAATTGCAGGCAACCGATTATCGGCCATTACCTCGACTTATAGTGAGGAATGGCTGAGCCGCCATATCATCAATGCTCGTTTACCAGACGCCGCTCCGGCAGATGTGTCAGGAGTCGTCCCTCTTGAAGAACATCCGGACAGCGACCCCCACGTTCTGGTGACAAGTCAAGCGCTTCAAGGGCTGGGTATCGAGGCGCGTGCGTGAGAGTCGACGTCGGTTGAGGGATCTTTTTTGTTCTTTCGTTTCATTCTTCGCGTAACGAAACGACAGGGTTCTTCAGTATTCGTTACAAGTTTCGTTGATAGAAGCAGTCGTGTCAGATGTTGGTATGTTTTATACTTTATTTGTCCTTATAGTCTACGAAATCAGATGTCCAAATCCTCATCCGGATCGTCGTCATCAATGTCGTCTGCCGAATCGGGATCGTAAAGGATGGTTCCCGATGGCTGGGATGCATCTTTATCGGAATTCGGGAGTGAGATGACGTGACGTATTAATCGGAATACATACCTTTGTGGGCGTACGGAAGAGGAACTTGAGCGCGCGATTTCCGCTGATCGGGTGTGAGGTTCAGATTGAAGGACACCTCGGGCGTGTCAAGTTGCTATTCAAAAGACGTCATCGCCATGTGCATCCATTCCGGGGACTGGGAACTGGCTCTCCCTCACCTCGGTCTTTCCCCTGTCTTCGAAAATGGCCTTGAGGCTGTCCAGCTCGGACAGCGAACACGGCCGATCCGCCGCCGCCGACGACGACGACCATCCCTCCAACTCCCGCTCGACGTTCCGTCCTCGTCCCTCGGGGGCGCGACTGAGCACCTCCAGCACCATCTCCCCGTCGTCGCTCGGGCCCGCCCCACCCGGGCCCAGCACTATCTGCTCTACCTCCCACGCGCGGGCGCTGAGCGGGGCAAAGACGCGCCAGAAGCGCTCGGGAGCGCTTGCGGGGGGCGGGGGCGTGAGCTGCGCGGTGGCGAGGTGCGTCAGGAGCGCGGGCGGGTGCGCGATGATGTGCGCCAGGGTGGGCGAGAGGCGCGGAGCGAGGACGAGGTCGCGCAGCGGGGAGGACGGCGTGGAGAAGTGGAGGACGAGACGGGAGGGCTCTTGTGAGGGGAGGGAGGGTAGAGGGATGGTATGGTATGGTATGGTATGGTATGAGTTTGTGGTTTTGAACGAAAGCGGTGAGTGAAAAGCTTACTGGGACGGGGGGATAGGTCGGAAAGGAGGGTGGCGATGAGGGCGTATGATTTGGATGGGGACTCGAGGTCAGCGCACAGGACGTCTGCCGAATCTATGACTACCGTCAAAGGCCCATCGGGAGCTATCAGAGACACGGATCGTTGAATGACCTCGAATTCGTTCGTGATGTGGGTGGTCCGTCGCACCTTGTCTGACCTTATTCAGAATGGCGTCGGCATGATCTGAGGGTATCTCGCTGTAGCCAGGTACTTCTGCAGTCCTATCGATGATGTGCAGGCCTTCTCTGGGAGGACCGATTGCCAATGTCGAGGGAGGATAAAGAAGGCTGAAGAACAGAATGTGGGTTGATGTATCTCTGTTGTCCACGAATGCACGCAAGACAGGCAGACAAGATTGCACGAGAGAGGACTCGAGGACGACCAAGGGAAAATGAGGATGTGACAACCCTGAGATGACCGTAGAAATTAGGCGAGACATACTTGATCGATCTATACAACCCAATCGTCCTACCTAACCCTTTCTGTCTCCTTTTTCCACCGGGACCTCTCTAACGTATACCAGTTAACTTCCCAACCCAAGATTCCAATCTTCTCCACTCTGTCTCCCTTGGAGAATTTATTCCTTTGGAGAGAGCTCAGAATCCCCGGACGCAGCGGGGAGGCTAGCATGCGGATCGCGTTGACGGTGGGATCTTTGAACGTTGACTCGGCTGCAAACTGGAGCAGGTCATCTTCTATTTTCACACTCTTGTACGCCTCCTCTGCAAAGAAATGTCGGATGGTCGCGACGCGCGACGTGCCTTTCTTGTCGAGCCTTGCCTTCAATACTTCGGGCTTCTGCCCCGTGAACGGCTCGTCATACGTCGCGTCTCGAGATGCGTCAATGGCGATGAGACCGATGAGCTTCCCCCTGTACTCGAGCAACCAAAAACCTGAAGCGGGCGAGCGCGCATAATACGATTGAATGTTCAAGAGGTCTATCCGTCGGAGGACCTTCTCGGCCGGGTCTTCCACGTATGGTCTATTTTTCCTTTATTTCAGGAGAAGGGAAAGAAAGGATGCTCTTAGCGGAATGCTGAAAGGACAAGGTGTTCAAGCATAAAATGGCGGATTGGATGCGTACCAGTCGACGAAGAACATTACGGGTACGGCTGGAGCGAAAAACGCCGGGAGGAGCTGGAGCCAGCCCAAGATTCCGTACTCGGAATCCGGCCACCAATTCATGTAGTGTGTGAACATGGATGAAAGGCCAATCCATACCGCGAGAGTCACCGGGTGAAAGTACGCTGACAAAAAAACGAGTGAGCGTAGTTGTCATCTCGTAATGCCAGGACAACTTACTGCGGTTGTTGGCATAGGCGAGAGATTCCATTTGCGCCTGGGCGATCATGAAGCGCACTTCCTTCTCGTCGGGTGCGACATAGGCGCGGATCCTGGCCTCGGACGATTCTGGCATTGATGGGTGGAAAGGACGGGTGCGCAGATGCATTCATTCATTTTTCGGGGGATCGGTTATTAGTAGCGCACGCGCGTGCGACTTCGCGTGTTCGGTTTGCCCTGCCCGACTTCCCCCCGAGGGGAGAGAACCAATGAACATGCAAAGTCGACACACGTTCGTTAAGACACTAGGCGCGGGACGCGGTAAAACTCAAACCTCATGTCTATTTTCCCACGTCAAAGACCCAGCGGTTTTTGTCAACGCCCTCATAGAGCACATCAACAGCGCTTCTCCCATCCTTGCTCCCATCACTTTTCAACCCATCCTAGCCCCCCTCTTCTCGCACCGTGTTGTACAGAACATCTTGAAAAGGACTGATCGGGATCCACACCCAGACCTCCAAGAACACGGCCTGCCCCGCACTCAGAACAATGAAGCTACTCTACCGGCTATCAACCAATCACTCTCGTCCTTAGCGAAAGCAGTAGCGGATCTGCAGAAAAAAGTCCTCCCAACCTTTCCCAAACCTGCCCAGGCAAAACCCCAACCCTGAGCCATCAGACGAACCAACCACGCACATACTCGGCAATTGACCACCCACGTGACCATCAACGCCAAACTGCCCGCCGTGGACTGCGAAAGGCAACTTAGTGGTCACCGCGGGGCCGAACACCCCCAGTCAACTACTCTCCAGCGCCGCCCCTCATATTGGAAGCATCATACGCTCAGCCTTCCAGCAGCCTGATAACATTCCCCCCATCCAGACCAGGGCCAACGTTCGCTGGTCCAAGCTCCTCATCAATGGTGTCCCCACCAACGCGTCCGCAGGTCAAGGCCCATCCACGCCTGATGAGTGCCATCAAACACTCACTGCTTTTAACCCTTCCTATGCTTCCCTCCTAGTCACGCAAAAGCCCAGTTGGGTACGCCCTCCCACTTCCTACACTGCAGGAGCAGTTTCCTCCCTCGTCGTGGCATTCGAGGACCCAGACGGCTCACATCTCAAGGCGCTGCTTAGCGAGAAATACCTATATGCCTTTGGGAATAGGGCCAAAGTACGCAAATGGAAGCAGCGCCACACCCCTCCTAAGGTAGCCTCCACACAACACGCCGAGCAGCACACCCAAGCAGGCGACACTCCCGACGAAGAGGACGTCGACATCACTCTCAACCAGCCCTCCCCCCCTCCCCAAGTAGCGACCATGCAGCATTCTCACGCTAGTAGTACTTCCCGGAAGCGCAAGACCCAAGACCAACCCCCAATGCAACAACCAGGGAAGTCAAGATCGATGGGTAAGCACAGTGGACGTCCTTAAAGGTGGAGCACCATTGAGTAGCAGAAGGTGCCAAAGCCAATGCAGCGGACAGTAGAGGTGGCTCCCTCAAGACCAATAGCTCCCACTACCTATAGGCCTACATCAATAGTCAGAGTGTCTTATCGCACCCCACATTCTTTAGATCTCATTACAGTACCTAAAATCATTCAGGAAGTCCTACATGGGGCTTCTGCAGCCCCGTGACATCATCTACTTTTCCATACTCTGATCTTATGTGGGCCAAGCCCGGCCCAGTAGACACCGTACAGGAGGACAGATATGTTGCAAAGCGGACAATAAAATGATTATAAAAAATAAAAATAAAACACGGCGGCAAGGCGCCCGAGGAGATAAGATAAGATAGGTAACGGTGTCTGTCCCTTCCCGACTGACAATAACTTGAACGATGTTGATCATCAAAGACTTCCACGATGTACCCACAAAGCTGGCAAAGAGCGAGAGGCCCGTCCGGATATTTGTCATTTCCCCAAAAGTTCCAGGTTATCCTCAAGCCAAATTCCCCGGTACGCCAAGTGATTGCGCTCGGTCTCGCCAGTTTTCGACTCACTGCACCCGTTGGTAACAGGTGTCGTCGTCTTCAGGTCAGGAACCGTCGTGCGTTGGAAAGCCTCCTTGACAGTGCGGTCTGTAGCGAGATATATCAAGTGACTGGACCCGTCGAACGCTTCGCAGGCCAGATCGCAAGTCACGGTTACGTAGTGGGTGAGGGCCATCGTCATCTCCTTCCGGCTTGACACCCGCAACCACAAGTGTTCCTGACCACGCACACTTAGCCTGTCCGTCGTCCTTCCACGAGTTTGAGGGACCTGAGCCAATCCCGTACGATGTCGAAGGTCTGGCACGTTTCACGCACGTTCGGGGCCGATTGATTGACAGGGGCTCTACACTTATTCCACAGGTACTGACAGGGGGAACAAATACAAGGTGACATGCGACTAAGCCAGCGAAGGGTATCAGCGAAATTCTTATTCCTTTTTCCTAGATCGAGAAGGAGGTGGCCGCATATGACGAGGTTGACAATATTATTATTATCTGCCTTTCTGATCCTCGCGCGCTGACGAGGCCCTCCTTTCCTTTTTTTGTCCTAATCCCGCGGGGCTTATAGGACGCGACGTTGGCTGTAGACCTGCTCACATCCCTGCCCAACTGCAATGGCAGAATAGCAGGTGAGGTACCAAAGCCACCAACATTTGACAAGTTGTACCTTACTCCACCTAGCGACGGGCATGTGTCTCGGCGGGCATTTGGTCAGCGACCCTTCCATACCACATTTCTCCTCTGCCTGACTCTAGGCTCTCTGCGTTACCAAACAGGCTTTCCGCGTAAGCGCCATCAAAAGTCCCTCGCCCTCGCTCAGATCTTTCATTTCGACTGATCCAACAAACGTCCTCTTCGATTACAGGCCGCGTTTGATCCGCGCGTCCTCTCAGCCGTCTGCTTTTTCGCCACCGATATCCACAGTGGCACGCTCGGCAAGGGCGGCGACGACTCGCTAAAGCGAGTCCAAGCCGGGGAGCTCACTGGCAAAGGCGAGCTGGTGGTACGCACGCATAACGTCCCGTTTGACGCCTTGCCACAGGAACTCAATAGACGTCGTGTTTCACAGATGATATTCGGAAAACAGGTAAAAACCGTATTGCTGGTTCTTTCATTTAGCGATGCGAGCGTCATGAGTCATTCGTAGGATACCCACGTTCCGCGCGCCGGAAGAGACCTCATCCGCAGAATTTTGGAGGACGCCAGCGTTCCTGTCTCGGTCCGTTCTTCCTCTTTCTTCAGCACACTGTCATTGACACGTCTTAGTTTCTGGAGGTACAGGCCCAACATGCATTCATTCGTGACGAGAGTTCCAAAGGTAGATGGGACGCGGCCTTGACTCGTTCGCTGTTGAGCTTCATGATAGAGGTATTTGAGCGAACTGTAGGGAGAGACCTTGGCCCTAAGGTCGACGGTGGCACACGAGTTGAACACGTCTGTTAGTGTTGACACGGCCTCACGTGCACATTGACGTTGCACGTGAAACCTGTAATATTACGTCAGTTGACTCAACACCCCAGAGGAATACAACAGCGACATTATCATTCCTTCGCCTCGAATATCAGAACAACACCGCAAGCTATAGATACACGACGACCTGAAGCCCATCAATATGACCCAGCGTCGTAAATCGTCGTAATCGTGCAAACAGAATTGTCATGACAGCAGAACAATGATGCGTGGTATGCCTAGCGCAGAGTAGAAGAGGGAAGAAAGATATGCGTGAAGAACAAAAGCGAAAGAAAAGGTGGTGTACATCTACATTTACTTCTTCTTGGCAGCCTTCTCCGCGGACTTGGTAACTGTGGACAGTGATATTAGACCAGTGTCATCGTACACACGAAATGAACTCACCCTTGCCGCCACCTTTGTCGGTCTTGTCCACAGACTTGATGACACCAACAGCGACAGTTTGCCTCATGTCACGGACGGCGAAACGACCGAGAGGTGGGTACTCAGAGTAGGACTCCACACACATTGGCTTGCTGGGCGTGAGCTTGGCGATGCAGGCATCGCCTGACTTGACAAACTTGGGGTGTTCCTCAATAGCTTTGCCCGTTCGGCGATCAATCTTCTCAAGGAGCTCAGAGAATTTGCAGGCAATGTGGGCGGTATGACAATCAAGGACAGGAGCATAGCCAGCACCTATCTGACCGGGGTGGTTAAGGATGATGACCTGGGCATTAAACGATGCAGCCTCCTTGGCAGGGTCATTCTTGGAGTCAGAAGCAACATTACCACGGCGGATATCCTTGACAGACACGTTCCTGGGGGGGGGAGGTATATATATATAAATGTCATACAATGGACTATGACGACTCACTTTACATTGAAACCAACGTTGTCGCCAGGGAGACCTTCGACAAGCTGCTCGTGGTGCATTTCGACAGACTTGACTTCAGTGGTGACGTTGGAAGGAGCGAATGCGACAACCATTCCAGCCTTGATGATACCAGTCTCAACACGACCGACAGGGACGGTTCCGATACCACCAATTTTGTAGACATCTTGGAGGGGGAGGCGGAGTGGCTTGTCGGAGGGACGAGCTGGTGGCTCGATTGCGTCAATTGCGTCGAGAAGGGTTTTGCCCTTCAGTGCAACACCACCCTTGCCTTCCCTGGACCAGCCCTTATACCATGGCATGCTAAAATGATCGTTAAGACCTCAGGTGCTCATCAGCCAATACTAAGGTACAAACTTCGTAGATTCCTCCAGCATGTTGTCACCATGCCAGCCAGAAATTGGTACGAACGCCACGCTCTTGGGATTGTAGCCGACCTTTTTAATGAAGGCAGTGGTCTCCTTCACAATTTCGTGGAAACGGTCCTCACTCCACTGGACGAATTGTTCAAATCAAGAAGACGAATCCAATTTTGAAACCTACCTTGGTAGTGTCCATTTTGTTGACGGCAACAATCAATTGACGGACACCAAGGGTGAAAGCCAAGAGGGCATGCTCGCGGGTCTGGCCATCCTTGGAAATACCAGCCTCGAATTCACCGGTACCGGCAGCAATGATGAGAATGGCACAGTCGGCCTGGGAAGTGCCCGTAATCATGTTCTTGATGAAATCACGGTGACCAGGGGCGTCAATGACCTGGGATCGTAGATCGGTGACCTAATCGGGATAAGGGGTGTCTGGTAACACTCACGGTTACTTGGAACTTTGGGGTCTCAAACTTCCAGAGGGCGATATCGATGGTGATACCGCGCTCACGCTCGGCCTTTAGCTTGTCAAGCACCCAAGCTAGGATAAAGTAGTAGCGTCAACAATGTTCTATGAGCGAACATCAACCATCGACTAACCATACTTGAACGAGCCTTTCCCGAGCTCATTGGCCTCCTTCTCGAATTTCTCAATGGTACGCTTATCGATACCACCACATTTGTAGATCAAGTGACCAGTGGTCGTAGACTTTCCAGAATCGACGTGGCCGATAACTGGAAGAAAGATCAACGGATTGCAGTTATCACTAGCGCAGCATATAGGCGTACCGACGACGTTAACGTGGATCTTCTCCTTGCCCATTTTTTAGATCTGGAAGAAATAAAGTCAGTAATCAATATCGTCGCATGGCGCCTCAAGATGCTTGGGAGAAAAGTCTTCATCTTCTCCGACTCTCTACAATCCACCAGTGTTACAGGGTACAAGACTGGAGCCAGTAGGTTCAGAATTTTTTATAGATGGAACACTCACAGAAAAACACGCTAGA
This sequence comes from Russula dissimulans, assembly GCA_022376545.1. Classification (NCBI taxonomy): domain Eukaryota; kingdom Fungi; phylum Basidiomycota; class Agaricomycetes; order Russulales; family Russulaceae; genus Russula; species Russula dissimulans. Next base: position 840,730 of record WTXJ01000002.1, on the reverse strand, counting down.
ATAGCAAACGAAGAGAGACAAGGAGAGGTGAGAAGGGTTGGGTGGGTGAAAGGACAGGGATTGGTGCGAAGTAAAGATGGGCGTAGATATATGCGCGGGGTGCGAATTTTTTTTCCTGATCGATTGACTAGGATCCGATAAACCATTCTGGACTCCGCGCCGGCCGGGGCCGCCGGACTTTCGCTGCAGCGTGGAACAGCCTCGATTTCATTTCTACGAAAATACAAAGTACAAGCTACCACTGGGTATGAGCTTCTGCTCGTAAACTATAGCTATGAATTGCACAGGGCGTCATTGTATACGACATGCGGGCGATTTGAATGATGATTGATAATACGTAAACCTTGATGAGTGCCCCGCAAGGTATCAGAAACAAGATGCGTCAACGCTACAAGGGGTGGAAATGCCCAGTCGGCGGCACACCAAAGAGACCGTGAGAGTTATCTATACATCTTCTATACCCCAGCCTCCTCTTCCGGATAGAAAACGAGATTCCAGGATCCTGTCGAAAGTAGGTCGTGCACTGACTTCAAGTTGAAGACAAGCGCGGACCAGAGCCGCGGCATCCACAACGGCCCCACCGCCATCGGGCTCCTCGCCCTCATTTTCATGTCCTTCTAGACAGCCTTCGTCAAGGGCGATAGAAGCATTAGAGAGGGGTGATGCGAGCCCTTCTTGTGCCTCTGCGGCAGTCGTGAATGGACATTCCCCAACGAGCATCACGAATGCCACAACCCCAAAGGCCCAGACATCCTGCTCCGGACCTTGGTACCTCTCACCCCGCAAAATCTCAGGACCGGCATAGTCCAAGCTGGAAGGCTATGTATGAACGGTCATTACTCAAATGGGTAACCCCACGTACGTTCCACTGAATGTATCCCAGCCACCCTTCCGGACAAGACCAGAACTACCAAAGTCAATCAAAATGCACCTATTGCGAGGTCCAAGGATGACGTTCTCGTCTTTGATGTCTCGATGCACTTTTCCACGACGTCAGATTCTTCTCGATGAGATGTCACACGGAGAATACCTATTCCTTTAGAATGCAGGAAACTCATGGCATCCGCAATCTGCCCAAGATAGCTGCGTATTAAGCCAGGCGGGAGGCCGTTCGGATAGCTTTCTACCAGGTCAAATAAGTCTGAAGGTGGGATTGGGGCATTTGGTGCTGGTTCGGGGATGGTGGAGGGTAGTACGAGATAGTAATAATGATTGTCTTCGAAAAAGTCAAGGAGCGGACAAATGTTGGGATGTCCCTTCACCACCTTGCCCTCGATCCATTTGAAATCATCTCCAGCTTCCGATTGGGAGAGGGGTGGATCATCCAGGTCTCCCCGGGAAGGATCCCATGGTCGAGGTGGCGGTAAGATATAAGACGTGTTTGAGATCGCAGACATGACATAAATTTCAATGGGAATTGTCCCATATTTGGGATGTTTTTTCCAGCAATCGGCCAAGATTCGGGATTTGATGACTTGCTTGATTACGAGCGGAGGCTATCCAAGGGTTTTATTGAGAGAAGGTTGATAGAGTATGACATCGCTTACCCCAGGCTTTCCATCCGCTTTCATCTCCCTTGCCTTTTTCACTAAACCGTACGCACCGCGACCGATTTCGCCTTGGATGACGAACTCCGATATATTACGCTCGCTCGAGGTCTGAGCGATAATCGACGATGAGGGGGTAGGCGGACGAGTGCTGGTGTCGAGGCTGAGCAAGCTTGCGGTGCTGCCTGACCGGATAAGTTTTTGGGGAGCCACGGGAGGCGGCGAAGGGGGTTCTATGGGCGCTATAGAGAGACGCCCGGCTATTAAAGACACTCGTTGCTGAGACGATCGTCGTCGAGGCCGAGGAAGAGTAGAAAAGCGAGCTAGACGAGGAGATGCGTTGATATTAGGGGAATGTAGTGAAGAACTGGATGGTGTCAGAGGTCTAGAAGACAGTAAGGGAGACTGCGTCGGGGAAAGAGAGATGGGATCCGAGGTGAATCGGGAAGTTTGTGTCTGTATCGGGAGAGAGGTAGACGGGGTGAGGATGGGGGCAGGGTATAATGTACTGGAATTAGTAGAAGTTGCAAATGCGACTGCAGCGAACGCAGGGGATCGCGGGCGGATGAAACTGTGGTTGAGTGAAGAATCGTCTAGTTTAGGATCAGCTTGGGGCTCAGACAGGCCGTTCAGTTCTTCCTCTTCAGCATCCCAATTGAATCCGCGGCCGATAGAGGTGACACGCCAACTGTTTCCAACGCTGACGGCCCGGTTGTAGGCAAGTTTTACGGGAGGCACGCCCCAGCTGTCGTCGTCAAATGCGATATCCACTGTTGCGGGTGCTGTGAGCATAGACTAGTAGGTCGTTGGGAAAGAAAGGATAAGGGGAGAGGGGTTTAATAAGAGAAACTCGGTTTTCAAGATGGGGGGAGAAGTGTGATGGGGCTTCCCTGCGGCTGCGACTGGGAGAGAAAGATGTATCTCTCACGGCAAGGCAGGCACCCCACACACGTGCCAGTCACCAATCTCGCTCTACTTCTGCGAATCGAGCGAAATTTCTACGGATATCCAAGAAGTGTGGGTAGATAAAACGACCAAACAAGGCCGATTGAAGGATACCTTTGATAATCCGTCGCTGCACTGGACACACTGGAGAGGAGAGAATCTACGGAGTACGTACGCTGTTGACACATGTTTACGGTCACTCTCCCAAACTGGCAGTCTCCTCGACACCACCCACATCGACCAGAACACTGCCTTCAACGCCCGCAGGCTCGTGAGTATATTTTCCCTAGTAATGTTGTCCCTTTAGGCGACATCTGGTTCCATGAGATACATTGGTCCTGAGAATGCACGATAAAGGGTCTTAGGAGCCGATGGATGAGTGGATTTTTAGTGGATGACGCGGTTATCGCAACCTGGCGTCTCACAGGCACTGCATACTCATGGCAGGATTCAGATTCTTACGCACCTATCACACAGTCCACTATGGCCATCAAGACACCCATCGTCAAAAAACGCACCAAGCCATTCAAGTGCGCACTGAATGGATTCACAAGGAGGTTCAGAGTGGCTCACGCGTTACCTTCACAGGCGTCATCAGTCTGACCGCTACAAGAGCGTCAAGGAGGCATGGAGGAAACCCAAGGGTATCGATAACAGGGTGAGGCGTAGATTCAAGGGACAACTCCCTATGCCCAAGGTATTTCAGTCGGCCGCATCCGCAATCGCATACTCACGTACAGCGAAGATCGGCTATGGTAGTAATAAAAGGACGCGCCACCTACTTCCTAATGGCCTCAAGAAATTCGTGGTGAATAATGTTCGGGAGCTTGAGTTACTCCTTATGCACAACAAAAGCTACGCCGCGGAAATCGCACACAACGTCAGCAGTCGAAACCGTGTGGTCATTCTGGAAAGGTATGCTGCCTAGGCAGTGCTCTTCATATCGAGACTGACCCGAGAACTATCTTCAGGGCGAAGGCGTTGGGTCTTAAGGTGACTAACCCGGCCGCGCGCCTCCGTTCAGAAGAGTAGATGTCTGCCTATATTCGTTGTTACTCAACGACACCTCTGTATCATGACGTTCAATGGCATGCATGAATCAACCTTTGCCGCTGAGATAGCTTCACGGTATCTTTAGTTTCTGGCACTTGATCCGATGTTGCAACATAACAATGAGATCGTGGAAAGGAAGAGGGTTGCGCACTCAACACAAAAAGGGGCATATAGCATCATGACTGAAAAGAAATATGATATCTGGGAAGTAGAATGAATTGCATACGACAAGGATCAGGAGTAGAGCGGACAGTGCGACGACATCGCGGAGTTTGCCGGGAGGTCAAATGAACTTTGTTTCGGGAAACACGCATTATCAGCTGCCCACACAAAGGTTCCAGTCGTTGGGATTGTATTGTCAATAGGTGAGTTCAATCCTTTGGCCTACGATTGTTTTCGACAGACTTGCGAGCTGTTCTGGACAATATTATGGTGTTCTGCTGGTGCTGCATTGGAATCGACAGGATGGATGGTTTGGAGAAGGAGTGGATGTCACGGAACCAACACTGATCCAACTGCCTACAGGATGGGTGCGTACAAGTATATCGGGGAGTTGTACAAGAAAAAGCAGTCGGATGTCCTTCGTTTTCTGCTTCGCGTTCGGTATGTCGCCGTTCTAGCTGTTGCCATTGGACGTACCTCAATTGCGAATGTGGAATAGCTGCTGGGAATATCGCCAACTGAACGTCATCCATCGGGCTTCGCGCCCATCGCGCCCCGACAAGGCTCGCCGGCTTGGCTATAAAGCAAAACAAGGATACGTTATTTATCGCGTGCGCGTACGCCGCGGTAACCGTAAGAAGCATGTACCGAAGGGTGCGTACCTTTGACCTCGATACAAGGCTGGTCTGATTTTTTTTACTTGTTAAGGTGCTACATATGGCAAGCCTGTCCGCCAGGGTGTCAATCATCTCAAGTTCCAGCGTGGTCTACGGAGTGTTGCAGAAGAGCGCGTTGGCCGTCGCTGCGGCAACTTGCGTGTACTAAACTCGTACTGGATCAACCAGGATGGTGTTTACAAGTACTATGAAGTTATACTTGTCGATCCCAACCACAAGGCGGTAAGTATCGAGATTATCTCACATACCCCTTAGCTTATGCGTGATCAGGTTCGTCGAGACCCTCGAATCAACTGGATCGCCAAGCCTGTGCATAAGAGACGGGAAGCTCGTGGCCTCACGAGCGTTGGGAAACAGGTATGTTGCGCGACAGTTGATGTTTTCGAAACGCATTCCGACATTCGTGCGACTTTGCCAGAATCGTGGTATCGGAAAAGGTCACAGGTACAACAACACACCTCGTGTGGCCACGTGGAAGAGGCACAACACACTCAGCCTCCGCCGCTACCGATAATAGTAGACCGTATCCGCATAGTACATCACATGTTTGTCTGCACATGCCCCAAAATTTTCAGAGAGAGGGTTGGCCCGGAACCCTTGAGCTTGCTCCGCAGCAGCATGTGAACAACGTGGATCAACACGCGCAACATGCGAGTATCCTCGTGTATCGCCGTGGGCGGAGCCATTGAGTATTACGGAGGTCCGAGTGACGGAAGTACGGTTCTCTTCAGCGGCGCGGAGCTTCGGAGCGCGCCATACTGCAAAGTGAACATGTGTTGTGGATCATATTCACACACACATTCCCTGCCTTGCTCTTTCCTTGCATCTCTGACGACGACATGTTCTACGATTCCCATCTGATGATATCAATGCTAACCATTCTACTCTTTCCCCTAACTGCGGCAGTCACTGTCGTCAACCCCACGAACAGCAGCGAGTCCAAGTCCAATGCGAGGCCCCGGATATTACTGCCGCCGCAAAACATCGCAGATCTGCGCAGGGATACAAATACTAACACTCAAAACAACGTTACCAGCAACACTACGTCGGGTGCTCAGAAGAATATATACATCATCGAAGACATATACAACAGCACAAACTTTTTTGAGTGAGTCTGGCGTTATTCGAAACTAAACTAGAGTCGACGGTATCGTCCCAATCAGCGGCTTTAATTTTTTCACAGGAGACGACCCAACACAGTATGTGCCTTCCTCAACTGGCGTGTACGAGCTGACCCCCTTCCCAGTGGAACCGTAACGTATGCGACAGTTCATCTTTACCATCAGTGGCTCCTGGTGACCCAAGTTGTCCTTCAGTTACGTTAATCAAACAACAGCATTTCAGAACAATCTCGCTTACGTCGCGTCGAATGGAACAATCATAATGAAAGGAGACGACACGAGCACGCTGCAGGTTGGCCAGTACCGGGAAAGGTGTGGTCCCACGCCGATGTCGTAACCTCGTTCCCTGCTGACCTTCCTTCTATCAGTGTCCGGGTCTCAAGCAAGGCAGTGTATAACACTGGCCTTTTCATTCTGGACCTAAACCGTGCGCCTTGGGGCTGTGGTATGTTCATTTTGTAACTCATGTTCGTTTGTATAATCAGCTAAGCTATGCCCACAACCGTAAGGCGTGTGGCCAGCATTTTGGACTCTCGGAAATGGGGTTTGGCCGGCTGTGAGCTGCTTTCTCTCCATGTCCGACATCGACCCTTACCTCTTCTTACAGACAGGGGAAATCGACGTTCTCGAAGGAGTACACGATAACCAACACAATCAGGTGACATGGCACACCAGCGCAGGTGAGTTTCTGCACTTGTAGCTATTCTCGCACGGATGTTAATGGGATGTTAGGGTGCGAACTGACACCCCCTGTAAATGGTAGCTACACAGGAACAGTTGTGGTGAGTACTGCCTTCGTCCCGTTGGGCCACCGTTTCAACTAGTATCAGCAATCAAACGGCCAGCCCTACCTCGATTGCGAGGGCAGCGGTACCTTGCCTGGATGTGGTGTCATTGAATGGAGTCGCGCATCATACGGGCCCTATTTTGATTCCCAAGGCGGAGGTGTTTTCGCGATGATGTGGGCTGAGGATGCAATATCAGTTTGTGAGTCACTATCAAGGATGCGGTGCTATACCTGCTGCTGATCTGTTTGCCCAAGGGAGTTTCTATCGCGTCGCTATACCCCCGGATATCACAGAAGGAATCCCGCAACCTGACACCTGGCCAGCTCCCACTGCCACCCTGGAAGCTGCAGGTTGCGATATTCCGAATTACTTCCAGAACCACTCCATCATATTCGGTACGTCTTGTTTAACTCTCGCTGGTGGGTGAAGCGCTGACGTCGAACAAGACATCACGTTCTGCGGTGCGTACATGTCAGTGAATATACAACTCGGCGTCTCATTGTAGTGTCATATTGCAGGTGACTGGGCTGGTAACTCGTATGCGACATCGGGTTGCCCTGGAACATGTTCGGATCGTCTTACGGACCCATCTAATTTTGTGGTATGACACTTGTTGCTGCCTCGCTGTCGTGCTCAATTGTTCCGCTTAGAATGCGTCTTGGAGTATCAATTCGCTCAAGGTATACCGTCTTCAAGGTGTCATTGGCGCTGTAAATGCGGGAGTCGTCCCTCCCGTCAAGCGGCTACACCTGCCCGCGTTGTTGGGCCTGGCTGCGGTGATTGCTGTCTTCCTTGCTGTACAATGACGTGCGCTGGATTCATGCTGTCGTATGTAAAATGCGTTTGTAGGCAATATACATGAACTCTAGAGCCTGCATTATATTTCCTCACAGTTTCATCTTCCATATTCTATCCTGTACCGTCCCATTAGGCACAAATACACTCTCTGCTCGCGGTTCTCCAAAGCTGGGTCTCAGTGGAGTGACGCTGATCCATCCCTTCTCAATGGCCCAACTATCAGAACCCTCAGGCAAGGAGGATGGTGGAAGGTCGATAAGGCTCGTCATGTCTGGGGAGAACTCGAATACGAGGTCTCCGAACCGCTTTGGGAAGACGTCCTGAGCTGCTTGCGGAGTTGTCTCTGCAACTGTCGTTCTGGTGGAGTCCGGTCCTGCTTGTGGACTGGTGTGCTCCAGCTCCTGTGCGCGCTCCGGGGCGTAGGGTTTGAACAGGTGGTGATAGCTGTTCCGCCAGACGCGGGTCCAAATGATGGGAAGGCCGTCCTCGTTCAGCAATGCTGGGATCATGGGAACATTTATGCTGTAGAGGTCGATCTCCCCGTTCCGCAAGCCAGCTTCGTCTTTGCCCCAGTTTTCCCAAAGATAGCGAATGATCTTTATGGAAACGGCGTGTGCGGGCTCGAAGAGGATCGGTGGCGTCGGGTAGTCGATCGTTCCGTAGGACAGGGCGATGCTGCGTGCTTGGGAGAGAGCGGACGACATGGCTGCGCCGAGGGTGCCCGACGACAAGTTGAATGCGGCTGAAAAGAAGAAGGGGGAAAAAGGGTTTGTTTGAGAGAGACGGTCACTGTGATTCATTATATGCGACGGGCTGACATGATGTGTTCCTCCCGAAATTAGGCCCGGAAATCTGATCGCGTCAGTGCAAGCTAATCCTCAAGGCGCGGGGATCGCAGCAGAAAGCAAGCACAACGTACCACAAGGTCGATCTCGCCAGGATATAGATTGTGCAGTCCGATATTAGAACACGACGCTGGCGTCTATCCGTTGTCGTTTGACTATGCACGCAGATCATACTCGAGAGGCCAGGACTCACGCCATTGAGAAGGATCCATTCACCAATCTCGCCTTCTCTAAGAGCGCGCGGAGTGTCCGAGATCTCGCCCGTTCCGTCTTTTGGTTTTACTACATTGATATTTATCTCCCATTCGCAGTGCGGTAAAAGCCTACCAGGTTCCCGTGGATAGTAGAACCGTCCGCGGATGATATCCTTGATCAGGTAGGCCTTTCCTGTCCGAGTCCCGGCGGTGAGGTTTGCAACTTGAATGTAAGCACCACCTGGGAGAGCCACGAACCAATCCATGACTTTTGAGAGTCAGGAATCACGACTCTAACTTCCCAGCCTAATAGTGCATGATGGGTGTACCGTGACGCCGGATGGTTGTTGAGTTAATAATACCTGTGGGATATGCGAAGAGAGGACGAACCGAGGGTCCTGGTGAGGTGTTTATACAACCCGAAAATGTAGGGAGATTCTGGACACGGAGGGCCGTCATCATTCTGGATGTTCGTCAGCTCACTGGGGAATCGTTTTGGAGAGAAACCGGTTCACAGTTAGCAGGACTGTCGGTGGTTTCGGGGCCATACCGGTGGTGGGAATCGATTGAGTGTATTCCCTCACTATCTGAAGTGAAGATGTTATCTAAGTCATCAACGTGTCTACCCTCAGCTGGCACTATTGCTACAGAAACCAAAAATAAGAGTGACAACGACTAGCGAGACTCGGACATGACAGGCCGTGGAAACTAACCTGTCAGTCGAGGATCACACGGGACCAGTCGATTGCTTTCGATCTGCCTTGCCATCGATCTTGATTATGAACATTACATGTCAGGCTATGCAGGCACCAGGACTTGTCCTGAGGTTCGGTGACTATCTCAATCTATCTGTCAGTAACAGGGCATGCTTTCCGAGATATGCGATCCAAAACCGAATTTTCAGCGTAACGTAACATTCACAGAACCCTCACAAAGGGGAACGACACCAGTTCTCTACATCTACACACGTTACCGGTGAAGCCGGTGAGGGACGTCCTAAATGGATCAATGGCGATCATCATGGTCAAAGTTTCACATCGTCAGTGCCCTTTTCGCCATCTCCAAGGCGCCATCCTTGGTTTTGTTTCCTCCAATAAAGCCCGACGCGTGGACGAAGATACAGCCCTCAATGCCCGTAACGCGAGAGAGGTCCTCGTCTCTCACTCCGCGCCAAGACTCTGGCAGCGCCTTGCGACTCACAAAGCTTTCCGGGGAGACGGAGACTGCTTGTATGCGCCAGTTACCACCAGTCTCGTCCGGATAGACGACGTAGAAGGGTTGCGCATCCGGCGGTACCTCCAGCTCCTGCTCGAGCTCAAACAAATGCTCCTATTTCACGGTAAGTCTTCCGCCAAGTGGAGACGAAAAAGATTGGACGCGCCTTCCACGGAGCATACAAATTGAAAAGGATGATGCGGCCATTGGGGTCTACGTTGGTGCGCTGAGACAGCGCTTCAAGGACAAGATCACGGGCTGGGAGCCACGACCGGCCGTAGTAATTTAGCCGACCAAGAAATTCCTCCCCGGCTAGTTGTGAGGCCTTCAGGAATTGAGCCTAGGAACAAAAATGAGTCGGACATCAACGAACGTAGAGAAACAAGTGAGCGTACGTCTACCACATGCGAATCAAAAGGCTCGTTCCACGCCGGATTGAGCCAGCCCACGCGGCTGGAAAGGTCGGTGCGATTCCGGTACTTGGGCTGAATGTCGTTGGGATATTGCGAAATACCATTGTCGATCCCATCGAGTCCTTCGATAAATTCCTAAAATCCGGTGAACACGATGCTTTTGCAATGCAAGGGGCGCAGGAAAGGTACTCTGTACAGTTTCAGCCAGAGTTTTTCAACTTTTGTATCGTCCGGGGTGAGCTGCAACTGGTTGGAAATGATCTCCCGACCGAAATGTCTGAAGAATCATGAGCGGGGGGGGGAGAGCGACGAAAGGGAATGGCTTAACTTGTAGATGAGGCCCGCCGAGGATAACTTTGTCGTGAATCCATGGCCAAGCACCTCTTCGAAGCCTCGCTGGTGATGGTCGAACCGCTGCCTGCTCTCATCGTAGACAGCGCCGACGTCGACGACTATATCGCAAGTGTCGAGGGTGTTAGGGTCCCGAGTGCGTTTGACGTCTATTCCACAGTTCTATCAGGACACCGCGCGACGTTCATAGCGTGGAAAGAGTGACCCGCATCACGGTAGGCCTCCGTGAGCCGCAGCATGTACACTGCGAGAGCCTCGTCGCAGTGAAAGGTGCCATTGTGAGTCCCAATGACCTCGAGAGCGAATCCAAATTAATCCCGGCAAAGGACAAAGACTTGACGATACACACTTTGGATCCTCCAATTCTCTGTTTTTTTGAGGGACGTAGAATGTCAGTTGTTGCCATCCGAATCGATCTCGACGCAAGTCTCAGCGCTGACGATGTTTGTCGCATAAACATCGTATCGTGTGTTTATTTGCCTGCCAGCGCCTCCGTGTTCTATTAATTAATCACGCCAACTGATGTAGCGTAGGGAAGGGAATGTAGTCGTCAATGGTACATGCGAGAAACATCATAGCAAAGGCAGTGTCTGTCCATACATTCAAGATGCCAGTGAACCAGGTCCAGTGTCCTATCGAAAATCAAAGGTATTAAACTAAGGGGGGGCTACTGTTGTCCGTACACTGGCAACATGTACAGACTACAGCAAGGGAAGGAGAGCGCCAACAATGACCCCTGCAACGCTGACAACCAAGGCATTCCATTGCAACGAAGACACTCCAGAGACATAACCGTCTGGTGGCCCATATACACCACCCTGTCCTGATTGACCTGGACTTGGTGCGCCGCCTTGTTCGTTTCCTCCACCGTCTACATTTGTGGGAGCGGTTGGTAGAGGTCCTGTAGAAGTGGTGTTCGTGGAGGTCGAGTTTGATGAGTTTGTCGAATTGCTCGTGCCATTACCGCTCGCGGCAGGGGAATTTGAGGTCGCTGTCAGAGTGATGGGGACGGCGACAGTAAAGGGGACAGTTTGACGCTCTGAGAGGGATACCCCAGTAGAAAATGACGTGGAGACACCCCCTCCTGCAGGGGATGTAGAAGTTGATGGTGCATTGCTTTGCTATGGTTGGAGGGGAGTACGTTGGTACGGTTGAGTAAGAAAAAATACGTCTGGGTGTGCTCACCTGGGCGAAAACGCTCGTGAAAGTGAATCGGACCAGAAGGAGAGAATAAATAAGAGATGGGCGCATGTTAGAATGAACCTGGTCGTTGGTGGCGTTAGACGTGCCAAGCGAAGGGGGAAGAAAGGAGATGAGAGCGCGTACCGCCGCAGCGACTCGACTCGACTCGGACTCGGACTAGAAACCCACCGTGATGCCCGCGAGCCCTCAGCTGCTTTATAAAGCGTCCTCTCTTTAAAGCCCCATGGATCCTGTCCCAATATCGCCCTACACCATCAATCTAATCCTTCAGTACATTTCTCCCCCTTCACAACTATCCGCCCCACTCCCTTCACATCTACTGTCTCGCTCTCTCTTGCAAAGACACGCCCTTCTCGAGATCTCCCCAGAGGACTCCTCTTCTTATCTTTGCTGGCCCTCTTCAGCTCGTGACCGCGCAGTTCAGTACCTGGAATCGCTCCGCATGCCTCTCGACGAATTGGCTCCTGATTTTCTCGTCGGATACGCACTTGACCCAGAACATGCCTACGCACACGTCCATGTAAAGCCCACCGGGGACGACGGACTACGTCTCGTGTTCGAGTGGGATGGCGAGGCCGGTTGGAAATATCATGACTCGAACGTGATGCCCTTCCCTCCCGCGGCGTGTCCAACCCTGGACGAAGCCGTCGTCGGTACTGCCTCAGTTTCTGTCCCCGTCCTTGAATCTGACGGGGATAAGCAAGACAAGGGCGGAAATGTCGAGGGCGATAGTAACGATGGCGACGACGACTACTGGAATTCATATGGCGCTGCGGACGAAAGTGGCACGCAGCCCTTACAATCCTCAACCAAGGACGAGACGGATGCGAGCGAGGACGCGTATTGGGCTCAGTACGCTTCGGTGCAAGGTACGGCTATCTGTGCTGTACCCTTTTCAGAGCCAAGCTACGTCCTCTGAATAACTCGACTACAGGTACAGCCGACTCCACCGTCCCGTCCCCCATACACAAAAGAACACGTAGGCTTGAGGCTGCGCCTGTCGTGCACTATATTCCACATGAAGAGATCATCCCCATCCGTAATGCGGATACCCGGTCCCGCCATTATGACCCCAAGGCTCCTCCATCACCGACCACCCTAACACATCGCTTAACCGTACTATCCCTACGGCATTCGAACACTAGCCCCCTCGTCTCAGACGGCCTTCCTGAACCAGATCACGAAGATATACTAGGAGCGACGGATGACGACACTGAATCTCCGTCGTCATTGCCTGACGACGAAAGCCCTTTAGAATGGGGGACTCTTCAAAGGAATGGGAAGGACCGCGCCGCATCCTCTACGATGACCACCGACTCAGTAAACTCATCATCGTCACGCCAAGGAATCAACGAGGATCATGATACCCGCGCCCTCCAGGACGCCGTGCGGGGCTTGTACTTTTTATGGAAGACGACGAGGCAGGGATCACGTTCTTCCCCAGGGGGAGAAGGACAAACAGCGACCCCAATCGAGGAGCTCGACCGAGCGGATTTTCTTCAGTTAGTGGGTGGGGCCATTGCAGCCCCAAAATAGTACGTCGACGTAATGCAATACCCTCAACGGTACCCGAGAACGGGGTAGGTGTTTGGTGTCAACGTATAGATACGTAACACTACTACTGTAGTATGTATTGTACCTCTGGTTAGGGCTTTAGGAAGGTGCGATGCAGTGCAGACTGCCTTACAATGTCAAAAGTAGCAGCCCTAGACTTTGTACTGGGGGAAGGTCACGTGCAAGACTTCCTGGTGCAAAGTCTGTTCGCAGGGTCGATAAAATGCCGTGCGGAGTTCAGGAAGGTGTCGCAGTATATGATAAACTCCTTGGAGTAACAGCTGCGAAAATTTTGACCCGATAACCGAATGACAACCACCTGCAGGTTGGGGATAGCAGAGTGTGGGGGCCGGAGATGATGGCACACATCAGGTGGACCACGGTTCCGTGGGGGGCCGTTCGACTATCCATGCGATTCAAGGGAGGTGATACGAAACAATCAAGACATCATGCTCGAGGTCGATTGCGCCTCGTATGGGGGACGCAGCCGAGGGCACGTAAACGAGCAGCCACACAGAGCTGGATTGTGGATCACATCGATCTGATCACACTTGGCGGCCAGGTCATCAAAACCACCCGGCATGCACAAGTCAGGGACGTCTATAAACAAACTTCAACTGAACAGATAGTGATCCCCGGGCGAGTTACCAGGACAACACGAGCCTCCTGAGATTTAGGGCACCAGCATTGATTCACGATCAATTGCAAGCCTGAGCATACATACGTGTCAAAGAAGGTTCACAGTGATGAAGACAGTCATAAACAGCTGGCCATTCTTATTGATGCAGATGGCATCCCCGGAAAAAGAAAAACGAACCTTAGATATGTAATGTCGTGTTCTGAGAACATTTAACAGCCTGGCCACAGCCGTCGATCACTGTGAGTGCCGTGATTGCACCCTCCAACAGTTCTAAAGTACCCGCTCCCGGGCCAGTCCCCACGAAACTGACTGATAACACGAGTCTGAACACGGATCGCAGATGTGCTCTGCGATTCGGTTATCTGGTGCTTGTAATTCTCTGGCAAATCAACAACCTCTTCCACATATTTTTCATTGAGGATGACATCGCAGAACGAGTACAGCGACCGAGTTAAAATGACCAATGTAGTCCAAAACCATCCAGATTGCAAAAAACTACTCGAGGCAGGGAATTGAAAGAGAGGCTGAAGCTGAAGGGTATATCTACTTGATCCGTTTGAGCTGTAAACAGCTGTAATGAGAACCAGAGCAAAGTGTCAGCACATGGGGTGACGCACCCTCTCCGTGTTCCTGAAGACTCTATTATCAAGACTGACAGTCTTCTCTTCGATGTGTTCAATGCGATTATTCTGGTTGTCGAGTTCTTGGCCCATGGCCGTTCCAAGTGCCTTGAGCCTCTTCGTAACATCAGAAATTTGGTCCAGATTGTCGTCAAGTTCGTCTTCTAGCTCATCGTCGGACGCGGTGGCCTCAAACTGGTAGCGCTTCCTCTGCTCTTTCTGTCGTGCCTGTTGGACAGCTGACTTCATACGCTTTCCATCTGCACCTATCCCCGCTTCCTCCTCTCGCTGACCGTAGGCCGAAGCTTGGCCCAAGCGGTTCTGAGACTCGCGTATGTCGCCCATGGCCTTCTCGCGTTCGGCCCGGTCTTCCTCGTAACGCTGCTGTATCTTTGCCTCCTGTGCGGCACGTTTTGCGTCTTTATTGAAAGTGATGGCGGGGCGGAATATCGAGCGGTTCAGTTTCTTGAGTTCATCGGTCTTGTCCTCCGCACGCAGGGAGTGCGTTTTGGATACGTCGAGGTGACGCTCAGTGTTGGCGAGTTTCTCTGCGATCAAAATGGCGCGATAAATTCAGGTCAAAACAATCTCGGCTATCATCCGGACGCACCAGATTGAGACCCAAGTTTGGTGACGGTGTTTCGCGCAGTCTCTTCTGCCTCGCGTGCCATGCGGAGGGCATTGCGCGTAGAGTTTACGCTCTCTTGCTTGACCCATCTCGTCTGCTGCTTGATACCTTCTACATCCTCTTCATTTTCCTCCCCTGGCTCAGGTTCCCGCAGCGTCGGTCCATCGTAGGTAAAACGCCCAGTTGATGCCTTTTCAGGATTGTGGCCGGAGAACAACTCTCTCCTATCACCGTCGATATCGCCCTGACCACGTGAGTAGACATCAACGGGCTTGTTTCGCTGATAGCGATCGCGGATGTCCGCATAAGAATTGGTCGAGCTGTTGACAGCAGTCCTGCTGCCGTATGAATCATTGGTCGAGCGAGAATCTAGACCTGGTCTTCCAGTCTCTGAATACTCGTCCTTGACGGGTGGTATAACGTTTCTATCCTTGCGCTGTTGGAACCAAGACATGGATGTGTCCGAGAGAAAAGTGAATGACAACCACTGATTGTGGCTCAGAGCGTTTTGTTCCGCCTGGCGGTGCTCTGCACAGCGTACAAAAAAGGAAGTTAATTCCCATCTCTAGATGTCCGTTTACTGCTCCCCTTCTTCGGTTTACCGACCATCGTCACACCCTTTCCACTCTTTACTATACTCCGAAGCGCCGCTGATTTTTGTGCCTTCACACTGGATCCTTTCGCTTTCGCGAACTGTTCAACGCTATTGTCCAGTGCATCCCTCGCTTTCTTTTTTGCCTTCTTCATTTTGTTCCGTGCGGCCCGTTTTTCTTTGGGAGAAAGCTCTCCCCGAGAGCGAGGATCGGTTGAGGAGCGTTCGTAAATCTCCTCTGGTGCCATCATGCTAGCCACTGTATTGCTAGTGGGCAAAGCAGATTCTAAGCTGGTCGATGCGACATTCGTGACAGTTGAAATCGTTCCAGTGGGCTAAATGGCGAGTTAATCTTTACTGCATTGATATATCCCGAACACACTTACAGCTTTTGGAGTAAAATGAACATTGGATAGTGCATCCAGCTTCGAGGTGATCGTCTCCCATATCCTTGTGATCTCTTCATGTTCAGCCTTGAGTTTCCCATCACGGTCCTCCCCTGCGATGCCGCCTGTCTGGGCAGCCGTGTACTCGTCTTCATAAATCTGGGCCAAAGATTCTTTTGACTTGGTATCTTGAAGCTCGAAAAAGCGGGACTGCAGGAAGGGCTTATCATCCACGGGTCGCTTCCGCACAACGTCGTCGAAACGGCCTTCAAGAATCCTTGCCTTGATTCTGTCTTCCAGACCTGACACGATCTCTTCCGTGATAACAGGCACCGCCTTCATGATACGTTCGAATTCGAGATCTTCTTCCAAAAGAGAATCACGAGGACGAATTCGAGATGCCGCCTCTCCCATTAGGGTCCAGTCTTTCTTGGCAACATTTTCGGCCTCGAGGGCTGCGATTTGTTGTTGGAGAGCAGAAAGGCGCTTCTCATGAGTAGACAAGCCTGGTAGCTATGCATAAACATGACGAGTAAATGACATTGTAAATAGAACATACCGTTGTCAGATTTATCGTCGTCAGCGAACAGGTCGTCTTGTAAACGCGTAATGGTGTCATGACCATCGTTGAAAGTGACTTTGTCCTCTGGACTCTCGTCGCCGCCCGATTGGCTCCCCTCGTCATCATTACTGAATATTGCATCAGAGTTGTTGTTGATCGGATAACCTCGGGTGCCATCCTGCTGGCCATCGTCATACTCGTCCTCGCTTTCGACTTCGGAGCTATCGTCATCGTCTTCAAAGCTATCTTCATCGTCATCGTCGGGCGCATTGTCCAGAAGTTGCATGATCGAGAGTGGAAGCCCCTTTCCTCTAGCCTTTATAGTCTTAAACTTCACTTCGTCATGAAAATGAACCTTCGAGGCTCCAGGACGACGTGCGCTCTTCTTCACTTTCCCACCTCCAGACGGGGCCATGTCAAAAAAGTCGGAATAGCGTGGTTCTAATACTGGATGAGAACGTGGCACTATGATAGAAAGGGCGATCGACTTACCATGGTCGTCGTCAGCCTGAAACTGTGCACCAACGGATGCAAAGTAGTCAACGCCGTCATCTGAGGCGATGTCCTCCGAGTCAGCGTCTAGTGCTCCATTTGAAACGAAGCCAGCTTCTGCTTCCTCTGTTTCTGCATTGAACTCTTCCAAGTTGAAGAAGCCGTCATTCAATGCAGAGCAACCGCCTTTTTCCCCTGGAGAAGAGGCAGAGGACGAAGAGTGAGATCCTCTATCCAGCTGCTCCTCTTCCTCCTCACTTGACCGATCACGTAGTTCTGTGACTCCCTCCTCTGACAGTGCCTCGTCGCTGGATCCGCCTGCTTCTTCGTCATTTTCTGAGTCGCCGTCGCTCTCCCTATAGGACGAATCATCAGAATCTTCTTCTTCTTCTGGGGGAGATTGTTCCAAACTGTCAGAGGAGGAAGCGATGCCATATTCCGTAGGGTGTCCAGTGCCATCGAGAGCGTATTCGAGCATTTTGCAAACGTTCTGAGCCCTGAGCTCTAGTTGTGCCCAAATTTGGTCTTTGTCCAGACCTTGAACGTATAGACACGTCAAAGGTGTGCGCTCAAATGCGTCCTTGGGGACAGGGAGCGGGGATGGGCTGCGCTTCCGTTTCCCATTTGCATTCGCGGATGATTGTGAACGCGTCACAGGCGCCTGCCTAGGACTGAACGATGCCAACAACGCTGATATGTAAGGTTGTGCCTGTTCTTCAGAGTTCAGAGCTGTACGAGGTAGTCAGAGTTTTAATCCCGCCATGAAGGAAGGAGCCTGCGCACCAAGATTGAAGACATGTTCCACGGATCGAAGAGCAGCGTCCTGTATCTCCTTGTTTCCAGAAATGAAAGTCTCGGGCTGTGTTTCCAAGAGCAGGGATAATTGGTGAAATGGAGCCGGGGTCATGTTGTGTTGTGCAAAGTTCGCGGTCACGCGGCTTTCTCTAGTCTCCACCCCCGTCTCTACGCAAGAATAATACCACTCCTTGTTCTGACTCGTCTTCACTACCCATAATGGCAGGGCCTGGAACGCGCTCTCTAGGCGAAGGACAATTGCCGACCGAGACCTTTGAGTCTATTGTATCCCCTTTCCTGCATCGCATCTGGTGTAACCTCCCTTGTTAACCCTTGGGTGGTTTGTTCTCTCCTGATACTTAAATACACCGGTGGGCCCATCTCCCCCTTCATTCTCGTCATCTCGTCTCCGATATCCCAACTGCTGGCAGCACATAATTTTTGAGACCGAGCTATTAACCCCACCATGATCTCTTTCGTTTCTAAAGGCGCCACTCTTTATCTCGCACCTGTCCTTGCCTTGACTTCCCTGATTCTTATCCTTTTCGCGTACGCCGCACCAACAATAATCCTTCACAGCAGAGTTGCTCTCTTGGTGGTATCACCATCGCTGCAATTAACAAATTCTTCAACGTCCCAAGCAGTCGATGGGCCTACTGTCTTCTTGGGCGCCCTTGGTAACTCGCGCTCTCTTACGATCTGTATCGACCGAGTCCTGATTGTCGTGCCACAGGGTCTTGTTCCCGCCCGAACAACAAGGGACCAGTAACATGTACCCCGTCCACAGTGTCCCCGCACTATAGTACGTTGAAATGAACTAATTCTATGAGAGAAATTCATTTTAGTATAGACTTGTCTTCGCTGCCTACAAACTCCCCAGACCTGCTCACTGCACCAACGGCCACCACACCTGTCTTTATAGCAATCTCGCTCGTCCTTTCTACTATATTTTTCATAATTTTCACTATGATTTCCCTTCGAGCCAACCTTCCAGCGAAGCTCTCTGCCATGTTGGACCGCCCTATGCTTCACCAGGCATCCGCCTGGCTTGGGTTGCTCGGCTTTATGATAGGCAAGTCTCTCTCCCCCTGTCTGCGGATTTAACTTAACGGTCCAACTGCGCATCAGGCTTGACGTCGTTCTTGGTCATTCGCATGTGGTTCGGAAAGGCCGTCGAGGACTTCAACACGACTATTCAAGAGGGTGGGAACAACGCGCCTCACCTCATCGCCCAGCTGAGCAACGGTTTCACGAGTACGTCCTTCTGTGCTCCCCAGCTCATTATTCTGTTCACCTCACATTTCTGTAGTGGTCTGGGTAGCTTATGCATTTTACGCTGTCCCTGTCGTCTGTGCCTTGGCCCGATTACACGTTACAGCAGGCGGCAAGTGATTGGATAATGGTTTGTTTCGATTTTCGGCCCAAGCCTGCAGACTCAAGTGCTGAGCGGACAGTTTCTATATCCCGTACACATGTAACATATAATGTCCAATATTATAATGAGTCATGAAGTGACAGATGACACTCATACCCATACTACCCTCAGTGCAGTCACGCTGAACATTTCAAACCTCCCTCGCTAGGTTTGCACTCGGCCTTAACCGAGAGCTTCACAGAAAAAGATCTTTGGACGCTCCTAAGAACTCCGCCACAGCATCAGTCGGCAAGCTCGTGTTTTTTTTAATTTCATGTATTTTTCATCAAAAAAAAATTTATGGACATGTAGATAGAGGGTGCTATTGTACGAAGTTTGATAGCCGTTGAATAAAAATTGAGCGAGTAATTTATGGTGTCCGAGTGAGAAGGGCACGGGCACATAGTACCTACTAGGGCTTAGTCCGCTCGCGGTGGCGTAGCTGCAGCCAAAACCACTTGCTTTGGAAGCTCAAAAACAAAATGACATCGCAAGAACCTCCAACAACAACATCGATCAGCACAAAAAATGCTGAATCCAGTCCAACGTCGTCAGGGCAGGAAACCGTAACTATGGATGGGGATGATAGCAACTACTTTGGTTCCGGTGAGGACTTGCAGGTGCATCCATGATAGGCACTACTGGGGGGGAAAAAATAATGCATCTCCATTGCTAATTCTACATTATAGACACAACTTGGGGAGGCCGATGAGCTCAAGCAAGAGGGAAATGACCTGTTTCGTCGCAGCAAGTGGAATGAGGCGTTGCAGAGCTATCGGAATGGCCTGGCTCGACTTCCGAAGAGGAGAATCCCACCGCCAGCCCCGGAGGAGCAAGGCGACCCTCTCCCCACTGGAGAGGAGGCCGCCGCTGCGTCCACAGAGACCACTAGTCAAAATGAACCCGCCATCGATCCCTCGCTGGAGCACGAATGTGCGAAAGCACGGAGTGTCCTCTATGCGAACATTGCAGCGTGCCATGTAAAGCTGGCAAGTGCTCACACGCCCGTAATTCAAGACCAAGTTGACGCTCTCTATTACAGGGTGATAACGAGGACGCTGTTAAAGCGTGTACTGAAGGTTCGCCATGCAGCACTGTGACATAAACACACCGGCCAAGCACACACTCAGCATTGCAGGATGATCCCTCTTATATCAGAGCGCTGCAACGACGAGCACAGTGCAACGAGAAGATCGGCTCGTGGTCTGCGCTCTCTAGTGCAAAGGAAGGTGCGCAAACGGCCGGGTCTCTGATCCCTCTTCCTGACCCGTGTAGACTACAATACACTCATTGCCCTACTGCCTCCTTCGTCGGATCAAGTAGCTGAGGTGAAGCGATCGTTACGTGTGCTTGATCCTCGTATAGAAGAGGCCCAGAAGCGAGAAGTAGGCGAAATGGTGGACAAGCTGAAGGGCCTTGGCAACAACATTCTTGGTAAGCAAAAGACTTCCGCCCGAAGGACGACTCGTTTAACTCACCGACTAGGACGCTTTGGCTTATCGACTGATAACTTCAAGTTTGAGCCGAACGGTCAGGGAGGTTACTCAATGAACTTTTCGCGATAGGAGGGTTGTGAAATGGACTTGCCTAGTCGAGGATGAAGGATGTGGGGTTTCGGAAGATGGTCACGCGGTTGAAGGGATATACCTATTCGGATTGTGAGTAATGATGTATAGTAACTACGCCAATCTTACCCTCGCCCAGAGTGTGCCGCGGACCAAAGACAATGGCACTGGTCCGTAGTCTCGTGAGTCTCGAGAGAGGTCCGTGTTATCTCCAATGAGCCATATGTGCCCCCTCGGGACGACCACATGCTCCGAAGAAGGAGCCTTTAACCCAGTTGGATCTACACATACGATATCCCCGGGTAATCCGAGCAGTCGCTTGCATACCAAGCGACCAGGTGTCAGGGGCGATTCGAACGTTACGAGGTCGCCACGTTTCAGACCGCTAGGATTCAGCCGGAAGGAGAGCCTGTTCTCGACAACGGCCTCACCGGCCTCTGCCATAGTAGGAAGCATAGAAGGCCCACTGACCTGGTCGGGGTCGTATTTAGATCGCTAGGTCGATAAGGAGGAGAATGGCTCAGACCAGTTGAATCGAGCCGACGTAATTGAAGAAGAGATGGAAGGCGCAGAACGCGTTAAGAGTCTGAGGGAGGGGGAAACTTATCAGCCGGAATGCTGCGAGGCGGGCAGGAAATGGCAAAGGCGGACGTAGAGTGCCCCGACCATGGGTGGTTTGAGACGGCGAAGGAGATTTGGTGTCATATGGGTGGCAGTAACTGCCCAGTCGTGACGTTTTTTGGCTTCGGATCCAGCCGGGCCGTCCATATCATCTCCCATCAAGCTGGTGGCTCGGACATGTCGACTTTCAAAAGAAAGGCAAGCCCTAAAACGGTAGAACCCTTGGCCGGGACGCGCACCTCCCCGTTCTCACCTTCCACTGTCCTAACGTCGTCAGGGATAGCCTCATTGGATGACATCCTCGGCGGCGGTCTGCCCTTGTCTTGCTCTCTGCTCGTCGTTGCGCCCGACATACATTCGTCTTACGGGGAGCTGGTCCAAAAGTACTTTATCTCTCAAGGGCTTGCCTCGGGACAGAAAGTCTGTGTCATTGACGATGATCCTGGACGATTTGTCTCTGAATGCATGTGGCACACGAGCGGGACGTTATCTCCTTCCCTTACCGTTACTACAGGGGACGACGGTCACGAGACCGATCACGACACCGGGGTTGAAATTGCGTGGCGATACGAACACTTGAAGCAATTTCAGACAACGGTATCAGCATCAAGATTGTACGTGTACCAACTTAATCAAAGACCGTATACGAGTTTTCATTTTGCGGGTTTAGCTCCGCAGATGGTTTTTGCTGCGCCTTTGACTTGACATATCGAGTTGCCGGTGATTTCCTCGATCAGGCAATCAAATCCTCACAACTAGTGCTCTTGGACGCCTCACGCGACTGGACGAGGCTCATCGGTGTTATTGCTGAGAGCCTAGGCACTTCTCCTCAAAATGGGGTGCCTGTTCGAGTCTGTATTCCGCACCTTGGATCCCCAGGTTGGGGTGACCCACATCCCAAGGTATGGGTGTTGTTTCGCGCCGCCGTCTTTTCCAGCAATGTCACACCCTCCTCACAAAGGATGTTTTACAATTCGTATACTCGTTGTGTAACCTCCTGAGGCGGTGCCCCCACGCGTGCGCTTCGGTGGGCCTCCCTCCGTACATGTCGGTTGATGGCTGGGGTGGCCCTGGCTGGCTCAACAAGCTCAGCTGGCTGTTTGATGCTTCGGTGACCCTCGCCGGTTTCAGTGGTGAGTTGGGCTTTTTTGCGAGCTTAGAATTATTATCATTATTATTTTTTGATTCGACGAGCAGATCCGTCACTGTCGCTTAAGTTTCCGTCATATCACGGGTCGGTCCAGATTCATTCTTTACCAGCACCTCATGGACTGGTGCCTGCGAGCGACAGGTCATCTACTCTACGTGGAATGTCCTCGATGTCGGGATCGAGTGGTGGGAGGGAAAATAACATAGCGTTCAAGTGTACGAGAAAACGGCTTGTGTTCGAGACACATCACCTGGACGTGGAAGGCGGAGTAGGAGAGCGGCGGACTATTGCACCCGTGGGGAGGAAAGAGGAAGAGAAAGCCGCATCAACGTCGAGGGGAGGTGCCGCATTACAAGTGGAGTTAGAAGTCGAGCCGAACATCGAAGCCGCGGCCGCGGCCGAGAGAATTCGAACAGGGAATTTAACAAAAAAGAAGAGGGTCACGTTTCGGGGAGAGCAACGAGATTTGTACGACTTTTGATTGTTGCTTGACAGATTCGGAAGTCGTGAAGCTCAGTATGTGCATCCTCGGGCAGATCCGACGTTGTGCGAGCGTCGACTTGGCTCTGTCGTCATCGTGCGAGGGGGGTCCAATATAATGCGGTATTTGGTGATGGTATTGCTTGAGTGAACGAGCCATATTTTAAAATTCAAATATATGCGGACGCTAGCTCACGGTTGCGTCGGTTACGCCACGCCTTCTGTGGCACGGACTGTGTATTCTACTCTGCTCCCTCATCTCTCCGCTCCTTGCTTCATCGCATACACCTCCTTTATGTCCACCCCCTTCTTCCTCTGAGATGCACGCACCCTCCCGCTCTCGCCCACACACCCCAAATCAACTTTCTTCGTCGTCAACCTCAACACAAAACTTCACCCGTGATTCAGAAGACTCGGACTGGTCGCTCCCATACGCATCACGCTCTTTCTCGCACTCTCGTGAAACCTCGGCATCTCACTCAACAGACTCTCCCCTCACTGTCCCGCAAGACCCTGTCCCGCCTCTCCCTTCCTACGTGGCTCGCTCCTCGTCCGACTCCGATGAAATTGCCTATCCTGAATCCAGCCCTCCTCAACCTCCCTTCAGCCTCCCAAAAACTTCAACTCTTCCCGACCCTTCCCAGTTCCCAGATCCATACCCCTTCCGTTCCCACCAATATCTGAGTTCGGGTCCGCCTACGCTCTCCTCCGGCGGTTCTTCCATCGCTTCGACTCGTTCTTCTGCCGCCTACACCAGCTCCGGGAGCGCGCTCGCTTCCGGCGACTACGGAAATCATGTACAGATTGCTTCTAACGATGACGACCAAGCCATTGGTGTCGGCATCACTTCGGACGACGTAGTGCATCTCACAAGCCAGGACCCGTCCGTGTCGACTTCTGTGTCTCATTCCAGAGCACCCATAGATCAGTCTCGGTGGTCTCATTCCTATTCAGGTAGTATACGCTCTCGCTCGTCTCTCGTGCGCAGCAACAGTAGTAGCGGTCACGATAACAGCGCGTCGAGTGTCCAGCAAAAGCCTTATGACCTAAGCTGGCAATCGGTTGATGAGCGTGACGAGGTTGAACTCATTAGCGATGCCAGCACCGAGGATACCGATTTGGAAGTTGATGATGTGGCTGAGAGGGAGCAGGAAGAGGAGAGGACATCTGCCATTGTCATTGCCGAAGAGGGCCGCGGCCTCATAGTTCGGGGCGATAGCGTTGCCGTCCTTGACCTTGTCGTAAATCCTGGTGCGTCCCAAGAGCCTGTCGTTTTCTTCATTCATGTTGACACATTTCTGGTGTAGGGACCACTCATTTACTCATAGGATCTTCACCAACCGCCAGCGCATTGCCAGCATTTTTGACCTCAGTCTTGCCAACCATCAGCACCACATTGTTGGCCCTGGACATTTCTGCCAATTTCCTCGGCGCTCTTCCTCCTGCTCTGGACTCTTGCGTTTTCTTGGAAGAACTGAACGTGTCTTCCAATCCTCTTCGCGCCCTTCCTCTTTTCATTGCTCAGTTGAGATCCCTCCGCGTTCTCATAGCGGACTCGACCGGGCTCACCACCCTCCCCCCTCCATTGAGTGCGTTGGATAAGCTGCATACCCTGAGTATAAGGAGAAACAGGATGTATTCCCTACCCAGTTGGCTCTGTCTTTTGACGTCTCTCCAAACACTCCTTGTTGATGGTAATCCGTTTCATGGCCCGTGGAAAGCTTTAATGGAGCCGCTACTTGCCAAAAGCGTTCCCGCTTCGCCCTATCCCTCCTCGCCAATCGTCCCCCCTCCCCTTACTGCTGGCCAAGACACGGATTCGAACACAGACACAGACGTGGACGACGCTCAAGTCTTCAGATCCTCCCCGCGAGTCCAGGAAGACGAAGATACCATAACTCCTGTTCGCGCGCCAATATTGAGTCGTGCTGTGACTGCACCCGATCCAATAGGCAACGTTCCGATGTTGCGTAATCCTGGGGCTGGGGTAACTCGGACTCGGACAGCTCCCAACTCTTCATTCTTCGAAAAGAACGGAAGGAACTCAAATGCTCCTTTTGATACCTCACGCACCTCACGTGGCCCCTTGGACAATAGAAGGAATACACCTAATTCGGTCTATACCAATGAGAGGGAACTTCGCCGTATGAAGAGCGCAGGTGAATTGAGTCAGGCATCCGCTTCTGGTTTTTCTACCACTAGCCCTACTGCTCCCCCAGGTCGTGTCACGCGCTCTCAATACGTGTCATCTGCTTCTTCAACCAATCTACTGACAGACTCCGGACCGCACCCTCAACGTTTCGCTACCGTCGGCCCTCAATCTCCGTTTGGTGGTCAAAGGGGTCGATGGGACAAACGTTCTGAAGTCTCGCTTTCTGCAACATTACCGGCACATTCTCCAGATATTTCCGACTCTTCACAAGTCCATACACCTCTGAATGATTCTTTGAATATCACGGATATCTCTGCTATGCGCCAGCGGAGTGTGCTGCGCAGGAAAGACGAGAAATCTAAAGAACAACAAGGGAGATGGGGTTTCTTAAAGAAGATGTCAATGGGGAAGTTAAAACCCGATGCCCCACCTCCAAGACCATCCGCTGGTTATGTGAAGCCGGGTGCCATTCCCCTCGCAAATGTCGCAGAGTCGACATCCAGGCCCTCACCCCCTCCCTTAGCATTGAGTCCGAATCCCCTGATCGACGTGCGGCTGTCGTCCACAGGTTCCCTTGGCATGGAAATTCCGGGCGGGCCTCCTGAAATATCGGTTTCCCCATCTATATCTACCCCAAATGAAGAAAATGGGCAGAACGAGCTTGTACCTTCACCGAACCCTTCACTAGTGCCGTCACCTAGTTTACTTTCTGGCGCACCCTCGTCTCCCGGCCTTTCTCCTCACTCCCCTTCGACTCGTGTCGCAAAACGACGCAGCTTCCTTCCCATTGGAGAACTACCCACTCGCTTGCCCTCTCCTGGGCCATTGCCTTCTGCTACTAGCCTGGGTAATACTGAAGAAGGCGATGAGGAGCAGCTGTTGACCCCGAGTCCTATTCCTCCCCAAACGGCTGAATCGACACAGCGTCGAGAAGAGGAAAGAGCCCGTGAAGCGTACACCCGCTCCCTTCGATCTGTCATGGCCTACTTGAGGGATATGAATGACCTGTCTGTGACACAACTTTCCCTGATGAACATGCACATGCAGTCGACGCCCGATATCACAGGTAGCGGTCCTCGTCCCAGGCGGCCTACTACTGCTGATAGCAGTGCTGTAGCTTCGGATGGTGCTCTTAGCTCACCTAGTTCTGTTGCCGCTTCCCGCAGCGGCAGTTCAGATCAACTGCGATCGCCAGAGTCCATCGCGCAATTGCGTAGTCATAATGGGTCCCAGACGACTAGCATTGCGACATCAGACAGCGTCGGATCCGTCTACGGCGAAGAGCGCAAGTTCAAGGATGATAGCGGTAGGCGGATGCGAGTTGTCAAGGAGATTGTTGAGTATGTAAAATTACTGATGTGCGGTGATGTATCTAATTAGGTTCCCTCTAGCACTGAACGGACGTACGTCAAGGGCCTGCAAGAGCTCATCGACATCTACATCAAACCGGCAGCGGCAGCGGCCCCGGTGAATCTCCTCGGCGGCGTGAGCTCAACCAAGGAGACCGTGATTCCTGCTGCAGAGAGAAGGATTGTATTCAGTGGTGTTGATTCTCTTTTTTCATTCCACAAAGATATATTCCTTCCTGCTCTCGAACTCGCCGCAAACCCGGTACTCGTCCCACAAAACAAACAATCGGAACAAGAAATGGAGGGTGTACTATCAGCAAACGCTGCTAGGGGTATTTCCAGGACTTTCGTCTCGCATGCTGCGTTCATGCGGATGTATTCAACGTACATCAAGTGGGTAATCGTTTAATTTATGATTGTATTACTGCAACTTACGTGCTCCCAAGCAATTTTGATCACTCGGTGCAGCGCATCAAACAATGGGTGTCCGACCGTCCTACAGCGACTAGTCCATCACCTCATTCGCCTTCTCTCACAACTCAAGCGGCTGCTGGTGGTGGCGCTTCGAACGTTGCCTCAGATCCCTCAGGTGGACCACAGCTTACAGCGAGTCAAAAAAAGCGGATCAAAAGCTATCTCAAGCGCTGCCGGTTAAATCCTCGCCACTCACAACTGAACCTTGAAGGATACCTCCTACTACCAGTCCAAAGGATTCCACGCTACCGTCTTCTTGTTCGTTGTATCTACTCCTCTTGCGGACAATTCTCATTATTATTTTACAGTTGGAGGAGCTGGCGAGGAGCACGCCCCCCGCAGAAGGTTGTTTGGATCCACTTGACCAGGCCCTGGACGAAATCTCATCGTTAGCGACGAACATGAATGAGGGCAAGCGCGAGTCGGAATCACGGTCAAAGCTTGTTCAATGGCAATCAAGGATCAGAGGAAGGTTCCCGAGTCCTCTCGTGCAGCCACATCGGTGAGCTTGCCATACAATTTTACGCAACGCACGTGAAAGCTCATTCTACTTTCCAGCCGACTCATTATGGATGGCCCCCTTCTGCTGACAAGGGTTGTGCGGAAGGTTACAATCGCATTTGAAGTCATTGACGCGCAAGGCGATGCCGGCACGATTCAAGTAGAATGTCTTTCTCCGGAACAAACGCCGCGTTCCCTTCTTGGAATACTTTGCAACGACCTGCTGGTATTGTGTCGCGACCCATCGGATGGGAAAGACCTCCTTTCGCCAGTCGATCTTTGGGCGGTCCTTCGGATGCAAACTCTCCCGCAACCTGCGAGTATCGTACATGGCAACGGTACTACTTTCGTTTCATCGTCTCTGCGCTTTCTCAACGGCCATTCCTCCACAGTCCTCCGCATTGTTGATAACAAGGCCATTCTTTATTTCGAAGCTTCCTCGACATCTGTCGCGTTGAATTGGTTCCGAGGCATGTCTCCTTCAGTTTTGCTTGTTCAACGAGGTGATGACTTTTTCATAGCAATCAATCTTCACATCCCAACCTCGAAGGCATGAACGTTTCCATCACTTTTTTTGTTCATGTACAACCATGTTTTTGAGGAAGTCATTTCGATAGTCATCATACGTACATCCACACTTATTATGGTCTGTTCTATCATTATACGACATACATCTTGCGCTCGCATAGTTTCCGTTAGCCAGCTCCTTACAGTAACATAGCAGTTTTTCGATAAGAGATTGATCCCACGATACATTTGCATGCCCCTTGCTCATAGAGTGTTCTTCAACACCGTTCACTCACATGGACCATACACCTACGATAAGGCAGAAGCCGCAATGGCCATGGTATACACATATGCTAACGGGAGACAGCCATACACAACATATTATTACTGGTATGAGACGAGTGCAGATATCGAGGGTCACTGGACCGATACCCACTATTCACATCTATTGGGAAAGCAATGAGCGGAACGCGATACGAAAAAATACCGATTGGTCACTCACCAACCACTGCCAGACGGCCTCTACCTTGTTTTTGGGTGGGGGCTCGTCGTAGGTGCTTGCCTCGATCTCGGCGAGACCAGTATAGAAATCCATCTCCGATGGCTTGACGTGGGGAACACGCGTCCAGAGCCTTGCACCGACATACAACACTGGGAAGAGCGCGAGGGGCAGGTAATTTGTGACAAAGTCTGCCGAGTTCCAGTTGCCTCGGAGGAACACTGACCAGCCGCTAAACTGTATAAACAAAAACAAAAACAAAAAAATCAGACGATCGACGACGACACACTAGAAAGGAGCGACGCACGAAGCAGATGACGAGGCACGAGACTGCAGCATAGTATGCCGCGTAGGGCTGGAGGGGAGACGAGAACGGCAAGGTCTTGCGGTCGATGCCATGGACCTTCATGCCTGCGTAGAAGCGGATGTACGTGTACGCGATGCCGAACCAGGTCAGGAGACCGGCGACGGCGGTCATGTTGGCGAACCAGTTGAAGACCTTGCCGGAGCCCGCGTGGACGCCCATGAACGCCAAGAGCGCGAAGGACGAGGAAAAGATGAGCGACGCGATGGGCAATCCGTTCCGAAGCGTCATCTTGAATATCGCGGGGGCATTTCCGGCAATCGCGAGGCCATCTGATGGGCGGGGCGTCATCGTGCCACGTCAGTAAGGCAATAAATGAAGCATGCGGCGGCGGCGGCGGCGGCGGTTAACGCCGTTTGAGAGAGGAGCGGTAACTCACATAATGCGCGAGAGCTCGTGTACAGGTCACTTGATGCCGCAGACCAGGCGGAGGTCAGCAAGCATGCGTTTATGATCTGCAACCATCATCAGCCTCAGCCTCAGCCCCATCGAGTTGAAGAACCAGTAGGCTCGTTTAGGAGGATTTGTGAAACAAAAAAAAACGTACGCCAGGAAGAGTTTTGATGCCGGAACGCTTGATGGCGATGACGAATGGGGAGGCCGCAGCCGTTCCGCTTCCCAAAGCGAGGCTGGGATCATTCGAGGGCACGAGTAGGCCAATGCACGTAACGCCACCGATATAAAAGAGGCAAATGCGGATGTACACGCGGCGAATAGCCTTCGGGAGGTTGCGTCGTGGGTTCTTCGCCTCGCCAGCGGCAATCTGAGAAAATTCCATTGTCGAATTAGCGCGACGAACAAAAGTTCTGCGCCCTGAGAAAACGGTACTCACGGCGACGATCTCGGTACCAATGAAGGAAAACGCTGCTTGGGTCATGACCGCCCAAGTGCCGAGGAAACGCCCCTTCGCGCCGCCGATACCTTGGTACTGGACGAACGGGCCCGGGTGTTTCCAATAGCGGAATCCAAGGCGATCGTGATCTGGACCTCCACCGAGGTCAAGGATAATTCCCAAAATGATCAAACCTGCGTAGTGTATCCACGTGGGTATCGTGAGAAATGGGGTGGTGAATTGGACGTACCGGTGATAGTGAGAACCTTAATGGAAGCGAAGATGAACTCTGCCTCGCCATATGCTCCTGAAGTATCCCAAAAAGGGCATAGTCCATCAGTCAGGTGCTCCATAAAATCGTGTGATTTTTCGCGTGACAGACCTGCGCCCATGAAGTTTATCGCCACTACGACCACCAAACAAATGGAGACCCAGGCGGAGTTCACCTTCGTGTTCTTGTCCCAGAAATCGATTAGAACTGCGGCTGCGCTTAATTCAGCTGGGAGAACAATTGTCCAGTTGTACCAGTAGTTCCAGCCCATCGTCTGGAAGAGGTTTTTAGGAACGGTCACACGACAATAAACCCCCCCCACCCCCCCCAAAAAAAAAGTCACGTACGAAGGAGAAGGCAGGATCAACGAAGCGCTCTGCTAATTTGATGTGCCCCCCGGGGATAGGAAGATAAGAAACCATTTCACCCAAGCACATCTAGGAACGACTCGAATGTTCAACATGGCGGATATCAAGCAAGTGGACTGCTCGATACCGACCATGACGCTGTAGCAAACTGTCCCGACAAAACAGTATCCAAGCAGAAGACCGACGGGGCCACCGTGCCTCAGCGCGTTGGCAGAACTCAAGAACAAGCCAGTACCAATGACACCTGAATAAATATAAGGCCTGGTGGCATACGGCCACACGGTACTAGCTGCGTACCTCCGATACTGTATCAACCCAAAAAAGAAAAGCACCCTCTCAGTAAATCCCGCATACAGCTTCACCGAGAGGAAAGTCGGCAAATACCTGATCATAGCGACGTGTCTGTTCTTCAGCTGACGCTGAAGAGCCTGGTGTTGAGGCCCATCACCCGACTCGTCAAAGACGGCTTTCTCTGTCACAATATCGGAGGCAGTGGAAGCCTTGTTGCTCGGCGGGTCATGGGCTCTCGAGGACATGGATAGAAAGTGTGGGGGGTGGGAGAAGGATACAGTACGTCAACGGAAGCAGCTTTTTATTTTTACGGTCGAGCACTGCCCTGCCAACCTCGGATGGGGAGGGATGTCATTCAATTGAGTTGAGGAAGCAGTCCCTGGGGTTCGACCCGAGTAGCGGGTTTCGCGGTGGTGCGGTATTCGACTAAATCAAGCGCTGTCACTGTCACCGCCACGCCATACAATTGTCATGAGTGTGCGCACAGCCATCATCAGAATCCCAATCTTCCAACCACGCGAATCGCGCCAATGAGGGCACACAGGCAGGCTCCGGCCTTGCCCGTTTAGAATTTTTTGTGATCTTGAACGATGTAGTGAAAATCGTTTATGTCGGTGTGTACACCAATAAAGGGAGACCTAAAGGTCAATTTAAACCTCAGTTTCAGGGCATGACCTGAAGCGGCACATGAGCTCGGCCCGGGCCTCGGGCATTTTGGAAACAGCCGTCCTTGCGTGCGTGAGTTGGTCGGTCTTTGAATTTGAGGGAGGCGATATTTGACTATTTGACTACATCGCTCAAGATCACAAGAAATTCGAAACACGCAAGGCCGGCTGGTTAGGAGCCTGGCACACAGCGGTAGTGCCATAATTTAATTCGTTAAGGAACGAAAGTACCCTAGTCAATAGCGTGAATCAACATCGATAAAGGTGCCATCCAATGACACCATCATAATAGTACCTATCTATACAAGCTCCTCACATCTTTCATAGTGCAATCAGACGGTGACCTCAAACAGAACATGGAATACGTACCAGCCATTGCCAGAAAGCCTCCCACTTATTTTTAGGAGGAGGCTCATCGTATGTCTCAGCCTCGATTTCAGCAAGACCACTGTGGAAATCCATATCGGAAGCAGAAACCAGTGCCGTGCGTTTATACAATTTGGCTCCGACGTAGAGTATGGGGAAGAGCATAAGCGGAAAATAGTTGGTCACGAATGTTGCTGTGTCCCAGTTGTTCTTCAGGAATACAGACCAGCCGCTGAACTGATGTCACAAGTCAACGTCAGAATATTCCACGCAACGACTGGAATAAACATACGAAGGAGATGATAAGACAAGCGATTGCGGCGTACCACGCCGCAAACGGCTGCAACCTGGAATAGTATGGCAGCGTGCTGCGATCCAAACCTTGCGCTTTGGTCCCAGCGTAGAAGCGAATGTAAGTGACGCAAATGCCAAACCAAGTCATCAGACCGGCTACGGCGGTCATATTGGCAAACCAGCCGAACACCTTGCCCGATCCCGCCCGGACACCCATGAATGCCAGGAACGCAAACACGGTTGAACATAACAACCCAGCCCAGGGTAAACCGTTGCGATTCGTCCTCTTAAAGATGGCGGGTGCGTTCCCTGCAACTGCGAGTCCATCTGCGGGATTATGTCAGGGAAGAGAACCACAGTGGTAGGGGTATGTACAAACAGAGGGCGCGAGAGCTCGTGTACATGTCACTAGATGCAGCTGACCAGGCAGACGTCAACAGACAAGCATTGATGATCTAGATTAGTGGGGTATCAGGGTAACCGAATAATGAATGATAACATTTTTCTTACATGAGGAAGAACCTTGATCCCTGAACGCTTGATTGCAATGACGAAGGGTGATGCTGCCGCAGTCCCTTTGCCGAGTCCCAAATTGGGGTCATTTGAGGGAACGAGAAGTCCAATGATGTATACGCCCCCAATATAGAATAGCAAGATGCGGATATATACACGACGAATGGCCTTTGGAAGGTTGCGCCTCGGGTTCTTGGCCTCTCCAGCAGCGACCTGCACGCGTGAGAAGCTTGTTAAAAACGCATTACCGTGATGCGGTCAAAATACATACCGCAACAATCTCCGTCCCAATGAAAGAGAACGCGGCCTGGGTCATCACAGCCCACCAACCGAGGAAGCGACCCTTAACTCCCGGAATGCCATGGTACTGGACGAATGGGCCAGGATCCTTCCAATAGCGAAAGCCGAGACGATTATGGTCAGGGCCACCCCCCAGATCGATTATGGTACCGAGAATTATAAGGCCTTGAAAGTTCGTGAGGAATCGCGTTACACATGAGCAAATGTAAGGGTGACCACTAACCGACAATTGTAAGAACTTTGATGGAAGCAAAGAAGAATTCGGCCTCCCCATATGCGCCTAGATTGCCGGAATTGGTGAGCCTGGACCACAGAAGGAAGACACATCGCCGTACCTGCGCCCAAGAAGTTGATGCCAACGACCACGACGAGGCAGATAATTATCCATAACGAGTTGAGTTTCGTGTCCTTCTCCCAAAAGTTCACCAATACGGACGCGGCGCTCAATTCCGCGGGAAGAATGATGGTCCAGTTATACCAATAGTTCCAGCCCATGGTAAAAGAAAAGGCTCCATCAACAAACCGCTCGGCCAGCTTGATGTGGCCACCAGGTATGGGTAAAAATGCAATCATTTCTCCGAGGGAAATCTTGGTGACACTCGCGATGAAGCATTTTCGTGTGAGAGAGAAAACAATGAGAATTTACCATGACGCTGTAGCATACGGTCCCAACGACGAGATAACCAAGCAGAAGGCCGAGAGGACCGCCAGACTGCAGTGAATTCGCAGTGCCCAGGAAAAGGCCGGTCCCGATGACACCGCCAATACTATAGATGGCAGTATGTAAGAAGCGGGAAACGTTACGGCATGAGGCGTACCTGATCATAGCAATATGTCTGTTCTTGAGCTGACGGTGGAGGGTCCTCTCTGGAGCCTCACCCGCCGATTCGACATTGGACGAGTCGGTCTCAGAGGCAAAATTCTTGCCGGTTTTCTCCTCGTATGTGGTGCCCTTGGACGACATGGCGAGTGGTAGTGAGAGGGGTGTGTGGAAAACATCTCGACGGGGGTCGGATTTTATTTGCCTCTGAGTCGATAACGAACATATTGCACACAGATGAGAACGATCGGTGCATGTGGTTTCGGTAACTGGTGGCCGATATGTTCGATAGCGACGCCATGCATACTCCGTGCTCCGTGGGATAAACTCTCCAGCACCACATATCCGATTCACCGGTCGACTTCGGGGCGAGCGACATGATATAAAATTTCGCTCGCTTCTACACAGCGGGCCTTGGACAGTAAAATGTATCTGATTTCCGGGCCGAAATCCTCGTCTAGACCAGAATCGTTCTATGCGTCTCTGGCGTCGTGCTAGATTTCTACATGTGGTCATCGACTCGGGGGTGAGGCGTAATGGGATCAGAGACGGATTGCGACCTATCAGCAGATTTCAAGCCGTTCTGCAAAACCGTCGAGGTTTCTTCACAACCACACGGCCCCCGTTGTCATCCGCTTCTGCTACTTCTCTCGATCGTTTGTGTACGAGATGTTCCAATTCAGGTTCACTCAGAGGGCTGTGTCCCCGGCAGCCATCAGCCGAAACATGTCCAAGTACTAGTATTGGTAGTACTGGGATTGATTCCGGGTCCTTTGGATGTACCTCCACAAGACCACAGCCCAACACAGGTTTTGTCTCTGTTGCGATAGCGTCGCCGCACCCCGGGAAGGGAAAGTCGAGTCTAGCTCTCTTTCCGGTGGGCAACTTCTCGAGATGGATCGCTTTCGCCTCGCCGTTCTCGCGTTGTCTCTTCAGACTGTTCCGGGGGTGTAACGAGACAGCAGTGCGATCTCCGGGAACGTCTCTCTCCACGGAGGACAAGAGTGATGAAGAATTACGACGTTCCGCCCTCGGATAGGAAATCGAAGGGCCCCAGCATGTAGTTTCAGTTTCATATGCAAAGTCGCGAACCTTGATGGACGGTGGTAATCCGAGAACACTGGCTTGATCACGAGGAGGTGGCGGGGAAGTAGAGGGGAGGGGCGATCTGGGGGAAGATGGCGCGTTACAAACGACGCTCCAACCGCAATCCGCTCCTTCCATATCCTGGATACACTGCAAGAACGAGGCTATGGCCCCAGCGAGGTCAGAGTCGCTTGATCCTGGAACGACAAAACGTCGCGGATCGTCATTAGCGTCTTCCATCCAGTATCTCTCCAGCTCGTCGAGAGGAACAGGAGGATCCTTGATGTCTTCCAGAGGTTCCGGCTCGTCCAGGGGTAGACCGACTGTGATACCGTGCTTCAGCAGTTCCTGGCGTCGCCTTTCCCTTTCTCTGTTCCGCATGGACCGCTTGAGCGCCGCCTTGCTTTTGCGGAATTCCTTCTTTCGTGCGTTGTCCGTGTTCAGCAGAAACTTGACGCGACGCATTTCAAAGGCCTTGTCGCCGGGATACGCAGCGGACAAGCCCAAGTCCTCGTTCGGGTCGTCCGCTCGACT
Source organism: Russula dissimulans (assembly GCA_022376545.1). Lineage (NCBI taxonomy): Eukaryota > Fungi > Basidiomycota > Agaricomycetes > Russulales > Russulaceae > Russula > Russula dissimulans. Next base: position 805,733 of record WTXJ01000002.1, on the reverse strand, counting down.
CGCTTGGAAGTCGATGAGTGTGACCCGCGCGTCCGCACCGATTAGGATATGTCTGAGGGCGACATCTCCATGAACGACGCCCCGCTCGTGCAGCTTTTGGAAAGCCTCAACGACGCGATCCTTCAATACCATGGGCATAGAGGGAGATGCTTCGATCCAGAAAACAGGATGAGGTAAGTCCATGATGATGTCAATCTTGCCAGGGCGCGTGTATACGCCCATGACATGAGGGACGACGTCTCCTTGCAGCGGAAGAAGGTATCGGGCCGACTTGTACAGTGCCAGCTACAAAACAATTAGCAATCGCAGAGAGGCACACAAGGTTTAAGTGCTGACCTCGGAATAAAAGCCATTCCACTGTCCCATTTTTGACATGTCCCACCTGGATGATGTTTGTCAAAGAGAGGACCTTTAAAATTCAGCAGCACTTACGTCTTACAAACATAATTAAACACGACGGACTCCCGTCCGTCTTTGCGTGAGGTTTCAACACGGCCAGATTTGATATGCGCAGACGACATAGCACCCTCTTGAGGTGCCCGTTTAGCGAGTTAGATGCATGTTTCAGCGACAAGATACTCACCTCCTAGCCACTTTAAGACCTTCACATCTTCAATCTTTCGTCCATTCATCCAGGCGAATTTTCCATGTGCTTTGTATATAACGCGAAAAACCAAATCGTCTGGACAGGGAATCAAAGAATCCACTTCTATCCCTTGGCTTGTACGAAGACAACGCGTATTGTCGCGTGAAATCGAATCTTTACAAGGCACCTCATCTTGAACTGGCAAGGGTGGTGTTTTGCATGTAGGTGTCTCCGTAGGATGCGGACCGACTACTAGCGTCTCCAGAAACGACGAGTAGCGAGCGTGGGGGAGAATATGTCGAACTATGTCTGGGAGTGATCTCAAAAGTTTTCCGGGGCGCACGATAGACGTTGGGTTTAAAATGGAAAGCGCTGTTTCTGCGAGGCTCGTCATGGAAAGGCAAAAATGGAGGATGGTGCAGCGCTGCGAAAGGTGTGGTGTGATATCGTCGTCGCGGCCATACGACCTGCGACCATATAAGACGCATGAGTTCATTGTTCTTCTTTCGAACTACATTTGTATCGAAAGGTCGTGCAACCTTGTAGCAGACGGACAGCATCTTCAGTGTCAGGTTGCCATATTCGGATGAATGCTCTTGTACCACATTGTTGCCTCTTGGAGGACCGGAAAAAGTATGTACATTGGTGCCGGGGAATCAAAGACTCCAGAAAAAGTGGCAACTTGGAAATGCTGGAACAGTGGGTTTCAACCAAAGCGCACGGATGGGAGACAAATCCGACAGGCCAGCGTGAAGGGCTTGGACGGCTGCGGTCATGTGACCATGCCGTGACAACCGCCGACGCTCATACAGCAGCGGATCCACTGCGCCCGCAAAAATTTTGCCGGAACGGGCCGGCGGGCGGAGAAGCGTTTATCCGGTCGAATAATGGCAATTGTTGACCTGTACCCGCGGTATCGCATGGCGTTCATCAATTGAATCCAATTAAAACGAACTGATAAGAAAGGTCCTTATCGAGGAGGCGAGTTGATTTCCCGCCATCAGTCGGTCTTACGACCTTCTGACGACGTCTAATCTCCTTCGCCGCGGCCACTGGCAGACTACATCGGCATCCAGGATTTAGCATCCTCTTTTTTTTTTTCAATGAAAAAAATGACAATTTGTGTACCGCTTAAGAGTGACACCAAAGCGCGATCTCTTGTCTCCCAAATATGTGAGCGGCGTCGGGCGTGACTATGGTTTGCAAACCATTGACGCGTAAATTGCGACGATTGCGGACCGCGGCTCAGTCCCGCACAGCTTCGTGCGTGCGCGCGGAGAAGCTACAATACCGTGACTGCTACACCCTAGTACTGGCGGCCGCACTGGCAGCCTGCGCCCATCGTCGTCTTCGTTGGTCTTGTTGGCATCTGGTGCCTGAGACTTACACCTTGGTGTGGACCCCCTGATTAATTATTCTCCCACCGTACCGTACCCTCAGGTCACTTAACTCCCTTGGGTTCCTCTCCTGTGTGACCCCAGGACCCCAGGACGAAGGCAAAGCACGTGGAACTGTCTGTACTGTAAGCCGGAAGATTTATTTGTGGCGTTCGAGTCCGTGTCGTCGGAGGATGACTTTAGGAAGTCCAATATTAAGGACTTCGGTCAGTCCTACCCGTCGCCCCTTAAGGTCTCACCGCCCATCATCTGATGATCGCACCACGCAGGCCCGATATGCCTCCGGGTCGGTTTTGTTCTAGTAAGAGGCATTCCTCTCATGTGACCAACGCTCTTCCCGACTGGATCCTCCATTCTTCTCAGCCCCACGGACAAAAATAACTGCTGTATTGCTTTCCGCAGCCGATGTAAAATGAAAGACCCGTACATGTGCTCCACAAGTCCCCTCGCTACTCTCACCCCAATCTTTGGGGTGATCCGGCATAAGCAGTAGAGGTCTCAGGGCGCTCGTCTCATCACGCGCACGCGATGATAGGAGGTCTGCTGCACGTGAGCATATTACGACCTGGCCCAAGAGAGGGGATTGGAGTAACACGGAGATATCACTGAATACGAAGAATACCGTACACATGTGAGGCGATAGTGTAATAGACGATGGAGTTGGTCGATATTTCGTATGTCATGTGCCCAACATCCAGATCCAAGGAAGATGCATGTCAAAGCGGAGTCAGTATACTATCTAGGTTATCACAAGGCAGCACATGGCAGCCCAGGAGTCCCCGTCATATTCCCACATCCACATCTCATCTCATCAGAGCTGAATGGTGGAAACATCAAACGGAAGCACAAATCATTCCCGTTCCTGGGACTTGAGGCATGTCCTGATACGTGACCCCTGACAGTCGTATTAGGTCCCGTGAGTGCCGTATCGTAGAGTAATCAGTATTTGCTCTCCTCCCAGGCCTAGGATATGTCAAGGGTAAGCACGAGCGCCAAGTTGACTACACCTCACCTCAAAAAAGCGCCTTCTGTCTGCTACGGAGACGCCACGGCAGCGCGTGAGATTGAGCGTTGCGAGCTTGGGACATGCGTCGACGATGGCGAACAGCCCTTCACCTACCAAACCGTGAGTTCAGGAACAATCCACTACGCAACAGGACGTACTCGAAAGTTTGGTACCTGCAACTTCCAATATCTCGAGCGATGGACAACACGATATGTATGGGGACGCATCATCATCGATGCCAGTACTATTCAATGACAATTCGCGCAAGGAACAAGCTGCATCTGCTGGGTCCGCCGGCGCAAGATGTTGCAGGTCAGACGACCGAAGATACGATAGTCCAGTGAGGTTCAATTTCTGGCAGAGACACACCTACGTGAGCAAGCGGTGCTTCGACGCATACTATGGTATTCCTTCACTGACCTTCAGCCTTCTGCCAACCAGGAGAATGAACTCCGCTATGACCTCTTCGTCTCTCGCCAGCTTCGTGTTCGCCACGAGACTAATGTTTTCTATGACCGTGTTTTGTGACAGAATCGCCGTCAAAGAGCGCAGGTATTCATCGGTAAAAGTGGTCGCTGATACATCTCTACCATACGCAGAACTTTTGCCATGGCCTCCTCCCAGGGCACCAATGTTCAGGGTGCGCAGTTGTGATGCGGCGGGAAGCATGAATAACAAGTCATCTGGTGAAACGCTGGTCGACGTAACAGATAACTTTTCGAGATTCGCAAAACTGTCAGGTGACACAGAGAGTGGGCGGCGAATGTCTGTGAATGAAATGTCGACGCGGGTAATGTTCGGTACCAATGAAATCAAGGCATTGACCGAGGCGTCTGACAGCAGCGTCTGACGTAGCTTTAATGTTCGAAGAGCCGGAAGGAAGAACCCTTCTTCTGTTAGTAATTGAGCGCGTAGATGGGCAAACGCTTTGTCGGTCTATAGTTTGGTCAGAGTGCGAGTGATTTTAAGAGGTGATGCGATAGAACCCAGCTAGTGATACCTGCAACTTTCAGCACTTCCAGTCGCTCTTTGCAGCTGCGAAGGAGTGGGGCCAGCGCGAGCGGTGTTACGGAGGTATAGTTGAGATTGATAGACTTCAGGGACGGACATGCCTTGGCTGTGGCTTGGATGGTCTTAGGCCCGACGAGGGTACAACCCCTAAGGGTGTTCAATGAGTCATTCTCATAACGCCTTCAGAGAGTCTCGATACCATAAGGAAAGATCTTCCAGAGAGGGATGGCACGAGATAACCGCGGCGAACGAGTGATCAGTCATCTTATCGAAACCGATGAGGTGCAGCCGAACGAGACCTGGTCCCATCGAAGCGACTGCGCCGACGGTGTATTTACTGATTGGCGAGCGTTCGCTGCCCGTACCACTCGTCAGGGTGATGGAATGACCGCGCAAAAAGTCCTTTTTTAAAACGAATTTGAGATGTCCCGACATATACACATTCACTCGATACGACTATGCGCACCTCTTTGACCAGATCGTGAGAGAGCAGGTGGGGACAGGACGAGCTGAGCATCGCAAACAGCGTTTGTATCGTCGAGTCTGGGAGACTTTTTAACTGCACGCTAACTGCTCGCCACGCTTTCCTCGGTTCCCATTGGCGAGGATCTTTGGAAAACTTGGGAAAGTTTGCGACGAAAACGCGCGCGCAGATGGCAATCAGCGGGAGGACGGGGCTACTTTTCACAGTGCGAGTAGAATACGCCGAGGAAGAGGGTAGATTGGCCGGGGTAATGGCTTTATCTGCTTCGGAGGGTGCGCCAATTTGGGGAGGTCCAGTCCGACGCCGCTTTGCAGCTCGCAAGCGGTCAGACATGCCAGTGATACGATAGAACAAGGAGCTCCAGAGTATTTGTTTTGTTCAGTTTCTGCGCTGGCTCGGAACCGGCTGATCAGTGGATGACTCCACACAATAGCTTGACCTGCCCTCAAGTTGACTGTCCTGCGCGTCATCGCGGCCCGCGCCAAACGCGCAACGTTTGGACCCTACGACAAACTCTTGAACTATTGTTTTGGGAATGATTTCACCTTCTATGTTGCCCCGCCCGTTGTCGATAGTCGCGACACTGTCTACTATACAGTCTGCCTTGTTGTATTCGACAGCTATGACAACCCTGTCTTCATCTCGGAAACCAACGATGACAGCAATGGGCGGACAAGCGGATGCGCGATCACTACGCTTTGATGCTTGACAAATCCCCTTCACCCCGCCTTTGGGGGTCTTAGTGTTCTCGGCACTCCCATGCGTGTCTACTGCGGCAACAAAACAACATATGAGGACACTCCCCCGTACCTTCCAGAGGGGCGGGACGTGGACGTACTGTCACAGGAAGGATTTGAGGAGATGAAGGAAATTGTGACCGATATCTTCACCCAGACGAGGGAGGGGGTGGACGTATAATTGTATATAGACACCAACCAAGATCTTATCTACGCATTTATGATTGAGACTAAGACAAGAATCTTGGTGGATTTTTCCATTCCGAGGGTGAACTGCCGGAGATGCCAGAGAGATGACCCAAATCTCTGCCAACTGTCCGTGAAGTATGTCCACGATTCAAGTTGTCAGTCACGGTGCTTTGGCTCGCTGAGCCCAATAAAGTGGGCTCTCCCAAGCCCCAGCTTTATTTTGCTCTCTTGACCAGCCCGACCTTTTATAGACAGGTCCTGGTATGATCTCCTCTCGCCCTCTTTTTTCCTGTCGCCGTCGTTCATCATCATGTGTTATACATCCTATACTCTAGGCTCGGTTTTACAGGAAAATAAACTCGTCATCGGCGGTGGTACGTAGTAAAAGGGCCGGAAAGCTAACAAGAAAATGGCACAATTGACGTCGAGTACACACGACTTACTGTGAAGAGAAGGGGAAGGGTGGTAAGAACCCAGTCCAAAACCAAAACACGGCCACGACGAATGCGAGTGGCCCGGTCGTCAAGCACCACAAAACGCCTTCTATCTGCCCTGTGACCGGACTCTCTTTCCATCCGAGGAGTTGCAATGAGAAGCGGGGCATGTGAACGAACAGTATTTGAAGTAGATTGAACGGGGGTGGAAAGTAGTATGACACTGAATACGCAGCAACGGCGGTCGCAAAATTCCTGCGTGATCGGAGGCCCACAGCAACTGAATACCTATCCCACGAGGTGACCTGTTGGGACGAGGTGGAGATAAAACATGCACTGAAGAGCACGAGTAATACCGCGGAAATCATTGTGAGGAGTACAAGTATGATCCATAGAACTGAGAAACCCATCCGGATCTCCATCGGTGCAGGTTCCACGAGCATGAAAGTTGTTGAAAAGTGGGGAATCGAATCTTGAAGAGCGATGGATAGGAAGAATGAGGCCAGAATTGTTGCAGGCAGAAAGAAAAAGACGCATGGGTAGAGCGTTCTCACAAATTCATGCCACAACAGGGTGGCCAATGGCAAAGCGGTGTCTGGAGAGAGAAGGAAAATTGGACTGGGTGTCCGAGGGAGATGAAGAATAAACACATGCAAGAGAAGCGCGCCCAACAAGACGCTGTACGACGTGTCCCCTGGGGAGGGGACAGAGGGAAGGGTGAAAAGGAAAGCACCGGCAACGAGTGCAAATGGCGCGACCAGGAATGTGGGTGGCCTAAGGAGTGAGGCAACCGAGTAGATTATTAGAAGTACTTCTCTCGCTCCTATTACGTCCAGGATTCTGGTGATGATTGGGCGTTCTGTAGGATGGAGGACATAGTCCGAAAGCAGCGCCAAGTACCCAAGCTGTAGGAAGATGTCCACAGCATGTACAACTCTACATCATGGCTGTCATGTCAAAGACATTGCCGTAAGAGAGTCAACTGAACACACCTTGGGGTTGCCGCTGAACGAAAACGTTGCAAGATGCGAAGGATCAAGGACTCGGTAGGAATGAGTGACCTTCCACGAGTCCAAGTGTGAGTCAAGCTCAACGAAACGAACCGATGAGACACGAGGGCTGGAGGTGCATCTGGTTCTTTCAAGATATCGAGGACTGAGAAAGAAAAAGGACGAGAATGAGATCCTCTCCCGGCGCAGGTGACTGGGGACGAACCTCGGACAGTGCGAGATTTCCCCTCTTCTAGAGGGAACGAGGTCCAGAGACACTCCTCGATCTCCTGGGTGTTCCTGCTTGCGTCAAGAAACTCCTCCCACACTTTTACAACGCGTCGCTGCAAATCCTCGGCATCGAGAGTCGGCCCGCGCTCCCTCAGCTTCGACCACTGTTCCCAAACGTCCGCGCCGGCGCCGACTGGCGGCACCTTGGCCAGAATGTACAGTTGCGAGAGCACGATCATCTTGAAGGAGGTCCGCTGTGCTAGACTGGCCGAGTGCGCCGGGAGGAAAATAGACGTGGGCTCCTCATCATCCAGGGTTTCGATGCCATGTATGAGGATATGATTGACCGTTGGTGCCAGTGTGAGAGGGGGCAGAGAGTGGGAGGAGAGCTGCGAGTGTACACTTGAACGACGAAGTATTAACGGTGTAGATTCCGTCGGTTGCTCGTCGCCCATCGTTGTCGTTGTGGCCTGCTACTACGATTTGTGATGGACATGGTTGCGGTCGTGATGGGCGCGTCGTATTCGCACGCACGAACGTGTGACTGCACGAGCGCGCGCGACTGCTTCCCCTTACCGGCGTGTCATCAATAACGAAACGATGAGTACCGCAATCCAAACGATAGAAGCAGACGAGCCTACACTCGCGGAAAATACACAACCTCCCGCTCGCAATGCCGCGCCATCGCGTTCGGTGTCAGGTGCGACGGCCAACTCGACGACTCCGAGTGACGCGGAAGCAGGTACTGTACACGCTTTCGCTGCCTGTCCGAATCTCGACAACGTCGTCCACTTATTATCATCGGTGCGCTCAAAGGCCTCGCAGGGATATTTCGTCAGGTGCGATGTTCCAGACAGGCAAACCCGCGACGGCAGTTTCTCATTCATCCCATGTGAATCAGTCTGCACATCCCGTCGTGCTCTTCGTCTTGTACCTCTTCCGCATAGCCGCCATAGCGACTTACATCCTCTGCGGATTTTTCACGGATAACTATGTCATCTCCGTCTGTCCAATCTCCACTCATTCCCAGTCAATCACTCATTTCTTCCCCTCGCTCGCAGACCGTAATAGTCGTCGTCCTTCTCGCCATGGACTTTTGGAACTGCCGCGTGCGTCTTTTCCCTCCTCCGATGAGCCCGTTTGCCCCACTCATCCTTCACGTTCAGAACGTCGCTGGGCGGACTCTTGTTGGTCTACGGTTTTGGAATCAGGTTCGCATCCTTCATATCCCACGCTGGAGGATTGAAGAATGACGGTCGACGAACAGGTGGACGACAACGGAGAGAGTTACTGGATTTTCGAAAGTAGAGACGTAAGAGATCGTTCTTCCAGCCATCTGTTCTGCTCGCTGAACGCCCCTCGCGAAGCCATCGCGGCCTGCCAATCCTGTCGACTCTCGGTGCGTACTTTACAATGCGTTCGTGGTCGCCTGTCAGTAAACTCATACTGCCCTCGAGGTTGTTTTGGACTGCGCTATACGTTTTCCCGGCCCTCTGGCTTGGTCTCTTTTTCGTCTCCCTGCTCAAGTTCAATTTATCGTCAGTCGCGCGAATTGCAATGCATATTCCGTCTTGATCTGACTTGGCCACACGCCATCGCAGATTCATCCCCATTGTCGTACTTGCTCTCGTCTTTAACGTCACAAACGTGATTGGCTTCACTTATGCGTGCGTATCCCACATTTACTCCCCTACTATCTCACCTGCTTTCTGTTCCTCATTAGTGATCGTGACTCTAAAAAACGATGGGCTGATAATATTGTCTCCTCTAATTGGTCCATGGGTGGTCTGGGCGGACAGATGTTGACAGGTGTGGTGAAGAACAGCGTAGGACGAGTGTTTCGGTCATAGTTTTGCACTCGTGCTGTATAACTTAATCATAGAGCTTGCGAGACCTGCTTCGCGAATCCTTATGATCATAATGCGCTAAAAGATGTGAAGCAGAAAATATACAGAAGGGAACTGGATCAATGAAGTAAATAATAAGTGTGCGATTGTATATGTGCTACAGCATGAGAAATGCAAATGCAAAGCATGTCAGAGATCACACAGGAACGATCAAGACACAGGAAAGAAATAAGTTTGTCCATGGAAAATAAACATAAATGAATCAAGAAAGATCAGAAAAAAATCCAAAAATATATATCTAAGCATGGTCAGTGAGCAGTAAGGAGACTTGCATGGGTTTCAACATAACAAAAGCGCGAAGCAGATACTCGAGAGGGAGGGGATCCAGTACCGCCCCACGGAATGTGTCAGTGGATCCCAACCCAACCCCTTGCGTCGACACGCGCGTGAGCTGTAGTTGGAGTGGGGGGCATCATCAGACCGATTAAAGACCTTCTCCGGCTGTCGGACCTGGCTCGAGGTGTTGCCGGGGTTGGAAAGGAAGGAAAAGGAACAGAGACGGTGTTAGACGTCAGGGTCATAGTTGAGGGGGTGCACGTTGAGAGGTTGGGTGAAGGTGGAAAAACAAACAAAGTTTGAGATGGTGTCTGCAGAGTCGTTTTGTGAGTGTTCGGAGCTTGTGACGATTGCGTGGATTGAGAAGACTTTCGAAGCTGAAGGGACGTGGGTATTGTCGCACGGGATTCTTTGCGTGACCGTGGCATGGCCAACGACGTTGGTGTGGGTGCAGCATTCACAGGGGAGTCCGGCACGGTGGGCAAAATGTCGAGGGGGGTTGGTCGACGCCTCGTCTTTGACATACCACGACGGGACGTGTCAAAAGTTGGCTTAAGGGCCGTCGCTGGGACAGGGGGCAACTTAAAGGTGGACTTTGTAGCTGGTGCTGATGTGGGGTCGCAAGGGCTGACTTGCGTAGTTCCGAGTTCACCGTCACTGGAAATGTCAGATGGTGCCTGACCGTCCAAAGGTGACGGTCGGGCACTCAGTTTGTCGAAGCCACCGCCGACGCCGAGCAACTCTTGCTCTTCGTCTTCTTCGACGAGGTTCTCGCTGAGCATGCTGTTTGATGTCATGTTACTAGCGACGGACCCAGTCCGTTTGCGTGCCGAATATCGACTCTTCCAGGCTGCACCCATTCCTATACCAGAGCCGATCGAGGAAGAGGAAGACTTGCGAGCCAAGATGCGATCCTCCATGGCCTTGTCAAGAGCCTTGGCCTCGCGCTGCATATCGACGCCCAAGCCCTCTTGTCCCACATCTTCACGATCCGAGGCTTCATCGAGCAGTTTTCGACGACGGCTCCATTCCTCGTCCGCTGATGCTTCCAGTCGGGAGCGCTCCGATGGGGTTGGAGACCCGCAAGGGCCGCGAAGGACCTTGTCATATTCCATGAGCTGATAAATTAACCTATAATAGGAAATGATTAGGTAACGGGCGCAATATCGGCTACACGTGCGACTTACGACATATTTGGTCCGACCGATTTACTTTTCTGCTTGACATACGCATAGGCAGCTTCCATCCCTTTCAGATCCCAGACCTCTTGGGAAACCCAGGGGGAACGAAGAGAAGCAGCGCGCATGACGAGGGCGATCACCAGAGTAGCGGAACGAGATATTCCACACTGACAGCTGCAAGCGGCATGAATTTGATCAGGTTGGTCAGCGCGGTCTGAATGCAATGCACGCACTGGATTAGTACACCCTCTCCACGAGCGAGCGATTGATCGACAAAGGCCATTGCCTCAGGGAAACCACGCTGGACAAGGTCGGCTTGCCCGTGAGACCACTGCAACTTGAGATAATGCAACGCTGGTCTTCCCGTCCCGTCCGCTGTATAATAGGCGCCCTGATTGAGGGGGGTGTTATCTGGGGCCGCTTCCGAAGATGGTAGTTGCGACGCCTCTGCCAACGTTGACAGCTCGAATGGAGAGGCGACTTCCTTGGCAACATTGAGTACAGAACCGATCCTCCTGGTAACGAGACCGCGCCAGTCCCGAACGTTATCCTCTGCACCAAGCCATATCTTTGGTAGGATTTCGACTGGGCCGTCGGGATAAGGGACAGTAGGGGATCCATCCTCATCCCTGCGGTAAAGCATAGAAGAGGTCGACATAATGGAGGTACATCTGCTTCTTGCGTCCTGGGTGGCGCGGTCGGACTGAGATTCATTGGGAGGAAAGGCTAAAGAGCTGGACGAGGACTGTGTGGACAACGTGAGGGATAGCTTCTTCATATTTCTTGAACGAGACTTTGGGGGAAGAGGAAAGTGAAAAGACCCAGAATCTGAGGTTGTCGGTGAGACAGCGGAGGTAGAAGCAGAGCTGAACCCAGGAGCAAGGGTACTTTGGACGTTTGGGGGAGGGGTATCAATGCGGAGTCCTGAAGGCGGGCCCATCTTGCATGGGGGTGGTGGTATCGTCGAAGAAGGAAACATGGTTCACGCGCTGCGTGGTTATGTTATGGCTTCTGGACTCTTTTTGTTTTTGTCTTCTTGACGCTTTTGTTGGAAAGCGGAGAAAAGGAAAATATACCCGAGCAAGAAGGATAATAAAGAAATGACAGTAGACAAGAATAAAGAGAGACTTGTAAGAAGAAAAGATAAGATGTAAGAAGAAAAAAAGAGGAGGGGAAGTGTAAAAGTTCAACAAGATGCCGAAGAGGGAATATGAGCAGTTAGTGGACTCGGACTCGGAGTCGGACCTTGACTATCGCAACAGCCGCGGATGGCAACGGGCGTTCCGGTAACCAACGCACCGACTATTATGTAATCCACTTAATGACCAATCGGGGTCACATCACATGACCATCACTCATCTCTCTTCGCGTCATCTCGTCCCGTCAAGGTCGGCCCTCGTACGAGGAGCGCTCCTCGTACTGGCAGAAGAATGCTGAATCATCTCCAACTCTTGTCCCTGGCCTCTTTCCTCTTCACCTTCATCTTTCTTTATAACCTTTCTAATTTTCTCTCCTCAAAACTTCGCGAAGCCGGCTACGATATCTCCAGGCTTATCCTCATTGGTCTTCCCCAGTCCGAGAGCTCAATGTCCACGTCAGCATTAGAAGTTGGTCAGAGCACCGTGCCACAGGTCGCCGCTCTCTGCCTTGCAGCGGCAACTAGCGCGTTCATCTATGTCAAGTACGGTCGTTCCGGCACGTCATCCTTCCCAACCTATGATGCTACATCCTCTCACTTTTCCGCCACGCTTTAGCCAGAAAGCCTATTCTTGATCCAAGTGAATGGAAAGAATTTCCCCTCAAAGAAAAGATTATCGTTTCACCAAACACTGCCATGTATGCCTGCGCTTGCTTTCGTTTACCCTCTATCGTGTTGACGATGAACATAGATATCGCTTTGCTCTTCCGCATCCAGAAGATGTTCTCGGTCTCCCCATTGGTCAGCATATATCCATCTCAGCAGAGATCAGTGGGAAAGAAATTATGCGGAGTTACACTCCCACTAGCAGTGATGACGACCTTGGTCATTTTGACCTTCTAATCAAGGTACATTTCATTTTATCCTCCGAGCGCACGTGGCTTCATGATCCCCAGTCGTACGAGAAAGGCAACATCTCCCGATACGTTTCCCTCCTCAAAATTGGCGACAAGGTCCGCGTTAAAGGTCCGAAAGGCCAATTCAATTATTCCCCGACATTGTCTCGTGAGATTGGTATGATCGCTGGAGGAACGGGCATTACACCCATGCTTCAGATCATCCGTGCCGCCCTCAAAGACCCCCAGGATCCTACCAGGCTGAGCCTCATTTATGCTAACGTCAGTTATGAGGATATCCTCCTTAAGAAAGAGCTCGATGAACTAGCCGATCAATATCCCTCGCGATTCAAAGTTTTCTATGTTTTGAATAATCCCCCAACGGGATGGACTGGAGGCGTGGGCTACGTGTCAAAGGACCAGATTGCAACGCATCTTCCCGCCAGCAATGACGATATCAAGGTACTCCTTTGTGGTACGTACACTTGCATGCACGCGTTTCAGCTCCTTATGAGCGTGTGGACAGGCCCTCCCCCCATGACGACCGCTATGAAGTACGTCTTATTCTCATCTTTCACTAATGTCTAACACTCGGCACCAGAAAACACCTAGACGAACTCAAATACTCGGCTCCCCGCACAGTGAGCAAGCTCGTAGATCAGGTGGGTCATCCAGCAGTCATCCACTCGCCAGCTCACCTTCACTGCGATCACAGGTCTTCCTATTCTAGATTGGATGGCCGTTGATCTACAATTCGAAGACATAGAAACAATGTTTGGTGAATTAAACTGGGTACACGGGTTGTCAAAAGTATCTACATTCGGTTCAACATCCGGTCCTTAGATTGCTCAACCATCAGGACGTGGGAACGTACCTACACTAGAACCACAAATTTGAGGCTTTCTGTGTAGTGTTCCTCATGGAAGAATGATTGCCAGAGAAGTGTTCAGGTCATTCTGTCACAGTGCGAACGGAAGCTTGCTGAGGTCAGGCGTCGAGCCCTGAAGCATCTCCTCTCGGGTCTCGAACAGGCTTGAATGTATAAGCATTCAGGAGAATGGACGGGCAAGTCGGGTACATACATCCTCTTGATCTCATCCGCCGCTGCAATGCCGACTTCAAACTCCCTTTCTGTCGGTTCACGATCCGACTGCCTTGCGAGCTGTATCGCAGAGTCGTAATAGTGCAGCGGTGACCGCCCTTCGTCGTCCGTGGGCAAGAGAGGTGCGATGAAGCGATAATGATGTGACATGCGGTCATTGGATCGGAGCGGCGGTAGGCTTGGGATCAAAAGACGAGCCTCCGCATCTAGAAATGACCAAAAAGAGAAGCCATCACGACCGCGTCGGAGACGAGCATTCAGTCATCTATAAAGTAAGTCCACGGAGGGATGAAGCGAGACAGACCGAGATCTGGGATGGTATCGAGAAGGAAACGCCGAAAGCAAATCCCATCCAATCGGGTACCTGTGGAGCAAAAGACGCACCTCAGTAAAAAAAAAAAACTCCACTTGTCCGACAGAGAAGTGGAGGCGATAATTGCTTTGGATGCGTAGACAACGGTGACGTACCTGGCCTGCCCCATCCTTCCCGGTGGGCGTCCTTCGGTAAAGACTCGAAAGAGATCAAGCAGGCACGCGAGTACTCCTGCATCACGTATTCGTGTACATGCTACGTGAGAGGTAAGCCCAATAAGCGCACACCTGAAACCTATATGATGGAGCAAAGCCCACGTACCTTTGGTATATCCCCTTTGCGGAGCGCGACGCGTCCCCTCGACAACCTCTGCAGCTTTATGAGCATCGATATTCTGCGTTTCAGGCAAAACCCCAGCGACATCAGAAACTGAAAATTTTTTTAAATCCCTTCGTCGTCACAACCATAAGCTTCTAAAGGGAGGAGGTAGTGCCTACCACGACGCTGTACGCGATTCCGATGATCAAAACATCGATGTTGCCCTTAAACGACCGTCGCCTAGAGGTGCGTACTGCTTGCGAGAGGAAGCCGACCAGGGAAACACCGACGGCGAACGCGAATGCCAGCCAAGCGAGTATATCAAGCACCCCAGTGAAAAGCTTCCTGATACGATGCGACATAGATAGCCAGACAGGAACGCACGGCGCTCAGATGTATGGTGACATGGGGGTTGAGTACGTTGAGCTTACGCACACTTACATTGAGTAGCCAAAAAAGGTCACTCCTAACCACACCATGGGTTACGTAATATTCACTACCATTGACATGCACGCGAGCAAGCTCGGAAAACCGATACATCCGGATGTATCTAATGAAAACGAAGAAAAGAGGAGAAAGACTCTCAAACGTACAAACTCGATATTTTCATTTCGAAACATTCTCACTATCGGAAGAATCAGTACATTGCAACAGACAGAATGGAAGAGGACAGGACATACGGAAACTCCCCCTCAACGTTTCCCGCGGGATAGTAGTCACATACCCAGTTATCCCAGGACTACAAACAGGACCATCAGCATCGCTCAATGAGAACAGATCCGGAAACTTAGACGCACTCCGTAACTTGCATCAAAGGGGTCACCCTGACCAGGGGAGCATGAATACACTGCGCAAGCTACTGTCTGCGTGTTCTTCCAGACAATCTGCGTAAAATGCGAATATATAGGGTCTTGAGGGTTATAATCCTCTGTATAAAATAGCTCATTAATGCGCGTCAAATCGGGTTGTGCGTTCTCGATGCAACGCACTATCTTCACTAGCCCAGGCTTCGAAGGCTTGATCAAACGGATATTGACCAGTACCAGCGGCAAGGTTCTCTGCATACGTGCCTTCAGAGATCACGGCACCACAAAGATAGAAGATACATACGACCGAAATCTACAACATTGTGTTCGAAGTCGCATTCCATTGCCCAATTCTGCGCGTATACGCATAGGGTATCGTTCCAAATGAGAGGAGAGGCATTGTGATTAGCGCGGAAATCGTTGTGACGCTTGAGAATGGCAGCCTGGTCTGCAGATGATACGCTGCACTCGTCGCCCGTATGGGTTGGGGTGGAGGCAGGGGCTGAACTCGTGGTGGAAACAGTGCTAGATGTCGTGGTATCCGCAGGATATGTCGTGGGTTTGACAATGCCTACATGTAAAGGAACAGAAGATGTATGAGGGTCCTCGCTTTTGCACCTGTGTTCCCAATGTCTTCGATGGATGGTGTCATGAGAGTTTTGGGGTGTTCCAAAGGCGCCATGCGAGGAGGCAAGCGCAAGCACGACGAACAAGAGAGAGGGAAGCTGCATGAAGCACGGCTGTGCGTCAACGAGTGTTCAGACAAAAAGAGCGTCAAAAGAAAATGAACGGAGGAGGGCAATCAAAGACGGCCTAGAAAGCAGGAGCGCAGGTTAGGAACAGTGGTTACTTTGAAAGTACGATGAGGGGTATGGCCCATTTTATAGTCGATGGCCATATACCCATGCTTGACCCGTCGCTATGGACGCGCGCCCATTTTTATATTCCCATGGTTGCAACAACAATGGCCTACGCTTCCTGTCCAATGAATGTGCCCCGGTTATCGTGCAGAAGATCTTCCAAGCGCGGTCGCTGTTGTAGGAAATGAGAGCGTACGGATGTCCGTGGACAAGGACGGGTCACTGGGTCTGGGTGAGCGCTGGCACTGCGGCGCACAGCTTCTCGCTTAGTTGCAGATTAGATCTACGTAATCTCCAGAACGGGCGACCACATCGGTAATTCGGGTAAAAACTTTTCCACCTTTTCAAAAGGAACCAAGTGAAAGTTAAAAAGTTTTATGCCGGATTGCTGATGGAAGTTTCTTTCTGGAATTTAATACAGTGTACCTTGGGATACGAGTACAGTAGCACTCCTTTGACGTAAAATTACTAATGACCCTTAACAGTGGCAGTACCTGCTCCGACAGCTCGCGATGGGTCGGACTAAGTTAGGTGGCCGTGGGTTATATGGTTATGTCTCGCGGGGTGCAAACCAAACGTGTGCGAATGCGGCTCGTGTTGATGTGACTTGGATTGTAATTGTGCCAGACTAGCTTGCTCAGCCCACGTCACGAGTGTTGGCGTGGGTGGGTGGGACCATGGCATATTAAATTGCTGCCTGGATGACTGCTGTATTTCATTTGTGATTGGATTCACGGCGTGTAGTTTTGAATTGGAGTGATGCTTCGAAGTATTTGATGGGGGAGATGGCAACTTGAACGCTTGGGTCACTGAGAAGGGTGCTTAACATGCATCAGCACGCCTTTCTCTGCTTCTTTAGCCGCTGTTGGGGTATCCATCTTTCATACAAGTATCCTTTACAATTCAACTGAAGAGGAAGTATTGCACGGTTTCTCTGTCGGCGCATCCACGCCGTAGGCCAAGCATCGTTCGCTGAGAATCCACCATCTCTCCTTAGATTCTCCAACGAGCAGGTCCTGCTGCTGGATGATCCCTTCAACCCGACGCCGTCGCGCGCGCAATTCATCTCAGGTGGCGCCGCAATTACCGTGACTGCGTTTCGGGCAAAACGCCAGCGACATCAAGAATCTTTGCTTCCCGTTGTCGTCACAACCATAAGCCTGCAAGAGAGGGCGGTATACGTGATTTCGATAATTAGAACATCGATGTTTTTTTTTGGAATGACCATCGTATCAAACCATGACTGCGCTGCATGCGAGAGGAAGCCAACCAGAGAAACACCGAGAATGCGAGCCAAGCGAGTATATTGAACACCACGGTAAAAGCTTCCGTATACGGTGCAACATAGATTGGCGGAGAGAACCACACAGCGCTCAGTAGAAAGAAGCCCAAAAAGGCCACAACCACACTCAAGGTCAAGCCGGTTAAGATTCAACAGCGAATTTAGGTTGACATGCGAGCAAGCTCGAAACATCCGGATATACCTAATAGAGACGAAACAAGCCGTAAAAAAGAGCATGCAAATTCCGAACGCACAACCTCGATACTTCCAACTCGGAACATTCTCACTATTGGGAGAATCAGTACATTGTAAAGGGAGACAGAATGGGAGAGGACATACGAAAACTCCCCCGCGCACATGCGTGGAATTGCCAGGGCTACAAACAGGACCATCAGCGCCGCTCCACAGTAAGAGCAAATAAAGTGATTTAGACGCGCAACCGCATAGATCTGATTGGGCCCACCTTGACATTGTGCTATATGATAACTGAGATATTTGGAACTTTTCCAGACGATTTGCGTATGATGTGAATATATTGTGGGTTATGAGGGTTATAATCCTCTGTATGATATGACTCATTAAAGCCTGTCGTATCAGGTTGTGGGTCTAAACGCTACGCACTCTCTTCAGAACCCCAGAGAATGACGACGTCCAGGGGTGGAAATACAGTACCAGCGGCGGGGTTCTCTGCACACCACACCAGCCATCGCATCTATATCAGAGATCGCGACATCATCAAGGCAAAGATACGTACCACCGTATGGACCTTGAGAGTGTTTCCACTGGCATCCGCATGTCCAATTCCTGGCGTAGGCGGATAGGGTGTCTTTCCAGGTGAGAAGGGGAACTGAATGGTTACGACGGAAATCGTTGTGAGCTTCGAGATAGGCTTTCTTGTCTGCAGGCGATATGGGGGTGAGCTTGCACAGACTGGTGGGAGTGGACATGGGGGTTGAACTTGGGGTGCAAACAGAGCTCGATGTCGAGGATTCCACCGGAGATGCGGTAGGATTAATCCTCCCTCCATTAGAAGGAGTAGGGGATGTCTGAAGGATCAGAGACGGCGATACTGGGTTGTTGAAAGCTGGAGGCGCGCTTGTCTTTGAACAAGAATCTAACATAGTCGGGTTACCTGCAGTAGTAACGGGTAGGGACGTCCCAGAAACGTTCAGGTTCCTAAGGGCGATCCGATCAGGGAAACAATCAACAGTCTTCAAACTCGGACATACGCGAAGCTACTGCAGGAATGGTAAACCCCGTTACCGACGCCGTGGTTGTTGTTAGCACCTGGACCCCCGACTTGTGTTTGCACTTGTGGCGTGCAGCGTGTCTTTGATGGATGGTATCATGGTGTGCTCCAATGACGCCGTGCCAAGAGACAAGCGCAAGCGTGACGAACAATAGGGCAGTCAAAGACGGCCCAGAAACCGGAGCAAGGGGTGGGTAGTTTGAAGGAATGAAGGGGGATATAGCCCATTTTATAGTCGATGATATACAACTGTTGCGCTAGGTGTGAATGACCACATCGCCGCGGACGGCTTGAGAGTACGCTTTTGAGCAGATGATATCCCGAGCGGAGGTGGTTGTTGTTGGAAATGCATGCGAGCGGATGTCCGCGGTGGATAAGGTGTCACTAGGTCCGAGTGAGCGCAGTGCTGCCGCTCCTCGCTCTCGCTCGTTGTGGATTTTGGATGGAACCACACAAAGTTCCTCACTACGTACTCGTCTCCAGCTCCTCCAGTTCATCCCGGGCTCAGCCCAGTACGGCAACTGGACCGGCGACACCTGTCCTCTCTCATCCCGTCCTTCAGTACCACTACGCCAACGAGAGTCCACTATCTCTCCTGCCTAGATCCCCCGACGAGCAGGTCCTAGTGCTGGACCTCGATCCCCTCAATCCGGCACTGTCGCGCGCGCAATTTATCTCGGGTGGCGCCGCCATTACCGGGATCAAGGTAACAGACGCGCCTGGGGCGGGGTCCGCGGAAGGGGATGCGGGATGGAGTAACAGTATGTTCGTCCTCGAGACGACTACATTCGACTCCAGGTTTGCACGGCTACCCGGAGAATGACGTTGGATCTAAAAGTATTGTCTTTCGAAGGGTCCCTGTAGACGAAGGTGATCCTCGAGCCGTGCTAGCGCAGTTCAAACAGAAGTAGGTATCTACGATCACATTAGACCTCGATCTGACTCTCCCCGTGCAGCAACGTCGTAGTTCAACAAGTGCTTGATTATGAGAGCACCGACCTTCAGAACAGCATGAGGCAGCTTCCTGCCCTTCCTGAAACTGAACATGCGGGCTCGTGAGATGGTTGAGGAATGTCGTCCCGGTCGAGGAGCTGGGATCTAGGCGATGGATGTGTCGTTTAATTAGCACCCTAGCAGACGCAATATATACGAGAGATTGATCCAGTGGTCGTGCGGCGGGCCAGGCAAGATTTCCCCCGAAGGGAATTGCTCCCAGCAGGAACGCGTCCGAACCGACCCCCCAACACACATACAGCCACTTCCTTTCCCTCCACGCCTTTCTCCCCCTCTCATCCCCCTTCTCTGTTTCGCCCCCGATGCCGACATGCAGGCGAAAGCGCGTGCTCCTCATAGAAACCCCTCTTTCCCTCCTCCAAGCCCTGAAATCCGACCCGAACAAACATGTTTACTACCTCACAAAGACCGGTGAAATATTCGACACCTACGAGCAAGCATTCATCCCATCCTTGTTTTACCTTCAAAATTGACGCGTTCCTCTCCTCTCTACAGTACTTATGCTGCTCGCATGTCATTCTATCGGCTGAAACAGTTCCAATGCGAAGTCACTGGTAAAAGTGGCCTTGACTACTTTCAGGCACTAGAAAGTGAGCAGCTCGAGGCGCGAACAATGCATTCCCGCTTCCCAGAGCAACTCAAGCCTGCAGTTCTCAAGGCCGTCCAATGGCGTGAGTGACACCTCACCTCCCCTGTCCCGATCGCTGAGCAACTTGGTCACTTGCTTAATAGAGGTCATGGGAAGGCTTGATCACTTGGTCGAGGCCGTGTATGAGCGGTATAAAGACCGCTATTTCCGCGACGAGAGTGGGTTTCCCGTCCGGTGACGAAGACCCGCGAAGCTAAAACTATGTTACAGAAGTCTATGTCGATATCAAAGGAGACAAGTACTGGCCCTTTAAGTTTCGTCCCAATTCTCGCTGACCCTTCTCAATTAGGTTCGTGGCACGCGTCGTTGAAGTATTTCTGCCGCGATCAAACGCAAAGGTCAATGGTGAATCGACCGATGCCGCCCCCGTGGCCTCGACTTCTTCGTCTCCTCATTCGAACGACCAACGTCTCCCGCATCAAATCCACGGAGATCTGAAGATTTCCGCAAAGGAGGTTAACGCCGCTGACGACCCAACAAACTACTTGTACAAGGTACAGATTCTAGAGGAAGAGAAACCAGAGGGACGAGACAAGCACACCGCGTCCACAAAGGAGGCTCGTGCGAAATGGAACGGCACCATCACAGAAGTGCGGTGCAACGTCATGAGGTAGGCACTCTTGTGACCCGCTCTGTGCGTGACCTTGAATGCCTTCTCCAGTCGTGACCGACTTGCATTTTCCAAGAGCATCCTGAGACGTTTCATTCGTGACTGCGTTGACCGTGATGCTGCAGTTGCGTCTCCCTGGACTGTTAAACCTCCCGTCGCAGCACGCTACGGTGTTGATTCTGTAATGCCCGAGGCAACTCGTCAAGGTGTGGAGGATATTAAAAAAGGCGAGATCCAGAAACGCAAAAAGGTCTGGGAGGACAAAGAAGGTCCACTCAAAAAGCAAAAGAAGCTGTCAGCAGCCCGAGAAGAGAAAGGTAATGATCCTTCAAGCAGTGCAGCATGGAGCAATCCTTCTTACTTGCTGACAGCTCTCGCATTAGAAAAGGAGCGTGAGGCAGAGAAATTACTGGCCAAAGCAGAGGCAGAGAGACAAGCAGCAGAAAAGAAGAAGAAAAAGCCGATTCGGTATCCGACGGAGGATTTAGATGTCATGCTGTCTGAGAAGGAAAAGAAGGCCGGGGTCAAAGTCCGAAGACCAACTCCAAGTCGTACTGCATTGCCGTTCAACGACAGAAAGGGTGCTTTCGAGTCCTTCCTAATGGTTTGGAACTTCCTAGTCGTTTATGGGTGAGCTTGAGCTTCATCTGCTTCCTTTTCGGCCTTCTAATCAACGCAAACGACAGCCAACCGCTGCACCTCTCCACCTTCACCCTAGACGAGCTTGAACATGCTATTCGCCATTCCCTCGTTGAGCCGCCCTGTCAACTGATCGCCGAAGTTCATTCCAGCCTCATATACAATCTCCGCACGGTCGCCTTTCAACGCCATAGTGCGGTGATGTCGCTGATGAGCGGCTCCGAAGACGAGCAAGAGGGCTTCGGTGTCACAATCGAAGAGCTTACTGCTGCTATGGCCGATGTCGGTAACAACTGGGAGCGCACCCCTTTGCGGCACAGTGAAGGACGCGAAGGCTGGGAAGAGTCCTTGATGGGATGCCTCAAAGACGTTTGTCTCCCTATATTGCTAGCAAGGATCTGTATGTACTAATCTTTCTGCAGCACGCAACCTTATCAAGCTTCCCAACCCTTCGTCGGGTCTTGACACGTCTCCTCTTCGCGCCTGAAATTTCATCAGAACAATCGGCAGCCTCTCCAACTTCACGAGTATCCAGCCCTGTACCGACCAAACACCACCCTTCAACGCCAAAGCAGTGTTATCCATTGCTTCCTCCCGAAGACAAAACTGCGATTCTAGCGTTCTTGTGTAACGTCGCAGTCTCCAGTAAAAGCATACACGCGCACATGGAAGCATGTGAAGAGGAATTAACCTCCAGGCGAAAAGAGAAGATTGAGCTCAACCGCGCGCGGAAAGCCTTGTGCGTACACCCACCTAGCCCTCCTTATTTTTAGATCTGATGCGCTTCGTAGGGTCGAGGCTCGCGAAGCCCTTCTTGGCGAGAACAAGGAAGGCGAAGTTGCGACTAATGGTGCTGACGACGACACTCCGATGAATGACTTGAGCGAACTGTCAGACGTATCTGCCTCTGAGAATAGCTCTGAACAAGGAACCGCGTCCAAGAAAGCAACAGACTTGCGCCGGAAGGCACAGAGTCAAGCGCATGCCAAACAGCGTGAGGCAGCTCGCGCAAAAGCGGCGTCCGTGAAGCAGGCTATGGCCGAACACCGACGACTCGATGAGGAAGTCAATAAACTGGAGCGGCGGTTAGAGGGGATCGAACGCGAATTCCGGCAATTGCTCGGTTCAGTGCGGGTCAAGCCCATGGGCAAAGATCGGTTTTATAACCGCATCTGGTGGTTCGACGGGATGGGATCAGCGTCACTCCTTGGCAGCGGTGGGATTGTGCAATATGGCACCGGCCGCCTCTTCATACAAGGCCCGAGTGTATTTGATCAAGAAATTTTAGACCGGCGAGAGGAAGGTGATGTCCTTGTCAGGCGGCTAGAAGAAGAGGGTGAGGAGGGAATGCTCGGTGTTGGCGAGTGGGCAGTGTACACTGATCTGGAAGAGGTAAGTGATATTATGGCTTATATCGACGATTTTGGACTCAGCGTGCCTCACAGGTGGACGAATTTACAGCTTGGCTGAATCCCAAGGGCAACAGGGAGCTTGCGCTGAGAAACACACTCACAAAGTGGTGGCCGCACATCGTGCCCGGTATCCGGAAACGCCTTTCTGTAAGTCAATTGAGAAATTCCCATGGCGATGGCGGTCCTTGATCGGGCTAAACGTTATGTAGGATTTGAACAACATCGCGAAACTTCCAGAAGCCCGGCGGAGTACGCGGGTCAAGCAAGGTGGTGCAACGGATCTCTCACGGGCGCCTTACATGATTTGGACGAATCGCAAAGCAGTGAGCATGTCGTAGCAGTGCATCTTAGCAATAAACACACTCGTTGTACGCACCATCCATCTTTCCCTTCCCCGTTTGATCTGTACTCTCCCTCTTCTCATTGGACTTATGTTTGCCTGATTAATAATATCGAATATAATTGCCCGGTAAACGAGCTGACATCGTCACAAACGTAAATTTTGACTCCAGGTTCCGCCCGAGAGCCGAATCGCGCCCCTCAAAAGGCGGGGGCTGCCAGTGTGCGCCCCTCGTCCCCCTCGATCCGTATTTCCTGACAGCCCGCTAAACTACCTCACGTCGTTGACGAGCATCATGACATCCCTTGGCCCTCCAGAATTCATCCCCGGTTCCGTCTCCAGCGTATACAGTATAAGAGACGCGATAGAATCATGTCAGTGTCTCCAATTTGGAGATCCGTTTGATGAATCCCTTTGGCTTATGGTTCATCGCCCTCTGTACCTCATAGATCGTCGCTCTCAGGTCATGTACTCAACCTCTAGAGTCGCGTCTTCCTCATATGCTGGTACCGCCCCTCGAGGAGACGACGAGGCTAGACGGGCAGATGAAGGCGACGATGAGGAAGAGGTTGAGACGCCCCAACCGGGCAGGCGCACTCCTCAAGAAGGATTCGTTAGTAATCTCAACTGGGACGAGGATGACGAGCCCATGACTTCGGCGGCGTATCATCGTCTCGTTCAACATGCTGTGTACACGTCTAGCGAGAACCGCCGTGATGTGCAACAGGCGCAAGCGGCGGCGGCGGCGGCGGCGGCGACGATTTCTAGGAGTCACGCGTGGCGAGTGCCAGTGGATGAGCGAAGCCCTTTGCTCGTTCGTGCTCGTGGTGGTGGTGGTGATGATGGTGATGGTGTTCCAGAAGCAGAAGCAGAAGGAGACGGAGATGTAGAAGCGGCGCTACAGCCGACCGGTCCGCCGACGCTATCGCCGAACTCGGTTGCAGCTGTAAAGTCCGCCGTGGTGTCCGGACAGAGCACGTTCAGCCAGACGGTAAGAGATTTTTCGTTTCGTTTCGTTTCGTTTCTTTTTTTTCGGGAGAGAGAGCTGACGTTTGTCGGGCTAGCTTTTCAATGGCACCGCGCTGTTGCTTGGGATCGGCATGCTTTCGGAGCCTCTCGCGTTCTCGTATGCGGGATGGATCTGCGGGACGGCGCTTATCGTGCTATATGGCTTCATCACGTGTTACACGTACGTTCCTTTATCTTATCGGCATGGGATGGCCGTCCTTTGGCTGATTCGGAGATGAAAGGGCGAAATATCTGGCCAGCATCGTCATCTCTGATTCTCGCGTGCACACGTATGCCGATATCGGCAAAAAGGCATTTGGAGTGCGCTCCACGCCATTCGTAAATTTCATGTTCTGCTTCGAGACGTTTAGTGTCGGGTACGCTTCACCAGGCCCCTGCAGTGTCCCTGATTATTCTGACGTGCGCCCAGTGTTATTCTGGTCACACTGTACGCGGATTCGTTGAATGCCATCATTCCTACTTTCTCACCAAGCACATACAAGTTACTGGGCCTCATCATGTACGCATCTAACGTCCTTTTCTCTGTCTCGCCTGTTCATGCGTTGATATACCTCTCCAGTCTCATACCCTCGGTTTTCCTCCCACTATCTCTTCTCTCATACGCCTCGCTTGTCGGAATAGTGTCCACGGTCTTTTTGATTGGTGTCGTCGTCATCGATGGTTTGTCAAAGTTTGATGCCCCTGGGAGCTTGTGGAGTCCTGCAAAGACTTCATTTTGCTTTGGGAGCCTTAAGCAGCTTGGTTTGGCCTTTGGTCTGTTCATGGCGGGGGTATGTAGCCTTCTCGCTTTTTATGACATGTGATCTCAAAGCTCTTACACCTCAGTTCGGCGCTCATGCGGCCCTCCCTTCGCTAGCCCGGGACATGGCAGAGCCCCATCGGTTCAACGAAGCAATGAATTACTCATTTGTAAGTGATGCGTTGTTCCGTCTGGGTATTCTGATCAGGACCCCAATTTCAGGGCTTTGCCACTGCAGTGTACGCTCTCATTGGAATCGTGGGTTACCTGATGTTTGGGAACAACGTTTATGACGAAGTAACGACTTTGTTTTCTTTCGTTCGTCGACTCGTCTGACACGAGACTGGCGGCCCAGGTCAGCCAGAACTTGCTTCAGGTACCAGGATACAACCCAGTGTTAAACAAGCTTGCGCTTTGGATGCTTGTAGTGACACCCTTGTAAGTCAGGACCATCTGCGCGTTAACCTTACCATGCTAATTCAATTTCCGGCCACAGAACGAAATTCGCTCTCGCCACTAGGCCGATCAATTTTGCACTGGAGGCCATGTATGGTTTAGACACCCACACCCAGGGAGGTCGTTTCGAAAACGATCAGAAGTCGCGGGCACGCAAATTCAATCGCTCACTCAAACGTCTATTGCTCGTTTGCGAACGCATCAGCCTTGCCTGCCTCGCAGTCACCGTATCCATCCTTATTCCTGACTTTGGCTCGATCATGGCCATCCTTGGATCCTTCACGGTCTTTGCGTTATGCGTGATTGGCCCAATCGCAGCAAAGATATCTTTGGAAAAGAGGGCAACGGTCGTGGACGTGCTCCTCATGATGTCCTCAATTATCATGGCACTGTGGGGAACGGCAGCAGCTTTATGGTGTGCTACCCGGTGAAGTGATTTCGTCGTCAAAAAAACGTTGAAAGGGGAGGAAGGCTTTCTGTCAGCAGTAAAACTGTCTTGTAATGGGACCTCATGAAGGTTTCGCGCGTTAGATACACGACGACAGTCGCGATTTTAGGACATTTTGATTCGTCGGTATCAATGACAAAATGAATATCATACAAGGTCTACTTTTGGGATTCTTTCACCGCCGAAATAGCATGTGAGATGACTTTTGTTAGTTCTGTGGCTAGCAATGAGCAAGGCGGCCGAGGGAAGATAGTCGAAACATACGCTGTAGTTTGATATCCTCCTGTACAACAGTCGATGCGATCTGATTATCCGGGTTCGGTGGGACATCGACTACGCCTGTGGACGGATCCAATTCCCACCCGAGCCTCGCGATGTACTCTTCCAACTCGACTCCTACGGCATAGATCAGCCTTGAAAAATGGATGGTGATATGGATGGTTGCGTCACCTTCAAGATCCAAGTAGGAACCCAATCGCTTGCTTCCGATCTTTTGGAATGTCGCCGTCACGGCACGCACGGCGACTTCTCTAATCGAGTTCTCGAACCCTACGACCTCCACAGTGTAGTTATCGCGCAACGACTCCAACGCGTCAGAGCGATATAGCGTCCAAAATGCAGGGAATCGACATTGCTGCAAGAGACTGTGGAGATTCGTGAGGTACGGAAAGAGGCTGGGGAGAGGGTCCGGCTCTTCCATGTGGGCATTCGACGCCCTGTCATCCAGCAGGGCGGCAGAGAGATTGAAGTCGGGAAAGGGAACGGACGCGAGCGCTTTTACCAGAATGTTGACGACAACATCGGGATTATATAGGTCGGGATTGAACTGATATCTTTAAGAAAGGCTCAGAATATCTCTAGTGTGAGAGATGGATGCAGAAAAGCGAACAGTTTTAAAATCGCGAGATTAGCGAGGCAGTCGTATTCCCGGCTACGAATTTGGTGATAGAGGTAATCCTCGAGGATCCCGATGTTCGATGGATTATAACGGTCTATATATATATAATTTCAGGGCATTGAAAGAAGAACGCTCGAGCTTTGGGACAGACCTACACCAGAGACGAGGCTCTCGATGAGGCCCGGCCGTGTCGGCGGGGTGACCCATTCAGACGTCGCGGACATGATGGCAAAGAAGGAAGTTGTCCGTCGGACCGGGACTGGACTCGCTCGTCCCTTATGTCTCCAACACCCAATTACAAGCCCCGGTTCATCTTGAGCGGGCACAAGAAATCCATATCTGCCGTCAAGTTCAGCCCAGATGGGGAGTTGCTGGCTTCTGCAGGTGTGTCGTCCTTCCCGTAGCCCGCTCGACAGGTCTGCAGACCGCATAGGCAAGCCGCGGACAAGTTGATCAAGATATGGGACGCGATGACTGGAGATATTGTCCAGACGCTGTCTGGGCACTCTGAGGGCATCTCTGATATTGCGTGGTCGTCCCACAACGACTACATCGCGTCTGCCTCGGACGACAAGACGGTTCGAATTTGGAGTTTGGATGTGAGTCCTTGCTTCGCCGTAATTCAGCGTCTTTGTGACGACCGTCCACGTAGGACACATCGGTAAAGATATTGAGAGGGCACACGAACTTTGTCTTTTGTGTGAACTATAATCCAAGGTCTAATCTGTTGGTGTCGGGAGGGTTCGACGAGACAGTACGGGTGTGGGATGTTGCGAGGGGCATGCCTTTCCCTCCACGATTTCGTGGGGCAGAGATCTGATATTTTTTGTCATTTAGGAAAGTCGTTGAAGGTACTGCCAGCACATTCAGACCCTGTCACAGCTGTTAGCTTCAGTCATGACGGGACGCTCATCGTTTCCTGTGCTATGGATGGTCTCATGTGCGTATTCATACATTGTGTGAGGTCACGAGCCCGACAACTCGACGCAGACGTGTCTGGGATGCGGACTCCGGTCAATGTCTGAAAACTCTTGTCGACGACGACAATCCGATGTGGTAAGTGTACCGTCTGATGAAGAAAACTCGCGACGTTCACCGACACTGCACAGCTCACACGTGTTATTCTCACCAAACTCGAGATATGTTTTGGCATCCACGCAAGATTCAACGATCCGGTTGTGGAACTACCAAACCTCACGCTGCGTCAAAACATATACAGGCCACACGAATCGGACATACGCGCTGGTGGCAGCCTTCGGCTTCGGCGGACAAACTGTGGTCAGCGGAAGTGAAGACGCCAAGATCTACATCTGGGATCTTCAGTCTCGGCATGTCGTGCAGACACTAGAGGGCCACAAAGGTTCGGGACAGCAGTGATATTGATATAATCTTTTTGACGTTAAAACTCGTACAGATGTTGTTCTGGCTATAGACGTAAGTTCCGGGCTGTTTCACAATAAGCAGCGCTCAGGCGTGGCCCATAGGCACACCCGACCCGAAAATTGATCGCGTCGGCGTCGATGGAGAAGGACCTCACTATACGGTTATGGTCAGATGAATAGAAATTTTTTATTGTTGTACTAGAGCAGTAGTCGTACTTGGACTGACTCACAAGCGCTGTGCTGTTCGAGAAAGTGCGAGAAGCCACGGGTGCCCCACTTCCAACTCCGCCCGCAGCCCGGGTATAAATTCGAGACTCTTTCCTCCAAACACTTCACTTCTCTCACCCTCAACCCTCAGCTACTCGCTCAACTCTACCATGCAAATCTTCGTAAAGACCCTCACCGGCAAGACTATCACCCTCGAGGTGGAGTCGTCCGACACCATCGATAATGTGAAAACCAAGATCCAGGATAAGGAAGGGTACGTTTCCCCTCTCGTTCTCCCGCCGAGCAGAGTTTTGACCGTCTGCTTAGAATTCCTCCGGATCAGCAACGTCTCATCTTCGCCGGGAAGCAGCTCGAGGATGGAAGGACTCTTTCCGATTACAACATCCAGAAGGAGAGCACCCTTCACCTCGGTGAGTCTCTCATCTCGATAAGAGTGCTACCTCCATTCTAACGATCCTCGTAGTCCTCCGCCTTCGTGGAGGCATGCAGATTTTTGTCAAGACGTTGACCGGCAAGACCATCACCCTCGAGGTGGAGTCTTCGGACACCATTGACAACGTCAAGGCCAAGATCCAGGACAAGGAGGGTATCCCTCCGGACCAACAGCGCCTTATCTTCGCCGGCAAGCAACTGGAGGATGGCCGTACGTTGTCCGACTACAATATTCAGAAGGAGTCGACACTCCACCTCGTCCTCCGTCTCCGGGGAGGGATGCAAATCTTCGTCAAAACCCTCACGGGAAAGACCATCACCCTTGAGGTGGAATCGTCCGACACCATCGACAACGTGAAGGCGAAAATACAAGACAAGGAAGGGATCCCACCCGATCAGCAGCGTCTCATTTTCGCCGGAAAGCAGTTGGAAGATGGTCGCACCCTGTCGGACTATAATATCCAGAAGGAATCGACCCTACACCTCGTTCTTCGCCTCCGCGGTGGCATGCAGATATTTGTGAAGACGTTGACTGGCAAGACGATTACGTTGGAGGTGGAGTCTTCGGACACCATCGACAACGTGAAGACCAAGATTCAGGACAAAGAGGGCATCCCTCCTGACCAACAGCGCCTGATCTTCGCAGGCAAGCAACTCGAGGACGGACGGACGCTCTCCGATTACAATATTCAAAAGGAGAGCACGCTTCATCTGGGTTAGTCCCACTTCAGTCATTCTCCCTTTCCGTTATGACTGACTGTCTGTGTAGTGCTCCGTCTCCGTGGTGGCTTGTGATCTTCCTTTACCGTTCTTAACTCCTGTCCGTCACTTAGTCGTTGTGTAGCGTAGTTAACTCGATTCATATCATCTTCATTTCGCACAAATCGAGTGACACTATGGAGGCAAACAAAATCATGTCATGTTAATCATCCACCTCTGGTCGAGAAGCGGTCTTATGTCTTCGCCTCCGCTTTGGCTTAAATGCCGTCTCTACGGATACCCCACCACCGTCATCCGCTTCCGATCGCTTTCTCTTGTTGCCAATGTCAACCTTCTTCTCAAACCTAGGAGGAGCAGCAACCCTCGTCTTTTTTCCTTCTTGCATTGCATGCTTTGGCACCTTCTTTTTCACACTGAGAGGATTTGGGCCTTTCGGGCCTTTCTTCTTCTTTACGACAGGATCTACCTGAGGAGCGGCTGCACTGAGCATGGCCTTTTCTGACGTAGACGGCCCAAGCGCTTCCTGCTCGGCCTGTAAGGTGGGCATTGGGGAGTGAGAAATGGCTGGGAATGTGATCATAAACAGAACCGGTAACGTAACGTACGCGCTGTTTGAACTGGAGTGTAACGTCGCTAGCTGGTTCTAGAACCATGACAGAACGGTTGAAGTGCACGATGGGCACACCGGGTATGGCACGGAGGGTAACGCGAAGAGGGTGGGACTGCGTCGCAATCACGTAGCGGTGCTTATTGGTCTCGCCTGACATTACGGTATGGTCCAGTTAGCGTGGACAAGGGGAGGGGAAAAAAATGGGAGGTTAGTCGAGAGGTGAGGGGCGCATGTGTGAGGGTGAGGCGGATGACCCACCGACGACGGCGGCGATGCACTCGTTTCCGGGTATTGCCTCTTTGTGGTTGCACTTGCGCCTCTCGAACGTCTTGGCGAGGTCCACGGCGGGCTGCTGCGACTTGCCCTGGAGATATAGCTCGTGGATGGAGCATTGCGTGATCACTGACGAGCCGCTTGGGCGCGGGGCGTGGGTGGGCACAAACCCACACACGACGACGACGTTTGGGATCGGTCACTCACTCATTTTTACCGATCCGACGAGCACCGACTCCATTCGCGTGAGGAGGTCGATCTTTTGCGATATTGCTGCCGCGCACATCTCAGAGTCCACTATGGTGCGCGGGCGGCGTAAGAATGGATACGGATACGATAGAGACGATGGCACCGCGCCTGTGCCCAACGGCGCAATGGCTTACGCACCAAGGACCTGGTATGGCTGCCTGAAGCCAAATGAGGTAGAATACATGGCCATCAGTTTACGATACGCTTTGGAGCGGTTTTGACGCATTGTTGGCCGGTTGTTGGTGATGAGAAAGCGAGGATGTTGAGCGTGTCACGGCCGTAATAGGACATGACCTCTATGACCCGCCTCGTCACTATCGTCGTGCTCTTGGCGTACGTGGAGCCATAATCCCCGTTCTCTTCACAGGGCATTCTTCCTAATTCTAACGCAGGAGCGCATGGGTCACCGTACTGGCCGCTGATCTGTCTGGGTTCGTGCAGTGGAACGAACACTGTCCGGGTACCGTCTTCCTCGCTTTCGGTTGTTCCGCCGTGTTATATGCTGACCTCTTCGTCTACCGCACGACAGACAGCCTCCAACTTGGACACGCAAGAGTTGTCCTCGACAACTCCATAGCTTCTGGCACCATCTCCCGAGACGGCCTATTCACCGTGTGCGTCTCCGTCTGCGCTACATGTAATAACCGGCTGACAGTCTAGCCTTGCCCCACCGACAGTCCCGACGTCGCAGTGGGGACGTACATCGTTTCTGTGATATCCCACGATCATGTTTTCGACAAGGTCGGGTTCTACTCTCACTCTTCTTTAATCTATCTGTCTTTTCTCAACGTCGTCATACCCACCACCGTCGTTGCCTTGCTTTGGAAAAAACGCGAAATGTACCGCAGCTCCGCATCGACGTCCCCCCAGAATCCGAATCCCCTCCCGAAGTGCGTCCTTATACCGATGGCACCCCCCTGGACCCTCCATCACCCATCAAGCTCCCCTACCCGATCAAACTCGTCCCGCGCCAAAGGAACAGCTACTTCATTCCGCACCAGTCCTTCAACGTCGTGCAGATGCTCCAGAATCCCATGATGCTCATAACGGTTTTCGGTGGCCTGATGATGCTTGCGATGCCCTATATCATGGTAAGCTCCCCGTTAATAAATAGATGTCTCCCCTCCCTTCCTGAGAGCTAATGTGATCTATCATTCATTCCCGTCGCAGAAAAATGTGGATCCTGAAGTGCTGCAGGAAGCACAACAGAACCAATCCCGGTTAAGAAATGCTCTTCAGAGCGGTGACACGAAGTCCGGGTGCGTCTCATGCTGTATTGCACCGTCTGTACAGGATCCCTGACGGCCCTAAATACTAGCTCACCGGCTGTCGCCGGGAATAGTGACACGCGCTCAGTCGTTACGACAGCTACATCATCCCCGGGCGGGTCCAACAGTACGATGAAGAACAGGGCCAAGAAACGGCGAGGTTGAGGCAGTCACTAGCACCTTGCTGCGTGGATTTAGGCCAAGAGTATAATTGTAATTGGGTATACAAACATTCCATTATACATGGCACGGAGCCGTCACTACTCGATCGTAAATAGAATATGGGAAATAGATCGTGTCTCTTCATTAGTCGTCAGCGTGGCCATACCATCAAAGTCGTGAGTAAATTGAATACATGCCGTAATATAGTCGGTAGTCGGGTGAAGGGAGAGGAAGAGCTAATCCACCGACACGCGTCGGTTGCTCTTTGTTACCTCGGGCATCCCTCTTACGCGCCAGCGCTCTCGGGATCCCTCGCGTTTCTTCAGGCTGTCGTCCTCCACAATATTACCCTTGGCCCCACCATTAGAGAAACTTGAAGGTGTTGTTCTCCCTTCCTTATTCGGGGACTTTGGAGAGCCCGGGCGGGATAGAGAGAAGAATTTGCGAAAGCTCGACTGGGAGTTTTCACCCGAGGTAGCTTTGCGCTTGGCCTGCATGGCATCAAGGATGACGATCGCTTTGGCGGCAGGGGACATGGATGAGGGAATAGGGTTTGATGAGGCCTTCTTATGACCGTTACCAACAGGAGAACCTGTGAGCGTGGGGGCTGCCCGAGGGCCATTTGGATATGCACTCCGAGAAAGGGGCGGTTTCTGTGGGGGGAACGACTGTTTTCTTCGAAGGGTAGGTTGTGACATCGAGTTGGGGGCCTGCGGAGCACTGGTCATACTCGGTTGACCAACGCTCACCAGGACCCATCCCTCAGCAGGTGGTTTAGGTGGATTGTTGTCTCTCCTGTCTGGTGTCGACCTTGGGGTTGGACTAAGACGGTCCAGTCCCTTTGTCCTGTGGACGTCCGCGCGAGGAGCTTCCGTGACAAGCGTCGCTTCACCGCTCTTTGCCCGTCGATGCCTGGGATGTACTACCTCTGGGACGCTAACCTTCACCTCCTGCTCCTCGGGTTTGTAGGTGGGTGAAGGTTTTGGGGCATAATTGTGTGCATCGACCTCGTCGGGATAATCACCTGGTACCTTGGATTCCTTTGTTCCAACTGATGGCGGTATCCATCCACCAGGTAACACGCTCTCCTTTGGATCGCGGCTACGGGGATTACTACCAGAGTGGCCGTTCTCTCTCCCTGCACCGGGCCAGGTAGATGGTACATCTACGGTTTGGCCCGTGTTGGAGCTTAAAGAAGAGTCACGAAAGGTTCCCGGACTGAGGAGAGGTGTTATAGACTGAGAGGTCGCCTTCACCGGTGAATGACGTGATCGTAGGGGAATGGAGGAACCGACAGCTTCCCGTGTGGCCGACGGCATCTCCGTCCTCCCTGACGATTTGACTATTCGAGGCAATCCACTGGGTTGCGATGCCTTCATCAAAGAAGCCGACATGCTGGGATAATACGAGCTGGGGACACCTGGGGAATTGCTGTAAAACCTGGATGACACTTGCTGGTATGGACTCGTGTCAGGTTCGCCTGAGCGCCCGTACTTTTGTGTGCCAACGCCAGTCATATCCTCTGCGCTTCCGATCGAGCTTTGTAATTCCACTCTGAGATCTTCCGAATTTGCAGGTGGGATTTCTCCCACGTGTACGTTATCGTTTGAAGCATTGGAGTGAGTGACGGAGACAGGTAGTTGAGCCCGTGGAGCTGGTTTCCGCACGACGCTGGATTTAGACGAGATCAGGCCTGAAGGCGAGGGATTACGCGATGAAAGGACAATTGAACCTTCTGTTGCTGCTCGAGAGTGTGATGGCCGACTGTTAGTGGTGGACGAGTGGACGGGTGATTGATAGTTGCGTCTACGGTCACGGGGTTTGTCGGCGGAGGGTCCTTGAAGATCTGTGCGCGACCCTAGAGGAGTACTAGATTGTGACTCGGTGGGGATAGGCTGTGAAACGCTTGTGAAGACCCATAAGTCTTTGGAGCGTGATCGATTATTGAGCGAGAGTGATGTAAGGAGCGTGAAGCCGAAGCCATGCAAAGTACCAATCAATCCAAGAATGTGGCGAAGAGAATCTGTCGCAAAGGTATCCTCTTGGAACCCTACAGGGAGTGAACCTGTGAGTGGGGCCGATAAGGTCGAGAAGATAGATAACGTTACATTTGTAGCCCTTGAGCTTGAATTCGTAAACACTCTCCGCCACCTTCTTCTCCGAGACTACTCCACGGGGCCATGAACCCCGAACTGTTTGAAGAATTGCTGGGGTTAAATGTAATGGAGGGGCGATAACACGGAGATGATTCTGGCTGAGGAAGGAGATGGCGAACAGAAGTCTGGCAGGGTGTCGGACTGCGCCCAGGGATTCGTTACTCATACTGTTGAAGGGAAGCGTCGCGCTGGAGAAAGGTGTCGGCGGTGATGGTGATGTGCGGGAAAACGCCATGATGATACGATCGTCCTGTTCACGGCCATAGTCCAAGGTGGAGAGAAAGTTATGGCCGGTGCGGTGGAGAACGTCGATAATTTCGATGAGGAGCTTTTCTGAACGCGCTGACTTTGGACTCGACCACGGCTTTCCGTCCAACGTGAGCTCACAAAAATTGTCCTGGATGAGTTCTCGAGAGCCGACGATAAGACTCGTATTGTCGAGGTGTTTCCGCAATGCGAAGGCGGCGTCTGCGGGGAAGCTGTAGAGTCTCACTAGGGCAGTGCCGGAAAGAGCGAGGATGGAGAAGGATGAAGCGGGATGCTGATCACGGATGAACTCGCGTCGGGGGACGAGGTTAGTATCTGCAGGGGAGATGGGAGACATGGAGAAGGATGGGCGGGACCCTTGCCGCGCCTTGGAGGTGAGCTGGAGTGAGTGTCGTACCCTGCCACGCCAATACCACGTACCAAAGCCGCACGATGATGCATACAACCACACCTGCACAGCCGCCCGCCTCCCCTTTATCGCGCAGTCGCATTGCGTCACTTCCTTCCTTTTCGGACCATCCCTATCTCCGCATACACTCCCCTTCCTGCTCACTGGGGCGACGATCTTGTCCCCAACCATCATCCAACATGGCTAACAAACTCAACTTGCTGATGTGTAGGTACAAGATCGCCTGCGTCGTAGCATTATTCAATCTATTATCATCTAGGCGGTACTGTGCGCATCCTCTCACGTGCCCTCCTTTCCGATAATCACGATCACTGCTGTAGGGTGAATACACCACTGGATGGACTGGATCTGGCGCCTCTACATCAGACAAGAAGGTCTGCGCACAGTCCTCCATGCATTTCGGTCTATGAATCATTAAATGCTTTTAGATCGGTGTATGGCTGACTACTCGATCTCATTTCATAGCTCGTCTCACCACTCCGATGGCTACTGTCTAGGTCGTGGCGTTGACTTTGTTCGACCTTCGCAGACTGGGCAAGGTACTGTCATGAGATCCAGACTCCAATCGCCGCTTGATGTTCCCAGGTTGATAAACTTGGCATGGCCGGTGTTCACGGTAGCAAATTTCCTGCAATACGTGCTCATCTCCAGCGCAACATCGCACAAGTATACAAAGACATCGATGTCTCGTAGGTTCCTGTGCGAGCGGCAACGCCATGGTCCTTAAAACCTTCTTTCAGCTTTGATAGCTTCCCCGGAGACACCGAGGCCGACCCGGAGGCCTGTAAGGCTAAATTGCGTCGTGCAGCCCGTCATTACCCTCATCTTTAAATCAGACAAAGTCGCCATCAACAAGTCCAACCCTGGAGACGCTGTTGTCATCTTTACCCCCGATAGTAAGTGTCTCCACACGCGCATAAGTTCGCAGTTCGCAGAGCATTATTCTCGAAAGGTACCCACTATGCCATTGCTCGTTATGCGATTGAACGTGGCCTGCACGTTCTTGTTACAAAGCCAGCCACGCAACTACTTTCGCACCACCTGGATTTGATCGACTTGTCAAGAGAGCACAATGTTGTATGCTTTGTAGAGCACCACAAGCGGTTTGTTTTCTCCCTTTACACGGATCCTGTCTTACGCGTGGGCCGACGTGGTGGTCTTGTACTTCCCAGATATGACCCTGTCTATAGCGACGCCAGAGCCCGTGCGAGGTCACTTGGCGAGTTCAACTTTTTCAACGCTTGGATGAGCCAGCCAAAGAGCCAGTTGGAGACCTTCAGAGCCTGGGCGGGCAAGGACTCCGACATCAGGTGAGCGTTGGGAATTGGAGTTGTGGCCACGAGGCACACCTTTATCACCAATGCGGCAGTTATTATTTATCATCTCACCATATCGATATTTGTTGCTGGATCTTGCAAGACCGGGCTATTCCCACCCGCGTCGTGGCCAGCGCCGCCACGGGTATAGCCACGAGCGAGCCGTACAACTGTGTTCCGGAGACCGAAGACACCATCACGCTTCTCGTCGACTGGCAGTCGGTCACGAGCCCGAAGCACAAAGGCACCGCAGTCTACACCGCATCATGGACAGCGCCCCTAAGATCCGGTGTACACTCCGCCCAACACTGGTACTATCTCGGCGAAAAGGCGAGCGTGATCGCCGTTTATTCGTCATTAAATGAACAACAATTGTTGTTGTACAGGGAGACATCAACATCGACCAGGCACACCGGGGGTACGATGTCACCGTTGACGACACCGGCAAGACCTGGTACAACCCGTTCTAGTGCGTGGACCATCGTCAATCACATTCCGCTCCCTCCGAGACACTCACGACCGGGGTTATCCTTATTTTTCTTTTTTTTTTTTTCCTCTATCATCGCTTGCTCACTCAGCATGAAATACTCGCCGTCTGAAAATGGCCACTTTGATGGCCAGCGGGGATACGGGTACATTTCCATAGAGAAATTCGTTGACGCCGCCCGCAGCGTAAACGCGGGCATTGCCCAGCCGAGCGATTTTGATGCGCAAGGCTTGGCTACCATCACAAACACCATATTGACCACCGCGATACTCAACGCTGGGCGTATCAGTCTGGACGAGAAGAGACCCGTGGACATTACCAAGGATGGCGACAAATGGGTTCTTCATTGAGAGTTAGTAGGAACGTGTTGTGCGGAGTCCTTGTCGATCAAAGATAGGGATCGGGGGCTCATGCACTCATGGACTTGTACTTAATGAGCCCGCGAACTCCGTACAGCCCTTCCGCGTTTGGGATTTATATCGAATTCAATTGCGCCCGGAAATCACAATTTCGTTTTCGGTGGCCCTGGTTGAGATCGGAATGACATTCCTCTTTTTCCCTCCCCCGTTCCAGAAGCAAGCTCCGCACAAATGCATGGTTGAATTTCAGCTCAGGATTGATAATTGATCGAAACCTTGGTCAATGCTGAAAATTATCAGCACCGATTGGGACGATGGTGAGACATGCATAATTCCAGCGCCTCTGAGCCACAACACTTTTTGACAGTTGCTAACTAACCGAGTTTCACATAGCGGGTGCACCTCACATCCCGTAACAGCGTCTCCTCGGCCGCCGGACCAAGCGTGGTTCTGCTCCATTATCGGATCTTATCACATGCTCACACTTGATGAGGACACCATTCAAGAACCCTTGTTATTGTAACAGACATTGCACGAGATGATGAGGCCCTTCAGGCCGCTACGAGTGTGAAAACCCTAAGTGCAAACGGATGACAGGGCGATATTAGTGCACAAGCGGGAAAATGGAAATGACGGGGATTGTTCGGGTGACTGTAAGATCAACGACGAGAGAAAAAATGATGTGGGGCGATAAAAGCCGTCATGCGATGCAGGAATAGTCGACGGCCGAAAAGGTAGGAGGGTTAAAGTGAAGGAATAAGATAAAGAGAATGGGACACTAAGGAAAGAATGTAGACTGTCGACCTCACCGCGTCAGGAACTGCAAAGGGAGGGAGGGAGTACTATGCGCGATGAGAATGAAGGTTTGCATAGGAGGGAACACAGAAAAAAAAGGTTTAACGATGGGAAGGGTGTGCGCAAGTAGAACCACAAAGCCTACACCAATGAGAGATATGATGTGTCCGGCTGGCAATCCGCTAAGTATACAATATAGACAGAAATCGTCAATATATACCGAGAGTGTGTTTGCGAAGCCAACATCTTCTCGCGCGGGGGAGCAGGCTCTGCGCTTTCGATGCGTTGGTAGTGATGACAGATGAAAAGTACGAGGCAGTGCAACGAGAGAATGCATGGGATGATGAAGCTTGCGGAGACAGAATTGCACGGGTTGATGTTTGTCGACTACGTGTGTGGGATGGTGATACATTTTGTTGAGGTGAGGAATGCGGATGAGAATAGAAGGGCACTTAAGACCAAGCGTTGGGTGGTTGAAGGAGGCGGGAAGATGAAAAGGGTTGCAACTCTTCGAGATCTATGAGACCATCGCTCGGGGTGATACGTTGAGATTGTGAAGTGCTTGCCGGCCAAACTGGACGAAGTCGTGGGGAAGGTATTGTTCTGGAGGATTCTCAGAATGCTGTTTATTTGCCACAGGGTCGAACTTTGGGGATGAGAAATTCTCCTTGTCATCGTCAGACATGGCAGAGCTGGAGAATGGATCACTCGAGAAGTAAGGGCTCGTAGGTGTGATCGGCATATCGTCGGAGATATCAGAAGCGGTCGTCGTCGCGCTCATAGGCGTGCCCACGACCGAGTTGGAGGATCGTACCGGGGTCATGGGCAGGGGAGGCGCTACGTGTCGGACAAAGCGACCGCCTTGGAGATAGTGCTGGACCACGAACGTAGCCGCTTTCGAATAGAAAGCATACGAGTACTTCTTGATGAGCGTCTCGGACAGATCATTGACGTGTTTGGCCAACCGGTTGTCCAGATGTTCGACGATCTGCAAACACTCTTCAGTCTCTTCGAATATTCTGCGCCCTTTGCCGCAGAGGAATCTCGCAAGTGTCAGAGAGCCGAGAGCAATAGCTGATGAGGGAAACTTGACAAATTCGCGATAGAAAAGGGTGATCTCCATCAGAAACCTGGCGACGTGTTGTACTTTCGGCTCTTCAACGGACGGAACACAACACATCAACCGGAGCCACGCTTCTGCTGTCGGGTGACCCAGGGTCCATTGAATAGTTGCAAGGACATGCCCTTCCATCTGAATGAAAGCTGATTCGTCGTAGGTATCACGACAGTAGTGGACAAGCTCTTGGACGGTTGGAACCCGTTCCTTTGCGTCTTCAAATTTTGCGGCAATCCAAAGAGCAGCGCATCCGACAAGTTGATAATGCTTGATGTACACAATTCGGCGGGAAACATAGCGGTCGACGATGTTCAAGGTGAGGTATAGTGTCTCTGGTCGCAAGCGGAAGGTGAAGTGGAGCTCGACGAGAAATTCGACGAGACAAGGGCGCATGTGCCATTTGATTTCTGGTTGTTGGTCCATTGACGAAGTGGTTCCCATCGTGTACCTCTGGAAACGTGATCGGGTTGATGAGAAACGTAAAAAACAAAAACAAATTACGACATATGGATATGGTCGGCGTACCTCCATTTCGTACATGTAGTAACGGATATCCTCGCGGTATTCATCTTCCAAGAGAATTCCTTCCCTCCGCAATGCTGCTAGCTGTAGCTCGCGCCGACGCTGAAGGACAGATTCCATCTTGGTCACTCGCGGGGATCGGCGGGAAGCGGCGGCGGCGGCGGCGGCAACTACAGAAAGGGTGAGAGGGGATTGAGATTTTCGGGACTTGGTGACGCCGTGGGGTGACGGGCGCTTCTTGGGGTAGAGAGGGTTGTTACGGGAGTGCCTGGAGGAAACAGAGGTATCTTTCATGTTGAGAGAAGCGAGGGGGATGATGTTTGCGGTTGGCGCGATGACAAGGGGACTAGAAGTAGGCGGGCGATGGGAAAAGATTGGGGTGGAGGTGTCAGCACACGGGTTTACAGGAAGTGTTGAAGTAGACATGGTAGAGAGTTTGGGCATTACGCGCATTGCGTAGATTATCGGAGGGGTAGTCTCGCAAGAAGGTTAAAAGCAAAGAGGATTTGGAATCCGTCAATGTGCGCTTTTTTTCCACAATGAGAGGATTGACATCCAAAGGGGAAGTGGCCGATCGTGGAAGTGGCTGAGGGGGGAAAAAAAAAAGTCGATTCACTCACTCGAGGATGTGATCGACGGTCAAGTCGACACAGGATTGGGGGTGAGAGGGGGTGCTGAAAAGAAAAAGAAAATCGTGAGCGTTGCGTGGTCGTAAAGGGGGCAGGAAAACGTCGAAGACGAGAGGAAGGGATGAAGGGAATATAAGGGACCGGTCAATCGGTGTGGATGACCGGAGAGGGCAACGAGTGCCTGTCAAAGTCAAGGCCAAGGCTCAATCGTAACGAGAGACCGATTCGATGTTTGTTTGTGACCGAACACGGCCCTCCACCGCCTCATCGCATGTACCAACAACCGCCACACAAGCGAGGGATTTCCCCCTCGGGCGACCAACCGCGAGTTCGCTGATTCCCGGCAATCATGGGCGTCTCCTTAAAATCCAATTACCCCCAATTTCGCCAACTGTCACACGCCCCACGTTTTTCGACGTCGAGCTCATTTTATGTCCGATCTGGCTTACCTGCTATCTCGAGTCTTCTTTGCTCCTACCTATCACTGCCCTCAATGTCAGCCATCATCAACTGCTCATCGTCATCGACGCTCACCGAGGATGGTATCTCCTACCAACTGGCTCCCTTCTGAAATTAAAGCGTCCCCGCGGAAATAAGAAGCACTTGATCAGCCTCGGAACTGAACGAAAACAATGGCCTACGTACAGCAAGAACAAGATTTTCAGCTGGGGGGCGGGGAAGCGAATTGGGGATGATGTGCGACCTGGCAAGGAATGCGCTGGGCCGCTGAATTAGACGGATTGAAGGAGGGTAAAGTGAGTGCTGGATGAGCTGGAAATGTAAAAAGGAATGGACTGGGGTCGATCAAGGAAGGACTGTGTGCGTTCTGCCAGATGCAAGGTTGGAAGCTACCCGTGAAAAAAAGGGGGGGAGACCCAGCACTAAGCTAGGCTTTCACAAGGCAGACCTCGAAGCCAGAGTAAGAGCAGGAGACGTATGTGAGAGGGGGATATGTGCAGTGATAGGGGTGGTCTTTGATAGCGCGAATGTGGCCTTGCAGGAAGGGATGAGACTGCAAAGCGAAAGAGATGTGCGTATCAGCGAGACGCCCTCTCCAGTTTTTTTCTGTGTCCGTTCGGTGATATTAACTCCCGTTTGCGGTGAGAACGCGCACCACGTTGTCCTGCCTGCAGGCAGCCTTGTCAGTGATTCGCCCAGCGGACACCCATATTTGATCCTTATGTAAGATTACTCTATTATTGTTTTCCGTATTCCCTCCGCGTTTTTGACACAACCCAACACAACACCTTCTAAACTAGAGCACACCTCCCTCCAACTACGGTACCGCCCTCCCCATTCGAATTCTTTTTCCCTTTTTTCCCTCTTTATCTATAGAAATGCACCCCTACCGGGCGGATGTCTCCTCCCAGCGGGCGTCGCTTATTGGCAGCTCAGGGACGTAGCGCCTTACTTAATGGTCGAGACAATCGATAACCGGATGGCGCTTAACCCGCTCAGTGCCACGCGCAAGCGTAGACCGTCCCCCGGCTGTCCCTCGGTCCTGGTCCATCACTCATTCCTCCCTTTTTTTTCTCACCAGGTGCGCCTCCACCTGTCACTTGTTATCAAGAGGCCCATCACGGGAACGCCCGACTACCTTCTACGGTGCACTTCAAAAATCCTACTTAAGTTTTGACAGCCTCCCCAGCTTCCCTGCCACCGCGTGTACCTCTCATGATACCCATCTTGACCCGAAATCTTCAGGTTTTTCGTGTTCCAGGCAAGAGGCATCATTTTATCTGGGCGCTACGCCATACCCGACCCAGCGGGCTTCCCATGAGTGAAATATTGCCGCGGACGACAGGTTTGCAAATTCTGTCTCGCTGTTGTTACGAACGCGAACATCAGCGCACGCGCTCTCGCTCCAAGGAATGGATGCAGGCACACCGCCCACAGCACGTTCACGGCACTTTCATCCTTCTGGATTAAGCGGGCCTCGGCCCAAAACCCGATTATCCGGGCGGCTGCAAAGCGAACAGATCCGGTTGACAGTGCTTGCTTAGGCGGTGTCGCTTTCGACTTGTGGGGCACGACACGTCCATTCTGTTGATGAGATCTTTTGATTTTTAATTAGCCCTCCATGTTATATTTACAGAATGATGTGTATTTTTCAAGCCTTTGCCGTCCACTACTCGCGACCGAGACTGAGCGCCAGTCCGGGTACTTATTCTGATTGAGATCCAACGCCGTCCGATGAGCTCGACGGCCTGGCGCGGCGAAAAGTCTCCTTAATGCCGGTAACAAATTACCTTATGTGGTATCTCGAAAGTCTTGCTGATCACACTTGAAACACATATGACGTCATCGCCTGATTTCCATGGGTCACCGTAGTTTTTACAGGCGGGAGGAGTGCAGAACGAACAGGAACGCGGGGGGCCAACAACAATATACGGCCAACAAAAGTAGGAAAGGCAACAAAAGTTCAATGGGCAAGAGCGGGTGCAACGGTTAGAGGGAGAGGGGGAGGGTGGGTAGCGGATCAGTCACGAGGAGCGCC
The DNA here is from genome assembly GCA_022376545.1 of Russula dissimulans. NCBI lineage: Eukaryota > Fungi > Basidiomycota > Agaricomycetes > Russulales > Russulaceae > Russula > Russula dissimulans. The sequence continues at coordinate 763,229 of WTXJ01000002.1, read as the reverse complement.
GTGCATGAGAAGCGCCATGAGATCTTGGGCTGGTTGTGAACTGCCACCACTGCTTGGTTGTATGTGTTGTGGGAGGAGATGGGAAAGGCTTTGGGGATGTGGCTGTTGCTGAATGTGCGGTTGCTGCCTCATCGTCGCATGGGGCATGTGCATCGGTAATGCATTCTGCTGGGCAAACCCGATCCCGGGTGCTCTCGACCCTGCCCCCCCTGTGCCATTATTCAGCCCAAGGAGCTGTGCTTGGGGTGGAGCCCGCACGTCCAGCTTGCTAGCATGTAAAAGCGATACCCCATGGCTGTGATCGATGGCGTTCTGGATGTTAGGGGATACTGAGGGGGGGACGCGTACTTGGGGACCAGCTGGGTAGTTCATAGTACCACTTGAGAAGTTGTAAGCAGGTTGGCCAGGTTGGCCAGATCCGTTGCCTTGTAAGTGAGGAGATGGCCCGCCTACTATCGAGCCCAGGAACTGGGAGGGGTCGTGTGGGGGACGTCCTCCAAGGTTAGCCAAACCAGGCGGCAACCGTTGTTGTGGGGTTGAGTGGAGGTGTGTGGCGTTAGGAGAGTTGCCATTGCGAAATGGCTGTTGTACAGGTAGACCTGAGTTCCGTGGCACATTTGTTTGATTAGGGTACATAGAGGGAAGAGGCGCAGGATATATCTGGTCCACTGCTCGCTGAGGTGGAATGCGTTGTTGGACATTGAAGGCGCCAAGTTCGTCAAGTGGATCCTGAAACATCCCACTCTCTCGTCGTGACGGGAATGTCGAGCGCAAACCTGGTACCATTCCATCGGGGACAAAGTTACGATCGTCCAGGCGGTTCTCATACAGGATTTCATGATTCCGCGCCATATGGGCAAGCTGGGGCTGCCGCGCGGCCGGAATATTAGCGTGTTGTTGAACAAAGGGCGATTGGCCATAGCCAGAGGGTTGAGTAGGAGGACCAGGTTGGGTGAGGCGCTGTCCCTAATGAACATTAGGACGCGAGAAGACCAGGAATATATGACTCACCTGTGTCGAATTCTGCAACATCGCAAAGATGTCCTCCATTGCCCTATTTTCAGCGCTCACCGTGTACGATTCCCCCCCGCTGATACCCTGCTGTCGTTGATAAGGAAGTAGAGGATGGGAAAGGGAGCTCAGACCCTCAGTGGAGACTGCAGCAGGCTGCTCGCGAGATTTGCCATCGAAGAATTTCGCAAACCGGCTTCCTTTCTGTTGAGGAAAGGGTGACCCTCCGTGACCCCTTTCACGACCACTGGCGTCGAATGACGGACTCTGACTATTGGGAGTGCTAGACTGAGGACCAAGTGGGTTGGTAGGGCTCATCTCAGAGTATGGGCTTAAGTCAGAGGGTATACCAGATGTGCCGTAGGTCACACGGTCGCCAAAGGAAGCAATGGATTGTCGCCGAAGAATTTCTGACTGTGCGTTGGTGCTGTTATCGCTTTGAAAAACCGGTAGGCGGGTAGGATTAATGAGGTTGGAGAAGCCAACGGGGGAAGGCCCAGTACCGACCGAAGTATGAAGGGTAGAATTTGGATTCAATGCATCGATGTCTAGGAATTGATGGGGACTATTTAATGGATGTTGTATCGGAGGCGTGTCGAGGGTCGGAGCGGAGATTGTAAATGCAGAGAGTTGGTCAGAAGGAACCACAGCTGCTGCTGTGGCAGATGGAGTACGCGAACCGAAAGCAAGCAGGCGAGAGCCAGGAGGGGGATTGAACTGAGACGGCATGGGAGACCTAATAGCAGAAGCGGAATGTCTGTCCTGTTGGCCTTGAACAGCCGCGCTTTCAGTCGCAGAGGGGTTAGGGAAGAAGCGAGACCCAGGAGGTCTCGGAGACTCAATGGATGGGCTAGAGGGTTTGGTTGATGGGGCTGTGGGGGGTGCTAACGCCTCTACAGAAGGGGACGGGGCAAACCCAGGAGCGGGTTGGCTGTCCGGGGTGGATGTTGGAAGCTTCTGAGCGGATGGAGCTGCGTGACGATGGTTATAAACATGCAGAGGCAGTAGGACACACCAGAGACACACCAGAATCAGTTTCAGGGACAAGATACGCAACGGCGGGATCGTTTACAGGACCTTTGAGCGAGGCCGCCTTATTCTTTTCCTCCTCACGCTTGATCATCAACTTGATTAGCTGTATTTCATCTAGCGGAGGGTCCGTGGGAGGTACGGCCTGTGTCTCAGTTACCTTCGCCCTATCCCTGTGCTCGGTGTCACCACTTGATCTTAATAGTTCAGATTCTCGTTCTTGGCGTTCCTTTTCCTTCATTCCCAGCTTCCATGCTTGAATGCCATCCAATTCCCCGTTGTCGGCTTTGCCACCAAGAATACCCACTCCCGGGTCGCTGGGGATGTAGGTGTCCATCCAAGCGGGTTCTTTTTCCTCAACCCGGGCTCGCGAATCCTTGCGCTCGTCTCGATCCTCGTCTCGACTATGTCCATGCCTATCGCGTCCATTTGTTCGCTTAGACCTTGAATCACGGTCATCTGTGACCCAGCGCTCGCGTTCTCGATCACGGGGACGGTCAGAATCACCATTAGAGTCCCGTTCACCGACCCGGGAATTGCGCTCCTTTTCGCGTTCGCGCTCCCTTTCCCGGTATTCTTTGTCCCTGAGTTCGCGTCGGGCAGCCAAGCGTTCATCGCGTTTGCCGTCGTCTCTCCAGCGCCGAGGATCATCATTAGTATCGCGATCGACGTCTCGGTCACGGCCATCTCTTCTCCGGTGCTCGTCCCGATCTCTGTCGCGGTCTCTGTCCAGCTCTCGCTCCCGTCGAGGGGGCGAGACGTCGCGTCGCTGCCGTGACGACTCTCGCACTCGTGATCGAGGCCGTTCGCGGTCTTCACGTTCGCGGCGCAAACCGTCAGAGCCTACAGAACGTGATGAACAGCTGTTTGCCGGATTGATATTACACCAGACTGGGACTTACGTTCCTCGCGACCTGTAGATGTAAATAAGCTCGTGTGTATATGCTAAAAGGGAGTACAAGTTACCTCTCCTCCAATCTTCACTCGATTCACCGGCTTTTCTTCGAGAAGATTCTCTTCCATCAGTCCGGCGAGCTGTCCCAGAGCCAAGGCTACCCTGAGAAGGGAGCCGACCGGTTCCCCCTAAATGGGGGGCAGAATCCCGCTCTCTAGTCCGGATATTTGCACCGCCAGCAGGGGACGACAGGCGATCCCGGTCGTATTTATCAGAAAGCTAAGAACTTTGGTTAGACGGAGATAGTCACGACAGCTACGGGCTCACATTACGAAGTCGCTCCTGGCCTTCCTTATCTCGGAGGTCACGTTCACGTTCCCGGTCCGTGTCTTTCTCTTTTTCACGCTCGCTGGAGCGAATGGGCTGATGCTTAAAGTTTCCCATTTGCGAGGGTTGAGACGATGTTGACCGGAAGGTAGCGCGTGGGGGAAGCTCCGCTGAGGTGGTGGTGTGAGTAAAGGAATCCAGAAAGAAGGGATGACGACTATACCAGCGTCTTCTTGATCACGCCGGAAGCTAAGGAAAGTGAGGATAATGTAACAAGAACCGCGTTCCAAGTAGAACATACCGTTTGTCCCTGGCTCCCGAGGAGGCAGCAGAGGGATCGGAGTCCTTTTTCGAGGAGTTTTGTTCATTCCAATCTCTGAGGGATGATATAGCCTGGAACTCGAGAAGCAGATGGATAAAATGGCACACCCGAACCAATCTTTCAAAACAGGCATCCCCTGAGGCGGGGAAACCAGTGGAGACTTGGAAAGAAATAGAACCTGGGCTTGAGTGTACGAGACGAAAGGACGAATGGGTGCAAGTGAGTTGTGCGGGGAGACAGTTTCCGTGTCTGCGGAAGGAGACAAAGCAATGTTTTGCATTGCACTTACAAGGATATCGGGGGGATGTTGAGAGAATTTGAATTGGCATGATGAGCGGACATGGTGTGAGTGGTGCTGAAGAAGTGAGCAGAGCGCCCACTGGGGTGTAAGCGGGCCTTGAATACGATGCCACAACTCTCCCTCAAGCACTTCATCCTCAGGCAACGCGTCTTGTCTTTCTATCGTACCGCCATTCGCGCCTCTAGAGGTGACTCGGTCCATTCGTCCCTCCCAGTCCTTCTTTTCTGATTTGCCTAGTCATCCCCGACCCCGCAACCCGAAAAGAAACAATATCCTGGGTCCGAGCAGAGTTCGAGAGGAACAAGGATATCCTCGACGCGGTACGACCACATTCGTTTTGTCTTTTCTCACATCTTGTTCATGACTCTTCCCCAGGACCTCATAGAGGCCAAGTTGAGAGCCAGTCGTCGGGAGCTCGAACAGATTCTGCCTTATCGTGAACGCTATTCTCCATCATGAGTGTCTAACCCTGGTAACTAAAATAGTCACCTAGTCACTTGTCGTGTAGCATTCGTCTAACTCATCAATGGATCTGCTCCCTCATTCAATGAACGCTGCGGATGGTCATTCCATGTCCGTCCGTTGGCGTGAATATCACTGGGACGTCGTTGGGCGCCTACGCCTACGCCTACGCCCTCCGATCGAGGCCCCATGGGTTGCTTCTTCCTTGCGCCGGTGTCTTCAGAAGCTCGTGGGCGCTGCGGATGCTCACTCCACTATCCTCAGTTGGCATGAATATCGCTCCGGCCCGTAGCGAAGCAACTGCGCGAGACTGCGCCGTTATCTGCCTTCCGATCGAGTCAATGTTTCACAGACGTTCCTGGGCACATTTATATTCTGCTCATTCCCTGCAGCGCTCACTTCCCTACCTACCCACCTTCTCGACAGCACCCTCTCAATCCCTCACTCCTCATCAACTCAAGGCCGTTTCATCTTTCATCCCGTCCATAACATGGAAATATTCTTTCACGACTTGCACTACAAGGCGACTTTGAAGGACGTCAAAAGCGTCTTTGCAAGCGTACTCCATAACCCTCCCTTTCTCCCGCAGTCGGCACCACTGTGGAATTTCCATATCTCCCTCTTCCCACCGAAGAAGAATCGATCAGCACAAACCCACCGTGGTTGTGGGATAGTCACTGTCCCACAAGAAGATCTTGGACATGATCTACTTCGCCGTTTCGGTGGTACTTCCCCATTATCAATCTTGGGGAGAAATATCAAACTCAAACTCGGCAAGGATCCACCCAGGGATGCAATTTTGGAGAGGATTCGTCATGAGCCTTACATATCATTGGAGGTTCAGCAGCGCGCGGAAGAAACCGAGAAAGCATTCCGTCTGAACACGGTTGGGATACATACCGTTCAGCTGGGATGGGAGACGCGACGCGGGATATTTTCTGTCGAGTGGGAGAAGCGTGTTGAAGGGGATTGTCACCTGGCATTCGACAACACAAGGCGGGAGATTCGATTAAAGATCATGGACCAACCAGACATTGTGCGCACTATTGCCATCCACTGGTCACAGATCAGTTGGTCTGCAACCGGTTACGCAGACGAAACAGACCCAACTATCTTTCTCTCCTTGTTTTCTCCTCCCGTCTTTGACAGCGAGCCCTCCCGCGAAATCCTAGCCGCCCTGGGCATTCAATCACCCAATTCAGTGAAGCGCCAGCGGCTCCTAGAACTTTATCCCGACGATGCCGACCTCAAACGCGTTTTGCCATATGCAACTCTGTGCATCCGCCTGCTTTGTCCCGAGCGCGTAGATTTGAGAAGATTTAAAGACCTTTGCAGCATTGCGCGGATTCCAGCGCCAAAGGACTTCGCGTATCTCGCGGAGAACTTGGCACTGTTCTCGGAGGCCAAACTAGAGGAATATCGTCAGTGGACAAGTACTCTTGATTGGCCTGTCGCATTCCAGCTCGAGGCCCTACTCCGAGGGCGCGTTGCAGATACAAAGGAGGTCCTCTCTATTCGCACTTTCATCGACGACATGGTAACTCGCAAAGGAGCCAGTTACACAACAAATTTTCTGCGTTCTTTGTCGGCCGACACCATTTTCGAGGTCCAGGACCACGACGAGGGAGCATTCGAGGCAACCATCAAGCGTCTTGCAGAGGACTTTTCCTGGTCTCCATCACCACATCCCTGGGGCCCGAAGGACGGCATCTTTAATTGCCTCCACGTCTACATTTCCCCAACATCAATGAAACTTGGCGGACCCTTCCCGGAACGCTCGAATCGCGTCACACGTACATATGCAGACAATCACGACTGCTTCATTCGCGTTAGCTTCGTGGACGAAAACAATTTGCGATATCAGCAGGATCGCGAGATAGACGGGGAATCATTCATAAGACGCTGGGTTTCTCCTATTCTACACAATGGAATCACCGTCGCCGGCAGGAAATTCAATTTCTTGGCCTACTCACAGTCGGCGCTGAAATCGCATACCGTCTGGTTCGTGAAGGACTTCGTCAATCCCAGAGGTGAAAGCATTACCGCCGCCACAATAATCGACCGTTTAGGAAAATTCGATGGCCTTGAATATGACCGTGACTTGATCCTCTGCCCCGCTCGCTATGCGGCGAGGATATCACAGGCATTCACAACAACAGACTCCAGCGTCTCTATCTCCTCCGAGGAAATTTTCATACAGGATGATATCGAGTCAGGTGGATACTGCTTTACGGATGGCGTGGGCACTATTTCTCCACAATTTGCGCGGAAGATATGGCGAGCTCTTCAAAAGAGGGGCTCACGTGCGGCACGTAACGCGACCACTTATCCCCGAGCCTTTCAAATCCGTCTTGTAGGCGCCAAGGGGATGCTCAGCGTGGACTACAAGTTATCAGGTGACGTGGTAAACCTCCGGGGTTCGATGATCAAGTTCGAGGCACCGCACTCTACCGATGTGGAGATCGCCCAACCCTTCGTCCGTCCAAGCAAGTATTATCTCAATCGCCCTTTAATTATGGTACTCGAAGGAATGGGTGTTTCATATGCTGTATTCAAGAATCTGCAAGATGCAGCGATTCGGAAAGTTGAAGATGCTGGAACGTCCTTGGAGAAGGCCGCCAGCACATTGGATCAATTCGGTCTCGCCGCGTCTTACCGGGTGTCCTCCGTCTTACTTCACCTTTCCAAGCTTGGAATTTTCCCCTCCTCCATGGGCGACTTCTATGACCGTATGCTTTCATTCGCGATTCACCACATCCTACGGGATTTGAAGCATTATGCCCGAATTCCTGTCGATGACGGTTATACCCTAGTTGGCGTCGCGGACATTCACGGATATCTGAAGGAGGGCGAAGTCTTTGCTTGTGTCACCATACAAGAGACAGATTCAATTGAGTTCCTAGAGGGGCCTGTCCTTGTTTCACGATCTCCGATCATCCATCCCGGAGATGTCCAAGTAGTACAGGCAATTGGACGACCACCAGTGGGATCGCCTTTTCAAATAGAACCCCTGATGAACACAGTTGTATTCTCTATTCACGGTAGCTGGCCATTTCTGGTACTCTTTACTTGGCTAATCAATTTCGTTTACCCTCGCAGGTAGCCGACCGTTGCCATCATGCCTCGGCGGTGGCGACCTGGATGGAGATATGTACAACGTGACATTTCTCCAAGATCTTCTCCCAAAGTACAACTACACTCCGGCGGCATACGATCCTGCCCCCAGGAAATTGCTCGAGCAACCGAGCACTATGGACGACGTCGCAGATTTCGTCGCGGATTATATCAATAACGACGTAAGCATTTTCTTACCCACGTTCTCTGTCTTTTCTTACGGACGACCCCAGATCTTGGGCATGGTAGCAATCAACTGGTTGGTGATGGCAGATCAAGACGGCATCTTTCATGAAGACTGCATCAAACTATGCCAGATCCACAGCCATGCCGTCGACTACCCAAAGAGCGGGACGCCAGTGTCTCTGGACACCGTCCCGAGACCAAGACGAAGGACGAGGCCAGATTGGAACGCGCCCGAGACGGTCGACTTGGAAAACTCAGCAGACTTCTACCAAAGTGACAGGGCCATTGGACGACTTTTCCGAGACATCGATTTGCCTGTGGTGTACCTACACAACACTGCCGCGCGTCAGAAACGGCGGCACCTTCGCGACGACACGCCGGAAGCCGACTTGGATGAACTCTTCGCAGCCTTGTGCATGGATGAGCAGCGACGGGATGCATTGGAATCGGCTGTGGAACGCCGCGTCGCAGAATTTATCGCCGTCGAGCCCGACAGCCGATTCGTGAAGCTCGCCATCGAGTCCTTGGGCCGATACTCGATCGAGCTGCAGGGAATATGCGCTTGTAATGCACTCCAACATCACAAAGCAGCGACGCTGAGCGAAGAAGAAGCCGTTATCGGTACGATAATGGCCAAGACCTCCCGACGAGGTATGAGGAAAGAAGCAATGTCTCAATTACGAGAACAGACCGGCTATCTCGTCAAGTACGTTCGGGACGAGCTGTCAGGCGACGAGGGCACATCTAAGCGTGAATGGCTGGAGGGCGCTTGGGCAGCATGGGAAGTGTCGCGGTACTTCAAAGACCGCTTTGGTGCGCATAGTTATGGGTGGATCGCGTTGGGCGAGGTATTCGATGCGATCAAAGCCATCGAAGAGTGAGGAGCAGCTCCCAGAGATAGATCGAACGAACTATTTAGGACTTTGGTTATATTCATAAGGCCGAGCTCGAGCTAAAGTACTGTATTGTATCTGTACAACACTTCGCGGGGCATAGAATATGTACACACGGCTATGCCTGATTCCGCAACACTGTGAAAGTATCCAGCTTAGCAAAGGTGATAAATAATAAGAGGACGCATTAACGATACCTAGAATCACGGAGTCGCCCCTGAACAATACCATGTATAAGCGATGGCGGTGGAGAGATTATCTGGGCTTACCGTAAAAACATCTTGCTGATGAACCTGTCTTTGTTGACTGGTTTTTTCCCTTTGCCTTTCGGGATCTCCGTCCACATCTAAGAAAGGGGTTGTTAAGATGGACGCCCTGTAATCGGACTATGCATACCTCTTTCACGTTTTCCAACACCTAACAGGAGAAATTCAGTCACTGAGGATGAGACGGGCAAGAAACGAACCATATTGCTATGTCTATCAAATGCCTTGACGCGCGCAAGCAACTTTTTGTTGTTTCGCAGAGCAATGAGGACCTGCGTGTGGTTCCTCACTGCTTGCTGAAGGACGGACAAGGGTCCTTGACTGATCTCATGCTCTTCTAGCTGGCGCAGTTGCGCCTCGTCTAATTCGGACTTGGGAACATGGACATACTGACTGTATCGGATTCAGTGCTTTTGTTCGAAGTAGAAGGGGAGAGGGGGCTCACCTCATCGTGGTCAATGTTAGAGTGGGGCGCGTTGTAAGTGGCTGATGTTTGCCCACTGTTTGACATAATTGACGCGCATGCCATGAAAATTCTAACGCGAGCGATTGCCCTGCTCAGCTCAGACCTCTTGGTATGGGGCGCTTGCGACAAAAGGGAAAGGCGGGAGCCGCAAAAGCCTATGTTACACGGTCAAAAGCAATCAAGAGGCTCCAATGCTCTCTTGCCGATTTTCGTCGATTATGCATACTGAAGGGTGCGCTGATTTTCGTCCGAAACCCGCACGATCCTCACATCCCAGCACTTCAGGCATCTTCCCTCGTGAACCGCGTCACAGAAAACGTGCCAATAAAGGCTCCTCTGCTCCAACGTCCTTCTATTACGCCAAGGACATCGCATATCTTGCGCATGAACCTGTCTTGAAGAAACTACGCGAGCACAAAGCTTTCGCCAAGAAACTTGCCCGGGCGTTAGGGAGGGCAGAATGGAGTAGCGCGAAAAGTCTGGAAGAGAACAAGCCGGTCTATCGTCTAGACCATATCATCAAGGAGAGGTGAGTGAACACTCAATGTCCTGACACAGCGATCGCCCGTAACCGTCGCCGTTCTTCCACAGATACCCCACATTTACTGATGCCGTTCGCGACATCGACGACGCATTGTGCATGATCTTTCTCTTCGCATCTCTCCCCTCAAAAGACCGGATTTCCGCGTCCCTGGTAGAAAACTGCTCTCGCCTAGCTGCCGAGTGGCAATTATATGTCATGCGTACACATTCTCTCCGCAAAGTGTTCCTTTCGATCAAAGGTGTTTACTACCAAGCGGAGGTTATGGACCAACCAGTAACTTGGCTTGTTCCTTATCAATTCACCCAAAATGTAGGTTTGCTGTATGATTTTGTTTGCACGACTGTGATACGGTACACAGATACCCTCAGACGTCGACGTCCGTGTGATGCTTACCTTCTTGGAGCTCTATCAGACACTTCTGGGGTTCGTCTTCTTCAAGCTTTACACGGACATCGGTCTGGCTTATCCTCCTCGCATGGACACGAGCAAGCAAGACTCTGGCGCAGGCATAGGCGCTTTTACACTTGAAGAAAATACCCAAAATAATCTGCTTTCTACTCTACCAGCAGCGAGCGTTGGACAAAGCGCCGATAAGCGGGTCACCAGTACGGCCGTTCGGCAGGCGATCAAGGCTGTCGCACTATCTAGCGTTTCGGAGGGTGAACGTGCGGCTGATGTTCTCTTGCCTAACGCTGATAAGGAAGATCAAGACGAAGAGTTTGTCCCAAGACCCTCGGCATCAAATCCTGAGGATGCGGCCAACCTTCCCACCCTGCATTCCCTATCTTCTCTTCCACAATCACGCCTTGCACACCTTTTTGTGCCATATACATTTTTCCTGTCACGAGAAACATCCCGACCAATCTTCGAATTTCTTGTGCGATGCTTTGGTGGCCGGATCGGTTGGTCGAGCACATCTGGGAGCGGATCTCCCTTCGACGAGACTGATGACTCGATCACGCATGTCATCATTGACCGCCCACCGATTCGACGAGCTGACGAGACAGAGGCCGAACTGAGCCGTAGGAAACGACGAAAGTACGTTCAACCACAGTGGGTCGTGGATTGTATCAACAGCGGGAAGATTTTGTTGGAAGTGCCCTACTTGCAAGGCGAGACTCTACCTCCGCATCTCAGTCCTTTCGGCGAACGTGAGGGCGCATACGATCCACGAGCTGGTATTGTCGACGATATGGACGACAAAGGGGAGGAAAATGGAATTTCGGAGGAGGACGAACCAGATGGTGACGAGAGCGAGAGTGGGCACTCCATGGATGAGTCGCTGGAGGCAGTCGATCCCTCAAATCCTGCGGCCATACGAGCTGCGGAACTGCAAGCCGAAGCTGCAGGAATGGACTATGGTGCCTTCGAGAAAAAGCTTGCCAAGTCGCAGACGAAGGCGACGACAGTGCAGGAACCACCTAGCGGACTGGAGGAGATGAACAAGATGATGTTGAGCAATAAGCAGCGCAAGCTCTACGAGAAGATCAAGTACAGCGAGCGAAAACGTCATGCGGAGGTGGGTCCTAAGAAACTCAATGTGACAGCTTGATAGCTAAATCATGTAACAGAACGCTAAACTAGAGCAGAGGAGAAAAGAAGTACGAAAGCGTTAGAGTAATATACTATACGTAAGCCGTCGGATGGAAGCGTGTATTACGTAATGACTATCCACACTGCTCCCGTCACGGTACTCACGCTCGCGACTCCCGGTCGGACACGATCTGCAAGACACGTTGAACGTATCGCGGCGCAGCGAATGGGTAGGTTCGGCTGGCCGGTCAAAACTACCAAGCATACGACACCACCACAGGAGAGAGACACCCACCCTCAACCTCTGTATCGGGAACAAGACCATGCTTCATGTGTTGCCAGTCCGAGCACCACCGTCCCCATGCCCGACACCACCACAAACACAACTCAGACAGCTCATTTCCTTTCCCTGCCCATTTGGAGAAAGCGTCAGGAGCCACAGGTCAACCGTTCTCAGTGTCTGAGTATGAGTATGTTGGATATAAGGACTTACCAAGCAGACTTTGATCATCAGCGGGAACAAACTACATCCAGCTCGAGAATTGCATCCAGTTCCAGAGAGAAATCTCTCCCTCCTACCCCCACTTCCTCCAACGAAGACGTTTCTGGCACTCGTATGCGCCGCAGCCACTCTCCTATTGACAGCCAAACGTCGTCTCGATCAAGCAGACGAGCCCCTCAATCAACTACGGCTTCTCCGGCTAGGTCTTCCCCAGCAAACGCCAAAGCTGCGTTAGCTCAAGCCACTCTGGCAATCGGGCTTCCGCATGGAATCCCGCAGGCCTCTGCTTCCTCTTCCCGCTCGGATGTCAACTCCATGGCGTTCATGACTATTCCTCAAGCCAGACTCCATCCGGACGCGCGTCCTAACGTACGACGGGCAAAGAGTTTGCACCAATTATCGCGGAAATTCGGCAGAGACCATGACGACAACGCACTTGCTGGTAATCAAAGATCAAGAAGATCTAACGCATCTGGTCCAGATGGGAAGGACGAAGGCAAAGCTTTGGAGGATATTCCACCACATGTCACTCCACCAAGAAATACCCTCGTCCGAGGAGCATCGTTTTGGAACCGGAAACGCAATGATTCTTTGAAACCCGCCATCCCTCCACCGCCATCAGAGCACCCTCGCAAGTCCTTGGATCATTTATCACACATTTTACCCGCCCTCCCCCCCATGTCTCCATTCCATTTTGATACCAACATTCCACGCTCTTCCCACTCATCACAAACGGAAGAACAGTTGCCGGCTTCGCCTCCTGGTTTGAACCCACGTAGTGACTCTCGCAATCGTCCCCTTCCGTCCAGCCCTGCAGCCAGTAGTCCGGATCTCTCTGTCCAAACGTTACAACCGTCATCTCTTCGCCGGAAACGACCTTCAACAGCAGACCCTCCCACTGACCGTTCTCGCACTCTGCCCCCATACTCACACGCTCACGATGATCATTCCTCTCCTCGGGTTCCCGCACCCCCACAGCACCCGGACGTACCTACCCTCCAACCGACTGCACGGCCGCGCTCTCACACAAACCCACCGTTTCTTCATCGACTTTCAGCCAATATCCTTTCGTTTGGCACTTCCTCATTATTGTTGCCCACTAACGGGGCAAATGGGACGCCTAGTAACCGCTCACCCGGAGGTTCACCGCGTCCTTCAATATCAAAATTTCCTCCCCCAAAGCCGATGAACGAGGAGTCACCCACAGCTTACGTGAATCGATTGCTTGACACGATCAACAAAGCGGACGTTGCTTCTGCGCTGGCTTCTAGGTACGTCGTTTGCATGTGTGCTTGACTCTGGACCATAACGTCTCGACTCTGAAGTGGCGAGAGTTTTTACACAAATGCCCTCCAAGCGTACATCGACCGCTTTGAGTTTGATAGGGACCCGTTGGATGTCGCGTTGCGGAAGTTACTTATGGACGTAGGATTACCACGGGAAACACAACAAATCGACCGTGTTATGGAAGCGTTCGCGAATAGATATATGGGGTGCAATCGAAATTTGTTTATATCAGACGGTATGTCCTCGTTGTGCCGTGTCATGTTGTTTGTCGCACTCATCATCACAAGATCATCCCTATATTCTTGCCTTTAGTTTGATCATGCTTCACACGGACGCATTCAACAAGTCCAACAAGCGAAAGATGACCAAGGCTGATTACATCAAAAATACCCAACTGTCGGGCATTTTCCCGGAGGTACTGGAGGTACGAGAGAGACTGGTGTGGCGATTTCCTCGCTGATGTCACTCTATCTTCTCCAGTACTTCTATGACAATATTGTGTTTGCTCCTTTTATCTTCATAGAGGATCCCGTAGAGACGAATTTACAACGCAATCATGACAGTGGCCCAACCCGAACACTTTCTGGTTTCCCTTCGCAACACTACTTGTCAGGAAATAGTAGCACAGCGACCCTTCTAGGAAAGACTAACAAGATTGATCCGTACTACTTGATCGCGAAGGCGAGCTATTCCCCGTATTGGCATATGCAATTCTGATCGCCTTCCCGTTCTTAGAATCTCCTCGGTCCGTTACGGCTGAACGTTGACGAGTACATTCCACTCGAAAACCATTACTCCTTTAAAGACGATTCGGGAGTATGGGATGAAGAAAACGTACACGAAACGTTCATCAATGCTGGTACGATCGAAGTCGACGTTGCAGACAGGCGAATGTCCTCTTCGGTATGTACTCACAACATCGGAGCGTGTACTGCTACTTATGTCTTGATCAGCGTTCGAGCTCCACATATTCTCATCAGGATCCGGTGCTTCGGGTTGCTAAGGTCGGCTTGCTTAATCGCAAGGATACCACACTCGACATTGGCAAGCGGGCTAAGGCTGGCAAGTGGCGATTGTGGAGTGTCATCCTCACAAGCTCTCAATTGTTATTCTTCCGGGATCATACATGGGCCACCAGCTTGCAAGAACAGATGAAATCGATGGGATACCGCGACGAACGCATTCTTGTTCCCCCCGTTTCACTTCTCAAGCCAGACGAAATGCTCTCGCTAAAGGATTCCGTGGCCCTATTTGATCCCTCCTACGACAAGGTTCGATTCAGTTTTGTCACATTTTATCCTGTGCTAATTACAGTAATTGGCAGCACGACACGTTTCTCCTTATAGCGAGTGATAGGCGACCGTTTCTATTCCAAGCTCCTGGCGAGGAGGACATGAACAGTTGGGTTTCATGCATTAACTACGCGAGCGCCTTCAAGACCACGGGTGTATCCATGCGCGCTCCTGGCATGTCGGGAACGGATGTTGAGTTAATGGGTGTAGCAGCGGCTGCCTCTCATTTACGGGATCTGCAATGTGCCAATACAGATCCTCAAAAGTGTCATGTCCGCCCCTGGGGCCGAAGCTCGGATGACTTTATCGACAGGCTTTCAAGCTCTCCTAGCGCTCCTTACGCTGTCTCCCGGTCAGGACGAGCCAAAGTAGTCATTGGGCGCGAGATTATGGACCTCGATGTATCCGCTACCCCAAATAGCAATTCACATCGACTAAAGGCTACCTTTCATCAAGTGAAAGCCGACCTAGCCGCGGGGCGGTGGTCTTCTATTGATGCCCCCGCCACAAGACCTAACGGACGCCCTCGCGCGCATAGCTTGGAGACTGTTGCACAACCACTGCCCGCCTCCTTTCCCGAAGGATCGGAAGACGAGCGATTGTCCACTCGTACTCGGGACATTCAAACTAAGCTCGCAGCACTCGATTCAAAAATATCCTCGTTGCAACGTCAAGAGGAATCTGACTTGCGTTTACTGCGCAACATTGCCGTCCTTACACCCTTCAAGAAGGCCACACGTGAAAAGCTGGGAATGGTCGTTTTGCAGGCATCCAAGGGGTTACAGAAGACGCGACTTGAACTTGGCATGTGGCTTTGTCACCAAGAAGTTCTGTCCAATGACCTCGTTGGTCAAGAGCGGGAATGGCGTCGGACCAAGAAGATCGCCTTGAAGGCCGCAACTGACACATTGCAAAGCCGACGTGAGCCAAGTATCCCCCGCACTCTACCACTGCGTGTGGACCAACCTGTGGCTGGTACCTCTGATGGCCTCCCTGAGACGTCTCACGCTCCGGAGTCGTCAGTCGCCGAGTCTTTCCGCACCGCCCTCGATTTCGACTGGCCAGTCTCGGCGGTGGGAGAACAGCTCGATTCACCAATCGTCTCCGTAAGAGACGGTACGCCGACGGGCTCACCGAGTCCACTCTCATCTGCGCAAGCAATTGATAGCACCAGGGGACCGTCACAGGAGAGCCTCAGCACAGCGCCAACGGAGGAACCAGACGAGGAGGCGGAAGAGTGGAACAAGACACGCGCGGCTAAGCGAGTGTCGCTTGTGCGGATGCCGTCCACGCTGAATGTGCGCCTTGGCAGCGTCTCTGGTCCTGGCTCAATTTGGGTCACACGTTCACCTCGTTCCGCAGCCGCACCTGAACCATGACATTTCATTTGTGCCTTATGGACATGATGATCAAATTCAGCACTTTCTGTGTTTTCAGACATCGCTACAGATGATATTTAACGCTTGTTTATTTTATCAAAGTGGACCCACCTGCACATCGTCTCTACTTACCATAGTCACCTAGTCATACGCAGTGTACAGATACCCTCGGCAATAATGGATATTAGTCAGCCACTACGGTCCATATATGGAAGGCATGGCAGCGACAAGAAACAGGGCAACAAAGTTGGGCTGTCATGCCAATGTCAGGAAATAAAGTGGCCCCCTGCTGAGAACGCTAGGAATATTCGTCTGCTTTCTGGCTTCCCTCCTTACGTACGGCAAATGTTTGGTAAATACCTCCTTTTCGGTTTAGGAACGCACATATTGAATGGCCATGTCATCGGGTGCGTGCCGCGTTTATTTAGCGTCGCACATTGCCCTGGCGCTGACACCACGGCAAGTCGGGAGCTGGGTTTTCTGCCTCTTACCTCCGCCGTTCAGGCTGAAGAATAACTAGTCACAGCGGGACTGCCACGTCCTGCGTTTGACGTCTCGTCTCTCTTTCTTTCACCAAGCTCTCCCCGCTACCCCATCATCCAACCATCCAAAGAGCTGAAGCAGAAACAACCCTCTGAGGGTAACCAGGGCTCGCCATCTCTTTTACCACGGTGATATCCGGTCTAGGCCTGTACGATGCACACACCCTCGTCCCTGTTGCCATCCAATGCCTCGTGTTGCTCCCTAGACGGCGCTACCGTGTCGTCGCAGTCTTCACCATTACCACCCATCATGGATGATCTGGACGACAGAGAGGAGGAACGGCTGTTGAGGCAGACGAGGAAACTGAGCCAGATCTTTGGGGAACTACCTCTGGAGGTCGCAGCCCAGCCCCATCAGGCAAAATGCTACGGCCCACCGGCGGTGGATAGTCCATCAACGGATCAACCTCAACAACGGCAGCAGCACGTTCGCTTTTCAAGACACTCATTTATGGGCACGCCCTCTCGCTCCTTTCGTTTCCCACTTTCATCAGCCCAGTCTGGTGCGGAGTCCACGATGTCTCCCCAGATTCTACCATCCGCTCAGGACGCTCTGGGTCGAAGCAGCTCCACGCGACGACCGTCAACTCCATCGACACATCCCGGCCAACTCGATCTAGCGCGTCTTGGTCTTGGTCGGTTGCGCAGAGGGGGATCGACGAGATCTACCCAATCAAACGAGACTTTTCGACGCGCCAATCATTTAACAACAGAAAAATGGCCCACAAGGTCTGCTAGCCTCCGCATACTCAATCCCGTTCGCGAGGTGCGGCCAAAGGACAAATGGAGACGAGAGAGCGTTCACGACCCAGTTACTGTTGCCCTGCATGCGCCCTCCCAAAAACCCGCCGACCTTTCTACTCCGACACATTCTCAGAGAAGGAGCGTATCGCTCTGGATCAGGAAGCGAACTATGAAAGACGCCTCTTCACATCAGCAGCGCTCTGAGTCCGATCATGATAGGGAAAATGACGCCTCAGATGATGAACATCCTCCATTAACGGAAGCGCAGAGGATCCAGAGCCTCCGCAGAAGAAGGAAACTGGCGCATGTATGTACCTGATTGGAGCTTCTGATTTTGGACGGACATTCAATGTTGCCTTGCAGCTCTTTGGGGCAGAGCCCCCGATGGCCTTGTATCGGGCGGCATCGCCTTTTGAGGACAGATCAGCCGCGCCCTTCGAGGACAGACCAGCCTCGCCCTTCGAGGACAGACCAGCCTCGTCCTTCGAGGACAGACCAGCCTCGCCCAATACCGTCGAGAGTGAAAGGACGAAAACATATCTCGCCCTTTCCCCGAGCGACTGGCACCCCGGTTTCACCCACCATTCAAACGCATCTTCAATCTCGATTTCTTTCCCATCTTTCAATCCTACGGCACACGAGATCGAACCTTCTCAAGGAGACGAGAGTGACAGGACAGCGCCACGCCCACGCTCGGATCCCAATCATGATTCGGCCGCTCAAGACCCGTCCAAACAATTGGAGGACGACGCCACCGCAACATTTCGCAGGCGTCGGCTGCGAGCCGCCAAGTTATCCCGGTTCTTTGGGGTTGCTTACAACGATTTATCGATCCCCAAAGCCGTTCCCAAGTCGGGACACGAGACCGACATAAAGGTGGAACCGTCGATGGAAGACGTAGGCATTACGATAGAGGAACGAGGTTGGTTCTGGAATCGGGCAGAGAGTGGTCAAGGCAATGTTAGCGGATATGAGGCGGACATGAGTGACGTTATTGCACTCCTACGACAGATGCCGCGTGCGTGATTGGCTATCGTGTATATCATGATGATTTGATTGTCTCCATCTACTACTCACTCCTCCCTATTAATCACATCCCCTTTTGTCTCACCCGCGGGTCTTCCGGAAGTCTGCCAGGTTCCCGGCCTGACTCGGACCTGCAGTCTTCTTCCACGATGGACTCGAGCCCGACTGCGTCTCTTTTCGTTACATGGCCCTCTGCTCCCCTCACAGACTACCTCGTGAGAAGGGCACTGCTCTCACTTCCGGCCATCAAAAGTGGATTCATACACTCGACTCTGCCCCAATCTCACACGTATAGGAAACTAGTACAGTGGTCCACGTATGACGCGATCGACCACGTCTCGACTCATTCAGATCATGATGATGTGCTATCATCTTCATATATCATCCGCAAAGCCCTCATCCGGAAACATTTTCTCTCGCGCTGCATTCATTCCTACTTGACAAAGCATCCCGACTCGGCCCTCCGAACGGCGGTGCCGAAGACTTGGGACATCGAGATATCCTTCGCCGACGAGCTCGACGATCTGTGGGCGGACGAGCTCTGGGATCTGTCCGACGTCTTGGATCGTGACGAGCTAGTCGGGATCGACACCGGCATCGGCACCGGCACCGGCAGGTGGTGGATCCTGAAACCGGGTATGGCAGACCGTGGGATGGGGATCAGACTATTTGACTCGAAAGAGAGCCTGCGCCGGACGCTCGAAGAATTTGACGAGAGCGAGACTGCGGCAGACTGCGGGGAAGACGAAGAGGGAAATGATGAAGAAGAAGATGATGGACATGGGGCGGCGACAAACGCCGCTGCTGCTGCTGCTGCTGACGCCGCTATCGCGATCTCGCAATTACGCCACTTTGTTATTCAGGCAAGTCGCATATTGCTATGCCGTATGCAATTTGATCGTGGATGGGACACGTGGATGGGACGTCCCACGAACCCACAATATTAATCCGAAACCTGCCTGCTGTAGGAGTACCTTTCGCGGCCTCTCTTGCTTGATCCGCGGGAGGTTCCCCTCGGTCGTGTCTCGTTACGGCCCACCGATCAACTGCTGCAAGGTTACAAGGTCGGTAACCGTTCAGCTCTCCGATTTTTTCTTCAAGTAGCGTTGACCGTCTGTCTGTAACTGTCGCATGTCGATGTGTGGCATTTTCGTCTGACTCGTCATTTCACGATCTAGTTTCACCTCAGGGTGTATTGCGTCGCCTCCGGTGATCTCACCCTCTATGTGTACACGCGGGCGTTGGCGCTCTTCTCCTCGAAACCACACACCTCGCCTGCACATGCGGCTGACGGTGCTGTTGATCTCGCGCCTCACTTGACGAATTCGTCCCTGCAAACCCATAAAGGAGAAGAGGGCGTACGGTTGTTTGACGAGTTGCTCGGGTGCCACATGCTGTCCGGCGAGGAGTCCGATGTACCCGGTGGCGGGTCAACGCTGACTGTGGACCATCTGGCGAGCATTCAAGATCAGATAGCCGACATCCTCGCTGAAACCTTCAAGGCCGCGCTTCAGTTGCCGATATACTTCCAGGTATCGCTTATTTTTAATTGATAAGGCCACGCCAATCATACTTAGGAACGTACAGCCTCTGGCTAACGCCTTCGAGCTCTACGGAGTCGACTTTCTTGTCGAGCATATCAAGTCGCCACAACCACGGTTCCAGGTCATGCTTCTTGAGATGAACGCAGAACCCGCGATAGAGCTCACCGGTCCTCGGCTCACCTGGGTTCTGGAAGACCTCTTCCATGCGATTGCGCGCGTTTGTGTCGATCCATTCGTGCGGGATGTGCCAGTGGAAGCTTGGCCAGTTGGTGAGACGAGGCATCATCTCAGGAAATGCCTCGAAACGAAGGTCAGAGGGGGTTGACAGGATGGGGGGAACCAAGGTAATGCTACATAACGCGATGCGCGGTCTGTAAGTTACAAGATCTACGTGCCGTACAAGAGGTCCCAGTTGAGTGGGGGTTCGAAATGTCAGTTCCGCGTAATTTACCCTTGACACAGTATCTAAAAAAAATTGGTTAACATCGGAGGAAAAGGCATACCAATCAAGCCAAAAGGCGTGTCAGTATATTTGCGCTCGTCCCCTTGATCATCTGCCGCAGCCGATTGACATCTTGCTGGCTGACATCGGCAATGTCGGCCATCAGGTAGGCAACGTCCCCCTTGGAATCCGAATATTGCTTCTCCACGTTGTAGGGCGACAGCACCTCGTTGACTTGCTTGAGTACACCGGGCTGGTTGACATGGACGTGGCAAATGCGAACGTGATCGGGTTGCTCTGCCGTGATGGCACGCAGGTCCACCTCCGGGAAGTTCACGGCGCCGACAGTCGAGCCAAAGTCGAGATAGCGAGTGAGCGAACCGGAGACTTCCTCGCCAATCATCCTCTGTGCTTCTTCGGTGGAGCCCCCGATGTGTGGGGTGAGGATGACGTTCTTCAGTGAGCGGAGTTCGCTCGCCCACGCGTTCAGCTGGTCGTCAAAGGGTGCACCGTTCGCGCCAGGTTCGTGGGGGAAGACGTCAAGAGCGGCGCCGGCTAGGTGGCCCGACTTGATGGCGTCGATCAGCGCGGGGATGTCCACGACGCTGCCGCGCGCGTTGTTGATCAGGTAGGAGCCCTGCTTCATCTGCGCAAGCTGAATGCCCGAGATCATGTTCCTCGTCTCGGGGAGCTCCGGCACATGAAGGGTGACAAAGTCCGACTGGGAGAGGAGCACGGACATCGACTCGACCTGGCGCGCCGAGCCGAGTGGCATGAGGTTGACCACGTCGTAGAAGAGGACGCGCAGGCCAAACGCTTCTGCAAGGACGGAGAGCTGGGAGCCGATGTGGCCGTAGCCAACGATGCCGAGCGTCTTTCCGCGGATCTCCCAGCAGCCTTTGGACTGCTTGTTCCAGATGCCCTGGCGCATCTCGAAGCCACGCTCGAAGTACTGCCGCGACAGGGCGATGATCTCGGAAATGACAAGCTCTGCCACGGAACGCGAGTTGGAGAAGGGAGAGTTAAAGACGGGGATGCCAGCCTTCGCAGCGGTGAATAGATCGACTTGGTTTACGCCGATGCAGAAACACCCGATAACAAGGAGCTAAGGATCGTGCGACACATTAATATCGAAACCAGCGTCTATCTATGCGATTGTCAGATACCTTAGAGGCTGCCTTTATCACCCGTTTGGTGATCTTGGTCTTACTGCGAATACCGATGGCGTGGTACTGGCCAATCCGTTGAACGAGATCATCCTCGCTCAACCACTTTGTGTGGTGATCGACTCGCCAGCCATTGGCTTCAAACGCTTTGACGGCGTCTAGGCTAATATTTTCTAATAAAAGTATGCGCAAATCTTCATTGTCGATTGGATGTAGTACTTTTGGCTGTCGGACATTTGGGGAGGCAGTCAACGAAGTGCGACGGCGAAGGTTTTCCTGGCCAAGTAGACCTGCTGGCGGGGAAATAGAGACCGAGAACTGGGTGGGCGAATAGGACGAGGCTGGGATCGCGATAGGATTGGACGTCATGTCTGGGACAGTCGGGGCTCGCGAATCACGATGGTTAAAAGCAATCTATGGCTGGGACGAGTCAGTGCAGTTTTATTCTAAAATTTCATGAGGGGCGTCAACGGCGAGATATGTTTTGCAGACCTTCCCACGCTCGATGGCTCTCTTTCTCCTTGATTACGGAGCAGGCAACGTGCAGAGCCTCGCAAACACTCTCCAAACGCTCGGCCATTCTTTCAAATGGATCACGTCACCGACCGACTTTGACGATGCTACCGTGAGTCTTGCGGCCCGTCTTCCGCAGGTCGTTCACCATCTGGGCCATTGTAGTGTCTCATCTTCCCCGGCGTCGGGGCTTTCGAAACTGCTGTGGATGGCCTGATCTCGCGCGGATTTCTCGAGCCTCTACGACAATACGTCATCTCTGGTCGCCCATACTTTGGGATATGCATCGGCATGCAGATCCTCTTCCAGTCCTCGTCCGAGGGTTCCGTTCCGGGACTGGGCATCATTCCGAGTAAGATCGACGTATTTACCAACGAGGACAAGACCGTCCCTCACATGGGGTGGAATTCTGTCCATCTCCTCGACGGTCAGCACGACGACGATAAGGGCCTCGACGAAGCCCTCCACTATTACTTTGTGCACTCTTATCGCGCCTCCTATGATCCAGAGCCTGAGCCAGACGCGGCCCAGTGGGCCCATTCCGTCACGCAGTATGGTCGAGAAGTGTTTGTCTCCACGGTGCGCAAGGGCAATGTCTTTGGCTGTCAGTTCCACCCCGAGAAATCGGGAGAAGCAGGCATGCGCCTTCTCGACACGTGGCTGCGCCAATCCGCCGCTACTCGACAGCTTCCTCCGCCCGCACCACGCGTCCCATTCCCACCGAGGCCCCGTGACGGCTTCACGAAGCGCATCATCGCGTGCATGGACGTCCGCGCGAACGACCAAGGTGATCTCGTCGTCACCAAAGGCGACCAATACGACGTGCGCGAGAAGAACCCACCTTCCACGACCCACTCACCCGCACCCAACTCGTTCTCCCAACCCCAACCTACCACCACCACCACAGTCAGAGTCGCAGGCGCAGTCCGCAACCTCGGCAAGCCCGTAGCGCTCGCCGCGCGGTACTACGCCGCAGGCGCAGACGAGCTCGCCCTGCTCAACATCACGTCCTTCCGGCACTCGCCGCTGCGCGACCAGCCGATGCTAGCCGTCGTGCGCGCCGCCGCAGCGACCGTCTTCGTCCCGCTGACCATCGGCGGCGGCATCCGCGACACCGTCGACCCGGACGGCACCCCGCGGCCCGCGCTCGAGGTCGCCGGTGCGTACTTCCGCGCGGGCGCGGACAAGGTCAGCATCGGCAGTGAGGCGGTGTACGCCGTCGAGCGCCTCCGCGCTGCCGCCGCCGGGGCCGGGGTCGGGACCGGAGCCACGTGCGGGGACGGGAGTAGCGCCATCGAAACGATCGCGCGTGCGTACGGACGTCAGGCCGTCGTCGTGTCCGTCGACCCTAAGCGGGTGTACGTCGAGGATGCAGCGGCGTTTGATGGGCCACGGAGGGACGAGCTCGTGCTGGGCTCTGGTGAGGAAGTGGGCAAGGCGTGGTGGTACCAGTGCACCGTCTCTGGTGGACGAGAAGCGCGAGACTTGTCCGTTGTCGAGCTCGCGCGCGGTGTGGAGATACTCGGTGCGGGGGAGATCCTGTTGAATAGCATCGACCGGGATGGCACAGGACGCGGATTCGATCTCGATCTCGTGAATCTCGTGCGGCGCACCGTGAACATCCCTGTTGTAGCGAGCAGCGGAGCGGGGAACGCGCAGCACTTTGTGGATGTATTTAAGAAGACTGGCGTTGAGGCGGCGTTGGCAGCAGGAATTTTTCATCGGGGCGAGGTAGGAATAGATGAGGTCAAGGAGGCTCTGATTGAAGGCGGGATCAACGCGAGAAGGATTAGACAGGTTGAAAAGATGTAGAATAACGATAGATTCATTCACTCAAGATTGGTTTCAGCACTGATATGGGCGGCACATACAAGACACTATACTAATCGCCCTCGAGACGTACAAGTCGAAACCTACATGGAACGTACGCCCACTTATTCCAAACACAAGGTCACGTCTTGATGGCGAAACAGTCGGATAATAGAACAGCTAAGGAGTAAAAAAGTCGGTTACACGTACAAACGATTCGAGGGTTTGGAAAAATATCGAAACGATGAAGTAAAGGCAGAGGCGACTGGTCATGAAACCGGACACACGCAACACGTCAAAATCGAGGTATAGTGGGTACGAAAGAGTAAATCTGAAGAAGTGGGAGAAAGTGAAGATATTTCGAGAGGCGTTGTAAGAATCAATCAGACTCTGACAATTGAAGGAAGTGTGGCCTTTCGTGATTATTTACCGCCACGGACGACGCGCCCAACCCGTTTCATGAGGCTGACCCTTCGCCCCAAACCACCGCCTGGGCTGCTAGGGCCATCAAAGTCGCCATTCGCAGGAGTGGTAGGGGTTGGCGGGAGCTCCTTGCTCCCTCTGGCGTGGACATAAACGTATGGTTCGGGCCTGTCGGCCGGAGAAGTGTCCCCGCGGCCGCGAGGAAAACGACCTAAAATCGATTGACCATGACCATGAGCGGGCCGCTCCTGGCTGCCACTCTCAGTGGAGGAGACGGGAGATGGCGCACTGTCAATGGGAGAGTCTGACTTTTCGTCGAAGCCGACAGGTACATTTGGGGAATCACGCATTCTGCGTATGCGCTGCATAATGGACTTATTGCGGCTAACATTGGCCCCGGCAGACATGGGGGAGGTCGGAGAAGAGTAGGCCTCAGGCTCTGGTTTGTTGTTGTCGCCAACAAAAATTGGTTGTGGGGGAGGGATGCGAGCACGTGGGCGAGAGGTGGAGTCGTCACGAGTTCGCCTGCCATTGGAGCGTGTATCTCTCGTAGAAGTATTAGCGCCCTCGGGGTCACCGCCGCCAGCAAAGAATTCCTCATACGGCTCAGGTTCATGCATACCCCATGCTTCGGCAAGGGCATCAACCTTTTTCTTCGGAGCTTCAGCGTAGTAGGTGGAGTAATTACCGGTGGCCGGGGGTGAGCGAGCCTCCTCGGGGTAAGAAGCATTGTATGACAGAGAGGGAGAAACGGGATTCAGGGCACCCTCTTTGTCCCGGTAGCGGGCAGCGACCTCTTCATCTTCGGCGTTGATAGACGTCCATGCGTACATGGGGGCCTGAGTGCGAAGCCTGTTGCGAGATGGAGCACAAGCATCAAATGGCCCGTCGTGGTGAAACACTAGTCAAATATTGAGATGAGAGGGGCGTAGATGATGATCAAACCGAACAGGGGCGTACTCGGACCAACACCGGTGAAATCAAGGCGATCAATGACATCGGCGTGTATGGAACCTTTCTTGGCCTTAGAGCGGTGGGGTTTTGCTTTATCAGAGGGAGCCGAGTCTGAAGAATGAGAACGTCTTGGCTGTGCAGGCTGAGGACGAGAGGCAGCGTTGGTAGTTGCACTGTTTAAAGGGCAGATAAAGTCAACGAAAGGAGATATGAGAGTGATAGGAAAATCGTACGGTGGCCCTGTTGTCTGACTGCGATTGGGACGAGTACGAGGGGGATCAGCTGAGCGGGAGTGATGATGAACGTGAGAAGGATCGTTGCGAGTACTTGGTTTGTGGGTTTGCTGGTGGTGCCTACGAGAGGAGGTAGTCTGCTTCGGAGGGAGAGGGGGAGGATTATCTGCTGAGAAAGGATTGGACATGGCCACGCAAAAGGGAAGGTACTGAGAGTTGTGAGAGAAGGGGAAGCGAAGTGGGGGGGACACCGAGGGGAAGGGCCGATGGTCAGGCCGCGTGCCGTGGCGCAACCCCGGCAATACCCGGTCAGCGCTCTCCACCCACCCACGAGCACGGCATGTCCGTCAACACCCGCCAGTCCATCGCCGCTCGCATCCTTGACGGTCAATATCTCTTCATCCTCAACGGCCATCTAATCCGTGTTCCTCAGAAATGGCTCTCCGCGCATCCAGGCGGTGCTCTCGCCATCCTTCATTTCATCGGCCGCGACGCCACTGATGAAGTCGAAGCTTATCACCCAAAGCAGGTTCTCGAGAAGATGCGCGCGTTTTCCCAAGGCCCTGTGCAGCTCTCACAACACGGCTGGGTTCCCCTTTTACCTCCCATATACACTGGCTGGATTAGGAAGCTTTCCTCGGATGGTTCGCTTCATTGGGACAACGAGGCCACTCCAGACAACTTGGACAACCCTTCATCTTCCCAAATTCTCCTCGTCGGCAAGTCGGACGCTTCCCTCGCTTCTAGCCCTTCTTTGGCTTCCTTACAGCCTCCCCCTACCACGTTGTCGTCCGAACTTCAGGCACGGCATTCCGCCGCGTACAAGCAACTTCATAAACGCGTAGTTGGTGCGGGTCTGTACCAGACTCGCTACATAACCGGCTACGGTCCAGAAGTGGCTCGATACATCCTCTTTGCTTTATCGTCCTACCTCCTATACCACCGCCACTTGTTTTTCCTTAGTGCTGTTTTCTTGGGCATCCTCTGGCACCAGCTCACATTTACATGTCATGACCTTGGTCACCTCGGCGTTACCCATAGTTGGTACAAAGACCGATTACTAGCCATCTTCTTAGCCGATTTTGTAGGCGGCCTCAGTATTGGCTGGTGGGTCCATGTATGTCCCCACCTCCGTATCTCTTATCGCGCATCTACTCATTTTTACAACGTTCTAGAATCACAACGTCCATCACAGTACGTTTTCCTCATCTTATGATTGCCTCTGGCTCAAAAACAGGTTTACACAGTTGCCCCCAACCATCCATCTCAGTATGCCTGTCTCTCGCTCCATATATTTTCATTTCCTCACGTGCTTTCCCAGTGACCCAGATATCCAACATCTACCTTTTTTCGCCATAACGCCTGCCTTCTTCAAATCACTTTATTCCTCGTACTACGAACGCGAGCTCACATTTGATCGGTTTTCGCGAGCCATGATTGCCGCCCAACATCGCTTATTCTATGCCATCATGTCTCTCGCGCGTTTCAACCTCTATCGCCAGTCATACCGCCACCTCTGGATCACTCGCAATGAGCCCAGTAAGGCTCGTGGTGGTCGTTGGGCTTGGTGGCTTGAGGTGTTCGCCCTCCTTGGCTTCTTCACCTGGTACGCGAACGTTCTCCGTGGATGCGGCTCTTGGAAGACAGGTTTGATGTATCTCTTTGTGAGCAACATTGTTCCGAGCCCGTTGCACGTCCAGGTAATTCCGGGTTCACATTCTCGGTGACCGTTGCTCTGACCGCACTTCCTAGATCGTCCTTTCTCACTACTCTCGCTCCACTGTTGATCTCGGCCCAACGGAGTCTTTTCCGCATCGCCAGCTCCGCACCACAACTGACGTTATCTGTCACCCATTTGTCGAGTTCCTGCATGGCGGACTGCACTTGCAGGTCACCCATCACCTCTTTCCCCGGCTCCCGCGCCATAATCTCAAGGAGGCCAGCCATCTCGTCAAGGAATTCGCGCAAGAACAAGGGTTAGAATACGCCGAGTTCGGGTTTGTTGAGGGGAATGGTGAAGTAAGAGATACCCTTAGAGGCGTCGCGAATCAATTAAGGATTATGAAGATTGTTGCCGACTCGGAGATCAAGGAGGCAATGAGGGCAAAAGCTGACTAATATTTCACTACGCACAAATCGATACCTGCTCGCCTTTAGACCATTGAATCATTATGCTAAATTAGCAGTCATCACTACCATCTGGAACCTGGCGCATGTTGTCATGTATTGGGTGATCTGGGCATACCCCAGGTTTTGTAACGCATACATGAAGGGACATAAAGGAAAGTGAATGGACAATGAGTACGAAACTACTTCTTTTTTGCCGCTTCCTCTTCTTCCTTCTGGAAAACCATGGTAGGAGTTTCAGCAAACGAATAGGATGACAAAGTGGACAGGAACTCGCCTTTGCTGCGCGAATTTTGCGTGCACCTTCAAATCTTGCCTCAGCGCGGTTGTTGCGAAGCGTCTTGTAAGCGTTGAATTCCCGTTCCTCTTGGGTAATCTTGCGAGGCTGTTCGGAAACAGAGGAGGGGAGGGTGTGTGTTTGGCGAGTAGTAGGGGCCTTAAGGTCGTCAGGCTGTGTTTTTTTTTAGCTTTATGAACCAGACACTGAAAACAAAGGTAACGCACAGAAGAATCGCCCTTCTTGGGCTTGCCCGCCTTGCGCGGGAACACAACAAGACGCTCCTTGTATGCCTTCAACCGCGCGACATTGATCGCCTTCCCCTCAACGGATAGATTCCGACGCCGGTGGTCGACGACGATGCCGACTCCGAGTGCAGTCTTACGGCTGACACCCGCCTCCTTCAACTCGCCAAGAGTGAAACCACGGCCCTCGCGTGTCTTGTTATTGTACCGCACCGTCTGTCCGCGGACGGCTGGGCGGAGGAGAGTGAGTGGGCGCACACCAAGGGCTGCGACCTTGGCCTTGCGTGCGTTGCGCCGGCGGAGCTTGCGGCCGGGTTGGTCGAACCATGTCTTGACGCGGCGTTGCCAGTCCTTGCGGAAGTGATTGCCATGAAGGACGTTATTTTTTCCAAAACCCATGGTCTTTCTAGTCTGAGGGGGCGCGAAGAAGACATCAGCGGCAAGTTTGGCGGGAACGCAAAATAGGCAGATGATAGGTGCATCCACAGCATCTGGACTCCATCCGGTGGATAATCAAACAAATTTTCAGACTGAGTCTGTAGGTATCGATCTTCACAACACCCCCCACACATAGCCAGACGATGAATCTAGTGAATTGAGAATACTGACCTGGAGGAAGCGTTTTGGACGTTGACTGTCGTTAACGGTGCCTGCAGTACAGGAGCTTTGGGTTAGTTTCGAACTCCGCCATCCAGTTTTGAAGGATAAGTCAATAATTTTTACAAGGACAAGGCCAAAGTCGGCCTGCACGGAGATCTCGTTCTGATCCTATCTTTATTTCGCATGTAGATACCGACCTGGATAATACTGTATGTAGGTACCCAAGACGTCTTGGATTCAAGAATGACATGATCGCGCGACTCGGATCGAGCACACAAGACCGTGCTGAGGGCAGTCACTCACTATTTGGTCTCACTGAATTGTGGGTTACGTATATGTAATCTAGCGGATGAACGGTCAACGGAAGTCAACGGTTGTCTGATGTGACGACCGCGATGCCTCGGTGAGCCACGTGGCAGCTGAACGGAAATGCTTGTCTTGCTCTGCTGGACCTGGCCATCATGATCCAAAGAACACCGACGCGATCTCAGGCTCGGACACTACTGCTGGTCTCATGCCTACAGTACTGTTCGATGTGTCCAAGTGATTTCTTCATACCGCCATAGTTTTACTGGTGTTCAAGTTGAACAAACTGCGGATTGACCCTCATTAGGTCGCTTCAATATCACAATATTCTGCACGTGCATAAGAACACCTTCGTTACATTTATTCTGCCCGTGTCTCTCCTTCGCTTTATATCGGCGTGCGTGCTGTTTTTCAGCTGTTGGCCCCAACCGTCGTCCCGTCCCAGTCCCAGTCCTTCCTACTGCATGCGTGCATATATATTGTTTCAGTGCATTCCTCAATGTACACGCCCACTTCTACTTTAACACCTCAACGGCCTCAACACCCTATCAATGTGGGGCACTAAACGTTTCATGGACTGGTAAGTGGGTCCCTTTGAAACACATCGACGTCACTGACCAATATCTTGGAGGTGGTCAAGCGCCGTTCTCCCTGGAGCACTTCTTGTTGTGATGTGTGCAACCTCTTTCTACTTATGAGTACTCCCAGGTTTACGGGAACCAGACAACATTCAACCTTTCCGATGTATATTCCGAATATGGTGTCGGGTCATTCAATTTCAACCTATCGCTTCCTGAGAAACATCAGTTCGCTGTATCAATCATGTCAGATGGCACGGGCTTCGCAACCGGGGGTGTATCCTCCCTTATGACAGTGGGACCAGCACACCCGGCTGCTGAAGCATGCGACACTAGTGACAAATTCTTCGCCGACATGGATGTGTTTTATGATGACACGTTAGAGGAATGTCAGTGAGTTAGCCAGGTCATGTCTAAGATTGGGAAGCGTTGGAGAATCCAAAAAAGTACGATCTGATCAGTTCGATGTATCGACCAGGTTTGACTATTCCCAATCCGCGACGATCTATGTGCGTGCAATCCTTTTCCGACCGCGGCTCCCCCATGCCAGTGGCTGATTCGTATCCTTCAGGGCGTGATTCCGGAACATATATTGTGCTCCATCCTCCGAACATCCGAGTTCACACGGACCTCAGCCAATGTAGTAGTAGGCACTTCGATGATATTTTTTATGACCGACGCGGAGGGTCGTTCGAGTGTCTCACAGTCGAGTGCGATACTACGTGGATCAACTCCAATTCGCCGTCTACAACCGCTTTCATTGCATCTTCATTAGGAAATTTGGCAACACCTTTTTGACTTGTGAACTTTTTTTTGTTAAAAAAAGAGGGTTTTATTGTGCCTTTCTCCTCCTGAAAATTATTTTTCCAATCAACCTTTTTTGGATTCTAGGTTCCTTTCCTTTTTTTTATTTATTAACTCGGTTGAGCTCGATCGAGCTGGTATAAGTGAAATGCTGATGTTTCCACCTCCTCCACTTCGGTGGCGGCCACCACCCACTCCACCACTTCCGACTCCACCATCGCCCCTATTCCAAGGTCCGCAAAATTATCCACCGAATATCCGTAATAGTTGTCGTAGGAACGATTGTCCTTGCTGGTTTTGTTTGTAGCACTGGCCTTGCTTTGTCAACGTCGGAACCGCAAAACCTCGACCTTATCACTAGTCAGTCCTCGCCTTGACATTGACGGTGGGTCTTCGAAGATACCTGCTGACCCCATCCCTCTGATCACACACGTGCAGAGGTTTTCACCAAGTTCCCGAGCTTTTGCGTCATGTGGAACCTTTCCCACCACCTAACACTATGCCCTCGGTTTCATCGCACGACTCGACTCGTTTGACATCATCGTCGAGTCATGTAACGTATATGCCCCCTTCAGATGACCCCCAGACAACTGCTGCATCGGCCCTTGCTTTGCTGGCTCCCACGGTTTCACCAATATCCAGGAAATGCAATATCGTAATAGCACCAACAAGTTCGCCGCCCGGCAACTCCTCGCGGGTCATCATCCACAGAGATGTTGGAGACGTTATTCGTGAAGCCGAGCAGCGTGAGGTCGTAGGGCTTCCCCCGACCTATGACGCAAGCCGACGACCATTGATCTTCAGTGATGCACAGTCATGGAGGCTTTCTTATGAGTCTCTACCGTCATAGCGTCGCCACTTGGCCCAGAATTTTATGTACACCATTGTTCGTTACAGGTCTTGTTACCACGCGAGGATCAGGGACTCAGGTCCTTTTATTTCTCTTGCGACCTGCATGTTAGAGCTGGACTTATATCCTGTTTGTTCCTGGCAGGCAAAATTGTTAGAGTCGAACGTCAGATGACATTCCGCTCGGCCACATTGAAGCTTATATAAAGGTTCGAGATCTCTCGATACACGTGTACAGAAAGAGCGAAATAGAGAGCATAAGAGAAGGTGGAGACAACGGGGGTTTGATGAATCGGCGATTGCGGTATACGCCAATACTAACACATGGATGGCAGGGGGTAGAACTTGCGGAATACAGAAAGGTGGAATAAACAGCGTTTGTCGGAAATGAGTGAGGAGATGCACGTAGGCTTCGTGTCGGTGCTAAAATAGATCATGTTACAATGCTGCTTCATCCATAAATCCGGTCACTGCGAATGGTGCATTGTCGATGCTGCCCTGCACTAAGTGCCATCGCCATCGCCGGGCGTGTTGAGATCCTGCTTTGAGAACAAGTCAATCATAGTTTCCTGTTCCTGTCGGCGTCTATGTCGCTTCCGTCGGTCGTCCTTGATGACTCGTTCAATGCGGCGGCGCGACCGGTGGTGTGACCGTGGGTCAGCAACCGCTTGCTTGCACCGGTAGCACGCGAGCTCTATGCAAGCGATCAACCGAAGGGTCTCGGATGCGTTGAGAGCCTACGTGGGGTAGCACACTCGGTCAGATCAGAATCTCTTCTCAGGCCCGGCACAAGAAAGGGACTCGCATTGAGCGACCATGAAACCACCTTTGATCCTTCGATGCACCCGACAACGACAAAGTTGCCGCGCTTTTCAGCTTGCAGTTCACTGCTCTGTGTGTGATTGTTCCTAAGCCACCACCCCGAGACGGCCGTGGAGGGCGCACGACCACAACCAAGACTCACTTCGCTAAAGACCGCCAATATCTTGTCCGTTGAGGTCGAGCGGACCACTGCGAACGGAACAAGGGGGTGTCAGAAGATCTGTGCCGAGTCGGTGCAGCAAGTTGCACAAGCACAGTCGGCTCACCGACTTGAGAAGCGTGGCCCGTTGTGTCCAGCGAGACCGTGGCACGCCCCACGTACATCCAAGAGTCTCTTTCTGGCCTCCGAATGTGTACCTTGACGGGTATTTCCTTGAACGGTTCACGATGCTGGACGACTGAGCGTCGAGGCGGGTCAGACGAGCGGCACGAATATGACAAGAACACGCAGCGATGGGAAGGCGACGCATACCGTCTGGTAAGGGTAGCACTGTATGTGTAATTGGGGGCTCCTGCACTTGCGGAAGTTCGCGTAGCGTGGCGGGGTGGTCCAAAGGTGCGGTGTCGACATCCATGCTCGCAGCCATTTCTTTCTATCTTACAGAATAGTCGGACACGACGCTGAGCGACAGGCGTAGGAGGTGGAATGGGGTGAGAAGGAGGTGCCACAAAGGTAGGTGGAGCCTTTGTAGTGTAGAATGTCTGGTTGATTGGAGCTTCAGCCTGTTGTTGTATGAGCTGCCGGGTGTTCCTCGGTGAGCCAAACTTGTGTGGCACGTGGGTCCTCACGTGCCATATTCTTCACTTCTGTCACCGTACAATTCAATAGCCCATCCTACATTTTACTGTGACCCATACAACTGCTGCGCCAATATTAATATTAGCGAGTATATCACATTTACCACCCAACTACCAGCACACGAAGCTAGAATAGATGAAAAATGTTTCTCGACGATCGGACGGAATGAGAGCCGCAGCTCAAAGGGGTAGACAGTTCAAAATCCCGACACAGTTGAAATTGAGCTCGTCTCTTCACCGTGTCATCGTGGTGTCGTGGAGAGGTAGGGGCCTGCCACGAGGCACAAATTCCGAGGTGTGAAGTGCACAGTCGTAATAGGGGTTCGCTTAGTGGGGAATGTCGCCAGGAGGTCCGTCCTACGATCACATGAGACAGAGACACAGGGAAAATGAATGAACGACCCACGTCTCGACGACATCTGGGCCTGGATCCTTCGTGTGATGCGAGCTCGTGTTGCCCCCGATACCATTTGTTCGGGATGTCTCAGGGAGACCACCTGCACTTTTGATATCCCAGCTCCTGACAGTCCAGTCTGCTCCCCCGCTAACTAACACCGAAGACTCTGCACTGAAAGCAAGCGAATACACCGACGCAGTGTGTCCCGTCATCTTTTTAACTCGGCGTCCAGATCCGAGGTCCCATAGATTGATGGCCAAGTCCTCGCCTTGACGCACCCCGCTCAGCATGGCTTTCCAGTACTGTGGGGATAGACTCACCGGCTGTAGCCAAATACCGGCCATCTGGGCTGAAGGCAAGGGTGGAGACGATGCCCTGGTGACCAATGAACACGCGAACGGAGGTACCACGCTGAACATCCCATAACCGGGCCGTCCAGTCGCTTGACCCTGTGGCAATGTATAGGGAGTTCGGATGGAATCGGACACACTGCTACAAATGAGTCTCCGGCAGTCCGCGACATATTCTAATGCTCACATCAACGTCGCTTGAGTGACCGGCATATATTCGGAGGGTGGAAGTTCGGTCAGTTGACCAAAGCCGTGCTGTACGATCTCGACTAGCTGTCGTAAAATAGATCCCCATAGTACTCCAGTCAACATCCCAGATTGGGTTCTGATGCCCTCTATATGCAACTACGTTCGTCATGGTATCCATAGACCATAGCCTTGCCGTCCCATCGGCAGAGCCAGACAGGAGATATTTTGGTGGGGCGGCAGAGCCGGTTACGGGGTCAAATGCTAGCGAATAGACTGGTCCACTGTGTCCGATGAGTTTGCGCGTTGGTGATCCCCCTTTTTCTCGCAGAGAATTGAGAGAAGAAGCTGTGAATAGATGGTCAACGAACGACGCGAAAAGGTCTCACGTTTCCGTACTGTCCCGAATGTTGTTGAGCCGGAAGTCGCTTTGCAGACCATTTAACGGCTCTCCCTTCAAATTCCATAGTCGAATGTAACTTTCCTCGAAACCAGCGGCCATTAGTGACGTGTCCAGGGAGAACGTGCAACATGGAGAGCTGACGGTGATTCGTCAACGAGATCTATTAACAAAGCCATAAGAACTGAACTTGGACGAACCCCTCATGAACATCATGCAAAGTGTATGCACATATGCTAGGCAGACTGAGCTGCCGTGCTGCTGCGCCATGAGCAGCGTTGCCATCCGTAGCTGAGAGTGTGCTCGGGTCCAGGCGAATACGCTTTCTAGCATCCCTCACTTTCTCGACCTCCCGTTTGACATCTATCAATTTGAAAGTTGGGGGATGTGGCAAGAGATCCGCGGTTGTAGGCGAGACAATCCCAGCAGCTGGGGTAGGACGGAGAAGTTGGTTGTCGTATTGAGCGGTGGGGTCTCTGTCCATCATTGCTTGTTCTCGCAACGATTTCTCGGCTTCCGCGCGAAGTTCTTCTGAGATGGGAGCTGGTCCGAGTTTCAGTTCTCCTGCGGCGCTGTTAAATGCCTGAGGATTTGTGAACGAGGTCGACGATCCATTGGCCTGGGGTATGAGTGACGAGAGAAGGCCTGTACTGTCCTCCCAGGATGTAAAGGGCTTGGAAGCGTTTGTCGTGGCCACTGCAACAAGACAAGGTCGAATCGAGCAAACCGACAGAGCTGCAAGGACCATGCCCACCGTCAAAATGTAGATGATTGTTGACGACTCGCATGACCGCCGCTCTCCCTCTCCTACCCTTTTCACCAAAGAAGCCATCGCCTGCACCAGGAGCCTCTCCTCCCACGCCCTCTGTGAGCCAGCCCAACAGCAACGCGAAACCAGACCGTGACATCTGAATAGTGTACTTTTCACTTCTGAAGCGTTGCGCTATCTCATCACTCTGGATGTGTGACGGCAGACGAAGCGTAGAAAGCCGATGTACGACATTGCTGTGCAAAGGCTCCAGTGACGGAGAAAATGTCCCGAAGAACTCCTGAGCTAACGCCCGACGGTCATCACGCCATAACACCAGTACCGCACGGTACTCACCAGCATCTTTAAAGCCAAACTGGACGAGATCTAAATAAAAGTGGCAAAATATTGGGAAGATTATAGGACGAAACTCGGGCTGGGTCGTGTTGTGAGGGATAACGTAGCGGAATGAACGGGCCAAGCGTACACGGTATATGTCCAAGGATCCATCCACCCAAGCTTCTAATTCCTTAAAGCCTTCATGCTTGTCGTTGGGGTCAAGAGATAAGATCTCCTCGGCTCCGACCGGTCCAATACTCGCGATGAGATTCTGCAAGTTTGAAGAGTTGACCACTGTTGCGAGCTCCTTCTGCACTCCTAACGTAGTCTTGAGAGTATTTTCGCCGGGCTGAGCAGGCTTTTCAGAAAAAAGGGCAAGCTTCTTTATGAGTTCCTCCCCAGATATAGAGACGGGGGATTTTCCCTTGTCGTCGGCGGAACCAATGGTCTCTGTGAGTGCCTGCTCTGCAAATTGATGACCTCTTGCTCGGAGGTATTCCAAGACTAGACGATCTGCGCTAAGCGTTGCCTGATTTGTCTCGGTAGAAGCGGGTGCTGGTGTGGATGCATCTGGTGTGGAGGCGGTGGGTGTAGCGGCCGACATGGCAGTCTAGTCAAGTCGAATTGTCTGTGCGCGTGCGCGTATCGCGTCCACCCCGCACGTGATCACGCACTCTGCTCTTTGACGGGGTCACAACATCATCATATTTTTCCCGACGTTACATTCACAAATATCCAGATACACTCGCAAAAGAAAACAATATCGCGAGATAGCTCCGCGCCGTCTAACATCTGGCTACAACCAAGAAGTGCTCCTCAGAAGTGCTCCTGTACGAAAGTCAGGCAGGACAAACCACTTGACCGCGAACACTTACCTTCGCAAAAGTAAAGTTGACAGAGGACGACGAATTTGCTATCGTTGCCTCCCTGATGGCCGTCGCAATAGGCGTAGGACCGCAGAAGTATGTCTGGTATCACTCAAGGTCAGGTAACAAGTTAAAAAAGCTTGCGTTCAACATACTCCAACGTTGGTCTTGAGCTGCGAATTGGCCCCCGGGATGTACTGCCCAGACTCAATCGCCTGGCGCATGCGGCCGTAGATGGTCTTCCAGTCTGGGCGACCAAACATCGTGCGAGAGCGGAGTAAGGTCAGAGGGTCATATTCCGCCCCAGCGTCATTGACAGCAATGTTCCAGAGCATGTCATCACCAATCTTCTGGGTGAGGTAAATATTGATGCGAAGGAAGTTCGCTGTAAAAAGGTTAGGATTACACTGCTGCGAATACAACGAACTTACGATCAGCCTGAGCGGCCTCAACTTCCTGCAAGAGGCTCTGGAACCAACCAAACGAGGGAGCATCACGGCAAATCCAGAAGAACTCTACTCGACGCAGGCTGCCAAGATGACCACTTCGCTGACGATACCAGATATGTTTCAAAATTGAGGCGAAGGGGGTCACACCTATTCAATATGAGACAAAGAACCAGATATGAAACGGTATGTCGTACCGATACCAGCGCCAACAAGGACGGCAATCTCCACATTGAAAACATCTTCAGCCGGAGCGCCATAAGGACCATCGATTCGCACAACCGGAAGAGGCCGGGTGACGCTGCTAGGGTCAAGCTCAACAAACTCTCCACGAGATCCTCTGAGATCGATGTCCTTCTCATCCTTTTCTCCGCCTTTCATGGCGGCCTGTGTAAGAGCAGCAACAACGGATGGCCCAGCGCCGACACGCTCGCCGAGGGCCTGAGTCCAATCGCCGACTTGACGGATGTGGACTGAAACATATGGGTCCTCTGGGGCAGAAGTGATAGTGAACTAGATATTATTGAGCCCTCGCATCATGGGGGAGAAACAACAATACTAACAGGGTGCCATTGCCAGCGAGAGACTTCAGGAACCTGGATGAACAACCATTGACCTGCGGTGTACTTAAAACTAGGCTTCACAATACGAAGCTCCATGGCACCTGTAGGAGTTGGGTCTTGGTAAAAAGAAAGAAGAAAAAAGAGGCGTGTTGTATGACGCACCACTTGGATGAACTAGAAGCTTGGACAGTCTTGTGGCCCTCCTCGCGCGAATCTCGCGATAAACCCGCTCTCCAAAGTAGAGTAGACCTGGCCATATAATGAACCTCCAACTTTCGTACCCAAGGCAGTGCTTCGTGGAATAGAAAGGGAAGGTGTAGATATAATCTGGGTTCACCGAAT
Source organism: Russula dissimulans (assembly GCA_022376545.1). Lineage (NCBI taxonomy): Eukaryota > Fungi > Basidiomycota > Agaricomycetes > Russulales > Russulaceae > Russula > Russula dissimulans. Next base: position 725,981 of record WTXJ01000002.1, on the reverse strand, counting down.
CACGGACGAAACAACCAGTCGCGTGCGTATACAGGCCAATCATGAAAAAGAAGGCGAGATGATGCGTGTACCAGAAAGCTTCAAAACACTGGGCGCGTATCTTGTGATGAGCGGTCGAATACATCAAGACCATGATTAATAGCATGAAATGGCCCGTGATACCGCCGGCCTGAGTGTAGTGGATTTGAAGCGCCAACTGTGTCCGGACCTCTACAAAACGGGTGAGGCGTTGGTGTGACAGGAAGGAGAAAAACGCACGAGTCCGCTCGACATTGAGGAAGTTGATATAGTGGGCCGTGGCATGCACCATGGCCCAGAACGCCATCGAGTAGGCCACTTGTCTATGGAACCAGATATTTTCGTCGGCAGGGAACAGCCACGCCAGTTTGGGGCGAATGACACGAATAACATTGCGAAGCATTGGGAGGAGGATAAGACCACCATCGTAGGCGAGAACCAGACCAGCCCCACGAGATGTCCAGACCGAATACTTGAGACCATTCAGAGCAGTCAGTTTCTTGTTGGTTTCCTGATGACAGAAATACAGTAAGTACACGCTGGCGGTAGGCGAGGTGGAGGCGCACCTGACTGTGCCATCCGTAGGCGAACCAAAAGAGATGCGACCCGTAAAACAGCACATTAAAGGCGAGCCTGCGGGGGGTGAGGAACTCGCGCTGAAACCAGCTTCGCATGGCAACAGTAAATGTGGTTATATCTTATGCGGGTATTAAGGAGAGTGAGTGACGTCCGGCCTGCCAGATCAGAAAAAAAAAAGGCGGGGAGTGAGAAGAAATAAAGCAAAAGGTGAGGCGGGGGGAAGAGAGGAACAAGGGGGTCTCTAAATGCCTGCCACAGACGGGGTGAGTTTTGTTTTGCTTCCGGCCCCACCCGGCGATCACGCGATTCGATCCCAATGTCCATGGCAACGGTGCGCCCACATCAAAGATCGTTATGATGACAGGTACAAATGTCAACCGTCCATCACCCCTCGTAACGATACGAAACCATAGCCTCAATCCTGTGAACATCCGTACTGAAGCTCCGCAATTTCACCTGTTGGCTCTTACTGGCCTCTATAGCAAGCGGATCCGTATCCACCCACTCATTCGCAGGGACCTCGGCAGACCCGTGGGTGTACACGAGGATGTTGAACACGGTTGGCTCGTCGATAATGGGTAGAAATGTCACCGTCGACACGATTTGCTTCAGTATTGAGCGAATCTCGGCTTGGATTTCCGCTTCCGGTTTACTTGTTTGTCCCCTGTCACGGTGGTTGTTCAACCATCAAAGGCTGTTGTTGTCAACTGTAACTCACTGTTTCACCGCCCCTTGCGAAGGTTGCTGAATAAGGTTGATATCGAAGACCCATCGTTCGAGGGGCGTCCTTGAGTCTTTAGATATAATTGCAACGACCAGCTGTGTTACCGCCCCTGTAAGCAACCATGCTGCATCCACCCGCGCGCGTTAGTAACCCCCGTCAGGGCGGGACCACACGCTTACTGTTAATTTGCTTCAATATCCTGGAAACCGTGTGAGAATAACACGCGGGCAGAAGACGGAATGACGAGTACTTTTCTAGATAGTTCTCCAGAGCTAGGTCTTGGGTGATTAGCACCGTTTGGCCATATTTCTTGACCATATGAAAGTCATCGGCAGGGTACACTCCCCGTTGAAATAGGATGCTATGCAAGTTACGATTGAGCGAGCCGCTGACCGGGTGCACATAAGCAGCGGACACTACGTACGTGTTCACTGCAAATTTGAAAAATTCAGTGACGAGGTCTGTGGACCCTTTGAGAGTAATTGATTGTCGAACGGCGGCTTGTTTTGTGGTGGCCATTGTGGAAGGCAAAGTTGACGCGTCAAAGCGCGTGACGCGGAGGGCTGAGGCTGGATTGAGTGGCACGTGGTCGTGCAAGCCTCGACGCCGCTAAGCACATCTTCTCGTCTTCCGCGGTCCATGCAAACACACATAACCCCCTCCCCTCCGGATCTGCCTCTCCTGCAGGTCGCAAGCCAAGTCCTCCAGGACTACTTCGCCAAAGACTCCCAGGTCGTACCAGACATAGGCGAACTGCTTGCCCTTCGTAAGTCTGTTGAACTACCCGCACAGTGGAACTACTCAACCCTCTTTTTCAGCCGGTGCACCTTCCTCCGCCTCCTACTCCGTTTCCCCTGATGACTATCGTGTCCCGTTTCAAAAAAGGCGATTAATCGCAATTCCTGAAGCCTTGTTTCAATTCTACAACAGTCCGTTGCCTTTATATCTGCCATTTCTTGATGCTTACACCCATATACAGCTACAGATGTCGTTTCACACATGGGACTCCTTTCCGAAATTGAGAGGGTATGGGTCGCGATAGACCATAAGCTGTTTCTCTGGGACTATGTGGAAGGGTGCGTCGCTTGTCCTCTCCATTAATAGCTCGAGCTGACGTTCGATTCCAGCCAAGACCTAAGCTCCTTTGTGGATCAACCGGACGTTATTACCCACGTCGCGCTTGTCAACCCCAAACCAGACGTCTTCGTTGACGAGATCAACTATCTGCTCGTTCTGTGCACCCCATTAACTGTTATCCTCCTGGGAGTCTCTGCAACAGACGTTCTTGGATCTAATCACACGACTCGCAAAGAAATTAAACTTTTTGACCTGGATATGTCCGTGCCCTGTGACGTGGAGATGATCTCCATAGCAGGAACTGCTGACGGTCGAATATTCATGGTGGGCTCTCAGGATGGACATCTATATGAATTGCACTACCAGGAAAAGGAGGGTTGGTTTGGTCGGCGCGTCCAGTTGATCAACCATACTGTTAGTAGCGTTCAGAGCTTTTTCCCCCGATTCACCACTCCTCGCACGGAAGGTAAGCTTTGGTTATTACATCCCACGTCAGTTGACCGCAATTTGCCTCTAGATCGCATCGTTTCCGTGGTCTCAGACCTGAGCAGAAATCTCTTTTACACTCTGACCGCGAACAGCACCATTTCTATATACTACCCAACAACCAACAAATCTGTCCAGCTTTCGCAGACTGTTCAAAATCTATACAAATTGGCTCAAGAAAAGGCGCCTGGTTCGCCTGCCATCACACCCAAGAATTTTCATGTTGTTTCATTACACGTTATTTCTCGAGAAGAGACCCGATCCGGTTTACAGTTGATGGCCATGACTGTAAATGGTGTTCGCCTGTATTTTTCAACATCCGCGAGCCCGTATGGCTACTATCCTGTAAACGACGCACGAGTCCAACGACCTTTACAACTTGTTCACGTTCGCCTCCCCCCCGCCAATTTGCTTCATCCTGATGAACAATCCAACCCTTACTTCTCAGGTGGTGCTGGCTATCCATCTCGTCATCCTCAAGCCCCGCCAACATCGCGACCGTTTGTTTTGTCGGAACTGGAGAATTCGGCTTATACTGCTGGCCTGACCATTGCTGCACATCCAGGGGACACCGATGGGACCGATTTCGTTCTCTGCATGTCGCCTGATTTAACACGAATCGGCGCTCTCGGTCAGACACCATTGCAGACTTCACAACCGACAGGACCACCTTTCGGCGTTGTTGCCGGTTCCCAACGCCCACCATTGACAGAGAGAGCTGCATTGCTCTCGATCCCGGGGCGGACCTGGGGTATGGCAGCTCTTCCCCGGCCCAGGAACGCAATCACCCTCGCCAGCCCGGACCCAAACACCCCGACTCCAGTTGTAACAAACGAACTTGCGTACCAGTTTTTGGAGCCACCTAGACAGTTCCTAATTCTAACAAATGTCGGAATTACCGTGTTGGCGAAGCGCCGCGCGTTCGATTGGTTGCGCGACGCCATCGAGGAAGTGCAAGCCGAAGGGAACGTTCAGCCTATCGTCGACTTCCGAGACAGGTATAAGCATCAGATCCAGGTTGGATGCTATACTCACACACGCCTCCAGTTTTGGCCGCGACCAGACATGTGCCATGCTCATAGCCTTGGCTAGCGGAAATACATTCCTCGAGTTTGGCGAGCAGCCCATTAGTGGTTCAATTACGAACCTTGCACCCGAGCTTACCAATGTTGCGAAGCAAGCCTTCTACGACTGTGGTGAGCGTCCAATGTGGGCTGAGCGGATGACATATGGGGCTGGTGAGCAGTTTCCCTGGTGCGAAATCCCCATGCAATTAACATGGGCAGGTGACGGGTCTGGAACCGCATTATTCAGCGGTAGACGGGAAGGATTCGCTTTATATTTCGCAAGGCTGGTCCGGCCTATTTGGAAGAGTAAGTTGATAAAGCCAATAGGCCAGAAAACCAAGGCGACAATATCAGGGTACGTATCAAATTATCTCGTTGCGATGTCAAGCAAATCCTTTCAAAGGCAATCAGAGCCCCAATCCAACATACCAGAAGAAATCCTGCTTATGGTACAAAGAAATCTATTTGCACTCCATAGTTTCCTAGAAGGAAATCCCCATCTCTTCCATTCTGCCACCGGGGATTATTCAGGTGCTCGTGCAGCACCTGCTAGTGACCAGGAAGCCTGGAAGGTTGGCTACATTCACCTTCACTTGGTTGCCCAATTGACTGATCGACGTTTTCAGGCTGAACAAAAGTCTGTGGCAGAATTGCAAGCCTTACTGGCGCGAACAATCGAAGGGGTCTCTTTCTTCCTTCTGCTCATTGATCACCGCATTGGCGATCTCATTGGCCAGTAGGCATACTCTGTTATCGCTATTGGCTGTTTGACTGAGTATCGGATTCCAAAATTAGAACGGATGCCGCCACCAAGACGCTTATCGCCTCTATGACGTTCGAAGAGCTCATCATCTCGCAAAATGGAGTTGCTGTTTCGAGAGCGCTCGTGAACGTGATCATCGACCAACAAATTGGTCAGCAGATTGCCGTGAGTACCATGGTACAGCTGAGACTTCCCAACTTTATCTCATGGGCGGACTAGGTCGATACCATCAGCGATATTCTACAGAGTCGATGTGGCTCGTTTTGCGGTACGGACGATGTGATGCTTTACAAGGTTCGTATGTTGTGCATTTTCTTAGGCAGCTGTAGACCCCGTTTTGTACAGGCTAAAGAGAGCGTACGAAGAGCCGTGGAGAGCCGTAATCCTCAAGAGCGACTGAATTCTCTTGGTGAATCATTAAGGTAGTTCATTCGGTTGATTATTGGCTCCGGAAGCTGACAAGCTTTCCAGGTTGTTCATGAAAGGCGCCCGCATCATGGAGTTTGTTAAGTTACGCGAAGTCGTCGGTGACTTCCAACAACTGGATTTCGCAAAAGGCGCGATCGGACTTCCATTATACTGCGCTGAAGCACTGGACGCCAACGGCCTCGGAAAGGAGTTCTGGCTAACAGTCCCGTTACCAGAGTCTTCGAAGCCATTAGATGGCCAGGGAGGCAGCAATAATGTGGCCGATGACCCTCGACGACCTGCCTGGGAGGGGCGCGCGCAATGCTATGACTTGGTTCTTGACTCGCTCGAGACCTTTGAAAAGAAGGCCGCAAGTAGTGACGATGGTGCGGAACGAGTGCGGGCCCATGCGTATGAATTAGCGTTTGCGAGCACCGACGAGATTTTTCACGCACGATTATACGAGTGGGTGATCTCGAGAGGCCTAGCGGACGAGTTGCTTGAGGTATGTAACGGCCCCTCGAGCCCCCAATCCGTCCACTTATCGCAGTACAGATGCGTCCGCAGTACCTCCAGGCTTATCTCCAACACGAACCGAGAACACTCGACAAATATCAGCTTCTCTGGCAGTTCTATGTCAAAGATGGTCAACCCCTCCGCGCCGCAGAAGTACTTGCGACCTTAGCGGAATCATCCGAGTACGTGGTTTCGATGACCCTTGTTCTCGTATTTCTCAGCCTTTCCAAGGTTCTCGCTATCGTTGTCCCAACGGATAGAATACTTGACGCTCGCTGTTGGTAATGCGAAGTCCCATCCTGTGTCGGCAGGCGGCAAACACGAGTCCGCTATTGCCTTCTTGACGAACCTCGAGGAGAAATTAGAAGTATCTCAGGTGCAACTTGAGATATTCCACACCCTGTCGCCTCGTCTTCGGTCTCAACCGTCCGACTCTGATTTGAGGGAGAAAGTAGAGTTGCTTGATAGAGGGCTGTTCAACATCACAGAAGTATGTGTTTCAAATCACTGTTTGAAAGCTCGTTGGTTTCATTGCTGTTACCTAGCTTTACCAAGTGTACGCGGAGCCATATGATCTCTTGACGATCAAATTGCTGGTGCTTCACGTGTCGCAGCACCAGGACGAAGCGCTCGTCAAAGACATCTGGAATCGCATATTCCACGAGAGTACGTCGATTTCCGGCAAACAGCTGACTTGCACGACTGAAATGCCTGGACAGCCATGCAGGGTGTTCCACCTGCTGAGGCCCTGGATAACATCCAACGAAGGATCGTCCCACTCGGTCAACGGTTTCGCGGCTCGGATTCGAGCTTTCCATTCAGTTCGTGCATCACTACTACCTGGGTCAGTCAGCGGTGTCTGATGTGTCAGCCATGACAGAACATATCGCTCGTCTGCTGGTCGAGTTTCAATTGGCCAATACCGACGCCGTGCCACCGGGTTGGGTTGTCCGAGTTTTGGCTCAGTGTAGCATACCGTATGTGGAGATATGGGACGTTTTCCATCAGATGTATGAGTCTCAGGTGTGTGACGATACGATGCTTCCGAATCATGTCGGATCAGATCCTTACTTCTCTTGACAAAGGTTCCCCCATTCAGCTCACAATCGGCTGTTCAAACACTCTCAGCCGCAATCTCCGTGCTTCTTCAGGATTGGCTAGACGCGGAGAAGCACTCCCCTGGTGAACATTTCCCTGCGGATCACATCGACCGCGCCGTGGGGGTATATCTCCAGGAGTTGGAGCCTGGTGATGCTCAGAAGTCCACCAGGGAGGGTTATGAACGGGTTCGACGGGAACTCAGGAGGTTTTGGTAAAACCTGTTACACACATATGTCACACGGGACCAGATGATCTGATGGAGAACGGCGGTAATATAAGGCTTCCCCCATTATAACAGGCAAGTACAAATAGACTATGCGTTGACTTCAAGAATGCTAGCTTCGGCTCGGAGTAGCAAACGTTTCGTCACCGCTTCTGTAAATTTATACACTTTATAGATAACCCTGAACGAGGAATTCGCATTCAACATGTGAGATCCGCGGAGGAAAATGACGGACCGCAATGCCCCTATGACCAGAAGAAAGATGATGACAACCGCGGCTGTGTCTCGGGAACCTCTGCTACGCCTTCCTCGATTTCCCCTGGAACGCGCGATCCACTGGATGGGACCAAGAAGCGGTAACGAGAACATCATTTGAATCAAGGATGCGGCGGCCACGACAGGTAAACCCAGGATGAAACGGCGTACGAAGCGCCAAATGACACCACGCTCGGTCGTGGCCTCCACGTTATCAGGCGTAGAAGAGGTCAAGAATAGTTCAGGATCAAAGATACCACCGGATTCTTCTTGAATGATGCGTAGAGCAGCACGAACAAGGTCCCGTCCGACAGTGTAAGGGTTCGTCCAGGCCCAGTAGCCCCAACCCGTAGCGAAATAGAGGGTGGAAGAACTATACGAATCGTAGGACGGGTCGTCCAACGACGAAAGAAGCGTGGTTGTCAAGAACGACGACGCGTAAACTATTGCCGTGAACAGGGCGGTAGACAAAGTCGCAATGGCAACTGAAAGAGGGGCAGTGAGACTGGGGGATGGCACGGTGGATGCTTGAGTGGGAGGGTCCGAACCTGGGTTGGTCGCGAGGCCGACAATATTGGTGCGAGCAAAGCGGTAGTGGTAGTGACACTGTGGGCAAATGAAAAAGGCGGAGGCATTGACGGAAGTATTCCTCCAACGCTGGAGGCAGACGACGTGTACGTGCTGTGTTTTTTGGGGAAAAGAAATGGAAGCGAAAAGGAGGATCAGGGTGAGTGAAGCGGGAGAGACGGGAAGGCTTGCCCTACGCTGACGGTGCCACTGCACAAACAAGGGCGAATGAGGCGGCCAAGGTCGGGGTCAGGTCCATCGAGGCATATCCTACATTGGGGCTGCTGCTGTTGCTGTTGTTGTTCGCCCGTGTCCGCTGCCGCCGCCGCGGGTTGGTGAGACATTCGGTCGGTGGATTGAGATCAAAGTTGTATTTGTTTGTTTGGCCTGTATGCGTGAGTCATCCGCGGCGCGTGGCGCAGTTGGCGGGTGACGGGCGACGGAAGTTCCCATATTCGGAAGGGCACTGGAAGCGCTCGGGTCACACGCGGCGCGCCAAGCGCTTTTTCAAACAGAAACAGGAACTAGCGTTCAACGTTACCCGTCATCGGGAAGCAATGTAAGTGACAATTAGGCTTTAGACCTATTCTAGACGCTTATACTCTATGGATGCGTAAAACTAAACGGCACTTGGACTAGCTGCTCTACTGGTACTTTCGGAGTCATCAAGAAGGAAAAAAAAAAATTAAAGAAATTATTAGGGAGTCCGCAAGTTCTTTTTTTACTACTTGGGCGCGGGCGCTCGAAAAGTCCTCATCGTTATTCCGTGGCTTCACTACAAGTAGCAGCGGGAAAACGTGCTCGGCGGGAGCGCGGACGGCCACTGCCCCTCGCGTATCGCTGTTTCCCACTCGTTGGCATGAGAGCGGTACAGGTCCATAACCGCGCGTGCATTTTCCACCTGCTCGGCGCAAGAGTCAAAAAAGCCGCCACCAGAATGTAAGCCGGTGCCCTTTCGGCAAACCCAAAGTTAAATAAAAATGCAATAATAAAAACGTACGGGATTTTGTTGGCCCTCCTGGCACCTCCTTCCCATGAGATGAAACGTCAGGGTCGGCAGCCGAACCAGCTGGTTAGGTGATCGAAGGGCGTTGCGGAAGGGCTGATACAACGCTACGTCACGCGTATTGACTGCAGGGTGCGGAATCCCCAAGACTAAAACAAAAAGAAAAGAAAAAAAAAACGAAGCGACGGTTATCGGCGGGTTGCGACCGGACTCCTGAAACGTGATCCCCAACGGCGACCTACCTGAAAAGTCATTCCATAGGCTGTGCCCGACGACGACCTTGTCCTTGATTATGTCGGCCACCCTGTGCTGCAGGTCGTGGAACTTCACCGCGTCAGCTTTCGCACGTGTCAAAAAAGCGTCAGCCGGAGAGGCAGAAAACCATAATCTCGGAATGACGCACAGGAACTGAGATGTGCCGGTGTTATGCCGGTTGTGGAAGTACGGTAATCACTAACCGCCATGGTTGGCACAACGTAGCAATCTAACAAGGGATTGCCCCTGTAATTGCATATTGCGACGCGCCTGTGACCCCCACAGGCGTTCAAACGGTCAGCGCTCAGCGTCCCATATCCGCGACGCCGCGGGATGTAGAGAGATGGACTCACGCGACCATAGACGTGTTTCCACCCGGACCCACACCGACGACAGTGCAGGATAACGCGAGCACTTGCTCAGTATTAGGAGAACCATAGTGAGGGGCCATTCTGGGAAACAGGCTAAAGATGAGACGAGATGATGCGAGCGACCAGCCCTCGTGCGCGGAGATTTTATGGGCTGGAAATTCAATAATAAAACGGAACGGAGTACTATCGTCGAGCGGCACACGCTAGAGCATGACATATCCGCTGAAAAATTTAAGCTGTCAATTTCAGGGCGGGTGAGCGCATCTCTGTTCCAGCGAGGGCCAAGGCAAAGAGGGCTGTCGGGGCGGGCACCATTGACAAGAAACAACGCAGGAGAGAAGTGGGCACAGCGCAGATTAAAGAACACCGTCCTTTTTTTTTCTTTTTTTTTTTTCTTTCTCCTTTTGCTTCCAAAGCCGCGATAGCAAGCCCGAGCACCGCGACGCTACGATGAGCACCAGTACCCAGCCCGCCGGGACGGGGGACCATCGATTAGAGTGGAGATCGAAACCAATAAATCTGTCATTGACGCGTCACGAGGGATCTACAGGAGGGAGAGAAGCTACGATGCACAAGATCTTCTCTTATCGGGGCGCGGTTACTTGGAGTGTCTAGACGGAGAAAGCTCAGAGCGACAGGTCACCACACGGATGGCGAGTGGAGCGTCGGCACTGCAGATGCGAGTGGCAGGGACAGCTAACTGGTATATGGACGACCGGGCGAATCAAGTGCGTAGCCGCGTGTCCGAGAGGGTAGTGGTGTCCTTTCCTTTGAAACGGTGGACTAAGCGGAGGCGAGGGAAGGAGAAGAGAGGAGATCATATCTGAGCAATCGTGAAGAGAAGGGCACTGAAACTGTTCGACATTGACATTTAGGGATCGGCTACCGAGTACCCGTTGCTACGTAAACTCTCGCTCGCTTCGCTTTTCAACGCCCTCGTACGACGTAGCAGTCGATCGACCTGTCTCCTTTCCGTCCCGGCTTTAACGAGCCGCAGGTCCGGGTGCCGCGTGATCCTTCGCCGTTCGGGCACCCTCCCATCAACCACCTCGCGTTCAAGACTCCACAACCACCAACTCTTCCGACGTGTCTCTACGCAAGTCATCCATTGTCTCATCAGGCCCATCCGCTTCTCCTTCACCGCCAGCGCCAACAATCGTCTTTCTACTCCCGGACTGACAACCGAGTTGCCCCATCGGCGGCGAAACCATCGCACCAGTTTGTGTCCAATGATCCCACATTGTTTGACCCCCTTCAAGTGTCCCAGTAAGAGGAAAAGTGTGGTGCTGTTAGGTTCCAACTCGGGATACAACGCACGGAAGGCTCGTAAATCCCGGAGTGCTCGGTAAAATGTCCTCAGGGTTTGACTTCCTGGCTCCGCACCCATGTGTAGATGGACGAGCTGCAAACCCAGATGTTTTGAGTCCATTTTGAGGAACTCGGTAGTCACTTGTCGAGCAGCTTCCCGTTCCCGCATTCGTAATAGGGCTGCCACGGACCGGTACACAACTTGCGGTGGAGGTGTGTTCGTTGATGACACCCCGAGTTTCGGCAGCAGGCGCATTGTCTGTTGGTAACGCGTGGGGGTGTACAGACCAGGGTCTCGGCTAGGCAACGGGCCCTGGAACGCTCCCCGCTTGATGGTGCCCAGAAGTTCAGCCCAGACGAGGACAGAGACAGTGTCAGAAACAAATGGGGCACGCGGAGGGTTTCTCAGGAGGTCGACGACAAAGTCGTAGGCGTCAGGCCATCGTCCCTCGCGAACCAGGAGCCGTACGTAGAGCCTCCACGTTGTCTGATCCTCTGGTACGCGGGATGTACGCATGGACTTCAGCAACATATGGGCAGTGCCGAATGCCGAATGCCGAATGGCCAGTTGAAGAAGAAAGTTGTAGGACCGAGAGGATTGCAGGCTTGGAAATATGTTGTGGTATGACACGAGAGACTGAATTGATGCTTGAGGGGAGGACATGTAGAGGTGAATGAGTTGTTGAGAGAGCCCATCTCCACCATTGTGGATGTTTGACGTCGTGATCGAAGAGTTCAAGGTGTTGTGGGTCACAGGTGAAATAGATGGTATATTGTCTTCAAGGATTGCCGAGGTCGTAGCGCGATCAAGGGGGTCAACACGAGAATTGGAGGGAGATGGTGTATTCACAGCATCCTCAGTGGTCGTAACACCGCTGGCTGGATCGAGTCCTCGATTTTTCTGACAGGGTCTCAACCGCTTCTTGACATTCCCTTTCAAAGGAAAGACGGGGAGAAGGGGGGGAGGTTCTGCTTGTACTTGCGAGGAGTAGCGCCGCACGTGGCTACATTGAACCGGTAGTTTTCTAGAGAACTGCTGAGGGGAGGGGGATTTGAGATGCCTAAAGGTGCTCTGAGAGTTAGAAAAGACAATGATCCTTGACAATGCGTACCATGGGTGGTTCATGGAATAGAAGCTACTCGAAGGAGTCCTGATGCGTGGTCGAGTATGAAGAGAGTCAACTGAGCTGCCACCATATTGAACGCGTAAGTATGCTCGAGCTGCTGCATCTTGGAAAATGTGAAGGAATGTCGAGTGATGGGGTATTGCCAAACGAGCGACATTGTTGACCATCCATCCACAGTTCAGTTCAGTAGAGTGCACTTTGCTGCAAGTGCTGGCGTGACAGACCGTGACGCAAACACGATCATTTCCGAAAACATCTAAAATACACAATCCAATCTGCGGCCTAATCAAAACAGATAATTGGGATCGTAGTCGTCATGATGAAGTGAATAACAAAGGAAAGGAGTGCGGTATTATCAGTGAATGCAACTAAAACGTAGAACAAAGACAGAAGGTGCATGATCGCGTTCCGCCCCGTCCTCAGTCTTCCATCATCGTTTGGCCCACCCGTCCGACTAACCAACCAACCTTTGCTATCCAGCTGTCCCTTATCTCCCGCAGAGCCTCGAGCCCATTTCCTTTGACGTCGGCAAGCTCGTCGAGAACACGTTCCCAGCCACGCACCGTTTCCTCACCAAACATGCCAGCTCGCCTGTTCACCACTTCGTCCACGCGCTCCACCCACGCCTTCCATTCGTCTAACAACCTCGAGAGGATCAAGGGGACTAAGGTGGCTTGAGTGAGGGATGGCTGCGCAAGTATATGCGAGGTAAGGGAATGCAGGAAAAGAAAGGTTTCGGTGGGTGGACACCTGTCACGACGTGGAGGCTGCGGCGTGTCCGAGAGGTGGGAATTGGAGTTAAAGGTCCTCTGTGAAAAATAAGGAAGGTATGACTGAAATGACGCAACGAAGTCGTTGATATGAGGTCGCAGTCTAGACACAATGTATTCTTCTCGCATCCCGGTAGCGGTATCGGAAAAAGTATTTGAACTGACGCCGAAGGTCTGTTGAGGGACATGACTGCCGAATCCTAGCGAGGAAGGCGGATAAGAGGTGGGCCTGGACCCAAAACCGAAGCCGAGAGCTGATGTCAATGAAACCTGCGACGGCGGGTGATTGGAATATGGATATGCATCTCGGAGCCTCTTGGCTGATTGCGTAAGGGCCTGTAAGGCAGTGTCTAAGGAAGGTCGCGGGATTAAAGAAAGGATGACAGGCTTTAATGAGGGTTGAGATTGAATCAGTGAATTAAGAAGAGGGAGCAATGATTGCGTTGGTAGACTCGCTTGGCAAGGGATCAATTCGATGGATCTTCGAGAATGGCATTTGACTAACCTAGTAAAACTCCAACATCTACGTCCTGGTTATCTGTGCTCGGGTTAGGGAGTTCTTTGGGTGCCCTTCCCCCCTTGGACTCTTGGGCGGACGTCGAATTGTTTCGTGCACGTTTGGGCGCCGAACGTTTAGGACGCTCAGGTGTCGGGCTCCTTTCCATTGCAACATCTCTAGTGCCAGCACTATGACTGGATGATTGGTCTGCCTGCTCGTCGTCTTGTTCGAACCGCCGCTTGAGCGTCCGAGAAGGATTGGTGGTGGAGGGGGCGAGATTTGCATGGGAAGACGACAAACCGGCGAGTGAGGACGGCATGGATAGGCCGAGCCCGAGGGCTAGTTGAGAAGGGTGGCCAAGCGAGGTAGAAAGGAATCCTAGTTGCGGGTGGGGTTGTACAACGTTGGCCATGGTGGTCAATAGTGCGTCGTGGTCAACGTCTGGGAGACTTTCGTAAGGCCTCGCTTCATTCCGTGTCCGCTCGATCACGACGACAGAGGTGGCCTGGCCGAGGCACGCGAGACGCACGTGGCATTCCCCTTCGGGCCGGATGTGCAGTCACGCCACCTGTTCCGCCCATCCGTTCCCCTGGTTGCCAACCCGCGCGCATGTTTTCGGGCGTACGGTGTGATCGGCCGCTGTAGTGGACTTGCTCGGTGTAGTGGTTCGTTGAAATGGTCACGCCGAAAACACGCTAATGTTTCTGGTCGAGACTGGATTCGGTGACCCAAAACTATGGTCAACTGCAGGGGCTCTCAGTGGGGTCCCTATTTGTCATGTCATGCGAATATTGGGTTCTAAACGGAGATACTGTTCTGTACTATGTGCGAATGCGGAAATCGCGGGACCTCCTGCACGCCTACGGGTGCTGTGGGCAGGAACTTGAAGTGCCCTTATAAAACTATATTTAGACACTTCCCCGGCCAGTTTGGGGGCACCTCAGGTGCCATATGCGTCACACTGACCAGTGCACAATGCGGTCCGTTCGTGCAGGGGTTGGATGGGAAGACCGCGGATTCCGCGTAGTGAAAGTGATGAGGTTGCTGCGGTTTGTGGAGTGCCAAGTACCGGGGCGTGCCGAAACGCTCAGCTCAGCCACTGCCGTTGAGGGTGGATAGTTATGGATAAGGAACGAATACGTGTTTTACCAGCTCTCAAAAGTATACAAACTCGACTCGGAGCGATAACAATATTGAACGGGCGTCGCTGAGTGCCACTGGTGAAATCGCCTACCAATCTGAACCGCCTCAATAGCAGCGCCGGCTGCCGACCGGTCGCTGCACTGCATCTGACGCTTGTGGCAAAACCCAACTTTTAGGGCTTCCGGGCTCTCTATCCCTCGACCACCACCACCCTCGTTCAACCAGCAGGATGACATCGTCCGTCCCCCTCAAAACTTATCATCAATATAGCTCCTCAGGAGACCATGCCGACTCCATCACTGCTGTACCTTCCAACAATACCTATCCATTTGAAGATGGGGAATATGATCCTTACGCCCAAGCAACCGAGTCCCAGGGGAGGCCCTGGAGCGATACGGCTTACTCAGAGCCTGTGGCGGGTGACGACGACATGTATAAACCCAGCCTTAGTTACGGCTCGAAAGAGCTAGGTAAGCGACCAACGCGGCTTCGTGGCACGCTGTGTTCTGAGGATCTTTCAGTTTCAGATGTGCCGACAGTTTTCCCTTCAACATCCAAGGATATCGACGGCGATCAAAGACCGTTACTGACTCGATGGTTTGATCCAGGCAAGTATCCCTTGGAACAGCGAATCGAGGCCAAGAGACGGGGCATCCCTCGTCAGAGGTATCCAGTTGTAGGTCCGTGAGGCCAGTAGTCACCCTTTCCGCCCAAACTTGACATCTATATAGTCTGGGCACTCACGGCAACCATGATCGCCGTCTTTATTTACGAATTGGTGGTGAATGCTCAGGCACAGGGCAGCCCTTTTTCGTTTCATGTGAGTTAACGTCCTGGTGCTCAATCGCGGACGCTCAAATCCAAACTTAAATGTAGCCCGTTGTCAACCCAATGTTGGGACCTTCCGGAAGTGCTCTGATCAGGGTTGGCGCCCGCTTTCCGCCATGCATGAAGACCGTATCAGAGGTGCCTGCGACGCTGAGCATGCCATGTGAGTTGGTTCCTTGTTTCAGTCGCGTGCCTCATGTCCAACATTTGACCTCTGCCAGGTCTTAATGACACCGCTAACCCACCTGATCGACTTTGCACTATCGAAGATCTCTGTGGCCATGGAGGCTTTCACGGTAAAGAACCCGATCAGTGGTGGAGGTAAGCCTACAGCGGCTCTAAGGTTCCGCCGATAACCATCCCCCGTAGATTCATCACACCCATCTTCTTGCACGCCGGTGTCGTGCACATCGTATTGAATATGCTTGCACAGGTTACGGCTGCGGCAGAAGTAAGTGCTGTGGTTCGAGCATTACAAATCTTTAACCGCCAATCTACTGTAGATCGAAAGGGAGATGGGCTCTGCTGGCTTCTTCATTCTGTATTTCGCTGCTGGGATCTTTGGGTAAATTGGATTACTCACCCCTCTATCCTATTGATAATCACCTCGTCGCAGCAACGTTCTAGGCGGAAACTTTTCCCTTGTGGGTGTGCCGTCTGTAGGTGCTAGCGGAGCTATCTTTGGAGTTTTAGCGGTAAGACTAGGTGCGGCTCGCAGGTGTCAAAGTTGCTTACCCGCCACAGGTCACATGGGTAGATCTCGCCGCACACTGGCGACTTCTTTACAAACCAGGACGAAGGGTACGTCTGTACTCTCACAAGTGCACATTTGTGGATTGACCTTGGTGTAGTTATTCTGGATGCTAGTTGAACTTATTGTTGGTATAGGTATTGGTTATATCCCTTGTGAGTTGATCCTGTCCCTCTTCTTTCGCCACTCGCACTCATGTACAACAGACGTGGATAATTTCGGTCAGGATATGATTCTCAGAACAGATTATCTAGAGTGCTAATGGAGATCATATAGCGCATATTGGTGGCTTCGTTATGGGACTTTTCGTCGGAACTGTCTTTTATCCCGTTGTTAGTACATCTAGACGACACAAGCTGATCGTGTTGGGATTCCGCCTCGCTGCCATTCCTATCGCCGTCATTCTGTATGTTTTACTGACTCGTAACTTCTATACCTCCAACCCCTATGCCGGTGAGCTTTCCGCATCCCGTTACTCCTATGTTATTCTGACCCTGGTCCTTAGCATGTTCTGGGTGTCGTTACCTGTCGTGTATCCCAAGGAGTGCCAACAATTACTGCAAAGGGTACGTATACCACCCTTTTATCCAGTTGTGCGTATTCTCATCCTTTTCTATGTTGACAGAACTGGAATTACCACTATCAATGGTGCTTCCTCCAGTGGAACCTCAGTTTAGAAACCTCATTTACTTTTATCAATTATTCTACTTCCCTTGGACATGTAGAGGCTATGTACTACATTCTGGACCCGCATCGTTAAGTAGCATCCATCCTTCTCCTTTCAACGGACAGTGTGCCCTCAATCTCATGACCCCATATCTTGTTTATTTTGCATGACCCTGAGACCGTTTACGATATTTGGTCTACGCTTCGTAGATACATATTCGATTGATATCCAAGCCTCGTTATCTTTCCATCTCGCCTTCCGCTGACCACAAAGGATTTTTCAAACTACTTCGACACCTGTTATCGCTATAAGCAATTCAGGTCGGCCCAAAAAGTGACCAAGTTCTGAATCTCGGACTTGGACGGACGAAAACGCAACAACCACAGATGCACGAATGAACCGTACAAATAAATTTACTGCTACCGTGACATTCTGCACTATCACAGCCAATAAGATCTTTAGACATACAGGGTGAGGAACGCACTCGAACGCCAATATGTATACTGTCGATTTCCTTCGGCAGTCAAGAAGTCATCGAAACTGATGTGCGGTAAGTGCCTTCAGAACATTTCACCAATGATGATTTCAAACCCGCCCAATAGTTTTCGTGGTGTGGTGACTTCCCTACTCGGTGGAATAACCTGACTTGTTCTTAATTCGATTTGTCTCGATGCACGAACGTCTTGCATAAACCTACATTTGTTCCCATGGAGTCACGGCGATTCGGATACTTTAAATGGAAGATCGGTAGATACTGGGCAGACGGGCAGACAGAAAATAATGTGACTGCTTTGTCGTGGCCGACTCCACATGTCAGAGTGGCTACGTGGTTGACGTACAATAGGGAGCCTCCGAGTTTTTTGCTTGCCAGTGAGGTGAGTAAAAGCAAAGGCAAAGGCCGCCGCGCCCGAAACTGACGTGTCGCGTGCGTCCGGAGTCCCAGTCCCACGATGTCATGATGTCGCTATTTCTCACCAGATCTCACCCGTTGACAGCGCCGCTGGATACAGTACTTCTTGAAGCAGAACGCTGCGATTCCAGGATGACACGGTTACTGGTTATATCTATCAAACCTGAGGGTGCTCTGCGATTCGGTTGGCGATGCTCTGACAGCACCATGGTCTCGCTAGCTGACATTTCGCTAACAAGAAACCCAACAAATTTATTTCCCCGGCCACATTGAATATGACGTATCGGATCCATTATATCATCCTCTGGTTTCTTGATAGAACTGTCACCTCCGTACGGCCTGGATACAGGCGGGCGGTTGCAGGGAGCTGGCTCTTCTGATCCCTCTTCCCTGAATCGGTATTGCGTGCGGCGCAGATTACTTGAGTCTGCAGCTAACTAAACAATGGGAACAGTGGCTTAGGCTCAGCGATTAATATTCGATCTCTCGGCCCAGAAATTCAAATCGAGGCTTGACTCGGAATTGTCCCCATACCGAACCCTGGTACCTGCATCAGACCCCAATGAGATGCACAAAATGACATATTTCTCGACGCCGAGAGTGGTTCATCGAAGAGGTTACGGGACTTCCCTTTCCTCACACGATTGGCTGAGATTCGCCATGTCTGCCTTTTGTTGAGCGCATGGACTCGGACTGCTCTCTGCAATGCCCAGAGAGACGCCCGTCAAAGCGATATTCTCGAAACTCGAAACATGTTATCATACTCCCCAGGTGAGTGATGACTCAGAGGACCGCCCCTTGTCGACTAGAAGGCATTCAATGATTGAATGTTGAATCACATAATAATAGAACCCGAGCGTCTCGAGTCTTCAACGGACATACTGCAGTCTTATCCTCACCATGAATCCCTCCGAATCAAACTGGCATCTTTATCTTTCTGTGTAACCCACACGGCCCTGTATGATCGATCACAACTTGAACTTGAAACTGAGCTTAAAGACAAATATGGTGCAGGCTCGCCTAGTTACTAGTACTTTACTCCGTGATCACTTTACGAGACAGTAGAATGCCGGCAGGCCCAGGCCCTTCTCCAAGTTGACGCAGAATTTTCCGCTTTCGTTGACAAGGATCCGTCGACCATGATCACGGAGTCGACATTACCTCAGTGTGACAGATTCGTCGCAGATCAAACGTATGGGTCGATCTACGGAATTCACCTCTGGAGAACCCGTCAAGCCAAGACGCGCGCCTTCAAGTTGGATCTGACGATTGTTTTATGGAAACGGAGGTTTCGATGTGCATTTGGGGATATGCCCACACTAGTATAGGAGTTGTTGATGGCAGGCACGGGGCAGGGGTCGGACGATGACCAGATCTCACGGTGCTCCCAATCTGCGAGTCGTCGGTGGAAACATGATAAAAAAAAACGCTGCATGCGTGCGATTCTTCCCGTGACGACGACTTATGAATCGCAGCCCTCCCTCAAACTTGAACGGGGGGCCTCAAATCAAGCTTCGAGTTCGGGTTCTCGCGCAAGACGGCGAAGTGGATGGGGACTGGACCACATCACACATCACAAATTCTCGAGGGTGTGGTGGTGTCCATAAAGGTGAGGTGGATACGGAAGGGCTTGGGGCCTCCTGAATGATACCATATGTTGTCGTGGTGGTGCATCTGTCGCCATACGGTGACAACGAAGCATCTGTGTTTATCTCGTACCAGCCGCCGTTTCATTTTCATTTTTCTTCATCCGTGCTGCTGTAGTATGTGACGGTAAGGAAAACAAATCGCGCGAGTGGAGCATCCCTCGTTGAACCGGAATCTTAGAAGAGCCAAGCCCATCTGATAAGGCATCGGAAATAATGAACGGCATGTTGCGACATTACCTCTTATCACAAATCCACCTTACTCCTCCAGCTGCCATGAATGTAAATGACGAAATATCGGCCGCGCGGGTCAGACGATGCGACGGTATTTAATAAATTTCATGAACGGGGGTGTGCATGTGAAATAAACAACGCCGAAGGATCATGCGCTTGACGATTTTTGATTCGATGGACGGGCAATCCAAATGAGCAAACGCGCAAACGCCGTTTGCTTCACCGGGTACGCTATGTCCGTCCTACGATCAAAACGCCGTCACCGAGGCACGCATGTTATTATAACGCTGATGACAATCGTCACTTGAATGACCCGATTCCAAGTAAACGTGGTCAGGACGAGACACGTGAGTTCCTTTCATTCCCGCGCGCACTGCGGCGCGGCGAAGAATCAAGTAAATTTCGGAGAAGAGAAAGGCGAATACTGTTAGATTGATTGCTATCTATGTGTGCTTTGATCAGCGTGCGTTGGTAAAGATGGGCTGCTAGTACAGGCGGTTCCATTGGGCAAATGGTAAGTGACAAATATAAGGTGTGAGACGCCCAGAATCAAGGAGTCCTCTCTACTGGGGTGCTTGCTCTGCCTTTCGTCCGGACAGACGGCTTCCGGGTGAGCGGGGTGGCCCGGGGTACGCCAGAGGTACTAGCACTCTCTGGGTCATCCCCTGAACCAACGTTATACCGAGGTGGCTCTTCACCATCATACTCCTCCTCTTCCCGTCCCTCCATATCAACTTGTCGAGCCCACCGTGCGTGCGATCCCGCGCCGTCTACCCACTGCAGAATATCTAGACTGGTATCTCGGAGAGTTTTCGTCGTTATCCGCCAGGGCATACTTCCGGCGCTCCTTTTACTCGCTCGACTGGCACATCGGCTGTCCGTAATCCCGTTTGCGGCATCCTCATTCCGCCAGAAAGCCGGCATCGTAGGCGTGGCAGAGAGCATGACTGGATCGGAAGGGAGAAGAAGGGGGAGCATGTATCGAGAATCTAAAAACTCTCCAAGGACCTCGGGCGGCCGGGCTGGCTCCCATGAGGCCGCGTCTTGCTCCCGATCGAATAAAATATCTATGTTGTGTTGAGTAGTTGATGACTCCGTGGAAACGGAACCAGCAGAGGAGAGCGCGCGCGCGCTGACATTGTCATTGAAGATAGAGGAACTGTCGTCTCGTTCACGCTCTTCCATCTAAAGCGCCAAATTATCAGGTTGTGGTACAGTTTTGTCGTGGCAAACGACACTACCTCCTTCCTGAGCGCTTCTACTCCCAACTTTACTCTGTGACGCTCCCAATCTTTTTGGAGCTGTAAAAGGTATTGACTACATTCTTCCGTCATGTGGCCTTCGTTGACCTCATACTTGTAATCTTTCACAGCGCGCCGCATCTGCCCAGTATCGCCCTCGGTTAACACTCAGCAATTCTTCCAGCCAACGACCTACCTGCAGAGGGTTCAAGTGCTTCAAAGTTTGGATTGTTACCACCAGGTTTGAAAACTCTGCGATAGAGGACAAGCACTGTTCCGGGCATCGCATTAGGTATAGCGAGAATAAGGTCTGAGTTGCGAACCTGTAGCCAATTCAACAAGTCCCGCACAGGAGCCAGGTGGGACAATATTCCGCGGGGGAGGTTGGCGGCTTCTATCCACTCTTCCAATACGCTCAGGTTCATTCCAACTTGAAGGGCCCGGGAACTGTACAAGATGTCAACTAATGTTCGTCTAGGACGCCAGGTTCGCACATACCGACATAGAATTTTTTTACGACTAAGTACCCTGTTAAACAATTCACCTGCGCAATAGGACTCAGGGGAGCATTCCAGCACATAGATGAGGACTCACATGCCATCCAGTAAAACACTTGGGACCACATTTGAGTTATTAGAGCAGGGTTGGTTCCAGAGAGCACAAGGAATGTTTGCAGAGCATCAAACATCGAGGTAATGCTGTTAGGATTGGGCTTCGGTGGTTGCGCGTCGTTGAACATAGACTGCAATGGAACATTAGAAGAATCACCACGAGTCCTCGAAAGGCTCTGCTTCAAAGATGCAAAGCCCCGACGACTGGATGGCGGGGATGATGGGTCGGGCGTCGTCGGCCGAGTTGGGATGCTCAGTGAACCAATGTTTCCGTTCTTGGGTGTTTGGGCAGCCGTTTGATTAGGCGTACCCTTCTTCTTTGGTGTCAAGGAGCGGAAGAAAGACCATTCTGACTCGAACTGAATACCGTCAAGCTCGGAGGGAGAGGAATATTCTAAGATGGCAGGATCAAGAAGCCGGTCGGTTCTCCGTTCCACATAGCGTATGACGAACACTGCGATCAGCTCGAACGAGTCCCGGTCATTGAGGGTCGTGAAGCGTAAGGTGCGCACCAAAGACGGAGTTGATGACCTCCTCAATGAGGATAAATGATCCAAGTAACTCGCAGGCCTCGTTGATTGAATTATCACACCGCATGAGATGCAGCCATACGGTCGTGTTGTGTAACCAAAATACGAGGCACGGAAGATCTTCTGATCGACTCTAGTCAAGCATTAGCTTGATCAAGATCAAAGCCAAGAACATCCTTACGAAGAACGTCTCTTCAATCGCATCTGTGGCGCCAATTATAAGGTCCTCAAGCCACGAGCTATCGCATGTGAGACAAGCAAAGCGAGCCAGCATATACAAAACATTAGCGGGCTCCGAATTTCGCATAGATGGCGTGAAATTGATTATCAGCGACTGGAAGATCTGTGGGAGTGCAGGAGGAGAAAATACGAGCATGCTTGTGTAATGGAACGAAGGAGTCTTTCCGGACATTTAGCCGATTGACACAAACGCGTAAAGTGCGACACTCACGAGGACGGTTTCTTCGTCTTCACTTTCATCCTCATCAGACTCCGAGGCGGTGGCCTCCCACTCGTCATCTCCCCACCACTGCGGCGCAATTGTGAGCACCTTCCCTACATCCTCGCGAACGCGTTCTCGTCTGCGCTTCCGTGCCGTCCTTCGTTCTAACTGCCGACGCTGCTCTTCCATTCTTCCCCCCGTCCAACCCTCGCCGCGCATTGCTTCGCCAAGAAGCAGTGCGACGTCCTGTCTCCCCGGCATTGTGGAATGTGCGGTGACGATGTCCAGAGGAGTCGGTCCCCGCTGTGTCTGGGAAAATGGGGAGCAGCCGTGGGTGAGAAGGAATGAGACAAGGGTTGGTGGTGACATCAGAGCTGCATGATGTAGAGCAGTCCAGCCGGCTGTGCAGGGGGGGTCAGCATAATTGAGAAGCGCCCGGTTTCAACACTCGCCATTATCCTGGTGATTGACGTCTGCCCCCTCGGAAACCAGTAAACGTACGCATTCCTCCCGCTCCACGTCGCGATCAGACTCGGGGCCGAAGCCAAATATTGTAAGGCTAACGAGACCAAGGCCGTCCTCGTCGCATATTCCAAGGTCAACAAA
Source organism: Russula dissimulans (assembly GCA_022376545.1). Lineage (NCBI taxonomy): Eukaryota > Fungi > Basidiomycota > Agaricomycetes > Russulales > Russulaceae > Russula > Russula dissimulans. The sequence continues at coordinate 703,252 of WTXJ01000002.1, read as the reverse complement.
CGCCTGCGCTTGAGGATCGGAGAGGAGGAATGACAACAACGAAAGGTCGCCGAAGAGACATGCACGACAGAGGGAATGGGTGACAAGTGCCCCTTTCTGGGTTGGGTCGAGGCCAGAGTAAGGTTCGAGGAGAGGCGCGAGGGTGGAGGGGCACGGATAAATCGGGTGTAGGTCAGGACCAGGGGCGATGTCTATCGGAAACTTTGAAGAGGACGTCATTCGTCGGGTGCTGCGCTGCCTGGCCATGTACAGATGGCGGTTGTGCGTTCGTGAGCGGGATTAATTATCTGAAATCAGCCGTGCGTTGAACCGGACGGGCGGTTGACCTCGCGACTGGATCATCGCCAGAAAGGAAAGGCCCGCGTGACTAACCCTCTCCCGTACAGTTATGCCTCCGACCAAACGCCAGAAACAAAGTCACATCGACCCCGTCGAAAGCCACGAGTCTGACAGCGAGGATGGGCTCTCTGCGTCGGAGATCAGCACCGTGAACGGAAGGCGGTCGTCCGATACCGAGGACGAGATCGTTGAGGCTCGGCTCGCCAAGTCTAGAAAGACCCTCAAACGAAAACATCGTGCTACAGACCCATCTAACTTTAGTGCGACTCTTCAATCACTACTCAAAACCGATGCACCGTCTGGACTGCCTCTTTCTCTCAAGCCGTCGGCTTCGCGAAGACATGACGACGAGAAACTCAAGCTTAAAGCTAAGAAGATATTGAAGGGAGAGAAGAGGAGCAAAGAGGAAGTGGGTCGGGTTAAAGATGTCATCGGTGGCTGGGGAGTCGAGGGTGAGAGAACGCTGCGTAAGGTTGCGCAGAGAGGCGGTAAGAGTTGGCCCCATCATATGTGTATACACAGTCACTGAAAGAACAACTACAAAGTGGTCCAACTGTTCAACGCTATACAACAATCTCAGGCAAACGCCACCGTTACAGAAAAAGAAATGAAAGACGCTCGAGGATCCGGCAAACCGACGTTACCTGCTCCGTCATTCGACAAGAGATCACACACAAGAAAGGGTAAGAACAAGGACAACCCGCTAGGGCGAGGCAAAGAATGTGAGCGAGCTTGTAGGGGTGCACGACTATGGGCTTACTTTATTTTCATGATTTAGCGCTGGACAGGGATAACTTTATGGATATGATTCGTTCTGGAGGGATAGTGTCGAGATTGTAGAGCGCTCGGGGACCTCGGGGAAAGTGTAGCTACTCGATCGGGCTACCCTTATGTAAGACGAGCGTCGTGTTCGCCGACATAAAATCGTCTTCGTCTTCCTTTGACGACGGTCATGGTTCGTCTATTCTTCTCACACGCGTGCTCTCCTCAGTGTCTTTTCATAGTCTGCTCCAAAAGCCATCATCCCGAAAGATGAATGGGATCGGCGATTGGAAGAGGTGGTGGTCTCCAAAGCGTGAGTATATCTATGCTGTACCTGGGACATTCGTGATGAACACGTTTTGGGAATCTCGCCGAGGAATCATCGCTGACGAGATAAAAAAACATTGCATGTATTATCTGACACCCTTGATTCTATCCTATCTCGATGAGGATGTAGAGATATTGATGCTCATGTTCACCTTTTTTTTAGTGATCTTAACCGCCTCGTGATGGATTACCTCGTTATTGAAGGCTATAAATCCGCCGCAGAGGAGTTCAGCTTGGAGACCGGAGTACAGCCAGCTGTCGACTTTGCAAGCATAGAAAGCCGCAGGAACATCCGTGAAGCATTGAATCGCGGTGATGTCCAGGAAGCAATCACGCGAGTGAATGACTTGAATCCCGAGGTCAGTTGGCCATTATCACACACACGTGCAAACCCATATGCATCAGGATTAAACACTGCATGCACCACTCTCAGCCCTTTTTGGGCGGTGATGATTGTGCTAAACCTTCAGTCTTCAAAATGATCTCTCTAGTTTGGCGTCTTATTGCGTAGCCGCTGACCATCTTGGTAGATACTGGACACGAACCCTGCTCTGTACTTTCACCTGCAGCAGCAAAAACTGATCGAGTTCATTCGACAAGGAAAGATCACGGAAGCATTGCGATTTGCGCAGGAGGAGCTGGCTCCTCGTGGAGAAGAGAGCCCAGAGTTCCTTGCGGAGCTTGAGCGAACGATGGCGCTGTTGGCTTTTGAATCGTCGAGCGCGGTTCCACCTGCGATATCCGATTTGCTGTCGCCTGGACAACGAATGAAGACGGCGGGGGAGGTGAATGCGGCGATATTGGAGAGTTTGAGCCAGGGAAGGGAGGCCAAGTTGGTCGCGCTGCTCAAGCTGCTGCAGTGGGGAGAGGCGTTGCTGGAGGAGCGGGCCGAGTTTCCCAAGGTGAAGGTGTAGAATAAAAATAATAATATTTGGCCTTGTTTTTGGAGCCGGGACGGGGGACGGACACAAGGGTCGAGTTACTGGACTGGTCAAGTCGAGGTGAAGCGCGGGCGTGTGTGCGACAGACAACGACAAGGTTTTGCTACACGCGCTCTCTCCTTCTCTTCCTTCTCCCGCTATCGAGCTAGCTTCGATGGCAGACGACGCAAGGTCTCTTGCTCCTCGTAGAAGACCTCAACACCGTCCGATCCTCGTCGTTGCCAATCCCAGCCCCGACTCGGACAGCGACAGTACCAACGGCGAATCCTTCCGTCCCTATTATCTTCCCTTCAGTCAAACCGACCCACCCAGCTCAACCCCACCCTCTCCCTCCATCGACAAGTCCTTCCCTCCCTCTTCCCGCGAACCTGGCCCTTTGACCACAACCAATCTCCCATCTCACTCCCGTCTCGCTTCTCAGTCAAACCCTGCTCTCTCCTCTCCTTCGGGCACCAGTTCACCCCCTCTCAGCACACCTGGTCAGTCCCTACCTCCCACCGACTTCATCCCAGACCCTGCCTCGAGAAGTGTTTTTTCCGTCGTCGGCCCAAGTCATTCTTCAGACGCTCTCGTGCAGCAGCAACCTTCCCTTCATGCCAACTCGGCGAGCCACATACTTGGAAAAATAAAGGCTCACATTCCTCGCATACACCACGACCGTCGTCTCTCTAACAGTTCTCGACAGACCTCGGTTTGTTCTTCATTTGTCTCTGCAACAGCATCCAAGCTAACGAATATCTTCAGTCTCCAACCGCTACCACATCGTCCGAGCCGGACGCTAATCGGGCCGTGAATGATACTCGTTCTCCCCCACCTGACAAGTCCCTCACCCGGATCTTCGTCACCGGGGATTCTGAGCAATATTATACTGTCGACATTACCGGCTTCAGAGATGCCGCTTTTATCAAAGAACTAATCTTCTCAAAGGTATGGATACAACAACACAGACCTATCCAGCTGTGGGCTGACCTGTTCTTCAGCTTCGGATCGAGGATGAGGAACAATCGCGATACTCTTTCTACCGTACAGAAATCGGCTCCTATGCTCTCGGTGATGCCATACCTGATGAGCAACTCTACGAACTCTGTCGTGATCACGGAGATGCTAAGGGCTCTCTCAAGTTCCTAGTTGCCAACTCCTCTGCAGTAGTTCATGAGCAAAGCCAGCCATCGCCTGCGACGTCCCCCACAGTCAGTAGTATGCAACCTCCCATACTCATACCATCCAACGTCTCTATCTACAATCGTTCTCTTCCCCGGCCACGCTCACATTCCCGACACGGGAGCGTATCTTCTGCTAGCGAGCGTCCCGAAGCAACGAACGGCTTTGATATTTCCCCTTCTGACGACCAAAATGGCGCTGACGCCGAGAGTCATCGATCTACTCTTCGCCCCCCGCCGAAGCCGTATGTGGTGGTGAACCAGACCCTAGTTCCCCCCTCCCCACGAGGTTCTCGGAAACCGACCGAGCCTCGTAATGGATCTCCTGCTCGATCGAACGCGCGTGCTCATTCTCCTTTCCTCTCTCCAGATCGTTCGGTTCCACTCAGTCCTGAACTCCGCCGGGGTCGGGCAAATGCCTACGCGACGCAGGCCCAACCACGTGCGACCCATCCATCCCCTGAGCGCCCACGTCCCCTTTGCGATGACAGGCAGCTCAGTGGCGCCCCCGGCACGTCTCCTTATGGTCGCTCCGGTTCTGATGGTCCGTCTGAACGGGAGAGATCTGAGGTACATGGAGATGCCCAACGAGCGGTAGATGAACGGACGCCCCCCAAACGGAAGGCTGGTTCAGGTATAAAAGAAATAGAGGCAAGTAAATTGACTAGGGAACCATCCTGGGTTATGGTGGAGCGTGCACAAGAGAGCACCCGCCTTCCACGGGTAGCGCGAGAGCCAAAGTCTTCTCCCCGCTATCAGCCGTCCAATTCTGCGCTGTCGCGTTCTCATGGACTCAGACAACAACCTTCTGCGACTTCAGGTGGTGATAGAGAACAACGAGGGTCCGGACGGCAGGTTCCTCACGGCTGGGCCGTTCAGTGGAAACCGGTCAGTGATTCCTCTAGTCCGGTCCCACAATATGGCCTGAAGGGGGCGAAGAGCATGGACAACTTGCGTGACAAAGGTGCCCTTTCCTTGTTAACCACAGGCAGATCGCGTCCCGGCCCTGTTCCCCCTCTGCCTACCACCCCGTCTTCGAGCAATCCATCGCAATCAAGAGAAGTGACACCCACATCCCAAATTGTGAACGGAGACTCTCCTGGGTCCTCTTCGCAACGTGAAGTGACATCACCCCATAACGAACCACCAAAGCATCAGGCAGAGCCTTCTAGGCTACTTCTACGTACCTCTCCTACAAATTCACGCCCCATCCGTCCTCTGCCACAGCAAACTGTAGCACAGCCCGTGCCCGAAGTCTCGGTCTCTTCTGCCCTATCACAGCCTCGTCTTCCCTTCCCTCAATCTCCGCCTTCTAGCCTGCCTACCCCAACCAGTCTGATCCCAGGCTACATCCCCTCCCAATCGGATCCCGTTGCTCGACCACGCTCGGTGCTTGATGAAGACTCGGCGTCTCCACCGGCACCACATATACACCAATTGCGATTGCAACGACCTGTCGACTCATCTGTATTTTCTGAGCCTTTGCAGGAGTCAGATATGCTGCGGTCACCACTGCCACTGCCACATACGCCCCGTTTCCCTCCGCGGCTACCGCCTCCGCTCTCAAGAGAGGATGTCGCTCCCCTAACGGCCACAAGGGCACTACCTATTCCCGGGAGAACCCCGGCGATGGATGATCGATCCCCGGATTTTAGATCGGGTTCTTTAATTGATGGAAATGCTATCCCTGCTAACCGTACACCTCCGCGAAGCCCTATCAGTCCAAGAAGTCCTTGGATAGACTCCCGGGAGCGCTTCGGTCCCCGCCCCGACCCTGCTGCTGCTAATTCGGTGCCATCCTCGGATGTTCCTTGGGGCCATGGGCAGTGTCGTGATCTCATTGACTTCAATCGGCCCGCAGAGCAGACCGTCGTTCAAGACGACAACACCCTTAGAGCCATTCGACAGCATATTTTGGACAGCCAGAGTAGTTCAGAGGATGTTACCATGACTATGAAACCGAAAGGATATGTCCTCCCGCCTATTCCGCCGCCGCCGCCGCCGCCGCTTCAAGTGATCCGCAACATTGGCTATGTGCCGCCACCTCCACCTCTTCCTAAACCACCGCCTGCGCCGATCCCTATTACCCCCACCCAATCAAACAGCTCTATGTACTCGCCTACTCCTCTGTCACCCGACAGCCAGCCTTCCGACCAGGATGGTTCAGACAGCGAAGCTGGGACCCTTTGGCAGAAGCCGATGATCAAAGAGGATTCCCTTGCTGAACGACCAAAGTCAGCGAGTCGTGGACCACACCTCACGGTGAAGATTGACGAGCAATTCGGTGGGTCACCACAGACATCACAGGTGAAGAGCTCCACGAGCAGCGGTGGTGGATTGACGCTTATCCCCAACAACTTTCCACCGCTGCCCAAGCATCCCCCACCATCTCCGCCTCTTCCGCATTGGGGTGCGCGCACGCCGACGCGACATACTCACAAGCCAGAGGGCACGTTCCAGGATTCGTCATGGGCGTCCCGACCCAACCCGGAGGAAGTCCTCGACAGGCTGGAGGTATTCTTCCCGGACCACGACCTTGACAAACCTGTGATCGAGGCGAGCTCTGGTGGGACATCCCCGACTGCTGCGGAATATCCCCCGCCCCCATTACCTTACAATGGGAAATCTGCGGATAAGCGGTCGAGGCATAAGAAGTCTATTCGAGTTGTCGCGGAGGAACACAATTTGAGGCAAGACAGGTCCTCACGGATGCAGTCAAGTTCCGCCGCGAATGTGTTCAGAAAGCGGAGCACGAAGCTCTGGGATAGTCGAGTCGAAGAAGTCACGCCAGGACAGATAACGTCGGGGATGCCGTCAATACCAGACTCACCGTCAGCGGCAGGTCCAGGTGCTAGTGCTCCTAAACGTTCGCTCCTTCTTGTCTTGCTCCTTGTTGCACTATTACTCATCATATTACGCCTTCACAGCCATCTTCAAGTGGGTTCGGGGTGAGCTTATTGGGAAGGGCAATTTCGGTCGCGTCTACATGGCGTTGAATGCCACAACTGGGGAGATGATTGCTGTGAAGCAGGTCGAGATCCCCAGAACAGCGAGCGATAAGAATGATTCACGACAGGTCACGGTTGTAGAGGCATTGAAACTTGAGAGTGAGACACTCAAGGATCTAGATCATTCTAATATCGTCCAGTACCTCGGGTTCGAAGAAACACCAAATTTCCTGAGCATGTGAGTCGGGTTTACTCCTCGGGAGTTCTCACTTTCTAATATTTGGCCAAGTTTCTTGGAGTATGTTCCTGGTGGTTCCGTAGGAAGCTGCCTGCGTAAATATGGTCGTTTCGAAGAAAATGTCACTAAGTACTTTACTGAGCAAATCCTTTCGGGATTGGAATACCTCCACTCGAAGGGTATCTTGCATAGAGCAAGTGGCACACTGTTCTCACTTTGTCCAGCGTCATTGACTCTGCATATGACAGGATCTCAAGGCCGATAATATTCTGGTTGAGAAGACTGGCATCTGCAAGATCTCTGACTTTGGCATCTCCAAGCGGACAGACGACATCAACGAGCAAAACGTCCTTACTGCTATGCAAGGTACCGTATTTTGGATGGCACCTGAGGTCGTGAACACGGGAAAGCGTGGTTACAATTCAAAGGTTGACATTTGGAGCGTTGGTTGTGTGGTCCTAGAGATGTGGGCCGGAGAACGTCCCTGGCGCAAAGAGGAGGCCATGGCCGTGATTGTGAAGGTAGGGGCTATTCTCCTTTTTTCACGTGGATCGGAACGCTCAGATGATGCTTGCGGTCAGTTGTACTCTTCTAAGCAAGCCCCTCCTATTCCGTCAGGCATAACGCTTTCTCGCGAAGCTGATGACTTTAGGAGAAGGTGTTTCGCAGTGTACGTCCGAACGTTAACTCTCCTTGATTTTTCTGACTGTCTCGACGATAGTGATCCCAACGAAAGACCATCCGCTGCCGACTTACGAAAGCATCATTACTTACAACGCCCGGCAGGTTGGGCGTTTAGCGACTTCAGCAGCGGTGGTCGGGTGGTCGCGAAGGACGATTCCGATGATGAGAGATGACTTCACGACGACTGCTTTGATAGCTTGCATCTCCCCCTTTCTTCTATGCACTGCGTGTTGGCATCCCTCATTCACACCCTGGTACATTGATGTTGACCATTTCTGCTACATTTTACATGCATCTTCCACTCCTGCACACATTTTTGTTACATTAGCCCACCTCGTTCACATCCCATATAGAACGGTGTATTTCTGCATAGTCTAATTCCGAGTTGGAACCGGGAGGTCTCCTCTGCCTATTACATGATCGTTCTCTCCGACGTCAGGTGCACTCAACGTTTCTCGCGGGGACAAGCCGTTGTTCGTGTCACAAGTGCACGGCACGACTGCGGAGAAAGGAATAGGGTAAGACAAGGTCATGCGGATGCGGATGCGGTACCCATGATCCTTCCATGCTGCAAGCGCCACGTCGTGGGACCCAGCAAGTGTCGTTGCTTGCTCACACGGCGCGCTGATAGCACGTCTACATAGAACTCCAATGCGAAGGCGATACAAGCGTTGACCTCCTCGATGACGTGCAGAAGGATCTTTGGAGGCCCAGACACCCAGAGGCAAGCCATCGTTGATGCCATGTCCTCGGTTAGGGGAGCCGCAAGTGGCACCATTTTTCTTTTGTTGTGAATTTGTGATAACAAAAACACCCCTGTCAGGCGTTGTTGCACAGCTGATTACGGTTTGGAGTTGGTCCCGAGGGAAGGGAGGCTTATCGCTGTCCCGACGTAAAGGAGGATAGTCTGTATTAGTGTGGAGTGGTTTGACGGATTCTCGTACCTGACCACCACCTGTCTGTGGTCCCTTTTCTTCCAGGCGCCGGGGACGCACCGGGACAGAAGAAATTGCTGGCGCTGTATTCGGTATTCACCGCAGTAGGCACTAGGAGCTTTTGGCCGCAGACGACAAACCTTTTCAGGAAGAATGGAATGGAACCGTGGCCCGCCCTTGTTTGTAGAACCGGGCGAGGAGCCTTGCGAGCCCTGTCTGTAACTCGTCTGTAAAGAGAAGAGGACAGATAATGTTCGGTTCCAGGAACAGACAGAAAGACTCGGAGAATCGAGAACCGGTGATGCTACAGGACATTATTAGTGGTAATGTCCCGTCCCGTAAGACAGGACGAGGATCAAAGCGTTGGTCGATGTCACTCGGACAACTCGCAGGCCTTTGATTGGCTAATGTTTTTCTTGATGAAAACGGTGCTCAACACGCCTTATCCGAGTTCCAATGATAATGTACAATTTGTCGGTATCACTGCGTTTCTATGCTCTGCTCCATTTGCTTTCAATCCCGGAAATACGGACGGGTACCTTTGCCTTTACATATGGAAAGCTCATCAGCTGTGTCATCACGCTCCCCATCTTGTACTCACCTTCACATGTTCGTCATAATCTATCCATTCGCCATCTTCGAATTCGACTTTGGTGAAGGGAGTTTTCGACTCGACACCCACGCATTTCCAGATCCCCTTGAGGAGAGTAAGCTTGAAAGCGCATGAATGCAGAGAAGGGACGGAGTTACCCACCCGAGGATCGAAGCTGGTAAATTCAAGACCCCTACAGTCGATGGTGATGAAGGGGGCAAGCTGTCCGTTCGCATCGGCGGAGTATGACCGCGGAGGGCTGGACGCTTCGAACTTTGCGAAGCTTTCGCGCTTGCAAAGTCCGCATTTCCAGACGAAGTGGGCAGTGTTGTCCTTCCCGGTGCTGACTTGGCGCTCCTCCTAGAGGAGCTGACGCTGGTCAATGATCGGGGAACGGTGTAAGCGGTGCAGCCGGAGGCTACGCACGATGCGATTCAGGGACACGATCTTCGCGTGTGGTTCGTTGCAACTGGTGCACTTCACCTGGAAGAAATGGATCCGTGCGTAAGAGAGAGAGCCACGATCGACGAGAGATTGTGGCATAATAGGCACGAACCCCGAAGAAGTACTCAAAGTCGTCTGCGGCGGGCACGAGATCGGTGACATTTTCCAATTCAGCCTTGATGGAGAGCAAAAGACGCTATAAAGGCGGTGAGACGATTCGCTACCTGAGAGCTGGCCGAGTTGTGATTTACCACCATCGTGGTTGGGTTGAGTTATTTGTCCTTGTGTGCCTTACTCTTCACTTTACCGTCAATGCACCGAACACTCCAAAATATCTCTCGTCCATCATCTAGATCCTTTTCCACTTCATCTTTTCGCGCATTTCCACGACACCCGCCAGCCGGGGGTGCAGCGCAGAGCGATGTTGACATCCCTCGGGCTGTTAGGGATGCCGCCCGGACCGAAGGCGTAACTTTGGAGGACTTTCAGGAGGTTCAGCGCGGGGTGCGAGCCCAGTGGTCCTTGGACGACCTCATCGAAAACGCAAACGACACGACTTCCGCCGGCCACGTGTACCTCGACCAGCAACGCCAAAATCTACACTTGCTCCGCTTAATCGAACACGAAATGCCGAAACTCGTCGGTGAGTACGAGACACGACGTCGGCGCGTCTTTTTCCCGTATTATTTGTCTGACACGCGAAGGCTAGCCTTTCGCAAGCCGTTCGTTCCACCGACGTCAGAGACGCCGCTCGTCGTCCGGTCCGTGGCTTATGGCGGCGAAGGACACCCCGTCACGGTGAAGCGTGCCCTTACGGTCGCCGTCTCTCAGCTGCCGCTGAAAGATAGGCACGCGATTCATAAATTTCGTCTCCTGGCTGGCGTTCGTTGGACACCGACGCCACCCAAGGACTCTGGGATCAAGCCCGGAGAGAACGCAGAGCACGGCTACGTCAAAATATCCTGCGAGGATTTTCCAGAACCAGCTATGAACCTCAAGTGGGTCAGCGACCGAATAGACGACTTGATCAATGAGGCCAATGTGCGTTTCGTTCTGCCTTTTCTTTTTTAATCTGGCTTATGTACGAGGGCTCGCAGAACGGCAACGATCGTTTCAAAGACGTTCCTATTGACCTGAGGCACCTAGAGGCGAAGGCGGCGAAGGCCAAGAAGGGGAAGCTCAAGCGGGACATTGCAGGTGGGACGGGTCGTTATGGTTCCCCTCCGTCCATCAAGGATTTCCCCAAATCATGGCTGCCCCGCTCCTCAGACATATCTCCTAGTACTGAACCCCTCGATCCCTAGTTTGTCAAATAGAAGTGTTTCATCCTTACCTCACCTGACTAAATGGCATGGCTATGCCTTGGAAGCTTAGAAGACGGCCTTTGTGTGCCGCATCTCGTGAATATGATTCACTTTCTTCGCGTGCTAGGTATGAGACACGCTTATTAAGTTATCAACACTGATGTCGGCGGACAGAGAAACGCGACAGCTTCAATGATTGATTAGAGTGCTGATCTGTTTTGCGTATTCGTAGATACTGCCTTGCCGCAGAGACCGAGGCCGACAGCGTTGCGGGCAACTACCCGGCCATATTATCTGGTAAGTTGATAAGATGTGCTTCTACGGTGAATACAATCCCGATCTGATTGTTGCAACCACCACAGCTCTTTGATGACGGCCATCGATTCCGGTCAGGTTTACGCACGCACAGGCTTCATCTATGTGTCATTGTCTATTCTGTCAATTTCTACGATGTCGAGGTGGTGATCCAAAAGGCAACGCGCATATTCTGTGACTGCGACATTAAAGCGGACAGAAGCCAGATCTACCCCAACGAACGAGATACGTTCTCCAGAGCCCAGCTCTGTTTATCGCCAGCTGCCTGCTGGGAAGCGCGCGCTTCGCAAGTTAATGGACCTTTTGACTCGTTCCTCCGCTCCGGACGGGTACCGATGACGCGCTGAGCAAATTGTTGACCCGTTTAAGTAAAGCAGTTTGGACAGCTGGCAGTCTCATGTGGCGCAACCTACATCACAGTATTATGGAACCCTTCGCCAGGGAACGAAAAAAATTTCGACGTGGAAGTACGGCTGTAATGCTGTAATATTACGCGCGGACGCCGCCACGGGCTGAATGGCCCGTCCTCCCATCCCATTCCTTTTTTCTCCTATGACTTTGGTTGATAGGTTGGCAGCGAACCCTTACACGGACACGGAGCGAGAACATGGGATAGGAATGTGATGTTGGCAGTGGACGTCATGTTTTTTTCCTGACCCAGGCCGCTCGGGTCGCTCGGGTCGCGGGTGTGGCCGCGTGTTGTGGTCAATTGGAATTGACGTCAAATCATCTCTTGTCCCTCGGGTTGACCCTGTTGTCGCAAGAAACGGAAAATGAAAGGGCGTTCCACGCCACATCACAATGTGGTGATGCGCCAACAGAGCGTGTATGCTGCTTCTCAGTGCGACCACAAGAGCATCACGTAGCGCCCGGGTGGCAAAAAAGCACCTTTGTGCTCCCTGGCGCCCGTCGTACAAAGATCGACCACTTAGTCCGCCCGGCCACCTTGTCGCTGTAGTAATGCGCAAAGCGCCTCGAGGCAGACACATCGGGAGGGGGGCTGAGACATCCTTTATTCACAATTCAGAGACCAAGCTATATAAAATACACGCTGCGTCGGTGAGGTTTTACTAGCACAAAGACCAACACCCCCTCCTCTTCACGCCTTCACGATATGCCAATGCCACGCGAACCTTCTGATGCCCGAGCTGCGTTGATGGCTGTGTACCTATCTCAACGACGACCGTCTTTCCCTTCCCCATCAACATCAAATATTCCTATGACCACGAAGAAGCAAAAAGCCGCGGAGCGCCCACATCACCGGAAGCACGACCCTTACCCCAAAGAATTGGCAACCGCCAATATGTACATGTGCGTGTGCAAGAAGAATCTTTATCGGCGGAGGAGGGATGCGGATGGATCCATGCATCCGACACGGGCGAACAGTGCCGAACAGGGGGCCGGCCTCGGAGAGGGAGGCGGGGGCGTAATCCGGAGGCAAAGGAGGCGAAATGTTGGCGGCAGGCCCAAGCCAGAATTGCCCGCTTCCCCGCAGCCAAGGACGTCACATGGAGGGTTGACAGCGACCGAGATTGCGGCGATAAATTTTGGGGAGGAGGAGATGGCATGGCGAGCGGCCGAGATGCGACGGGCCAAGGAGGCGCAGGCCAAGGAGACGAGGAAAAAGGGGGACCACACGTGTAATCTCATGAAACAGTCAGGTGAGGACACGCTGTTGGTTGACATGGCACGGGGGAACGGTGGTGAGTTTGCAGAACAAGTGGCCCACGCAGATAGGTACTTTGATATGTATATTAACGCAGAGGCGTGGGTGGGAAATTAAGGGTGGGGAGCCTGATAAAGTACGGCAAAAGCACGGAAAGGAGGCAAGATGCCGCGCGGAAGAGGCATGGGGTGGAAAGATAAAAAGAGGGAGAACGAGTAGAGATAGAGGGCACGACAGATGGACGCGAAAGGAGAAGAGAATGGCATACTGGGACGAGTGGGACTGGTGAGTGGCCTTCATAAGCGGATAAGCGGAAGCGGAAGCGCGCCAGCTCGACGTTTTATTGCCAAAGCCGCGGTTGACTAGGAAAGGAAAAGCCAAACAATGCCATCGTCCTTCCTCGGCCCCTTCTTTCCTTCCTCCAGTCGTCCTCGACCACTCAAAAGTATTTTTTCTCTGCGTCCCCTCCTTTCCTTCCCGACCTTTCTCCTTATTTTCGCTTTTCTAGATGACCGACTCCTACGTTTCTTCTCACTCTGGCGACCTCTCCCCAAACACCAACGGCTCGGCGCTCAATGGTTCAAGTCCCTCCCTTGGTCTCAACCTCCCCGGAATCACCCCAATCATCCGCAAGAAGCTCATGGGATACGTTGGTTTCGCCAACCTTCCCAACCAAGTCCATCGTAAGAGCGTGAGAAAGGGCTTCCAGTTCACCGTAATGGTCGTCGGTACGTCTCGTCGTTCGTGCCTTTGCTGGCCTCTTCTCACCCGCTCAATCCTTCCTAGGCGAGTCGGGCTTGGGCAAGTCGACTTTGGTCAACACTCTTTTCAACACCACGCTCTATCCTCCCAAGCAACCCCTTGCTCCGAATCCTGAACGGCCCCAGACAGTCGCCATACAGAGCATCAGTGCTGGTAACGCTCCGTTTGTCCATACCCGCTTCCCCACCTTGACTTGTCCTCGTACCTTCTCTCAGACATCGAGGAGAATGGTGTTCGTCTTCGCCTTACCGTGGTTGACACGCCTGGTTTCGGTGACTTTGTCAATAACGACCACAGGTACGCGACCGGACTAACCAATTTCCCTCCACCTCACGCGAACATAATCCCATCCTAGCTGGAAACCCATTGTTGAGAACATCGAAGCCCGATTCGATTCCTATTTGGAGCAGGAAAACCGCGTCAACCGGCAAAAGATCTCAGATAATCGTGTCCACGCTTGTTTGTACTTCATCCAGCCAACTGGTCACGCGTGAGTGTGTCACTGGTGCAGAGCACATGGCCGTGCTGAAGTTGTCATGCAGATTGAAGCCCCTCGATATCGAATTCATGCGTCGTCTCCACACTAAAGTCAATCTTATTCCTGTCATTGCCAAGGCAGATACCTTGACGGATGACGAAGTGGCAGAATTCAAAGCTAGGGTAAGCTGATGTTATCCCCACCGAGATGTATCTTTAGTTATTCACCTAAACGTTAGATTCTTGCCGATATAGCATATCACAAAATCCTTACTTACCAGGCGCCCACTTACGAGAACGAAGATGAGGAGACCATAACAGAGGCGGAGGAAATTGCGAGCAAATTTCCTTTTGCTGTGGTCGGTTCCGATCAGGTCGTTGTCACTCCAGACGGCCGTCACGTCCGTGGGCGGTCCTACCCTTGGGGTATTATCGAGGTTGACAATGAGGAGCATTGCGACTTTGTCAAGCTTCGCCAGATGCTAGTACGAACGTACATGGAAGAACTCCGGGAGTACACCAACGACGTCCTTTATGAGAACTGGCGGACGGAGAAGCTTATCAGCATGGGTGTGGCGCAGGACTCTAGCGTCTTCAAGGAAATCAAGTATGGGGCTGGATTTCTTCCCCTCCTTATTGTTTCTTATTGTTCGTTGTGACAGTCCCGGCCAGCGCATGCACGAAGAGCGTATACTTCACGAAGCCAAACTCGCCAAGATGGAAGCCGAGATGAAGATGGTTTTCCAACAGAAGGTGCAAGAAAAGGAGGCCAAGTTGAAGCAATCGGAGGAGGAGCTCTACGCGAGGCATCGGGAGATGAAAGAGTCCCTGGAGAAGCAACGGTTGGACCTCGAGGAGAAGAAACGCAAGATCGAGAATGGCCGGCCGTTGACGCCCGAGAAAGGGACGGTGAGATGCAATATACTCTTCGTCGTGCGAGCACACGCTGATCGTCTCAGCAGCAGAAAACAAGGAAGGGTTTCCTTCGTCCTTGAACTGTTGGATAGATGTTATCTTTTCATTTGCCGCGAAAGTGTGCACTCTTATCCATGCCTTTCATTTCATGGCGTGTCTATTGCTATCTGCGCCACCTTGTCTAGCTCTGATATCCTACTCTCCCGTCTACTTTGTCTATTGTGTCCCGGCCTTTGTGCAGTTGGGACCCGTCACACTCGTTTGCACGGATATCCCAAGCATGTTTCGCCCCAGTTTCGTTAGTATGAGTACCTCCTCGTGTTCTCGTTTCCCTGGAGCTCCCGTTGTAACGTCATTGAGACATACGGGTTTTCATTTTTCTGATTCCGATGACAATTTTATGATACCATCGCCAGTAGTGTCCGATCTTAAACTGCGTGAGATCAAAGAGTGGCAAACCACCGCCGCGCCTCTCCTCTCCTCACCACCATGGCCGACATCCAGGCTCTTCTCGCAGCATTGGCTGTCTTCACCCGTGCTCCTGACAAGGTCTCCTTGGAAAAGGCAAACGCCTGGCTACAGGACTTTCAACACTCAGTAAATACACTTTCTCCAGTGGCCACTCGACTACGACCTCTGACTCGCAACCATCCGCCTGTTCTCATAGTCTGAAGCGTGGACGACCTGTAATCTCATCCTACAATCGCCAGGGACGCCCCCTGCTGCAAAGCTATTTGCCGCACAAACGTTCAGGACTAAGGTCCGCATCCCCGCGTCATCTTTCTCATGCGACTTCACCTTCCGGACAGGTTACGTACGATCTAGCGCAAGTCGACCCTGCGCAACTCTTTCCTTTGCGCGATACCATCATTGCTGCTCTCGAACACTTCAAGGATGGCCCTCGTGCCATCATCCTACAGCTCTGTCTGGCTCTCTCGGGACTCGCGCTCCAAATGCCGACATGGACGAACGCGGTGGAAGGCTTGATCGAGTCTTATGGCCAGAACCCGTCCATGGTCCCGGTCTTGTTGCAATTTCTGACCGTCCTCCCCGAGGAGCTCTATTCGAATACCAAAATCCCTGTCACGGTGGGTTTCTAACGTGATATGTTGCCGACCCTGTGTCGAAGTCGATCTCTTGCCTTTCCAGGATCAGGAATATACTGAGAGGAGCGCGCAGTTGTTGGGTTCGTGTTCAAAACAAGTTCTTGGGGTGCTTTCTTTGTATCTCCAAGCACCTGGTAAGTGCCATGTTGGTGAGCCTTTGACGACACCCGTTCAAACCATTGGGTTTGCGACTCTCACAGGCGTCACCCATGCCATCCAAAGCCAAGTGTTTGCTTGCCTCAGGAGCTGGCTCACCGCAGGCGAGATGCAGGCCACTGAAGTCTCAGAGTCCCCTATCTTCGAATTCTGCTTCCAAGCGCTTGCCTCCGATCAGCTCTTCGAGTCTGCCACCAACGCCATATGCGACCTCATCCACGAAACCCAAGAAATCGATGATAACATGGCTGTCATCGAACGCATCGTTCCCAAGGTCATTGCGCTCAAGGCCGCTCTGGCCACCGCCGGAGACGATTCCGAAAGGATGAGAGGCTACGCGCGCCTATTTTCAGAGGCGGGAGAAACCTACCGCCTGCTCATCCTGCAACACACCGAGACGTTTTTCCCCATCGTAGAGGCGATCGGGCAATGCGCTGCATTCAGCGACCTGGATATCGTTCCAATCACCTTTCCCTTTTGGATGCGACTTGCGCAAAGTATCGGCAAGAGAGCGTCGATACCGCCGCTGTTGCGCGATGCGTACAAGTCACTCGTAACCGTTATGATCAAGCATCTCCACTTCCCCGCGGACTCCTCCACGTTGACTGGACAGGAATTGGACGACTTCCGGTCATTCCGCCATGTTATGGGCGACACCCTCAAGGACTGCTGCTATGTATTGGGCGCGGAGCAGTGCTTGTTGGAGACTCTGCAGCTCGTTCAGGCCGCCTTGACTCAGGGAGCGGATACTCCCTGGCAAAACGTTGAGGCGCCTCTGTTCGCGATGCGGTCCATGGGTGCGGAAATCAATACGAAGGACGAGCATGCGGTACCCATAATCATGCAACTCATCCCAACGCTACCCACGCACACCCGGATACGTTATGCCGCCCTCTTGATCATATCTAGATATACGGAATGGATCAGCGCGCACCCCGATTACATCAGTCCGTCTCTGCAGTATATTTCTGCAGGATTCGAGGACACGGATCAAGACGTCATCGGAGCCGCTGGGCAGGCTCTCAAGTATCTCTGTCAGGACTGCAAACAGGTATGGTGTTTTGCCTCACATGTCACTCGCGATGATTAATTGTACCTTGAAGCATCTGGTACCCTTCGTCTCGGATTTGCATACCTTTACGACCAACATCGGGACGAAGCTCATGCAACAGGACAGGGTAGTTGTATACGAAGCCATCGCTCATGTCATCTCGGCGATGCCTATGGACCAAGCTGCGCAGTCGCTCAAGACCTTTGCGACCAGCATTCTCGCAGCAGTCTTCGCCGTCGCGAACAAACCGGATGCCACAACCAAGCAAGAGCTTCAAGAAGTTTGCAGTGCGTTCTCTTCTCGTGTTTCGTGGCCATTCGCTCATGCAAAATCTTTCAACAAAAAAGATGGCCTTGCTAATCTAGAAGTCATGTTACACGTCGTCGGCTCCTTCGGGGAACACCTCCCACTTGTTTGTCAAGGAACTTGTCAAGACGCGTGGCGCATCTTTGATGCGTTCCTAATCAAGCACGGTTCAGATTACGACAGCGCTGAGCACGTCACCCGTGTCCTTCGCCACGCTCTCAATCTCTTCGGAGACGCGGTGTTGACGATTGCGGCGGATATCCTGGGGAGAATGTCTGCGTCGTTCGCATTATCGGGGCTGTCTTGTTACCTCTGGATCGCCAGCAAGGTTCACAGCAGGTTCGGTAACGAGGAGGATCCGTTGTTGCGGGACGCGGTTAAGGATGTTTATGAACGATCGACGCAAAAGCTCTTTGCTATGTTGCAAGAAAAGTCAGCAGCTACGTTACCTGACGGTGAGCTCTTTTCTTTTTCCAGGCCTTTCTCTCCATGCTCGAGCTGAATGGTGGAGCATATAGTGCTCGAAGATTATATTAGGATGCTCATGAACATGGTGGAATTTGCGCCTGACATCTTTTTCGAGTCTTCTGCGTTTCCTGCCGCCTTCCATATCACGCTCGCTGCCCTCACACTCATTCACACGGACACCGTGTTTGCGTCACTTGACCTCACACGTATGATTCTAACGCACGACTGCCTTACCCCTAATCCCGTCAAACGGCCACCTCCGAAATTTCCCCTCTATGCCACTACCATTCACCAGGCCTTTGATAAGGAGGGCTTCGAGTTCACCAGCCTCCTCCTGACAGGTCTCGTAGGAGACTTCCCTGAAGAAACTGCATCTATCATCGTCACACTCTTTCGCGTGTTGGCATCGTTATGGCCTAGCCAGTTACAACAGTGGATCCCTGTGATTTTACAGGGCCTTCCTGTGACCTCGGTCCCTGCGGATGCCAAAGTACGCTTCGTGAAAGACCTCAGCGAGTACGTCTATGCCATATTCCCTGCGAGGATGACATTGTTGCTCATGGACTCGTAGTTCTATTCGTGCCAAGCAATACGACAAGGTGAAGTATGCCGTGCTCGGAATTCATCGCGCATCACGAAAGGCGAGGGATCGCAGGAAAGTAGTTTCACTTGAGTGATTGATGGTAGGTAGGATGGATGAAGCAAAACGTTTCGTTGGCCGTTTGTACTTGTCTCACATCCCTGGAGGTCGACACTGGACACCATAAATAAACCCACCCGATTGCGTAATCTGTTGACATACTTGTAGAACGATATTACGTAATAAAGCTATCCGTTTGCTGTCAAGTTTCGGATGATGATTTCGTCCCGTACACACTCTCATTCCTGACCGACATGCTATCTCGCGCTAGTCATTCGCTGGCAACCAGCGGTCCGGTTCCACCATTGTATGCGTGATCCTCGATGCTGACGCCAATCCCAGCTGGACGCCGGGCGTTCTCCCAGTCTGCCACTCGACGGAGCTACGAGAGTACCATCCAGAACCTCCGCATTCACAAGGACACCAAAGTCATCTGCCAAGGGTTCACAGGAAAGACTGTGAGAGTACCAAATTTGTTTGTCTTATATATACTTATTGAAATGCGTACGCGTCGTGCCTGTCAATGAGAACAGGGAACTTTCCATGTCAAAGAGGCGTTGGCGTTCGGTACCAAGATGGTCGGCGGCGTTTCTCCGAAGAAAGCTGGGCAGACGCACCTCGGCCTGCCGGTGTTCGGGTCAGTGAAGGAGGTGACGACGTTCCTGTTCGCTACCATCAACGATCAATGACGCACCTGCTTGTGATGTGTTTTTCCCTCTAGGCTGTTCGCGAGACCCAGCCGGACGCGTCGGTGTTGTACGTGCCGCCGCCAAGTGCCGCCGACGCGATCATCGAGGCGATTGAGAATGAGATTGGCCTGATTGTCTGCATCACCGAGGGCATACCGCAGGCTGACGAAATTCGAGTGCGTTGTGCGCTGGGTTCTTTTTTTTTTTTTCTGATGGCGAGCTTGGCTCGTTGAACCCGCTCTATTCCTTACCGCTACCTAAAGGTCGTGAATGCGCTCAAAAGCCAGTCCAAGTCGCGTCTTGTGGGTCCCAACTGCCCCGGAATCATCAATCCTCTGGGATGTAAGATGGGCATACAACCGGGTCACATCCACAAGCCCGGCCGCATCGGTACACGCGCAGACCTGTGGCTGGCGTTCCTTGTCTGACTTTTGGCGCGCAGGTATCGTCTCTCGTTCCGGGACGCTGACCTATGAGGCGGTCGCGCAGACCACCGACGTCGGTCTCGGACAATCACTTTGTGTCGGTATTGGTGGCGACCCTTTCCCTGGAACCCAGCACGTCGACGTGGTCAAGGTCCTCCTGGAGGATGACAATACAGATGGTAAGGGTTTTTGATTGGCGCTCAATTCGCTCGTTCTGGGCTCAAAATGGGAGCAGGTCTCGTTATTATTGGCGAGATTGGCGGTACCATGGAGGAAGAGGCTGCAGAATACCTAGAGAAATACAATCTAACTCGCGCGAAGCCGAAGCCTGTTGTCGGTTTCGTTGCTGGGCGTACTGCTCCCCCTGGTCGCCGTATGGGCCACGCAGGTGCCATTATTTCTGGCGGAAAAGGTGATTGCCATTTGTACAAAGTACTGTTCGCCCTCTTCATCGAGGTGACCTATTACCTTCAGGTGCTGCTTCAGACAAAGTCGCTGCCCTCCAAAAAGCTGGGGTTATCGTAACTGACAGCCCTGCAAAGATTGGGTCTGAGATGCTCAAGGTGGGTAATCTAACCGTTCCCTGGTCGTTTCTGAATCGTAACGTTGGGCATCAGGCGTTGCAAGCCGCTGGACTCGCATAAATGCCGTTCTTAACCCTTATTGGTTACATAATAGAGTGATATTCGCCTTAGAATATGTGGAGCACTTTAAACCGCACACTCGAGATGACAGCCCTGTACTCTCCTTCGCCTGCGTTTGAAGAGGCCGTATCATACCTATCTAATGCATCTTCATTGGCGCAAGTATCCAATACTATAAGACTGGAGGTCCTTCTGCACATTCGTTGATCGGCTCAGCTTTCTCATACTGGGTTGTTTATGTCATTTAGCTTTATGGTATCTTCAAGGTACTCACCGTTGCTCCATCACCGAATACAAACCGTCCATCACTCTTTGACCTCTCTGGTCGCGCGAAATGGGACGCGTGGAAGCTAGCGGCTGAAACTTACGAGGGACATCCCTCGAAAGCAGAACTACGATATTTGGATATCGCGAGGAGTCTAGGGTGGAAGGAAGGTGCCCATCGTGACGCAGAAACGGATGATGCAGAAGAGACAGAAGAACATGCTGAGAGGCCCGGGGGTGGAGGAACGGGAATGGGGGTCTCCGTCAGTGTCATTTCTCCGCCCCAAGCAGACGACGAAGCCGCAACCGGGCTGCATGGCTGTGCCATGAGAGACGACGTTGCTGCTACGTCAGCATATCTTCAAAACGCGGAGGGCTTGGATATCGATGGCCGTGACGAATATGTAAGTTGTCCTTTTTGCCATGAGATTCGCGGTTTTGGTTTGTTGTGATGACATCGCGCACGGCATAACGTCCATGCATTTTCAGGGATACACTGCGCTACACTTGGCTGCGGATCGAGGGAACGTCGCGACAGTCGGGCTGTTACTTAAACATGGCGCCGATAAAACACTCAAAGTGAGTCATTCGATTCGTAACTTTGGTCCCCCTCCCGAAGAAAAACTAAAGGTTAAAAAAAAATATAGGACACGGATGGATATACGGCTGCAGAGCTGGCGGCGATCGCTCAGCGTCCCGACATCGTCGCTTTGCTCGAGCGCACATGAGTACCGTACGGGGCACGAAGGGAGTGTAATCGTGTAACATATGATCTCCGAAACCCCTCATGTAGCGCTCGATCTTGCATATGGGGGCCGTGTTACGATCCTTGTATAGACTTTTTTTTTACCTTTCCCTCCCCCCGTACACACATCCTTCCTCAGGTGGGCGAAGGCCGCGCGGACGGAGGAGAGACGGGGACATTGTCTGGCTCGCTTGAAGGGGCTGGAGTTGCGAGCGCTCCTCGCGATTTTGGGTGGTATTTCGAGTTTGGGGGAATGATGCCTCCCTGTGTGACCGAGCGTTCATTCAGACGGACGACAAAGTAAAAAGAGAGAGAGGGAGAAAGTCAAAGAGAACGGACCCTTTCAAGCAGCTTCACGACTGGCTTGCTTGGGAGGGCTCCGCCCTTTTCGAGCCAGTACTTTATTCGTTCAACGCTCCAATGCACCGTCTTGTGCTCTTGACCGAGGCGCAGACGGGGGTCGTATATCCCAAGGAGCTCTATGGGCTTCGCATCCCTGCGTTTTCGAAGGTCTGTGGCGACGAGGTGAAAGATGCGGTTGTTTCGGTTGCCGTGTAACGAAAATCGGAGACGAACGGGCATCGAAGTCGGGCAGCCCGCCAAGTTGCTCTGCTCGCTTTGCGCACCGTGTCGGTCACGTGACCTTGTGCCGCTATAGTGAGTGAGTTACAGATAGTCAAGTTTAAGTTTAGTGGAAGTGACAGGATATTGAGCCGGTCGGCCACGAGCTATGTCTCGATTGGAATGAGAGGCAGGGAGGAACCTCACAATTCTCATTCCTTGCAATACCCTCTCAACGATGGAGAATGGGTGATATGGATATGACACACCCGAGAGCCAAGAGAATCCACGCTCTGAGGTTCACGCGTTCACGCCTCGCGATGAGGGGCGGCGCAAGTGTGCACAAATTCAAAGCCATGGCGGGTCCGACAAGCAAAGCATCGCACATCGTATATGATACGTCCCAAAAATCTCTAGAGAGATGTGTGCTACCTACACTTGCTCTGGCCCATCGCTTCCAGGAACCAACTAAGAAAAAAAAATCAATATTATAGGAGGGCGAGAGTCGTAGTCAAGAAAAACACGATACCATGCATATGTTATTCCCATTCAAAAGCGTCTGTCTGAGTTTCGTTGTCTTGCGGCCCTTCGGCGTTATTTCGCTGGAAGCGAACAGTTGGTGGGGAAACAAGAATGAGAACGAAGGCTGACGTACTACTCTGTAACGTCCTCGAGAACCATATCTATCAAAGAGATGAGGTATTCTGGCAATATTTGAGAATTGATGAAGGGACGTACTGACGAAGTCATCGAATCCGAGGAGAGTCCCAGTGAACTCGCGATCATTTTTCATCACCACCCAAATGCGCGAGCCGATGCACCTGTCTATGAGTTCTGTCCGACCGATTTTTCTCAATCTTGGTATCAAATGAAAGATCAGGGACCTTACCCAAGGGTAGGATTTGGGAGGCCATTCGAGTGCAAGTGTCGCTCGGACCGGATTCAGAATGTCGTGAGAAAAATCAAAACTACATTTATGTTTCCTTCCTGCTATTGCTATTGACGTATACCCAACACAACATGATATATCTAAAATGCTTGAAATGTCGTCCAATTGTGAGAACGGAATGAAAAGATGGTGCAACAGCAGTTGACGGAAAAGAGGACACAGAACTTCAGAAAAAAAAGAGGCTTATTGGGAATGGAATTCATGGATGTCAGCTAACTAGCAGAACAAGTGACAGGCAAAAAGGTGTATCCGACACGAACGGCATGGGAACCGTGAAACAAGAGAGGAAGAGCGGGGTAATAAGGGCGGGCACACTCTCACTGGCCAAAGCTGAAACCACCTTGCGGGGCTTTGTTCGCCGTGTCGAACTGGAAGAAAAGGATGTCAACCGTACGAGCGCAAGCAACACACCAACCACTTACAGAGAACGCGCCGCTAGCATCGACGTTAGCTGCCGATACACCCGCGTCCATCTCTTCTTCATCGGGGAAGTATTTGTCCATAATATTGAAGGCCTTCTTGTATATGTCGATGTTGTCATGTTGTTGAAGGTTATGGATGGTGACCATGCCACCTGCTTCCTCCACGTACTGTGCGTACTTGTTAATAGCGCCTGGACCTGCGGCTTGCTTATCACTCTCCCCGACTTTCAGGATATTGTCTAAACCGTCAAGGGCAACCTGGATGATTTTGTTGTCCATCATCGTGAGAAGGTCGCACAGAGGCTTGATGCAGCCCTGTGAGACAAGGTAACGGATCTGGGAAGGTTCCTGCAAGCCGCCAGATGTGGCATTAGAAATCGCCCAACATGCTTCCTTTCGGGTTTTGAAGTCTGCATTGGAGAGGATGTTGATGAGAGGGGGGATAATATTGGCATCAATTACAGCTTGAATCTGAGGAGGCGACCCAGCAGTGATGTTGGAGATCGTCCAGCAGGCCTCCTTTCTGATGCCATCCTTCGGGGAAGACAGCAGAGATAAGAGTGCTGGTAGCGCGCCAGATGCAATTACGACCTGGGTCTGCAAGTCATCTCCCGTCACTATATTCCCAACGGAGCGTAAAGCTGGGGTCTGAACGGATGTGGAAGGGTGCATGAGAAGATCTACAAGACGACGACACACGCCGGATTCAATGACTGCCTGAATCTTATCGTTAGAGCCATCGGATAGATAGGATATGGCCCAACAGGCGTCAATAAGAATCTCGTCGTCCATAGAGTAAATGAGTTTTGTCAGGACGTTGAGAGCGGGAGCAATCTAAGGATTCCAAAAGCCAGACTCAGCTCAGTATCACAACGACAGGGTCAACACCAGACATACCAATTCCCAGTCAGGTTGAGGGGACTTTCCACGGCAAAAGTTGCTCAGTGTCCATGTGGCATTGCGGAGCATGCTAATCTTGTGATTCTCGCTTAGGAGGCTCAACAGTGGCCGAAGCGCACCCTGTTGGAGGACATAGTCTCGACATTGTGGACTATCACCCGCAATATTACCCAACGCCCACACAGCCTGCTCGCTGACATCCAACACAGGGGACGAGAGGAGTTTGATGAATTCAGGCACAGCATTTGCCTTGATCACCACCTGAGTGTGTTCTTGGGTGCCAGAAGCGATATTTGTCAAAGCCCAAGCAGCTTCAAACTATCCAAGAAACGTCAAGATGCATCCAACGGAGATGCAGGGGCAAGAGAAGGTGAAGCACTCACCTGAAGCATGGAATGTCCCTCCCGCAAGAACTGGACGAAACGAGGAACGACACGACATTCGATAACCTTCTCAATTGGAGGGTTCTTCTCTTTTGAAAGAAGTTTCCTGAATTTAGTCGTGGCATCGAGCTGACGTTCGGGGTCTTCAGAAAAAACGCCACTAATCATGTCCTCGTCGAGCTGCAGAGTAGATAAGCGGTTGCTAGTAGAGGGGAAATGTAACACGGACAGGGCTCTCCCAAGCCCCAGAAGATGCTTCTTCATCGGACTCAACGGTAGAAGCAGAGATGAAATTGCGCCTCTTGGCAATGTTTTCCTCTCTCTTCTGCCGCCGGATCTCAACTTGCTGCTCCTCGCGACGTTTTCTGAGGTCGTCCTGTTTGAGAGCTTTCGCCTTATAATCTATGATTGGACTTGTTAAGAGGTGTGTACGACAAGAAGGTAGAGAGGGAGACGCACGCTCCCTACGAGTAGCACTTGTGCGATCAGCCATTGCGATATGATGGTGGAAGGCAAGCAAGAATTCAGACGAGGAACCCAACGCGACGATAAAAAACCGGGAAAACGCGCCCACAAAGGGTCTCTCGCCGGGTCACGCTGGTCACGCTCACAATTTCTTTTTTAAAATTAACATTTTATCCCAACTATCGTTAATAGAGTTTCTCATGCGTCATCGCTATCGAACGGGTACTTTTGTTTTGCTCAATCTCAGATCAATCAATATCAAGAGCTTAACTCACCTCAAACGGTCCTGGCACCTCCGCCTCAGGTCCATTCGGGTCCAGTGCAATGTTTCGCTCACTTCGTGCCACTGTCCCTGTGGTCCCACTGTTGCTCGAAAGCGCGCCTTGGGGCACTGGAGGCGCAACCGTGCTCAACTCGATGAATTCTTGTGGTTCTCCAGGACGCTCGTCCACCAACAATAAAATACCTCCGCCACCTGCATACTTTTCTGGCTGCGACGGCTTTTGCGCACCTGCCAGTCCCTTTCCTGCTTTGATCGCTGGTTCGCGCGCCGACACTGGCCGCACCGGCTGATAACGGCTGCCTGGCGGGAAGACAACATACTGAAACTGTGCCGGAGTGACTCGCGAGAAGTTGGGGAGGCTTTCCCAACTGGGTTCTTTGCGCTTGTTGTTGGCAGTCTTGCCTTCTGAGGACTGGCTTTCGGGGAGGTTCGAGATGGATTCATTGATAGGTGAGATGTCGCCATGCCGCGTTGATGGGGCTTCTTCAGTTTTCATCTCGATATCTCCCTCCTTTCTGTTATCCTGCATTCGGCAGTTAGACGGCAAAATACTCCAAGCAACGAAACGTCTCTTACACCTTCCGCCACGTCCTCCGAGGCGGCCTTTCTCCTCTCCCGCGCCTTCACTTTCGCTGTAGTGGAAAGAACTGCTGTAGTCAGCTTCGTCGTGGTTTCTTTCTTCGGAGGTTTCATCGACGATGGGTATGCAAACAGGCTCGGCCTTGCGTTCGAGATGAAATCGAATTTCGGGGCTCTGAGATCTTCGATCAAGCCGATGATCCCAGTTGGCTGGAATGCTAGGCTCGCACAATGGGCAAGTGGATACCAATACCAGAACTGGCAGAACATCACCATCCCAACGATAGCACTGGTGTTCCTGGTGCCCGCCCTGCTTTGTAAGCTGATAGTCACGTTGCGACCACCCGCGTCGATAAAGCTCTGGCCAAGAGCGGCGCCGAAACGAGCCATCGGGTCCTCGTGTTTGTCGCTCACGATTTTGGCATAAGTTGTTCGAATAGAAGCCAGCGAAGGGGAGGAGCCATCAGACTGTTGCACGAGGATCATACCGAGAGCAATGAGTGCCCCTTGTCGAACAAAGTCCACACTATCCTTCGTCATCGGTTCGAGAATCTCGATAGCATCTTGAAGACCCGTTCCAGCACAGGCGATACCAAGAGCAAGTGTAGCACCGCAGCGAACATGAGGATTATAGCTCTCGCTGAGCAGCTGCACGATTCGGGGGACCTGACGTGGGTTCTTGAAGAGTAAGAAGGCAAGGGCAGTGACGGCGGCCCTGCGAACATCGTCTGAGGTATCTGAGACCGCTGTGTGCAGTAATCGGCGAACAGCATCATTGTTGGGTGTCCCAGCGTATGCGAGCGCGAGGGTGTAGACGCCGCCATACCGAAGAATGGGATCCTGAAGAAGGGGTAAGTTGTGGCTTTGTCATATAGGTTTTGACTGACCTTCTCTGCTAACAACTCTTTCGCAATCTCATCCGCTTGATCTTGACGGCCAAAATACATAAATGCTAGCCCGATGGCCAATCCGCGAATGATCTTTTCGTGTTGGGTTTCGCGTGCATAAGCGAGCATCTCGTTTGCATACGTCGAGTCACCAGTGCCCAGCATGATGAGACCCATCGCATATCCAGCAGACTCTCCTCCAACAGCGGTGTCAGTAAAAAGTGTTTGCTTCAAATCATCATATGCCTCCACATTACGGCCACCCATACCCGCAATACCCAGACCTAGGGCAGCACCGTGCTGGACGACCTCGCCTTGAGCAGCCTTGAGAATGTCACGAAGGTAATCTTCTACTGTTTGGCCTCCTACCCCCGAACTGATGGCGCCGACACCGGCATTGATGAGGCCAAGCGCATACAATGCCCCACCTTCTGAGTAGGCGGCACCCGCCAAATTGCTTTCGCCCCCATTTTCGCCGGGAAGGTAAGGTCTTAGGATGGTCATGCCTTGCTCAAAATTACCCTTATGGATAACGCCAAGCGCAGCCGTTGCGGTGAACTTAGACCAATTCGAGGCGTAGCCGAGCCAGTCGAGATTGTCTCGTAGAAAGGTGTCTGAAGTTGTCCCGGCATGCATGAAGGCGTTTTGAAAGGTGACTGCGTTGTGG
Source organism: Russula dissimulans (assembly GCA_022376545.1). Lineage (NCBI taxonomy): Eukaryota > Fungi > Basidiomycota > Agaricomycetes > Russulales > Russulaceae > Russula > Russula dissimulans. The sequence continues at coordinate 675,853 of WTXJ01000002.1, read as the reverse complement.
TACACAGACGAACGTGGCTCGAGCGAGTCCTGAAACGTGAGACTTTAGCATCAATTGAATTGTAACAAGTAAAAGCCGCGTCACCTTTGTGTGTTTCAAGATTAAGAGGTCGGCTCTATTATTATTCTTGAGGAACTCAAGATAGAGCTTTACAGACTCGCGTCCACCCAGAATCTTGCGAAGTGTTTCAAATATAGGGCTTGAGACCTGGTTTCGTCATGTTTACTGCATGGACCACCCCACCTAATCGACAAACGTACCTCGTCTTCCACGGGCAGGTCATTCCGCACAGTCTCTAAGAAATCCTGCGCACCACCTTCCACTAAATCGAAAGCCAGTTGGTACGCAACGAGTTTCTCTCCGGGCACTAGAGACACCAGCAGAGTCACAGTGAGCGCGGGATTGCTCAGAGTAACCAAAAGTCGTGTCAAGGAGTGTATATGTGGAGACTTTGAGTCTATTGTTGGTGGTGGGAACAGTGGGTAAAGGAAATTGAGGACTTGATCACGATATGACAATGGGAAATGATTGTCGAGCACGGCTTCCATGGAATAGGCGAGCAGACCACTGTCATTGGTCTTCTCGTATAGCCGCTCGATTATATCCAAACGATGAGATTCTAGCGCGATACCGATGGCCTGTAACACGCGCGTTCAACTAAAACGGCAACATAAACGGACAACGAAACCCGCCTGTTTGTATTCTCCGTTTTGGATGCAGTGGGAAAAGATGCTCTCTATGATATCTTGTAGACGAGGGTCGACTTTTGTCAAAGTCCCTGATTGCTCTCCCGCCCGAGATTCGATATATCTGTCGATGGCCTTGGCTGCAACGGCAGAATTTAGTGAAAGGCCTGTGCACCACTAAATATGGCTCACAGATCAAGGTTTCAATATATTCTTCATCTCCAGGAATGATCCTGTCTTGCTGGAAAGCATTCCCCGCACCGAGTGCAAAGGTCAGAGCTTCGTCGTACTCTTCGAGGTAGTAATACACTTTGCTAGCAAGAAGAGCGGCCGAGTTGCGCGCCTCAATGGGCAGATCTGGGCTCTCATAAAGAGCTTCGCTGCATCCTCTGTAAGACACAAATACGGGGACGAAATCTCGGTCACATACATGAGTGTGATGTGTTCTGAGATCTCAGCCCAAAACTGGGGAACCAGAGAGATCAAGGTATTGAGTGCATGCTGCTTCAGTAAGGGTTCTTGCTCAGTTAGCAACGCAAGTACACCAGCAGCCGACGACTGTGGACGAGGAACCATTTCAAGACGATTGAATGAGAGAGCGCGCCTTGGCTTGGCTGGGCCAGTCGCGACGCGTCACCTCGATTCTCAAGTCACGTGAAAATAAATTACATAAGCGACGGCCGTCAATTCAAGCGCCGCTTCAAGTCGCATTTGACCATTTCTCTGCTTTTTCGTTGTCTTCCGCACGTATAAATCTAATGTCTCTCGTTGCTCATCGCACGCGCACGGCTGCGCGTATTATCTCAAGGACTCGTCCTTACTCTGTTGTTGTCGACGCACCTTCTTCTGAATGGGTTTCTAAGCGCGAAGCGATCAAGCACCATGCCGCAGGTACCCTCAAATCGCTATGCTGGCCCCAAAGTCCGATTGACTTGAACTTCTCATAGGCACGACCGCCCTCTGGCGCAAGATCAGGTTCGTTTCATCTGAACACCATGTTCTTCATCTACTCAACCCTTTGGCAGCCTTTTTATTTGTGTCCCCACCAGTACGTTGTGATGTGGGCGACATACAAATCGTGGTTAACATGCATGACATCGCTTACGCTAGCTGTTGCTGTCATTGCCTGGGTGCGCAACGTTGAAGCCGAACACGCTGAACATCAAGAGCACCTCAAGAAAGAACATGGTGGTCATTTACCCGAGGTACCAGCGTATGATCACCTGAATAGGCGCGCCCACCCATTCCCGTGGGGAAATAACAGTCTCTTCTTCAATCCTCATGTATGCCTTCAAATGGTATTATAGGCCAACTCCACTAACGTTTGAACGTTTGCAGGTTAACAAGGATATGAGTGATTAGAATTAAGTAGATGGATGCTTGTGAAAGTGCTTGATCGATCACGTGACTAGTAGCAGTTACTCGTTCGTCGTCCCGACTCGAGTCCGTGATGGATTGTAACAAGCTTGTTGTCTCTTTATCTTAATGCCACCCGCTATTATTTCGCCTTCTGTACTTGCCTCCGACTTTGGTCAGCTCACTGCCGAGTGTAAGCGGATGCTAAAAGGTGGCGCACAATGGCTTCACATGGGTACGTTCGGCGAGTGGAGACCGTATGATGTCCCTTTCGCTGAGTGTCTTCATCTGCGAAGATGTGATGGATGGGTAAGAGTGTCGCAGAACGTGCCCTCTTGGTCTATCTGATTAACTTAACTTTCCAGACACTTTGTCCCGAATATTACCATGGGTGATTTCACCATGCAATCTCAACCTTCCCGGCTACCTTGACCATGATCCTCACCATTCAGGTGCTCCCGTACTTGCGAGCGTTTCCAAGGGTGTACCAGGGATTTTTATGGATTGTCATATGATGGTTTCTCACCCAGAGAAGGTGTGGTGTATGACTCTGTCTCAAGGTCCACCAACTGACTGCTGCCACCGCCACCGCCGCCGTCGCTATCAGTGGGTGGATGACATCGCAGACGCTGGAGGATCCCTCTACTGCTTCCACATCGAGGCTACGTGTCAGTTTTCCACCACGATAACAATAACTCGCCCAATGCCCACATGCTCACCGCATTACAGCGGATCCCGTCTCACTTATCCACTCCATCCACGAGAGACACATGAAAGCGGGTGTAGCGATCTCCCCCGACACACCCTCCACTGCGATATCAGACGAGGTCGGCGATCTCGCTGATATGCTCCTCGTCATGACTGTATATCCCGGTGAGTCCCCCCCCCTCTCCCGCACTGCTGTTCGACCCCCCGAAATGGAACATTCTCATTCCCTCCCAGGCCGCGGCGGGCAGAAGTTTATCGAGCGTTGCGTTCCCAAGGTCGCAGAACTCCGCGCGCGGTTTCCAGACAAAGACATCGAAGTTGATGGAGGCGTAGGTCCCAAGACGATCGATGTCTGCGCTCAAGCAGGTGTGTCCTATTTTTGTGTCTCGGCACCAAAATACGCAAGGGTTAATTGGCAAACGTGCGCTTAGGAAGTAATGTCATCGTCGCGGGCACCGCCATCTTCGGTGCGGAAAAACCCGATGAGGTCATTGCAACACTCAAATCTACTGTTGACAAGGCCCAAGCCAGGATTGTAGCTAAAGATTGAAAGATTCTCCTCGTGAGCACATTTAGTGACAGGTACCAGCTTGCACTACCATAGAACGAGTGTTTCACCCGAATTTTGCAACACCTTGAATGTGTAACATGATGTCATGACCTAGATAGTGTTCATGGATTCGCTATTGCTGGTGCCCTACTCTCTCACTGTCTGTGTGCCTGTACATCTAGTGACATGAAGCGAACCATAGATGAGAAATAAACCGCGAAAATTATGCGAAGTGAAGGCTGTAGTACTTGGAAGATCGGTCAGATGCGAGCAGTGTACTTTACACTATAGTGAATGGGGTATACAGAAAGACTGGTGATTGGGCGTGTGCAGAACTCATTCTATATGGTCACAGGCCACGCAGGACCGCCTGTGAGGCTGGGCGGGCTCACCACTGAAGCCATTCGCCGTACATGTTCGGGCGTTCCCCACGGATGTATGCCTCGAACGTGCGCTTGAGTACGGTTGCCCAGTCCAAATCGCGTTTGTCTTCTGTCACCTTCTCCCGCGGTTCCTGTGCAATGCCGGTGTCGTTCAACGCAGTTTCGTTCTTGTGGCGTGCAATTCGTTCCGCCTCAGCGAATTGTGGGCCAAGATCTGGGAAATTCCGTGCAGGGTCGAACGGTTTCCACCTATAAAGAGTCAGCGGGAATGTAGAGACTCGAGCGGCAGATAGCTCACCAAAAGTTATGAAAGTGATACGAGTACGCGCCGCGGAAGAATCCCTCAACTCCAAGTGCCAGTGGAACGCCACTACTTTGTGCAGGGGTATCAAAGAAATCTCCAAATCTGCACGATCTAATAAGCCCCAAGAAATCGGCGACTCGAAGTACGAGCCACTCACTCGGTGAAGTAGGGTTGGGGAGGGCGGTCTCGCTGGTAGTACTCCGTGTTCAACCAGGCAGAGTCAAAGAGCGCGTCCGGTAAGCGAAGGAGCAAGTCCTCGACATGGGCGTCCTTGGTGTACTTTGAGACGGTCATCGGATGGAAATCCAGGCCATTTTTCAATGCGGTCCTGAAAAGGAACGACCCGAGTGCTGAACCTTTGTTCATGCGCAGGACGGCAGTATTATACTTTTCAAGACGTGACCATCGGTAGGCGAAAGCACCCTTCCAGCCCCAAAGTTCTTCCCAGTCCCGTAAGAAGATGGTATCGGCGTCGAGATACACGCCACCGAAACGATGGCATAGCACGAAACGAGCCATATCAGAGAGAATGACGGATAAACGGTCATAAGAATCTGCAGACTTTGAGCCAAGCCGGTTGACCATCTCATCCTCATTATTCTTGGCAGTAGCACCCCCCGATCCGTCCTCATCACTATCAGATTTGGAACTGGAGGAATCTTCATGGGGAACGACGATAACGTGTCCCCCAGAGTTGAACAACGCGTCCTTTAACACTCGCCATTCATTTTTTATCTCCGGAATGCCATCCAGTTGTTCTGTTGTGTTCCACATTTTGAACTTGATCGCATCCTTAAACCGTGGATGAAGGAAGGGCGATGCCCAAGGATTGGACTTGAGCTGCTCGAACATATCGTGCAGAGCATTGGGGTTCGGTATGGCGGCTGCAGGACCCGGATTTATCCATAGCCAGAATTGTGGCCGACATGCAACCGCATCGGGGCTATCCTCGTGAAGGTGCAACTGAAGGTTCTGTGTGAATAGAAAGGAGAGGAGAGCGAGATATGGCTTGTCAGTGAACGGCCCAGTCCAGAACATGTGGAAAAGGCGAGGGTTTTCCGGATCGCATGTAGAAGGTAATGTGTGATAAGGGTGATGTTGGAGGGGTAGAGGAAGTTGGAGAGGAGGTTCCCATTCCGTCCGCGGCTTCTTGAGAAGACCAGCGTTAGGGTCGAGTAAAGCTGAAGGTCGGATAATCGGGTCGAACGCAGCCGGTTTTGGAGGGGGATCTTTTGGCTTGTTGACTAGTCCGTCCTCTAAATAGATATATCTCCAGTCGTCGACATTACCTCGTCGCAAGCGCGCGCCATTGTCAAGGCCACCACCTATTCGTAGGACCTCCAAGCAGTCACGGACATACTGCGGTTAGAAATGTCCCTCAGCGACGATGAAGGAGGACGTGGGGAAGAATCGTGACTTACCTTGGAGGGATACTCGCAGAAGTCCATAATAAGATCCAAATCAGCAACACTTCCAGGAACGGGTCGTGGAGGGTATGCGACATTGGGTGGGCGGGCTTGAATATCCAAATAGACGCGTTTGGGGCCATGACCCATCGTCTCGCCAACCGCAGCACCAGGTGGCCTAAACCGAGGGGGGATCGTGGCAACCTTTCGTGGAGGCAGAGCAGGATTGAGGGGAGGAACCGTGAGGCCTATTACTTTCGGAACTAGATGACAGGTGTGAGCGCTATAGAGCGGGTCAGAGTGAAAAACATACTGCCGCGTCTGCTGGGGTAGTGACCACTTTGAATCTCCCACTGCCATACTTTTTGCAGGTCTTCTCGGCCGAAGACGAGGGTTGAAGGCTCTCCCTGAAATAAGGGAGCTGACCACTGCTTCTCTTCGGTTCTGAAGCGCTGAGCGACGGCGAATACAATGAAGACCATTGACATGCAGCCAAAAAAAAGGACGAGGGTGCCCCGTCGACGAGAGAGATGAGAAAGTATAAAATGGTGAAGAAGTGATAGGTTGGGTAGGATGAGATGGATATGTCGATTTCGGAAGCCGGGAATGGGACAGAAAATCGAAACGGTCCATGGGGACACTTTTGCCTGTCGAAGCTTCTTCTCGTGGATGGTAGAGGAGAAAACAGGGAGACCTTTTGGCTTGGATAGGTCACGAAACCCGTTTTGACGCGAATTTGAGGAGAACATGCACGGGAGGGGCGAACATTCAACGTAAATAGGGCTGGGATTATCACGCTATGAGCAACGGCCCGGCCGAACGGTTACGGTTCCAGATGCGGAAATTTTGTATCCGAGCCCCTCGCTTACGGAAAATCTCCGAGCCCAGGCCGCTGTTTGGCATGTAAAATTCGTTGAGCCGAACCACTAGTTGAGATCGGTTAGCAAACCGGTCAGTCTAATTGGAGGCCCGGTTAAATAACGTCTTCCGCTGGTGGTTGGTACTGCCAGTGATCAACGATGTGAAGCATGCATCATTCATGGTTCAATCACCAGCTTTCTAGTTTCTGGTGCGTCTACTTAATCTATGGAAACTCATCTCATATTTGCGGCCAGGTACGCCTGTATCCTGAGGCACAACTTGCAGCACTCGTCCAGACAAAGATGCTCTGAGGGGTGGGTGTGGTACGTAGTGCTTCAGAACGTGGAGACCCCTGGCGTCGTGTCATGTACGCAAGAAATTGAGTGAATGCACTAGAAGGGGGGCTTAAGTAGGATGTCCAAAGGTAAGTGCATCTCGTTCCTTATCTCACATACACATGTTTTCTGACAGCCCTCTGTTTTTCCAGTGCAGAAGGTTGTCCCAGACTTGAACATTTCCGATTTAATGTTACCGTCTGTTTGTTGATATCGAGCTCTACCCCCGTCGCGGGATAGTAATCGGATGCACAGTGAGTCCAGGCCGTATTCCTCCCACAACAAACACCTTACGAATTTGTGAAGTCTTGACCCGTCCAGATAAGATAGCGTCTCCCATCTGTATGCCCCCTCTTGTCCCCAACTGCCGACCTCAATTAGTGACCTCTCTTTACTGTGTGCTGCACTTGCTTGCACGACCAGTTTAGATTGCACAGGATGTGGTGCATGTGGCACAATCTTGATTCTGAAAAGGTTCTGGAACAGGACGATAGCAACGGGCATGCAGTAAGTGATGAGACGCTGTTGATGCAAATTACCACCAACCTGGCAAGTGGCGCTTGCAAGTTTACATTCCCCAGGTTTACGGCTCCTGCTCCTGCTTATTCTGGCGTGTATACACTGCAATGACTCGGCAGATAATGATGCGAAACCGGGGGACGTCAGCGAGTAGACAGAGAAAAGAAGCGAAGGGATGGAAATCGGTGATGTGCCTGGGCTATCCACGTACTCACTTGATAGGCGTAATTGCCACCAGCTGCAGAGAGATTGGATCGTTTGGGATGAGGTGATGGACCAGGTGTAGGATTCCGTCTAAGAAAATGGTTCAGTCAGTTTTTCTGTGCGTTCGCCTTCCATGTCTTATGTTGACCCGATCTTAAACATACCGGCATTCAACCAGACAGAGAAGGCGGACAGCAACTGGAGAAGAAACTTGCTCGGCCACTCATGCCCTCATGTCGTGTGTTTCGCCACGTGTCGGTCAAGAGATCGGGGTTGAGCTCTGATCTAACTTCTCTCCTGCAGTTCACAATGTGCCGATGCATATAGTACTCAATGGTCGGAATTGGATCGTAGGATATTGTGCTGCAAACACCTTCCTCCGGCGATGAGGAACTCTCACTGGCCGCAGTGGTCACACCCCCTGCTTCCCCCCACCTCTCCTTCATTTGTCACTCTCACTCGGCTGTGCCGTGTTGGCTGTCCTTTTTACCTTGTTTGTAGCTCCTAAAGTCGCCTAACCCTTTTTTCATGCCTCAATGCTACTGGTCGTTGCCTGTCTTACTTTAAGGTCTGTCTTGCGCACCACGCGTCCTCGTGCTTACCGACTGTCTTGCACGTTGCATGCGTGCTCTTTAGCACCCTCTACATGCAGCGGAACCAGTGTCGCATTCTAATGTCAACGGAAAGGCTGTTCTATGACACGATAGAGACAGAAACTCTGTTTTTCGGTGGGGCATGTTCACTTTGTCATGAATTTCCATCGCCTACACCATTTTCCTCATCTCAGTTGTGCGGTCTAGGTGATACCGCAAGACCAAGCGTTCTCTATTAATAAAGGGGCCGTGGATTTACTCTCCGGACTCATTCGCATCGAACAAATGGTGGCACAGGGAACATGGCATCTGCTGGCCCTCTCCACTCCTGTACAACCCGGGACCTCTTCCTCTTTGTCTTCTCAATCGAGCTGCGTCTTCCCCTTCGCACGCCACCGCCTTTCATAACGCCCAGACAGTAAATATTTCCGAGTCAACTCAAATTTATCCACTCTTCGAATGGTGAGAGGTCCTTATCCACACGTCAAATCGACATTGTCACTATCTCCCCTATCTCATCAAATGACTAACCGGCATAACGTTGCAGTTGCGAAACCAATGGGGGGAACGCCACACTGGACAACAGATGGCTTGTTACCCTAAATTGGCTTGTGCAGTGTACAGATGTAATTCTGGCCACCTCGGTTGATGATAAGTGTCACATGTTCGTGACCTCAGGCTCGAGGACATCGCTCTCCTCACCTTCCAGTTTGGGGTGGTATCCAGATACGACACTGATAGTCTTCACGATGACATCACGGTTGATAACAGAAGGCGCCAATCTTCTACAAAGCTGGATGTCACGTGCTCCAGCTGAGATCTGAGCCTCGCTTTCAACGTAACTCCATTAATATTGCTTGGTCGAACATCATCCACCGTCATGCAACTTTGTTATTCTTCGTTTCCAGGTGGCTTTTACTTGATGCCATTGCAGTTATGGTCACGCGATCAAACGTATATCAAGCGATCATTCCCATTGTTCTCCTTACTTGGTATCGACAACTTGAAAAGTGATTTTTAGTTTTATCTTACAGCTTTGCTGGTCTGTATTGATTATCTAGGGCTGGTTTGGTGACAGAATTGAGTCGAAATTCCTGATGTCTGATTTGGAGACCTTCCGTTGAACCAAGTCGAGTGATGATTCTTTAGCGGATCGGTGTCCACTGGCAGTTTGGCGCTTCGTATCCTCATCGTCAGTATTATATGCCCCTTGAATTTCAACAATTTTTTTTGGTCCACTATTGTAAGCAACTTCCTCACCTGCGGGGTCTCGTTTCTTGACACTTTGTCTCAGTGAAGGGAGAAGAGTCACTTCTGGAAGAGTTTCATTCAAATTGAACCAGGTGCTGGAGTTCTCTTTGGCGAATTTTTTTTATTTCCCTTCTACGCGCCATGCTATTCCAACATTTTCGGCCACAGTTGGGTCAACCGAGAGGCTACCTGCCTAGCCACATAGGTCTCCGGGTTTTCAACCACTCTGCAGTACCATTTAAACCCCAAGTTGACACCGAGTCGGGCACGCGCTCGGTCGTGGCACACTCAACGTCCCAGAAACGGTCTCCCCCTAGGTTCAACGTACTAGTAGTACCTCCCAGTGAATCTTGCGACCACCGTACCTCATGAGCTTGCCCCTACGCTGATTATCGAGGATTCGCTGCTGAAAGCCAGAGTCGTCCTGGTCAAGATCCGGCCCCAGGCAGATGGGCCCCCTCTTTGATCACTCTCCCCACCTTCGGAGACACGCTTGCGCTCGCGCCAAACACCAGAGGAGGTTATGTTGATCATGTCGTCACCACTGTCAATGGCACTCCCGTCGTTGCGCTGCCGCCATTGCCCATTAACTTTGCTAGGCTGGACGTCCCGGGAACTTCCCCGTCTGACTCCATCCACGTCGAAAATATTGTACCTGCATCGCATGCCAATCTCACACCATCGTACGGTCCATCACCGGCACTAGCAAACTCACAACGACGCCTCGATCTCCCAGGCTCAGGCCCAGGCCCAGGCACTACCAGCGTTAGGCACACCAGGCGGGCTGCGCACGGCGTTCCTGTCGGGGACTCGATACGGGTGCCTGTCGTGGATGACAACACGCTGACGTGGATGGTTGCTCACCCGGCTCGGCTGCGAGGTGTCAACTACAGAGATGGCGAGGTTGCGCTGGAGATGGTGCTTAACGGTTCCTGTAGACGCTTTGCAGTCATCTTCTGGGACAATCAAATGCCAGTCATGAGTGGCCTGTCCCTGGTTAAGCAATTTAGAGAGGCCGAGAGGAACGATTTCGTGGTTGGCATGACAGGAAACGCGTTGCTGTCAGACCAGGAAGAGTATATCGCAGCGGGTGTGTGCAGGTGCCCGCTCTATTTCTTCCTCCGTTTGGTTTGTGAGGAACTGGATCGGGGCAAAACCTGAACAAAATACACCAAGCCCCGAGTATTTACTCTTGCTAATTCTTCGAGGCCCGTGACAATCCAAATGCGCCTGAGCGCGAGAAACTCAGGCTGGGCCCGACGGCTGCCCTTTTATTTATTTCTACGTGACCATAAGACACTACACTACGCCACACTCTTATTTTTTCCTCCTTTATGTTGCTCCACTCAATGCCTGCGCTTCGAGATCAACAGGATCGGTCGGGACAGATAAAATCCGCAACGTGTTCGTGTGTCCAAGACCGCCTTTCCATCCCTGGACAGCAATAATCGTGCAACCTGACTTGATCAAGTTCAACGCAAGAGCATTGCGTAGCCCGTACCGGATGCGATTATCCACCTAGAACAAGAAAATATTAGTTGGAACATATTGAGATGACGGCTATCCTACTTACATCGGTTTGCCACTGCTGACTCGTGATGCCACGAGGCTCTGGATACCAGAAAGGATACACTCCCCTGTGAAGGTGAATCTGACGGGAGGTCTGTTCATTCCGGGTCACTGAAAACTCGGTCAGTTATGGGCTAGCTACACAAAAGTTGATCGAGTATTCACCTGCGATAATCGGTACACTTGGGCGGTACTTGGAAATGAGACGGGCAGTGTTGCCAGTAGTAGAGAGTACCAGGATGGCACCAGCTCCCTGCTCAGATGCAGCAGCAACGGCGGCGAATGCCACCGTCTCAACAGTCTCGGTTGGTCTAGCCGTAACATTGCGAAGTTCATCGTACAGAGGTGGGTAGCAGATCGCGGCTTCGGCGAGCAGGCAAGTTTCCGCCATCAGAAGCACTAAGGGATTTCAGGATAACTTTGTGCGACCGGCTCGAAACAAATTGGGAAACACCCACCAGACTGGATTGGGTATGACCCCTTTGCCGTCTCGCCGGACAGCATTACACAGTCGGCGCCGTCAAGCACTGCATTAGCGACATCGCTGACTTCGGCTCGCGTAGGTCGGGGATTATACTATCCATACATAGCATAAACGTGATCGACTCGGGAGTACGGTCGGTACACTTACTGTCATAGACTACAGGAAATCCGATCAGATAAGCATTATATTTAACGATAAACGCACGCACCTCCAACATCTGCGTGGCTACGATAACCGGCTTACCCGCCATGTTGCATTTGGCGATCATCATCTTCTGAGCTAGGAATACCTGGCTGGCGGGGATTTCTATCCCCAGGTCACCACGAGCGACCATAACGCCATCTGCTTCTTTCAGAATCTCGTCAAAGTTTGCCACTCCCTGTTCATTCTCAATCTTGACAATGACTTTAATGCTGGCACCATCGGGGCCGAGAACCTCGCGGATATGTCGAACGTCCTGAGCGCGACGAATGAAAGACGCAAAGATCATGTCGACATCATTTTTGACGCCGAACTGGAGGTCCCGTTTATCCTTATCAGAGAGAGCGGGTAAGTCGACTGGCGTCTTCGGGAGATTGACTCCTTTGCGCGAAGAGAGTGTTCCGTTGTTGAGTGTACGGACATGCACGTTCGTGTTGTCAATCGAGAGAACGAGGAGGGACAATATGCCTGATCGTAATAAGTGTTAGCTCTATAACAAAGACCTACCGCCATGGACGCACCATCATCCACATATATGAGCTTCCCGGGAGCAGTGACTTTCGGCAGATTGACCTTTTGAGGGCGGAATTACTCTCCCTCTGAAGAACGGTAATGTGTCCAACTTACGTAGTCAACATACATGTACTTATCGTCGCATGTATCCTTGTACTGGATATCAGTCGTGACAATGAACTCGTGACCAGCCGCGATAGGGACCTAAGCAGTTTTGTAAACCACCACAGAGTGGACTGAGAGTCATGGGATTTACATCTTTGCCATTCCGCATAAGACCAGTGCGAATTTCGGGTCCTTTCTAAGGGCGAAATGAGAGCATGTGCGGGAGGACGGGTAAACAACACCGACAGTGTCAAGGGCGATCGCAACCGGACGTCCGTTAGGATCGGCTGGGAAATCCTCTCAGGCTTTGTCCCAGAGACAAGACTAGTGATGCACACCTGCGACCATCTTACGGGTGTTATCGATCACGCTCTGGTGATATCCATATTCACCGTGCGAAAAGTTCATGCGCACTAATGTAATCTGAGCCATTTCGCGGTCTTTCAATGTGTTATCTAACCTCACCGATGTTGACACCAGCACGTCGCAGTTCGGCCAACTTCTCTACTGTGTTCACCTTCGGACCTGCACGAGTAAGGGTCAGCACCACATCGGTAGCGGATGATACGCCTGCCAGGACTCACCAATCGTCGCGATGATAGAGGTCTGGAGAGAAGATCAGAAGATGGACATCAGGTTGTGGATGTTGGGTTGTAATCACCTTGCGATGATATTTAGTTGCCTCCGTGGTTTGGGGTGCTGCGCCTGGGTTGAGTGTAGCATTCCACTCGAGACGAGAGCGGATGACATCTGGGGCTAAGAAAGACGCCATGATCTCTCGAAATTTTTAACGACTTTGGATGTGCAGAGCTGGAGGGGGAATAGAAGGCGGAAAGAGACAGTGAGGGAGGTGGGAGAAAGGAAAGGAGATCGGAGGGGGGTACCTGGATTTATGTTGGGGTAGTAGCGCAGGGCGGGTGCCAGTGGCTGATAGCGAGCGAATAGGGTCGGCGCATGTGAGCCGAATCGCATCGAAAAAAGAATATTTCATCTCAAACGTTCTTTCTTTTGATAACGGCTACAGCTGCCACTAATAAATGCGAAAAATAGTACAAAAAGCACAGCCAAGGGAAAATCGAGAGCGAGGCCAAACATACGACAGCAATCAATGGGTGAGTACAAAAAACCAAATTATCATCCTGGGCCCAAACATCCCCTACATAACTCGTAAAGTCCATCCATGTAATCCACCGTCTACGGCAGCAGCGGCCTGCGCAGCAGCCAGCCAGCCCTGGTGGTCAATACCATTAGGGGACCCACCTGGACCTCCGCCAATTACGTTGAGATTCATGTTTTCGAACACGTTCTCGCATGCAATTGTACGACCCGAATGGTAACCTACTCCATCTAATGCCCGGATAAAGAGAAGTGGGAGACTCCGCCCGGCGAGTTGCTGTGGCACCACGGCCGCCGCGATTCCCGAGTCCCGTTCGCCTTCGCGGGACTCCTGCGTGCTGTTCCCCCTCTCGACTCTGTCTTCCGCTTCGTCGACAGGGGAAAGTATGTCCTCCTTCAGTGCATTGATCACATCCATTAATGGAGGCATTTCGACAACCACGATCGTGTGTAAAGGACCAGCAGATATATACCGTGGAGGCATCGGGGGAACCGCGGTCGGAGCTCCGTTAGCCGGAGGTTGCGGTTCGACAGCCACCGAAGCCCCGGCTTCAACCGGAGGAGTTAATGGTTGGACAAATGGAGAAACGTTTGTCAGTGGTCCAGGGAGAGGAGTCTGATATATCCGCGTGCGAAGAGGGCCGATACTACCGAGGTAAACGTCAAGGGGTGTTTGGGTCCGCGTTTTTGGGTTTTCATAGAAGAAATTTGAAACGGTCAGTTCAAGGGCATTGTTAGCAGGACGATAGACTGGGGCAGTAAACAGCGTAGGAAATGGCGTGACAGGCAACTCAGGAATGGTGGTATTGCTTGGCCCAAGCGCATCGAAAAATGTGTATTGAAACTTGGCTGAAAACTACGTAAGACATATATTAAGTGACAACAAAATATGCTCCACTCACAGATGCCGACAATAGTCCAGCATAGATAGTCATCTACCTCATCTGTGACGGTACGAACACCATCTTTTACATCTTCTCGAACCCGCGGTGATTGGAAGATGAGAGGATGTGAGCCTGCCTGCCCAGGAGCAGGTGACATCGTCCCCGCAGTGCCAGGCATAGGACCAGCTGCAGATAAGTAGTGCCGGGTGCCGTCCTGATTGATTCTTTGCAGCGCAATCTTCTGCATCTGGCTCACAGGACCGCCATCATCCGTCACAATCTTGCCCTTATCAACTTTGCGAATAACCAGAGGGGCAGTCGAAATTCCCGAGTGTGTATCCATTAGGATAATTTCAGACCCATAAGTTACCGGTTGAGGGACTGTCGAGGTAGGAAGATCAGTTGGTAGATCATAGACACGGAGACCCATGGACATATGTAAGATGGAAGACACGACTACTCATCACATCTCTCAAAGAATGGGCAAGAGGAATCTGACTTACCAAGGGATTGTGTTTCTTGCGATCGACGTACGACGTTGACATTGAACGCAGACCAGGAAACATTGCTTGCGCAAAGCTGGGTGTGGTCTATAGTCATGTACTTGGTTCGTACAGTCTGGGAGTTGATGCGATTAAAGAGAGACACTGGTCCTCCAGCGAGAATACATGAGGAAATGTTGCGCGTTTTTGCCGTCTTCTTCGACGGTTTCGATATGATGGTAACTGGCGCTGAATCGAACGACGCCCAGACACGGCCATTTGGGGGGTCGGCACCATCAGGAGACGACACGTGAGGAGGTGGTTCCGCAATATCCAGGGAAAGTAAGAAACTCTTAGCCTTGGCTGTACCATTGACGTGCAAGAATTTGAAGCTTGCAGACATGTTGTTATCCAATTGGGCCTTCTGCTCGAAGCTCCGTTCACCCGTCTCGGAGACAACGCTCATCGACATCTGCTGTTGGCGCATGTGCCAGACGGGGCCCTCGATGTGCACGACAGGCGGAGGACATAGGAATCGTTTTTCGCTGCCGTAAGACTTTTGAGCGACTGCGGCGTGCATACACACAACAGTAGTCATGGGTGTGGCGCGCCCGGGATCTTGGGATATGTGATCGCGCACGACGCGACGGATTTTGCGATGCGGATCGTCGGTGTCATTATCGTCGAGCTTGCGTTTTCCGTTCACCTGCACAGATAGGTCACGTGATTATGAGGCCAATGTAGCGAATATTTAGAAGTGCAGAGACATACTGGTCGAGAGGCGGAAGGGGATGGAAGTTGTTGAGAAGGCGGCATGTTAGTCGGGACGTTCCAAGGCGCGTGATGACCGTTGGTGGATGGGCCGTCCTTGGATGCAGTCAAGATAGACTGGAAAGATATATTTGGATCAACGGGAGGATGTGTTGGAGGATGTGTTGGAGGCTGGGAAGAGTTTATAGGAGAAATCGAGGCGTTTGTCGTGGGCTGGGGAGTGCCAGGGGCCGAACGGGGAGGATTCGAAGCTTGAGACGCGTTATGCGGGGAAGAAGACGCGGTTTTAGGGCCTGAGATCGCCTTTACAACGAGTTGGGCGATATTTGAGGTGGGAGAGGGTTCACGGGAGAGATCATGTAATTGTTGTTGGGAGTGATGTGGACCTTGAACCTCTGTGCTTGTCGAGGTAGACATCTGAGAAGGATTGATAGTGTCAAGGGGGTGGGGATGGACGGTCCTCATATTTTCCCGCGGGTCTCTAAGCAGGGGAAGGTGTGTGGGAAGAAAGGTTGGAGAGTGGGAAGAAAGTGAAGTCCCACGTGTGCGGCGTGAGAGCGTACGTCCACGTTTATAAACTCCTTCCGCGGGACCCCGTCTTGTCTCTCGGGGTCCCCCGATTACGACATACACCATGTCCTACATCATCATCAGACCAAACCAACCCGCGGCTTCTTCCCCTTCCTCCCCCTCGTAGAATAAACTCTTCGACTTCTCTGGAAACTCGCTGCCGCCGCCCAATGGCTGGTAGCGCCGCCTTTCGTATGCCAGACGAAGCGCCTCGTCGTCACATGCCTCATCACTGAGATACGGCGAATGTAGGCATGCCTCTGTCCCATCCGTCCAACTGGACCGTACCCCGGTCACTGCCCCCAGAAAGCTATAGTTACGCTACGTGGTTGAGTATGAGACGGAAAATGCGCACAGACGGTCAGGACACCTGGCTTGTCTTCGCGCTTGACGACTACCTCGGAGGACAAGTCCTCTCTATGGAAGAGGGCGCGTTGGGAACCGGATGGGTTGCTGTCGCTATCCATCATCACTGATTCCCTCGCGGGTTCGTCTGAGCCTTCCTCCGGGCCCTCATCCCTCCACCAGCCAGACGGCTCCTCGTCAGACCGCCTCAGGCCTGCGGGAAAGAAACTTGCGAGATTGAAAGGGTCTACATATTTTTCTCGATGTATTGCGTTTCGATGCGGCGCTGCCAGAAAGTCGACGTTAGTCTTGGTACGACGTGGTCGCTGCACGCGTTGCTCTGTGGGCCGAACACCGACATTCGGGGTAGACTGCGAGCGTTGCATGACCTCGGATGCGGGATGTCGAGTGGTTGAATGCATGTACGATGTTGAACGGTGTTTATTTGGTTTTTCGAGAGTGCGTGAAATGAAGAAAGGAGAGGAGAGCCGTGCAGGATCCCCAACGGACGAGGAACGAAGCGACTCTACCCCAACATTTCTATTTTCGTCGCCCGCCAGAACCCCGATCGGGCATACAGATAGAGTTGTCTGTTTACGGAATTTGAAATTACTTTGCTTGACATATCGATCCATTCTAGACGCGCCTCAGGTACGTCCTGCCCTGAACCCGCCTGTTCCGTATCGCCAGCCCTGATGGTCTGCGCCAGGGGCGTCATTTCATGCTGCGGAAAGAGACGAAATGAACATCACCGCGCACAGCTGCTCGTGTCCCGCCCACCACTAAAGCCAGCAGCGCTGCCAAGATTAAGATATCCCTCCGATCTCGTGCTTGCAGCATCCCCATCCTTGGCCCCGCTCGGCCATTCAGCGCGACACCACACGCACGTCAGCAGCGCAGCGCTTCGACGCCCTGTAGCCAAAGACAAAACTCAGTCAGCGTTGATCAAGAGAGAGAAAAAGGCGCTCGGACATTGCCCAAAGCATTCTGTGTGCAGCGCGTTTCCGCATTCTTCACAGAACACCAACTTGTTCTGGGCGTTGCCGTGCATGCTCTCATAACAGACGGGACAGCTATCCTCGGGTCCCGGAATGCGCCTCTTCGAGTCCGAGGTCGCCGATGCCGATGCCGATGCGGCGCCAGTCACGCGCGCATAAGTTTCGCGCACCGTGACATGGGCCAGAGCATTTGGCGCCTTTGGTGCATTTGCGAATATGCTTTCGAGTTCGTTACGGAGCAAGGCCCTACGATCGACTCGTCAGTCGGTATAAGGAGATACGCAAGGCGTACCCTACTTTTGATACCACAATTCAGAAGACTGTGGAACTTGGAGAACTATCCCATGAGTGAGCGCGGTCGCGTCTGACATACCCTCGGGAGACTGTTACCCTTTAAGAAAATGAACAACTGCAAATGAAGGGCGAATCAGAAATCTGAGCTGTCGAGCGTTCCTGGACAACATACGATGTGTTTGCAATGATGTCCACGAGATGCGTCCGGGCCTGGGGGTGGCATGCAGATCTTACCAACAGAACTGTAACAAATGAATAATGTGTACGCACAGTCGCAGGAGGGAAGTTTGTCAACGTTGACCGTATACACCTGCCAACAACAACACAAATGAGAAATTCACGAGCTTCGATACATATTACTATTCGATCCAAACGAACATTCCCTGTTGACCCAAAGACTTTGAATTCTTCACATGGCTCGTCGCCTTCACGCTTCCTGTCAATCATGAAGAATCTGTTGGGGAGCCATAAGGTTGGCGCAAACGAACTGACGGATTGTTATCTCACCTCTGTGATTTGACCCGCTCGACGCGTTCCAGAATGTTCTTCGGACATGACTTCCTCAGGCGAGCGCCGCGTTTTTCTGGTGCGGTGGCATCTGAGTCCTGAGGACCCTCGCGCGCTCTCTTTGATTTGGACAAAGGGGCTCGACCCGGAACTCGTGCCTGATGCGAATTGGCCTCTGATACGCCCGTACTACACGTAAGGTACAAACTGGCATCGTGAAGTGGTGAATTGACAACACCTTCGTCGGAATCGTATGCACCCTTGCGTTTGACCATGGTCGTCTGGTTGCAAGCGGGCGAAGGGCGGAACGTGAACCAACTGCGGCTACGCCTTTTACAGTACTAGTAAGATCGGTCGGTTAGTTCACTTTTAGTCATTACATTGTGTGCCGTTCTTGAGATTGCTCCCAAACGATGCTGAGACTCCATGCTCTCTCCGACTTCTTCAGATTTATCAAAATATCCCGCGCCCACGCCTGGAATCCTGAGATTTGGGCGTTGGTAGTGGGTGACAGGAGACGACATCACGCCCATGTCACCAGCAACTTCGCTCCGGGTGCCCTGCCCTGAGAAGGACCAATGATTTCGTGCGCGTAGTCAACGAGACTCGCTGAACGCTAGAACCAAGGTCGCAGAAATAAGGGTTAAAAACGGTCACGACTGTCGTTGTCTTGTCTTCCCCGAGTGCAAGCATTGTAACTAAACTTGAAGTTGAAGAACTTACCAGCCCAACTGCTGCTTCTAGGGACTACATCAACCTCCCTCTGTATCTTCACCTGCCATGACAAGTATCAAAAAGCCACTGTATTATTGTTTCCCATTTGATCCAGGACTCGACACTCAGCATTTGGATTGGATAGTTATATAAACGCATGGATAAAACAAACTGCGGCCGAATAGTGAAAATAGATGACAACCTCATGACCACGAATCAAACAAGGTCCCCTTGAAAACCAAGCGGGGCGTCGAGCGACTTTCTTGCCCTTGCAGGCGACGGCGACTCTATAATCTTGTGGGTCGTGTGCGGCGCCATGTTTTTCCCCCACCCACCAAAGATATACCGACGTATCTCACCAACATTGTCTGGTCCGGAATAGTGCTATCGGGTCTCTTCCCTGCGATGCTAGACTATCGGCGACGAGTCTAAATTGCAATAGATGTTGCCAAGAAACTTGTGCCGATTGAATAGAGCTTCCCGAACCCATCTATGGGGTGTCAACTGAACATTATCCGAATGAGCGTGATTGATTGGAGGGTTCGGTCGGGGTTACGCTATGTGGGTGCAATGTTCCCAGAAGTGTCTCCTGCGATGGAGGTAGAGACTTGGAAGGGAATTTCCGAGCTCTGATCCTGCCCCGAAATGATGTTGCTCGGGCGATTGTCGCCTCGAGACCTCGCGACCCCTACAAATTTTGACGAGCTTCCCCGCTTCGGTGCGGCAACTGTTCATATCGTCGCAACGCGAACTTGCAAAAATTATTCGGGTCAATAGAATGGAGAACATCAGCTGTCATACCAAAAAAAAAAACGATTTCCCCCAAAAATGTTTGCGTACAATATATGATGCCAACAATTAATGTCACTTCCCGTGATGCCCGTCCGTGTGGCCGCACCACGTCAGCTGCTGTGCTGAAACGCCGAGAGCAGCAGACGACACGCGACCGGCCGCGCAGCTGCAGCAGAAGACAAGCAAACAAAAGTAAGTCGACAAGCAAGAAAAAAAAAAAGCTTCCGCCGCCAACGCGGACCGATCGATAAACCATAATGCCAACGTCTCTCCTGCAATACGGACAATGGCTCCGGGACAAGGCCGTCGACCACCTCCGACGCGCCCTCTTCGGCGTGCTCAGAGCGGGGCCCATCCCGCAGCACGTCGCCTTCATCATGGACGGCAACAGGCGCTATGCGCGCACCAACGGCATCAAGCTGATCCAAGGTCACGTCGACGGCTTCGTCGCGCTGCGCAGGGTACGTACGAATGTCCCATCCATCCATCCATCCATCATCCATCCATCCATCCCGCCTCTCTCGAACTTTGAACCTTGAACTGAAAACCCCCAAAACCGTTCCAAACGAAACGACAGGTGCTGGAAATATGCTCGTCCCTCAATATCAAGGTCGTCTCCGTGTACGCCTTTGCCATCGACAACTTTCAACGCCCAAAGGAGGAGGTGGACGGGCTCATGAACTTGGCCGAAAAAGCTCTCTTAGAACTCTGCTCGCACGGGTGCGTCAGTCCTCGTCATCCGCTCTCCACGGACGATCGTGAACGCCACCACACATCGCAGAGGCATCCTCGCCGAGCACGGAGTGCGCTTAAATACCGTCGGAAAAACCCATCTCTTCCCACCTGAAGTCCAAGCGGCCCTGAACAAGGCAAAAGAGCTGACCAAAAACAACCAGAGGTAGGGCAGGCTCGTGTCCTCGTGAACGTCGCCCCATCGTCCCGCGTTTACAACTTTGGGCAGGTCGGTACTCAATTTGTGCATGTCTTACTCCTCACGGGACGAGATTGCATCGGCGGTAGAAGAAACCGTTCATGACGCCCTACTTGAAGGCAGGAACGAGTGAGTTTTGCGCGTGCATTGTTACGTTTAAGCAGCTGTCACCTAAATACCTGCAGGCCCATTACAGAAAAGGACATCGAGAACCGTCTGATGACTTCGAAAGTCAATAGCCCTCCCTTAGATATTCTAATACGGACTAGTGGTGTCAAGCGTCTGAGCGACTACTTACTTTGGCAGGTGAGTCTGTCATCCACGACACCATGACTCAGGTAATCATTCTATCTCCCAGTGCACAGAAAATACCCAAATACACTTCATTGACACTTTCTGGCCTGATATGGGCCTCTTTGACCTTCTCCCTATTATATTAGATTACCAGCGAAAAGTTTGGTCTCAATAGATGATTCATGTAATATTCGTTAATCGGACAAAGGGAGTTTTTGAAACACATCGATCAATGTACAGTTCGGGGGTCTGAGTTACGTTATGCGACAAGGACGAAGACTGTCGTAATATACACTTGGGTGTGTATTGGAGAAGAGAGATAGTGCAAAATTGTGTGATGTATCTATGGAAGGTGGTGCGAGATTATGTGATATGCTAGATGTCATATTGCATAATGGTAATCGTGGTCATCAAATGTCCGGAAAGGTCCAGGTTTCTAGAGGCCGTCATGGGGGCATGCGTAACAACGCGGCGTTGGATGCCTTAACTATATACAAATCCGTGCAGAAATCGTTTGGCAGACCTGGCGCCCCGGAAACCGCGGGTGACGCAAGAGGTGGATCAGTTGGGGGGATCGCGCGGAAGGACAGATGCGCGGCGGTTCTGTCGATGTTCATGACCCTTCGAATCTGGGAACGGCACCCCAGAATTGCGATGTGTCGGTGTTGAAGGGGACTGGCCTTGCTCTGCTTGGTACCGCTGCCAGTCTTCTACTTTGAGCGTCGACAACCGAGTGGAAGATGGTCGAGCTGCCGAGCTTGAGGTCACGCCTAGCTTGTCCGCGCTTTTCGAGCGAGAGCGATGCATGGCTGAATCGCGCGGCGCAGGGGATTGCTTGTTCGTATTATTATTTCTTGATTGTGTGGTGTCTTCGGAGCGACGGTGACGAGATTCCTTGGTCTGCGCAGCAGCAGCCCTCTCCTCCTGGCGCTTGGTGACTGCCTGGCGTTCAGCCGCTTTGGAGCGCTCCCACCGAGCCTTGGCTGCTTCCAGTTCGACCTGCTCCTTCTCTGCATTTGTCAGCGGAGCCTGTAGCTCACGCAGCTTCTCGCGATGCCGTTCGGTAAGTTCTTCATAGGTCACTGTGCGTGGTTGTTGTGCTGGCGGAGGAGTGACCTTCCTCGGTGGTAGGATCGTCGGGGGCAGATACGAACTGCCAAGAGGAGTGGAAGCAGTGCGGCGGTGACGGTACTTGGGGGCGGCAGCTACCGTATCACGATTATCGACCTTGTCCCCCTCATTAACACCAGTAGCCAAGACATTCTCTCGCATCTGGCGTTGCAGAAGGGCATCCTGCACAGCTGGCGAGATAGGAACGCGAGGCGTTGGAACGACAACCGGCATAGGGGTGGTAGCGATTGGTGCGGATACGCCGGAGGGGGGCTGCAATAGTTTGCGATCACGAATGTATGAGTCCCAGTCATCGTCACGCAGGGGTGCACTAGTAGGCCGGCCTATGGAGTAACCAACATGAGATTCCAAAGAAGGGAAATTCATGGACTGAATTCTGGTCCGTGGATCAGGTTGCCGGGGAGGACGTTGATGGGACGGACCGAGGACAGTGCTGTTGAGGTCATAGCTAAGCGTTCTAGCACGGGAAGCCAAAGACGGCTGACGAGAACTAGACTCGGACGAGGGTCGGGGCGTTTCCGATTTGAGAATTTCGATAGACCGTCGAATCGTCTGGATCTCTTGCAGTAGGCCTTCCCTAGCCTTAAGGTCTTCCGGCTTGGCACTAGAAAAGCCGGTTTTTCCCGTGTCAGCGGAGACGAATGCGCGAGGAACGTCATCCTGTATATCGCTACCGAGGTCGAGTACAGGGAGGACACCCGGGTTCTGGGGATTTTTCATGATGGCGCGCTTGAGCTCATCCTCAGGGGTGCCAGCGGCAAGGAACTCCGACAGGGCAGAATGACGCCGCGGGCGTGATCCGAAATTGGAGTCATCCACTCTCGGCGAAGAACTTTCACCACCCCGAAGGAGAGTGGTCCCGGAGAACTCA
This sequence comes from Russula dissimulans, assembly GCA_022376545.1. Taxonomy (NCBI): domain Eukaryota; kingdom Fungi; phylum Basidiomycota; class Agaricomycetes; order Russulales; family Russulaceae; genus Russula; species Russula dissimulans. Next base: position 653,125 of record WTXJ01000002.1, on the reverse strand, counting down.
CTTTCCGTGCGACCATGCCTGCCGAGACTTGGATGTTCCCTCTCCCACGCAGCCTTCTCCTGCTCAAGCTTGGAAAACCTTTCGGCGGCTTTTGCTTCGTCTTGCCTATCACGGCGCTTCTGTTCTTCTGTTATCTCCCTGAGCTTCCGCTGCAAAACCTGCAAAACGCGGAGCTGAACGGCGACGCCCATTAGCGAGACAGCACCGATTAGACCGATCTCAATCTGCATGGCCTGCGAAATGGGGAACTGAATGTTGTGGTCGGTATACTTGGGAAACAGTGATTGAAAGCCAATGTTCCAAACGTAGAACTAAACAAAAAAAGTAAAAAAAGTGTCTGATAGGAATGGATAAGGAATGTAACCTCTTTGAGTCCAGCAGTGGAAAAGCAGTCTACACCCAAGATAATCGCGCTGGCACCAACGATGGAAGTTGAAACAAGAAGAACTTGATGATGGATCTTGGGAATAGTACAGAGGACGAAACCGATGACGCCGAGAGCTGCATTACACATCAGACAGAGATGCCCGCTGGAAAAACGAGCCACATACTAATGAACATGACCCATCTGAGGCCAATGGGACGGATGAGCCCGCCGTCTCGGAAACACTGAACCCACAGGCCTAGCGCAAAGCCGCCCCAAGCGCCGATGAGATATTTTGTTGTTTGCCAAAAGAAGATGGCGAAACCTCCCCCGGCGCCCCCAGCAACGAAGCATGCTAAGACGAACATTCCTCGCAAGGTCTTACTGGGGGGATTGATTGCATGCAAGATGCCAAACTTGACGATAAGGGAGAAGCAGACGAGGGAGAGTGTATAGAAGCCTATGAGAAAGAAAGACGACCTAGCACAGGGGCTATGAGTTGGCGATATGCGCAGAGAGGATTTTCACCGACCATCTGTTCTTGTGTCCCAGAAAGGCACTGGGAAGACCTGTTAAAATGAGAACCGAGCCAAGAACGCCAAAGGCGGGATCAATTTTGGTTGCCAGTTCGGTGGCCGAGGCGTTGGCACTTGTCGAGGTCGGCGTGGACGCGGGTGTGGGCGCGATCGTCAGGGTAACGTTAATGACGGTAGGAAAGACATTGACAATAGCGAGAGTCTGGGTGCCTGTGCTACTGACTGAGGTGGAAGTGAATGAGGTTGTCTCCCTGATGACCGTTACATTAGCAGAGACGGTGGACGTGGAGGCTGCGGGAGAATTAGACTGCGCCGAGGACGAGAGGATGAGAGAGGCAAAGAAGAGGAGGGGGACGACGACGCTGGAGAGGGGAACGCGAGCAAGCCAAGGTCTACGTCGAGGGGACATGGAGATGATGGTGGATGGAAGAAGAAAGCCCAGTGGGACGAGAACGCGAAGGAAGCGAGAAGTGAGGCGTGTGTCCGAGGTTAAAATTCAACCTTAAGTCACACCTGGTCGTAATGTCCGCGGTCGACAAGGAGGGGCATGATCATAATAGGAGAGACGGGCATTGATGCCGCGAAAAGTTTAGCTCATGAAATGGGCGGCGGTGTTGATGGCTACAAGATGCTGATAGGAACGTTGATTAGCGAGGGCGTCGCCTGACCTCCCAAACCGGTTAGGGCGCATTCTATCTTATCTCACACCTATCGACTTGAGCATACGCACATATCCACTCCCCTCGTCCTTCCCCTCCCCCCTCTCTTCAAGTACGCTGACCACTTTTCCCTCACGACCGAACCTTCCCACGCGGCCAGAAGCGTGTCGATAAGAATTCGCGTCCACCACGCCCCAAATGAAAACGTGTGAGAGATCCGGCAGATCGATTCCCCGGGTGGACGCTGTTGTCGATACAAGCAATATCGGACCCTCTTCTGTCCCACCTCCGCTTCCTCCTACCAGATGTGCTTGTCCCCTCTCAGCGCTTAATAGATCTAATCCAAACGCGTTGATACCAAGCATGCGCAGGTCGTGCAATGCCCTCTGTACGGGCGCAGATGCTGGCAGGACGAGTAAGGCGATCTTCGGAACGTCGGTAGCAAGTATGGATGCTATCCCTTCCATCAGAACGGGATTGAATGGGGAAGGCGTCACTGCATACTCTTGAGGTCAAAAGTCATTATTAGTCCTATCGCTTGTACAAATTGGTTAGAACCAGCTCACCCTCCTCGAGTGGTGCAGGTAGTATATCCGGCGGTTCACTGTCTTGTAAAGCCGTCCACGTCAGGACCTCTTGATGATCCGCATCTTCCTCCTCTGGCGACCGTTTGGGTTCCACCGCGCCCTCAACGTCCCTCACACTGCCATCCTCTGAGAAGACGAGACCGCAATGTTGAACCGCCGCGATGCCCTCCGCGGTTGCATTCCCCCCAGATATCCGCATTTCCTCTGCGAGCATTTCACTGCGAACCTTCACGACAAAGTCAACGCCCTTTCTAAACCAGCCGTTTTGGTATAGTTGTTGTCGGAGGCCAGTTTGAAGAGTAGCACTACATATGACAAGCTGAGGGGGACCATCAACAACGGCAGCTCTATGAGGGTGGATGCGGCGGGCAAAAATTCGGTCAAGCAGGAGGTTCCCCGGGCTAGGGTGTCGCCTCATTTTGGCGGCAAGCCTTTTCTTCCTGTCCTTCGAAGCGTCCGCAGGGACAAAGTCAACCATGTAATCGACTTCGTCGACAACGACCGTGCCGAGGCCAGAGAAGTCTATTCCGTCCGCATCTTCCTGCAAAATATCCAAAATAGCTTGCGGTGTACCGATGAGAATGCTCGGAGGGTTTTCACGGAGCCGAGATACATGTGATGATGGTTCCTCCTGGCCACGGACTATAACTTGGGTCGGTGCCGAAAGGCGCGGGCCACTTGTCGTTGTCACGATGCGTTCTATCCAGTGTGAGAACTGGTACGCAAGGTCACGGTGGGGGACAAGGAGCAGTGACGTTGGAAGTGTTCGCCCCCTAGCCGGAAGTGGAGTCCAGTATTTGCTGAGCAAAGCTAGAATGAAACCGAAAGATCTAACCGTTGTGTGAGACGCAGATTTCGACGTAAGTAAATTCCGATCTGACGCACTTTCCGCTGCCCGTGTCCCCCTTGATCATAACATCTTTTCCTTGAATAATCGCGGGGATAAACGTAGCCTGCGCAGAGGTGGCCTTTGTGACAGTTGGGAACGCAGACTTGACGCCGAGCCGGACAGCCCTCGAAAGGCCCAAACCAGCCAAGGGGAGAGGTGCGCTTAGCTGGCCCGCATGCTTAAGTTGGCTTGCGAAACGAACATAGCTCGGCTGGAGTGCTTTGAAGTGGTTCGGAGCGAAAGGCAGTCCGTGACGAAAGCAGCACATGCAAGTTGCGGACTGACAGCGCCTAACATACGCGATGGCCGCTCCCATCAAAAATGTTGTCATTATCGGTACAGGTACGGTAGTGTGCGGCAAACCTGCGATATCCCCTCATTTTCTAACAATCCTCATTCAAGGCATCATCGGTGTAGCCACGGCCCACAGCCTGTCGTGCCTCTCACCAGGCTTGGCTATCCACCTCCTCGACTCTTCACCCTCGCTCTTCGCATCCGCCTCCGGCAAAGCTGGGGGATTTCTCGCTCGCGATTGGTTCCGCAGTGCCACCGCATCTCTCGGAGTTCTCTCCTTCGACCTACACAGACGGCTCGCCGATGAACACGATGGCTCGCGACGGTGGGGCTACAGCCCCACTACGGTGATCTCGCTTCCCGAGGCTCGCTTAGTCCTCAACAACAAGAAGGGCCAAGACGGGCTCCGTGAAGGGCTCAGTCGCAGCGCCTCTGCCTCTGCTCCTGCTCCTGCCGCCGCCGCCGATAGCGAGCGCCATGACCCCACCGCGCTTCCTCAATGGCTTGCAGCAGGAAGAGATCCCACTACGACTATTACTACTCAGGCTGCTCCTCCCTCGCCCGCCAACGTCGTGTCCTCGGACTTTACCACTGCACAAATGTGCGTCCTTACACCTCCCCGATTAACCACGCAAAAAAAAAAATCCCTGAAACTGAACCGGCAGAAATCCGCAGGAGCTATGTCACTTTCTGCTCGACCAATGCCGCTCCCGCAACGTCCACGTCCACCACCCGGTGACACCCACCACCCTCGTCCTCTCCTCTCTCCCAGACGATAGCACCACCGCCACCATCACGGGGCTGACCGTCCGCTCTCCGGACGGCTCCGAGCGCGTGGTGCCCTGCGACGCTCTCCTCCTCACCGCAGGCGTGTGGACTCCGCGCGTGTTCTCAACACTCTTCCCAAACGCGACCATCTCTCTCCCCATCTCGCACCTCTCCGGCCACTCCCTCGTCCTGCGCTCTCCCCACTGGAAGCCAACAGTGCCGCCACCGACAGGCTGCCACGCCATATTCACTACCGACAGTGACGCCAACTGCGAGCCTGGGATCTTCAGCCGCGCGGGTGGCGACATCTATCTCGCTGGGTTAGACACGAAGAAGATCCCTGTGCCCGACGTCGCATCGGAAGTGCAACCGGAGCCTGCCTCAATCGAGGTGCTATTACGACTCGCTCGCAAGTTACTCGGTGATGATCAGTTCGATGTCGTGCAGATGGGGTTCTGTCACCGTCCAATATCCAGCACTACGGCGCCCCTGCTCACAAGATTGACATCGAAGCAGACAGGTGTGAATCTGCATGGGGGTATATGGGTGAGTGCTGGCCATGGACCGTGGGGTATCTCATTGAGTCTGGGCACGGGCCTCGTCCTTGCCGAACTTGTGCTCGGCAAGAGCCCAAGTGTAGATGTTTCACGGTTGGGTTTGTGACCCTGAAACATCCTTGCAACAACACAGAGAATGTAATTAGGACATAATCTATGTACATACTCGGCTGTAACCAGGTTGATTCGGTTTGAATAAAGAAACGCGTGTGGATGCAATACAACGATTATGTAATGAAAGTAGAGGATTGTTAGCGGTTATCATGGCTGTTCGTACGAGTATTGTCTGGCAAGAGAACGAGGAGGATGGACGAGCAAAGATAAGACGAAAGGAGTGTCCACATAACGTCCGTATCTCGTCTGCGGCGGAGCAACCTGAGTTCACCCATTGTGCTCATCGTTGCTTGTTGGATCGCCCATCCTCGCGAGTTCCTATTCCTCGCTATCTGTAATTGGTTCATACAAAGCTTGAGAGTTAGCTCCGCCAAACATGCGGTCTAGCCAAGCGCGTCTCTGTCGACCCGTATCCTTTCTTAGTGGGCTAAGAGACTGCCGACCACGGGGGGTATTGGATATGAGGGACGTGACTTCAGATTCATTTTCCAGTGCTTCTTCGTGCTCGTCTGTAGACTAGGGTCAACAGAATCCATTCCGGGTAGAGGTGGAATGACTGACCTTCTCCGAAGACTCTATCCATCTCTTCTAAAGGCACGCCCTTGGTTTCTGGATATACTAGTAAAGATGAATTGCCGTTAGCATTCCAGACTACATGTGTCACCTGCTGCAACACGCACGGAAGTACACTGGGATAAGATGGCTCATGTCAGGTTATCCTCCATTTACGCATGACAATCGATGCTTACCGAGGATAAAGCTGCAAACACAGAAGAAGCCATGCATCGGATACAGCCTCCAAGTTATGACTTCTTGTAAGTATGGCGTGACCTCACCAACCAAAAAGTTGAATGCCCAATTCGTCGCTGTTGACAGGGAGACACCCTTCGCACGGACAGTGAGGGGAAGGATCTTTTAACTTGTAAGCCTTGGCAGAGTGTAAAAGAAACAATCCAAGAATTACCTCTGGGGGATACAACCACGGAATCGGACCCCAACTGAACAGTACTTTTCAAGAAAGCTCAGAATCTACTATTAGTGACATACCTATAACCAAAGAACGCATTGTATATGATGACACATGCCACCACGGCCTTTGGCGTCTCGGGGATATCAATGTACATAAACCAGCCCGTCGCGCCAAGAGCAATGGCCATCTGGATGGCCATCGTTAGACTGAGGGAGGGTGGCGGAATGGAACATACAACGACAGCTCCGGACATGAGGATAGAGCGTCGGCCCCAACGGTCAACGAGGTACCACCTATGTGATATCAATCAATTGCGCAACTTGCTATGAAGTTGCGAGGGCCCACGTCGGGAGAGTGCTCAACGTATATATGATGGCATTGATACCCGCCATCAAAATCGCATCGCGCCCGAGCCAGCCGGCGGCTAGTAGTAATCTGTGTGTTATAATCCGCGATCTGTGTGGCCAGATGTATGCGCACCTTCGAAGACTCTCGCTGTCGATGAGACGGGCTGTGAGTTGAAGACTAAGGCAGAAGCAGACGGCACTCACGAGCGTAATATGAGATAACTGCCACCGGCATTAGTCACAACACAGCGCACCAACAAGTCCGTCTCACCATTGATCCCGTTCTGCAAATCATGGCTCCATCAGTAATCGGTCTTGGGGCGAGGCTCGATGCGGTGACATACAAGCTGAGCAAATGCCTGTGAGCTCATGGCCAGAAGGATTCGTCGCCGGTATTTATTCCACATCTCCTTGTACGTTCGGCCCTCCCCGCTTTCACGCTGGGGACAACTCAGTAGGCGCCGTGACCACGTTACAGAAAATATTACTTCAGATATGACCCGCTCCTTGATTTCGCGGAATTCTGCTTTTGCCACGGGATCCTCGTAATCACCGCCGTGTAAATCCACAATGACTCTCATTCCTTCGTCATCACGGTCGACGTCGATGAGCCAACTACGGTGGGTTAGTCTGAGTGGTCATCAATAACTTCCTGACACCCACCGGGGGCTTTCCGGGAGGACCAACGAGCCCGCTGCAAGAATTGCACCAATGACGCACTGAATAAACAGTGGAATACGCCATGATAGGTCCGAATCAATAAAGGAGCAGAAGTAATCCAACCACTGGAAGATGGTCAGCTGGTACACGAATTTGGCACAATTGCACCTTACTAACCACGGACGAAGCGTAACCAACGATGTTTCCGGTAAATTCCATACATGCCAACGCACCCCGCTGGGAAACGGGTCATGGGGCACGAGCCGTCATTTAGGGCAACTGGGAGCGACTCACGTGGTTTGGGGGTGATATTTCACTCTGGTAAATTGGCACAATCGTCCTGCGTAAGGAATGTTAGACCACAGTCATATCAGGATAAAGAAGACCCTACGATAAGAGGCCCACGCCGAGTCCACTGATCACGCGGCCTGTAACCATGATGCCGAACCCGGTTGTGAAAGTTTGCACGGCCCCTCCGATACCGAAAATCACGGCACCCGCAAACAAAGTGCCCCTTCTGCCAAAGATATCGCCAATCTGCCCGGCAGCAATTGAAGTTACTTGTGGGGTTCATGTACATCAGATAACACTCAATAAGGAAACCCGAACGCCGAATACGCACCAAATGCGCCGATTTCGAGCACTGCGACCATCGTGCCAATTTCCAATGACCCAGGCGAATTAAAATACTTGCGAAAGTGAGGGCCCGTAATAATCCCTGACATTACACTGAGGAAGAGTGAGCTCGTGCTGTTCGAGATCTCGACGAGTGATGCGTTACCCTTGGTCATATCCGAACTAAAAAGGGTAAGCGAAATGCAAAGGATACAGCGCGGGACGAATAGCAACTCACGAGAAAGACTCCGAGACTGGCAAAAGCGGATATAGAGTAGAGGAGGGGTCGACCGACAAGACGCGGTCGAGAGCCAGAAAGGAGGGTCATCATGCCGCATGTAAGTGAGTGGGAAGAGCGAAGAGACGACGAACCCAGTTTGGCCACTCCAAGACCGGGCACCCGCGGACCGAGCGCTTCATCATGGCAAACTCTGTCGTCTCCGTCGACTCCTACTTTTCATCGGATGACTCAGACGACGAAGAGTATCGTCTTGCCCAACAAGAGTGGGAGGAAAGTTTAGAGCAGCTGGCCCAAATTCTCTCCGTCGTACTTCTGCCCTTCTTGGGCAAGTGGCTCGGAAGGCGTTGGAGTTACTGGGGTGTGTTCTCTCTCTCTTCTCTCCGTATCACAGTTGCATTATACCCTACTTCATAGCATATGCGCGCTACGTCCGCCTCGGCTTGGGCAAGCCATTCTTTCTCGGACAAGGTCCCTCAACGTCATGACGCGTCCCCAGCAAGGTGATTCTATCTCTTTGCTCTCGCTAGTCTCTGCCTAGATCTGACGTATCCTCGTGCAACCTCCTCTGCAGCATTTTCCAACCAATCCGTCATCCTAATCCCCGACCCCTGCATGTCACGTAGCACCTCGTGCGCGACGTCCCATTCGCTCCTCCTCGCTAACCCGTGCAACATGATATGCCATGTATCCCCAGTCATGGGTACCCTCGCTCCGCGCATCCGCCTATAGAATTGAAGTGCTTTCTGGACACCAGCGGGTGATGGGTTTTCTAAGCAAGTCTTGAGAAGCACATTATACGTGACCTTGTTGAACTTGACTCGGCGCATCTTCATCTTCCGTACTATGAGTTCTGTGCAATCCTGGACAAGCCGATCGTCCAACCCAACCCAGCTATGTAGCCCATTCAGGATCGCAGTGTACGTCACGACGTTTGGGGATATCGCGGGGTCACCCGATTCTTCCATGGCCCTAAGGAGGTCAAGGGCAGCTTCCAGAGCCGTCTTGTCCTTCTCCTGCAATAGGGAGGTCATAATGGCCGTATACGTAGCAACATTGGGCTTTATCTTGTGTTCATCCATGATTGCCAAGGTTTGTTTAATTGCCTCGCCACGGTCAACTATCCGCAGAAGTGTGCAGAGAAGTATTGAGAACGTGGCCACGTCGCCAGATACACCATGAGCAGTCATTCTCTTCAACGTCGACGACAGTGACTTCATATCCTTATTGTTGTGGTAGTAAGTTAGGAAGATATTGAAGGTGGGGGCGCTAGGATTGGGGCCACTACCGAGCATCTCTTCCAGGAGACGAATAGCATCCGGCTCACTAGAGTTGGCAAGGTGGGCACTGATCATAGTGTTGAATAATGGTCTCCTGTGCGGGTCTGACGGAAGAGAAGGGATCGATCTGAATTCATCGAAGAGCGCCGCGGCTTCTTTCCACTGCCTCGCATTCACCATCACCTGAACAATGGCTTGGTATGAAGAGCTGTCGGGAGAAACGGGTGTTTCTTTCATAGATCTCCATAGAGCGAGAGCAGTCCCTGGACCCCTCAACTTGCCCACGCCCTTGATGAGAACTGCCCAAACGCCCGACCCTGGCTTGTGACCGTATTTGATCATATCGTCCCATGCTGATTCCGCCCAGTCGAGTCGTTGGACTTCCAGAAAGGCGGAAATGAACGATGCCCAGATACTTTCTGAGATGCTCACGGGTCGGTTATCAGCGGGAGGCTCTGAGTCCACAATAGCCCATGGATAAGTCTCGGATAGGCCCTCGACCATGGTCGAATACAGGGCCCGCAAAGATAGCGTTGCGGATGCGCCTATCAAATTGCTGAGGTGTTTGTGGAAGATGTGCGGACGAGAGATAAATCTAGCTGCGTCGAGATGTCTAAGAAAGGTTAATACTTTTTCTCGAAACTTGGGGGTGGGTGCGAAGGTATCCAGGAAGCCATTGGCCGTATGGAACGAGGGAAGGTTCCATTTATTATGTATTCCGAACTGAATTGCGGAAGAGAAGTCATCTCGGGTAGCATGGGCCATGATTGCAAACATGGTCAATTCCCTGTCGAGGTAATGATGATCGAAAACACGAATAGTAGGCATTGTCGATAATTCGTCTTGCATTCCCTCGTCGCTGATCATGTCATCGTCATCCTCGAACTCGTTCTGGTGCTCCATTTGGGATAGAAACCGATCGTATAGCCAAAGAACGCCCTCGGAATCGTTTATGATGACAAGCGAAGTGAAACAGGCCCTGAGAGCTGAGGTGGATAGCCTATTTGCAACACCAAGAGCGAGCTCCTCGACCGCTCCTCTGCAAGGTCCACTCCACGTCGAGCCAGGCTCTGCGGGACAAAGGTTGACGACCATTCGAGAACAAGCCTCAAGGTCAGATGGTCCCAGTACATGTAGGAGGTTGTTTTTCTCGAGACTGCGCCAAAGACGGAGCACGGCTGGGGCATCGCGCCGAGCTACGCTTGACTGAAAAGAACGAAGTTTATTCGGGATGTAGTTAGGAGATCCAGGCGACGGGGATGTGATAACGTCGTCGGTAAATACGGGCGGTTTGAGGCTCGCGACTTGGCGTGTCGGGTGTGACGGGTCTGGAGTGCGCTGCTCGCGACGAACGCCACTCCGGTTCTTCTTGAACGTTTTCGGAGAGACGGACTGAGTTTTCTGGGAGGGACTCGCGGCGTCGTCGGACAACGGGCGAACGCGCTTGATGGGCAGCTGAGTGACGCGGCGCGCGACAGGAACGAGTTCTGCTGCTTTGAAGGCATTGCGCGCCAGCATTACAGAAAACTGGGCCAGGAAAACAATTCGGTTAGCGTAGAGAGGGAAGACAACTGTTCGCTCACAGGTGTCTGCGTCCGACTCTGCACAGCGTCGATTGGAGCTTGTCGGGCCGCTGCTGGCCTCGCCCCAGGTTTGGTGCGGGAACACGACTTCGCTAGTTATCTCTCAGACTCGACCCCAGTGCATCCACAGTTCACGCGTTTACGCTTTCAATATGGGACACGGAAACTCGAACAAGCTCTACGTAACCCATGCAGAGCACTCTGGTTTATTCGGACAACACACCGCGTCGTCTTCTGGATTTAGAGCGTGCGTAGTAGACGCCTCCATACATCTTACCCTTTGCTTTAACGCGGGTTGCCCCCCAGCAAGCCCGAGGGTCTTAACCCAGCTGCTGTTACGCCCTTTGACTGCTGCTCACTGTCTTTTCAACCATTTTCCCACCCGGTTTGCGCCCGCAATGCAGACGGAACAGGGACTGTCTTTGATCTTACCAACATCATCCCTTGGCTAAAGTGAGTCCCATTCTCTCCAGATCACGCAGGTCTTCTCAACAACCTCGTACAGACAACATAATAACACTCACCCAATCTCAAACGACCCTCTCACACCAGCTGACTTGATCCCGCTTCATTACGCGCGCAAAGCTTCAGGAGAATATCATGATCCTATTTCGTTCAAACCCTTCAACGAACACTCCCATATTGTCGCTATCGCGACTACCGGAAATGTGTTCTTAGCTGACAGTGTTAAGGGCGGCGTTGACCTCGTCGGTGACGTGCGCTTCAAGAAGTATATCCCTATTCGTTGTGTAGTGCGGACTTTATCTCATGCGATTTCCAGAGAGGACGTGATTACACTCCAAAATCCCCACGGACTTCCGTCTGCCTCCGTTTCAACAGCAAGGGCTCCGGTGACCCAAAAAGACAAAGTTGTTGCGCTAGTAAAACCTGCAGCGGCGGGACCTGTATCTGCTACCCAGAAAGAAGCTGTTGCTTGTCCGTCTCGTTTCGTCTCTCCCTTTCACTCTTTACTTATCTCTCTGGCCCAGGGAACATATCTCCATACTCCTCTGGTGCCCCTGGCGCTTCACTCACGTCGACGTCTGTTGACCCACAGACGGCTACGTCCCGATTAATTTGGGATGAGGTCAGTGCGCGCAACCATTGTCATCGTTCTTTATCTCATTATCGATTAAGGAGGAAATGATGTTCGAAAGCATTCAGAACCCTGTGAAAGGGAAAGGCAAGGAAAAAGATGTCGGGAAGCGACGAGCATATGTTCGAGTCGTGACAACTTTAGGTGGTGGCTTGAACTTGGAACTGTTCTGCGAAAAGGTCCGTATGTCCTCACATCTACATGTTCGTCCTTGAAACACGACCATATTTTTAGGCCCCGAAAACTTGTTATAACTTCTTGATGCTTGCCCGTCAGGGAAAATATAACGATTGTTTATTCCATCGCCTGATCCCAGGTTTTATGGTACCCGTCTCTCCCGCGTCGAGTTTCTCAGCTAATAACCTGGTCTAGGTGCAAACAGGTGACCCTACTGGTACAGGCTCAGGTGGTCAATCATATTGGGGCACTGCATTCCGTGATGAGTATGATTTAAAGGGAGCAGCACGACATGACAGTCGCGGTGTAGTTGCGATGGCTAATAAAGGTGCGAACACAAACGGGTCAGTCCAGCCTGCTTTCGCTCTGCGTAAGGCCTGATTATGCGACCCTTCGCAGATCGCAGTTCTATATTACATTTAAGGCCACCCCCCATCTTGATAAGAAGCACACAGTTTTTGGCAAGCTTGTGGGCGGTGAGGATGTCCTGGACACACTCGAAAAACTCCCACGTAAAGACGGAACAGACCGACCAGTAAAACCCGTCAAAGTTACCGAGGTTGTTATGTGCGTCCCAGATTTACATAAACCGTGTCGGTGTCGATAAATGAGAGGTACACAGCTATCAAGATCCATTCGAAGACTACAAGGTTCGGCTGGCAAAGAAGCTCGCGAAGAAAGCGGAGGCGCAGAGCCCTGCTAGTGCCCAGTTAGCAGCTGCAGAGAAGAAACCAGGGGACGGTATGAACTGGTTTGGTGTCAAGCTCGGGGCAGATGATGCGATTGGCACAGCTGGAGGAGGATCCGAAGGGGGTGGCGTTGGCAGATATCTAAACCTAAAGAGGCCAGCACAAACTACTGCCGCTGCCGTGACGGAGCACGCTAAGAAGAGGAAACTAGGGTTTGGGGAGTTTGAGAACTTCTGATATCTCGCTGTTCCCACGTTGTTCCGCCTATGGTTATAATTACATCTAGATGATACATGCGTTAATGAGGGCCTCGCCTGGACGGCCCCCGGGTTAAGCTGGAATTGCAACGCGCCCTGTTGCCCTCTCCTCCTCGTGTCTGTGTCTTCTAACCCCTTCTGATGGAATGGTCAGGGACATGAGTGATGGTTGTGAAGTGGCCTACCTTGTTCTGAGGATACAGGCTCCATCGTAGGTACATCTGGGAGTGAGGTTAGTATTTCCGCGTTGCCCTGGGTACGTAACTGATGGGGATGCGGCGGGCGGGTATTAATTAATGGAGTTCTCCAGACTCAATCATGAGGAGCTCACCGTCTCTTGTTGCAATGCCCTCAACTCTGCCTGAACCGCGTCTTCTTCATCCAACGAAAGAGTGTTCGTGAGCATGTGGTCAATTTCCTGGGTAAACATACGACATCTTTTAGAGAAGACCGTGACAAGCGGAACCGGAAGAGAAAGAAGAAACACCCTTTGGTATTCCCTCGCTTCGGCAGTCTCCTCCAGCAGCTTCTCCACGCTGTCCAAGTTCAACTCTTTGTGGATCTCCTTGAGAACCTCGTTACCCTGTTTGAGGCCATGTAGCACGGAGGCCTGGACGAGAGAGAACTCTATTGTTGAGACCTACGCAACCACAGGTCAGCAGATCATGAAGTGGGTCAGCGGGAGGCAAGTGGGAAGTTGACGGCAGGGGCACGAACCAGCTCTTCCAAGTTATAAAGTTGGCCGTCCGTTTTCACGAGTAATCCCTCCTGGTACTTGCGCCTCCGAAGTGCGACTAGTGCACGATCCTTATGACCAGCAGTCAGCTGCTGCTTGGCAATTTCGTGTTCACGCTCCAGGATAACCTGGATCTAAGAAAACGGTAAGGGTTAAAATGAGCTGAACAGTCTCCCTCTTCCCATTGTATGGGAGGACCTACCTTCTTCTGATACTGCTTTAGTTTGTCGCGCTGGATCTTGAGACTTGGATGATGAATTAATCAACTAAGAGTGGCACAGAGCAGATGGGAGCGAGGAGCATACTCGAGAATAGCACGATCCTGAGTTGTAATCTTGGGCACTGACTGGCTTCCGCCCATATTACTATCCTGAGTGAAGTGTACTAGTGCCAATGGCAGCTCGTGCGACCGGGAATTGCGGGACCGGCGGACCGGACGGCAACACGCAAACAGAGTATATTACTAAGACTGAAATGCGATGCTAATAACAACCACACTATATATTGTCGTATATGCTAGGTCGAATTTGGGTATCCAATTGATGGCCATACTCCTGGCTTGGGGACTCTGTCCTCAGGTAAGTCCCACCACCTTGGTAGTGTGTGACTGTAATTCCCGGAGGCTCGAATACTGGGTCAGCTGACTTGCGTTCCATGAAGGAAAAATCCCTTCCTGATGCGTGGGACTTATTGCCAAGGGCTTCTGGGTCCGGGAGGTGGATTCGACTGTCTGTTAATTGGGAGCGAAGCACGATCGACTGATTGTCAGGGCTCTCGTCGCGACGAGGTAGTAGGAAAGGGCGTGTATAGCGGTAAAGAAGGACGTTGAGGAGCCCGGAAGACAGATAGAAACCATCGGCGAGTACAACGACACCGAACGGAGGGGTGCGCCCGGCAAATTCGTTGTAGCGCGCAACGGCTAAAGGGAGCACCTAAATTGGGTGATGTGAGCAGATCTGGCGCGCAAAGAAAACAAAAAACATGCCGTGACGATGTAAATGACCGGATAGCTGTAGTAGTATCAGTAACTATGGGAATGCTCCACGAGGAATCGAGCAATCCTTACGCGAGCATTTTGTAGGCTAGGAGGTGAGATGTGGAAATGATTGGGGATTCTTGTCCATAGGTCCATCGAACGCGCCACCCTTCCACTGTAATAAAGCCTCGTAACACAAGAAAGACCGCTATGTAGGCCAGCAAGCTTGAGAAGGCCGAGATCCACATCCACAGAAAGTCGCCGACTGTCCTTTGAACCTTGAATTCCTGCGTTATCCAGCACCCTTGGAAAAAATCAGTTTCCGCCTCCGAAATGACGGGGAAAGACTCACATGGTCCCGTGGGGCCATAAAAGCGTGAAGCACCATTGACACCGACGTTGATGACTACGTCGAGGATGATGGCAATCCATATGCCAGCCACAATGATCACAGCGCGAGATACATTTGTATCATGCCTCAGACGAAATATGAGAGTACTAAATGTGTAGATGGCAACGTTCTGCATGTACCCATGTCACGATCTTTAGAACAGAATGATTCAGGGAAAGCAACCTACTCCTGCCCTAATTACGACGCAAGGTTAGTCGGGGCAGATGTCAAGCTACACGATCGCTTACGAGAGCGCTGTCCCAACATCAGCAAGTTGCTTGATGAGGCCTACGATAATATATTTTTATGCGCCGCGTTCCTTGCAGAACGGAACTCGAACGTACCTTGCGCTGTACAAAATGACCCCGGACTGACTGACTATGCGTGCCGGTGGAGATGTCAGTGTTACAGGACGCGAAGGGTGTGCCCCGGTTACTCACCCCGTCAAACGACCACTTCAGATTCATCAGGCCGCCTTGTGTACATCAGAGACGCTGTCTTACACAACGAAGTGGCACGTACCAAGGGCCTGGATTAAGTCACACGCTAGTTGGTTGAGGAGGAAAAGATGGACTGGGGATTCCAATCGCCATCTACGCTTCGCGCCTTTGCGAATGGTAACTGTGCTATACTATCGAGGACCAGGGTTAAGGGTTGTCCATTCACGGGACCAAATTCAGGAAGCGTACTGTGATGTAGCCCAAGAGGAGGAGGATGGAGGAAGCTGAAATGGCGGAGATCTCGGCTAGAATGAAAATGCCGATCCGATGCCCGAAAGGCAGGGGGCTACCTGTCTCACTGGTCGACATTTGTTCGAAGGAGAGAGTGGACGAGCGTGCATAAGATGTCCGTGAGTATAAATATCTGACATTACGACACTGGAAGAGGAAATAACATAAAACTACCGCGTGTTCAGGGACTGTTCAGGGGTTAATGAACGCGCCGCAATCATTCTGCGGAGTGTGCTGGATTTCTGGCAGATCGGGCATCAACATGGTTCAATTGGGTTCCGTCCGTTTGGCATGTGTAGGATTGGTTTGATGAGATAAAAGCTGTGCCCTTTGACATCGCCTATGAAAACGACTTGTTGAATGTGGGTAAAGAGTTGGCGAAAGCGTGATTGGAAAGGGATGGTCAGTGAGAGGGCGGCCTTAATGCTGCTGAGATCCACGGCAAGATTGAAGATGAGCCAAATCGAGGAAAGGTAGGCGTTGGCTGTGCTGGTTGAAGACAGCCGGGTGGACAGCCCGCGCCAAGTGCGGGGGGAGGGTGGTGATGAGGGGAATACAGTAATCGGTGAGCGGCAAAAATCGACGATGTGAAGATTGAGGTCCCTGAAAAGCTGTGCATGAATGCTCTCCCCACTCTTTCGTCCCCGCCGACCTCGCTCCACCTTTTTGTTTCCCCATCAAGCCTTTTATCACGATTACGTGCGTTATGCAACACCAGGTGACGAATCTAACCCTGCCCGGCTCACTGGCGCTCATCAGGCGTCACAGGTGGAATTGTACGCATCCCCTTGGCCTCCCCAAAAGTGATCGGTATCGCAACTTCTCGCGGAGAGCGAGCGTGAGTTTGAGGTCTGATCGTAGTCAAATCCAAACCGAACCCTGACACGCGTCCTCCAGCTATCAAGAGGATTTCCATTCATTTGCAACGCTATCACTCAATCCTGAGGAACTACGCTTGACCGTGTCCAGGCACCTCGGGATCGAATGGGACCCCGAAAGGATCGGTCATCCGTTCTCCAGACAAGCCGTATTCGTGGGTATCTATGATGGGTGAGAAAATTTAGGGTTGTATTGGCGCGCCTCCACCACTCATACATGGCAGGCATGGCGGATCAACGGTGTCACAGTACCTACGCCAAGAGTTGCACGGCCTCTTGGAGTCAGTTGACAAGTCTGATATACCTGAAATGTACGACTACATGAAGGAATTCGGAGGATATTTCAAGCGCTTTAATGGTGGTCTACTCGCCCCTTGGGTTAGTCCAACTTTGGAAGATGCCGGAGAAATGGACTTGCATGCGAGGGCCACTCTTACGTTCCTCGAGGTTCGTGCCTTCACTCATTTCTCTCTTACTAGAAGTGATATAGACTATTGCTTCCGCAGGCAGACCGAAACCTAGAGGCCGAAGCTGCGGCCAAAGTATGCGGATCCACTGCTTCCATTGCTTTCCTTCACTCCTTGGATAATCCTCCAACCCCATTCTTCTCAGCTCAGAGGATGGCATTGACTGCTGCGCATGTGGGGTGCGTTACACTCGTAGTTTCACCAAATTTTCGTGCTGACAATAAACAGTGACACCCGGATCATACTCTGCTCCACGCGCGGCGGTACTGCCTTCGCAATGACAGAAAATCATCGTGCTGAAGGTCGAGTCGAGTCGGTTCGTTTAAGGCGTATGATGGGCACAGGGGTCATTGCCGACTCATTTGGGGACTCTCGGTGCGTCTGCTCGATCTTTCGCTTCACGCTTCAAGTTGATCAGTTGGCAGGTGGATGGGTGCCCTCGAAAATACAAGGAGGTGGGTTCTATTCCTCCTCAGATCCCCTCTCCATGTCCGTTCATTGGCCCTTAGTTTGGGAGATTTGAAGTGGAAACGTTGGGGCGTTACCGCGGAGCCTGAAGTAAAAACCAAGCTTATTGAGGGTCAGCGCTGGTACAAGCCTCATATCTGGGAGCTCGAATTTGACCTCTGGCCTGCAGGTTCCCATTGGGCCTTCATGGTTCTCGTCTCTGATGGTATCTCTTCGGTGGTCTCGGATCAAGAGATTGTGGACCTTGCGGGTGGAGCAAGGAATCCGAAGCATGCTGCGCAGCGCATTCTCTCATTCGCCGAGGAGATGGGCAGTTCTGACAATTTGACAGCCATGGTATTACCGTTTGCTGGATGGGGGCGTATAAGCGGCCCTGACCAAACGAAGAAGCTCCGGGAATACCGGTCGAGTCAGATGAGTCAGTCAATCTCTGTTTGTAATGACTGGCTGTTTCTTATCTTTCTTGCCTCCGGAAGTCGGTGCTGAGCGTCAGAAGAGAATGTAGGTATCGGGATACCTGGAACTATCGACTGTCCTATGTAATTTTTCGCGGGTTACACACCAGCACTGGGAGAACGACTTGCACCATCACTCATACACCTCTTATGATACGATATTCCATATTAACTACTCATTGAGCATCTCACGAAACGTCACAATTACCAGCTATATCTGTGGAGCTGCATGCCCATCAGCGCGGGGATCTGATCCAGCTGCCCAAATTGTTCTGCCTGACTGATCTTTGATCATTTGGATCACTTGCCCGCGTCCAAATATAGCCCTGGAGGGTCCTGTGAGGATGCGAGCATCGTGTCCCATAGCTGATTATCATACGCCTGAGTATAAACATGGGGGTTGAGCCAACGTGAACTTACCTCTGAGACGTTCCAATGTTTTTGACGAGATGCCTTCTTCGAAGTACACCTCGCTATTGATGTCGCCGGAGCGACCGGCATCCATCAATCCGGCGTTTGGAGCACCCGGTGATATGCAGAACCGCGGTGCGTCAAGTGCGGCCTGAGGGTTGAATCCCCGCAATATGTTTAGCAATACCTGGACGTGTCCCTGAGGCTGCAAGCATCCGGTCAGCTTCATGGAGTCAAATAACAGAATGGTGGCAACTCGCTTGCATGAAGGCCCCCATCACCCCATAAGACAGGAAAAGGTCATCGCCGCGGGTGACAATGGCCGGAACAATTGTATGGTATGGGCGTTTCCCCGACTGAGAATGAAAGATCAGTCTATCGTAAAGAGGTACAGTGGTTCAGGCACCTTGAGAACATTCGGGTGGCCTTCTTTGAGTGAAAATCCTGCGCCACGACAGTGTAGAATGAAGCCACAACCGTTCGGTACGGCTTTGGAGAGTGTTCGATGTAGTTTATAGGTAGACTACTCAAACCCGTACCTCCAGTTCCAAATTCTAACGAGGGCGATCAGTACATCGGAGATTCTGCGCGGGGAATGGCAGACGGACCGGAGGAGATACTCTGGATGTAGCTGCAAGCATTCCCCCACTGATCAGTAACTACACATACATGAGGGTATGTTCTGCGTAGGAACAACTCTCGTGACGCGTACCAGAGAAATATACTGTGTCCGACGATTGGACCGGGTTACCCTATACGGGACTTTGAGAGGACGAGTGGCACGAACATAAAGTGAAGCGTACGTGGATGACCTGACGATTTCTCTTGTTTGGGTCGAATAGAGCGGCTCTGGAGGCGAGGTAGTCCTATATCCGTTCAAGTGTCAGGTCCGCCGGGTCCGCCTCTGGACTATGAGTGAAGACCTTAGTCAGGAGCTCCTTCACTGGGACGTATTCGAAGTCGCGATCGGCGACGTAATGTTGACTGTCTGGGGGCACGCAAATTCGAAAGAAGCCACCGTATTTACAGCGAAAGGATTACCTGCAAAGGCGAATCTTCACTTGGGATCAGAAAGGACTCTAGGCAAAAGGGTGCAGCCTAAGAG
The DNA here is from genome assembly GCA_022376545.1 of Russula dissimulans. Classification (NCBI taxonomy): domain Eukaryota; kingdom Fungi; phylum Basidiomycota; class Agaricomycetes; order Russulales; family Russulaceae; genus Russula; species Russula dissimulans. The sequence continues at coordinate 633,827 of WTXJ01000002.1, read as the reverse complement.
AAGTGAACCTCAAAGCCTCCACCAGGGTGTGAAGGTACTCTGGAGAATTGTGCTCCATTTCTAAGAGGTTGCCGACGAGACCTTGTTCTTGAATACTCTCCAAGATTCCTAGCGCCAACAGCGTCGTGATACCTGTCATGGGAAATATAAATCTACACCAGACTATACCTGGTCCGTATGTACTACCTTGTCCGTTCGGAGGGCACTACAGGATTACTCTTTAGGATGACCATTCATCGCGTAGGTGTCTAGGACTCGACTTACCTCATAAACTGTCACCTCCCCAGCGTATGTGTACTTGATAGGTTCAACAAACGAGCTGGTGTGCTTTGAAAGGTCCTCAAGCTCCATCACGCCACCCTTGCTCTTGATAACTTCCACAATGGCTTCAGCAATTCGTCCCGTGTAGAATCCATCCTTGCCGCGCTCCGCAACAGCGCGAAAGGTTTTCGCTAGATTCGGAAATTTCATGATCTGACCGGGGAGCGGCGCTTTCCCATCGAGAAGCATCTCATTCCCTGCAGGCGAGGCATCCCGTAAGCGGTCCTCGGAGCGTCGCCACTGTGTCCAAGTTGCTCAGCAATGTCTATCCGAGGCCAAGTTTAGTAATGGCTCCGAACGAACCGAAAAGCTGTGGATTTCCGATATAGGGACCCTATAATCCAGGATATATAAACCGTTTCGTTTTGACCATGATAATAAAGAAACGATTATTTACCCGTCTTCTGCGAGGCGAATGGCTGGCTCCAAAATTTCTGCCACGCTCAGCTTTCCACTTCCAAACGCCTCTACAGTGTCAATCCAAGCAGCGGCGGCGCCTGCATGCGACACATTTACTAATAGTAAGCCCCCTCCGCAGGACCCATGAAGAGCAAAAACACACGAACCGGGCACCGTTACCGAGTTAAGGTCCGTCGTCGGGATGTCCCCGGTAATACCTCGCCCGCGCAAGTATTCCACGCTTAATTTTTCAGGGGCGCGGCCGGAGCCGTTCAGCCCTTTGACGGTCCTTGTCTTGGCGTCATAAAAGAGACAAAAGGCGTCGCTGCGAGAAGACAAGGGGAAAATAATAATAGCACAATCAGAAGCCGATCGCGGAAATGTATTGCTCTAAGCGAACCCGCCGATCCCACATGAACCCGGTTCCGTCACGTTCAGCGCCGCGGAGGTAGCGATGGCCGCGTCCGCTGCAACGGTCGTTAGTGGTTACTTTATTATAAGCCCGGGCCAGCACGCGAAGGCGACGGCCAATTTTACCGCGCTTCGAGCGCCGGTATATGAGCTACCACGCACCAGCGTTCCCACCTTGCCTCAGTATCCCCAGCCCGACCTCTGTGGCCAATGGCTGAGACGAGGAAACAACACCTTTCAATCCGTACACAACGGATCGTCGACTCGGAAAACGTTGGAAGACAAGCTCAGGATTGTCGACCTTGGACCAGTCAACCCTTGCAGGGGTTCGCGAAGCAACCATAATCGTGGCGACGATTAAATGTATCTATGACATCCGACCGCGATGCCCGTGGGTAAGCTAAAATTAGCGCACGCCCGGAGACTTGATTTGAAAATGAGAATTCGACTTGTTCCTTCCTCACCCAGGAACCGGAAATGTGGCGCGTCCCACAGTTGCAACGTGTTAAAAGAATACATGTGTCAAACCAAACTGTCCTTGCGATTGCGATGCTGTATTCGCCGCCTCAATATGTACAATTTGCAACTAGGAATAAGGAAACCCCTCCGCAATACATACGAAGAGTAGTAAATCATATATACGTTAACGTGGTGTCTTTGTTTGTAAGAAATGCAGTGATTCATGTATCTATGGATAGTGATCGTCTGATAACGCCTGCCTACATGTCCAAAACTTATGCGGATGAGTTTTGTGGTTTCGCGGGTGGCGCACTCGGGGCAAACTTGGACCTCGAGCGCAAATAAGGTCCATAACGCTGAAGGACAATAGGAATAGGAATCATGGCAGCGGCAACAAGCCCGATAACGGTTGACGCCCATCGAGGATTCAAACTCTCAAACATCTGTCTTGCGAAGAGCTACAAAGGAGGTCAGTACAAAGGTTCCGAGAAAATTGGAATATATGCGTACAGGAAAGACGGCACCAAAGATACTACGTGCGACTGTGGTAGCTGCTAACGCAGATGCGGCTCGGAAAAGATATGCATCGACTGTATAATTGATCAAGGAAAGCTAGGAGAACGAATGAAGTGGGCGGGAGCGGGAAAACCTGGTCAAAAAGCACTCACAAAGATCAGGAAGATGGAAAAACCCATCAGACCACCGGCTACGAGAGGTGACCAGAACGATATTGAAGGATACGATGTCCATCCAAACCAAAAGAAGGAAATTGCAAACAACGGGGCCGCAAGCAGTGTCGTTTCGAGACGTGCCTCTGGTGGAACCTTGGCGGGGGCGTACTCCTCAATATATCGCTCATACCGGGGATTGAAGAAGATTAGGTACTGCAGAAATGAACGGTTGGAAGAAGACACGGGGTTCAGTCGGGAAGCTTACTATTATCACTCCAACGGCGCCTCCAATAGTAAGGGGAAGGAACATCAAACCGGTTACGCCAGCGTTCAAATGATGTCCTTCCGAGAACACGATGGGGTAGGCTTCAAACAAGATATAGATGCAGCCATACAAAAACTACGATGTGTCAGTGGCCACGCCGGTAGGAAGGAGATGAGTGATTACTTACGCTCTGATAAACCACGATTGCCATGAGCATAGGCTCGAGGAACACCATCTTAAAGGGCATGGCGAGAGTGTCGTAGAGTCGCTGTTTAAGATCGACCGTTTTTACTTCCATGGGTGCATAGTACCGATTGTCTCCGGTCTCCTTCCTCAGCCGCTTGGCTTTTTTGACACGGAGAATAGGCCCATAGGTTTCGGGGATAGTGAAAATAATCACCACTAGGCAAACACCGGTCTAAACAGTGGTTCGTAAGCTTAACAGGTTAGTATTGGAATGAAATAACAGACTGACAAATATCGTGAGAATCCAGAAAGTCCACCTCCAGGATACACCGCCGACTGATAACCAACCGGAAACGACGGGTCCTATAGCAGGACCTGCGAACGGTGATACGGCGAAAAGGAGCATAGCTTTTCCACGCGTCCTTGCGTCCCATATGTCACCCACAACGGCGCTGGTTAAAAACTAACGTTAGGGAGACCACCTTATTATACTTGTATGTAGAAATAACTCACCCACTATTGGTCAAAGGTGCGGCGGCAAAGGTACCCGCTAAAAATCGGAACACCAATAGGGAGGCTGTGTTTTTCGAGAGCGCGCAGCCGACTTGAAAACCCTGCGACGGGACAGACTACGATCAGGGACGAATGCGGGTAGCATAACCATGTGAGACTCATACCACATTAAAGACGAATGTGATCACGAAGACTGGGCGGCGACCAATCTAGGTGGCGATTCAATAAAAGCGAGCGACAGGACAATTTAGAGCGGCTCACATCCTCGGATAACGGTCCCCAAAGGAGAGGCCCGAGACAGTAACCAGCAAGGAATAAAGATACGGTGACGGTGCCGATCTCCTGTCCGAAACCAAATTGCTCCATTATCTGTGGGAGCAAGCCCGTCGGGGCGGAACTAGCGAATGTTCTGAGGGTAGATCAGATAAGCAGAGTCGCGCTCCGAGAATGGATAGCACGGACGAGTTGAGGACTAAGATGCCTCCAATGGTGGTGATGTACCACCGCCTCCACCGGGACCAGCTCTACAAAATCATACCGAGGTGTTGAACACGGCAGACAAATCAGCCAAAGAGCGCAGCGTACCAGCGGGTTATCAGAGTCATCAGGCGCAAGGGAAACAAGCCAAGGGTCAGACTCAGGCTTCTCCGCATTATTTATGGGAAGAGGGGGGACGATGTGTGTCTCGGAGATGGGGCTGGTGATATTTACGGTAGAAGCGAGATTTAATGTAGAGGCGACATTTGTGGTAGAGGCAACATTTATTAAAGAGCCGACGTTTATTGTAGAGGCGCCATGCAGTGAGGCGACATTTGCAGTGGAAGCGTTGCTGAGGGGACGCTCTAGGGGAGGAAACTCAGACATGAGAGAAATCTAAGTGGGGGCGAGGTGGGCATGATTTGAATGGTAGAGAGAGGAGATATATAGGGACAGGATTCGGGGCTGCGAAGGGTCATACGGTCTGACATGAGTAGGCAAGCAGTTCGGGAGCGCGTATCAGATCGTTGACGGTTGACCCACCGGCGCGGCGCACGAGATCCCGATCGAGTCATTCCGACGCAGTCATAGTGCAGTCATCTGCCGTGCCTGCCGCGCGCCTCACCCACCCTTCAACCCACTTGCCAATGGACTTTACCGAAATTTATAGGCAGTCAGGCGGTCTCGTCGCCTTCAGCCCGGGCGCACACTTCATCCTCACTGCTGTTGCCGATTCTCTTGTCGTCCGTCGTGCTGACACATTTCACGTTTCACGTTCGTGGCAGGTGCCTCCTTCTCCATCACCCTCCGCCGCAGCGATTGCTACCGCATCATCACGACCGCCGGTGAGACCCGGTCCGAATGTGGACAGCCTCACACAAACAGTCATCTCTCATATCGGCTGGTCTCCTGATTCCGAATATGTCTTCGCTGCTTGTGTCAAGCTTGGCGTCGTGTATGTCTTTCGCATGCGTGACGAGGAGTGGACGGCACATATAGAGTCCGGTGCAGAAGGCCTCATCAGGGCCGAATGGGCGCCGGATGGTCGTCACGTACTTTGTTTCTCCGAATGGGGAGTGAGTAATGATGCATTATTCCCATCCCTCCGCCCTTCCTGCTCACCACCCTAGCTCCGTCTAACCGTGTGGTCCCTTGCCGCCGGTATAGCAACATACATACAGTATCCCTTACACCCTGACAAAGGTATGCGCGTACAATTAACCCGTCATCCCTGGACCTTTTCATATCAGCAAAGGTCACGCATTCAGGCAAGACGGACGGTACTTTGTCCTCGCTGAACGTCACAAGTCCAAAGATACCGTCGGCGTGTATGATGCCGCCAATTCATTTAGCCTGGCTAGAGTAAGTGAGTTTGTCACGTTGTAGGCTTGTCACGTTGAGCACCACCTCTTCCGACGATTATCAAGCACTTCCCCTCGCCAACCTCTTCTATGAACTCCCTGGCATTATCTCCGACCGGGAATCATATTGCCGTTTGGGAAGGTCCCCTGGAGGTCCGTCCTCGATGATGGAGTGATCCAGCATCATCTATTAAAGTTCTTGACAGTATCGGTTATACATCTTGTCCCTGGCAGGCGACGTGCTAGGCAGTTTCAGGCCTGACCCTGATCCGGGATTTGGCATCCGAAATGTGGTCTGGCATCCATCTGGCATGTTCCTTGCCGTCAGTGGCTGGGATAATAAGGTGCCTCAAAATGTTGACTGCCCGATTGTGTTCTCATCGGAGTGGTAGATTCATATACTGGAACAGTTGACATGGTCTAGTATAGCCACCCTTGAGCTGGCCACGAGAATACCTGCCAATGTGGTATGAACATGGTATAGAATTGATGATCGTTTCGTTGGTAATGTCCGCATTAGACCATCTGGCGGGAACCTTCAAACTGGTTAGAGGCAACAGAGGGCCGTGGGTTCTTATCCTGTACGTTCGTAACAACTATTGAGTATCTCTTCCAAATAAACCTCCTTTATGTCAGACGAGAAGTTGGAAGGGCCCCATCCATTGAACGCGAACCGGGTGGATAACTCTAAAGCCTATCCTAAGAGTGGCACTACCCAGCTCGAATTTAATAAAACAGGAACGCTCTTACTTGCTCGCTTCGGTAAGAAAAACACATGCTTGCAGAACACTTAGGACCAACTGATGTGCAATCTAGAGAATGTGCCAACAGCCGTGCATTTGTTTGCATTTCCCGGACCGGGAGAGGCCTTCTCGCCACGCTTGCGTAGCGTATTGTTGCATACATCGGCAGTGACACACGCACACTGGAATCCAGTACGTCAAGGAAGGTTTGTTCTAAGTTGCAGTGGTCAGGCAATGTATCTGTGGAGCGAGGAATGGATTGGGGAAGGCGATGCAGAGGAGATGGCGGAATGTGTGGGCATTCCTGCAAGTGCGTTTAATTTGCCTCGTATAGTCAGTCAGGAGCTCAATGTTTCTCATTTATCACTCATCACAGAGAAATTCGACGCGCGAGATGTGCGCTGGGCGCCTGATGGGAAGGGATTGTTGCTTGTTGATCGAGAGACGTTTTGCTGTGCCTTTGAGGTTGAGGAATAAGCGCGTCGGTTATTGCCGAATCTCCGATGTAATTTTACATTCCCGACTGTGCTGCTTGCGTAGACCGACGACGACGACGACGAGCAAGACCGAGCGATGCTTTCTCGTGCAAATACAAATGCCGCTCGTCTCGTTCGCCGTCGAATCACTCGTATAAACCCCTCACAGACTTCCATTACCCTTCATCCTTCTATTCGTAACCTTGCGACACCCTCCGAATCAAAGCCGCAAAACGACGACAAGTCATCGCAGGACGCGTCACGCACAGGCCAAAAACCGGATCTCAGCAGCCTCGAGGGCTTCTTCAAGCGGTACCATCAGCAACAAAAACAACAACAGAGAAAGTCCTCGCAGAAAGAAGATACCAACGGTGGTGACCGCAAGCCTCCACCCCAAGGCGGCCCCGGTGGTGGATTCAACCTCAACCAGCTTGGCCTCCTCGCTTCTGTCGCGGCCCTCTACTATGCGATATCAGGTAGCGGATCAGGTTCCTCGCGCGAAATCACCTGGCAGGAATTCAGGACCGCTTTTCTTGACAAGGGTCTCGTAGATAGGCTCGTCGTCGTTAATCGACAGAAGGTCCGCATCAAGTTACATTCAAACGCTACGGGCCAGATGTATCCCGCCGCGGCCTTGCCCGGCGGAGACTATCACTATCACTTCTCAATAGGCTCCGTAGAAGCTTTCGAACGCAAGCTAGACGAGGCACAAAAGGAACTCGGGATCCCCTCTCACGAACGAATACCCGTCGCCTACCATGACGAGATTTCTGCCGTTGGCACGGCACTCAACTTTGCCCCCACCATCATCTTTGCAGGACTCTTACTGTACATGTCCCGTCGCGCAGGGAGCGGAGGAGGCGGTGGTCCCGGTGGTATCTTCAGCATCGGAAAGAGCCGGGCGCGTCTGTTCAATAAGGACACGGACGTCCGCGTCAAGTTCAAGGATGTGGCCGGCATGGATGAAGCCAAGGAGGAAATCATGGAGTTTGTCAAGTTCCTGAAGGAGCCAAAAACGTACGAGAAGCTAGGGGCAAAGATCCCCCGTGGTGCCATCCTCTCTGGTCCCCCGGGTACGGGCAAGACTCTTCTCGCGAAGGCGACTGCCGGCGAGGCCAGTGTCCCCTTCCTCTCGGTGTCTGGCTCCGAATTCGTCGAAATGTTCGTCGGTGTTGGATCCTCGCGCGTCCGTGACCTTTTCGCATCTGCGAAGAAGCACGCGCCGTGCATCATCTTCATTGACGAGATTGACGCCATCGGAAAGTCGCGTGGAAAGAATAACAACCTGGGCGGGAACGACGAGCGCGAGTCGACGCTAAATCAACTCCTCGTTGAGATGGATGGTTTTGGCACAAGCGAACATATCGTTGTCCTTGCCGGTACTAATCGACCCGACGTTCTTGACCCCGCATTGCTGCGCCCTGGTCGCTTTGATCGCCACATTGCGATTGACCGCCCAGATGTATCCGGCCGCAAAGGCATCTTCAAGGTTCACCTCGGCCCATTACGACTCTCAGAGAAGCTACCAGATTTCGATTCAATCGCGCAGAAACTTGCTGTATTGACCCCCGGGTTTTCCGGTGCAGATATTGCGAATGTTTGCAACGAGGCTGCTCTTCACGCCGCGCGTCATGGTTCGGAATTCGTGGAGGAGCAGAATTTTGAAAGTGCAATCGAACGAGTGATTGCCGGCTTGGAGCGCAAGTCGCGTGTTCTCAGCCAAGACGAGAAGAAGACAGTTGCGTATCATGAAGCCGGTCACGCCGTTTGCGGTTGGTTCTTGGAGCATGCAGACCCTCTACTCAAGGTCAGCATCATCCCTAGAGGTATTGGTGCTCTCGGTTACGCTCAGGTACGTGGCCCTATGTTGCTGTCTTCGTAAACGATTGACGTTCTGCACAGTATCTACCTCCCGACCGCTACCTTTTGTCAACCCCTCAGATGCTAGACCGTATCTGTATGACGCTCGGTGGACGGGTCTCGGAAGAGATTTTCTTCGGGGCGGAGAATATCACCACAGGTGCACAAGACGATCTTCAGAAGATCACACGCATGGCATTTGAGGCATGTGCCAACTATGGCATGAACACGATCATTGGACCCGTTAGTTATGGCGGCCGTGAGGGTGCGCGGGAGAGTTGGACGAAGCCGTTCAGCGAGAAGACAGCAGAAATGCTCGACGCGGAAGTTCGGAAGATGATCACGTGTGTATATTCGTTGCTATGCACCGTCATTACTACTAACACTTGTTCTCAGCAACGCGCACACCAGGACAACGGAGTTATTGACCAAACACCGTGAAGATGTGGAGAAGGTCGCTAAGCTTCTGCTTGAGAAAGAGGTTATCACTCGGTAAGGCACTGATATAATTTCATCCATCTTCTCCCCTTTTGTTCACAATAAATCCGTACAGCGAGGACATGATTCAACTTCTCGGCAAGCGTCCTTTCGTGGGTCGTGCGGATGACATGGACAAGTGGTTGGATGATAACCGTGGCTCAGAGCGCAGCGCTCCTCCACCGCTCGAAAGCCCCGTTGATCCCGAGCCATCAACAACACCAACGCCTGGGGTTGCATCATCACAATTAGGAGAATAGAGCTATTCAAGCATTCATAACCTTAGACGATGCAGTCCACGCGTGTACTTTCATTGCCGGCAGTTTTAATTCGCACTCCACACCCACAACTCGTCCGTTAATTTCGCTTATGGATATAATCCTATATAGCATTGCCAGATCCATCGGATGGCGCATAATCGGCATTTGGGTTTCACACAGTATATCTGAACCCGCTCCACATGTCACCTTTCTCCCTGCGTGCGTCAGCCACACTGTTATATCTGCCGTTATGGGGACTGGCGTTCTTGTTTTCAAACCCGTTAATCACCTCGTCCCGTTCACCCCGGTCTCGTACTTTGTTCTCCTGTCTCAGGAGGATGGTATAAGTGAGTGAACTCAGCCATCCGATGGCAATGTACGCGAGCACGATGCCGTGACCGAGACTATACCACGGTCGATCTTGCGCGCGATACTGCATATGTGATGGATCAAACAGCATTCGTGAGCCGCGAGCCGAAAGAACACACAACGTTGGCCGTTACGGCGCCATTCAGATTGCCACTAGATTTGATGTTCATCTCCTCAAAGTATCGCGGACTACTCGGATGTACTCACACTGAAATTGCCATCGCCATCGCGGCGCCGCGCTTGTAGGAGCCTTCTAGATTGCTCGAAATCCAAGCGCTGCAATGCTGCGTGAGAGGGCTTATGATTCCGAGGGAAGGTGGTTGCCTACATGTTGTTCGCTGCTCATGGTATGAGAGAGTCATAGAAGGTTGAAGCCAGTTGTAGGTGTGTGTGGTTACGTACGGACTGCTGAATACACAGAACTCCGAGGAGCCTCAGCAGAGGGCAAGGGGGAGAGTGTTCGCCTCAAAGAAGACTTACGATGCGGCGAGATAGATGGCGAAATATGACAGCGCGGCACTGCGAGACACCAATAGAATCATGTACGCAACAAAGGCCGTTCCATAGAATCCCCTGGGATTCGGGTGAGTGGGAAGCCTAATGATTTTCGGAAACGACATGAGGGAGCCCACGAACAGATTTATATATCCCCTGTGGCCAAACCTATCTCCGAAGAAGCCAACGGTGCAGGTAGCCACGCATGCACACGCATATACGGGCACGGACAGGAGATTGGCTGTCGTTGCGCTGAATCCCAACTGCGGTCGGGCTATGAGTCAAGCACGTTGATTTGTTGCAAGAGCCTAATCACCTCGCTGATGATCGTCGGCATGAATAAAGAGAGAGAGAATGAGGAACCAGCCCTTTGAACGGGTTAACATATTTTGTAAGTCAACTACCAATGCGGAACGGTACCTACAATCCCATGTTCGTTCCCACTGAGAATCAAGGTCGTCACCATGTGGAATCTGACTAGAGGCGAGAACCTACTTGTCACATATGTTTTCCAGTCCGTAAAGCACTGCCGCAAGCACTTGAGCTCAAATGCCTCCCCGTCTGCACTGAAACGTTGGTCCGCTTTCAGCTCGCGGATGACGTACGCGCCTACGCATATGTCCGTCAGCGTGACGACCTCTCATGTAGAATCGACGCGGATTTGCCCATACGCTCAGCCTCTGTCAGAAATTTGGCCGTCTCCGGGAAGTCTTGAAGAATCCAGGGAGAGAGACAAGCGACGAGAATGGTAGCAAGTCCTTCAATAATGAAGATCCATGCCCACCCAGGCCGTCCGCCAATGCCGTCCATATTATGAATAGCCACGGCTAAAAAACCGCCTGAACACCGGTATGAGGAACATATATTACCCGCATCCTCTGATCGAAACTACTGTACTCACTGAACGCGCCCGCAATTGTGGCAGCTGAGAAAAACACTGCGATACGGAAACCAAGCTCCGAACGCTTATACCAGCTGAATGACGTATGGACACCAGAAGGAAATTGCTTTGAGTGAATTTGCATACGGGACCGTTGTGCAACGACTCACGATGATAAGTAGTATGTGATGCCTGGATACAAACCTGCCTCGGTCAAACCCAACAGGAATCGAAGGCCTGTACATACCATCATCAAATATGTGCTCGAAGCCAGATAGTAAAGGACGTACTGATGATGTCACGGTAATTATGGGCGAAGCCGTGGAATGTCTCGAAAGGTTTGAAATCTTAAGACAAGACAAGGGCGGAGTTGAAGCGGTAACCTACCATTACAATCCCCCACGCAAATACTATAAAGGGAAGCCATCGGGTTGGTCTCAGATATTTCAGAACAAGATTACTCGGAACCTTTCGAAACAGTGCGTGTGTTTTACCGATCGGAGAAGAGCCGCCCTTACCTCGAATAGTGCATAGGGAAGGAAGAAGACGGTGAGCGCCAAGCGATACTGCTTGTCTGTGATATGCAGGCTCTGTTGCATGTCGTATAGCTACGAGATAAAGGGATGAAGGCGCACGAGTGAGTACAAGAGGCACAGACGCGCAGAGGTGTACACACGCGAGCATTCCCTATACTGCCTCTGTCAAGAAAGCACAAGAGATAAAGCAGAGTCAACCATGGCAACAGTCGGAAATCTATCTTGCGTTTCAACTTGCGGGGGTCGACTGCAGAGATATCGACTTCCAGATGAGAGAGATCATGGGTTGGGGACGACAGCTCTTTAAGTTGCACCTCGATACTCTCATCTTTACTGCCAGATTTATGCGCACCATGGTCGAGGGCTGAGTGTAGAGTCATGATGGCCGCTCGAGAAGAGTTGAGGTATTCATTTTTATCGGCTTTTATACGGAATCTAACTCATCTCAATCAAACCTTGGGTTGACAGACAGCAAAAAGAGCAAGTGGTTTGCAGGTAAGTTGCGGTGATTGAGGAAGACGCGTTCTTTACGTAATCCTGTCACGATGGTCGGAGTTTCGGAGTGTGAAGCACAACGAACCGGCAAGGCAGACGCAGACGGGCATCGACACCAAACCAAACCGACGATGTTCGATTGGGCATGTATGTGAGTCTTCAACCATTCCTTCTCTCTTCCGGATGAGTTTTTTCTGCTGTGCACCAGACTGAGTGCATCTTGCCGGTGGTGACTCTTTGCCGGCCCTCATTATACGCTAGAGGGTCCTGATTTTTCTCTCAACTTTCGGCTGTAGTTCGCGTGCTAAAGTACTGATCTGGCACTTCCTAGATCGTTATTCTTTCCTTCTTATATCCTGGAACATCGTCAACAAGTGTAGCAATTGTGTAACTATCGCATCATCATTCTTTATTCTTATTCCTACAACGTCGACAGCACGAACCAAGTTTTCACGTCGTTTTAATCTTCATAAGAACTGATTTCGCCCGAGTGAGCTGATCATAACCTATGTTTGAGGTGCTTTGATAAGAGATGGAACAATCATTGATCCACAAGTACGCACCAAATTTACTCAGGCTTACTCCCCGCCCACTGTTCTTCACACCAGTCCAGGCAAGTGCTGGATCCAAGTAGTCGCACCTACGTGAATTCCATCAGCCGTCATTCTCAACCATATAAGGTCCTACTCGCCGGTTGAGGTACACAGTCCCAGTCTCGAGTTCGTCCACCAGCTTCAAAAATGTATCTTGGGATTCGGGATTCTTTTCTGCGTTAGTCCAAATTGAGGCTGTCAACCCATACGGGGAGTCGTTTATGAGGCGGACGGCCTCTTCGTCACTTGAAACCTAAAATACAACGTTGGTATTCCGAAACATAACCATAACGCAAAAGCACCTACCTTTTGGATCCCGATAACGGGTCCGAATGTCTCTGTCTAATCCACATTTTCAGTCTTTATTGATACCCTCCAGCTGCAATTATCACGAACCACCATCACATCCATTGCTATTTCTCACACGTTAGTGCGACGTGATAGCAGTGGCCTCGAGCCCATGACTCACTGTGATTGACATCAACCAGTACTTGGGGTGCAACGTACCCAGTCCCATCGAATTTGCCTCTGTGAGTCTTCGTTTAGACATGGTTCATCGAGGAGTGAACAGACTATACATCTCTGGAGTGAGGAAGTGGTCCTCAGGGATCAAGGGTTTGGCTCCAGCGTCGACTATGACCGGTTGTTGCGATAATCAGTGACAGTGGATGCTAATGCGATGTTACTGACTCGCGTCTTGAACCTGCTTGCGGATACGCCGCGCATGTTCAGGGTTAACTACAGGCCCCAGAGTTGTCTCCGGTTTCGTCGGGTCGCCGAGCTTATAAGCCTGAGAAACATGGAAATCACTCCATGCTTGGACAAACAGACCACGGGAGCTAACCTTTGCTAAATCTACAAATTTACTGACAAATGCGTCGTACACCGACTCGTGGACATATATACGCTGTTGTGGCGAGTCAAAATGCTATGCGAATCGTAAAGCTAAAGAGCACCTACCTCGACCGCGCAGCAACTTTGGCCGGCATTGAAGAAGGCACCTTGTGAGAAGGTGAGGAAGCTGCCACCAGTGAAACCATTCCATGGTTCTTACCATCCGCCAATTCAGCTGCTGCAAAAGCTAGATCTGCATCCGGCCTGATATAAGCGGGGTCCTTTCCACCTAACTTTGAACGACATTTATCCGCCGACAAACCAAACAGCACAGTCGGATAATGAGCTTACTTCCAGAGCAACGCCCTTGAATCCGGATGCTTCAGCTGCTGCCTTTTCCACCGAGCGTCCCCCTATGACGCTTCCTGTGAATGACACAAATTCAACGAGAGGGTGTTGGATAGCCAAGGACGCGAGAACTGGCGAGAGATGCACGACCTGAATAACATCTTTGGGAAGTCCGGCGCGGACCAGAGCGAGAGCCAGTCGCTCCGCGGAAAGAGGACTTTGAGGTGATGGCTTCAGCAGTACTGAATTGCCAGCGATGATTCCCGGCAAAACCGCATTAATCGATGCAAGATACGGATAGCTGATGCATAGCGATGAGATTCATGTCTATAAGGACGCAGCTTTGATCATATCACCCACTTCCAAGGAGAGATGACGAGCAGAACACCTAGAGGTGTACGACGGATGAAACGACGGTATCCTGGCTGATCGGTGTCCTGGAGGCCGACATCCGCAAGACAGGTCTCCGCGATTGATATCATATACTTAGTTCGATCAAGAGTACCGCGTATCTCTCCCGCGCCCTGCGATACCGGTCTGTGTATCGATACTGACAGTCAACGGGGGTCTCGAAGGATCAAGGTACAAGATCCGTACCGCCCTATCTGCAGGGTGAGTTCAAGTGGTATTTCGTCCTTCATTTTCTGGAACTCGTCCTAACAGCATGTCTCGCTCTCAGCAGGCGATTGCCCCAAGCCGTCAAGGTCACATACGCACCACGAACTTTGTAGCGATCGCAAGGCGATCCTTCAACGGGACGCGAGCCCAAAGTTTCTGGGCCACAGAAGCGCGCTTGACGATAACATTTAGCTCGACCTCAGTGGGATAGTTGCGAGTGACCAGGGGTTGCTGGCTGTGAGGGATGATGGTCGTCTGTGAGGAAGCCATTCTAACTTTGACCTACACGAAAGCCTTGCTATAAACCTCCTCACCGATGACGTCAACCAACGGCCTTAGAGCGTTCACAAGCCACGTTTTTACGCTCTCGGTCTCCTTCCCTGCCACCCGCACTATCCTTCCCCTCGGCTCCCCGTGCACCCCGCTCAACGACCACAGCACGTCCAGCGGCTCCTTCACCCGGAATACGCTCATCTTCTGCATTTGCCCCTCGAGCTCCCCCACCAATCCCTGCACCAGCGGCCCATAAAGCAACACCGTCGCGTAACACGCGTACGGGCCCATCCTATCCGCAAGCGTGCGCCGTGGAAGCAATGGCGCGTGCCCACCTTCACCTTCACCCTCACCACCACCGCTACTGCCGCTACTGCTAGCCGCAGCGCTACCGCCGTCTAGCAGCACCACATCGCGCGCAGTCCGCACGTCGCCGACAAACACCTCGTTGGAACTATAATACTTTGCAAATGCCCACTCCTCCCCGCGCGCGCGGCGGCCGGACGTGTACCAGTCGAGCAGCACAGCAGAAGCGCCGTGCTCCAGGCGGAACGTCTGGACTTGACGATATGCGGCGTCGCGGAAGCAGGTGACCGGATCCGGGAGCAGGAAGAGCGCTCCACCTGCGGCGATGGATACGTCTAGGCACTGCGTCGTCGTCGTCATCGTCGTCGTCGTCGGCTTGATCGTCGGGGCGCTGTTCGGTATGTTGGGTGCGGTGGGGACCGCGGCTCTGACGCCCAGTCTCGCTTTGAACACCTTTGTCGATCCCTGTTGCGTGAAAGAAATGCGTGTGGTCAATTAGGGATATCGGACCCGTCAAGCGACATACTTGGGACAGAAGCACCAGCCGTGCACCTTGTTCGATGTTTATGGAGACGAATATACGATCCCCACCAACAAGTCCCCCACCATATGTTATCATGTAAACCACCGCTACACCATCTTGTTGCATCCGCGGCGATAAAAGCTTTAGCGGATATGTGTAGGATAGTACAGGGAATACGACTTGGTTGTTATGGACTTGTGCCGTGATTTTGCCATGACCTGCCTCTTGGCCAATGTTGCTCATGGGGTAGGCTGATAAGTGAGCACGTTGGGGTCAAATGCAAAGTGAAAGTGATGAAAATAAGACCGGATTGTGGTCTTTCTCGCGCGTGTTTAACAATGAATTTCGTATATAATGATATACATGAGGGAAGCGATACTAAAGGAGTGTGCACCGGTTGACATGGTGGTCGAGTCAAAGTCGAAATATGTATCAAAAAAGTAAAGTAAATACAGAGGAGAAATGAAGAGAGTGGTGGGGGGACTGAAAATGGAATAACATGGGAGAGTTGTCGGAATAAAGGGTATTCGGAAGAACGACCGCAAAACAAAGAAAGGAAAATCGTGATACGTGAGCCCAAGACAATTAAACCACCAAATAAGATAGCCCATATCGTGATCATGGTCATTACTACGAGTGCGAGCGCCAGATCTGCAGAAGACTGCTCAATACTTGCGAGTTGCTAGTGCGCGGATTTCATATAGGTATGAGCGGCTGCTGGGAGAGAAAGCGTTATTATGTTTGCCCTTCCATCCACGCATCTCCTGTCGATGACGCTCTTCTGCGAGTCTGCATGTGTCCAGGAATGTGTCATCGACATCATAGACCATCGATGCACGGGAACCCCGTTCGCTGCCGGAGTCTGACAGGCTTTCCGCGCGACTGCGTGTTGAAACGGGTGACTCAATCCTGCTGGAGGCTGCACTACTGGTTTCAGAGATGAGACCCGATGAGGTTCGAGATGGGGCTGCGCGAATAGTGCCGCCTTGTGCTTCCCAGGCAGTGGCATCCTCCTCGTCATCAGCCAAGTCGGCAAAAACGTCCGGCTCCTCGTCTTCCGGAGAAAGGGTTGATATCCAGCACATGCGGCCAGGATCAAAGATCATATTACCAACTCTCCGGGCACCAGATGCCAAGGGGCCAACGGGGGATCCTATTGAAGATCCCGTCAGGTGTGTTATGAGCGCAGGTCGAGTTGGTGCCATAGCAGCATCAAACTCGCGGAGCGCTTGGTCATTTCCCTCCCATCGGAGTGTTTGAGGATTCCACCTCATCTCACCGACAGCTGAGTTTATTGTCAACGGAAACTCCAATAACAATTGGAGACTACGGCGTACTTTTGGCGGCGCTGGGACCGCCTAGATTTCGTATCAACGTTGGTTTTCGCCCTGTCGGATTTAAGGGGGAGCCGACTTTCTTTCTTGAGGGGGGCGCTCGGAAACCGAAGGCTTAGGAGGAAGCTCTATTCTTCCGGCGCGCTTGAGGGTGCGGGGAGGCGCTTCCAGGCCTTGATAAACTCAAATGTGAGAGTGTGTAGAGAGGCCGAGAACAAGATACAATACCTGAACCGCTCATCGACAGAGAACGAGTGGACTTCTTCCGCATAGTGGTTTTTCCAGAGTCTTTGTTCTCGGTGCTCTTTTCCCGACTGGCACCTGCCACACGATTGCCGTACCCTTTCGGCTGGACACGATATCGACTTTCTTTATCTCGATCAGTCGGTAAATCATCAAAGGTATCGAGCTCAGTGCCATCGCCATATTGTCGTTTTGGCTTCTTGAGCACCTTCGGCGCGGATGTGGATGCATTTGAGCTGGTAGTTCCAGATCGCGAACGCAAACTGAGTGTAGATGGTGGGCGTGGGAGATTAGGAGAGGTAGCGCGAGGAGTGGCAGAGGACGATGGTGGAAAGACTGAGGAAATGGGGGTGCGCGCCTTCAGGCGAGAGGACGACGTCGGCATGGTTAGCCGTAGCGCGGCAGGGTTTGAGGATGGAGTAGAGGGTCGTGTCGGCGGTACATTATAGTCAAGCGCACGCATTCTGCTCGTTGAACTTGTGTGTGTCTTTGCCCGTGAAGACGCGGTCGGAGCATCATACCGAGGAAATTGGGCCAATGATTCAGGAGGAGGTGCAAAAGATGGGTTCGGTTCGATTCCAGGAACCTGAGACTGACTCACTTCCATTAACGAAGATAACGAGGCCTTGCGGGTGAGCCGTTTGTGCGAAGAGGGAGGGGAGGCAAGCTTGAGCCCCGAATGGGACTTCTGACCCCGCAAACCGCCGGATTTTGCCGCAAGGACGGTACTACTACTTGTGGCAGGGGCAGAGAGCAACGCGTGATAGGAATGAGTGCGTGTCGGCTGAGCACGTGGTGGCGGCGAGGGGGATAGTCTGATCTTCTGAAGCTGGCGCGAGGAAGTAGGTGGTGGGGCGATTGGAGACTTGATGCGTTCCGACCGTGTTTTGGTGGTAGGCTTGACGGTTGGCGGGCGGGAGGAAATGCTATTGGTACGGGCCGCTGAACTAGAGTGGCGTTTAGATGGGGCGTGTTGAGTGTTTTGAAGTAGTCGACTCGGGCTGAAGTCTGCATCGTCGTTGATGACAAGCCCGATCTCAATATCATCCTCTGGGTCAGGAGTCCGGACCTTTGGGGTGGACTCAGCAACGGGTGCCTTTTTCTTCATCTCCAGGATTTTGGCTAGTTGCTTGCCACCAGTGCCCGATTTGAAGAGGGCAGATGGAATAACCAAGCCCTCGAGGTCTGCGTCGTCGTCGTCGTCATCCTCCGTTTCCGTCTCCGGAAGAGACGTCGACGTAGAGGAGGTAGAGCCGTGATCGAAACCCAAGGTGGAGTAAGCGTCCGAGGATTGGGAAGACGATGACGTCTGGTCTTTGTCGCCCCATTCAAGCGAATTCTTGGAGGATTGATGCGAAAGGGGTCTCAGAGATAATTTTGTAAGATCCGAGGGGAGAGCAAAGGCAGATTCAAAGTCTTCATCGATTGTTGTGGGGGTTGAGTCGACCTTGGGACGGAGGGTATCCATTTTGATGGTAGACACGCCTTCTTCCTCTTCATCGTCTTCATCAAGGGTGGCTTGTAATGGTGGCCGGATAGTGATGAATTGATGTGGGTGATGGAAGGTCCGCTCGGGTAGAGCAAGGAGGCTGGTGGGAACGGCCCTAACCTTTGCGCCTCCTGTCTCCCCAAAATCCATCTCAATGTCCCAATCTTCAACATCATCCTTGTCCGACTCGAGATCGAGGGCGCGAAGAGGACCGTCGTCAGTGAGGTCAAAGTCAGCATCCGACCATTCTTCAGTGATGGGGGGAGCGGGGATGCGGTTCATAGAACGTTGAGTGGAATGTGCGGAGACTAGGAGCGTCCCCTGGACTGAAAGGAGAGGAGAATTACGAGTGTAATTGGAAAGTAATCGGAAGAAAAAAGGAGGGAGGGACGAGAATATTTGAGACCAGTGGTCGGGGGTGGGTGAGAATGGATTGTGTGTATGCGTGTGTCCGCGTCTCCATTTCCTTCCATGTCACATGTCACATTTCCGTCCCAATTCCACGACATACGTCACATTTCCGTCCCAATTCCATGGTCACACGTCACATTTGCGCTCTCACATGTCACACACTTATTGTCGAGTCGATCAACAAAAGGCTTCATTCAATTCAATAAGGCTTCAGCCTCGCCAGCTCTCGAGAGTTGTACTCAATCTCATCCAGTTCGTGTCCATCATCTTCAACACGTGGCCCCTTTGTATCCCCCAAGCCCTCGAAACCCTCCTCCAGCCCTTTCCGTATTCGTAAACCCCGCTCGACCATTGTCTCCCATAGTGTATACAATTCATCAGCGGAGAAGACTGGTCGGACGCGAGTAAACGCCTCCATGTAAATATCTTCGTTTTACCCTCAGTAATGTTATCACAAATACGTGCGAGTGTACACACGCACCTTTAACGAGAGGACACTCCCCAACAGATTGCAATAGCACATTTTTTGCCCTCTCCAGATCACCTGCCCGTATCTCCAGCTCCAATAACAATCGCCATAAGACTGGGCTCGCTCGTGTGCTGGTCACAGAGAAGTCTCAGAGTTAGTCACCCGCATCACACCCGAGTACACGCACCGTTCGCTCTTAATGGCCGTGGTCAAATTGCCTCGGATCCGCTCGACTTCCCAGGGCCACTGACCCTTCTCCCACCCACCTAACCAAATCTCGGCAGCGCGCCTCGAAACCCCCTTTTCGCGTACCAAATCGTCAGAGGTGCCGGCTTCTCCCAAGTTCCGTACGCCGCCCCAAAGCCCATGACCCTTTTGCATCTCTAGGAACATGCCCAAGACGGTGGTGTTGTCAGGGAACAGTTCTACGGCACTTCCCAACCGCTCACGAAGCACAGCAGGACGTGTTGGACTTTTCAAGGTAGATATGTGGTGATAGAGCATCCCTAGTGATGCGACGGCCATGCTCTCTTGGACCACGGACCCGGCTTCGAGAGGTGCCATCAGAAATGACGGTAAAGATTGTCCCGTCAAGAGATCCAGCAGAGCACCCAGTCGTATCCAAGCTTCACGTACTTTCCACAGGGTCTCTGGAATCTCGCGAGCCGTGCCCTCGAGGGCACGCTTGCCTCGCAGGATAGCCATGCTAAGGCCTTCCACCTCGGCTGCCCGGAGTACGACACTTGTAGCGGCCTCTGAGTCACCCGCTAACCATTCCATTTCGGCCCAGTCCCACCAGAGTGGACCCGTGCTCAGCCTGCTCCTAGTAGATGCCGGTGAAGAGAGCACGGTCTGATAGACCTTGCGTGCTTCATCAGGGCGCCCCCTTAGGCGCTCCAGGCGAGCATGAGCGGCCCAGTGAGGTAGAGACTCTGGTGCGGATGCAAGGAAACGGCGCGATTTCTTTAATGCACTGCATATATATGGTCAGGTATAGTCTGCTGGAGAAGCGATCATACTCGCCCTTTCACATCGATCGCAGCTTCGAAACCCAATGCCAACAGGTCCCACTCCATGTCGTTATCACCCATGCGGCATTGCTCGAATATCCTCCTCGCAAGTTCAACATCAACTCCAGCTATATCTTCCTTTGTCCACATAGCCCACCGCACCTTCCCGTTCCGGAATTCTGAAGCTTCAAGTGGACCCAGACACCGATAACTCCAGTTCTTAATCGGTCCAAAACTGTCCATGTACTGCTTTTCCCTACCAATAAGTACTCCGGCATGTGACTCTGGCGCAGAGCAGTGAGTGTCGGTGGAGGAGGAAAAGATCGCCTCTATATATGATTTTGACACCAGGCGGAGTTGTGTCCATCGATCATCTTCGGCGGTTCCGACCATGGCCTCCAAGCCAGGAACATGAAGACCAAGATGTGACATCCACATGAGACGAAAGAGGCTCTTTGCGCGGTTCGAGATGAGTGCAAAGAGGAATGGTCGAATGTCCGAGAATAATATCGTTGCGTATGGGTCTAGTCCAGCATCAGGGTCGGTCGACCGCAGCGGATATCTCAGCAGTTCATCTGACCGCATCTCCCCTTGTGCCCAGCGCCGATATGGATCCGAGAGTGAGGCAGCAACGGCATCAGGAGTTAAACTTGAACTTGTACTCGATGTGGCCAGTCCTGGCGTTCGCTCTGGCTTACCCGCGGTGTACCAGTCCGCCCAACCTGTCGATCCAGACTCGCCTATTCGTGGGGCTTCCAAATCCCAATATTCCTCGAGATTATTTAACTGCTCTTCGAATGGCATCTGGCTGATTACTGGGAGATTGTGAAAGCCTGCGCTGTATGAGCAACATGGCATAAGTGTATGAAGACGGGAGACATGACAGATGGAAATACAGGTCTGCCTGTGCCTGGAAAAATGCCATGGATCGTTCGGTAAACCCTGAAAAAGCGTCAGCATCCCATGGACAGAATGGTGAAAACCGACATACCTGCCTGATGTAACACACAAGTTACTCGCCAAAACACTCTCAGATTTTCCAACTCACTCGACGCGAAAGTGAGTACTCGATTGGCCGCTTCAAATACCCCCTCTACGCCATTAGACCCGTTCCGGATTTGCCAATCAAGCCATCCCAAGGCGATATTGATGTCTCTTGTAGTAGCCAAAGCCTTTTCCCATTCATTGAGTAACTTCTCATTTGTCCATAGTTCCTCTCCTGCATGAAGATACATGAGATGGAGGCGGGTGGAGGGGGGGCCTTTTGGAAGAGTTGGTAAAGCGCGGCTGAGGATGGAAAGTGTTATTTCAGAGCGGACTTTCGAAGCGTTTTTGGATGCAGCGGGCACCTGGGACAAAGAAAGCGAAAGGAGGGAAAGCCATGTAGACACGGAAGATGGATCATTCGAGAGCTCCTCTTCGAGAGATCTCATCTTCTCATAGTTTGAGGACAATGCCGTCGCGTCTCTGTCATCGTCATCATTGCTATCTGATATCGCCGACTCCGACGGGGAATCGCTCTCAGAGCCATGATCTTTCGAAGGGCCTATTGACCTATAGTCTTCTGAATCAACAGGACGCGCTCTACGAGAAGGCAGGGGAATAACTCCGTCCGTCTCCTGATATTTACGACTCTGTTCCACTGACGCTACGAGTCGACGCGTTTGGGTGGTCTCTAGCAGACGTCGGGAAACCGCATCGCTGATACCAGGAAGCTACTTTGTCATTCTAGCACATGAGACATCATAAAGAGCATCGATGACCTACCTTATGGCGTCTACCAACCACAGCTTCTACCGACCGATTACTACGATGAATAATTGTCCAGGCCTGCGGTAGCCCGAGGACTTTCCTGCCCCCTTCAACATTATTAGCAGTCATAGAATTACACAGGACACTACCCACATCCAATTAAGTGATACTTTGGAATATCCCTAGAGTTTATCCCGCCGTATTGCATACTCAATGGATCGCCCTTCTTATCCGAGAAAAAGACAGGCCGCGAGACATCATGTTGCCTTGTCCTAAGGGCAGAGTCTTCCTCAGCCTTTGCCCTTTCATCATTAGCGGCCTGGCCATTGTCTTGCAATTCCCGACTTCTGCTTCCGCTTCCACGTTCACTAGGACGGACACGACCAAGACTTGAACCTTTTTCTTGCTTGTCTCGTTTCCTCTTTCTACGACTGCTCTCTTTGTCCTTGTCATTTGGATCTCGAGGCTGCACTGAGAGTGTGCTGGAGGTTGTTGTCTCTGTATCTTTCCCAGAACTACCTCCTACTCCTATATCTAGAAAAGAACTGAATGAAGGTGGGAAGGAAGAGAAAGAAGGAGGAGCGGGCATTGAGGGCAGTGGCAGGCAGTCAAGGTCAAACAGCGACTGAACGAACAGCGAATCGTGCGCCAGCCGGGCCGGGGCGTCATTCACATTATATAATCAGATAAGAGGCGAGTCGATCATAAAGTTTTTTTTTCCCTTCATCTACAGCAGCAGCACTTCACCATGTCGGACAACCAGAAGTGTTTCTGGCTACGTTGTGAGACGAAGCCATTCGAGCATCGAGCAGCTCTGACTCCCACCACGGCCCGCAAGCTCATTGAATCTGGTTTCAAGATTTACGTTGAGCGCGACCAACAGAGGATCTTCGACGATTCTGAATACGAAACGTACGCTCACTCGAGACGACGTTTCACGGATTGCGTTAACCCATGCGACCAGAGTCGGATGCGAGCTCGTCGAGAACAACTCTTGGCCGAGTGCTCGCACGGATATACCTATCATCGGACTGAAGGAACTTCCTGTCTCCGATTCCCCCCTCCCTCACACGCACGTGCAATTCGCCCATTGCTATAAAAAACAAGCCGGCTGGTCGTCAGTCCTCGCGCGTTTCCACCGCGGGGGTGGAACCCTATACGACCTGGAATTTTTAAATGACGCGAATGGTCGACGCGTCGCAGCATTTGGGTTTCACGCGGGTTTCGCAGGAGCCGCGGCTGGAGCGTTGGCATACGCTGCACGAACGAACGGGGAAAAACTGGGTCGCTTGGAGCCATATGCCAACGAACGGGCAATGGTAGCCGATGTGAAAGCCAAGCTCGGTGGGAAAGAAAGGAGCATCAAGGCCCTAATTATTGGTGCCCTTGGCCGTTGCGGAGGCGGTGCTGTTGACCTTTTCAGGAAAGTCGGGCTTGACGAGTGCGTCTGTACTGTTCGGATTGTGACGTGTTTTGATGTGGCATGCATAGAGACAACATTCTCAAATGGGACTTGGACGAGACGGTCAAGGGTGGACCGTTCCAGGAGATACTCGACGTAGACATTTTTGTCAACTGCATCTACCTGACGACACCCATCCCCCCATTTGTGAGCGAGGAACGGATCGATTCCGTGGGGAAGAGTCGACGGTTAAGTGTCGTCGTGGACGTCAGTTGCGATACGACGAACCCGAACAACCCTATTCCGATATATTCCGTAAATACGACTTTCATTGAGCCGACGGTCGCTGCTGTTGTTGGGTAAGCAAATCGAGTAAGTCGCTGGTGGAGAAGTTCATGGTTACCAACAGGGCCGGGAATCCGCCTTTGGACGTCATTTCCATCGATCACCTCCCCACGCTCCTACCAAGGGAAGCGTCAGAGCAATTTAGCGCCGACCTCCTTCCATCTCTGCTGGAGTTTCCCGATAGAGATCACGCCCGGGTGTGGGTGGACGCGAAGAGGATATATGATGCGAAAGTAGCCGAGGCTTCGCAAGTGGAGAAGTTTTGACGGATGCGGCGTGTCGAATGTAATAATCAATATTACGGATTCGGGTTCGATGGTTTCCAGGCGCGCGAGATAGAATTGGTCCACGTCTCCTCGGCCACGTCGTGCCGTTGTCCTTTCTCTCTTATACTTTCCCTCCATCTTCATCCTTTTTATCGCGTGAGGTGTCCAAATCTCCTCCTGTGCTGTTATCAGAACTGGTGCTGGTCGCCTCACATATCCTTTCCACTGTTTGTAATTCCTATCTATGGCTCTCCCAAACCTGTCCACTCCTTCTATCTTCATCTCCCCCGCGCCCGCAGATGACCCTCCTGTCGAGCCGTATTCTCCATTCGATTTTCAACCCCGTTCTCCCGTCAACGACCAAGACAACTACAGACCCTCTCTTCTTAGTCCCCCCCCTGTCCTTACCCCCCGGTTTCCTCGACAACCCTCTCCTTTACGTCCTGCCGACACTGTACCCGCCGAAAAAGGTCTCGATCGTGGTCGGTTCGAGGCACTTCTTGCTTCCACGAGGGAGAGAAATGCCTGTGCAAAGAAAGAACCTGATCTGCGGAAGGAACTCGCGATGAAAGCCCACAAGAGCAAGCAGTGTACGCTCCTTCTGAACCTTTAATCATTTCTTGTGCTAAGCCCTTTCTAGTGGAACGTCGTGCTCTATTTCTGTCCAAGGTCCAGGCCCCTCCCTCTCCTACGGCTACAGCCCTCCCAAAAACTCCCCCAGAATCTCCAGCTATCTTCCATTATTCCCTGCCTTCCCCAGGCCTCGATTCCCCACTCGCCTTGTTTGAGGCTTTGCAACAGAAAGATACCACTGGTCCTGTCCGATACCCTTCTGTCAAGCCGTGGGTCGAGCAGGTACAATATCGCCAGCTGAAGTCTGCCAGCGCACGCCCCCCTTCCTTGGAAGAGATCACGGCTCACTTGAGCTCCCACGGGCACACCGCCAAGGATGAGCATCACCGCCCCCCCATTCCTCTTCCCACGTTTCTGCGTTCCCCTGCTCGCATCAATACAACTAGGGTTGCCTCGCGACCACGGGTCGCGCCTCCGGAAGAAATGAATGATCAGCCGAATGTTGCGTCTGAGATGGCGTCGCTGATTCACGAAGCAGGAGAGCTCCATACCCCCATACCCGACGCCCCTGTCTTGCCCACTTCCCCTAGCACACCGCTGCAAGTCACGACCACAATGGTCCCGCCCCCGACCTCTAGGTCCGCTCTGACCGAACTCACAGAGGTTAATCTCAACGCCCTCAAATCGCGTACACTCACTGGCCGTGACATGATGTCGAAACTTAAGCGTCGCACGTCTGGGTTCCCGCTTGTCGTTGATGGCGGGGATGTCCGCAACGCGGATGAGGACGAGCGCAGGGCCAGGCGAATCAGTGCCCCTGCTGAGCTACCTAAACGTGAGCGCAGTGGGTTTGCCCACCCTATCCTTGCGCTTCCGGGTGCGTTTTGAGATCTTGCTCCTCCCCTGTTCAAAGGGGATTAGACGTGCGTCTTGATCGACTTTCGGTTCTTTATTTTGACTTATCTGCCTATTGTATAAGGTAGATTGGGGATTTGTATCTGAAAGGACACCGTGTTGGCTAATTGTTTATGTACTTTATCGTCGTGTGAGCTTGTACATCGATGGGCAAGCTGGCCTCCCTTCTGCACGACTTCTCCTACCCACTACCTACTGCACTGCTGTGCCATACAGTTGCTTTGCCAGCGTGTGATCTTACTTCATCACGCACTGTTAAGTGTGGTTCAGCAGAAGTTCAGCATAAATACATGCAGGTAAGCTACACAACCACCAACAGACTTCGTGAGCACACAGGCTACAAAAATTCTAAGCGGTGAATCAACGGTACCCCGGTTGTTTGAGGGACAGTTCAGGTTCTCCGTCTCCTATCGATTGTCGATTGTCACACAAGCAAGCCCATCGCCATCCAAGAAGAGCCTTTACACACGTAGCAGATCCCAACAGATACAGGACATTGATAGAGAGAAATCACCCTGAGGCGGGGAAACGGGAGGGTGTTGATGGCAGTCTAAATAAATCCAGGACGTGCAAGCGGCGCTCTGGTAATGGAACAGTCAGCAACGAGGGCAGTAGACTTTTCACAGGCCACTCACGATAGTCCAACCTAGCATGGTCATCCAGGCCCTCGTCATCCGAATCAGCGAGTGGATCGATGTTCTGCATACGGTGCCATGACTCTGTGTCACAAGGTCAGCGAAATGAGAGTATGTCATATATACGAGTGCTTAACGGCGTAACAAGGAGAAATCATCTCGCTGTTCGGACCATTGGTCCCTGGCACGCACGCTGGTATTGACTACTGCAAGTACAGTCACCCAGCCGGTCATAGATCGTCGAAAGAAGCAAACCTGTCAACGGGACGGGCTGCGTCGGCTTAGACTTGCCTCCATTCGTGGGGACATAGTGATGAAAGGTGGTCCTATTCCCATCCAGCGCATAGTACTGCTGAGCGCGAACGCGACGCGCCGGGGACGATTCGGCGTCTGCAAATGCGTTGGGCGGATATCTTGCATTTCATTATGCAAACGACGAACCATGCGAAGACGAGCCCGACAGCGTTCTCGTGGCCTTGTCGAGCTCACCGCCAGCCACCAACTCTTGCAGAAAGCGGCTCCTAGCCTGTGCCATCTTTCTTCCCCACTCTAATTCTTCTGGTGGGTCGATGTTTTCTTGTATATGCTCCTCTCTCGACAGGCGATGTAGCCATGGTACTTTACCAGGGTTGCGACGAGCATGATCGTCGGCGAACGGGTTCGCTAGATTGGGACCCTCGTGATAATGGAATATCATCCACAGAAACGCCTTTGCGCGAGCGGGAGAGGATATGCTGATGGGGAGGAATAGATCTACAAATTCCACATCTGGCTCAAAGTGCATAGGCATTAAAGACTGTCGAGATATCAGATGCGTGGTGCGAAAAGTACTTAGTAACTCACGGAAGAATAATTGACCAGGACAAATATCAAGTTGACGACGCTGGTTGGGGGTATATGTCCGGCTTTCTAAACGTCAGGCTGTAAATACGTGAACACCGGACCCATCGACATGCAAATTCGTACCGCGCGGGCAAGGATATCAGCAGGCGTAGAGGGGGGTGCCGTTTTCTGCTCTCCGGGCAAGAAAGCAGCCTTGAGACAATTCTTTATCCTGGGAGCATCTTGGACATTCCCGTCTGTCTTCTGTAGGGATGGAACTGGGTGATAGCTTCGTAGAGCGGTTTTCATCTCGGGGAAGACTGGAATAAGGCACGGATTTCGATAAAAGCTGTGAGGTGTGGAGGGACCGATAGCACATACAGGCCATAGTGGTATTTATCCTGCCTACATTCGTAAGTAGTGATATTTTCGCGAACTCTACGGCAAAGGCTGGGGTTTCGAGCATCTTATCTCTCATAACCTTTGAGCATTTGGCCGAATTGTAGAGGGCATGCACGTAGAGATCGCAGAAGTTGACCTTGGATGGCGGTTTACCGGGAGTTTCATCAGTGAACGCCAAGGTCTTGTCATTGAAGACGTGGTAGAGGAACGCATACTGGACGTCGTTCCGAGTGAGAATTTCTGAATCTCCGCGTTTTATGGCGAGCGTCTTCCGTGAGACATACTGTGGCCTGGGCAGGGATGAACGAAGGAAACGGAGAAAAAGGAAGAAAGGAACTGACTGGGAGGCCATTCGGTCCATTACTTGCGCGTATGACCTGATCAGCTCACTCGGCGTATCAAACGCTCTCTTGACCACGAGGCCCATCAATGTTCTCTCCCCGCCTAGCTGCCATAGCACTCCTTAGTCCTCGTCGCTCAATGCTTAGCCTTGCAAATCATCCATCCAAGTCCAACACTCCCGTTTCCATATCATATCCTTCTCTTCTCTCTCCTCCCTCGACCCTCCCGCATTTCATAGGTACGTCGGGATCGTATCCCACTGTCCATACTCCTATCTCCCTTCACAGAGCAGGCTTTCGGGTCGGGTCCGGACTGTCTGGGGATCATCATCGTTCGCGACCTTCCTCCAAAATACCAACGTCTAAGGGAGAGGCTGCTAAACCTTTCGCACGCGTTTGCTCGGCTGGATGAATCTATCCGAGAAAACTACGCGGATGCGAAAAGTAGATACAGGTTCGGGTCAGCCCTTACGCTTGTCGCTGGCTGATTATCGTCAGCTTTGGGTGGTCCCATGGAAAGGTGCGTCATGCGTTTGTTGCCCGGCCCCCGTGAGTGACGCCCGACCCAGGAGGTCATGAATGGCAAACCTGGTAATGACAAACTGCCGCCTTTGAGGAGGGATGCTTCTCACGCTAGTACTGGCGGGCAGATACCCTGAAAGGATCCTATTATGCAAACCCCGTTATTGACGCGCCATCTGTCCATCCAAACCTTCAGGAGGCATATCCCGAGTATTACGGTACCAATATATGTATGTGTCACATCTTGTCCCACAAATGACGTCCATTTTTGAGTATCGCAGGGCCCAAGGACGACGAAAAAGGTATCGAGGGTTTCGAATCCGCATTCAAGGAACTTGGATCGTGCGTCCTCGCCGCCCATTCTCCCATCACCCGGCCCAATTGAACCCTCGCGTACTTCGTCACAGTTTCGTTTTTGACGTTGGCGTTAAACTCGCGGCCGCCTGCGAGCCATTCGCCTCCCCATACCTGACCGATTCTTCACTTTCCCTTTCCAACCTGATCAGTTCTTCTCAGACCACCAAAGCGCGTCTTCTCCACTACTTCCCTCCGTCACCCGAACGTCCTTTACCCTTAGAGGATGAACCGATTGACAGTTGGTGCGGTTTTCATGTCGATCACTCGCTCCTCACCGGTCTGTGTTCGGTATGTCGCTCCCCACTTCACTCCCTAGTGTGACGTTGAAGCGAGAGGGCTGTTTGCTTCCGATGTGATAGGCACTGTACATCCAGCACACACCTGGAGCCCCTCCAGAGACTGTCCCATCACCATCACCATCCTCCGGCCTCTACATCCGGACTCGTGGTGGTGAATTGACCAAGGTTACCATACCCCCTGACTGTCTTGCCTTCCAAACAGGCGAGACCCTCGAACTCGCGACTGCAGGCAGGCTACGGGCGACTCCCCATTGCGTCCGCGTGGGTGCCGGGGATGGTACTGAGCACGTCTCTAGAGAGACGTTTGCCCTTTTCATGCAGCCAGACGTCAATCAACGCATAAGTGAGACAGAGACGTTTGGTGAATTTAGCAAGCGTATATTCGATGATCACTACAATGACGTTAATGTACGGTAATACATACATCTATTTGGAAGGGAAATCATATATCCAACCCGCACGGGACTCCGGATTAATGAGATCTATGGGGTTGCGGGGATTAATGCGCGCAACAACAGGCGTTGATGGGATCTCCTAAAGAAAATTTATGACGGGCTCCCAGATGCGGAGGAACTTGACCGTGCACGGCGATGGCCAGTGGAAGTGAGTGCATCCGGTAGGACTGACAACATGGCAGCGGTGAGACTATTGCGTTTCGAGAGTTTTGCACCCTTCCCGTTGTGCGAGGAGCCAACAGAGGAGTGCAGATCGTCTGGATCAGAAACCACGCTCCAATCCTCACTAGGAGGCCCGCCACCAATCGAGCTTTCCCCCGAGCGAGTCTCCGACCTACTGTGAGGTGAAGAGGGCGTTCCCCTCTCTCGTATAGTTGCATCTTCTGCGTCATTTACATCACCTGTGCGTTCATCCGGCGCACCTGGCCGCTTAATGAGCGTTCGGGCGTATTCCAAGTCTCGATAAATGGCTTCAATAGCCGTAGCCACGCCATTTTCCTGCACGACGATACTCAGTGCCAGGATCCCCATTTTTCATCGAAAAAAAGGACGTACGGATCGGATCTGTTCACCGACCAGTTTTGCTCGCGCGATCTGTCTCTGGTCCGTCGTGGCAGTGATGAGAGCATCGGCGAGGTTTTCGACTGTCAGCTTGCGCACGCTGGCACCGACGCCCAGAGCCTCCACTCGATCGGCCCAGAAGAACTGGTCACCAAAGAAAGGCCGAATGATGGTCGGAATCCCCGCTGATAGGAGGCCTCAGGAACAATAATGTGGGAGGGAGCGAGTCAAATTACACACCTCGGAGACTGGCACCGGTCGTTCCCGCTCCGCCATGATGACACGCCGCATCTATTTGTTTGAACAACCAGTCGTGAGGAACGGAGGAAATGGAAAAGATCTCCGGGGGTAGGGGCTCCTCCGGTTCGGTCGCTTCCGCTGTGTTCTTTGAGAGCCTGTCGGACCAACCCTTGGACAAGATCGCATGCACACCACTCCGCAGGATGGCATCGATGACGGTGCGCGTTATACCCTTCGGATCAGACACTACGATGCTTCCGAAGCCGATGTATACAAGTTTCTTCTTGGACTTATGAGACTTGTCGATGAACTTGACCAAGCCCTCAGGTGGTTGCCATTTCTTGGACCCGACATCAGCGTCGCTCAGGAACCAGTACCCTAGGATCCGTGTCAGTGAATGCATACGAAAAGCAAAGTGGATGCAGACCAGTGACCCGGATCCACTCTGGCCAATCCAGAGGCGCGGGGACAACGGTCGGGCTGAAGTTGTAAAGATATGGGACCTTATGTGGCTCCATCTTGTCCAAAGATGTGCTGGGAAGTCCCAGGGTGTTACGCCGCCATCGATTGATTTGTCCGGCTGTTCCCCTCCAGAAAACTTGGTCAAACATCACGTAGGTCTGCTTCCGTATTAATGAGAGTGATTACATCACACGCAAAGGACACACCATATAGTTATAACTGCCGCCCATCTAACGACGCATCAGGGGTGTCATATGCGATCGGAACATTACGCACTCACCTTATGCTCGGGAACGGCAAAGGCATGAGGATAGGCTCTGACGGTGATATGAGATTGAGGTCAGGATCAGTGTGGGTGTGGGAAACTCGCCTCGTTCTGGACCACGTCATGGTAAATGCTCTAAAGTAGGGAATGCGGAGAGCTTCCGCTATGTGATATCCAGCCATGGCACTAGGACTTTCCACCAGAACATCTGTGCCCTGACATGCTTCCCACGACGTTTTTAAAAGGTCTTCGATCCATCCTCGGAACTACCTCATTCAAAATGCAAGTTGCGAGGAAATGCCTGCAATTATCTCACCTTCGTTACCCCTTCTCTAAAAAATGCGATGGTGAACGTTCCGTTCTCCACGCAGATCCGCATTAATTCGGCGGGGTCACCTCCCACGTAGCCAAATTCGATGCCGTGCTGGAGGTTGTCAGTACGGCCTCAAATCCGAACAACGCTCAACTTACAGATTCGACCCAACTCTTGAACTCGCCGTGAGTAGCAATCCGTACACGATGTCCTTCGGCGAGCAGTCCTTTGGCGAGGGCAATGTAAGGTTGTACATCCCCTCGAGTTCCGATCGTGAGAAAAGTAAAGTGGAGTGGCTTCTCAGGCTTAAATGTGAGAAATGTTGACGACGTGGATGTGAACATCACGGCGGGAACCGAGTCGCTCATGTTCTCCGGAAGGGGTCTCGGTTCCACATCATCCCCGGCAGGTGTATGAGTTCCGAGCTCTTCTAGGAGGAGTGCGTCCTGTTTTCCAAGGGTAGGAGGGACTGGCCCGATTTCTGTTTGTCGTCTTCGCACGTCCTCGATCTGCTTCTCAAGGACACTAATGAAGGCCGATCTGCGATCCTGTTGACTAAATTCAAGAAAGAGCTCCTCGTGGCCTTTAACAATGACGACAAGACCGTAGTGACCAAAGCGGAAGGCTTTTGAAGTCTCAGTTGACAGGACATCACGTATGGGAAGGATCATCTATTAAAAAATCAGCCACCTGTCACTCACCAACCAACTACACCTCACCCTCGTCTTCGACGTCAAGGATGCACTAGACTTAAAGCATAGATAATTGCATGAAATATAGAGACGACCGTATACGGGAAGAACTCGGAAAAGGTAACCAGGAAAATCTGTCGAGCTTTAGCTTTTGGCGGGTGATTATGGTGGAGAACACGGACATCCAAGAAGTCGTTCTTTGTCGTCAAACGCAAACGACGTTTGAAACTTTTCTACTATCTCCGGATCGAGAGCAGAATCTGGTGTCTCCAGGACGCTATATCCAAGTTCCGGGCCGTGACTTGAGGTAAGAGACTGGTGGGTTCCAGAGGAATACACCTCCGTCACTGCGTTGGCTTCTCTGTGTACTTGCAATTGTTGATTACCCGGAATGCCCAGCGTTCTTCGCGACATTCGTAACCATGAGGGAACAGATACCCAGCTGGTCGCCAACGAAGGTTCCTGAGTCACCTGTAGAGAAGATTCGCTGCGCAGGGTAAAGGGAGGATATGTGTGGCCCGAGTGAGAAACGTTATCAGAACGGCGGGACCTAAGAGTGGGATGGCTTTGGGTAAACTCGCTCGCATGGCTAGCGTCCGGGATGTTGGACGCGGACGGTGGGGGTGGAAGGGCAACGGGAACAAATGACGAACTATCCCGCTTCTCAACGTGGGTGAAATCTTCGTGCTCATCCGGCGGACCGGAGGCAGCTACGGTCCGACCGAGAGGAAGGTCTTGGAAAGGACGTAGGAGGGATGACAATCGGAAAGCAGAGGGGGATCTCGGATTCGTTTCAGGGTACGCTGGTATATGTTCCGAAGTTCCGGTGCGAGATGTGGAGTTAGATCGGGATGCGGTGGTGTCTATAAGTTGTTCCGCATTTAGGGACTCCTCGGCCTCTGGGATAAAGCGCCGCGTGGACGCAATGGCATCTCGAATCTGCTGGAGTGCCGCCGATATGTCATGAAAATACGTGAAGAAGTATGAATCAACTGCAAGGTCCTCACTACCGTCGACCACCTTTACTTCGATGGTCTCGCGGAAGTCAAGAGCGCTCGATATATCCACATCTATAATTGTGGAGTAGGGGATCGCTATCTGTGACAACTGAGTCAGACACGAGATACGAAGAGCTGAAGGGCGAACCTTGACGCTATCCCCCATATTCTGCGCCTTGAAAATCACCTTTTGGATCGCTTTGACCCATTCAGCCCTACTGGGAACGGAATCTGCAGACAGATAGATGG
Organism: Russula dissimulans; assembly: GCA_022376545.1. Taxonomy (NCBI): domain Eukaryota; kingdom Fungi; phylum Basidiomycota; class Agaricomycetes; order Russulales; family Russulaceae; genus Russula; species Russula dissimulans. Next base: position 600,856 of record WTXJ01000002.1, on the reverse strand, counting down.
TCTTTGTGTTTGTACGAATGCGAATATCCTTTTCTTGGTACGGATCACAAGTTATTGCATATCTCAGATCTATCATACCACGTGGGAAATAAGGATCCTGAAGAACAATACGTTGAAGTGTAGGCATTGGAGCATTTGAGCACCCACTGCAGATGATTGGTACCAGGAAAGGGTGTCATTCTTGAGAGTAAACCAGCGCCTAATCCAACGCTTTGTCCGCTGTGCCTTCTTTTGTAACGAACCAGACTTGAGCACTTGATCCTGTTAAAATAAAGTCATTGACGCATTTAACAGGCGGTGGTGGTGGACTGACCTCTCTAGATGGCATGTGTGCAAAGAAGCATAGATAAGAGTTTGTCAGATACATGTAACCCTGAAGCACTGGGGCAGATTGAATCAAAAGGAACGTAATCCGATCACGGGCACACCCACAGACTGAGCGCATCAACCAACACGGCATCTCTGAAGAAGCGACCGTCAGGAATGAACGTCGCACCAAGTGACTAGATGTAATATCTACCTGCAATGACCTCGTTTATTCCAACGATATCAAACACCTCTGCGAGCTTCTCCGCTAGTCGAGCTCGCCTGCTCGGTTTCACGGTTTGGACAGTTGAGATGCTTCCCGAACGCTCTGCGTGATATCGCAGATTGAACTTGGGAGTGACGTGCTCTAGAACAGGCGACAGTCCAATGGGCTTGTCCTTCTTACTACTAACTCTCCGGTTGGTCGCAACAGACTTGGGAAGTTCGAAGTCATCCGCATCGGTTTCTTCGTCAGATGCCATTGACCTTTGTAGCTGTTCCTGAACCGAAGACAACTCGACGTTATCGCCTGACGTGTCGTCAACTGTAGACAAGTTATTCGACAATTCCCCGCGACGAGAGCGGGCCACGGGTCGGTAAATCGTATGGATGGAGGACGCCAGGGCCATCGCTGAAGAGGATCACAGCTCGCGAAGGGGTATGGAGGTAGAGTAAGGACTCACCATGCTTTCCGTCATCATCGCTCTCTGATTCTGCTGGACTCATATCATGATTCGTAAGCTCGTCGTCTATTTCCGGATCATCGACCAACGGAAGCGCTTGAAGTGCTTGGATCAGAGTCTGGGTCCCAGCGCGCATCTAAGCGAATAAAATGTCAGATACGAGTTGGTGAGAGTCTGCGAAGGACATGCCGAGGTATCACCCCGAAATATGGGGGTAGGGAACAAGCTTCGGGAGCGTGACTGAGTCGGAGACGAAGGGCGAATAAATGGTGATTCGTCACTCATGCGTGGCTTGCTCGGAGAGGACTCCGAACTAGGAGAGGCAGATGAGGAGCCGTTTTCGGCCACTGGTATCGTCGGATCGGCTCCTAGAACATGCGCTACTTGGATTGATAACACGCGTACAAAGGATGGATACCTTCAAGATCGCCAGTACTGGCAGCCTGCCGTTCCTTGCCTTTTCGGCTCTGTGAATCAACGCACTTGGGGCTGCCGTGCGGGCTTGGACGTGATTTAGACCCAAGCGACTTGCTCCTGCCTAGCTTGTCTGACGTTCGCTCGACGACTCTCCGGACGATGTCTCTGGGAGAGTTTGAACCCGATTTTGCGAGGCTGAGGCTATTGTTCTCGGCTGGACTGCCCTGCCTTGGATCCTGGAGAGGGGTGTCGACAGGTTTGGATCGTGGAAGAGATGATAGGGACATGGATTTCCTGTTGGGCAGACAGAACCCAAAAGTCTAGAGTACGGAGCAGTGAGATGCGTGATGTGCGCTTAACGGAGAGGCTGAGGGCGAGGTGAGGTTCCGATCACGTGTTTTATTTGACCGGTGCCCAGGAAAACGTGTTGAGTGCGTGCAGCCCACATATACAGGCCTCCTCTGCCTGCGGTCGCCTGTCCATCTATACCCCATTCTATCATGATTCGCCAGCAATACAAACTAAGGGGGGAGATATGCATAGGTGTCGCTACCCTGTTTTCGTTCGTGGTCACACTGCTCCACGTTTCCTGGCCCTGACATGCTAACCCTTCCCAGCTTTGCTGCAGTCATGCTACTCATCTTCGTACACGTCAGTTTTCTCGCTTGAAACCTTCTTTTCCTTCTATCTTATCTCTTCTTCTCTCAAGATTGGTCAGATTAACACTTCCTCCGTTCCTCGCGGAATTGCCATGGTATGTTATGTCTTGCGGCTCTCGACTTTAAACATAATCGAACCGGCATTACATTTATCCAGGCAAAGATGAACGTGTCGCAATATGGGTGCGCTTCGTGACCAAAGTCGAACCATGAGCCATGACCTCACCCCATCTTCAGGCAAGCGTTAGAGAAGGGATTGGGAGATCCTATCACCGGCCTATACGCGACCAATGCGAGTGCACCTCTGCAGGAGGAGGCTGGACTTCGTCAAGAGTATAAATTTGGAGTTTATGGTTACTGCGGATATCTCAACGATTCGGTTGGCGTTTGTTCCAACACCTCGGTGGGAAAGGAATATCAGCCCTATAACGCTCTTCTCGCCGACATGTCTCTCAACTACTCGGCATTAACGGCATTTATCATTAACGGAACGTCCTCATTCGAAAGCCCATCCATAGGGAGTCACACTCGCAGTGCCTCATATCTCATCGTCATTGGGACAGTTTGCGCATTTTTAGCATTCGTGATGTGCGCTGATACCCGACTTGTCCGACACGTTGCTAATAATTACTGTCTCAGTGGCGTCTTCAAGCACACGCTAGCTTTTTTTGCATCTGCATGCTTAGCTATGCTTGCAACTGTCTTTACCTTGGCAGCTGCCTCGCTTTGGACATTTGCCATCAACACTTCAGAGTCTGTGAATCATCTTATTCTAAACACGACGGATATTCCGTTGGGAATCAAGGTGTCGAGTGGCTCTGGCTTGTCTCTCCTGTGGGGAGCTGTCGGTTGCTTGATTGCTTCCCTTGTGCCATACCTGATCAGGTGCGATTCGACACTCCGCTCTGAATCTATCAAGCAACTTATGCGTCCTTGGACTTTTTACAGCTGCTGCACCTTCCGAGGTTAAGGAGTCACGAAAACGCATCCCCGCGTTCATTTCATCAAACTGATGACAGACACGTCGATATTTACGCGGTCCTAGATGTATAAATTGTAACATGTTGTATCAATACCACCATGGGGCTTGTTTGCCCGATCTGTGAGGGGCTAGACTGCGGATTAGAATGTTCTCGTTGTTGATTGACGCTCTGCAGAGCAAAGAGTGCTCGCGGAAACCGCAAGGCGATCTGGAGGTCAGTGGCCGGTGACTGCCGGTGCCGGAGCGATGATCGGGTCCCGTGTGGGAAGGGCACAGGTCGTCGTTTGGTTTGTCACCGCCGGTGGCTGAATCCGCAGCAGCTCCCCTCATTTCACCTCACTCCAGCCCACTCATCTGCCTCTTTCATCTCCCTCCATTCCATCTCTTATCCTCTCCCCTCTCCGCATCCCATAACTGCTGCGGCCTGTCACATACTTATAACTCAACATGTCCTCCGAAGCCGATTACTTCTCGTCTTTCCTCGACGAATTCACCAAAGCCGACCTCCAGTTTTTCCCCCCTCTCCCTCAGGCTGACGCTCCCCCTCCCGATACATTCGATAACGAGTTCGAGGGATTCGAGTACGAAGGGTCCGTACAACTCCCCACACTCGAAGATCCCTTCTCGACTTTCCGTGGCAACACACCCGTTTACACGTCGCGTTCCGTATTTACCCACTCAACCGAGTCCAATCACGACCTCGCTGCATCCGAATATTCATACGGGTACCCCGCATCAAACTATTCTATGCCTCTTGACTTGGCGTTTCAGCACGTCAGAGTTAGCTCAGAGTACGGTGGCGTTGATCCACTGCATGATTCCATGTACCCGTCTCCCTTCAACGACTTGCCATCTTTTGGTCCACTCCCCCCTACCCCTTCTCCTTCCCCGCCCCTCCGTATGGCCAAAGCGCAGTCGGACTACGGGCCATCTAAATCTCGTCAGCCCCACTTCGGCATTTCACCAGATAATCTTTCCCTACCCACCCAGCAACCTCCATCTACGGTTCCCGGGGTCCTCTCCGTCCAAGCGACCGGAAAGCATATCCACACGGGATCCGGTAAGGCCCATCAATGTCCCAACTGTAATCGCTGTCAGTAGTTTCACCGAATCGTCATTTCATCCTCCTCACACCTCTTCCTAGCCTTTGCGCGTGCATTCAACCTGAAGACGCACATGGACACCCACAATCCAGAGAGAATTAGGCAATATGTGTGTCCTCACACCAGTTGCAAACGGCCTTTCAGCCGCAAGCATGACCTTCAGCGGCACCGGACTGCCATACATCGAGACCAGTCATCAGTCTCATCAGTGTATTCGGATTCATCCCGTGTTTCCAAGTCGGGCATTGGTGTTACTGGTGGAAGCAGAGTGTGGTGTGACAAATGTGGTAGGGGGCTCGTCAGACAAGAGGGAGGGGGAGGTTGTGATTGCAACGACGTCAAGTAAAATGTCGATCATTGAAGTAGTAAGTCTTCATATCTCTCCAGGTGGTCGCATTTAATGACAGGCTTCCCGTCCTTCTCTTCAGCGCATGAATTACCTGATCCCAACTCTTGCGGCGCTTCCTGCCACCCCAAGCTAGTTGTTACTTCCCTCTGTATATACCGGGAGGTGACAACCTGTGGGTTGCACACTGCATCACGTTAACCAAATGACGTGACGTTACATAGCGTCCTGTCCTCCGTGCCGAGCCTATTGTTTTCCAACAGGACTGACGGATGCAAATCATGTACCTATCTGCTTTCTTGTCTTGGTTTGGACTCGTTTCGTCGTGCTTTCCTTATATGCAGCAGCTAATACTATCGATCCTTTCTGTGCCCCTATGGAAATCCAACTATTTAAAGAGTTTGACGAAGCGGATGAGGATGAGATGAGATCATCGTTCCAACCAAAGCTGTCACAGTGATATTTTGCATCCTCCACCCTTTTTTAAACGCTGACACCCCTAGACGGCGCAAGCGATCTGCCCCCCCTCACCATGGCTCCTACCTCCACTAAAACGGAGTCAGCCAAAACAACAGACATCGGGCGTGATGTAGTCGACCCTACCCAAGGTCACCCAAATTACTTGACCTCTGACCAAGGTGTGAAGATCTCGGATACCCGCCAACTGGTGAGCGACAGAGTGCAAAGTGCAACACGTTCTCTTCATCCAAAAACCCACAGGTTGAAAATTTCATATGGCACTCATTGGGCCGCAGGTTGAAATTTCAGATGGCACTCATATTGGGCCGCAGGTTGAAATTTCAGATGACACTCGTATTGGGCCGCAGCTTCTGGAAGATCACCTAGCGCGTGAGAAGGTCATGCACTTTGATCATGAGCGCATCCCAGAACGCATTGTACACGCTCGCGGGACAGGTGCCCATGGGCATTTTAAAGTTCACGACGATCGAGCGTCCAAATACACCTACGCGCCTGTCTTCCGATCCCTCACGTAGGACCTATGTATTCGTACGGTTTAGCACGGTGCAAGGCTCTCGTGGTAGTGCGGTACGTTCCCCGCGCCGTCGATTGCATTTCTACGCTGACTCGATGTCTCCTGTCTCAGGACACCGTTCGAAATGTTCGTAGTTTCGCCACCAAGTTTTACACACAAGAGGGAAATTGGGATGTCGTCGGAAATAACATCCCCGTTTTCTTCATCCATGAATCGGTCAAGTTCCCTGACTTCGTTCACGCGGTGATTCCTGAACCGCAAGGTCAAACTGCCCACAACAACTTTTGGGACTTCGTTGGTTTGCAGCCAGAATGTACAGTGACCTCTTCTGTTCTAAACCCTTTTCATCTTGTTCACCGCCTTCTCACAACCAGCCGCCCACATGGTCATGTGGGCCATGTCCGACCGAGGGATCCCGCAATCGTTCAGGATGATGCAGGGCTTTGGCGTTAACACCTATACTCTCCATACAGACGCGGGAGAACAGTTTTTTGTCAAATTCCACTGGATTCCCGAACTGGGAGTTCACAGCCTGGTTTGGGACGAAGCTCTCAAGATATCGGGCCAAAATCCAGGTGAGTTTCTGCTTGCATGTCGTATTCGGCTTGGGTCTCACAACTGGCCCAGACTTTCATCAAAAAGACCTGTATGAGGCCATAGAAAATGGAGCGTTCCCAAAGTGGAAGTTTTGCATTCAAGTCATTCCAGCTTCGAAGGAACACACCCTTGATTTTGACATTCTTGACGCGACTAAAATTTGGCCTGAAGAACAAGTTCCCCTTGAGGAAATTGGGGAGTTGGTTCTGGATCGTAAGCCGGAGGAATTCTTCCCAGAAGTCGAACAAGTCGCGTTTTGCACTTCCAACGTTGTCCCGGGCATCGGCTTCAGCGATGATCCCCTTCTTCAAGGCCGTAACTTTTTGTACTTGGACACGCAGATATCCCGTCTGGGCGTGAACTGGCAAGAGGTACGTTCGTCACCCTGTGCATGCCATGGTTTGGTCGCTCATTGACCAACAGCTCCCTATCAACCGGCCAGACTGCCCAGTTCTCAACCATCAACGTGATGGACAGATGAGACATCGTAGCACCGCGGGCACTATAAATTACTGGCCTAATCGAAAGGAGGTTTTCCCACCAGTTCCGCCGGAGAAAGGTGGATACTTTACGTGAGTTGTTTCCAACATCTAGGCTTAGGTCTAACCTTGTGGTAGGCATCCTTCAAAAGTTTCAAAAGTTGAAGTTATAAGGGCACGAGTTCGCGGGGCGAAATTCCAGGAGCACTTCAACCAGGCCCAGCTTTTCTTCAATTCTCTGTCTCCATATGAGAGACAGCACCTCACTAACGCCATCTCATTCGAGCTCGATCACTGCGATGACTCGGCTGTATATGAAACGTACACAAGGGTTCTCAATTGCATCGACTTTGGGCTCGCTAAGAAAGTGGCCTCGAACATCGGCAGCGTCATTCCCGACAAACCCGGGCGGGAAAATCATGGGAATACTAGCAAACCACTCTCGCAAGAGTTCTACTTCCCCAAGAATCCCACCATTATTGAACAGCGCATTGCTATCCCTATTGCGGACGGCTTCAATTACGATGAGGTACAGGGTGTGCGTAGTGCTCTCGCGCGCGCGAAGGCCAGGACCTTCATAATTGGCCCGCACCGTGGCGAAATCCGTTCCTCAGACGATGATCGTGTTCGCGGTGAGCGGAAGGTTATTAAAGCTGACCATCACTTCGAAGGGCAGCGCTCAACGCTTTTTGATGCTCTATACATCCCTTCTGGAAATCATATCAGTCATCTAGCCAGGAACGGGAGGGTTGTTCAATATGTTAGGGAGGCCTTTGGCCACTGCAAGGTGATTGGCGCTGCAGGTCTTGCGATTGGATTTCTGCGGGATACTGTCGATCTTCCTGGAGTTGAGTTTCAGCATGAAGACAGTCCAGATGTCAAATCGTCCTATGGGGTCGTCACCACTGGTAAACTTGATGTCAAGTCCGCGGCAACTGGTACTTTGCGCATCGAGCATGACTCGAAGGACTTTATGGCAGAGTTCGCCTATGTGCTAAGTTGCCACCGGTGCTACGAGAGGGAATTGGATGGGTTGATGTCTCGGGTTGCCTACTGAATGTAAGTAAAAGCGTAAAAAAAATATGATGCATGAAATGAAGGGTTAGTGAATAAGTCGCCCTGTACGATATTTGTTTCGAAGCGGACTTTGTTTGGAGTGTCACAACACAACTGTACGTGTACCGTAGCAAAGATGATGAAAACAAGGCTTTGGTGAACCCAACCCAATACGGCCACGGTCATGGATTTGGCTGACTTGCACCCTCAAGATGACTATTCCCATCGATTTTTCATTTGGCACGAGTGGATACAAGTCAGCCATACAGAAGTTTCGTCATCTTTGACCTTCTTAACTAATTGGCCATGTATTGATCGCAGGCGAACGGCCCTTTGACAGCAGGCAACGTGTTCGAGTACTTTGCGAGCTCCATGTTCTACGATAAACAGAGTAACAACCAAGTTCTACGTATGCAGACGATGCATACCGGGATGCCTATAAGTAACGAAGCAGAGGAGCTCAAGTAGGTGATATGATATCACTACGTTGACCTGATATCATTCGTCATTATACCAGACGTTTCACTGGAGTGGAGTTCGCCGTTGTGCACGCCCAACCGCCGTCTCTATTCATCATTCACAAGCGGGAGCGTTTGTCTCCTGAAGAAAGTAAGCATTAAATCTACAGGGATCCCCCCTCTGGCGCCGCTTCCTGTAAGTCTGACGTCTTTGCTTTCTATAGCTCGCCCCTTGCAAGCGTACTTCATCGTCAACAATAGGATATATCAGTCCCCGGACATGTACGCAGTTTTGTCCAATAGACTGGCAAGACGTCCATTTCAGTCTCTAGTACTTCCCCCGACTAACACTCAACGATGTGGGGCCATCTCTCTCTCTTTCCCTTTCTCTCTTTTAGTTAACGTCGCTCTACTCCCTCGAATCATCGCTGGACATCCTGCGCAAGTACAAGCCCGACTACACACCGAGAACTGGGTTCGCATGGCCCATCACGGAAGCAGCGGAAAGGGCAGGGGAGGGTGGTGGTAATAAGAAGCAGCAGGCGGCGGCGGCGGCGACGGACGACGCCGCCAGTACTACCCTCCCGGACGCGGACCCCGAACTGATCAAAAAGCTGGAGAAGGAAAGGGCACTGACGCACCCCAAGAGACAACAAAACACGACGCTCCTCCTCAATGCCATGCGGACCACGGCCGCCCACTCGTTTCAGACGTTTCACGAGAGGGAGGCGGCTGCAGCTGCAGCTGCAGCTTCTGGTGCTGGTGCTGCGACTTCAGAGGCCGTCGCGGCGTCGGAAGGACAGCGAAGTTCGGTTACTCCGGCACCGGCGCCTATCTCTTCTCTGCCTGCTGGTTCGTCGTCTGGTCCTGCTGCATCGCAAGACTCGGTCAAAGGTGCGGCCAGCGCCATCAAACGGAAGAAGAAACGTATGTGTTTTGTTTTCGCGCACTCGAATACTGGTTCTGTGGGGCTGAACAGGGCTTCGTCCTCAGGAGCGTAGTCGCTACACCAGCACCATCTTGACTATCAGTTGTTCGGTTCTGGCAATGGTGCAAGATGCTGATGTTTGTATTCGTTCGACCGAGTCCACTCACTGCGATGGATGTCTTCGTGTATCGTATTTGCAGTACAGACATTATTAATCACATTCTATGGACAAGCTCGCTACCTTGCACTCACGCCTGTAAGCTTTTCAGTCAGCCATCCCAACGGCGTTTGCAAGCCTGTGCTCCTCGCGCCCCCAACGCCAAGCGCAAGAGGGTTAGCCGCAGTAAATGATTGTTTCCGTGCCGACGATGCTTGATGAACTGAAGAGAATAGGGATAGATGAGCGATCGCCGTCCTCGAGAGGAGATAAGACGATAACAGCTCTCAGGTGACGACCAGAGCACAGCGAAAAGAATACGACCATCAAGGAAACCTACCCGCGCTACTAATCGTGTCGAGGTCCGTTTCCAGCACTACACCGCCTTGAATTATCTCAGCCAGGATGTGGTGAACCTACGCGTACGCGTGGATTGTCATCCATCAAGTAAAATGTCCGGGATACCCGCGATAGAGGGGTTAGTAATGAAAAATGAACACGCATCGCACCTCGTCAAAGTGGAATACCAAGTCGAGTTCGCATACGTTCTCGAACGCCCGATCGAGGGCCTCTACAAAAACCTATTTTGTTGGGGAAAAAAGAAAAAAAAAGTCGCCGGTAAACGCGCCACTTCGTATCCTCACGAAAGGGGAGCGGTAGTAGTTCGTACCTGTATGAGGTCCAGCACGCCGAGCTCACTCTCCGAAAGGTCCACCACGAAAACAAAGTGTAGCGTGGCATAGCTGCGGTACACGACGCGTAACTTCTCTTCGTCGTCCTTCCGACCGAGTAACTCGTCTAGTTCGGGTGCTTCGAGAAAGTTACACGATCCAGGGGGCCGAGTGCTGATTAGCGAGTATATTTTCGAGACCATGGCTTGTGCCGACTGCTGAATGGGTGTGTAGAACTTGGTGAGACGCGGAACGCCACTTGTGTTGACTGAGGGTACTTTAACGAGAGAATGAACTCAGATGGGTGGTTCAACGCACAGATGATGACAGAGTGTATCATGGTAGTACATACATCCGGGTAGGGTTAGGGTCAATACTAAGAATCATCTCTGGGCAGACCCCAACCACCAGGTTCTAGTCTCCCCGCCAAATTGCTGACTGGTCCAGATAACCCACCTTGGCTTTTGAAGCTTTCCAAAAAGTTCTTGATCAAATTATAGTCAACGTTCCCCTCAGGACCCAGCTCCACCTCGTCTTCATCATCGTCATCCAGTGCCGCTTTCAGCTCGGCGTCCATCGCTGTCTCAATGTCTACGCCTTCCTCTGCATCTTGTGCGCGTGCTTTCCCTTTCCCGTTGTCACCTAGAGACGCATCCTGGAAATTAGCTGACGCTTTTTGTGAACGCATCCGGACAAGCTCTTCATCCATGGCTCGCATGACTGCTTCGAACGAGTCCAAATTTGGATTGGGTTTCTGCGACACCCCTTCCGGATTCCGAGACTGTGACCCGCGTGCATCAGAGGTTCCTAATTTACGAATAGAATCCTCCCTTCGAGGGTGGTTTTCCTCCTTGACATAAGAAGGGACGAATGCTACGGAAGCGTGAATGAGAAACAACGTGTTAACCACAAAAACTTACCTCCCCTCTTCCTACGGTCCTGCAGGATTTGCTCCCACTGATCGTCCGATATTCCGAGCGTTTGTCTAGAAAATTCCAAGAACTCTTCTTCCTCTTCAGCCATGTCCACCTCAATTTCGCCCACTAATTGGGGTTGTTCTTCCTCGTCCTCTTCATCGACCGGTCCATCTTCTTCGCTATCATCGTCTGAATCTACTCCCTCATAATGGTCGCGAGCGAGTATGGGTGCTCTAAATTGAGCGGAAGATGTGCCTATCTCCCTTGTGGATTCAGCGTTCTCTTCCACTGCGACCTCGTTCGTTGGCTTCTCAGGAGCCACGCGTTGTGAGCGATCGTAAAAAGATGCAGGCATACGACCATATTCAGATGGCTCGATACCGGGAACGAGCTTCTCCAAAGCATCCCGACGGGCAGCGCTTGCAGATTCCTCATGATCATCGGAATCAATTTCGGAATCCGAGAACCTCGCATCGCTCGAATCATCCTCGTCTTCCTCTGAAATTTGTTCACTGAGAAGCGTTTCGTTCTTGTCAGCCAGCTACAATATGAGAGATGTCGTATCTTACTCTTCAAACATCGCCCCTTCGACATCCCCTTTTCCCGCGACAAACGCATCGACCTTATTCGCCAAGTCCCGAAGTTTAGCAACTCGAGAAGTAGCTATAGCATCTTCCTCGGTTTCCGAGTGTGAAGAATGATCAAGATCCATCGCATGGCTTGTGCTCGAGGTCTCATTGCGACGCATCTTTTCCTGCAAAACGCTGTCAAAATCCTCTGCGTTGATGGTAAGCCAGTCATCAGGATCCTCGACATCCTCTGATGGTTTAGGGTCATTAGCCTTAGCAATCGCGGCGTTCACCTGAGAAGCAAACGAAGGGCGGGAGGTATCCCTGAAGGCAAAAAGTTTAGCAAACTTAAAAGGTACCTACAGATATGACGACTTACTGCTCCCGGCGACTTTGAAGAAAAACTTCTAATGCTCTGCTTTCCATTTCATTCCAAAGTTGGGACCCTTCAATTTCACCCCGGAAATAGCCTGCACCTTGAATACTCTTGATATATTTGGCATATTCCGGGTCACGCTGTAAAGCGTCCTTGCGCGCTTGCATCTGTTGATGAATCTTTCAGGAATTATGGAATATTCGAACGTATCGCACGCTTACAACCGTCTGTGGGTCGGCGGGACTAGTATTGGATCTGACCTCGCGTGTCCCACCCTCCTGATAGAGCATCTCGAAACCGCAGGCCTGCATCGTGGTTATGATGAAGCGGGAATACCCCTGGAAACACAGGACTCACAATCTTCATGCCCAGATCTCTCCATCTCCATTGTGGGGTCGCTTCTTCTTGCCAGCGGCCGAATATTTTGGGCGGATAGAACTTCTGACCGACTAACTGAGCGTACGCAGTTCGTGTCAGCCGAACAGTTTGCAGAACATATGGTTGTGGAGGAAAGCGGGTCATTTTATGTGCTGCCTGGGAATGAGTGAGTGTGTGTGGGCAGAATGAGGGTCAATCCTCACTCGTAGTTGAATGGCATCTCGCGTGTAAAAGATTTCCGCGGCTCTTTGAACGAGTGCGGGATGAACCGAGAGGGCCTTAGAGATGTCAACTGGTAGATATGCCTTGGCCTTGTGAACATGATGTAATAAACTGCTTGGATATCTGTAAACAGAAGTATAAGTGATAATTCAAGAGAATAGACTGATATCTGACTTTGAAATCCTCTGCCATACCGCCTGCTCTACACTTGCGGGGGCTTGCGTGTCAGTTAGTGGATCATGCACGAGTCTCAAGGCATCGGAGATGTTGAGGAAGTCCTCCGACGTGATTATGTCTTTATCGTCGATTGCGGAAATATCAATGCGCTGACCTCTACCGGAAGGTGAGGATACATGTGAGAGAGGAATGAGGTGAAGGTGTGACTTGTAGATCCAGACCTATAGCAGCATTTTAGCCCCATCTATGATGTCAAGAGTTGAACAGGTCACGCGCCCTATTTTCAACAACGGAAGGAGTCACCCATAAGGGCAAATAGTCTGCGGCCTCAATTAGCAGAAACTCCCCATCGGAATCGCGTATGCTACGAGAAGAAAAAGAAATTAGACAAGCCAGAATGAACGACGTAGAAGTTACCTTATTGCAAAGTCCCACTTCTTGCTAGCTTCACGAAGAAGCCATACGACACACCATTCATCATCTATAGAATCCCCAACCCTCATTCTACCTTCGAGAAACCACCCAGACCCGTCGGTGTCCTGGACAACTTTGATTTGGAAAGTGTCACGATGCCATAAGAAGTCCGTTAGGAGAGGTTCCACAAATTTTTGGACAACCAAGGCCAGGCATGTTACGGATGTCTTATCAGAAGACGACTCCTGAGGGTAAAGTGCATAGTGAATTGCATCTTCTGCGATGGAAGGAGGGCCGTTGAATATTGCCTGCATGATGAACAGTGTTAAGTCCACACTGCGTCATGTTCCCACGCTGCCAGATAACCGATCCATCTCACCCACAACACTTTTGACAATGGCTACTAACAAGCCATCCGAAGACCGAAATCTACTAGCAGTGATAGGAGATGAAGTATGTTGTCATTTCTGACGCTTATGCTCTCGCGGACGTCTCTGTATTCTAGGACACTATCACAGGACTTCTACTGGCTGGGATCGGACAAGCTACGCAGGACCAGAAGAACTTCTTTATTGTTGAGCCTAGTACGCGATCTCTCCGGATGTGGCAGACAGGTGCAAACATACTCCCCAGGGACGGAAGTTCAGAGTATCGAGGCAACATTCAGCGAGTACACTCAGCGGGGGGATATTGCGATCCTTTTGATCAACCAACACGTACGCTTTATCTGTTCTTCGCTGCGATCCAAAAACTTCATCTGTACAGATTGCGGAGAGAATTCGACCCACCGTTGACAAATATCAGCAAGCTTTTCCAGCCTTGCTCGAAATACCCTCAAAGGATCACCCCTACGGTTTGTCTCTGGCATTCATTCGAGATCCAAGACACCATAAATAAATATCACTTAGATCCGTCCAAAGATTCTGTGCTCAAACGAGTACAGAAACTCTTTGGTGAATGAAGTGCACGTGAAACAGTGGGGTGTGTATCCCCTTTATTATTCTCGTGTTGTACGACTCAGGTTCACCAGTCACGAGTTGAGAGAACAGAAACTTATAGATTAGAACTGTAACAACTAATACATGCATGCAGGATGTCAGCAACTATCAGCGGGCGTCCCATTTCACGACGGGTTCATTCTCTCTAACATTGTCTGTGCGCTGGACAAATACGCGCAAGGGGTTTCGACTTTGTGAGCCTGTAAGAGGTATTGAGTATGAGCATCCACTCGCATTCGTTCCCAGAACTTACTCGGGATATCAATGAGAATATACCGAAAGACGAAGTACCCAGAGGCGTCCTGAATTGTTTGAGTATGACGTCCCAGAGAAGGTCTTGAGACACCTACCCGGACGAGATCCGCATGGACCTCCCCTTCCTGCCACACTGCGTTGCGCCCAGTATCCACAGTTCCGTCATGCGGCCCTTTCAGGCTTCCGCCTCTCAACGACCCAAATAGACCGGTGAAGCTGCTCCAGAAGCCTTTCCCTTGTTCTGCTGGTGCTTCTTGTTTTCGAGATACTGGCAAGGCGACCTCTGGGGTTGCTGACCTTGAAGGAACAGGGTCTCCTGAGAGGTATCTAAAGAGATCCTTCGCATAATCAACTGTCTCCCGAGTATGTAGCTTTACCCAGTCCCCTGCCCCCTGCCAAGAAGTCTCCGAGATGTTTGTTGCCGTATCCTTTAACCAGGATGACACAGATTCGACGTAGGAGACATCCTTGTCTGGTGAATGGGAGTTGGCTTGAACATAGAAATTGAGGAGCATGTGCTCGCGACCGTCAGAGTCGAGCACGATCTGAGACGAGACGTGTCGGTTTCGGTGACGAGGGCGGAGAACGGAAGGCGGATTGTTATGGAAGACCAATGAACCTGATAGATATTTCGCAACCTGCGAGCATTCTTTTCAATGGGTCAATGAGTCGGGCTGCGAGGCCACACACCCGAGGTGAAGATTTAATACGCTCGCATGCGTCGTTATAGAGTACGGACGGAGAGTTTCTTGAGAACAGCTCCGACGTCAACGCGTAGATGAGGACCGTCGTCAGGCCAGCACCAAACAGGATGACCGTTAGGTTCGTCGTACGAGCCGTCGCTCGCATAGCTGCGATGGTATTGGAGAACTCTCGGGAAACTCGTCACTATAATGACAAAGTTGAGGGACTGACCTTTGCTTTTTGGACTAAGTTCCGACCACTTCTTCGGAGTCCCTTCGCCAAATGACGGTTGAGAAAGACCGAGCTGAAACGGTCCAACTGAGTCTTCTCTCCCGGACCTTCGTTGCTTCTGGTCGAGGGCTTGGGAGAGGAGAGACGACGAGCTCACGCTGGGTGGTACATACGTCGGAGAGTCACGATGGGTCGCGTAGTACCTGGAGCACTCGGCCACGATGAGAGAACGGCCTTTGTGTGCACATATCGGTGAAGTTAGCAGCTCCCTGAAAACAACGCGCGAAACACAGAAGGACATTTCAGGGGAGGGGAGCGTCTGCTTCGCGTTCAACTCTCACGCGAGCAAGTCATAAACGCTTAGCGCTTAGCGCTCAAGCTCCATCGTTCCGTCAGCGGCCGCGGGATGTCTGAACCTATTAATTGTGCTATATCGGCTCGACCTTCAAATCTATGGTACTAACTCTACGGTACTGATGGGCTGTAATGCGTATTATAACAATGTGCTCTGTTCAGGTGATAGTCCCTTTATGTAGGCGCTTGTAAAGTCCAATAATTACGTCGTTTGCGGTGAGCGTTATGATCCTAGCAAATCCGTTTGCGTACTGCAAATTCACATAACAAGGTAAAACTCACGTATGAGGTGCAATTCGGAGGAAATGGGCAGTCGAACCTGCGATAGGATGTTGGTCTGGGAGCGCTATGAGAACGCATTACGTTTACCTTTATACAGGGCGAGGGGACCTTCAGTCGTAACAGTTTTCCATAGGCAGTCGATGGGATTCCTGTACCGAGTGCCAACCGTCGTCCCGTTCGGAAGTTGCATCGTCGGTTGATTATACATCCTTGTCAGGGCCTACTGTGGTTAGTTTGGTAACGGGTTTATGAAGTTTTAACCTACTGTATCAGCTGGTTGCATCATAACCAACTATTTCCGTCGTTAACGGCCATTACAGACGCAAAAGTACCACGCACCACACACACGCCTGAGACGGAGCTACTCGCAAGATACGTCCATATGCTGTCTGCTGGGAGAATATTCCTAGACACCAACTGATTTTTGGTCCAGTTGTAAGTGGGGAGTTGTACCTAAAGAAATAACTTGTCAGTAACAACCTGGGGGTGCATTGGTATGTCCTGACAGAAGAACCCATTGAAGTTCTGAGCATCGCAGCGTCAACTCCCCTTACAAGACCACGAAAGCGTTCTCGTTGAAATATAGTCCTGAGAGCATCCCATGAATTCTTATAGTAATGTTGCGTCCCCACGGGTAGTGCAGGCGAATATGCCTATCGAATGATACGTCAGAGGGGGAGGATATGGATACAGACAAGAAGCTCACTTGCATCCGCGCTTTGACCAAGAAGAGCGGGTTTCCAAGAATGGCTTAAGGAAGAGAGATCAATTCCGGTGTACAAAGGGGGTGAGTCGAAGAGACAACCTCCCACTACACCACTGGCCGCGCCAGCGAAAACAGAGGTGCCTGGATTTTGCTCATTTGGGCCCAACCCAACAAGTTGGTTCGCAGTCCTACGGATCGGTTCATAGAAGCCTGAGACGGGTAGAATAAGGAATGAACGCGCTGCGCTCAGAAAAGAGCAGCATAGGGTCATACCAAGCCGAGAACCATTCAGGAGGATCTATGACCTATGAGCCGTCATGGACATTTGAGGGGTCGTGATACTCACCTGGTACGCATACTACAGAATTCCCTCGAAAATGAAACCAAAGACATATACTACTGAAACTCAACTCACGGCTGCAGGGAGACCCCGCTGAATACCTCTTATGCCTTCATATCTCCAAGTCTTTGCGAAGACGTCGACCACGTTTTTGTAAACCTTTTCGCCGCCCCCCTTTACAAGTTCGCCTTGGAGTTGTAATCTTGTTTTAGCTACTTCCGCAGGATTTGAAAAGGTAACCTATATATAGGTCAGCGATCCAGAGCTGAGCTACGCGGTACGCAGACTGACAGCAACACTAGCAGCGAGACCGCCAAGAAGGAAGCCCTCCACGGTAGACAGAGGGCGAGGGGTCGTTGATTGAGCGTGATTAGAGGCGGCCATATAGTCGTGTGACTGTAAATGAAAAATAAAATGGGGAACACGGAAGACGGGTGTGAACAAGCGCGCTCGGACTCGATGATGCAGGCCCTCAACACAACCTCCGTCGTGCTCGTCGCCCTGTTCGCCGTCTTGATCCCTCTCCTCGTCCGCCTCGTGTCATCCCCTCTCATCCTCCTTTTATTGTCCCCTCTTCTCCTTCTCCTTATCCCCGTAACCTTTCTCCTTCTCGCTCTCCTCTTCGGCTATGTTCTCGATATCACCTTGACCCCTCAATCTCTTCGCGTTCCCTCAGCCGCTCACCCTTTAGCATTCTCTACTCCTGCTGCCTGGCAAGCAGTTCTTATCAGATCCCAATGGTCACACAAACCTCCCCAAAGTCTGCCTCCTCTGTACCCCCAGTCTCCAATGATCTCCGCTGCAATTAACGACATACTCATCCTGATTGTGCGTGACTTTGTGCTCACATGGTATAGGGATATATCATCTTCTCCGTCATTCCCCACTGCGGTCTCTTCCACGCTTCATAGCGCCCTCGGCAGGCTGTCTGACAGACTGTCTTCAGCAGATCCTTCGAGTATCATCGTTAAACGCGTGCTACCTAAGATTACTACGCACGTTGATCAATTTCAAGAGTCGGAAATTGCTCTGCGTGGTGCCGGCTTGGAGCGTCGGTTGACTGAATCTGAAGAGCTAGATATGCTCTTGGCTAGCCGGTACGCCAGCAAAGGAGGCAGACTTCATCCTGCCATCAGCAATCTTTCTTCGAGTTTCACTAAGCAGGCAGAGGAGAACCATCTCAAATCTCTTCTAGACCGCATTCTACCACTTATCCTGCCTGCGAGCGAAGCCCGCAGCAAAGCACTCTGTGTCGTTATCCGCGAGGTTGTAGCATGTGCAGTTTTGTATCCTCTTATGGATATGCTCACCGATCCTGACTTTTGGAATTGTACCATCGATCAATTGGTGAGTATATATCTGTGGAACACTGTACATTAGTTGATCGTGTCCAAGGCTGGGGCTGCTATTCGCCAACGGTAAGGACGGTCTTCCACGCCCTTAGTCCTGTTGTCTCATCTCCTTAGACGCCTTATTTCGAAAGTACGAAATGTCCTGGAGGCCCAGCTTCCGCAAGCTAACCCAGGACTGAAAGCTCCAAGAAGCGCCGGCTCGGTTGCCGAAGCAATCACCCTCCGCACTGACCAACGTCAATTTGACTCTTTCCTTCGGAGTATCGGTCACATGTCCTCCCTTCTGGATGCCCGTCGTTTAAAAAGTGACATTACGAGCGAGATTCGAAGGACCAGGGCTCTGTTGGGTATGTCTACCAGTGGAATAACACGAGGATCTCCTAACGACACCTCTCGAAGCTGCCCACCAGAAGGACGACTGGATAAACGGGGCGAGGACGGAGGATGTTGTGGCTTACTTAGACAGGCTTTACACGGCCAGGCGCAGGGCTGAACAACGCATTACTACCCTAGGAGGGTATGACGAGGGCGTAGGTGTCGTGGCCAAATATCAATACCTAATCTAATGAAACACTCAGAAACAGCCCATGACTGATACGACACTCGCCTCTCGCCTCACTTTGAGGGACATCCTTGGCAACCCGAGCTCCCTCTCGTATTTTATGGAGTTCATGGATCGACGGAGCCGTTCCCTTCTCATACAGTTTTGGCTTACTGTGGAGAGTTTCAAGAACCCATTGGAATCAATTGAGTCTGATGACTCTGAAGATGATGATTTAAATCCTCCCTCTCCAACATCCACCGCCAAAGAAGATATTTCAATGATTTATGAACTCTATTTTTCTGGAAGTTATCCCGATTCCTCCCTTTCCACCATATCCTCCAAATACATCTCAGCCATCCGCGACTTTGTCGATGAGACTTCGCACACCCCG
Source organism: Russula dissimulans (assembly GCA_022376545.1). Classification (NCBI taxonomy): domain Eukaryota; kingdom Fungi; phylum Basidiomycota; class Agaricomycetes; order Russulales; family Russulaceae; genus Russula; species Russula dissimulans. The sequence continues at coordinate 581,830 of WTXJ01000002.1, read as the reverse complement.
AATATGGAGCGCAGGGCGCGCAGAAGTGTGATGCTCGCGCAGAGGCAAGTTGAACAAGCCATGGAGCAGGACTTTGAAGAATTCGAAAGATCCGAACTGTGGTTTCGCGTGGTCGAAGATACTGGTGCTAGCCGGCTTGCTGGTGGAGGAAAGACTCGAACTGCCTTTTCTGCTAGCGACGAAAGCCCGCCTTCTGCCAAGTCGAGTAGAGTCCCTCCCCGTCCCTTGTCTCCTCTTCCTCTACCCCAATCCGATCAACCTTCCTTATCTTTCCAGACCGCCATGTCTGTATTGCATCCTCGCACCGATCATACACCCCCCAGTTCAGGGTCGACGCTCAAGGATCCTCCTGTTCCGCAAGGCGTCCCTACCACGACATCCAGTCTTGATGTCCTCATGTCCTCCTTCTCCGACTCTGATGCTGACAACTCGCGCGCCCCGTTATTTGACGACCCTGGCGATACAGGAAAGGCCAGTCTTGAGAGTGAATCTACGATCGAGGCAATACAGGCCGCGCTTTCGGACATCATTGCCCTCGACAATCAACAAAGGAACAAATCTCACTTATTTCCTTCCTCGTCAACTATCTCATTGTCACAAGGTTATCTTGGCGTCCGGCGACTTTCAAACCCTGGTGACGAGGTTGCCATAAGCACTGAAGAGGATGAGAACGTAGGCGACGAGAGTAGTGATCCCATGCAAGAGTCTTTCCATCTTCCAGGTCCAGGTGATCTTCAACTTTCTCTCGAGATCACTCGGCTCGCGGAGAAGATCTCTGCTCTGCGAGCCCAAGACGCCATGTTAGACTCCCTCATCAAGAAAGCGGAGCTCACAGGGGATGTCCAGGAACTGAGGCTCTTGGAGAAGTCTAAATCTTCGCTGAGTCGGGAATTGCGAGAGCTGAGTTTTCAGAAGATGCAATTTGAGCAACACGAGGTGGCCAATCGCCTCATTCCAGATCGCATAAGGGTGTCCATTGTGAATTCTGTCGTGGGAGAAGAGAATGGGAAATCAGTCGTACGCTACCTTGTTGAAGTCCAACAACTTTCGCCGGATGGAGGGGTTGGCACGGGATGGGTCGTCGCTCGGCGGTACAACGAATTCCTCGATATGCACAACAAGCTGCGGGACCGGTATACGACAGTCAAAAATCTCGAATTCCCTGGAAAGCGGTTAGTCACTGCGCTATCTGCGGCCTTTGTCGATCTGCGCCGTGCTGCTTTGGAACGGTACATGCAGGTGCGTTAGATCATCTCATGATGGCATTTATACTTACTTCGTTGCAATTAGAATCTGGTTATGATTCCTACCGTATGTGAAAGCCACGAACTCCGCGCGTTTTTATCCAGGAATTCGCCTTTCATGGTATCTGAACCCAAGGTATCTGCGTCGAAATCCACGGGGGCGTTCCCAGGCACTGGACTGGTCCGCCATGTATATCATTCTGTCGCTGGTAGCATCGACGACATGTTCTTTGGGCCGTCGATGCTGGATGTGATGATTCAACGCCTTACTCGACAAGCCGCGGAACTTGCTGGTCTTAAAGGAAGTTCGGTCACGGACGAAGATGTGGTTACCCAGGCTTTCCGTGCTTCAGGAAAGGCCTCGCCAGATGACACCCTGTTTCAATTTTCGGGCGATTTGAAACCCCTGGAAGGGGAAACTAGTACATCAAGCTTTTCTTCGCCGATTTGTGATCTTATCCTCACTGTCTTCGAACTTAACAAGAAGAATAATTGGCTGCGGCGGCAGGCCATAATTATCATTATGCAGCAAGTCCTGGGGAGCACAGTCGAAAGGTTACTCTCGTCATCCCTACGAACTTCCCGCCAGCTCACGATTGATACAATAGGAAAGTTCGCGATACTGTCAATCTTCACCTGGACGAAATGCATATCATGAATTCCATTGGAATGTTCCGTGATTCTATGTGGCCAGGAGGCCAGCTCAGGCCTCCTCCTGCCCCCCGGTCGGCTGAGGAAAAGGCGCAGGCCCGAGATGACGCAAATCGTATGTTGTCCGCCTTGATACCAGGTGTGTAGTCTGTATTCCAGTGTGTTCCCTCTAATCCATATTGTTGGGATAGACCTCGCTGCAAATATGATCGGCCGCTCGAACGCGCGCAGAGGGGCGGGGCGTATATTTGCTGTCCTACAGAACAGGCGACTAAACCAGCATCTTGCATATACCATTCTGGATGAGGTAAAGTCTTTTCTCGTATGACGACTTGCCGTTACTCAACAGCACGTTGCCATGTCAGTTAATTGCGGCGTTATTCCCGGAGGCATTTGCATGACCATCGACCTCACGCCATCTACTGCCGCCATCCCATTACACTCTTTTTTACCATGTATAGATCAGGCAGCAAACCCGGCCTATAACTTATGAAAGTTGTTTATGAAGGTTGGTGTTCAGTTTGACAGCAATAACTGGTTATCCACACGTACGTCTGTGTGATGAATGTCAGTTTCTATTCGGGATTCCTGGTCAGCCGAGTCTTTGAGTTGATCCCCGGAGGACTCTGCGGTTTGCTTTGTGGCTTTTGAACGCCGATGGACTGCCACCGGCTCTGCGCAAGGGTCATTATATCTGTGCGGTCGGAAGTCTGTGAGCGAGTCGGGCTCTTCATATTCACTATTGACGGATCATACACTTTAATTGCATGGAGTAAATATCCACCACCTCCCGAAGAGGTCATCAAGGGGTGAGTGCGACCAGGAAGTACCTACAGAAATGATTATTGGAAGACATGAGGGCGCAGATTGAAGTGAGGTACCTGATATCGACGAAGCCAACTCTCTGAGACGCTTGGGGCCAAATACTGGGGATCGGTCCGCAGAGTCGCTTGGAGATCAGAGACAACCTCCATGGGTTTGTGTTAGCCACAGTCTAGACGGTATGTACGAATGACATGCGTACCTGGAGGTGAGGACTATAGACAACCACAGATGCAGAACCCCCCAAGTACGGAAATAATTTCGCTAGAATCGAGAGAGGATCATACTCGCTTGCTATGAATAGTCTACATTCTTGATTAGCGGCATGAATAGGCTCATCCCTCGATAGACCCTCACCCTTCAAACTCCCCAGAGAAAAGTTCTTCCCGCACATTGAACAAGGCATCTGATGCCATTTTACGCTTTGAAAGGCGTGATTTGTGCTTCTCCGAACCGAAGGATCCCGATGCTGGCTCGGTGGAGAGCACGACTGGAAGCGATTCAGGCACTTACGACTGCGTGAATAGAGAAACTTACGGGGTGTATGCGTCTCATCTGCTGTTGCCCAGTTAAGGGATGACAATATGTCGGCAGTCAACTCCTTAGGGAAGTTCATCTGTGTCATGACAGGATACGCAGGTGGCGAGTCCACATCGCAAATCGTGATTAGTCGTCCATTACCTGAGTTACCAACGTAAGTCAACGATGGGCTGTGCATGACATAATAACTGACCACCCAACCGCTCTAGCAGAGCGGAGACTACCATCCCGGATGCGTCGTCCACCGCTATATAGCGACCTCCTGGACGGACATTCCCAAGGTTCACCATTTGTGAGAGTGTGTCGATGCGCATGCCGAGGATGCGCGTCTGGTCTTTCGTGAACCAGTACTCACAGACATTGAAGAGCGTGGGCGGAATGGTTGTGAACGATTTAGAATACCTTTATCTGCAAACTAAGAAGGTGGATGTGGAACGAATCTCCCCCGCTTACTTGGCTGTTTTCCTTTTCTTGTACTTGTCTTTGCTGTATTCGGTCTTGAGTGAATAGTTTGCATGCGTCTCTATCTGTTTCTTGACTATTTCCTGCGCCTCGTGAGTTCCATCATGTTGAATGCAGGAACTACGATGGGAATAATCACAGTTGCGTGGACCCCCGACTGCTTCAGGGCTTCTATTTCAGCTGCAGTGAGGGGCTGTACAAACTGTCCGTCATTTATGAGCTCATTCGTTGCATCGGTATCCTCTGTCTCCACGTCATCGCAAGGCTACCCGGGGCAAATATATTCTCTTACCAAGTTCTTCGACGGCAGGTGGAGGGATCACGCTGATTGTTTTATTGACAATCTCATATGTCAGCCCGTACGGGTGGTTTGCAAGAGAACCAGCTGGAAAAGAGCCAAATTTTCCCAAATTTACTACTCTGCTCGAGGTCAAATCACGTAGCGAGCGAGCGGGACGACTCTGAATGCAACGTACGAATCGGCCTCTAGTTTATAGCTCTTTATGTCTCCAGTAGGTAGTCGCAGAAGAATAGTATCCCCGGAATGAATCAATCCATCCGCAATGTTGTGTGGTCTGTGTGTTACCGCATTGGAGGAATTTTGGGCCGAACTCGACATGATCAACCACCGCAGAAACGCGCTGCCAGATCGCTCCGCCATCCCGGGCCCGCGCCTCCGTCACCACATTCGCTACTGCACCGTCATGGCAGTCATCGATGAAGTCGACACTACAGCCGCTGCGCTTCTTTCTCTCTCCAACAGCCCCCAGAATTCATTCCCCGATGAACTTTCATATCTTATCACCTCTTTTGTCCCTTCCCATGATCAAGACAAGCGCTCCAAAGCCTTTCTAGTTCTCGCTTCGTATTGTCAGGGCGTTCGAGCGTCAACGGGACAGGCACAAGACGGCACACAAGAGCTAGGGACACAGGCGCTCAGCCGGATCTTTCTCCCGATAGTCCAAGCTCGTGTTGCAGAAACTCAAGAAGTTGATGTACTGGCCGGCCTTTCCTTCTTCGCAGCACTATTTCAAGTAGATTGGCAGACTGCCGCTGATATCTTTCAGCAGGAGGCTATCCTCACATCCATTACTGACATCCTAGATCTCTACCCCTCTGAGCTCGTGTTGAGAGAGGTTGCACGGCTTCTCTCACAAGCTTGCGGACATAAAGCCTGTCGTTCCTCACTCCCTGTAGAGATCAACGAATGGCTGGAGGCGACCGTTCGCCAGAAAAAGGACGCTCCTTTACGCGCTGCTGCAGCACTGGCAATTACGAAGTTATCTCGTGGCGCTGGCACGGACTCGTTGGTCGAGTCAGCGAAGGTTTTGAAGCGGAATACAGACCTAGACCTAGCCGAACTTATGAAGAGAATTCTCATAGAAGAAGGACAAGATTCCTCCCTGGATGCTGTCGAGGGCTTAGCTTATCTGAGCGTTGAGCCTTCCGTGAAGGAAAAACTATCAAAAGACCCTCCCTTCTTAAAAAAGTTGTTTTCGTTTGTTCCCAGAAACAAGGGGACTTCGAGCGCGCCTTCGGTTTCCGATGTGTCGAATCATTCGCTCATATACGGGATACTCAACATCACCTATCATCTTAGCGTCTACCGACCACCACTCTCGCCTGATCAGGAGCAAGTCATGAGGCTCCGACGAATGACAAAATCCGGGACTACAAGCGCACAGGGTCCTGAGGAAAACCATTTGGATGCCCTGGATGATGATCTCCACGTCAAGGAACGAGGCAGGAATCTGGTAAACAATGGCGCCCTCAACATTCTAGCCAGTGCAATACGATTGGCAGACAGCGAGGGCATCCGGATAACCGTAGCGCGCATTCTTCTGAATCTCAGCGTTGAAAAGGAGAACAGAGGAAAAATACTACAGAGTGGTGGAGCGAGAACGCTGGTAGAGATTATTCGGAAGTCATTATCTGCGACGAAGAAATCATCTACAGGACAATTCGAAGCTGATGCCACGATACTGGAACCTATCCAAGCCATGGCAAAGCTAGCTATAACGTCCTCTCCCACTCAAGTATTTGGCCCCGATCCTGGTGCTATTTATGATGCCATTCGGCCTTTCGCCGTCTTGCTCATTCATCCGTCATCGAACCTTTTGCAGAGGTTTGAGGCAATCATGGCTTTGACAAATTTATCGTCGCAGGGAGCTGAGGCCGCCAGTCGCGTGGCACAGGCAGACGGACTGCAAGCGAAGATCGAATTTCTGATGCTAGAGGATCACGTACTCATCCGAAGAGCGGCCACTGAGCTTATTTGTAATCTTATAGCTGGTTCAGACAACCTCTTCAAGCGGTATTCGGAGGGTAACGCTGCAAAGTCGAGACTTCAAATCCTAGTAGCTCTATCAGATGTTGAAGACCTGCCCACTCGCCTAGCGGCCTCTGGTGCTCTCGCAAGTCTAACATCATCGCCCGATGCGTGTCAATCTCTATATGAGCTGGAACACACCCATCATAGGATTCTTCCTATCTTCACCACCCTCATCGGCCCTTCATCTGGATCGGATGAACCTCACGTCAATACTCCTCCAGACCCCGGCATGGTTCATCGAGGAGTCGTGTGCATTCGAAACTTCTTAATCAATCTCGAACCCTCTCTCCGGAAACAACTGAAGGAAGAGACTGAGCTGACAGACCTTATGAACGGATTAATCGCAAACATGAAAGGCAACCCAAACAAAGCAGAGATAATACAGCCCATTGCCGAGGCGTTGAAGTGCCTTATGGATCTCGGCGTAGTTATACCTGGGGTCTAGTTGGACCTACTTACGATGACAAAGCGATAGCAGGGTATCGTGGTTTACTTACAATTTCATGTTGGTCAAGCTGACAACCTGGTCCAGATCATCGATTCATTCCATACTCTTCTTTGCTAAAGTATCATCTGCGCCTCCTCCCTCACAAGTCGCGCCAGTCTTTCAACCCCCAGAAAAACGTCTTACAAACTGAGCCCAAGGGTTGTTGCTCTCAACACCTCGACATGCATTTTGTACTGTCTCGAGCTTTCTGCCCTTCCCCATCATCCTCTCCATCCATGTCCTATCTCGTCATAACTCTCTAAGAAATCGTTCACAACCTGGCCATGTACTTACACTATAATCAAGGCGAGTGTTTACTACTCGTGCTTTTGGGATACCCACTGATTGTGGTGCCTCACAGCTGTATTCAATGATACAGCCTTGTCACCCGGAATTGAGAATCCATCGCCATCGCCAGGTTATTCAAGAAAAGAAAGACCCCGGTTCTCCTCCTGCCCTTCACATTCGTTCTCTCAAACCTGGCTCAGCTCGCTTACGCGGGCCGCGGGCTCACACCCACTCTCGCCAGAGCCCTACCTCGCATTTGGAGCGGAATCCCATGATTCGTGAACGCTAGCACACGCATTCTTTATAACTGCGATGCAGTTACTCGCACTGTGTTATCCCCGCTCACGACTGCCAGGATTCTCCCCACAACTGGCATAACCCCCCCCCCCTGAACGATACGTGGTTGGTCTCATTTCGATCTTTATGTGTGGAGAACGTAACACAAGGCTTGCACTGTTATTTCCCACCATGTACGGGAACAGGCATGCCGTTCCACAAGGACGGTGGGCTGAGTCGTGACTCACAAAACAGTGACAGCCAACGCGTTGTCCGACTTGGACGTCAGATGCGTTGATGCTCTCCCCTTCCATCTCCAGCTGTCGCAGCCATTTACGTTCAGGACAGACCATCTCCACGTGCCGTGATTGTACCTTGTTGAATTCTATTATGTTGATTGAGAATAGAACAAGTGAGAGGTAAAGGTCGAGATTGACATTGACTCCGAGATGATGCGACGATAGGAATTCCTTTGCTGGGGGTTTTACTTGCCTGTCATGTGGGGTGTATGCCGTGTATCTATGGAACAGTCGTAGAGCATACCGTCTTGTCTTGCCTTGTCCCAACTGTGGTCGTGATTTGAGGGTGGCGATGTCGAGGTGGTGAAAACACGCGTCGAACGGAAGAAAAGGTGTCGGTCGCAAGGGTGGAGGAGGAGAAAAAGGAAAGAAAACGAAGTGTCAGCGTGTGACTGTGAACCGTATTCTGTGTCCCGGCCTATTTCGTTACTTGCACAATTCGGAAGTGTCATGGAAGGGCAAATAAAAGCATGCTAAGGACTGAGGGATGAGAGGAGGGTTGTGACTCGGTCGAGGAAAAGAAAAGGAAGAACCACGGCACCCAGGATTCCCGCGTGGTCCCCCACCGTGGTACTAACTGGGCGGCACTCCGGTTAACTGCGCAGATCGAACGGGATGCGGTGCTTTCGAAGTCCTATGGCCGTGGATACTCTATACCCTTTGCAACTGCTTATATGCAGTTCTTGTTGCGAGTACACCCCCTTGCTTGATTCAGCAATAATTCGCTGGCCTCGTCTCCAAGTGCTCTGTAGTTATTTCATACAGCTATCATCCGTCAGCCGTGCCCTTTTTTCTTTTCGGCTTCAAGTTGATGTTAGCCACGCACTGAAGCCATTTGGCCCTTACACAAATAGTATGGAGCTCTCTGACTCTGATATAAGGACCATATAGTAACATGTAAGAGACTCAGCCTCTGTACTTGCTGCTATGTACTGTTTTCATGTCCCACTAAATCTCGTCTCTAAATACCGCAAGTGAAGTCCTGCTACGTTCCTAGGTGAACTTGGAAAGATCCTGAGAGTTCTGCATAGCGATTGCGGTGTAGTTATCATGATTCAGTTTCCTCAGTGAGCTTCCAGTGATGCGTACGAATTGGATTCAAAAAGTTGCTTGACAAATCCTGCTCTGGCGGTCCCTGCGCCTGCGCCGCAGTAAGCGCCGTGACAGCCATTGATTGACGCCCGTTTTGGGCCAGCACCGGAAAGTCCCCGATCATCAGAATATTGCTTCACAACACAACTCCCTTCAGCCTATATCGAATTACAATGGTTCGTCCCATTTACATGAGCCGTCAGATATCTTATGTTGGTTCCTCAGGCGCCGTCCAAGAAGGCCGGAAAGAAGGGATCTGCAGCTCCGAAGAAGGCTGGTCCTACTAGGGTCGCGAAGGTACGTCGCCCGTCCTCGTCCCAATCGCCCGTCAACTAATTTCAGTCAAGGCTGACTGGAAGGAAGGCTTTAAGAAGAAGCAAGTTGGGGTCTCAGATATGACCCTACTGACAACAATCAGCAACGAGAGCGTCAACGATAACTTGCAGAAACGATGGATGAGCGGCGAGATCTACACTTACATCGGTGCCGTCCTGATATCAGTCAACCCATTCCAAGGTGAGAGTTCTCTTTATTCTCTTAAAGTCCATGTCTGTTCATAGTGCTAGACCTCGGCATATATTCTGAGGATGTCCTACGCAGATATCAAGGCAAAAACAGGCTTGAAGTTCCTCCACACGTCTTCGGTATTGCGGAATCCGCCTTTTACAATATGAACGCATATAAAGAGAATCAGTGTGTTATTATTTCTGGAGAGTCAGGGGCGGGAAAGACGGAAGCCGCCAAGCGGATCATGCAGTACATCGCCGCTGTATCAGGTGGACAGGACAGCAGCATCCAACAGATAAAGGAAATGGTCCTGGCCACTAACCCTCTGCTAGAGAGCTTCGGATGTGCCAAGACGCTCCGCAACAACAACTCAAGTCGACATGTGCGCACATCCCGTTCACTGAGACGATGCACTCATAGCCATGCAGGGGAAATACTTAGAGATTATGTTCAATGACCGCGCAGAACCAGTCGGCGCTCAAATCACCAATTACCTGCTGGAGAAGGCACGCGTTGTTGGCCAGGTTCAAAACGAACGTAACTTCCACATATTCTATCAGTTCACGAAAGCCGCATCGGCCGAGCAGCGGGGTACGATGCTTTTCCATTCTCCCATATCCATCACTTCGACCCATGCGCCTTTATAGAGGCGTTTGGCCTGCAAGGACCCGAAGCGTATGCCTACACCAGCTTAAGCAACTGTCTGAAAGTTGAGGGTATAGACGATACCAAGGACTTTTCCGATACCTTGGTACGTCCTGCACATTATTTGTGATTTGTGCTAGCTAAGCTCTGTTTAGAGAGCCATGAAGGTCATTGGCTTAAGTGCAGAAGAACAAAGTGAAATCTTCCGTATGCTTGCAATAATTCTCTGGCTTGGGAACGTGCAATACCACGAGAAAGATGATGGGAACGCGGCTATATCTGACACTGGAGTCTCAGACTTTATCGCGTACCTTATGGGCGTCGATGGTACTCACGTTCAGAAGGTACTCACGTCCAAAGTCGTCGAAACTCAGAGAGGCGGGCGGCGCGGATCTGTCTACGACGTACCCCTGAATCCTGCGCAAGCTAGTTCGGGGAGGGATGCCTTAGCGAAGGCCATTTACAACAACTTATTCGAGTGGATCGTCTCGCGTATCAACATTTCAATGAAGGCCCGTGGAAAGACAAGCCAGTTGATTGGAATCCTGGTGTGTTAGGTATACTCTTTATCCGAGAACTGTCGCTGGATGCACTGCAGGATATCTTCGGATTTGAGATTTTCGAGGTGACACCTCCAACCTAGATCGTGAACCAGCGCTGAATCGTTATTCAAGGAAAACTCCTTCGAACAACTCTGCATCAACTACGTCAACGAAAAGCTACAACAGATTTTCATCGAGTTGACTCTCAAGACTGAGCAGGAGGAATACGTTCGTGAACGAATTAAGTGGACGGAGATCAAATACTTCAATAACAAGATTGTCTGCGATCTCATTGAAGAGCGTCGACCACCCGGAATCTTCGCCTCCCTGAACGATGCCACGGCAACTGCGCATGCAGATCCTACGGCAGCCGACAACAGCTTTATACAGCGAACCGCGGCTCTGGCTACCAATCCGCACTTCGAGGCTCGAGGAGCTCAGTTCTTGGTCAAGCACTACGCTGGTGATGTCATGTATCACGTCGCGGGAATGACGGATAAGAATAAGGATGCGCTCATCAAGGACCTACTTGATCTCATTGCTATGAGTGATAATGCATTTCTACAGGGATTGTTCCCCGACCGTCCAGATCCCAATAGCAAGAAACGTCCTCCAACTGCTGGCGATAGAATCAAGGCGAGTGAACCCATTCTGGTTGACAACGCTGATCTTACGGTCATTGTCCAATTTAGGCGTCCGCGGGAGCGTTGGTCGAGAATCTCATGCGTGCACAACCCTCATATATCCGCACCATCAAACCCAACCAAAATCGGAGCGCAACAGAATTTGACACCAAGGCTGTCCTCCACCAGATCAAGTACCTTGGCCTGCAAGAGAATATACGAGTCCGTCGTGCAGGTTTCGCATATCGCAACACATTTGAAAAAATGGTGCAACGATTTTATCTTTTATCGCCCAACACCTCATATGCAGGGGAATATACATGGACGGGTGATGCTCGTAGCGGATGCGAAAGAATTCTCACTGACACCGGGATTGCGAAAGAGGAGTGGCAGATGGGTGTCACGAAGGCCTTCATCAAGAATCCAGAAACTGTAAGTGTGAATTATTCAGCTGGCAAGGAACAGCTTTGACTCGTTTCCAGCTCTTCGCGTTAGAAACAATGAGAGACCGCTACTGGCACAACATGGCAGGCAGGATCCAAAGAGCATGGCGCAATTACATGCGATACAAGCACGAGTCTGCTAGGCGTATACAGCGATTCTGGAAGGGCAACAAGGAATCCATCGTGTATGCCCAGAAGCGGGACTACGGGCACCAAATACTCGCAGACAGGAAAGAGCGCAGACGGTTTAGTTTGCTTAGTTATCGTCGGTTCATGGGAGACTACCTTGATCTGAACGGCAACAGCGCACTTGGTGGCGAACTGAAGGCCGTGTGTGCTATCGGAGGTATGTTTAGCCTATCGGGCGTTGATGGTAGTAAAACTTAATCCACTTTAGCCGAAAGTGTCGCGTTTAGTTCGCGCATACAATTGCTAGTATCAAAATTCGGGCGATCCAGTAAACCGAGTCCCCGCTTTCTCGTTGTCGTACGTCGAAGAGTTCATCCCATTCGACTTTTTCTGATTTGAAAAAGACGAGTAAAGCTGTTCATATTATCGTCATTGTTGCCACGAAGGACGGTTCGAAGCAGACGATCCTTGAACGGAAGATTCCCCTCATGACAATCAAGACCATTGCAATGTCTAGTCTTCGAGATGACTGGTTGGTAAGTACTACGATCACGTCATATTATCTGGTTTGTTTTTACAATGTACGGTTTAGGCCCTGAATATCAATAACATCTCGGAGGATGGCGACCCTGTTTTTAGTTGCTACTTCAAGACCGAGTTCGCCTCGACTCTTCTTCAGCTGACATCAGCTAGCATCAATGTCGTGATTGGTCCTATGTATGTCGAGTTCCTTATGCCCCTGTCGATTCCTGTCTTGATCTCGTGACAGGGTGGATTATGGCAAGAAGAAAGACAAGCGAGCTCAGATCAAATTCGTCAAAGACGAAACAGTACAAAAGGATGATCAGTACAAGAGTCACTCGGTGCATGTTCCTTCTGGCGAACCGCCAAATAGCCGGTCCAGGCCACGAGCTAAACGGAAAGCTGGCGTTGTCCGCCCAGTTACTCAAGGAAAACTGCTCAGGAAGGGTGGTCCTTCCAAGGTCCGTCGTATTGTCACCAACCGGGTCATGTGTCATCCTCATCTGTGGTCACTCCAGCCCGCGGGAACCCGGCCGAGACCTGCAACACAAACATTACCAGGTAATCCTCCCCCGTCTGCTGTGACACCGGCGGCCTCGTCTACCGCCTCACGTGCCCCTCCCCCTCCACCGGGTCGAGAACGTCCTCCACCTTCTGTGCCCGAAGAACCGGATGTCCCCATGTACCGCGCCAAATATGCTTTCGAGGGACAAGCTAGCGAGTTATGTTTAGCGAAGGATGACCTCGTTGAGCTCGTCGAGAAGGATGATAACGGGTGGTGGCTCGTGAAGAAAGGTAGTGAGGAGGGGTGGGCGCCGAACAATTACCTCGAGCTAGTCCCTCCGAAGCCGAAAGCGGCACCCGCGCCTCCGCCTGCGCCGCCGCCTCCGCCTACTGCGCGACGGCCTCCCGCCCCTCCTGCTGCACCGGTGGTCGCTTCAAAAACGACTACAGCGCCGGCGCCGACACCGCAACCTAAGATCCAGCTGCAGTCCATCACCGCAAATGCTTCTGCGAAGCCCGTATCCGTCTTCCCCGGAATGGCACCGTCCAACGGCACGGCCGCACCGTGGAAGAGGCCACAGGCCCTATCGGCGGGGACGACACCAACGACCTCGCGACCGTCGAGCACGGTCGGGGCGCCGCCGCCGCCGCCGCCGGCTCCCCCAATTGGGAAGAAGCCGGCCCCGCCGCCGCCCGTGGCTCCAAAGCCCACGATTGCTCCAAAGGGAGCACCCAGGAAACCGCCCGTCCCGACGGCTTCGAGACCTCCGCCTGCGCCGAGTGCGCCACGACCGGGTGCGGTCAAGCCAAGTGGGGCCGCTCCAGGCCAGCTGGATCTGGCCGCCGCTGTAAGATATCTTTTTGCGGCTTCCGTAACAGTAACGCGGATCTGACTTGACCCCTTTAGCTTGCTAGGCGTGCGCAGAGGATAGCGGAGAATGAGTAGATGCAGATTGGTTCCATGGGCGAGTGGATCCGATTCACGTTAATCCTGCAGGCTTACAGATGACAAACAATAGAGGTTGATGGTTGATGTATAATGGACGTGTCATTAGATGCATTAATTGAATGGTTGTGGACACAATACGACAAATGTCAGAGCATGGAAGGAATCGTAAATGCATGGTATCGTATAGTGTATATCTTCCGATTAAAGGTAACGAGAAGACAGCTCTATAAGAATGTAACAGTGATAGGAGGCAGGCTCTCCGTGCCGTGTTCGTCGTCACCCATCTCTACGGCTCTCTCATCATCATCATCATCATCTTTACTAGGGGATATCTCAATGTCCCTAGCTTGGGAAGATGTTGGGGGTTTGCGTTGCGGGTGGTGTTCATCGTCTGTTTCGGCGTCAGTCAGTGCAGAATGTAAAGACAAGTCATCGCCAATGTCGCCACGCCACGTGCGTACTTCCTCCGCAGAAAGAACCTTGACTCCACTGCCTTGCTTTCCAAAGTCCCGCGGCTCGGCGCGGAGAGCACGACGGCCCGTCTCGAGGAGATCCTCCAGCATACTTTTGATACGCCTATAAGTCTCATCGTGCTCGTCTCCATCGTCGTTGTCGCTGTCATCGTCGTCATCATCTACGTCCTCGTCATCAGCCATGTCCTCGGGAGCGAGCGATGACTTGATGGCATGATATGTGCGTGGGGGTAACATGAGACGCGACTCGCGCAATTTCCGCCGCAGTTCTCTAATTTCCGTGGCTTGCTTATGCTTGGTCGTTTCAAGACTAGCATTTATGGCAAGAAGGGATCTATTCGTAATTTCCAAGTCCTCGATCTGTGGTTACCGGGCGTGGCGTGGTGAGCGGCAAGTATGTATGAGAGAGGGTTCGATCGCTACCTTGCGATTCGTCTTGGCCTCCGCTCTGACCTTTCGATCAGACTCGTCAGGCTGGTCAGTATTTGCTGTGGGGCTACCCAATGAATGACGGGGCGAGTTCGGGTCACATGGGCTATCGAACACGTCAAAAGTCTGGCCGGGACCGTGTGCCGTACCTCCGGAGGTAATGATCGTGCCATAAGCGTGGGAGTTTGGTGTAGGTGCAGTACTACCGCTGACAGACGTGTCTCTCGAGGACTGTGAGGAGAACGACAATGTGGAGGTGGGCGGTGACTGAGGGGGCAGAGGTATAGCTGCTGGATCAACTTTCGCGGAAATACGCAGGTGAACGTCGTTGTCAAGGTCGTGGCTGGTTGGAGGTGAAAGTGACTGAAAACGCGCCGAGGCTGTGCTCGGAGGAACGCGTGGGGCATATCGGTGAGGGTTCGCGGCGGGCGTTGACATCGTGATGGGGTATATAGTAGCAGGAACTGTCGAGGGGGTAGGGGTAGGCGAGGGTGGCCTGGAACCGAATCCTCTAAGGTCTGCTATTGAAGGTGCGCGCGGTCGACTTTCTACGGGACGTATCGTGGCAAATGACGGGGACGAGGGGTGGGAAGAGCTCGATGGGGCAGGTGTGGGTGACGCGCTGAATCCATTGGACTTGGCCACTCTAGAGACCTTCGCCTTCACGCGTACCGGAGGATTTGTGAAAAGGTTGTCTGGAGAGAGGCGGGTTGTGGGCGATGCTGGAGGAGTCGGGTGAACCGCGGTGCTGTTGCGCCTTGGCCCTGTGAAGGAAGCCTCGAGGGTGGAGGTCAAAGAGCGCTGCCTGGACAGCTCGTGCGGCACCAGAGAAGCATTTGGTCTCGAGACTTGGATATCAACGGCGGAGCGGGTAGACGAGAGTTTCCTTGCGTGTCCTTGTGTTCGTTTGAATGGGGAAGGCGCTCGTGCGGTGGACTTGATGATGGAGTTTTCGGTACTTGATGACGAGGATGTCCGGCCAATGCCAGTGATGACACTGCGGCTCACCTTGGCCTTTACACGAAAACTAGGCTCGGCCAGCGTGGATGAAGGAGGGTGGGGAAGTTTGACCTTTGACGGAGAGTGCGGGCGTGAAGGAGGTCTTGACTGGAGAGTGATCACATCGGTCAAATTCACTTTGGCCGTCACCTTGACCGGATGTGAGTCGCTAAATGGAATGAAAGCGCCCTGAGTGTAGTAACTACCTTGCTTTGGTCCATAGATGCATAAAAAAACGAGAGAGGAGAGCGTGTTATCGGAGAATAACGGTAGAGCGATTAGGTACAAGCAACTTTAAATACCTCTTTTAGCCAACTCGTTCTGCACAATCTTTTCAATCAACCCTCGCCATTCCGCACCACCCCGGCCGCTTAGCGTGGCCGTCACACTCTTCTCCACATACTTTCCAACCATGTCCACTTCTATGTTTACCTTCGATCCTATGCTTTTCTTTCCGAGCGTGATCTTCTCTTGAGTGTGTTGAATGAGCATGACGCCAAACGTCCGCTTGTCGTCGTCCACCTCCGTCAGAGTGAGGGAAGTTCCGTCGATGGTGACATAACCCTTCGGGATCAGGTACGGTAACAAGGATGGCCGCGTGGGCGTTGCCTCGTTCAGCTGGAAAAGGAGCCGCAAGGAGTCGCCGTCAGGTATTCTGGAAATCAACGCTGCGGTATCATCAACGTGACCCTGGCCGCGTGCGCAAAGAGGAAGAGAGTGGGCGCCTGTAAGGGTAGCTGTAGGAGAGGCACCAACTGACCTGCACGAAATGTCCTCCGAACCGGACATGGGGACCCATGGCACGCTCTAAGTTGAGCTGGTCGCCGACATTCCGCTCTCCTGACTCGCAGTCATGCAGTGTGTTCCTGATTCTCCACGGGGCGTACCTAGATCTGTTCTCTCCAACGTCTCGTTGGCAAGCCAGACCTCGAACCAACCACCGCTCTCCTGAGCATCGAAATTGGTAACAGTGAGGCAGGCTCCGTTCACCGCAATCGAATCACCGAGGTGGCAGTCTCCGAGGATTGGCCCTGCATCTGAGACAGTTAATGTATATCCCCCACCGTCGCGAATTACGGCAGCGACGGTTCCCAAATGTTCGATCTAAGATCATATGAATTTACCAGAAGAAATAACGGATGCACTATGTGCTGCGTACGAGGCCCGTGAACATAGATCGGATTGTGAGGACTCAGTGAGAAAGTTGGAAATGTCGAAGCGCGCGGTGAGGGCGGCCATCAATTTCTCTTTGCTGACTTCGCATGTCCCACCAGAGGACCAGACAGACACCACAACCCTCAGAGGCCGTAAGGAAACGGACGATTTGGGAGTCATACGCTGGTACGCAACGCCTTTATACAAATCGTTAATAGAATGCTGATCCGTCATCCGTCCCAGTCCTCCCTCCCAAAGTCCGTCTCAACATTTCTCTTGCGCTCTGCACTGTTGCCATAGCCGGCATCTTCGTATCCGATTACCTCGAGAAAGCCATCCCACCTCCCCCGAAATCTCCACCGAACCCTCCTAAACAGCTCTAACCGACTCGAAGCGCCAACGAACACTCGTCTCTGCAGCATGCCTTTACGTCGCATCTCGGGACAGGGACAGAGAAAATAACAAGTAGAGTATATGTCGACTCTCAAAGCAACCCCGAAATTCCTCCCGTCGCCCCTACTACGTGGCGAGGCCATCATATGCGTCTTCCGTGGCTGTAGACTTTAGTGTGTCTGAACGGCTGAGAGGAGAATGGTATTTGTATGCTGTTGCCCCGTCGACGACGCCACTTGGCGAGAATATTTTCGGATGCTGTCTGGGTGGACCACAAGACACGCTTTGCGTGCCAAGCACTTCGCCTTTATCTTTGAGTGCCCACGTCGGAGGAACTCCCAAGTGGTCAGGCGATGCGTTCTTATCGTGTCTGTGCACCATTTCAACCTGCGGCGATTGCGTGTGGGTGGTTGGCCCTTCCTGTACCTGGGTCGCTGGTGGTGACCCAAACGAAGGATACTCCGGCAAGTCTTCGCCCTCGATCTTGAACCCCCAGCTCGCGCGCTGCCAATCTGGCACGAGCTCTTCCTTTCCGCCTCCGTGCCATTTCCCGCGGTGACCACAGACATCGCACAAGAAGCCCCACCACTGGTCGAAAAACACGACGACTAGTATCATCGTTCCAACCACGCTGACAGCGATGACAGCAATTCCGATCATGCGCCAGTCGACTGCGTGTCCCTGGGATAGCTCTAAATCAGCGGGCGAAGGCGAAGGATAGCCTGTGGAAGTTGGGGAGGGGGTATTTTGGCTAGTGTTGGTAACAATGACGCCGAAATGCGTATCATTGCCGTTATCTTCTGGAACAGGGGTTGGCAGTTGTGAGGCTGGGGTTGGAATCGATGTAAGATGTGCCAGTGGGCGTATGTGTGGGTGTGAAGACACTCCAGGTATGGCTGTTGTAAGTTGTACGGTGTGTGTCGTGAGCTCAGGGAGCGAAGGAGTAGTGTCCTCAACATGAGATGGTATGGAGGCCTGCTCCGTACGATGTGTGGTATGGTCCGTGATGGGATCGAATTCTTCTGGCCCCACTGGCATGGGCAGGAGATCTGCAAGGTATCCTTGTGGGAGCGCTCCCGCCGCCGAATTGAGGAACAACGCAGTAATACTAGAGATTCCCCACCACATGGGGCTGCTTGGCGATGTAGGCGAGAAGAGTTGCCGATGGCGGTACTTTCTTCGATGTGCTTAGGCTTGAATTCGGACTCTCGACGCGTCTCAAATGGCTCACGTGGCGTCCTCAATGCATCACGTGTCTGGGGAAGATGATATCATTCTCGGTAGTTAACACACGACTACTACTTATCAGAAACGTGCGAAGCATCCATGGGAAACAAATCATCGATAGTCTCAACAGAGACGATAGCCCTACTTGCAACCACGTGTGTCTTCGGATACCGGAGTGAATCTGAACGAGGTAGAGTTGCACCATCTGTACCATGGCGTGATTTGGAGGGATTGTGGTGCGCCGAGTCGTGCGTAGAGTTGTCGGGTGTCATAGCGTCTTGTAATGCATCCGTCTGCGAACGCCTGTGCTTTCCGGTAACAGCTTCCCAGGGCTCATATCCAGCATAATTCACCGGCGTCGCTCCTGGGACCGGACTTTGAGATGGGGGCATGGGGGGTTCCATCTTGACAGACATCAACTTGGCGGCGACACCTTTCTTGACCACTTGCACGACACTAATCTTCTTCGCTTGAGTGGGCCGAAGCAGAGCCGGCGCGCAGGAGAAACTAAGGGGGGTCAGAGTCTTTTCCCCAGGGATGATTCTCCCTGCTTCCGTCCTCCTGTCCCCGACAAAGTAATCAAACCTCCACGCGAGACCGGAAGGTTCTGCGGCGGGAAAGAGACGAGAGGAGGGCTGGAGAGGTTCAGTACCATAGACAGTGTAAGGGCCATTGGCTTTGAGAATAAGATAAGCCTGCCTAGAGAGATAATCATAGGACACATCGCCGTTGACCGTGAGACGTCGGAGAACAGGCGGCGTGTCAAGAGCCGAATAATGAAAGGCGAAGGATTTACGTTGCAAGGGCATAAAATCCGCAGTCCCAGAGACGAGATGCACGCCAAAAGAGATGAATTCACTTTCAATTGTCGTCGGACAGGAGTAGCCAGCGAGTTTGAAAACAGGCTTAATCGTTCGAAAGCCCTCTTGATCGATCATAACCTCTAGGGAAGTCGACTCTAGCCAAGAAAGGGCCGCCGGGAGAAGAGGAAATCGCACAGTTCCACTACCTGTCTTCTCTACGATGCGGTTTGCATCGTCAAGACCGAGTGGTGCATTAGAGTGTGAGGATGATCCCGAATCGGTGGTTGAAGTAGAGCAGTTGCGCGTGCGTCCTGAAGGCCCTTGCGTTTCTAAAGGTCTCCGTTGTCCCCCCGTCCAAGGGCCAGGAGGGGATAGATCGAGGAAGACACTTGATGTACCAGATGATGGCCGCAAGGAAGCAGGGGAGTGCCCCGACGCCGTGCGAACAGAATTGTTGTGAACCGGTTTCACGGGGTTCGGTTCTGGAGTGATTGACAAATTTGACTGTTGCTCTACGGGTGAGATGGCTGTAGGTTGTGGAGGTAGCGCGAGTGTAGCGTGTGGTCTTGTGTGTGTCTCCTCTTCAGCATTTGCATTTGCTGGTCCCGCATGATAATATGAAGTGGATTCTCCCTTATATACGTCGGCAGAATTATCTTTCTCAAAGCTTGAAGAGGTGTCGCTAATCAGGTCGGCAATGCCTGAATGCAAAATAAGGGGTATGCTCCCAACTTGGCAACAAGCGGAAAGGTTATCCAAGCTCGACCAAGAGGGCGGCGAGGAGAGCGAATCGAGGTATCTAAGAACAGACAAGGTGGAGCGTCGAGAGAGGGGGGGCGGGATGATAGACATGTTAAAAGCAAGAAGCCGTTCCGATTCAAAGAGCTCCGTCAGCCGTCAGACCGGTTGCCTCACCACCACCTTATGACTCTGAGTCCAGCCTCGTCTCGAACAACCTAGAGGACGAGCAGTACTGTACTGTGGTTGAGAGGGGTACTGGAACAGAATATAACAATTGGGGGTCATTGTTTGACTGAAGGGGGCCATCGGGGCATCGGATCTCATAAAGGAACAATGGGGTTAGCAAGTCAAGGTTACATAAGCCTACACGGGATATATGATCAGGTACTCAACTGGATGCCCCCACATTCTTCATCATGTCCCGTCTGGATACAATCCTAAATCCCCAAGATAATGATGTCCCGACGCTAAGGTTTGGACAAGTTTACTGCATTGCGATTCCAAGTAGTTCTCATCACGTTCTCTCCAACTTTCGTTCAACAGGGCCAACCGCGTGCCTTCGCCGCGATCAAGTCCCTCATCACCTACGTCTAGCGCTGGCGAATCCTCCAGAACGTCGAAGGTTTCTCGTAATTATCAAAGGTCCAAAGAGCATTGTGCCCATCCTTCTTGTCCCGATACCCTTCGTTGCTTGCCCGACGCGGATGGGCGTCCCCAACATACCCTTCCAGTCATCTTGAGATGTGCAATATTAGGGAGCAAAATGAAGCGCCTAACCATTCGAGAAATTTATGCTGCTATGGAAGAAAAGTACCCGTATTACAGAACGGCAGGTTCCACTTGGAAGGTCAGTTTCCCTTTAATCTCATTTGCGAGACCAAAAAAAAAACTCGTGATTCTCCTCCCGGTTCAGCAATCGGTTAGACATCATTTATCTCTCAACAGGTTGTTCGAGCGACAGCCACGGCCGGTGACCGACCCCGGTTTTGGGTCGTACTGGACTGTCAATCTTGAGGCACCTCCTGGCACGAAACGCCCTCGCAAGCGCGGCCGTCCGCAACAGGAGGTAAATGGTGATCCACCTGTGAAGAAACGCGGTCGTCCGCGAAAAGAGCCGGAGACGGAGAAGCGCCTGAAAACTGAGGTTCCGCGCAAAGCTCCCCTCCTCGTTCCGAGCGCACACCCTATGGGTCCGCTTCTCACCGTTTCCACTGCATCGGCCAGCAATCGTCATCAATTGGAGGATGAAGACGAAGAGGGTACCCCTCGTTCCGACTACGGTGTGCCGTGGGGCATGGAAGACGAGTTTGAGAGCGAGGAAGACGGCGATAAGCTGCCACGGCGACCAATCACACCAGCATACGATAGGGCGGCAGATTTTACCGTTTCGGAAAGTCCGGCTCAAGGGGCACCCCTCCTACTGCAAGATGACCACTCGATGCGTGATGCGTTTCCGGAGAATATCATTGACCACCTCAAAGTTCAGATGGGGATGCTTCGACGACAGGCATCAGAGGCGCGGTCGGAAGTTGCAAGGATGGCCCAGCAACTATCGGAATCCAAGGCTGACGTCTCGAGGACCAGAAGTGCCCTGGATGTCGAGGTTCGGAGGAGGAAAGAGGCTGAACGGGTTGCAGAAGAGGAGGTGCGGATCAGAAAGATGATTGAAGACGAGCTTCGGACTGTACGGTGATGAATCTCGCGAGACGAGGTCATATGCATGTAGTAGCAGAGCGCATATGTAATCACGTGGTTATTCTCATGAACTTGAACTACCAGGGCCGAAAAATCAAGACCACGTATGTTTTTCTTGTCTCTTCTTAAAATTCGATCCATCATTCGTTCTCAGCTTTAAGAAAGCACGTACTATCGCGCCCCTTCATACTGGTGGTCCCGTTGCGATCACTCAAAATGGCCTCTGGCTAGTAACTTGTGTCGGGGAGCAGGCCCTCCTCACCGATCTCCAAAGTGGCACAGAAATTTGCCGTTTTGCCGGGGTACCGTACCCATCCAAGAAACTTCAACGTCGTCCACGTTCCTGACACCCTTACAGGACACAGAGTCTATTACCGCCCTATGTACCACACCTTCGGGCAAGCATCTAATGATTTTTACCTCTTCTATGGCTCTTCGAATATATGGGCTACCAACATCCGGCGCTCCAAATTCTAAGCCGGTGACACCCATCCGCGTCATCTCTCGCGCTCATGACGCACCGGTGTACGTTTGTAAGACGGACCCCACTTCTACCTACCTCGCGTCAGGAGCGACCGACGGGACGGTCAAGGTTTGGGACATTGTGCGCGGCTTCCCAACGCATGTCCTCCGCGGTCACGGTGGCGTCGTCTCTGCGATAGCCTGGAGCTATCCCCACGCACAGGACCTCGAGGCTCGCAAGATGCGACTTTTCACTGCGAGCGTCGACACACGCATCCGGGTTTGGGACCTCACAAAGGGCGCGGAACAGGCGCGCACTGGGAAGCAAATCAAGCCGGAGGCCGTATTGGAGGGACATGTCAGTGTGCCCAGGGGTCTCGACGTTAGCGAAGATGGGCGGTGGCTCGTTAGTGGGGGTCGTGACCAGGTGGTACTGATCTGGGACACGAACGAGCGGCACTCTAAGAAGAGCGGGAAGGGTAAAGAAAAGGAGGCCTGGCCCGCCTTGGTCAACACGATCACTACTCTGGAGCGCGTCGAGGCTGTGGGCATTTTAGGCGATGAGGTGGACCCTGGCGACTCAAGTTCGCGGCGAAAACATCTTCGCTTTTTCACCGCTGGGGAGAAGGGTGTGGTAAGAATCTGGGACGGAAAAACAGGACACGTGCTTCGCGCTTTTGGAGAAGAGCAAGAAACGAGCCCTGAGGACCAGGAAGAGCAACGGCAAATACTGGATGCTTTGTGAGTACCTCGGCCGTTTCGTTGTATTCTCATTAAGTTCCAATGTCACAGCTTTGACCCGTCAATTTCTTCCATTGTCTCGGTCCACGCCGATCAGAATATCCTATTTCACTCATACCCTGACGGTGCATTATATCGACAACTAATTGGCTTCAATGACGAGATCATTGATGCCGTGTTGCTAAGTTCCGGACAATCTTCTGGGCACGTTGCTCTTGCCACAAACTCTTCCCTCATACGTGTATATTCGACCGAGTCCTTTGATGCGCGACTACTCTCCGGGCACCGCGGTATTGTTCTGAGCCTGGCCGCTAACTCATCTGAGAGAATGCTGGCGAGTGGTGCTAAAGATAACTCTGCTCGTCTCTGGGCACCACAAAACACCAAACTGGGCTGGGGCTGTGTGGCGACATGCGATGGGCACGCGGAGAGTGTTGGCGCAGTTGTATTCGAGCGCGAGGACGTGCCACGCTTCCTCTTCACAGGGAGTCAAGACCGCACAATCAAGGTCTGGGATCTCAGCGGTGTGCCTCCAGAGGCTCACGAAGCGTCGGTGCCAGTACGATGCAAGAGTCTCAGTACGACCCGCGCACACGAAAAGGACATCAATGCGCTTGACTCATCGCCGGGCGGGGCGCTACTCGTATCAGGTTCGCAGGACAAAACGGCAAAGGTGTGGACAGTGGACCGCTCGCGTGGTATGCTCAAGCTAGTCGGTACCTGCAAAGGGCACAAGCGAGGGGTGTGGAGCGTGCGGTTTGCGCGCGGTACCCGAACAGTGGCGACGGGCAGCGGCGATCGTACGGTGCGGTTGTGGAGACTTGACGATTTTTCGTGCTTGAAAGTGTTTGAGGGCCATGCGAATTCCGTGCTGAGGGTAGACTGGCTGGGCGGGGAGGAGGCACATGGCCAGGTTGTTAGCGCCGCGGCGGATGGCCTCGTCAAAGTGTGGGACCCCCAGAGGGAAGAATGCGTCGCTACTCTTGACGGACACGAGGATAAGGTGCGTGAAAGGTGCCACTTTAGCACGCGCTGACCTGTATGAATGACGACAGGTCTGGGCCCTCACGGTGAGCCGAGACAACAAAACGATCATCTCGGGAGCTGCGGACTCTGTGATCACGTTCTGGGAGGACTGCACAGAAGAGCAGGAAGCGGCAAGAGAATCTGCACGGGCGGAGCTTGTTCTCAAGTATGTACAAGTCGCTTCTTTCCTTCCGTTTCATGCCATTAACCGAGCGACGGGGCTGAAGGGAACAAGATTTTCTCAATTACGTCGCTTTGCAAGATTACCGACGCGCGATTGAGGTAGCGTTGTCTCTTGGACATCCAGGTCGCCTGCTTCAACTCTTCAAGGAATTGAAGGGGGACTCGGGGGTGACCGGGAGTGCCGAGGTCGATCAAGTTCTGCAAGAGCTGGCGTCGACGGATCTTGTGCGGTTGCTTCGCTACGTCCGCGACTGGAATACTCGTGTTTCGAGTGCTGCCGTCGCGCAGAGTGTGCTACATGCCATCGTAAAACTTCGCTCAGCAGAGGACATCGCTCACGCGTTCGAGGATGCCAGCATGGGTGACGAGGGGAACAATGGTCTGCATGAGCTCGTGGAGGGGCTCATTCCCTATACGGAGCGTCACCTTGCGCGGATGGAACGCCTGGTGCAGGAAAGCTACGTGGTGGACTATGTGCTTAGAGAAATGGATGGTGGTTTGGCTGAGGATGATGACGAGGCGATGGACGTTGACCCCACCGTGCGCAATATGCAGCTGCCTGTCGGGGTCCATGCATAGATTACTACTGACTTGCGGTCGAGCAAGGAATACATAGAAGATATATTAGTATATTCTAAAGTGCAATCCAGGACCTGTCAACAGATATACATGTTAGGATACATCGGAACGTTCGGGATTACAGGACACATGGATAATGTCATGGTAGAGGAAGAGTCGAGTCATATTATTAAAGACCAGAAACTTGCAGTGAAATGGTCAAACTTTGCGAAGGCGAGTGACGGCTATCCGACACCCTTCGACAGCGTTGAATACGAGGGCAAGCTCTCCTTCCTGTACCTGGTCCGTGGTGAGCAACCCTTGGTCGTCGGCTACCACCAAGCCTTGTTCGAGAAGCCAGCGACGCGTTACGCCGGGCAGACAGCCGGCCGAGTCGTGGGGAGTGACCCAACGACAACGACGAAAGAAGGCTACGTTGCGCACGGAGGTCTCCGTTAGTATTCCCTTCGTGTTCCACAAGAGGACGTCAGCGGAACCTCCGACGTCTGGGAGACCGAAGCGAGCGCGCGCCGCTGCGTAATGACTACGGTTGGTGGTCTTGGTGGTGGTGAAGAGAGATGACGGAGTGGGGACGCTATCGAGGAAGAGGGTGATCGGGTCACCTAGGGCTTGGGGAAGGCGATCCATTGCGGGAGAGATGTGAGCCGCTAGCATAGGGTCTGCGGTCCGCGGAGAGATGGGCGTGACGGTCGTTGCGATATTTCCGGCGCGATGGAGCACGAGCCGGAGCTGGTAAAAGAAAGAAAGATGAGGTTTGTTAGATGTGAGTGTGCAGATAGCCTGACCTTGAATGGGCCGCCTTTACCTGGCCCGTCGTACTGTTGAATTGCATGCTGACAGGTGGCTTGAAAGGAGGCCCAAGAAATAGCATCTTGCCAACCGTGAAGTGCGGCGGCGGATCTGAGACGATCAAAGTGATAGGGAAGGAGGATGAAGGGGGAGGGATGACCATGATTTGCGGCCGAGTTCCATGAGAGATTGAGGTTGTGGGGATCGCAGGCGATGGTGGATACGAGTTGAAAGATGGACGACATGAGTCAACGGTTAACTGCGGCGCAGTGTTGGGGTGATTATTTAATCAAACTCGCTCTTCTCTCCGTACCGTCATGTTCACCATAAAGGCTACTTATCGTTCAGAGACCCGCAAGTTCTCTCTCCCAACTTCTTCTTTCCCTACTTATCCTCAGATCAACGACCAGGTATCCGTCCTCTTATTCCTCTTTCCTTCTCCTCCTCACTCACCTTCCCAGCTTTACCGTTTCTTTCCTATCACTTCCTCCTACCATCTTGCTCGTCTCCTTTTCACTCAATCTCCAAGCGCTCCTTTTGCTCGTATACTTATTGGTATGGAAGCCCACTCAGAGGAAGAGTACGAACGACATGTTCGTCCTTTCCGTGGCCGCGAGTGGCCAGGTGGTCTCCTTCGTTTTACGGTTTATGATGACGAAATTCCCCGTGAGACTCCAAACGATGCGTCCACTCAGCAGGGTGATGAAGACGTCCTTATGGATAACCCATCCGGGACCCACAGTTATCCTCTCAGGCATGAACACCGCCGTGGGCATCACGACGGACCTCGCCGTCGCCGGAGCGACATACCTCAGTGGTCTCGTCCACGTTCTACGTTCTTTGCCTCACCTCCACTTGCACCTCCCCCGCCACCTCCACCGCCACCTCCACCGTTCTTCCCTCCTTACTTCCACTTACCTTCGCCGCCCCTACCTCCGCCCCCGCCGCCCCCGCCGCGCTCCTTCCACGGAAGTCCCGGATTTGTACCACCCCTGCCGATTCTGTCTCGTCATGTTACGCAACCGGCACCGCCACTTCCCAATCTACCGCCCATCCAAGCACTGTCACAGGATCACGGCCAGCCACAGTCTCCGCCTCCCACGGCAGATGCAAATGAGACACCTGTCGAGAGGTACTTCCGTCGTCGGGGCTTGCGGTCCGTTGCATCAGCACCGGTGTTGGGTCCGGTTCTTTCTGTCCCACCGCCGCCACCGCCGCCTCCTCCACCTCCCCGTCCGGTCTCATTGTATGGGGAGATTCAAATCGGCGACCATCCACCCGTCATGCGTCCGAATAGACGTTCAGTTACTGTAAACGACGAGGTGGACGAGTTCTATGAAGCTGAGGCGCAACCTAGTGCTGATGCAGTAGACGATGACGAGGGGAAGCAGCGTGAGACGTGTTGTGACGTGGAGCGCGGCAGACAGGAGGTCGCGGATATCATCCGTACTTTCAAGACCGACATTGACCGCATCCTTTCCCAATCGCTAGGTATGGAACCCGCAAATGTGTGGGGTGTCACCCCCGCAGCAAGGCAGCCCACTCCCACTCCCACGCCCCCTCTATCACCGTCCATTTCAGAACATACGGCGACGAATCAGAGCCAGCCAATAGAGACGGCGCACTCCGTGGAGCCCCCCTCATCCGCCGACCTAGTGATTCATGAAAACGTCTTTTGCGATATGTGTCACGAAGTTATTGTTGGGGTTAGGCATAAATGCCTTGATTGTGCAGGTTTGGGCTAGTCACTCTCACTCTTTGCCATGAATTAACGGCTTATGTGTAGATTTTGATCTTTGCTCTACGTGTCTCGCTGTTCAGCCTCTGAATATTGGTTCGCACTCGAGATCTCATTCTCTATTTGCCATCGAAGAGCCAGGCGGATTGTGGGTGCATACGGTCTTCACTGGAGGGAGCACTCCAGAACCCGTGACGGAAGGACCCCCGGAACTCCCGAATACCTTGCCCTCGGGATCAGACGCTCAGGCAGAAGGTACTCCCCCTATTGCCAAGCTGGCTGTCCACCATGCTACTTGTGACCTTTGCGATTGTAAAATCAAAGGTGACCGCTTTGTGAGTACTCACACATCCTGTATCGCATGTTGTTCTCATGCTGCCACAGAAATGTTTCGACTGCCCCGATTTCGATACGTGCGCTTCTTGCTATGCGATCGTACCCTCTCAACACCCGCGTCACAGCTTTGCTCGGCTGCGTGATCCGCATGACCTGAAACACCCGTCTTTCTCACCACCTCTGCATCGCGCTAACTGCGATGAGTGTCGCAAGACTATCTACGGTGTTCGTTACAAATGCATGCATCCGGCTTGCCATGACTTCGACCTCTGTGCCAGTTGTGAAGCGCTTCCGATTCCGGTCCATCCGACAACTCATGCCATGCTGAAAATTCGTGAACCTGGTGCTTACATTCCCGTAGTCAGGCGTTGTGGAGTCCAGCGAGTTCCAACTCCCGTTACGACAGTTGGCGCTCAAAGGTCCCAGAAGGACGATATTACAGAGACAACACTCGAGCACCCACAAGCTCATATGAACACAAACATGGGGACTATACGTTTTGGTCAATTCGACCCTGAAGCAATGCCGAGCCCGACGCCATTGAATGTACATCTTTCCGAGCCATCTCCCAAACTTTCAACGGATCTCGTGGACGTTTCGTATTCCGAGTCTGAATACGATGTCTATAGGGAGTCTCCCAAACCAGTTGCATTTGCATCTGATACTATTATCGGCATCGGTGACAGTAACATTCCATCACCGTTAGCACGTTATAGTATTCCCACTGCCGCTCCGCTGCTCCCTGTGCCTTCACCTCCACCTGCATTAGCCACCGAGTTTTTCCACGCTGTCCCATCCCTGCAGCAGAACAGCGAGAATACCCAAGACCTGATCACTGGACTGCATGGTACTGACGCCCCGTGGTGGGGACCGATTACATGGGTGCCACCAACACCACCTGCTCCACTCCCCGTCCCTCTTCGTACCCCTTCTACCCCCAGAAGTTCGCAGAGTCCTGAACTTCTAGTTCGTTTGGAAGAGCAAAGCGACACGGTCATACCCTCAGCGGACACGCTACCTGCTGCAACATCCTTAGTCCCGGAATTCGACCGTGTAGCATCGCCCACTTCGCTTCCTCACGTACCTCCAGTTGACTTCAACGAACTGTTTGACCTTGCGTCCCAGTTCCGTCACTTTCTCGAGCTGCCACCTGTAATCAGCCCACCCTCGTTACCTGCTTTACCCAGGGAGATGCCTAGTGCGAGTAGAGCTGAGTCTATAGGGGTGGAGGAGGTGAGCGCACCTACGGAGCTAGCATCGACACAGGTCGATGATGCGGGGACCCCACTGTCTCTTGTGGGCCTTCTATCTAAACCGGAGAAGACACCTCGACCTGGAGTGTTCGATGCAATCAGCCCGGGCCGTTTGTTGTCTCAATTGCTAGATAGCTCTTCTACGACCTCCCTTTCCTCTCTTGTCGACAAAAAGAAGTGTGTCGACGAAGACGCGCCATTGCGCGCGTCATTTATTGCGGATAACAATATCCCAGATGGCCAGATTTTCCCACCTGGCGCCGAGTTTGTCAAGTCATGGCGCATGCGCAACGATGGGCCTGGCCCATGGCCTGCTGATACGGAGCTTATATTCGTCGCTGGTGACAAGCTCGTGATGGACGCGACTGAGCGCCTCAAGGTCGGCAGCGTTCCGCCTGGCGAAGAAGTGGACGTGTGGACTGGGGAGATGAAGGCCCCCGACGTCCCAGGCAAATACATCAGTTACTGGAGGCTTTGTGACTACAAGGGAAGACGTTTTGGTCACAGCATCTGGGCCGAGTAGGTTTCCTCCATCTCATTCTTATGATATTGTCCCTGACAGCTTCTCTAGCATCTGTGTCGCTGAGCCAACAAAGGCTCCCGTGTCCGAGGAGGGCAGTGGATCACTTGCATCATCGTCTGTCGTGATGCCTCACGCTGCGCCATCGAATCCGACTGTGCCGATTCCTTCGCACGACGAATCAACGACGGCCCCACTTCTATCAGACGCTTCCTCGATGTCATTGATCGACGTGCTGTCCGACGATGACGACGATGACGACGACGACGACGACGATAGCGAGGTCTACGAGGACAGTCGCTCGCAGTTTGCCTCAACGCCCGGAAATAACCAAGTCCTATCCCCCGATGTTGAATACGTTGTTCTTTCTGATGGCTCAGACGACCTCTAAGTGCTAGCTCAAAGCACAATTGAACAGTTTTATCGGACTCTAATCCCCACTCGGTTATTCTGTCGCTCCTGACCTTTCTTTGCTTATGGATGCCGTTTCTGCGTAGATCCAATGTACGATATTGATTTCTCTGCTTCGTGACAAAGTTACACACTCCTCCTAGCCTTTCCTCCCTTGATACTCCCCAGGTCCTTCCTGAAGAACGTGCGTTGATACAGACTGAAATGCCAATTTGGTGAAATACAATTTAATAACCACCAAGGTCATCGAAAGATACAGATGTCGATGCCAGGCATCGTTAGCGAATCCTGTGGTCGATACTGAAAATTCGACCAAGACATGCCGATCAGTAGGCAAGAAAGACGAATCGGATAGATCCTCTGAAAAAAAATAAAAGCAAATAAAATACTACGTGTGATGGAAGGTTGGCGCTCTTTTACGACCTTTCGACTTGCTCGACGATGTCGAGATCGTCGTGCCGGCAGGCTTGTAAGTGAGTGTGACGTTTGCAGGGCCTGTGCTTTCCCACTGTTGGCACAGTGATGAAATGTCTGGATGGCTTGAGCTCGATCGGATTGTGGGGGAAGGTACGGGAGTGGACGAAAGGGTGGACATGCGCAAATGACGAGAATTCAAAGTGCTCGAGTGGTTCCACATCGGGGACGAATGCGGAGTGAGCATGAGTGACGAGACGTGATGATGCGCGTGCTCAAAGCCGTGATAGCTCTGCACGCGTCTTGAGCTGTGATGGTACCACGTGAGAGAATTCGCAGGATGCTGCTCTTCCTCGTCCGTGTCGTCATCGCTAGCGCGGACGTCTGGTGGTGTCTTGGATGCGGGCGCTGGCCGCGAGTGATCCACCTCGATCTGTATCGCCAGTGAGTCCTCCGCGCTCACATACGAACTATCCGATTCCGAATCCGTCGCGTCGCCGCTGTCTTGTTCGGAATCATCTGGGGCCTTGCCGTCCGACGGACCTTTGTCTTTCCCGTCGCCGCGCACGATATGGGCCCGCTCGTTGTCGATTTCATTCGCGAGCTCAGCCTCGGTGTGATCATCAAGCGGACAGGGATCTTGTGGTTGAGCGACGGCAAATCCGTGTCTCACGAAGGCGCGGCACGATGAAAATGCGTGTCGTGATGCTTCGAGGAATGGGAATGCTTGGAATACGTGGATCTGTGTGTGCAGGACCGTCGTTAGCAAGGAGATTGATATGTTCTAAGTATGCAAAACTTACCGCATCTTCGTACAACTCGTGCATGACCTGCACGCCGGCTAGAGTAGCCTTGTGAGCCAAAAGGGTGACCTCATCGCGGAGCACCTCGGATTCTCCAGCTTGTATTAGCAGAGGCGGTAGGCCTGTGAAGTCTCCAAAGAGAGGACTGGCATAGGGGTGTGTAAGATACCGTTCCATATTTGAGCCGAGATAGCATGCAACAGGATCGAGGTGATCTCCATTGGGAGGGATCGGGACGATGTCGAATGGTGCGTTGCTATCCCAAGAATCGCAACTTCTCGTCAAGTCTACCATTCCGATCAGCGAACCGAGAACCACTATCCTAGGAAGAAAGGTGACCTACCAACCCATGGAGACATGAGGATTGCGCCAGCCGGTAAAGGATAGTGGTTATCACGAAGATACATCAGCGTGGCGAGACATAGTCCTCCACCCGCACTGTCACCAGCGAAGAGAATATTGCTAGGAGGAATGTGGAGGTCATCAAGCATACGGAAGTATGTACTGACGGCATCATGAAGGGGACCAGGGAACCGGGTTTCTGGAGCAAGACGGTATGCGACAGCTGTTTGTGGTCAGATGAGGTACGATATCAGAACCATCTGGGGGGGGGGGGTTAAAAAGTGCTCACCGAATATACGGGCGTCGGTGAACTTTGATAGTGGTATGGTTATTGACCGGTGAGTAGCAGGACTAAATAGATAATAAGCTCCTAAGATATTCAAAGTCCAAAACAAGTCAGATTGGACTGTGAAACGCTGTCACGAGCAGGACTGACCACCATGAAAATATAAGATGATTCTCTCGTTATGTTTGCGTGGCGGGATAGAGGGGTCTGCACGAGACTTTGATTGGGACGCCTTCCACTCTGCCTGCAGACGCTGCCAGAGCCTCTTGGTAACGACCCATTCGCCCGAGAGTTCACGTGTTCCGTCCTCCAATTTGTCAAATTCAGCAAGAATCCCACGGAGCTCACGCTTTCGCACCCGGAATGTGACAGGCGTAATGAGAGCATCGGGTGGCAAAGGTACGAGTCCGCCGAGTCCCAGGAACATGCGCATAAAAGGCTGCATAAGGGAAAACGCTCATTATGGCTTCCACTTGTCCAGAAACAGGCAATCGCTTACGATGTCGACGAGGTTCGAGTGACGTCCGGCGTTCCTCATGATGCCCGCAAGGATCGTCATGGGGAGGCTCCACGATTTTTTTCGAGGACCCCATATTTGGTGTGAGACGACATCACCGGCCACTTCGGTCGCTATGCGAACAGAGTGGATGTGAGCCCGGAGGGGAATGAATTGGAGACGTATAAGAGCATATGACCACGTCGCGTGTTGCAGTTGAACTGACAGACGTCACTTCACGAGACGCCGCCGAAACCGGCGGGATGAAAGATCCGAAGACTGTCCACTCACCCTTGAGAGCAACTAAACCACCCAAGCTGAAGACGTCGCGTATGCTCATGACATGTCCCCCTTCTGTTGGAGGAGAGGGTCGACGCGCGAGGACGGCGGTGGCACGCCAGGTGTCTCGTAAAAGCGTAGGAGAGAGGCGATGGACGACGGTTTTCTGAGAGTGGATGGAGTGGGGTTAACGTTCGGATCGACGGACCTGCCTGAAGAAAATCGGGAGAGAGGCCAGGGGAGGGAGATGTTCATGGGGATTTAGGATATGGGAAAGAGGGGACGTTGCAAGTTAAATAAGCCAAACCATCGATCGTGGTGTCCTCGTTGATGGGATGGTCAGTCTCCTCTCTCCCTCTCTTAATTACGTCATTATTTAAGATTTATTTATCACATGTCACTAGTAATCCTCTCCACGGCTTACCACTTCCTTCACAGTCGGACGTAAGAGGATCGTGTGCTCCTAAATATTATCCTCAGCTCGTATGCCATCTACTTTCGGGGACACTCACAAATTGAGCGGTCATCGATCCACGTGCGTCGCACAGCGGCGGATAATCCTGTACGATCCCCTGAGCCACCAGGTGATTCAGCTGTTGCCGTTGTCAGCGTCTCCTCCCCCGAAACCGCTCCTCAATTTTCACTTACCGCCAATAGATATTTACTTTCCCCAACCCGATCTAGGTACCTGCGACAGAAGGGCAACGATCCAAAATTTTTTGCGATCGTTCGAAGCAACGATCTCGCCGTTTGGAGCCTGTCGAACCTGTCAGTGGTCTGCCAACGCCAGCTGGGAGCACTTACTTGACGGATCCCGGTGAGGCATCGTATATCCTGGCGTAGTGTGAAACGTCACCCTGTCGTTCTGGTGGTCAACAAAGTCGTCGTCAAATTCTCTAATCGCCTTTTTCTCACACTTTCCACGACCCGCCCTCGGCCCGTGGAACCAAACGTCTCGATCGCAAAGTACTCGCCCTCTTCCATTTTCGTCTGATCGTCGTTCTTCACCAACAGCACCGATTTTTTGCCATGGATTTTGTAAAGGTCGATAGAGTGTCCACTGAGGTTCTCAATAGCCTTGACTAACACGACGTGAGCATCCCCACATGAATCGACGTACAAGTCGGCCACGGACCAGGATATACTTTGCTCCCGATCTCAACTTCATAAGATTCCATGGTCTCCTGTATCGCGCCTGCAATCTCCCCGAGCCGCGCATCGATTCCAGCTTCCTACGATGCAGCGCGTCAGTGTGGTAAAATGAGCACAATCATATGACCAGTGGTCTGAGATGAATACCCGTATGCCAGTGTTCGTCGCCGCTTTGACTGCCTCCAGCAGCTTGTCATATGTCGGCTCAAAGGTGAGCGTAAAGGCAGAATCAAGAATCCGTCCTCGGACGTGCACCCCGATGTCCACTTTCAGCACGTTATCTTTCTGCAATACTGAACGTAGCCCGCACGGGCACCACCGTCAGAACGCTCTACACACCCTCGGTACATCAACGCACCCACCTATGGTGTCGCCGGCATTGGGAGTATAGTGCGCCGCACAGTTGTTCAAGCTGAGGCCAGTAGGGAAACCGATTCCTGCCTCGAGCCCGTTCTCCTCCACCAGAGCGCGCACGCCGTCTTCGATCCCGTTTGCGATTTCAGTCATCGTCATCCCAGGGCGTATAAACTTGCGCGCATAGTTTCGGACGAGACGGTGGACTTCGGCACCACGCCGAATATTCTCATATGTTAGATCCGGATCCTCCATCGCCAATTTCTCCAGATGACGCTTCTCCTCTGACGTCGTGCGCCACGTATTACTAACGCGGAGCTGAGCTCTCAGACCGCGCTGGAATATTCGAGAGTTACCCACTCGTTTTTATATTCCTGGATTTCACCGACAGGATATTTCCCACCTGGATACATTTTCGAAAGTCCAGTGCGCGGGGGGTCCCCTTGCTCGACTTTCTTCTTCTTCTTTGGTTTCTTCTTCTTTTTCTTCTTCTTTGGCTCGCCTGAAAACAAGAGAGCACGACAAACGTTTTTATTTATTTATCGCAGCATAGTGGCATTAGGCTTGGCAGGGTGTTAAGGATGCGATATGGAACTGACCATCGGCGGCGGCGGCGGCTATCTCCGGTGCCGCTTCCTCGTCACTCTCATCCACGTCGTTTTCGTCATCTACAGGCACCGTCTTGGGCTTTTTTTCTTCGGTAGTGGCAGGAGCAGCAGTCATCGTGGGGATGACTGGAGTGGGATGATGAGATATGATTGCGTATATATCTCACGTAACCCGCTGTTTAGCGCTATTAATACGAGGCTCGTGACGCGCATCCCTCGGTCCAGCCCTGCTTGCTTTGTGTCCAGCATGCCACGCTCTCGTTCGCGCGACTCACAACGTCGCTCAGAATCACCAAGTAATCGCCTCCCTGGAGGCGCTGAACCCATTAGTGACTCGGACTACTTTGTCAAAAGTCCCGAATTTCGCGTCTGGCTCAAAGAAGAAAAGCACAAGGTGCCTTTCGAGACGTCGAATGATGACCGATCCATGCTCAAGCCGTTTTCCTCAGTACTTTGATGAACTTTCAGGCGACAAGGCACGCAAGTGAGGTCACGCACCGTCTTGTCCGGACATCTCTCATGCTGACCAAAGATACTTTCACAAGTTTGTAAAGGTAAATGACTACATCAACTCTACATTTACGTCGTTTCATCGTCCTCTGAAATAGGGGTGGAATCGTGGCAAGTTGGATAGTGGGTCCCTATTACCTCTTGCTTTCTCGTCATCAGCGCCGCAACTGATACCTGTAGAGTCGCTGTACGCCGGCGTCGACCCGTCCAAGCAATCGGCTAGGTCACAAACAGCATACAAGTGGGCATTCGCTTCAAAGCGCACAAAAGCGGAGGACGATGCCCTACAGGCCGCGCGAGCAGATGTTGGGGCGGCTACCTATGGCGCTGACCGGGGACCCTCGACGACACCTTCAAGTGGTAGTAGCAAACGCGTGCAAGGTCCCACTCTGCCTCCGCAGGCCGACCGCATTTTGGCTCGCGAGGCCGCAGAAGAACAGGCCGCGGGGGAGCGTGAATATCAGCGCAAACGCGACAGGGCGGAAGCTCGGGAGCGCGTAGAAGACATGGTTGGCCCACGTGAGGTCGGCCGTGAACGAATGCTGGAGAAAAAACGAGAGCGGCGAGAGAGCGATCGTACGTTCAGAGAAAGAGGCGACGAAGGGTTGGAG
This sequence comes from Russula dissimulans, assembly GCA_022376545.1. Lineage (NCBI taxonomy): Eukaryota > Fungi > Basidiomycota > Agaricomycetes > Russulales > Russulaceae > Russula > Russula dissimulans. Next base: position 546,665 of record WTXJ01000002.1, on the reverse strand, counting down.
ATGGATGAAGGGACGCTTATGGGCGGTGGAGACAGTTTCAAGGCGCAGTGAGTACTCCCCCCCACCCACATCGTGCGCTCACCGACACTAATTCGTCACGCAGAATTGCCCGCAGAGATGCTGTGCGTGCGAAGTTTGAGCAGAAACGCGAGTCGGGACGGGAAGAGAAGATGTCGGCGTCACGGGAGCGTGCAGTAGCGATACGGGAAAAGGACAAGGCGACGATGGACATGTTCATGCAGATGGCCAAGGCGAAATATGGATAGGGGCTATTCAGCGATCATCGCGATCGTCGATCTACAACACGATGATAATTAATTTCGAATCCAAGACACGAATCGCGGTGCCTCGGCGTATCCGTCGCTGTCGTGCGAGTCCACGACCATGCGGACAAGTTTTCTTTCTCTCTCTTCAATCTTAGTTGATTTTTTATCACGGGCTGATGCATGATGCATCTGATGCGCTGACGCCAAGCTTCTCACTTGCATCCGACCCGCCGGTCGATTCAAATTCACTCTCCACCCACCCCACTCGCGGCACGGCAGCGGAACAGTATTGATGAAGGAAATATGATATACTTAATTGGATCCTTCTATTGACTTGACAAAGGGTTCGACGCACAGTCTTAGGCGAGAAGAGGCGTCCTGTGTACAAGGGTGAGTTATCACTGTCGAGAGAGGTGCCCCAAAAAGAGAATCAAGGGCGTCCCAACTGAAGCGAAAAATCAATCACCGGGCGTCGAGCGATAACGCAAGGGCGGGCTGAGGACGCCAGATGGCCCAGAATCGAAGACAACTATAGCAGAGGGCTTGAGGTAAAAAGAACACATCTGATCCGCGGCGACAACGCTTTCTAGTCGCCACAGGTTGAGATCAGATGTGAGGCATGGAACGTTCGGGACGTTCAGGGTGTATACCGCGGAGCGAGAGGCATACCCAGGGATCAGACTCTATGACACTCGTCTGCGGATATCATGGCCCCAAAAGCCTCCTTCTCAGTCGGAATACTCTGTAGGTTTAATCACGAGGAATTTGCCTCGTGAACTTATACTACTTCAAAAGAGCACACTGCATCAGCACAGCCCAAGATCACGCAATGAGGATTCTGTTGTATTCGAAGCAGGTCAGGGGTGACCGCAGGCTTGACACACGAAAGAGATGATGTCGATTTCTCCCCATGCGGCTGGGACACTCGTCGGTTTAGTTCTCTGCCCATGTACCACAAGGTGAATTAGATCCGTACCAAAGTAGTAGGATTCGCTTGATAACGGCGGTGACTCGGGTACCACTGCGGGGGATGACGCCGACTCTACTCCTCTCCCCGCCCGCCTTCGCTACTATCTTCGTCCTCGTCCTTCTTCGTATTCACCTCTTTTCCAAGTTCCCTGTTGCCCACGGCGTCCCTCCAGACCGTGAGCTCATGGCCCGTCACGGATTTGATCTCCTCGATCGCGGCTCGCAGCGCATCATAGTAGCTGCCGCTCCCGCTTGGGGCGACGGGACGCGTGTGGGACGTAGATGACTCTGGTTTTGGATGCGGTGTTCCCTCTGGAACTGCGAGGTCATAGCTGACGACGACTTGTTGAGCCATGTCCGTCGGTCGGAGGACAAACCCAGCGGTGCCAGGCGCCATCTTATCTCGCACGTGCACTAGATTTTTTCATTCCGGTCTCTTGATTGGTCCGTACAGTGCGACCTGCTGTGGTGTGGATGGCGATGCGCTTACCCTCACTCACTCAACGTCCGACAGCCATCATCGCTACCGCCAAGATGCCTGTGTGCTAGCAATAACACTTCTCGCCCAAGCCCCGGTTTCCCTCTTTCATAGATTCCTCCCCACCATTTTTTTGCTAGACATTCTCAAAAATTACGTTCAAGTTTTCGGCTTTTATCGTTACAGATCCTCAAAAACGTCTAATTATCGACTTTGACATAGAGAAGTCGTAGAGATACCACATAGAAGCTCTAGACATGGCCCAACTTTTGAATACCATCTCCCCCACTACCAGCCTCCCACCGCTCAAGAGCCTTTCCGGCTGTTCTCCAAGCCAGGTCGTCGATGCCTTGGCTGATCTCCGTACCCTCTATTTCCCATCACCACTCGTGGAGAGCCTGCGACTCCAGAAAAATACCAAACCGCATACACGTTTAGTTCACGACAATTCGGCCCCAGACTCCGGCTACGCTTCTGCTGAGGAGGACGATGATTTCGACGCACCTTTCGACGGTGATGACGACGGGAACGAGGCGTTAGAACTTTTACGCGCGGACGAGCTCGAGCGTGCTTTTGCCATCAAGTGGTTGATAGGTTTCACCGCGCGGTCCGATCTGTGGGCGTCCTCGGTGCCCGAAACGGAAATAGAGGCATGCACATGTGCAGTCGACAAGGCTGCCTCTCTACTTGCGCTGTTCGCGGGGTCGGAACCCGAGCAAGCGATCACCCGCAATTTCTCCTTCCTGTCAGCGGGCGGTCAGCCCGTAGAGGTCGACTTGAACGATGCACCGCTTCTCAGCGAAGATCACACCTCGGTGGGTCTGCAAAGCTGGGCGAGCTCGATCCTCCTGGCGGAACGTCTATGCGCCAATCCGGGCAAGTTCAACCTGGACGTTGACACCACCACCACCACCACCACAGACGGCGCAGGTTTGCGCGTGCTCGAGCTCGGCGCCGGAACGGGTCTCCTCAGCATAACCGCGGCGCGGATTTTGGCGGGCAATGGGCAGGTTCGCGCGTCCCCGCCGTTCATCGTCGCCACGGACTTTCATCCGGACGTTCTGGAGAACCTCCAGCGCAATGTGGACGCTAATGGCAACACCCAAAGCATCGTCGTGCGGGACCTGGATTGGTCGAGACCGAACCTGGGTAGCGCACCATTCGATCGCCCCTTTGACCTCATCCTCGCCGCCGACGTCGTTTACGAGCCGTCGCATGCATTCTGGATAGCCAACTGTGTTATGAAACTGCTGGCGCACCCTGCGGGTGTCCTATGGATGATTATAGCACTTAGGTCGGGTGGCAGGCACGAAGGGTTATCCTCCACAGTTGGTGAAGCGTTCTCTCGTGAGGAAGATGGCGCGCGGCTGGCAATACTGGAAGCGGAGACTCTGCAGAGGATCGGTGGACATGGCCGTGCTGACGAGATGGGTTATCAACTTTTCAAGATTGGATGGGTCCATGGATAGCCGTACATATTGCACACCTCATAATGTCGAAATATACGAGTACACTAGATACACATATAGACATCATACGGCCATGATGTGGTCATGCAACGTTTCGTCCTAGTCCGCAGAGGAGCAATGCTGCATCCATCAGCTCGCTTTCTGAATCTTTCGGCTTCTCCCTATTGGTGGCCCTTTTCGCAGCGACGCTTGCGGCGCCCCAGCTGGCATCCCCGATAAGACTCCCCATCGGAGTAATGGCCTCATGGGGCTCCTCCTCGTCTGTTTCGTCGTCATCGTCATCACCATTATCGCGACTCGATACCGTGGCGGCGCGCTTCCCGACCAGACGAGCGGCGGCACACGCCCATTCGAGAGAACGAGCGTGCTTGTGCCTTGCCATTGCAAACTGCACAAACTCCGGCTCTGGCGGACTGGGTGGCGCGAGCGGGGATGAGGGCATGTTATCCCACGGTAATTTATTCGGGTCCGGACGCTTCGTGGGCGTGCGCGGTGGTGCCGTGCGCAGCTCTGTGCGTCGCGCTGTCGTTTCGAGCGTTGGGCGTCGTCGGGCGAGCGATGACGATGTTCTTGTTGGTGTTGGTGTTCTTGTTCTTGTTGTTCTTGGTGTTGTTTGAGTGGCTGGAGAGTGATGGGGATGTGCGGCGTATGGGGAGGAGTGGGTGGTGGTGGTGGAGTGCGGGATGGAGGCGCGCGAGTGACGGTGCGGCGTTCGACGGACGCGGAGTATGGGCGGGGACGAAGAAGCTGGTTCTCCTACCGCCGCCGCTGCGTTGTGGAGGGAGGCCTTGCGCTCGTTCTGGCGGCGGTTCTGGAACCATATCGTCACGACCTTGGGTTCTCTACCACGGATGGGTTATTATTCAAGTCGAGTCGACGATATGGAGAGAGAGGGAGAAGCGGATCGTACAGGTCGAGGTCTCTGGCGAGCGCTTCGCGCTCTTCGCGCGAAGGGTGCGAGGTGCGGTGTAAGAGCTGCTCGAGCATGGCGAGCTGGGTGCCGGTGAAGCGATTGCGGGTGCGCTTTGTGGTGATGGGGTTGTGCCGCGCGCTGGGGTTGGCGGCGGCCCCGGGGTGCTCGTCGGCAGAGGAGGAGAAGGAGGAAAGGCTGGATGACGATCCGGAACGGAAGAGAGCGGCGCTGGTGTGGGCCATGGATGAGGTACAGGGATAATAGGGACAACAGGGCGGGTGTGAGCGGTCACATAGATGACTTTATACGAGACAGTCGGGGGCCAGTCGCGGTTCCGTGACGCGACGCGACGCGCCTGTAAACGACCAAAGCGCGACTTGGGCGACGCGCTGATTCGAACACGTGATCGTATTTGAAATTTTCTGTGGCGTGGGAAACTTGCCAGGGTTTTAAGTCGCTCCCGTTTGATTCACATACACATCGTTGTGCTTTGGACTTTTGGTCTCTCATTGTTGTTCGTGCTGTATAGAAACACAAGAAACCCGTTTATTGTAGAATGCATCGACCCCTGAGCGTTTCAGGAGGACAACGACATGGGATGTCGCCTTGCAGAGAACACCAAGATTGAGTCGTGCAAAGGCCTTCATACACTTATATGAATTTCAGAGCCTGGGGGCATGTCGTGCAATCTTGAGTGCCATCTGGAAGTTTCTAAATCATTTTACAATGCAATCCTGAAAAACTGTCTGATCGGGCTTTAGAGATTTTAGATTGCCAGTGAATTGAATTGGATTGTAAAAATGTCCGCGGTGAGTCCGACTCACGCTGATCTCAAGAACCCTTCTTGCATTGCGACTCGACGAGCAAAATTTCCAGTCCTGACTCGAATCATTCACCAACTTCGTGCTATGGTTCTAATGTATTTGATAATATGTTATGTATGATACGCTCCGTTGTCATGTTGTTGAGGGTCACAACCGGTGTACATGGCCCCAAATTCATGATGTGCGGCACCGTCACGGGCAAGTATTTATTCTTTCCGCAACCACGTCTGCAGCACTCGAGGATGCCTACTTGCCAGCGGGCCCTGTAGCCATGGTTCTTCCCATTCTTTCTCGACTGTCGTTAATGTTCGAGTTCGAGAAGCTCTTCGCTGTCACTATCGAAAGGCGCTGAGATGGAGTCAATGTCCATCACCTTATGCCAGTCAGTCAGTTTTCTGATGTAGATGTAGTGGGCCAGGCTTGACTCGCATGCATTGACATACCTCACTCATGAGTGAGGCTGAAACATGATGTAAGAATGTGTGTAAACTGAAATATAAATATAACAATATAAAAAAAATAGTCGTAACGACATAATGACTTCGAACTCGGGGGAAGTGTTTCGATATTCTATTAGTCGTGCCAGGGTGAAGCATCGCCCCCCGGGGCTGGACTGACTTGCTTCGATACTAGTTAATCTTCCATTTGGAACGATTCTCATGTGTTTGATGTGACCGTATGTACAGAGGCATGTACGAACTGCCGGCCCTGCATGTCCCACAAAGAAGGTGGAAAATGCATGCCCCCCCAAAGGGGAAGCGGGCACTAAGATGCCCGAGCATTCCTGTCCGCCCTACATTGGCGCAGACCAACCATGGGACGAATGGCTGCAATTTGACTTGAGGTGCGGTGGATGGAAATGGATCGGGAAATGGGCTTTAAATAGATTTTGGGCAGCCGTGGGAAAAGAGGGCCTGGTGACGTCGAATGAATGAATGCCACTACTGTAACATGCAATCGAGCGGGGCAAAATTCATGGCCACGGCTGGTGCCCGCCCACCCGCACTCCTCGGATTCGGACCAAAGATGCCAACCGTCGCTTCTTACCATCACTCTCGTTTTTTGAGCTGGTCCTCTCGGTCTCCCCGCTCCCACTCTCTTTATTATATCTCGCCTCCACTCCTTCCTTTTATTTTATTCCTTTCCCCATGCGGCCTTTCGCCATTCTCGCTCTCCTCCTGCCTGCCCTTTCCCTCGCTCAGGACGGTAGTGTCTCTGGTCCAACCTCGAGCGCAGAGGCCGCAGGATATAATTGCGACGCTTCAGCGTGCCAACCCCCTAATTGCCGTTGTGCTAGCACAGACATACCAGGCGGTATCTCTCCCGTAAGGATTTCCCCCTTCATTTACTGCCCTCTTCACCTCTTATCTTGCTTGCCCAATGTTCCATCACCGTCTCTCGTCAATTTCCCATTTTGGCTTTCTCATTTCCTTTTTGGCAGGAAGAGACCCCGATGTTCATCGTCTTTACTGCCGATGATGCCGTTCAATCCTACACTCTGGATGCCGTCAACCAGTTCCTTGCTCGTCGTCAAAATCCAAATGGCTGTCAGCCTAAAATGACCTACTATGTCTCCCTAAATTACACCAATTACACCCTCGTCACCGATTGGTCTGTTGCCGGTAACGAGATTGCCGATCACACGTCCGTCACTTCCATTCACCTCCACCTCACCTGTCCCAACTCACTGTTTTTCTAGCATGACCCACGTCGGGGAGCCATCCGACGAGGAAATTAATGGCAACCTCATAGCTCTTAACACACTCGCTGGGATTCCTCTTAAGAAAATGATTGGCTTCCGAGCACCATATCTGAATTATACGGCTGACACTCTGAAGTCTTTGGCTCGTGCTGGCTTTACATATGACTCGAGTGCCACCGCTTCGATTCCCGTTGACGCAAATTACACGGATGCTTTCTGGCCTTATACCCTTGACTATGGGATGGCAAACGACTGCCTCGATGACACTCTCGGCTTGTGCCAGGGACAGCCAAAGATCCCCGGGTTTTGGGAGGCCCCCATGTATGCTCTCTTCGACACTCGTGGCCAGGAAGGGATCCACCTCATGGATCCCTGGCTGTAGGTGTTTGTCAATCTTCAACTATCTTTGATTAACGTGTCCTATCAGCGACACTTGCGATGATAACAACATGGTCAACGATAATGCAACCTTAAGTTACATGCAAAGTACCTTTATGGCACACTATAACGGTAATCGTCAGCCATTTGGACTTTATACACACCCCATTCATCTCTCGGTGCGGAGCCACCGCCTGGTTTAACTCCTTTTTCTTATGGTGTCTTCCAGACCACGTACCCTGGTGTCGATGCACCAACGTCTACCATCGATATGATCAATACCTTCCTCGATTGGGCGCAAGAGCAGGCTGGTGGTATGTCATGCTGCATTTTGCTCGACCGCCTTCTCATTCGGGTGTATCAGTGTGGATTGTTTCGACGGAGCAGATGCTATCCTGGACTCAGAACCCGGTCCCCCTCTCCCAGTTGGATTCGTTCGATCCCCTTAAATGCTCATCGCCACAGATCAGTCAAAAAATCTGTGATGGCATCCCCGCCAATGAGCAGGGTCTACTCAACCTTTGCAGCTTCCCGGATTTCCCATTTTACACATGTGTAGGTCTGGGAGAGCGCTCAGATTGTCCAGTTCCTGATGACATCATACTCGTAGTATGGTTGTCCTTCAATTGAGCCGACTCCTGAAACCCCCCTTCCGCCGGTGGTGCCTGACGCCAACAACAAGACTCGCCATCGCTGTGAGTTGCTCCACACATCCCATACACCATGTTTTTTCCGCAGCTGATGCGTTAGCCCAGTACCTGCGAATTGTGACACCCCGTGGTGGGATCCCATCCAGGGAGTGTGCCTTTGTAACGGGACCGATTGCAGTTTCCAGGATGATTCACGCCCTATCGGTGTAAGCTCTATATCTCTACGTTCGTTCGGGCTAAATTTTATGTTCTGTAGCCTAACGGTGCGAATCTTACTGGTGGTGACAGTAACACGACGACGTCGTCACCGTCAGCGTCGGCCAGTTTCGTGTCGTTCAATGGCAACGGCGTACGTTCGATCTTTCCTATTGGTACCTGGCCAGCGATTGTTCTTGGAGTTTTTGGGATCGTTTTTGGGGCTATATACAATTCAGCTTTGATACTCGCTTAGGCCAGTCTAAGGACTTTTGGATGGACGTGTAGGCTAGTATCAACAGGATAACGGACCATCGTGACTTGACACATCTCTATGTTTGCGAACTGCATCGACACTCATTTATCTAGCGTTGGGTCTTTGGCATCATCGCCGCTATTTCACAACCAGAGTCATTGTATAGAATGTCCTTGCTTGTGTGACGCTATCAATCACTGGGCGCTGCACGACAATATGATGGAGCATGCCACATTGCCATTCGCATTACTCGTTGCCATTGCATAGCATACAACAGAATACAGGTGAAAGGCGTAGAGGATAAGGAGGAGCTCCCGAGTCTTTAGATGGTAGTCTCGTATGGTACAGGCACAATCGTCTGTGGCGTGTTGTCCGCAACAGAAACGGTGTGCGCACCGCGAGGGAGCACGGGAACCCGTTTCAAATTGATGCGCTCTACATAGAAAAATGTGAGGGTACAGAGTACGGGGTCTTCATTCCAAGCACGTACCTCCTTTAGCTTTAGCTTCCGCGTGAGCGTCATGATTGCGCTTTACTCGGTCCAAGAACTCCCGTCGACATTTTGAGTGACGAATGTGCTCTATGCGGATGTTCACGCGCTTTTCAATGTAGCGATTGCCGACGATCTTGTTGACGATGACGCCAACGGCATGGGGGGTGACATTGTACACGATACCAGTCCGTCTATGAGGTACATCAGAGGGTTGGGGATGTCTGTCAAGCTGACGAAAACAGACCCGTGGTAAAACTTGTGGGGCATGCCCTTTTGCTGTGCTGCATTTGCTTTGATGTCGACAATATCTCCAACGCGGTATGAAATCAAAAAGTGGGAAATATTGACATGACCATGCTCTGTGCAAGTCAGTACACCGCAGAGCATAATGGGCGGTATGCACACCTTTGAATTTCCTCTTGAACATATGACGCGTACGCGCCCTGTACCCGAAAGAGTGCGGCATTTCTGAGACTCTAATTGACGTCGGCTTATAAAAAGGCAGAGAATATTATAGAGAATACGTACGATTGTTGTTGACGGGGGAATGTGCTTCAGCGGGGCACGTTCTAGAGGTTGTGATGATCACTGCCGGGTCTTGCCGAGTGGCTGCAAACTTACCTGTACAGTTGTAGCGCAAACCTTGTGTTGATGCTGTTTGGCACCTCCATTCCTCCCTCTCAAACACAATTAGGCGTCGTCCCCATCCTCAAGAGAAATGCCCAGGTAACAGTAATGCAACGCTGAGAGCGTATTTTCTGACGCGTTGCATTTAGGGCCCCGAGGAACCACTCCAAGACGTAAGCACTTTGTTATTCAAGATCCACTTTGGTGGAGGGATACACGACGCTGAATACAGCCGTGCCCCATGTACATGTACATAGTTACAAGGTCCCCCGTCGACCTTTCGGATCCGCCCGCCTCGATGCCGAGCTGAAGGTTCGCGCAGCGTGTCTATTCCTGTGCGTCGTTTCCTTGTCACTGACGATGAAACAGCTTGCCGGCGAGTACGGGCTCCGCAACAAGCGCGAGCTCTGGCGTATCGCCCTCATTCTCTCAAAAATTCGTCGTGCCGCTCGTGAGCTGCTCAAGCTCGACGACAAAGACCCCAAGCGTCTGTTCGAAGGCAATGCGCTGATTCGTCGTCTCGTGCGCATTGGCGTGCTCGACGAGACGCGCATGCGTCTTGATTACGTGCTCGCCCTCAAAATTGAAGACTTCTTGGAACGCCGCTTGCAAACTCAAGTATTCAAACTCGGCCTTGCAAAGAGTATCCACCACGCGCGAGTTTTGATTAGACAACGTCATATCAGGTGCGGCGCGCTTCCAGCTCTCTCAGCATCTCGCTTAATTTGTTTCATATGATATGGCACGGGTACAGGGTCGGAAAGCAAATCGTAAACGTGCCCTCGTTCGTGGTCCGCCTCGATTCTCAAAAACACATCGATTTTGCCCTCACATCGCCGTACGGAGGGGGTCGCCCTGGGCGCGTGAAACGCAAGCGTGCGGCGGCCGCGGCCAAGAAGGAAGAGGGCGGTGATGAGGAGGAAGAAGAATGAGTTATCGATGACAGACATGTCTAAAGCGAAAAAAATATATAATTATTACGTTTAAATGGAGACGGATATCAGCCTCGGCTCAACCTTAGCCTTTTCCCTCCTCAGTCTGGCGATCATCATCCTTTCTCTACATGTCCCACCAGTCCATCATTCCAGTCCCTTCCGCCTCCGTAGAAGGTCTTGGCCACTGGAATGATGCTACCGATCCCTCTGACGTACCTCTCGAACAAGTAGACCAGACTCGCCCTGATTCTCTCAAGGTCGACAATGTTCAACCTGTTGGCAAGCCAGACCATTCACAGATACTGGATTCGACCCCTACTGGTCCTTCCCCCATGTCTGGCAGTTCCTCTCTGAGCATTCGCGATTCGGCCAGCCTGCAAAGTCTCCCTGTTGTCCAAGTGACAGAACCGCAACACTCTACATCGCTACCTCAAGCACCAGATATCCCTTCTCAAAGTGACGATGACGGTCCGATCCTCGTATCGAGAAGTTCCGGGTCAGTTGCCGGCACACCCCTCCCTTCGCGACGAAGAACCCTCCGATCACGCTCCGCCGTCGATGTGCGTTCGTTGTTATGCTATTTTTCACCGAACCCCTCATCCTCTCGTACTTCTTCTTTACACAGGGTCGATCCCCCAACCGTCTCTCGGGTTTTTTTTCTCATTTGATACATCGCCGTGAACAACATGTGCCGCCTGGTGCCGTGACCCATCAAGAGCGGACAATCACACCAGAAGGCTCTGCTTTTCCATCAAGGGAACCTTCCCCTCTGCCAGTTCCTAGGCCCTCCACCCCTCCACCCCCTTTGCCATCTCCATCCTTGACTGAACTGGGCCTCTCGCTGAATGTGCTTACGGAGCACTTGGCACCTTCTCATTTCAGCACTCCACCCACCAGCGGTGCCTTCCTGGCACCTCATTACCTCCTCCTTTGTCATGCTCAAGGTCTCGACGTGTTGCCACTTGTCTCACCTCCGGCACCGGTGCCCTACGCTTTGATCCGTCGTGTCAGCTTCAAAAGCGTTGTAGTGATGGAACACCGGGGTGTCCTCGTGGCTATTTCTGGTCGTCGTGACGGGGTACGCGTTTATGCCCTCGACGAGATTAAGAAGGCCGTGGAGTGGCGTCTAGACGTCGAGATTCGCCGTGAACGAGAAAAGTTACGCCGGGAAGAGGCAAAACGACCGCCACGGGATGTTTTCAGTCATGGTTTCCCTCGTGAGAAACCGAGCATCTCCCACCCGAATATGGACAAGGGCGTGGTCGTACGCCGTTCACCCTCCGCAGGTCCTATGTTATCTCCTCGGAAAGGGTCACAGCCGAAGAGAACAAAGACACCGCCACAGACGCCAATCCAGCCTACTTTTCCTCCCCCTGCAATAGGACGTCTGCCTTTCGGCCCTCCTCCTTCTTACAGGAGTGTATCCCCACCTCGGCAACCGTTGACACAAGGCCCTACATCGTCCGTTGCTGGGACTCGTGGCCGGAGTACGTCTGTCAATGACGTCCTGAGGGGCACGGTCTCTCGCCGAGCAACAGAAGTCGTTGAACTGGACAAAAATCGCGATGCGGACGAGAAAGCGGATTGGATGGAAGAATCACACAGTGACGACGAGGCGATCAATGTTGTCGCAGCTGGTGCAAGCGGTAGCCAAGCCTTGGACGAGCGCACGAGCTCGATGGTGGCAACCGAGTCGACGGCCAGCAACGCCCTAGGTCTGGACGGGGCGGTTTCGCGTAGCGCTCACGCTCGACCCGTTTCGACAACAACCCTCACCCCAGCGGGATTTCGTCGAGCATCACGCCCATCTGACCTTGATCTTTCTGATTCCCATCCACACATTCCCCCATCCCCTACACCCACCCTCCTTACCCTCCGACAGGCGCTTGCGGCATCCCCGACGTCCGGTGGTCATGGAATGAGTTCGAGGAGTCCACGAGTCACGGCCTCTCTGATCCGCAACCAGGATCCTGACGACGATTACGAGAACGAGAATCGAGATAACCTACCCACAAACGACTCTATATCCTTCGTGCAAGCTCTCCTGGAGAGTCGCCTACCAGAACTACCGCCACCTGGCACGCGTCTTCCCCAACAAGCTATTCTTATTCCACAGTCACATCCTGTTGCCACGGGTGAGGAGGACGCCCCCAGTAGTCCAGTCTCCTTGAACACACAGAGCAACTTTGCTAGGCAGAGCAGTGATACAATTGGGAGCAGACGTCGTAGGCGACGATGGTCAGTGTTAGACGGAATCCTCCCACCCAATGGACAACTTGATGGACAGCAATCTCCGACTGCTTCGTCGCCTTGGGAATCCCAGGATGCTCGAACACAGGGTGGACGTCCCGAACAGCGATCACCTTCCTCGTTCACACCATCCGCGCCAATCGTCCCAATTCGTTCCCGAGGCTCTGAGATGGCGGCGGACCGTCCACCAATCATCGCGCCATCACACACGCGTTTCTTTTCACGCATCCTCAATAATGCGTTCTCCAGTCGCCGTTCCGAAGATGGAGTAGATCTAGTATTTCGCGTGGAGACCTCAGACAGCGTCGCCCGAAAGCAACAGTCTCTCACTCTGCCACAAGCTCCAGCACCAAAATTGGAATATGTCAAACTTCCCGGGACAAAGGGTTCCATTATGATCAAAGCTGTTGAAACACGTAGGAAGAGGCGAGTCATACTCTCATCACATGCTCTATCGGCCTGACAACGGAATGATAGCTTTCTCGCGATTCTCTGTGGTGACAACGGGGAAAAAGTCGAACTCTTTGCTGGCACTTACAGGTCGGCGCTTGGGCTGTCGCGCACATTCATTTTACCGGATTCGCCACGCTCTCTGGAATTGCAATTGCAAGGTGACGACCTTGTCGAGGTTTTCCTCGTCTTCTCGCAGAATGTGTTTGGGCTTGAGCCTGCCACCGTTCGGGTACGTGAGGTCCGGCTTGGACGGGCGGAAAGAAGGGCAGCACGCAGGCGTGCGCGCGAACTCCAAGTAGACGATATTTTAGGCCCTGAGACGGATGCGGCGCCTACTATGGAAGCGCCATCTAACGTTAATGTCAGGGTTGGATTATCTGCCCCATCATCTGTTTCTGTAACCACCGAGATTTCGGCTGGAACGGCTGTTGTCAGCGGTCCTTCACCCTCTGCCTCGCAGCCAAACATAATCCAGCGTCCTGCTAGCGGGGCAGCTCCAGGGACCGAAGATACCACGGCTACATCTTCGCGTCCCTATACTACCTTCCAGCAGCTGTCCTTTTCACCAGCGTTCCCACTTGCTGCAATCGTGGATGAGTATATCATCCCCCCAACATATCCAGAGTTTTTGCATTACCGCAGTGTACACGAACCGGAAGTTAATGGAAGCTCGGACGTAGATTTGTCACAGATACAATTTTCACCGCCGGGTCTCCCTATCCCCACAGTAGCGCCGCCCTCACGGTGGTTTTATCGTGACCCGAAAGACGTCGTCCACGGTTAGTTGTCAGTTCGGAGTGTTGATTCGACCGTGTGGCTCACAAACGAACAGGACCGTGGTTGTCATCACGCATGCACGCTTGGTATCGAGAAGCTCTGTTACCCCCTGACCTTCCCGTACGACGAGAGGAGGAGACAGAATTCGTTTTACTGAAGGACCTACGACAGCATTGCGTGGATCCTTCTCAGCCCTTTGGACCTGCGGTGACGCGAATGATTGCTGGGGAGACGCCGCTGAGCAGCACGTCTAATGGAAAGCCTCTCCTCCCGCCGATTTCTCTGCTATCGCAGCCACGGCATTTTGGCCCCCCTTCACTCTTCTACTCCTCCAGAGGTGGACACAGTACGACTATAGTTGACAGCCGAGGGAGGTCTGTTCTGAAAGATCGCCTCTTGTGGACCCAAGACGAACAGGACATTGGTGGGCAAACTGTCGGCTCTGGTCGTCTCGGCGATGTCAAACGCATAGAAGCGTTTGACATGACAGGCCGCTCTATTTTGGTGGCCTTGCGGCAAGGCGGATTCGAGGCAGTGGAGCTGAGCGATGCACTCTTACGACCAGCAGATGCCTCTCGCGATGTCCTCCCGCATTACATGGCTGCACCCTTCCAGATGAACCGTCGGAAGATCTTTACGTGGAGGATCGGCTCGCCAATTTCGTCCACGTTCTCCACCATCGGGACTGGTACGACGCCTCCCCGATCCACCTTTCGCCACCCCACGCCCACAAAGAGGGTCAGCAACGCTCCGGGCAAGTCACCGGCGCGTCCCGAGTTTGGCCCTGGTGACACTGAAGGTGACCACACCCGTAATGAAATTATGTTCCTTGGACGACAGGAAGATAATGTGTATCTCTGTGAACGCGACAGCGAGACGTTCCGCATTTTACGACTTTCCCCACTCGGCACGAATTAAACGTTGGCGAGCGCTCAACGAGATGTACGGACTCGCACGACCCCCATCCACGCAGTACTATTTAATAATCATCATCCTCGTTGCTGTATATCATCACATCTTCGTCTTTGTTTCTGTCCAGCCAGCTCACACACATGTGCACCATGTTTGCCATCCTTCAGATTTATCGTCATGTCGTACTTATTCAACGACTCGGAGAACATTGTCCGATGTGTATTGCAGCAATAGCGCTCGCAACCTACATTCTTTGCGCACACGTGACGATAGTACCGTACATGTCCTAACAATAGATAGATTGTTGTACTCCGCTTGAGCTCACAACTTTGCGGAAGCGGCTCGTTTGCGCAAGACCGTCTTCATGATCTTTCCGGTCGATGTTTTCTGGTGCAATGACCTCTTTCGGTACAGCCGAGTGGATGTGCGTAACGAAGGGACATACCGGCAGCTCCTCGACGACGACTATCCACTCTGGCGCGGCAAAGCCAGGCAGACGTTCGCGGGCATAGGTCTTGAGTGTGGATGAGAATTCGGCGTGCTTTCCATCCCAACGCCGCGCGGACTCGGGGCGCAGAATTATATAGGCCATCGGGCGCTCACCCCACGTCGGGTGCTCGCGTCCGACAACGGACACCTCGAGGACGTCGGGATGACTCGCCAGTTCTGTGGGTCATACGTGAAGTACTTCGCGATGGAGGACTGTCGACTTCGATTTACCTTGTTCTATCGCGAGCGATGACGCATTCTAGATGAAAGGGGTTGGGGGTTGGGGCGAACCGAGCCACCACCACCGGTAATTATCCGCTGAGAAAACCAAAAAAAAAAGAAGAAAAAGAGCGGCGTGGCGCGAACGTACCTCTCCACCTGAAATGATAATGTCTTTCGCCCTGTCTTGAATCTGCACGGACCCGTCTGGGTGCCAGACGGCGAGATCGCCAGAGTGGAAATGACCGCCGTCGAACACGCGAGCGGTCGCGTCGGGGTCTCGGAAGTAGCCCTGCATGACGATGTTTCCGCGCACGACAATCTCGCCAACCGTTTTGCCGTCGCGGGGGACATCCACGAGCTCTTCGCCCGTAGAGGTTGTGCGGCGAACGACGCGGAGCGGGAAAGAGGTGGCAAAGGCGTGTCCCTGCCGAGCGACAAGTTTGGCCCGCTCCGAGAGGGGGAGCGCGGCCCACGAAGGTTGTGGGTAGTTGCGGGTGAAGGGCCCATAAGTCTCGCTGTGGTTCGTGCCGGGTTCGCTTAGAATGGCAGGACTCGAGAAGAAGGGGAAATAGCCTGAGGCATGCACGTACGTCAGGCCGTAAACGTGAACAGGTTGGAAACCTTTGGATTCTAGCTCAGCGAGCAAATGAGCAGTGGGTGCGGCGCCTGCGATTATCGTCTTGATCGGATGCGAAAGTCGCTTGGCACTGGGATGGTTCGTAATTCCGATCTTTATCATTGTAGATCAGACATCTCATCAATGGTCATTGCAGGTCACGAACCTGCACTGTAGGAGCTCCACAGTAATGTGTGACGCGGGAGTTCAAGAAATGCTTCCAAATTAGCGAGTAGTCCACGGTCCGGAGCGTAATCTGAGCACAAACTTGAATGATGTCTGCGGCGGGTATAACTTGAGGATATGAAGCGCACCTGCGTCGCAAATGAGAAGGTGATTGACCAGGGAAATGTCCAGCCTGCAGCATGAAACATGGGAAGAACCCTGCGAGAAGTAGGTACCCGTCCTGAGCTGTGACTTGTAGCTGAGAGTATATAGCTTTACCACAGGTATGTGGATTCCTTTCCCATCCTAATATGTCCCAGTGAGCTGTGTTGTTTGACATGTACGGCAGCCGCTCACTGTGTCTCAAAGGCGTTGGCGATTGATGCCAAGTATGTACCTGAAAATAGCGAGAACGTATTCAATGCCCAAAATAATACAAGCATGACAGAGGTTTACCCCTCAGAGTAGTCAGGACACCCTTTGGCTAGAAGAGAAGAAAATGAGGATTGAGACTTGTACAGTCCTCGAGGGAAGCTCACACGGCCAGTGGTACCCGATCTTTGAGAAGGGTAAAAAACATACTTGGGTAGATGGTATTAAAGGCGTACGTGTAGTTTAGGGAGAGAGGTTTATCCTCATCGGAATCCATCTCCAGGCCAGCCCAACCTTTCTCCTGGCTGTATGCTCTTCCAGTAGTCAAGAAGTCTTCATATGGATCGCCAGCGCGACCTGTATCATTGCAGATGATGATACGGGCTTTTGCATCAGCGACAAGGTGTCTGTATTCGTGGTCAACAAAAATGAGCCTTGCACCGGAGTGGTCGAGGATGTAGTCGATCTCATGCTTAGTTAAGCGAATGTTGATCGTCGTTACGATCGCGCGGGCTCCGATGACACCTTGCAACGCCTCTAAAATTGAAATTGCGAGTCAATGAGCTACGCCGGTCACGGTAGATCACAGGAACGTCACCAGCGATCAGGGGTCTGGGGTTGATGGTCATCATGTGCTACTCCAACAGCGCGGGAATACGTACGAGTTGGGCGAGAGGACGGCAATTCTATCACCAGGTCTGATGCCAGCTTGAAGGAGACCATATGCAAAATTCTGTACCCGCTGTGCCCTTACAAAATGCAATGCATTAGAACATGAAGACAGCGGTGCTAAAAGCATACCAGATAGAGTATGTGTAGAAGACAGGGAATGGCACATCCGGATGGGCAAGTGCAAGTTTGTCAGGGTATATTTGTGCTGCACGCAGGAGAAACTCGAGAGGGTTCTTGAGAGTAAAAATCCCTTAGAGTAATTCGCATGGACGATTCAAGCTGATACATACAAGAGGGTGGAAGTTGACCGGGAGTCCATGTGGGGTGCTGAGAGTCAGATGGACATTCGGTGGAGGAACGCTGGCAGGAGTAGGACGAAATTGAGAAAATGAAACCCCTTCATTTCATACATCGATTATTGCCAGAATACCCCGCGCCGAGCTCGAGGGACATACCCTGGTGCATGAGTCGTGCAGCTAAATCGTGTCTCTCCAGTTCATTTACTGCTTCAAAACTTAAATTAAAATTGAAATAAAAATCTCCGTATAATCAAATCCGATAAGATATCAATTATGGTGATCGCTGAAAAGAACGTTGGTGTCAAACTTGAATGTAGAAAGCGAAGGAAGGAAAGGAGTACCACAACTGTTTTTGTGAATAGCCTCTCGTACATATCTCCGTCATCACTGTGACCAGAGTATTCTGACAGGTATCCGTGGTAGTAGTAGTTGGGTACCACATCAATCAACCCCATCCGAGCCAAGCTGAATGCATTCTCAAGGCAGATGAACTTAATATGGATCGCCCTGCGGCGCATGTAAATCCCTAGCGAGCGTCGAGGTTTTCAGTGTTACGGTAGAACAATGTGTCTTACTTGGGAAGTGTTGTGTGCCGCAGTTGAGCCGGGCCGAGCTGCACCAGCGCCCCACTTGTCGCTGCACCGCTTCGGCGCCTTTCTCGCTGACTTGCTCTTCGTCTTCCCGCCTTTCTATCTCCATCACCACCCCTTACAACTCCACACATGGCAGAAGCTGCATC
This sequence comes from Russula dissimulans, assembly GCA_022376545.1. Classification (NCBI taxonomy): domain Eukaryota; kingdom Fungi; phylum Basidiomycota; class Agaricomycetes; order Russulales; family Russulaceae; genus Russula; species Russula dissimulans. Next base: position 528,544 of record WTXJ01000002.1, on the reverse strand, counting down.
TGGCTCCGCAGACAGGTCTGTCCAGGTCAAGCTCGTCCTACTCGGTAAAGTTACCTTTCCCCCTCATTCCTCGGGACCGGGGCCACCCGGCTTTCGTCTTGGCACACCCCTCTCTCCCACCCACATCCTACTGACGGGCACACTCTATCCACGCAGGCGAAGCTGCCGTGGGCAAGTCTTCCATCGTCCTCCGCTTTGTACGTATAATTTCCACCATCTCACCGCCGAGGTTTCACCGTGAACTGCCCACAGGTCTCCAAAGAATTCCAGGCCAACAAAGAGCCCACAATCGGTGCCGCATTCCTCACACAGAAGTGCCTCCTCGAGGATCGCGTGCTCCGCTACGAGATCTGGGACACTGCCGGCCAAGAACGATTCCACTCCCTAGCGGTGAGCACCCCCTCCTCTCGAATTCTACCAACCCAACACCGACGGCCGGATGACGCCACCACCCCCCATTCCTGTCCCCATTCCCGTTCCGCAGCCGATGTACTACCGCAACGCCCAAGCGGCCGTGGTCGTGTACGACGTCACAAAGGCGGCGAGCCTCGAAAAGGCAAAGACGTGGGTGAAGGAGCTCCAGCGGCAGGCGAATCCAAATATCGTCATCGCGCTCGCCGGCAACAAGATCGACCTCGTGCGGCCCTCACCGTCTGGCTCAGGGAGCAGTTCCGCCCCCGAATCGGAAGACGAGGCGGACGATGCGACTGCCACTCCCGGTGACGAGGCCGCCACCTCTGGCGCCGAGGCTGAGAACCTGCGCCAGGTTCCCCGCGAAGAGGCACATGCATACGCGCAGGAGGCTGGTCTTTTGTTCTTTGAGACGTCCGCAAAGACGGGTGAAGGTGTAACCGAGGTGTTCACAGAGATTGGTACGTTGTCGTTCCCAGGGTGACTCATTCCCAGTCCCTCACTTCATTGCTTTGCCGGAGTAGCAAAGAATATTCCCATCGAGTCCATCCTTGCCTCGTCGCGCGGCGCTGCTGGACGGCCAGGTACTGCCGGGAATCGTCCCGGCACTCAAGAAGCAGTGAATCTGAACGAGAACCAAGCAAAGGGCAGGGATGCATGCAATTGTTGAAGCCCTCGCACACACACGATTCTTTTACATTGCCCGTCACGGGCCTCGATGCTTTCCCTTTAACATCCTGTTGTTATTCTCCCGATTTATACATATGCTGCATTCCATCCTGTCTTGTTACCTATAATCCCGTCACATCATTTCTGATACAGGACAGTTTTCAAAGAACTGGAAGTGCTGGCTTCTCGTTTCCAAGAACATTAACCCGTAGTATTTAACCCTCATGAGGTGGCATCACATCGACGTAAGGCGGCGGCCTCGCAACTTGCTCGTGTTCCGACGCATCCGGAACAAGATACGGTGGCGGTGCGCTCACATGGGACCGAGTTGACGCAGGCATCCCTGGTGTAATCTGCGGAGATTGCAGGTCAACAGCCGGGGCCATCGTAGTGACCTGATGTGCGACGCCCTCTCGCGAACGATATTCGGAGTGTATAGACGGTGGGGGGTCCGAAGGGTCGTCCATTGGAGGCGGAGGCGGCGGGGGCACTTCACCCGCCGCGATTTGTTTCTCCTGTCGTAACGTAGGCGAGATCGTGTGTTCTGGACCATCAACGCTTAGATGCGCGAGTGCCGTTACGTTCGGGTCCAGCGTTGCCATCTCCACCGAAGGGGGTGGTGTAGATGGCTCATTGTGGTCCACATCCGTATGTCCACTAAATTGCGACGATGCCGGGAAACCAAAGAGGATGCCTTCTCCTTCGATGACTTGTTCGAGGAGCGGCATCATCGGAGGCGGGGCTGCAGCATTATCCTCAGCAGTGGGCATAAAGATCTCCTGCTCGGACTCGAGAAAAGTGGGTAGTCTCGAAGATGAGGGGAAAGACGTTGAGAAAAACGGAGGCGGGGCATCGCGTTCTTCAAATGGAGGAGGAGCGCCCGAGGCCAAGTAGCTTGGGCCGGCCTCGCCTTCCTCATGGTCGTAGTGAGGGGCGGCGTCAGCATCGTCGCGCCTGTTGGTCCTCGTAGGGGGACGATCGTGTTTCTTATGATAAGCAGAATCCATCGATTCCTCCACTTCAGGAAGGGGTGCCGGAGACGGGAGGAACGTGATCGGGATAGTTATGGTGGAAACTCGCTCAGTATGATGGGACGTGTTTCTGAACGTGGCGTGCACCCGGATACGGAAAGAAACAGAATGGAGGAGCGTGGTTTGAGTTATCGAGGCACACTCGGCATCGCTGCCCGTTGACCCAAAGTCACCGGCCGGAAGGGGATGCGTAGAATCCGAAGGGGACGACGAAGGTGATGACTGATGTAAGATGAATCGGAGGCGCACGGGCAAAGAAGAATGGAAGCGACATAAGGCGCCCGAGCGGGAGATAACAGTTCGGTATGATGCGCCATAACGCTGAGGAGCATCACTGGAATCAGGTGCGGTAGACGAAGAGGAGGCGGTACGCTTCTCGTGGGTCGGAAAGGTGATTCCCATCGGAACGCCTCGGTGATGACCATCATCATCTTCCTCGGATTCGTCACCGATATCAGAGGGAATGTCCACGTCAAGCGTGTCGTTCTCGTCCTTTTCCGTTCCATCTATGACACGGACGATCCTGATGAGTTCGGCCTTAATGTTCCGCAGTCTGAGACCCTCCTCCACGACAAGCTCCCAAGGAGGAGGCGGTACGGTGACGTAAATGGGGACCGGTTCCACACAGGTAAACGCAGTCCTCGGTATTTCGACTTCTACTCGGGAGGGGTTGTCTAGAGTACGCGTGACAGGCGAGATAGGTATGGTGCACGTGTGGGAACTGAACCTTCTCGTGTGGACAGTGAGCGTCTTGGAGAATGGCTGTACAGTGTCGTCAAGTGGATGGAGCGTGGCAGACAAGATATGCCTTAGTGATGACTGCGGCGTATGGATGCATTGCGGCGTGTCTGGAGTAAGGGGGAGTGCGAAGGAGAAGGTAGAGGGGAGAAGGTACTCTTTGTCGTCCTCGGATTCGTAAAGGGTGATGGTCGTTTGGGCGAGCTCAATGTCTTGCTCGTACGCAACTTCGACGGTACGAAGGCCCATCGTCCTTGAGAAAATAAAAGGATAGCATGAGCGGGAGAAGGGAAAGCTAAGGCCCTGATGAGGACGGACACCTTTCTCCAGCGGATCTCGTCTGTTTCCTTGAGTTGGAGTTCACCTTCGATCGCAGCGTGTTCACCATCAGCTCCTAGGAAGCCCTGCTGGAATCTGAGGGAATCTGTGGCGGGGATGATAAGAATCTGGGGGGTATTTGGGACATGTTGGGCGATGCGATACAAAGGAGGAGGGATTGAAGGTACTGAGGACATCGTGGGGGAATGCGCATACAGTCGAGAAAAAGAGCGGGCTGATAAATAAACCGATTATAGTAATACAGGTACCTCATCCGACGCGAGCCAAGCTCTCGAGTTCCCGAAACATGGAATCGTCCACGTCCTTCTGAAGCATGATCCCCCACACGACATCTTCCTGGAAACCGCTCAACGAACCCGTCCCCTTCTCGACATGATCCTCACCCACTTCCCCGTATCCCACCCCGAATGACAGCGTCACACTCCCCGTATTTTGTGACATATCAAATGCGTCCTCCCCGTCATCTACCACCTTCATCGTCTCAACCGCCCGCTTCGCACACACGCCGAAAAATAACCGCATCTCTTGTGAGACGTTCATCGTAAACTTCTTTATCAACCGAAGCATCAGCTTGATGAAGCCCAGTCGATGATCTTTCCTCAGTTGTTCCTTCATCGACGGTGGTGCGAGGAATGCGATGGCGTACAGCCCCATAATCACCTTCTCGATATAGCTGAGCCATGGCTCCCGTTTCGCTATTTGGAAGTCTGCGTCGACGACTGGAAGACGATGCATGAGCGCCTCGAATAACTGCTGTAGCCATTCTTGCGGCACCGCTTTGGCTATCACCTGCCGGTTAGTATCTGGTTGGCCGAACCGACCGAGCACCTCCAGCGCGGCATCGACCAAAGCGGGTGGCTTTGCATTGGGATTTGTGCCCGTCAAGATGAATAATTCAGAGGGATTGATGGCTTCTGAGGGGTCGACAAGGAAAGATGCCATGAGCATGAACGCACGTCTGGCAACCTGCAATGCAGCGGGAGACGGTGTGCTCGCAAGGATCATCGAAGGAGCAAGTCGCACGGAGCCGGATAGGTTGATTAGAATGTAGAGAACGTCTCGCCGAACGGCAACAAGGTCTCGAAGGGTGAGGGCGCTGGAGGCCGCATGGATGGTGCCATCTGGCTTCTGCTTGGCCGCGCATACTCGCAACAGGGTTGCTAGGAGGCGTTCATGATTCGCAAGATGGTCGTAGCTGTCTGGGATCACGGAGAGGTTACGCATGATGTTCACGATCGCGAGGACGATGTCGCCGGGCCGTTGTTTCGGCCCCAGTGTGTCGTAGTCCTTCATGCCCTGCACCTTGTCTAGACTTGCGAACGGTTTGCTTCCATCCTCTAGAATGGTATCGACTAATTGCTTGTGCGTGATGATTACAGTTTCGGTGAACGCATCGTCTTTCTCCTTCTCTTCAAAGGCGACCTCGAGCAACAGGTCCAATGCTTCGTCCATGAGCTCGGGGCAGTTTGCGATGGGGAAGCCGCTCGTCCCCTGTCCGCGCATGATCGAGAGGAGGGTGAATGTGGTGAGTGCGTAGCCCATTTCGGTGGAAATACGAGAACGTAGACTCATGGTGAGTGCGTCGATCTCAATGTTCCCCCATTCACTGATGTCGCGCAAGGCGTGCCGTGCGGTCAAACGGTGATGCCCATCGGCGATGGCACGCAAGTCACGACCGCCGACCGTGTCCAGCTCCCGATGGACGGGAACGTATTCAATCTTTTTACGTTGTGACGGATCGGGTTGTTGAGAAGCAGCTGGTGGTTGTCCATCGCCGGAAGCTTCGCCGGTTGGAGGTGCAGAAGCGCGATCGGCGTTGGGCTGACAACCGTCAAGTTTTCTTTATTAGCACGTCACATGTCAAGGCACGAAGATGGTAAATGACTGACCACAGTCGTATCTGGTGAATCGACTTTGACGGGTCAATTGTGTTATTTCCTACCATTCTAGGATAAATCATTGACATACCAGTTCTTTGACGAACACGCTTAGCATCCGCTTCTGGTGCCCCTTTTCTTTTACGGCCTTCCGCATCAGAGTCAAAGGAAAGCGATGGACCATCCTGGGACTGTCCGTGAAGGTTCAGCTGTGAGCCATCCGGGGAAGCCTGGGAGAGGAACGGCTGCGAGACATTGGATCCCATTCCGGACAAAATATCGGGCGACTGAAGCGATGATCTACTCGGGAGTGCATTTATCGGTTGTTGTCTCAGCGTCTGCGAGGAAAAGGGATGGTGTGGGGGAAGAGCCGAACCACCATCCATGTGGGGAATCGTCGGGGGTATAACCGCTTGTGCACCCAGATCTCCGCCAGCCATTGGATTAGACATCCCATGCTGCCCAACGGGTTGCGCCTGCCCGGCTTGTCCTTGCGCGCCGAGCATGGGACGTTGCTGCTGCTGTTGCTGCTGCTGTTGTTGCGCGCTGTTGCGGGTCAACTCTTCAAAGGGTAGAATTATCGCCTTGTAGTACTGTCCTAATATCTGGCCAACGGGGGTGGGGGCCCCGTTCACAGGATAAGTCTCGGGGAGGTCAAAAGCCAGAGCGATTGAGGGCCAGAGGCGCTCTTGTGATAACTTGATCGACCCCTTTTAGCTCGGAACTCGCAAGCGAACAGAACGGTACTCACCTTGGCCCAGCCCCCGCCAGCATTCACAGCCGCCCATAATTTGTACAAGTCAACTGGCATCCCTGCCACCATGACAGAACCTACTTCCGTTGACGATTCCAGCGACTTCCATCTGGATTGATTGGGATCGAAGCCCACAGGGTATGGGATCCCGGTGACGACTGGAGGGAGCGGATCTTTGCGTGCTAGATGGACGTTGGCAAGTCTGTTTAGGAACAGTTTCTTGTGTTGAAGCTGCTGCTGTTGCAGATGCTGCTGTGGCTGTGGATGCTGTGGCTGGCGCGGGCGAACAGGCTGCTGCTGCCCTGCTTGGGACATGAATGGGTCTGATGAAGACGAACTGAAATTAGTCGGTTGATTTGGCACCAGTTGTTGGCTCATAGATTGTGCCTGGAGCGACAAGCGGCCCTGCGATGACAATGCAGAAAGGGGATCATGACCGGGTGCGGGCGATGGAGATTGTTGATGATTGACGGACGGCATCCCTCCTCCGAGGAAAGAAGCCGAGGTTGGACCGCCAGGGAGAGGAGATGGTCGTGACGTTTGGGCTCTTCTTGCGACGCCTGCCGCGTTGAGAGCGGCAAATTGTTTTGCAGCGCCCGGATTCATGTTACCGTTATTGAAGAACGCGGGCGGAAGGTCTGTCGTGCTAGACCCGGGATTTGGAGAATGAGAGACTGGATTGTAACCAGAGGGAAAGGTTGGATTGGTGGCGTTGGAGCGAGCATTCTGTTGCTGTTGTTGGCTAATGAAAAGAGTAAATGAATGATCCCGACAGTATCAACGAAACTTACAGCATGGCCATCAGCTGTCGCTGTGGAGTACCCGGGTCCATGAACCGTTGATTTTGCTGTTCGTCGCCGAACCAGTTCGGGGATGGTGAATTGGACATGTCAAGTGAACAACAACCGTAAGCGGACCAGCCCGCTTTCCCCCCATATGAGTCCTACTATCAAAGTCGTCAAGAAAACGGCCACCCCATCCTCAGAAATCGACGACATATTCACTCGCAAGGCCGAAACGGTAACCGTCCAGGCCTCGGGTTCAAACCTGAAGCAGAAGAGGCGAAAAAAAAAACGCCCCGAGACACCACCCGCCGAACCGAATGCCCCGACACCCGAGATTGTCCTCGATCCCTCGACGCAGCGACTCCATGCGTCCACATCCAAGACCGTCTCACATGATCGCCTGGAACAACCCAAAAAAAGGCGGAAAGTAGTCGAGACAAAATCCGACGAGGATAAGTTCAAAGATTCCCGCGGAACAGGCCCTCGTAGGCGTGTTCCCCTCATGAACTTGGCGAAGCTCAACCACCCCTAGGCCGCAAAACCGACGAAGGGTTCACGATATATAAGGAAAACGAGCTTGGCATCGATCCAGAGGCTGGAGGTCAGTTGAGCATCACACTTCGTGAGTTTATTCACATCCCGTCAGGAACCCCATTATGTCCCTTCGATTGTAATTGTTGTAAGTGTCCTTGCTTCTGGGCCTCTCCGATAAAAAAATAATGACTGAATGTAGGCTTCTGAAATAACATCCTCAATGTGCCTTACTCAAACTGCATTGTGCCACTGAGAGCAATTGAAAGTTTTCGGCTCTATCGAAGCCTCTAGGATCGCTACAAAGCCACGGTCATCGGAGGTCAATGTGCAGCCAATAGACACGCCAGGTCCCCTTTGCTTGTACTCTCAGATTTTCTTATGTCTGGATAGTATCGCCATTCGGTGGTCGTGGGGACATATTTTTTCTGTGTCGGGTGTTTGCTATCGATTGCGATTGATTTGTTTGGCATGCATTTACAATAAAACCTTCCGTTATCGTTGCTTGTAACGAAAATCGAGACTGAGACTTTCGATTATTCGACGTGCAACGTACCATTTTGCGATAGACGGTTGAGTACGTTGGTTTACGGCATAGACCTGGTAACCCGCAAAAATGAGACAAGAATGCACACGCCTACATCCAAGGCAGTCACGGTTACATTAATCCTGCGCAGATTATCATGGTCTACTCCAGGGCGGTAGCGAGCCATTTGGTTCGCTGTGCCAGACGATGGCAGCACACCTCCGCCCAACCAACCATCAACTCTGTCACTCCCGAAGACATCACCCATTTCGCACAATTCTTGCCCCGGAACGCCATCCTTTCTACGCTCCCACCGACCTCGGTGGCCCCCTCAGAGATCGAGAAATATAATGCGGACTGGATGGGAAAATACCGCGGGGGTTCAACGACCGTTTTGCGACCGCAAACGACGGAACAGGTCAGCAAGATATTGAAACGGTGTCACGAACGTAGGATCGGCGTCGTGCCCCAGGGCGGAAATACTGGTCTCGTTGGCGGAAGCGTGCCCCTGAAGGACGAACTCATATTGAGCCTAAGCAACATGTCCAAAGTGCGGTCGTTTGACCCCGTGTCGGGTACGTGGTGGGCATCTTTCATCTCGGCCTCGACTCAAGTGCGCACAATATTCTCCATCTCTATGATTCAGGAGCGCTTGTAGCCGATGCTGGATGCATCCTAGAGGCACTCATGGAATATATTGCCCCACATGATCACATCATGCCCCTCGACCTAGGGGCCAAAGGCAGGTACTGCACGGATGCTTTTTCGCTTTTCGCCTGCGAATTTCTAACATGATCCCAGCTGTCAGATTGGTGGGAACATCTCGACAAATGCCGGCGGTCTTCGTCTTCTGCGATACGGCTCCTTGCATGGAAGCGTGCTTGGCCTCGAAGTCGTGCTACCGGACGGGACCATCTTGGATAACCTCTCCACGCTGCGAAAGGATAATACTGGTGAGATCGTGGCTCCACCAAGGCTAAGTCCCATCGAACGCTCATCGCACTTCAGGATATGATCTCAAGCAACTCTTCATTGGCGCTGAGGGCACGCTAGGCGTGGTCACAGGCGTATCGATTCTCACACCTCCCGCTCCGCGGGCTGTCAACAACGTGATTCTTGTCCTCCCTAAGTTCGAAAACGTACTCCCCCTCTTCAAATTGACCCGAGGACATCTCTCGGAAATTCTCTCTGCGTTCGAATTTATTGACAGGACTGCTTATGACTTGGCCGTGAAGCATGGGCAGGGCAAGGCCTTGAGCAACGAAGAAGTTCAAGGCGCTGAATGCTTCGTGCTGCTCGAGACCAGTGGAGGGTCAAAGGACCATGACGAGGAGGTTCGTATTTTTAAATGCATATGCAGAGTCTCTGATTAATACTTCGATACAAAGAAACTGAACACCCTCCTCGAAACGCTGCTCGAGTCCGATCAGCCGCTGATCACAACCGGCGTACTCTCCCAATCCCCGGCCCAGTTTGCTTCATTGTGGGGGTTGCGTGAGGGCGTGCCAGAGGCTGTTTCAAAGGAGGGGAAAGTATATAAGTATGATATATCAGTTCCTCTTGCTTCCTTCAAGGAAGTTGTCGATGCGACAAGGGAGCGCCTTCGGAGCAAAGGCTTGCTACGTCAAGATGCAGTACGGCACGTACTCGGATACGGTCACGTCGGTGATGGTGAGCTTCGATATATCGCCACATTTACACGTCTCTAACCGCTGGCAGGTAATTTGCACCTTAATATAGCAGCAGCGGCGTATACACCGGAGATCGAATCGGCTCTGGAACCATTTGTGTATGAACTTGTTGGTGAGCTTCTGGAGCCCACGATGACCATGCACACAATCTAATGTCCTTTGCCAGCGTCTTACAAGGGGTCAATTTCCGCCGAGCATGGGATTGGGGCCATGAAGACACACGCCATGCAATATTCGAAATCTGCTGTTGCCATTGATATGATGAGAAGAATAAAACAGGTTTTCGATCCCCATGGCATCATGAATCCTGGGAAAGTACTCGAGTAGTTACCGGAGCTCCATGTTGCTTAATAGATATGGTTTTGTGTGATTGTAGTCGGAGATGCTGGTGTGGCTGCACCTAACCTTATTCTAGCTCCGACGCAACCCCCAACCCCATTACAAGTCTTGCCACCACTGGCCCCTCGAGCAGATGGTACCGTGCTTGTTTCTTCGTATAATCCGTGATTAATTCAAATGAACCGCCGTTAGCCTATATTTCAAGACAGCAATAGCATAGCCGTCAAGTTCTTCATACAAAAGGACTTACCTACGGAGCTGCAGGCGGAGCTGTGCGATACCATCACTGTAGGAAACACAATTATGACTTCTCCGGCGTCCCGATGTTCAATCGATACCTTCCTCAGGCTCTTGGCGGGCGCGTAGAAGCTAAGGTCCCGCGACAAGGTTTTATTCTCATCCAACCGAACAGCACCGAAGCAGAACGCCTCAAATTGTGCTGGGAGAGCCCGGATCGACCAGACAGACACTTCGTTCCCTACACTTACGTGGAGGCATGCAAGATTGCAGGGATGCTGTTGAAGCAGATTTTCGTGGAGAATGGAGAGGCCATCAAATTCCACATTGATTCAAGTATCGCCAATATAAACGCCCGTGCGGCGCTCAGCGCCAGAATCATGGTCGGTTGTTGTTGCTTCGATTCTGTATGTGATCGCACGACCATTGACGAGATCCCCAGCACTCTGGAGGAGACCCCAGTGCATCTGCTCAGACGGCGCGTGTAATTCTTGCGGACCCGAACACCGAGATATTCCAACATCTGGTGAAGAGCTATCAAGGTGTTCCCGGGAAATACGTCGAATCATACCTATGGGTCAAGAAGTGTGTAGAAAAGGGCTCAGTGGTGTACACGCCACTTGTATATAAGAATCCAGGTGGTAGGCGACCAGGAGAAGAGTACGTTACACATCTGCTACTCCTAAACAGTAGACTGACATAATTCGCAGGAGAACTCAATTCACGGAAGAAGACGAGGAGCACCTGTGTAATTGGATCGCTGCTAAGATTCCTTACAAGGAGACGGGCGGTAGGACCGGCAACAGACTCTACCAACAACTCTGTGATATGGTATGTCCCCTTTACCTGGATTCCCTTTTTCTTTTCCGTCATTTTGACCCGGCGAATGCAGGCAAGCGACCCGGAATACGCGTGGGTCACACGACACACATGGCAGTCCTGGCGCGAGCGCTACAAAAAGAATTCGCCACGTTTGGACGCGTTGATCCAGGCCATCGTTGAACAAAAGAAGCCCACCCTCGGCGAGAAGGGCCAGTACGGCTACGTGCGCAAGCCCGAAGAGAAGCCAAAGAGGAGTAGGAAGCGCAGGGATGACGGTTCAAGCGCGGGCCCAACCAACGATGATGATTTCCTCCAAGCCGGACCTTCACATCATCTGGCTATGGCGATGCACCTCTCCTTGGCTACGCAAGACGGGCTTCCCCATCCCGGAATGCCAGTCCCTCCAGTGCCAGTTGATCTATATCAGCCAGGCCACCCACATCCACACAATCTCCCACCGCCTCTAAATCAGCTTCAAACAACTCCAGATGGTTCCGTGGGTTTGAGTGTTAGTCAAGATAGTGTAGTGGCTGTGCGAAAGAGTCCTGCTGAAGAAGAGATGGAAGACGAGGAGGCTGAGTGGGAGGTGAAAGTGGGCAGTGACCCACTTCCCCTGTGGGGGAAGCGAAAGGCTGGCGAAGATCTAAACGAACATGGGAAGAGGCAAAGAGTCAAGTGCGTGCTGTTATGTTGATTCTCTCACACTAATCATTAAGGATGACCTCTAGAGAGGAAATAAATGGTCGCGCGGTTTCTGGCACAATTCAAGCAGACGGCCCAGTCCTTCACGTTGTGGATCAAAGTATCTTGGATATTTCACGCGAGTTTCGATTTACCATCGAAGAAGTCCAGGAGTATTATGACCGTTGCGGCGCTATGGACCGGACGAGAGCACGCTTCAAGAAGATGCGCGATATCTTATCTGCTCTGCCTGATGATTCGGACAATGCTGCGTAGTTGCATTTTCAAAGTTGCATGTGTGGATCCCCCTTTCTCATCTATAACATGTTTTGGCGTGACCATGTACCCTTTATCGTCCTGATTTATTCTTACATTGTCGTGGACACATGTGACTATACTAGGTGATTGTTGGTGCAATCGAGTATCAGTAGCAATCTGCCACTCCAACACAGGTCATGCTATTCTAGATCCGCCAACAAATTTTGACCTGCGACCCGGGCAGGGGCTGTGGGCGAATTGAAAGGCTTTCGACGTCTGAAAACCAGCACGGTTGAGCAACGGCCTACAAGAGGATATATTAAGTTTGCGCACCGTTCTCCCGCAGCCGCAGATGGGAATGAGCCGAACATGTCTGGGTGCTTGGGTACCGGAGCCTCGCTATAACAAGCCTTTTAGTCGACAGACCACTGGAAATGATAGTATCGCACGAGAAGTATGGATGCTGCAGCGCTTCCTCTGCGGAGATCCTCCTCTCTGGGTCGTATGTCAACAGAGACGATAACAGATCAATCCCTGCAACCGTCAAAAACGGGAACCTTTGCCGGAACTGGTGTGGCTGTGGTGATGGTGGGGTGATGGTTTTCGCCAACGGGAGACTAGAGTATTCAGGCCACGATTCGTTCGTTGGTGGACCTAGAAGCTTGAATATCATGGAGATGAGCTCAATCTCGGCTTTGGCCTGAAAGAGCGGCTCCTTCAACAGAAGTTCTGCGAATATACACCCAACGGACCACATGTCAACGGCCGTCGAGTACGTCTTTGCCCCTAGCAGGATTTCAGGGGCCCTGTTTTGGAATTGTTTGACAAGCTGGTGAAAATTCTCCAGCGAGCACGCACCGATACCAAAGTGTGACGACGAGCTGTGTCATCCCTCCAACGCCGACTGGATCCCCGTATCGTCTTGCAAGACCAAAGTCAGCTACCTTGATCGTACCCCGATTGTTCATGAGGAGGTTGCTTGTTTTGAGGTCGCGGTGCAAAATCCAGTTAGAATGGCAGTGGGAGACGGCGGAGAGAAGCTGGAGCATGAGCGTTTTGATTTCGGATTGCAAGAAGGGCGAAGGCATAAGGGTCAGGAGAGTTTTCAGGTCGTGCTCGATGAAATCCATTACGATGAACACTCTGTGTTGAAGCGACTGAAGTCAACCCGATACGCGTACAAGTCTTACGGAGCGTACTGGGTAAGCGTTTCGCCCACGACTACTTCGCGAATTCCAACAACGTTCTCGTGCCGGCAAACCATGAGGGCATTTATTTCGCGGAGGGCAGTGATGGGAAACCCATACTTCTCTTCATCAAGTTTCAGCTTCTTCAACGCGACAATGTCGCCTGTTTGTTTATCTCTGGCGCGAAAGACGACACCATAAGAGCCCTCTTCTATCGAGTTGAGCTTTTCGTAAGAGTACACGGAGCGAGAAGATGTGAGAGGTGGGTGGTGGGTCCTCGGTGGGACGAACACGCTCGGCGGTGGTCTCTTGGGCGACGATGTGGTCGGAGGTGAGACGTCAGAGTGGTGGATCGACATTTGGCGGCGTTTTAAAGGAGGCTGAGCGGAGACGACGGGCTCGGTATCTCTCTCTTCGTCCCATTTGGACCTTTTACGATGAGCGGACGACTCGGCACTGGTACTGGCAGCGGAGGTCATGGCAGAACTCGGTCGGTCCGCCGCTTCCGGGGTGTGCCTCGTCGCAGCGAGCTCGCCTTGGCCGCTTGCTCGAGGCAAGGCTACATCCCATGGGGATATTTTCTCTGCAGCCTACCTTCACTCAGGGGTTTTTCTTGGGCCAGCTCTCAGTCCTTGCGCTTCTTGCTCTCGTCCTCAAATACTTATTCTTGGACACCGAGCCCTCACGAAAGGTTACAGAGCGCGCATCTCCCGTGTCTCAACCTACCCGTCCTTTCACCCACACAGATGGGAATCCCAAGGATATCGAGTCCGATTCGACAGCGTGGTTGAATGCTCTCCTTCACCAGGTATGCAGTTACTATAACTCCCCTGCAGCAGATGTGTATGTTGACGCTGTTCTTGCGATTAGGTCACAGACATTTATCGCTCAAAGCTGAGGGATGACCTTCAAGGCGTCGAAGGTGATGAGGTTCTGCGCCGGCGCGTTGAGGATTTTGTCAATTTCATGAGGCCATCCAACATCCTGGTCAGTACTTTATCAATTGTCTCATGCTTGAGCGTCAAACGCGAAACACATCACAAGGACCAGATAGAGGTTCATTCTGTGAACCTTGGCGTCTCCGCTCCTCGTCTCTCTAATGCGCGCTCCAGACCCGTCGCGGGTCCTGGTTCACTCGAACGGGTGAGTCCTCGCCTCGCCCATCCCTCTTATTACATCTGTCGGCTCACTTCACGAATAGAACGAGTTTGACGTGACATACAAGGACGACGTCTCCATCTCACTGTCAACTGCATACCTTTTCAACTATCCGACGATTGGTTTCGCCCGATTACCGGTCTCTGTCACCATCTTGTTGTCTTTGTTTTCTTGTCGTGTGAGCCTGCCTTGCATCTTGCTTGTGCCCTTTCTCAACCCTTGCAGGTGGTCGTCATACCCCCCTCACACTCCTCAGCTGTACCCTCACTCACTCTTACCATGCTTCCGAACTTTACGCTAGACTTAAAGACAACGTCCTTGTTGGGGAGTCGCGCCAAATTAGCAGACGTCCCTAAACTGCATGAGCTGATTGATAATCAGCTCAGGCGCGCTCTAATCCAGCGGGGAACGTTCAAAATTGCACTTCCAGGCCTTTCCAATATAGAGGATGTGAAGGCGGTGGAGAGTGTATCCTCCCGACATTGATAGATTACAGGATTACATAATGTAAATTAGCCACCACTCTTGGACTCTCACTTCTGCCTCCTTCATGGCTTCATCAAAATCCAGCATCGTTTTCGATGACATTTTCACTGTCGAAAGCATTAACCCGGAAGGTAAAAAGTTTGACAGAGGTATGTCGCAAGATAACAGCATTCATGCGTGGCGCCCACTGGGACTGCACAGTTTCCCGGCTCCACGCCGATTCCAGAAACTATGGCATGGCCCTGACATTAGACTATAACTCTGAGATATTTCCATTGGAAGTTGGCCAGAGTGTCGTTCTGGCCTTGGCAAGTTCGCTAGCGCGCGAGCCTGCCGGTACGCAAGACGGGCCCGTCGAGGACGATAGGGATCGTGACGTCTGGAGGCCCGACGGTAAGGGCCGCCGAGGATTCGAGGATGAGTATGACTATGTCATGTATGGGAGGGTGTACCGCTTTGATCCCGGAACTGGGGAGGTCGTGTGCGTCCATCTCATTTTTTTTATCTACCGCAGCTATCTTACATGCACCGTGTCACCTTCAGCACAGCATACGCGTCGTTTGGAGGGTTGCTCATGTCTTTGACAGGGTCCTTCCGTCATATGACGAACATTGTGCTCGGGGACCCCATATATCTCTTAATGCGAAAATAGTCTTCTCTTGCCATCCGTTGTTTTCGCGATTCTGGCGCATCCCTGATTACGCGCGTCGTCGAATCAGCATATCTTGATTTTATGCCCTTATTCTTGACAGCTACAAATCTCACAGTTGCACGTAGAGTGACTTAGACCGGAGCTTGTGTTAGCAAAAGTACTTGGTGGGCAGGATACATTTACGTTTAAGGCTCTCAAGTAATGTAATGAATCCGTGTTACTGCAATGATGATAGTCATACAACAAGCCTCTACACCTCCTCCTCGGGGTCCCCGATCCCACTCTGAAGGATTGCGAATGTCGTTTCTGATTCCGGCAAACAGGGCGAGTCATAAATCCTACAAATACGGGTATTCGCGCGGCCTTTCTTAAGCTGTAATCTGAGTATGACATTCGATGAGGATCACTTCATGGCTTGGAGGACATGTGAACACATACCGTGTGGTAGAGGCATGCGCTAGGATATTTCCACCGATCGGTTTTTTCTCGTTGGATGCATATGGTCCGGCGGTGGCGTCCGGGCTCGACATAACCTGATTCGTAAATACAACTGCGATGCCAAACTAGATTGCGATCAGAGAGGGTTTCAGTAAGTTGTGCATGCTAGACAGACCTCATCAGCTAGCCGTTGCAAGGCCCGGAGGTACTTGGAAAGGTGTGCTTGTCGAGCAGCAAGCTCTCCACGGCCTACGTAATCACTGCGGTATAATGCTGTCGCTGAGTCCACGATCAATAAGCAAAACCTTAGCCACTGTGAGTCCAAGGACATTGAACGCAATGCATAGCATACAAACCTAGATTCGGACATCAAGGCACTGGCAGCTGTGAGGAGCTGATGCTGATGGTCTGCATTGTAGGCCCTTGCATATGCGACATTGTCGAGAACTTCTTCTCCATTCAGCCCGTAACGTTCGGCAACGGCAAGGAGGCGCACAGGACGGAAGGTCCCCTCGGTATCGATGTATAGGCATTTCCCTTCCCCCCCACCCATATCAACAGGTAGTTGGCATGTCACAGCGAGTGTGTGACACAACTGAGATTTCCCTGTCCTAAATTCTCCAAAGAGCTCTGTGATCGAACCAGTCTCCATACCACCTGTATGATGCAGTATCGTACAGAATTCTCTTATCACGAGGTCATGCACGCACCTCCTAGGAGGGTATCAAGATTCTTAGAGCCTGTCGTGATATGAACGAGCTCAGACCTCCGCGCGTGTACCTCAGTGGCACTTTGGAAACCAAGGGGTACAATTTTCTGCGCTTTGTGTCGATGAGCATTAAGAACTCGGTGTCAGCCAACGCTCACCTTCAGCGAGGATCTTTTCTGCTTTCTGTTCGGATATACCTTTGATACTTATAAGATTCTTCTTGGGGGTATACGCGACGGCCTCGACAGTGTGATAGCCCGCATCAGTAAGCTTCTTTACATCTTGTGGATGTATGCCAGCTTCTTGGAGCTTCTCTACGAGCAGAGGGCCAGAGACTTGATATGCCTCATTATCTTCTTGTGGTGCTTGGGAGTCTTGGGAAGGATGTGACATCGAGGAGGAAACAAGAAAGAAATCCAGGCAAAGACACGCAGGTCGGGTCGCGCATTAGTCACGTGGACGCGACATGAAGCTAATATTGTTCATACGCTAAGTGCACTCTTTCTAAGAACTGTCCTCGTTTTGCTCAGCTGGTGCTCGAACCATTGCACGGCCTCTACATCCAAAACCACCCGCGGCCATTTCACCAAATCGTAGACCCCCACCTGCTGTGCCGTCATTGCGTTTGTTTTGTGTAAATTATTGGTCGATCTTTGTAAACCGGAGGGAACGACATCCTTCCCCGTGACGAACAGCGTTTTATGGTCCCAACCCAACTCATCCAACCTGCGTGCCATATCCTGAGTTTTAGTGCCTGGCCAGTCAAGGCTCTCCACAATTCTCAAGTTATGCTCCTTGACCCTCGCACTGAGTGCGACACGCAAGCCCATTTGAATGACTTTGCGTGGCAGCTTGGTAGCGAAGCTTCTTGGTTTGGGACCAAAGGCAACACCGCCCCCACGTAGCATGGGGCTCTGTCCGTCGCCGAGACGCGCCATTCCTGAGCCCTTCTGGCGGCGAACCTTCCGTCCCGATCCACGAACCTCTCCGCGAGTCTTAGTGTTCGCAGAGCCTTGGCGGAGCGAATCAAGATGATGCACGACACATAGGTGAAGAATGTCGCGTCGAACAGGGTGGGCGAATACTGTGGGATCAAGCTCTGCTACTTGGTCAGATGAATCTGCGGCGTGTTTTGAGCGTAGCAGAGACGAGAGTGGGATGTAGACCGGTGGGTGGAAGGAAGAAGCTACGAAGGCGTCATTTTCGATGCATACACAACCATAGAGAAAAATTACCTTGCACAACACTTAATGGTTCACCAGATCCTAGAACGGGCAAGTTCCTGAGGTCTGTATTCTCAACATGGTTATGGCTATTATTTGTCACGGCCGCTGTCGCATACGTTCGCGGGGCCCGTGTTCGTATCTAGAAAAAGTAAGTCCATGGCACTATTCAAAAGGCTATCTTCATGCCTACCAGCCTAACAGCGTTGAGAGCCGCTGAAAGCATGCTCGAGAACTCAATGGTGTTTGTCACGGGGAGGGGAGAGAACACGACTCGGCCCCGGGCCGCACAGAATCCAGGAGTTGGTTACATAATCACAGCCGCACGAACAATCGTCCGCCCCAATCGTCAACGAAACACCAAGGACGCCTTCAACGACATCAAGGTAGGTAAATCTCATCCAGATCCTTGCTTGAATCCCATTCCTTCATCACCTGCATGTATCTGTATGGTTTCAATATCAACGTGTTGTCATGCAGGTGGCGGATGCCGTTGAGACGTCTTGGATGACACCCACTATTCTCCTCACTAGGATTGCGCTGACGGACTCTTTCTGTCTAGAATACTATAGGCAGGTCCCGTTGACTTTCTACAAAATGGCATCTTCCACAAAGGCCGTACAAACATTTGGGAAAAAAAAGGTGCGTGTGACGGTATATCTTTCCAGGCCCGATTGTGAATACTCTCGTCCCTCCCTTCCAGACAGCGACTGCGGTCGCGCATGCGCGTGAAGGAAAGGGCTTAATCCGTATCAACGGGTCTCCAATCAACCTCGTTCAGCCGGAGATTCTGCGATTCAAGGTCTATGAGCCCGTCCTTGTCGCCGGTGAAGATACATTTGCCAACATCGACATTCGTGTACGCGTCAAGGGTGGTGGACACACTTCTCAAATATATGCGATCCGCCAAGCCATTTCCAAAGCTGTTGTCGCATACTACGCGAAATATATCGACGCATTCAGCGCAATCGAGTTGAAGAAGAAACTCGTGGCGTATGATAGGACACTGCTTATCGCAGATCCCCGGAGGATGGAACCGAAGAAATTCGGTGGTGCTGGTGCTCGTGCGCGCAGGCAGAAGAGGTGAGTCCAACCAATATTTCTATTAGTTATGATAATAAGTCGATCTCTCCTCAGTTACCGATAATTTGTTTGACATCGTACGCTTGTGTCATCGAATACTGCAATGTTTTTCGTCCCTCCATGCAATGTCTATGCCGCTATACAAATAAGTGTATCGTCCGTTGTGCTTCCCTGACTTTGCATGGGAATTATAATTACATATGAGTGTGTTTGTAAGGTAAACGTCCTTCCTTGCAAATGCCACTGTCCATGCCTACAACTCGATGCGCCGTTGCTTGCACGCCCTTTCTCCATATTCGTCCTCTTCAGTAAGAAACAGCCGCTTGCGCTTGTAATGAATAGTAATTGGTTCCCTAGTCTTGAAAGACGGTTGGATGGTTTCTAGCAGGGGCTCCTCGGGGAACTCGATATTTGCATCGGATGAGGGATTAAACAGTAAGGGAATGTCGGGATAATCAAAAGTGGGAAATGGTGGGACGTCATCTTGAAGTGTCACGAGAGCCCCTTCGGGGGAGGAGGTTTCTGAGTCGGCCCATCCGTAATCCGTGTCAGCGTCCGAATCGCTGGTATCAGAAGGCGAATCCAAAGTGTAATCAAGTTGAGGGGTAAATTCATGATGTGCCATCGGTATTTTGTCCGTTGGGCGTGAATGATGAGGGTTGTACCGAGGATCGCCTGGGGGTGGGGCGTGTGACGTCGTAGGTGACATTGGTGCCCACGAGAAGAGTAAGGAATCGTCAATGTCATGGCTTAGTAGTGGTGACACGAATTCGTCGGAGGGTGCGGCACTATCCTGGGGGGTAGACGGAGCGAGAGTCCGCGATACCAGACAATTATCTGAGGAAACGACTGTCGGTCGTTGCGCGAACGACGGACGTAGCTCGAGGTTCCCTGTGCTGGTAGAAGGTCCAAATGGATTCCACAACGTTACGCCAGCCTGAGCGACTCGGAGGTGACGTGTATCAGGGAGCTCTTCTTCCGTTCCTGCAATGCTCGATCTTCGTTTGTGCCTCTGAGTAGGAGCGTGACCCAGGACGTCAGACTTGAAATCGCGTTCTGGCTGTTTACCCTTGCGACGGGAACCGGAAGGTGATGTGGGAGGTGATGGCTGGATGTCATCATCGTCAACTTGACGGAGGCGACTGTATATGGGAGAAATCTCGAAGCCTGTCCTGGTATGACCCTGGTTTGCCTCCGAATCAAGGTAAAGTAAATCGTCCACACTCAGTGGCTGGTCTCCGGGAATCCAGGATACGGGGCGTATCGAGACGTCCGGGGCACCAGGAACGTAAAAAGGAAGCGGAGGTGGGGGAAGGTCGTCCAGTGTACTTTCATCCCATTGTCGAAGAGTGGTCTCAGGTATGGGAAACTGAGGCGCACAAGTCAGCTCGACAATTGTTGGTGCGGTCGTGAAGAACAAAGCATACGGGGACGATGAGGGTATCTCCCTCACGGGTGTTCATTCTGGTTGCGGAACGATTCTTCCTCGCAAGTCGGTATTCAAACTCGCGGGCGCCTTGATAATCTAGAAGAAACTTGACTTGGCGCATCTCAAGTTGAAACTCATGAGCATTACAGCCACCGAGGCCAATCTCCATCGCAGGTTGAAGGCAAGATGCGTGTCGGAAGTTGATAATTGTTGGCTTTCTATCTTTGCCTGCATCGCACTCTGATGAGACGGTGATGGAAGCTATAGTCTTGACATACCAATAAGCATATGTTTTAATGCGACATCGCCATGAAGTACTCCGCGCGCGTGGATCTGGATATATGCCTCGACGATCGCACTCTTTTCGGCGGTGGAGATTGACCTATCCGCCACTCGCCATGCATGCGGGTGTGGAGGTTCCATTGCCATGTTTGCAAGACCTTCAGATGTGCTGTAGACGCCTATTATACTAGGAACGCAAAGTCCCTGAAGTGGTCGCAAGTGGAGGGGGTGACCATACAAATACAGCTGTAAGGAGACAGTCAGCTTCTGAGACAAGCATCGCGGCGAAGGCGGTACCTCTTTGTGGAAGCCATCCCAGATCTTCCATCTATTTTTCAAAAGAAAGCGTTAACAATAGCCAGTAAAACAGAACGGAATCACTACATTTTCATCACGACGGCGATGACTTGAGTTCCGAAAATCGCCCTTCTGAGATAACTTGTAGTGGCCCTTCCGGCTGGAGGAAAATTGGGAGAAATCCAGGCCAGCTTTGGAGAAATCTCACCTCGCAGCACGACGCCTTTTCCGAGACATCGTAGTTTTTGGCCAAAAAAACGGGAGTATTTGCCGTGTGGCATATACAAGCGATCGAGATAATGTGAGACATCCGAATTTCCTTCGCCACATTCACTGCATTGCGCAAGTGATGCCAATAACATCTGTGGTAACTTGGACGTGGATGTCGCCAGCGGCATCGGATCCTCGAGTCGTGGTACGATGAGGGGGGTGGTGAGAATGATGAGCTGTATTCATTACGAATATATGGCAACGATTGCGAGCTGTGTTGTCAAGCAGGAGCTACCCATCCGGTTCCCAAAGTCGCAAAGAATGAAGGACCCATTGTGTGTCTGCGTATAGATAATTGTTGTCATGGCCGCGGACGTGGACAATTAAATATCACAATAGAGCAGTCGCTTGTCGGCCCGGGATTACCGCGCTGCGCCAGGTCTCCCCGCCCTGGCACGCGCAGGCTGCCCGCCGCCGCCTGTGAATACTTCCGTCCATGGCCGAATCACCACTTTCCCTTTCTCTTACGCAAACAAGTGAAAAGTCACCGCATATATTTGTGGACTCTTCCGGGTCCCCTCTTTCCGTTTTTCTCGAGGTAAATTCTGAGATCCCTGCCCGGCCTAGGCTCATTCGCCTGCTTCGTGTGAGTACTGTCATTCCAAATGTTATGCATGCGTTTGATGTCTGATACCGCAATATAACTTCTTACAGGCATCAGGAGCCGATATATCTCACAACCCTTCAGATGCTGATATCCTTCTTATCAACTCGGAGACGGATTCCGGTCTCAAGTTTGTCCACGATTGGAAAGCAGATCCACACAAGACGTTTCTAAAGTATCATTGGATCCAGGCCTGTATTCGAGCTGGCCGTGCACTCCTTGAGGCGGAAGACTGGGGCGGGTTTCGTGTCTTTCACGCAAGTGATTGTGTATATAGTGACGAGGAGGGCTACGAGGGTCTGGAAGATGCACAGACTGAGACACGGTGGGTCACCTTTTTGCACTGCCATTTCTCCTCTCATGTATCCACAAGCCCCTCGATGACTCTGCAACACACCCCGAACGAAAGGGCGATTCCATCAACACCACCATTTGGCAGTAAAGCCGTGCTGAACCCAATGCATCCAAAGCCACCTTCGCCTGCTCGACCTCGGTCACGTCAAAGTGCTAAGCTTAATACGCCCACCCTTGCTCCTCGGAGCCCTATCCCTTCTAGTCGGAATGTGTCGAACTCTATCCCTGTACAATCGCCTTCCAATTTGGATTCCTCCACAGCTATATCCTCTTCACCAAAACTCACTGCTGGGATCAGCACCCAACCCACGTCCATACATCGCCACTCCGCTCCTACAATCCTGCCCAAACATACAACCCTTAATTCTCGATTGCTTCAGCAAAGTTATACGCCACCTCACCCATTCCCCGAAGCCACGGACACGCTAACCTTGGCGTCTTCCCTATCCCGAGTAACTGAACCATCAATGTCACAAAACCAAAGTTTTCCTTTAGCCATGAACAACTCTGAGCCACAGCATCCCCCTCCTGCTGGTTCAATGGATTTATTGAACGCATTGAATTACGCATTTCAAATCCAGAACACTGCGTCTCAAGTTCAAAACGCTGCCTCTCAGACGTTGACGCAGCTGGTCGAAACTATCATCGCGGTTGCACAGGTTCAGGGCATGGACACTGCTATCATTCAGAACTATCTTGCCACCCTACCTATGTCATCGTCGCTCGTTCAGTCGTCTTCGTCGTCCCGTATACAAGAACCTGCTCTTCGCCCCGTGGGTGAGCATGCAGGATCTTCTGTTCCGGACTCATCTCTCGGGGATGTGGGCAAAGATTCAACAAGTACGCGCACCTCTCGTAGTCATGTGCCACCCGAACCGGCTTTGCCAGCCACAAGGAAACGAAAATCTCTCGAACTACCTCCCTCATCCAAAAGAGTTACTCCAAATTCACGACAGAATCTACCTGGAGTATCCGTGAGGCCTCCTCCGTCAGAAGGGAGCGTTTTTTTAAAGAATGGCCGTCCCATTTTGGTGTTTGTCCAGATTGATATTCGGGGACGACACGAAATCGTGCACCTGATAAAGGTTAGTCCTTAAAGTCCTGTTACACTTCCCGATACCAATGCCTTACAGAAAAACGGTGGGAAAATAACCGCGGACATTCCCAAAGCAAACTTTGCCATCCTGAATCCACGCTCCGTTTCCTACGCCGACTTAAGGCAAGAGGCGGACGATTCTGGTCGGACGATAGTGCAAACATCCTTTATCACAGAAAGCATCAAGCAAGGCCGTCTCTTGGATCCGAGTGACTTCTTGCTTGGGGGTGTTAGTTCGCCGAAGAAGGTTAATCGGGGGGGGCGGCGTCCGGCATCCTTTCGTGATAGACATTCGCCAGAGAGCGACCTTGCAACGCCAGAGACACAGGCTCCTGGGCACACCGTAAATGCTTCCTCGTCCATGCCCATCCCCACGCGTAAACGCTCCATAACTCCGGAACCCCCCGCAGCTGTGCAGTCGAAGCACGGGTACAAATTTACCCCTGCAGAGATGACTTACACGTGGGCCCTCGTTCGTCGTATCATAACTAGGGACCCATCGGTCAGCAAGTTCGCGGTGACAAAGGCGCTGCACGAGAAGGTGTGTCGCGTACACTTCTTCCTCTTTGTCAGCGCATTTCATGCTGTTATTTGGAGATGCCACATCACACCATGCCTTCGTGGGCATCCACGATGACAAGACACAAAGACATGTACGAGTCGGTCAGACTCGCGGCACTTGGTTTAACGACTTCTGGAACAAATACGCCCAATTCACGGCAAGGGCTAGGCACTTATTATTCACCGAACGAGAGCAGTGATGTCGAAATGATTGAGGCCGGTCGAGACGCAGAAGAGTTGGAAGAGCTTCAGGTTGGAGCATCCCTGTTCGCGGCTGAAGACGGGTCCATGCACGATGATGAGTTGCAACCACCCCTTGAAAGGGAAAACGAGGGCCAGAATGAACTCGACGCATACGCACGAGACTTCGAGGCCATCGTTGAGTTCCTGATATCTCCAGATGCTGACATCGGGCAAGAGCATGAGATCTTTGAGCGCCTAACGGCAAAGGTAGTACTCATTAGCACTCTGATTGATGAATCACCTAATAATTTGGTTACAGAGCATATGTATCACTGCCCCAAGTTGGTCTGTATTTCTGGACAAGCATGGTGACGCCGTAAAAGAAGAAGTTGATCGAAGGTACAGAGCTCAGCGTCATGAATAGGCTGTACACTGAAACGCCCGGTTTGTCTGAGCATTCTCTATTTGCTAGACGCGAGCAAAGCCCGTTACGTCTACTGATATAAGGACTCTTGGGGCTTGCCACGGTCTAACGCTTGTACATTACATGACACGATAATGATGCGCTTGTAATGGAGCTCCCACCCACAAATTGATCCTTGCATTCCGAAAAATTGGTAACAGATGACACTGTTGAACAAAGCAATGTCGCGGTGATCATTGAAGGGAAGAGAGTGGCGGCGATGAAGGGTTTTGCTTGAAGAAACGCTTTCGTTTTTCCTCATACGACAGGGCTTCCTGATCTCCTCGCAATGACTGACCGGCAGTATCAAACGTCCCTACTGCAGCCCCAAGAACAGCGCAGGAAGCTACTGCGATCGGCAGAGAACGAGCTGCAAAGAAGTGTTAAGACGAGATACCAGAAGGTACGGCGGCGCGCACCTCTGAGACCGGCTAAGAAACCAGCTGCACAGCCGCCAGCTACGCCATTCAGCGCGTCCTGCTTTTCCCGCTGGTTTGCAACGATGGATTCGGTGGCGGCGAACGTTACACCCATGGCAGCTGCACCACAAAAACGCAGAAAAGTATGAATGAGTTCGACGCTCGGAAAGTACCTGTGGAGCGCACCAAAGAAACCGATGGTCCCGCCCGTTCTTGAGAGAAATCCTGAGGCGCCCTTGGAATGGGTCCCCAGTGCGTTCTGCACGCTGCTGACGAAGGCGCCGACCAAGGCAGCCTGCATCCCGACGGTCGCGGCATATTGGAGCGTCGGCCTTGGTTCGAAACTGGGTGTTTCCATTGGTGGGCCTGGGGTATCTGTAGTTGACATGGCGAACTACCACGAAAAGGTGTAAGTAAAGTAAATCGGACAACGCGAAGGGTGCCGGTCTCCACCTCCGATGTCCGGCCGAGGTTACCATTTTGGGGGGTATATTACCGGGAGTGAGTCGCTCGTTCGGAGATCGACGCAGCCCCCGATGGAGGTTCAGCAAGATGAGAGGCTACCCTGGTACAGGGACAAACAAACGGAGGCCCCGTTCCGGCTGACGACGTGCTTCAAGGTTCGCTCGTACACCATCCGGCAGTATCATGTCTTGCGACTGCTGTTTGACCTGTAGAACCTCCGCGGCCAGGAATACCGCTTTGTATCACTCTTTCCGTGGAGCCTCACCTCCTTGCCTTCTCTTTACTATGGTCACTTTGACGATGCCTGGCCTAGGCTCATAGAGACTTACGCAGGGTCGATTGTCGTTGGCGGCACGGAGGGGCTATATCTAGTAGATGCACTCAGGCCTGGTGGTAGACAAAGGAAACAGATTCGTCTCAATACCGTGGGTCTCTGCTGCTCGTGCTGTTGCTTAGTTCAGAGACTCAACAGACAGGCAGGAAGGTCATCCTATCACTGCCGTGGCTTGGGCTCTAAGTTGGAGAGATGCCAAGTCGTTGGATCCTCTACTCGTGATCGCGATGTCAGGCATGGTCTGTGTGTATAGTGTTGGACGCGGCGAGCCAGTTGGCTTTCTTCGCGGCCATGGTGGAGTACGCTTTTGGTTCTGATTCTGAACGCTGTTTCGCTAACCTCAGAATAGCCGATTTCCTCTATCGCCGTTCATCCACACGAGCCTTCTTACATTTGTACCACCTCTTCAGATCAGACAGCGAGAATCTGCAACCTCGATAGATTTCCCGATGGCCGCCAGATGAATCCTCCTTCGTTACCAGGAACTGGTCCTAGCAAGGGCGGAGCACCTCACGGCATACGATCCTCGGAGAAGGAGGAATGGGGAAAGGGTCAGTGCATCTCTGTCCTCGTGGGGGTAGAAGTGGAGGTCACCTTGCCGCGGTGACATGCGCAGCATTTCATCCCACATTCCCCCTCATCGCGACTGGCGGGGTAAAGTTTCATTTGCCTGTCGTGGCGCTTCTAGCTAAGAATGAATGCGTCGTTGGCTCATGCAGATGGATCGTATGGTCAAAATCTGGCGCGTGCACGATTATAAAGACGAATATAAAGGCCAACTTCTTCGCGAAGATAAGCCGCTGTTTAGCAGCACACTTATCCATAGATCTTCTGTCGCATCCGTGGTTTGGTGCGTCAGTCTTTCAGATCAAGCAAATTTCTTCTCATACTTGGTCAGGCTAGCCCAAGATACGCTCCTTACACATTGCACTTCCACAGCTTTCTCGAGTCACATCGAATTATTAAAAGAACAATGTCCCGTACGTGACCATTCGAAAGACGATCCCCTTGAGCATGAATGGTTTGGGTCCGCGGGAAGGATCGTTATACTGCGATGGTTGGCACTCGAAAGATTTTTCCCGCCGAGTCAGACAAGGTATCCAAGCATCCAAAGGGGATGTGCATCTGTGAGTTGCATTGCGCCAGCGTGATACTATCAGCACTTGTTGGCCAGTCATTGAAACGTATGTGTCTCTAGGATTACCAAGAAAGTTGTGCGTATGGAACGCCGTCCAAGGCCGCCCGTTCTGACGTCCTGAACTATATCTAGCATCCTTCACTGTTCTAGCGTCTATCCCTCTCCCTTACTATCCCCATACTCCGTATCTCCGTGTGTTTGGGGACGTCTATCACGATCACATCATCCTCATCGCCCACCAGCGCACTATTCGTCTGCTCAACACTTCACACGCGCCGGGTGTAGAGATAGGCGAGTTCCCCGCTGATGTGGAGCAGTTTCCCACAGCCTTCATAGCCCCGGCAAGGCTTCACACCGAGGAGAAAACAGACAAAGAATGGCTTCGGGATAACGACTGGGTGCGTAGCTTGGGCTGGTGCATCAATCTTGATCCAAGGTTTGCTGTCGACGAACAAATAAAAGCAGTGGACGTGGGATTGAATGGAGAAATGATCGTGGGAGTGGGAAGTAAAGGGAGCATGTGGATATGGATGAAAGACATAGACTCCTAGTCTCGTTCCCCAGACCGTTGTCGGAGACTGAATCGGAAGTCGAAAAATCGGTGTTGGGTCTCCTCTTCACGTACTTCATGACACACATTTTTCAATCTCAGATTAGAAGTCCGACGAAGGGTCTGGGGACGAGACTAATAGCCTCCATGACTTAGAAGTCCACTGGTCATTCTCATACGCCTTGCCTGCTTCACGTTGTATGTCGCATGCTTGCTCTTCACACAACTATGAAATAGTGTCCTCATCCTCCCTCCCTTCTCGATGTTTCTTCGGACAAGGCTATGGAAGACATGTGCCCATGTGGTAAATGGGCAAAAAAAGAAGGAATGAAAAAGCCGTAACCCAAAAACTCTCGACTAAAAGCCACCCGACTCGCCACACTCCGTAAGCTGGTTAAGCTCGATGAACTTGAGTGGCTACAGCCTCCCCTGGGATCGTATTTAATATGGGATAATGACGCCCTGCGGTGCCTTGGTAGGATCTTGCTCCGGAACCGTGTTGACATTACCGTTCTGACGCTTGGCATATGGAATGATGACGCCTTGAGGTGCTTTAGTAGGATCTTGCTCCGGAACCGTGTTGACATTACTGTTCTGGCGCTTGGCATATGGAATGATGACGCCTTGCGGTGCTTTGGTAGGATCCTGCTCCGGAACGGTGTTGACATTACCGTTCTGACGCTTGGCATAGGGAATGATAACACCCTGGGGTGCTTTGGTAGGATCTTGCTCCGGAACGGTGTTGACATTACTGTTCTGACGCTTGGCATATGGAATGATGACGCCTTGCGGTGCTTTGGTAGGATCTTGCTCCGGAACGGTGTTGACATTACCGTTCTGACGCTTGGCATATGGAATGATAACACCCTGGGGTGCTTTGGTAGGATCTTGCTCCGGAACGGTGTTGACATTACCGTTCTGACGCTTCTCATACATCAAGGCATCATTCTGAGAGAAGTGCTCACTCAGTGATTAAGCACAATCAGAGACGACACAAACGTACAAAGTCACGGTTGACATACGCCGGAATCGGTTCAAATGGCGCTGGCGCCGGGTTGCGCTGAGCCAGTCCCTGCTGACAAAGCAATGTCAGAACACCTAAATAGTTGATCGACAGATCGACAACGCGTACATGCACCGGCTCGGGTACCGGCATTGCCGCAACCTTCACGACCACCAAAAGGCCGATGAAAGCGAGTCCATTAAAACGAGGGGAAAGCATATTAAGCGAGAGTCGATAGAACAAAGTTGCAATTGAAAATTTAGTTAGAGAGAAGGGCTGGAAAGGTCGACCTGCGGCCTGCACGAACGAATGGATAAAAGGACCTAGAAAAAAAAAAGATTTAGCTCGAGGGATAACATAGAAGAAGGGAAGACTGACGAGAAGGGGGGGGAAAAGATGAGGAGGGATGGCAGTTGAGTGGGCAGTCGAATTCGCTTCGCAACGGACTTAAAAGCGAATTTAGAGGGTCCTTTGGCGCCAGTTCCCTCGCGACGGACGGCAACAGAGTCCACGGTGATGTAATCCCGGCGCCCTCCATCAGTTCGCCCTGTACCGCTGTGCCAGATTCTCGGTTCTCTCGGATCCTCGCTTTCGCAGCTTAAAAAGACACAAGAATAAGGTCGCAGTGAACAGAAAATTCATTTCTCTGTCCTCTAGAACCATGCAAACCTCAAAAATCAGTGTGGCTTTCTCTCAGGCTATTTCCTATTATTCACTGCACTGGCATGTCCGACATTTAGAGCGCGCAGATGGCCGGTTGCCGAGCGTTTGTCTGACTCCCAAGAGCATGAAAATTTACGTCGGTTTTATCGCCTTCATTCTGAGAATCAGCTTGGATTATCTCCTGGTCCTGACTATGCCTGCGGTTGAAGTACTCCTTGAGTCTTCCGATGAAGAGGAAGGCAAAGGCGTTGTAGGTCATGATTAGTTTGGTGACGGCGACCATGACGACGGCGTTGTCACTTTGTTGACAGGTCAATTCCTGTGCCGCAAACCGAGGGTGATGAAGCAGACATGGACGCGCAGCCTACTGTACTCAGCACCGGCAGAGCTCACCTGAAGATGAAGAAGGCTCGCTTAGGACACGTCGTATCTCGCTGTTGTCAACCTGGACTGGGACTATGTCTGCACCATTTATCTGTATAAAAATTTCACTTCTGCCGTCGCACCCGTTGGGTTGTCCTCATCTAGGTCAAACCGCGCGTTGGCCCCAGCAGTACGGGGTAAAGTGCTCAGTGTACGCATCTACCCGAGTAAATTCGGCTTGGAACGTATGGCGCAAGAGGAGAATGGTCCCCCATGTGAGTTATTGAGGAAGAGTCGAACGATAATGACGATGACGTGAATGAGAAGTTGGGGATGTGGACGAGTACGATGAGGATGCGCTGAGAAAGTACCAATTACAGCGCATGAGATGTGTCAATTGCCATTTTATAGGTGCACCCGACGAATGTGCGAATACATGGACAGATACTACATGCTATTGTGGAATGTGACGCCGTTTCATTCGCATCATACTGTATCTCTATTCTGAATTACAAGCCTAGGCGACACCAATGCCGCCAACAGCGCTTCGGCCCGCTCCGCACGCTACTACACAGAGCGAATGTCTGTACAGCTGACAGGGGGCGTTTATTCTCCTCACCCAGGCGCTCGGCGCGGCCGAGTCGGCCAGCCTTGTCTCCGTCACGGAAATGCCTCGTAGCGTACTTCACCTCGACACTATCTGGCACCGTACGTTTTCAAGGAGGTTAGACAGCCTGCATACTGGGACGGTCGGATTTGAGATCCGACCGTCCCAGTATGCAGGTACTGTATAGAAAGAGCTTGGAGATCCCGTGACACCACTGATGCGCCCGCCCATGTTTCATAGCAAACATCTGATGAGATCAAAAAACTGGAGGTCGGCGCCCTTGTCACCAAGCGCGCTAATCATCAAAATTTCAGGCGGGTTGCATTGCACTGAGACTGAGCCAGTCGGTGCTGACAAAGCAAATGTCAGCCACGTACGAGACCCAAATAGATGTCAACAACGCGCACCTGAGGGATGGCAATACTAGTACTGTACCTACCAAAAGGCTGACGAAAGCGAAACCAGTAAAACGAGTGGAAACTATATTGAGAGTCTGTCAATAAGACAATGTTGCAATTGAAAAATTAGTAAGAGAGAAGGGCCGGAAAGGTTGACCTGCGGTGTGCCGAACGAACGGCGAAAAGGACCTGGATAAAAAAAAACGATTTAGCTCAAGGAGTAGATCAGAAGATGGGGAAGATTGACGAGAAGGGGAGTGAAAGATGAGGGATTGAGCCCCCAGCGATTTTAAAGGGAGAGCATACCTGATATGATCCCGGCGCTCGGCGCCCTTCATCAGTTCACTCCGTACCGCTATGCCGGATTCTCGGTTCTCTCGTCTCAGGTCGGACCCTCGCTTTCGCAGCCTCAAGAGACACAAGAACAAGGTCGCAGTGGACAGCAGATTCAGTTCTGTGTTCTCCAGAACCAAGAAAACCTCAAAGATCGGTGTGGCTTTCTTTTTCTCTTATTCACTGCGCTGGCATTTCTGACATGTAGAGCGCGCAGACAAATATGGCCGGCGTTTGTCCGACTCCCAAGACCATGAAAATTTACGTCGGTTTTATCGCCTTGATCATGAGAATCAGCTCGAACACCCCCCTGGTCCTGACTATGCCCGCGGCGAAGTGCTCCTTGAGTCTTCCGATGAGGAGGAAGGTGAAGCCGCTGTAGATCATGATCATTCCAGTGACGGCGACAATGACGACGGCATGGTCACTTTGGGTGCTGATGTTGACAGGCCAATTCCTGTACCACAGGACGAGGATGATGAAGTAGACTTGAACGAAGACGATTTTGCAGACATGGACGTGCAGTCGACTCGGCACCGGCAGAGTGCAACTGAAGATGAAGAAGAAACTTCGCTTAGGACACGTCGTATTGCGGTTGTCGACCTGGACTGGGACTATGTCCGTGCCATTCATCTGTATAAAATTTTCACTTCGGCCGTCGCACCCGTTGGGTTGTCCTCATCTAGGTCAAACCGCGCGTTGGCTCCAGCAGCCCGGGGTAAAGTGCTCAGTGTACGCATCTACCCGAGTAAATTCGGCTTAGAACGTATGTCCCAAGAGGAGAATGGCCCTCCACCTGAGTTATCGAGGAAGAGGCGCACGACTGATGACGACGATGACGTGAATGAGAAGACAATCTACGAAGTTGGGGATGCGGACGAGTACGATGAGGATGCGCTGAGAAAGTACCAATTACAGCGCATGAGGTGTGTCGATCATCATTTTATGGGTGCACCCGACGAATATACGAGTACATGGACAGATACTTTTATGCTGTCGTTGAATGTGACACAGTTTCACTCGCATCATATCTCTATTCTGAGCTGCAAGGCGCCGAACTCGAGCGATCAGCAAACGTTCTGAATCTGAGCTTTGTTCCGGATGACATGACATTCGAAGAACAGTGCAGGTTGTGTCGTCCTACTTTCTCTTTGACTGTCAACTTATTGGGGTTGTAATCCATCAAACAGAG
Organism: Russula dissimulans; assembly: GCA_022376545.1. Taxonomy (NCBI): domain Eukaryota; kingdom Fungi; phylum Basidiomycota; class Agaricomycetes; order Russulales; family Russulaceae; genus Russula; species Russula dissimulans. The sequence continues at coordinate 496,915 of WTXJ01000002.1, read as the reverse complement.
ATCAAGCAACCTCTGCGGAAAACACCACGAATTACCAACCCTTCGACTTCGCGACGGATGTGAGGTTACGTGTTGCGAATCGTTTATCAACCCATTGACACGTTATCGCAGGCTCTTCGGCATTCGAAAGTCAAGTTGTCCTGGGATCAAGATGACCCAGAACGTGACCGTGTCACCCGCCGGGCCCTCTCTCACAAGGAGATTGAGGAGAATGATTTTCGTGCTTACGTCGCTTCATCGACTGACTCATCATCAGAAGATGAAACAAAATCAAGGAAGAAACTTGCCGATCGTGACAGACTGCGTGCGCTTCTACTCGACGGCGGAGGCAATGACTTACCAGAAGGGTGGGCTGGTAGCAAGACTGAAGACACGGATGGGGACGGTGGCGATGTGGACATGGAGGTTACATTCCGCCCAGCTCTCACCGGTGGAAATGATGAAGACGAAACAACACTTGACAAGTACCATCGTAAAATGCGAGAGAAGCGTAAGAAACGCAAGCAGGAACTGAAGGATAAAGGCAAGGGTAAACCAGCCGCGGTTGAAAACGACTTTTTTGCTCGAAGTGGGGGAGAAGAAGACAGCGATGAGGAATCGCATCCTGCGGGAAGGAAAACCACGGGAGGAGAGCAAAGAAGCAAACCCCGGAAACCGTCCACCAAAGAGGAGCTTTCATTACTGGTTGCTCCGGACCAACCTGATTCAGAGCCAAGGCATTTTGATATGGCGACAATCATCAAGGCAGAGAAGAACGATGGGAAGAAGCGCAGGGGAAGGAAGAAGAAAACAAACGGTGACGACGAGAATGAGTTACAGGATAATTTCACCATCGATGTCAAGGACGAGCGTTTCAGGGCTTTGCATGAAGACCACGCGTTCGCCATCGATCCCAGTAACCCTCGGTGAGTATTTGCCGACGATTTTGGGAAGACTGGTTTTAACGTGGTGTTTTAGCTTCAAGAAGACGAAGTCGATGTCCGCATTGCTTAAGGAAAGGTCGACACGGAAGAATGTCCGCGGTGATGCAGCCCACACAAGCGCGCGAACCTCTAAAAGTGGAGTGCCACAAAGTTTGACAAGTTTGGTTGAGAGTGTGAAGCGAAGGAATGCGTTCACCTCTGATGATAGCGATACGAAGCGACAAAAATTATGACATCACTTATAGTAATGTTGTTCTTAAACCAGGGGTTTGATTGTTTGGCAGCATTACTGTATAGTGTAACAAGGGTACAACATAGTGAGATTATCTCACTTTGACATATAGACGAATTTCATCTAATCCCATTCGCACGATCTTCAATTCCTTTAGGAAATCTTCGCATTCGAGAAGTCCAGCTCTGGATGAGCGAGTTGGAACTTTTTCAGAGCCTAAAAATGAAAATAGAAACCATCAGGTGGTGATTAGCGCACTCAGTGACAAGGGCGCTCGACCTCCTGTTTTTTGATTTCATCCGATGTAGGCTTTCCAAGTTGCTATGAAAAGTGAGCGCATCAGTGGTGTCACGGGATCTCCAACTGGTGACAGACCTTTTGCTGATTGTCGAACTTGGTGAAAGCAGGTCTGAGCGTGCAACGGCAAGATAAGATCATGAACGAACCATCATCTTCTCGACCATTCCTCTGAGAGTGGTCGTCAAAATTCAGAGACGTGAGAATTATGTAGATCGACCAACCTTGTCTCGCCATCGAGATCACCGAGTTTGCTGTTCTCCGGTTGAATCTTCCTCGTATCGATCTTGGGATGATGCGTGAGGACGTTCTCCCACCATTGCATTTTGTTCACTTTCTCGAGGTGGATCTCAATAGACGATTGGTCCTCTGAGATACAGGTTGAAGTAGGGATAAGGTTGTACGGGCGCGTGCGCTTACCCAGTGTCCAGGTACTCTCCTCGACCTTGATGTCTTGGCAGAGATCCCCGACCAAGATGGGCTCCTTGCCTTTAAACCCAACGCTAAGTTTCTTCTTTGCGATCACGACTACAAGGTCGCGCGCACGCGTTCCTTTCGGAACAGGGACCACAATGTCAACATCTTGCAGGACTTGCTTCCAGGAGTAAGGAAGGGCTGAAGGATGATTTAAGAGGACAAAAATGGGACCGGGAAATTATGAGAATACCTGCTTGCTCTTCCGCCTCGCGCTGGCGGTCGGCCTTGTCGCGAATCTCCCTCTCCTCGGGAGTCAACTTGTCGTAATCGTCTTGTGCGGACTCGGACATGGTGGAAGTAAATGATCACGTGTGTGTTTGGGCTTGTGTGTTCCCTTGACCCAAACCCAAGGGAAAGGCGAGGCCACCCGCTGCACCGTCGACCGTCCCAGTCTTGTCCCCTGCAATGTCCGCCGTGGATCCTTGGAGCGATTTCGAAGTAAGAACCTCTATTTCTTTCCTCGGTTCTTACACACACCGACTACCATCACGTAGGGCCTCAAGGTCAACGTAAGACACAATACCGTCGACAGACTTAAGCAGATCATCGCGGGATTCAACGACGAGTGTTGGACGATGCTCAGCAAGTCTGGAAAGAAGCAGGATCTCATAGATCGCATATTAAACTCTCTCAGTGAATGGCGCGCGTCAAGCAATGTCGACAAGTGGAATAGAGCCCGGGGCGTCTTATATCAAGTACGCAATTCAGGCATGTGAGTGGAATATCCTCTTGTGGCCACTATCCTATCCGTTTCCCCATCATTATATGGATATCCATTATTTACCTCAATGGTATTCTATAGGTGGAGGGGCCCCGCACATTCCGCATCAGTATCCTTGTCTTCTCCGACTGCGAACGCTTTTCCAGGAGGTCCGCCCGTCCCACGTCCCTACGCCGGTACCACTGCTGGCCCAAGTAATGCCACTCCACGTTATGACCCTTTTGCCCCCTCTTCTCGAAATCCTGCTCTACCTGTGACAACGCCGTCCCCTCATCCCAGCACTCCTGCATCTGTACCTCGACCTTGTAAGACCTCTTTTCCCTCTTTCCATAATTTCCGCTCCTGACCTCTGCATTGCATAGCCATCCGATTTAAGCCTTCTCCGTTCTTCCAAATTGACCAAGTCGTATCTAATATTGCGGAGTGTCCTGGTATGCGCAGTCAACTGGGAAACCTTCCACTACTTAATAGCGCACAGAATCCACTAGTTCCGGAGATCGACGTCAACAAGTGCTATTGTTTTCCCTCACCGCTGATCAGATTGCAAAGTTGAATTCACCAGAGTGCGTGTCTGTTAGCCCGGCATAGCCTTGCGTCTAAGATCCGTGGTTCAGCCCGAAGTACCAGCTTCGTCTATATTGTACTTCCTCTTCGCACTTTGCTCTTGGCGCTGCCGGCCTTCGCTTCGGTGGAAACCCATGCCCCATCGAGTTCCCCCCACCTGTGAAATCAGAGTCAACCAGGTTCAGATTACCGCAAGTACGAAGGGGATGAAGAAGAAGCCGGGAACTGCCCCCCCTGCTCACTTGGGTGATTCTGTCAGAGTGTCCATCGGGCACCAGAATCGCGTCGAGATGGTCTACGTAAATAGTCAGGCGAACAGCAATCAGCCTCCTCCTTCCCCGAAAGTGCGCGGGCTCCGTTTGTCTTCATAGGCCCTTGACCTCATGTTTCAACAGAAGTATTATATAATCGTGATGCTAGTCCAGGTCACCACCGTCGATCAACTAATCGAGAGAGCCAAGAAAGGGAAATTCCGGAGTCGCGAGGACATCCTCGCACAACGTAGGTGCCCAGCTTTTTTGACGTGAGGATATTGTATGTAACCTGGACCAGGGAAACAAGGAACTAGACTCGAAGATGATGACATTGTCGCCGGTCCGCAGAAAACGACCTTGAAATGTCCCGTAGGTATTCCAGTAACTCAAACTGTTGCGGCACTGAACACTCTGATGTTCAGCTAAGTTACGGTCGGATCAGTACTCCGTGCCGTTCTTCGCAATGTGTTCACGTGCAGTGCTTCGATGCCTTATCGTGGTACAAGCTGAATGAGCAGACGACAACGTGGTCTTGTCCAGTATGCGAAAAGTCGATCAATCACGAGGACTTGATTGTTGATGGGCACGTCGAGTAGATCATCTGTCCGTTTCGATATACTGATGAGTGCACAGGTATTTCAAATCCATTTTGGAAAATACACCCGATACTGTTGATGATGTTATCGTGGAAGCGGACGGCGAGTGGCACACATCCGATGACAAGTATGCTTCGGATATGTGGAAGAGAACCCACCAGCCCGGGCCGCCGCATGCCAGTCCTACGCCATATCTGAAACGTCAGGCGATATCAGACAGTCCCTCGGGCCCCATACGTGACGCCTCGACCCAGGAGAAAGACCGGAGACCAGGTGATGTCGTTGTCTTGGATTCCGAGGAGGAAGACGAGGGTGAGGTCAAGCGCGAATTGTCGCCATCACGCCGTCAGCGATCTCCAATGGGCGGGCTGCCAGGAATGCAAGTGATTGACCTCACCCTGGAATCCGATGAGGAGAGCCCATCAAGCCGGAGTTTGGTAGGCAAACGAAAGGCCGACGCCGACTCGGTGTCGCCGTCGGAGGATATTTGGAAAAAATCCCGAATCGGAGAGCCGCCAAATGTCCCGGCTGTGACACGGACTGTGAACGGTAATGTCAACGTTTCTACCTCAGGCGCGTTAGTCTCGGGTAGTAATCACGGTGCAAGACGATATGCGATGAATGGCCCACCTTTACAGCATCGACCTCATAGTACACAGTTTACACCTGTTACACAAGTGTCACCGTACACATCCTCTTACTACGCGCAACCTTCTCGAGTGGCGGCACCGTCTTCCGGGCCATTCGGACCCCAGGCTTCTCATAGAGCAGGATATTACTCGCAGTTCGGGAATGGATAGCTACGTGTAGTTGGTATATCACTGCTAATAGATCCCTCGGAGTTTTGGTTCGGGCCTGATCGGAGTTAGGGTGTTTCGGGAACTTCCGGGGAGAGGTTGAGCCCCTCCGAATCTTTTTTCAGCCGTTCAACCTCTCCTTCTCTCCATCATCACCACCACCTCTTCCCTTTTCCTATCCCCTCCCCCCTCTTAATTATAAAATGGCCGACGCCAGGAAGGGCAAGACTCCAAAGGATTTCGCTAGTATGCTTGTTAGCTTTTATCGTTTGCGTTTCCCCCACTTACCTGGCAATGCGATGTAGCCGACTTCCTTATGGGAGGTGTCTCTGCCGTATGTTCTCTCGCCCTTTCAAGTTGGCCTACTCTGCCTCAACTGACGTGAATACTCTAGGCTGTTGCCAAGACATCAGCTGCACCCATAGAGCGTATCAAGCTTTTGGTCCAGAACCAGGATGAGATGGTACATTGTGGTCAGAACTTGCTTCCTAGTTGCCGCATTTACATTTTTCTAGATCAAACAAGGTCGTCTCTCACAACCATACAAGGGTATCGTCGACTGCTTCGCCCGTACCTACAAAGATGAGGGTCTCCTCTCACTCTGGCGTGGCAACACCGCCAACGTCATTCGTTACTTCCCTACGCAGGCGTTAAACTTTGCCTTCAGTGCGTTTTGGCTGTTTTGTAGAATATGAGCTTCTGACGTGGCACTTTAGAGGACTACTTCAAGTCGCTGTTCGGCTTCAAAAAGAGCGAAGGCTACTGGAGATGGTTCGGTGGTAACCTTGCGTCTGGTGGTGCCGCCGGTGCATCCTCGTTGCTTTTCGTCTATTCTCTTGACTATGCTCGTACGCGTCTGGCGAACGACGCCAAGTCTGCGAAAGGTGGAGGGGCGCGCCAGTTCAACGGTTTGCTCGATGTCTACAAGAAAACCCTCGCCTCAGACGGCCTAGCTGGTCTCTACCGTGGATTCGTTCCTTCGGTCGTGGGTATCATTGTGTACCGTGGTCTCTACTTCGGTGTCTACGACTCGATGAGTTCGTCTTGCTCGCTGCTTTACATGTGTCCCCCAAGCTGACCTTGGTTACAGAACCCGTCGTTCTAGTCGGTGCACTTGAGGGCTCATTCCTTGCATCCTTCTTGCTTGGTTGGGCTGTGACTACTGGTGCCGGCCTTGCCTCGTATCCCTTGGACACTATCCGTCGTCGTATGATGATGACCTCTGGATCTGCAGTACATTACAAGTCGATGTTTGATGCCGGTTCACAGGTATATCCTATATCCTATTTCCTGTTTTTGGATATCAAGACTTATGTTGCCCTCTTAGATTGTTGCCAAGGAGGGTACGAGGTCGCTGTTCAAGGGCGCTGGTGCCAACATTCTTCGTGGCGTTGCTGGCGCTGGTGTGTTGTCGCTCTATGACAAACTTCAACAAATCATGTTCGGCAAAGTCTACTCCGGTGGTATGTGACTTGGCTCTTAAGATGCATTCAATTACTTAGTTTGATCACCCGTTCAGGTTCCGGTTAAGCGACTAGCCTCTCAAAAGCAGGAACTTTTCCGACGGCCGTCACTAATTTTCCTACACATTGCATGACTTTACATCATAGAGCTGCGATTATATCTTCCGTTTTAGTGACGTAATTACATTTTGGGTGTGGACGCGTTGCCTTTTCGTTATGCACGTAATACACTTGATTTGACGCACGATTGAGAGAATCCGTCTCGGCCTCAATATGGTCTGGTCAGGACCTCGACTTTGTCGCCTCTCCCGCCTCTTCACCACCCAACCACAGCCGCACCAGGTTTCCCCGTTAATATTACGTCCCTATCAACAAGTCTGCCTTAAGGCGTGTCTGGATGCACACAGCTCAGGGACATCCCGCATCGGCGTCTCTCTCCCAACCGGCGCGGGCAAGACGGCCGTTTTCATCTCACTACTTTCCAGTTTAGAGACGAGAAATGGCCGGCCGGATGCATCTAGGTCATTGGTCATCGTCAACAGCATAGAGCTTGCAAAGCAGGCTGCAGCCCAGGCCAGACACATGCGGCCGGATTGGGTGGTGGAAATAGAGCAAGGAGTGAAGCACAAGGCATCGGGCAATGCTGACCTGTGAGTCAACGGCCCCTCTCTTCTGGTCCGAGCGTCGAAATGTTCAGAAAGGACGGTCGCAACATATCAAACGCTGCTCGAGTCTGAGCGCTTGCGAAAATTCTCGCCGCAAAGTTTCAAGGCCATAATTGTCGACGAAGCCCACCATGCTGCGGCCCCGTCGTACGTCGACATACTTCGTCCTTCGCGTCATGCGATTGCTTACTTTTTGCTTAGATATCGCCGTATACTTTCTTTCTTCCACCCGGAGGTTCAGTGTCCAGAGAATCAGACCCACCCCAGTCCCGCTCAGCATCCCGTCCCAATTTTCGGATTTTCCGCAACGTTCAGCAGGCATGACGGTCTCGCACTCGGCTCCGTGTTTGAAAGGATAGTGTACCATCGTGACTTTCTGGACATGATCAAGGAGCAGTGGTAGGCCGAGCTACTGTCCTGTCGCGATTTCGATGGTCGTCGTTGATCGTGTCTCACAACAGGCTTTGTAACCTTCGCTTCACAACGGTGAAGGCCAACATCGACTTAAAGAATGTAACTATCAGCACGCACAGCGGAGACTTCAGCGCGACCAGCCTTGCGCACGTCATCAACACGGAAACACTCAACAAGCTTGTTGTCCAAACGTGGCTCGACAGAGCAGGTTAGTCAATCGTTGCTGTTTTACATCGTTCCGTCGGTCAAACGCTAGCGCGAATCCGTGTAGCTGGGGACCGCAAATCAACTATCGTCTTTGCCGTCAACGTTGCTCACGTCCGCGATCTGACGACCGTGTTTCAATCGGCGGGTGTCGACGCCCGGTACCTATACGGAGGGACACCCACACCAGAGCGCAATGCCTTAGTTGACGGCTTCAAAGCTGGAGAGTTTCCCGTTCTCGTCAATTGCGGTAACTTGGATCCGTCTCGGTACTCCTGAGACACATCTCACTTTTTTTTTTCCCTTTTGCGACCACATAGCTCTACTAACCGAGGGTGCCGACATTCCCAACATTGACTGCGTGGTCATCGCGCGTCCTACGAGGTCTCGGAATGTGTTTCTTCAGATGGTCAATCGCCAATGTATTTGGGCTTTCGCTGTTTTCTGAGGGCGAGCCTACAGATCGGCCGCGGAATGAGGTTGTCCCCTGACACAGGGAAGCAAGACTGTCACGTTATTGACTTTGTCGATTCGACGAATCGCGTTATCGGCCTCGTCAATGCGCCGACCCTGTTGGGACTGGACCCAGAAGCAGCACTCGATGGTGCGTTCGGCTCGTTTGACCTGGCTACTTAACGCGCTGATGCTCGGCTTAGGTGTAACTATCCAGGAACTGGATATGAGCGCAGATGTCACCAGCGAAGAATTGAGTACCACTTATCCTATTGAAGACCATCGACTCGACATCCCGGATCCCAAGTCTGTCACCTACGTTGACTACGACAATCCTTTCGTCCTATTCAATCAGAGCACGGGGGCGTCACCTCACGTAGTACAGCTTAGCAAGAACGCCTGGGTGGATTGTGGGGAGGGCATACATGTCCTTGAATGCCTCAGTAAAGGTCACATTCGAATTGAACCGATACCGGGCGGTGAGCACAGTCCGAAAAACGAAATGTCGCACGTCTGAGTTCCTCTTCCTAGATTCTGGAGACCATTTTCATGCCCACTACACCCCGACAATTCACCCGGCAACCGCCTCCGCCTTGAACATATCCAGGTTTCAGACAAACAGGAAGATCCTCGAAGCGAACAACCTTGCTGACGCGGTACGAGGCTGTGATAAGTACGCCTCTGAGAAAGTCCTGAGGGGACATTCATCGCTGTCGTAAAATAATTTTCGCTATTTTTTTGGCGATTAATCATTAACATCCGAGTCAAGCTTAGCACGATCTGCAAGGTGGCGGCAAGGGCCAGCATCCGCTGCCCAGAAATTGTTTGTTGCGAAGAGGTGGGGATATGCTAACAAGTCCGTGCAGGACTTCTGGGACCCCTCAGATGACGATTCGTTCCCGGAGAGATTGAAAACCCTGACCAAAGGCGAGGCTGCGTACATCATCACCCGGTTGAGACATGGAGCACTGGTTCGTAGACTCCGCATCACAACCGACATTGAACCGGAAAAATAACTCTTTAACAGGGTCGGTATACCAAGAAAATCGCGGCGCGTCGGAAGCTTGAGGCAGCCCAGTTGAAGGAGAAGCAGCGCCAGGCCAGGGTGCATGTCCGCGTTGGCCCACTGGCACCATACTCAGAAGACACGGATATATCATCACGGCGTGAATCTGCGTGATTTCTTTGGGATAGCCCCTTGAAGTAGATACGAACTTGCTGTGCTAGTACTATTAATGGGATCATGTATCATGTGGAGAGCGAAGGTGACACCGCAAATGGGCTGCGTAGCGTCTCAATCGCCGCAGATTGACCCAGCTCGATGACGGCGTCCAGAGAGTCCGGATTGCCAAAGGTGGACAAGTTTTGCATTAGAGCGGCAAGGATGGCGCCCACCAAACTGTCCCCCGCCCCTGTGACGCTGACAACGGATTGGGGGTCTATCGTGTGGGCCGGATAGTGCTTGATGACGACGACTTCGGCTTTCCCATGCGCGACAATCTGCCGACGGTGGATGTCGGTTCGCTCACCCGCCCATGCCGTCGGGTTATCAGCGGGGAATCGCATCGCCAACAATACACCGAGGTCTCCGCATTTGATCACGAGATGCTGGAAGAACGGGAGGAGGTTGATGGCCATCTGCACCACGCCCTGATCCACCAAGAACGACAGAGTCTTGCCGTCCCTAGCGGTCCCGGCATTTTGACGGGCCAACTGGTCCAATGACTGGCGGTACTCTGTCCCGATCGAGAAATCGTCGATGGTTCTCCACCAGTATTCATGACTTGTTAGCTCCCAGGGATCCATGCGAGCGGACTTGTACAGTTCTGCTAGCTCGAGGAGGTTCGGAGAGGCAAACTTGATCGGAGAGCCGCAAAAATTCGGTCGCAGAGTAGATGAAATGGCGGGCAGAATGGACACAGACTTGACCACGGAAGTGGGTTCGCTGCTGCACGTCAAAGAGAGCTGATCTAGTAAGAAAGATCAGACACTTACAAAAAGGCTATCAATATCAAAAAAGTAAGTCAACACTCGTGACGGGTACTAGAGAGCTACCAGCGGGACAACTCACTAGTGATATTCGCTGCAATGCAGTGCTGAATCACGGCCTTGAGTACATCCGGTGAAACGTTAGCGTCCACTGCGACCAGGGCCGGATCATATTTGGTGATCTGGGAGACGACCTGCGCTTGGGTATTGGTTTCCTATCCCCATGAGTGTGTAAATACCACCTTACCCCTTCCGGTTCAATTGATTGGACTATATCCATATCTGCGACACCTCCGATAAGGTTTCCTGAACCGTCAAGAACCATATTGCACACAGCCGATCGCTGATGAGTTGTCGTAACACCATCTGTTCGCATCCCGATCCTTCGCATCTCTTCTAGAAGAAGACGACCGAATGAGTCATCACCGACCAAGGAGACGAGGACTGTTGCCGATGCCTTCGCCTGGAACTTTGACGTGGAAATTCGGTATGCGGCTTCTGCAACGTTGCGGCCAACACCGCCCAAGTGAAGACCAACTGTTCCTGGGGACGTAGAGTGCCGACCAAGAGAAGCATCTGTAACTGGCATTACCCTTGCTTGTGAGGTGACATCAACTGCTGTGGAGCCTATGACCATAAGCTTGGCTGTCGAATCGCTAGGCTGAACCACTGTAGGAGGGCTTCCCTTAACGATAAAGATAAAATCGATAGGCATTTCTCGGAGTACATTCATATATCAGACTCTCACAGATGTCATATGTCTCGGCCCACCATTCTGTTGCTTGATCAACTCCGCATAGGCAACGGCTATCTGAGCCCCTTTGAATACGGTGTTCTCAATCAGCGCAATATCTATCCACGGGGTAGCCATCTAGTAAATCGAAGTGACATGCTTTGATACACACTCACTGCTTGCAAGAGATTTCCCCGAGGTCAGCACCCTCACCCGTTCAAGGAGCCATGGCGTGACTTCTTTTCCTCGCTTATCGATGCCGTTTTCTTGAGCTTCTTTTACAGCTCGTTCAACCGCTTCCTGCAACTCCTTTCCGACACTTGCATAGGACTCTGGGATCGGAGCACTAAATAGTACACCATTGGTCATGCCTAGTCCCCACTGGGTAACTTAAAGGGCGAAAATCTTCAGGAATACCCACGAAAGAAACTCAGTGATCACGTACAAAGAATACTGGCAGCGGAAACTGGATCATTTACTCGCCATGGGCTCTGAAGTCAAAGGAGGTTTAATGTGCTGTGAAATTATTGCAAGGAAATCAAGCTCTACCTTAAACCCGCTGCTTGGTGAGTAGAAAGCAGGAAAATCATGAGATTCTCCGTAGGTTACAACCGGAACGCCGAGCGTTTCCTATTCGCGTTGAATAGAGGAGAGATGGTAATAGAGAAGCGCCAACATACAAGGTACTCCAATGTTCTACGAGTAATCAAGTTTAGTAGCCTATCATTGAATGCTTGCGGAAAGTGTACCTTCCGATATCCAATATGGATTTCACTCCGGCAGAAACCAAACCCACGGGACATCTTGCGAGCTCCTGGAGGTCGGCAGAGATATCCATAGCTTTTGAAAGTTCATGACTAGTTCGGATACTCTTGACTGAAGAAAACAACTCACAATCCTGACCACCGCGATGTACCCCACCCAAACTAGACCCTTACTCAGAAAGAAAGGCCAATTACCCAAGAAAAGAGGAATATCTGACCCTCCTGTAGCAAATACCTAAGCAGCACTCAAACCTTGCTTATGACTGAAAATAAAACACGATGTTCGATACCTTGATGCCAGCAAGTGCTGCAAATATGAGGGTGGCGCTGCAAGTGGTACCACCATCTTTCTTAAGCGCCATGGCAGCTGCGATATCTCTCCTAGAGAGCTTCACCGACCCAGGATTCGCGCGCAAATCCGCCAGATGCTCTAACTGGGTGGACTCAAGGCCGATCTTGACCCTGCCCCCGATAACGCCAATGATTGCTGGAATAGCACCTGCAGAGCGCACATGCCGTTCGACAGACTGTGCTGTCTCCAAGTTGACGGGATATGGCATGCCATGAGTGACGATTGTTGTCTCCAAAGCTACTAAAGGCCTGTTTTCCACGAGTGCTTGTTCGACCTCCGGATGGACGTCGATGGGAGCTCCCTTCTCGCGCGCGGAGATTAAAGAAGCTGGAAGACCCCTCGTGGCTCTTACAGAAGATGACAAGGCCCGTGTAATTGGGCGTAGCATAACTCGAGACTGCACAACTTGGGCGAGGTGGGTGTGGTGTGGCGGAACTTGCCGGCCTACGGGACGGGAATGTGAAAATTACATGCAATCATGTTCCAAGTAAATATTTTTGCTAGGATTGTGCTAGTCTACTTTCCACTCCTTCGTGATGGCGTCGTCCTCCCCACTCACGAGAAGTTCAATGCTCCAGATCACAAGGGTAAAGAAGATATTCATCCACCGCCACCACACTTGCGACGAGTGATCCAGGACTGTGGAATACTATCTTCAGAGGACACACGAGGATAATGTCTTAGGTCTACTTACGCAGGAGGTGTGTGTAAACAGTAACCAGGATTGACTGACGATACGTCAAGAGGATATGGGTAAGCTTCGATATCTAGCAGAATTTGAGGTTCTGTCTAACCAGGCAACTTAGCACGTACCGGTCGGCCATCCCCACTTTCATCTAGACCATAGTCTGCCTCCCATGGATCTACACCAATTGACGGTAATACACGAGCTGCGCCGAGTAGGATCGCCAGACGATACACGAGCGCCACTAAGACAGGCTTCGGTAGTGTGTTTGTTACGAAATTTACGAGGGTTTGAAGATGTGGCATTATGTTGGATAGTAAAGGTGCGCTGCAAGCCAACGCTATGGTGGTGAAATCATACACGAAAAGTGCGACATACTACGAGGAGGCAGGGTCGGAAAACGACTGCCGATCAAACCCGCATAACCAGAAGTTATAAGCAATGAACAACGCCAGTCCAGAGGATTCAATGACGTTTGTTCGTCGTAAGCCGAATCCGATGAGGGTGAGGAAGATGAAGGCCGTCAACGCAGCGCCAATCAGAGTAGCCGACAAGGGCGACATGGCAGCCGCAGGATACGCCTGTCTCGAACAGCCGGTTTAGTTCCAAGAGAGTTCGTGGATCGAGGGGTTGACAGGATTGGGCACTCACCGCGACAATCCACCAAGCAGACACTACATACGCCATGGCAGAGACAATAAGGAGAACAAATTGATACGCCTCGCCCTTCCCAACGAGTTCCCGTCCAACTTGTCCCAACTTTTGCGCTACGAGGAGGCTGGAGACGCCCTCGAGGATGATGAAGAGAGGGCTCGAAAGGGTGAGGATGGTTCCCCACCACGACGCTAGGCCAAGGAGCCATGGATTCACCGACTGGGCGAATAGGTTGAAACAGACGAGGAGAAGAAATGGTTGGATGGGAAGCTGCATTGCTGGCAGTAATGGGGAACCCCAAAAGTATTGCAGTGTTCCATGAATGAGAGATTGAAGGAAAATGAGGAGAGAAAGGAGAAGGAAGGCGGGCTTGGACAACGTGGATAGCGTCAATGGAAGGAATAAGAGAACCTGCAAGAAATTGGATAGTCTGTGGGCTGGGGTGTTAGGACTGAAGTTGAAAAAAGGGGACACATGCCTTGCGGTGCTGGAAAGGGCGTCCCATAAGAATGAGGAGCTCATGGTAGTGTTCGCGAAAGAGGGATGGGATAAGGACTATTCATGGATTGTGATTGTGGAGAGGAACGGCTTGCTCGTGTCGCGTGACAGCGTTAGGGAAAGGGAAAGAGAGCTTGCATTCTATAGTAACTAGCATAACACTGCGATACACACACAAAAAGATACAAGGGTCTAGAGATACAACTATCATATGCCCAGCGTCAGTTACAGCTACTTTGGATGTGAGTAGAATCCTTTAGCAACAGCTAGGTCAATGTCGCGAGATTGGCCATCAGGGTCCGACGGTGGCACATAAAACTTGTCGATAATGGGAATAAGTAACACATTCATCTTCTCAGTGACGACGATCATATAGTTCGTCTTGATCTCCATCCAGTCCGCTGAATGCAGGGTAAGCAGCTCGCATCGGGACGTGGAGATTTAGAAAGTACCTTTCTCGAAGGTAAGGGGCTCACTTGCGATCTATAGATACACTTATTAGCCCGTGTTCGATAACCTAGGATTCAGAACTAGCCATAATTATATTTTCCCGCTTGTCTGCCTTGGACATTTTATAGTGTCCACCCTCTGAATATTCACTGAAAGTCGTCCCTGAAGAGAACCACTACGATAACCAAGACCACATGAGGCCCTTAACCCCAAGACGAATGGGATACATACCAATGAAGCCGCTGCATCGTTCCGGGAGGAGACATACCGGGTCGCAACAACACTGACCCCATCGGTGACACAAAAGTTCATCAAGCTGGGCTATGAAACGATCGCATGATTTGAAATAGAAACCGTGCAAGCACTGGCCAACATACCTCGGTTATGCCAGCTTCTTCCGAGAACTGGTTGATTGATGCGATGGTCTCCAGCATTGCCTTCTGAAGCTCGGTGTGCGTGAAGGACAGTGCATTCGGGTTCCGAAGCTTATGATTCCCGTCAGCGTCACGCTCACTGACAAAAGGACCCGAACGACAGACCTTTGAGAGGAATAACGCAAAGGACCACTCAGAATCCGTGTTTCCATTCACAACGTGGAATACCTCATCGGACAGTTGTTGTTGCAAGCGCCTTTTGATTTTAGGGAACTGTTCGATGCCTCCGTTGTGCATAAACTGAGGCAGAAAATCAACCAAAGTATGCGGGGAAATAGTATTAGCGAACCATGATCTTCCCATGAACGAATGGGTGGCAGTTGTCAAGAGATAACGATCCCGCGGTCGTCGCGCGAACATGCGCACTGTCAGTTGATTGAGTACCGGACAATAGAGAGTGTGTAAAAGATGCGGACAAAACCAAAGGAGATTTGATCTTCTCGGCGAGGCGCGTCAGGTTGATATTATTCCATGCCTTCTCTCAATGAACACCGGAGCTGAGAATTCCGCGACGAGACGACTCACCGGTGTTACGGAAGTAAAGATACAGGGTTGATTCCCGAGTTCTTCATCGTAGACTGAGTCATACCAGCCTGTACGAGAGAGCTCACGGCTGGGCGGTGTTGATGGGGAAATTCTGAGACGCACCCACTCCGAACCCGTCTCCGTTGATCGGTCTACGCAAATCAACCCTAAGGCGGGAGTCGAATGCCTGATTTATGATCGAATGGGCGGGTCTCGTGAGTAGCTGCAGTGATGGCCAATCAGTCAGCACCATAACTCAATGGGGAAACGGCAAGCGCGATACGTACGTGGGAGAGCTGCACGGGCGATGTCCCTTTGTAGATGAGGAGGCGGCACATTTGTCTGATTTCGATTTCGATGAGAGAGGGATACAAAACGCTGGGTGCTAACGCTACTTGATGACGTAACTACTCTTACATATTCACACACTCAAAGGAACTCCCTCGGTCGGGAGCCGGGATCCCCCCGGCCTCGTCATAGACCAGTCCCGCCACACGAAATGCCAGCTCTGCTCCATATATTAGCACAAATATCAGACCGACAATAGAGTAGCACTACGCACCATCCGCTTGAGACTTGATGGCGGCCTCTGCATACACGCGGACAACGTCTTCCGTTCCACTTGGCCGCACAAAGGAGCGTCCCCCGTCGTACCGTCTTACCAAGTCATCGATCTTGCTTTGCAACCCTTTCGGGCTTACCAACTGACGCTCGGCGTCCTCAGTCTGAAAAGCGTGTCTATCTTCGACCACCACTTTGACCAATCTGTTGGGCAAATCGACATAAAGCGAATCCCACTCCAGACCGGAATACGACCGGTGGGCGAGCACAGCTTCGACGAGAAGCAGGTCCGAAGTCGCGTCGCCGACGGTCTGATTGATAAGTTGGGTCAGGTTCACTAGATAATTTAGTGCAGTCGATTGGGCAGGCGTAGTTGGTTCGTGGGAAGCGAGGATTTCTTGCGTTCCAGACGAGAACAAGACTGTACCATGCCCATTCGCTTCAAAGTACACGCCAATGTCGAAGCGCTCTGCAGCGTGGTGAAGGTGTTTGACACCCGTCGGCACGCAACGTACTGGGAGTCGCTGATGCAACGCGTTAGCAAGGCGACGGCGATCTACTGTGAGGATCCGGCACCTCAGCCAGATATTTCGTCGAACTTCCATTTGCGTACGCAGTTTGAACTACGCCCACTTTGATTTCGGAGTCCAAAACAGCCGTCTTGACCAAGTCAACGATAAACCCTGCCACGAGTGCCGCGATTTTGTCTCCGTCCAACATACGAAACTGGTTCCGCTCGTCGATGTAGAAATACATCAACCTGTCTGCATCGCCATCTAGGCTGCAGCCTCTTTGACCGGCCTTGAGATGATTAACCAACGATGCCGGTAGCTTCTGTGAGGTTTTCACATAATCGGCCCCGCATGCGTTGTTGAGGGCACCGGGGGTTGAAATTGCGGTGTTATGGGGTATCAGTTTCAAGCTGTCTCCGAGGTAGGGTGAGATCTTGTTGATGGCATCTGCACCAACACCGTTGGCACAATCTACGATCAGTGGCGGAGGCGCTTGTTTTCCAGCCTACTCTATATGTTCATTTCCAAAACAGAATGATGAGACACAAATGGTGACCTACCACCAGTTTTTTGAAGGCGCTGCTAAGCTTTTCATAGTAACCGTCCTCGGAATCATCGCCATAGGCGTCTTTGGTGCCCTTGGTGTTGATGGTGCGAACGAAGTAATGAAGGATCGGAGTAGTTACCACTCCGGCGTCGCGTGTCTCGGCCCCGATCGCCGTTAATCCATCCCAGAGCGCCGCGACCAGAGCGGGTCCTGAGGGCCGAGTGTCACGACCATACACAACCCGAGCTGGCTTGGATAAGTCAATCCTTGCCGACCGAACGATTGCCTCAAGAGCTCCAATGAGATCATCCGTTGTGGCCGCGTTAGCCAGGGTGGAAGCGTGTGCTTCCCAGGATGCTTCAAGCATCTCCCCACGGGAATCAACAAGTTTGACTCCATTATCCTTTCCAAATTGTCAGCGAAGGAAGATACTGACACGTTCTCGAGCGAGCCGTTACGAACTTCTTCGGGATTATGAGACGCAGTAACCATCACGCCAATGGTCTTTCCATCCAGCTTCCTGCTCCGCAAGCCTGCCAGGATACCCACCCGAAATAGAACAGAATCCAGGACGGATGCTCTGTGTTCATTTCTTGAGCGCGACATGAGCCGACAAGGTCAGAGTAAACATACAATGTTCTAAACCCTGCGGTACCATACTGATACTTTAGATGCGCCGGCTTGGGGTGGGCATCAGAGAGACGGATAATCTCTTGGATTTGGAGCTGACTGGACATAACTAAGTGATGTTGATGGAACAAGCTTATCAAGGGAGTGACCTCCGCGCGCTCGATTCCGATTACGTCAGTCACGATTTGTGGTTGCTGCACAGCCCAGAGCCGCAGCCTTCATCTTATCCTGTTATCAATGCCTTCTTCCAGGTCCCCAGCCCAGACCTTATTAGAAAAGGCCGAAAAAAAGGCAAGCACATCCACAGGCTGGTTCTCGTCATCCTCTACCAAGTTTGAGGAAGCGGGAGATCTATATCAGCAGGCAGCAAACACGTTCAAACTTGAGAAGCTCTTCAGAGAAGCGGGCGATGCATTCGCAAAGGAGGCAGAGTGCCGAGAGAAATGTAAAGAGACAAATGATGCTGCTAACGCTTGGTGGAACGCCGCCAAGGCCTACAAGAGGGGCTTTCCCGATCGTGCGTAAATCGATTATCCATTGCTCGATATGAAGAACCACTAAGGGTCCATTTAGTCGCGATCCAAGCATTATCGCAAACCGTCATACACTTGACGCAAGGCGGTCGTTTCCGTCAGGCGGCCGACAGAGAGAAAGAGATCGCACAGATTTACCTCCAGGAACAAAACGACCTTCGCCGTGCCTGTGAGAGCTTTGAGCGTGCAGGTGAATGGTATGCTCAGGAGGACGCCACTGCGTATGTCGTGTGCTTTAGTGCGCTCTAAAGTCTTTCAAACACGGATGCGTCACAGTACTGCCAATGCCTGCTTTAAAGATGCGGCAGATCTCCATGCCGAACTGGAGGAATACCAGGTCGCGATAGCTCGCTATGAGGAAGTAGCGAATCACTCACTCAGCTCAGCCCTGACCAAGTACAGTGTCAAAGATTATTGGCAGAAGGCTCTTCTCTGTGCCCTTGCATCGACGGTATGTTGCTGTTCGTGTATGTTATTTTCCACCCGTGAATGCTCTACTAGGACTACGTGAGTGCTGGACGAAACTTGCAACGTTACGGACAGCTGGACACCACGTTTCTCTCCACACGCGAGGCTAAGTTTATCATCGCACTGCTCGGAGCCCTCGAGGAGGGTAACGACGAAGCCTTCACAAGCGTGGTTTTCGAGTATGACCAGGTCACCAAGCTGGATAACTGGAAGACGGCGATATTATTGAAGATTAAGAGAAGCATTCAGCAGGCTCCTGGATTAACCTGAACTACATATCCGTGATCCGCTTGCGAGCACTTCCAGTATCATCGATATACGTTGACCATGTATTCTACCGTACGAATGTCGAATGATGCGTAACTTTATTTTTTTGAGGCGCGTTTCTATGATCCGCCACGTCCATCCGAGTCGCCACGGCCACGTCGTCCATTCCGAGCGCCCGGATGATGCTCGCTCCATAGAATTTACCCCGTGTCGCAGCACACTTATACTCTCGCACTCCTTTACCTTCTGGCACTCGGGATATGGCCTTACTCTCACGGCTTGCCCTTCGGGTTCTCCATTTCTTTTATTTTCTCTTCCTAGCCATCTGGTCGCTCCGAAATCATTATCTTCGTCGTGCCCCTAGATCATTGACCGCAACAAGAAGCAAAACTCCGTCCCACCTCGCGTTGGTTCTTGTAGTTACAGAGTCTGATCTGTGCGCTTCTGAAGCGCGGGAAGCATTCCTGAGGTGCACAGAGAAGGCGATCGCGTGCTGTCGAGCAGCAGGTATTCGGCGTCTTTCGGTCTATGACCGCTTGGGTGAGTGGCCTCAATCTCAACATGGTTCAGTTGTCTCATTAACTGTACAGGTATTTTGCTTGAGGCACCCCAACTGGTCAGCGAACGTTTAGAGAAGTGTCTTCCTCCTGCCCAAGACCGGCTCTACCTGACGCGGCGCCATTCCGACGGTTCTGGTGTCTCTAACGGAGGTCACCATGAAGAGACGTCGTGCATCAAGACGATTTGCGTGGGAGATACGACAGATAAACTGAGAAAACGGAACCGCGGCCGTCCTCGAATTCAGTATCACGGTGAGCTCACCCAATATGTAAACGTGGGCCAGCCATCTGACAGCCGCGACCGCGATGAAATATAGTCACGCATAAGCTTTCAAACTCTGAAACGTTTACTCTGCATTTTGTCTCTCGCGATACGGGGAAACCTGCAATCGCGGCCATCGCGGACAACCTCCTGAACCGAGCTACTGAAGGATTACGTCGTAGGGCCGTCTCTGCAAACGGGGATGCAGGGGTATTCAAGGTCACGGTAGCCGACCTGCAGACCATTCTTGAAGGTATGGGGAAATGATACGTTGCTCATTGCTCCATCTCATGAGGACTGTTTGTTTCTAGGAGATCGCGGATATGATCCGCCAGACCTCATGATCGTTCACCACGTAACGTTACCGCGACGACAGTTCACGCCACTGGAGTTGTATTCTTTTCCGCCCTGGCAGGTCCGGCTCACAGAGATCCAGTGAGTTCTTATTTACCGGATACGTAGACACCGACTCAACCAACAACCCAGTCATGATGGATCGTCCGCATTTCGTGAAAGCTTAATGAAAGCCAGGTTACGTCCCCGTGCCGAAAAATGGATGGTGCTTAGTGAATTAGACTTCCGTCGGGCCTTAGATGAGTATTCGACCGCCGAGTTTCGACTTGGGAAATAGAAAGTGTGTGTTGTGTTGTCTTATAGAGATCAGTGCCTTTTTGCAGTTCGCTCGGGCGCAGAGACGGGAGCGTGCCTGTGTCGGTTCCCCCCCCGAGCTTGCCGAGAAATAGACTGCTGAAATGCGCTTCATTGCTGTGCGGTGATGCCACTAGTACTAGTATTGTCCTGAACGGCCGTACTGTATTGGCGTTTCGTGGCAAAAGCGCATCAAATCCGCCACAAAGCCGTCTAGAGACGCCCACGATCTCCATTCCCGGTTGCAAATTACGCTCAAACCGAGGGCATTCCCGTGACCGAAATACCGACTAACTCACGCCGCGTTAGTACGACTTTCACGTACTCTCGATCTGTGCGCGCTCAATGATGCTGAACCCGAAACTCGAACTGAAACTGCCATACGGCAGGTCCCGCCGCTCCGAGTCCATGATGGGCGCTCAGGCTCTTGGCACAGCTTTCCCTGTTGCTGCATAGCACGCCAGTGGTACTTAAGTGGAGAATAGACCTACGTTCTGCTCTCATACTAGTCCCCACATTCTGAGATCGCTATGGATATACCGTCACTCTCCCCAGCAGATCTTTCCGACGTGGCCTCGGCTTCTTCATCACCAACGACGAAAGTGCATGAAACGGCTCAGGCAGCCTCAATGAACCATAGGCCGGCCTCTCACGTTCCTGAGAGATCTTATACGAATATAAGACCTTCTTCCTTGAAGTTGAAAAAAAGGATCATCGTGTGTTGTGATGGGTGCGTCGTATATTTCAGACTGGAAATAATTTAATGACAGACTGAGGAACCTCCAGGACGTGGAAAGACGGTGTAATAATTAGTGAACGATGGAAATATACGAATATCCTGGTACGTATTTAAAGCTTCTTTTCAGTGTTATTACATGTCCTCACCCCGCCCAATCCTCGCGTTTTCATCAGAGGCTTTCCCGGGCTATAAATCACGTCGATGAGCGGTTGTGAGTCTTCGTCGAACTCTTGGATACTTCCTTTCATTAATCTCACATTAGTACACCACCTGTGCCTCAAATCGTGTTCTATCAATCCGGTGTCGGGACAGATTCTCCTCGGTACCAGGCTATCATAGACGGTCAGTTGTTAGTGTGTTTTATCGAAATCCCTGACTCGTAACACATTACGTCTTGTAGGTGCCGTAGGAGCGGGTCTCGGTACGTAGCCGGTTGGCGATTGTCTGGATTGGACCTGACTCGCCACGGCAGGCGACAAGGTTCAGGAGGCTTACGCCTTCTTAGCACAGTGAGTCTCCTTGTTCGCGTCGCGGATTTTTTCTCACATTCAAGCGGGAATGCAGTAATTATGAACCAGGAGACGAGGTTAGTAGCCCTTTGTCAGCCTGCTCGCGTTATAGGTTTGAACAGGCCTCTTTAGATATTCTTATTTGGCTTTTCGAGGGTAAGGTACCTTGAGGAATCTTTACTTGTCACAACTAATTTTCGACAGGGTGCATATACCGCACGCATGATAGCAGCAGTGATTGTAAGTTTCCAAATGATTCTACCACATATGTTACTGACCATGGGACTAGAAAGAGATCGGAGTACTGGACCGCACGGATATGGACCACTTTGCAGAAATATTCGTCAATCTCCAAGCCCGCGGCAAATCTAAAGACGAGGACCGTGAGTCCACCTTCATGCTCTACATGCAGAATCCAAGACTCATTAAAGTAGAGATTGCGTCTTTGGACGCAAAGCTTGCCCCATGGACGCGACCCAACTCACCTGGTAAGGTCCGAGCGGACTATGATGGTGACAGCTTTTCAGTCAAGTATGCGCTTCTATCTGATTCGTACTGAGACCGTCCAATTAACATGCATGATAAGGTGTGTTGGCGTATTCGACACTGTGGGGGCCCTGGGTCTACCTGGAGAACTCACATTGGGGTCGAAGAAAATACATACACTTTTCGGCTTCTCGGACTCACTCCTAGGTGACCACATAGAACGAGCTTACCAAGCCCTAGCTCTCAATGAAACCAGAGCCGATTTTGTACATTTCTCTCATGGCTCGTTGCTAGCGCAATCTAACGCACCTGTAGGATGCCAACAAGTTCCAGCTTTCCGAGGAGGGGAGAAGGAAAATGCAGGTCCTGAAACAGGTACGCTGAATGTCATCACCGTGCGCCGAAATCGCTGAAATTTGTACGTAGTGTTGGTTTGCTGGTGAGCATGGACATCAGTCGTTCTGTCATGGTAGCTTATTATTGAACCGTGAACGAAGGATGTCATTCTGATGTAAGTGAACTAAATCGTCACGGCTTACATAGCGTATTCACTCTCAACACAGATTGGCGGAGGCTACAAAGAGCACGACCTAGCGGACATAACTCTGTTCTGGATGGTGGTATGTCGATAATGTACTGGTCAACTGACAAGCAATAATATATCCCGTTTTCGATTATAGGCCAACATCGAGGACATTATCTCGCTCGATATCAAGTATCTTTTCTCTCTGTTACAACCTTACGCTCCTTGGGGAACTCAGAAGCCACATGAGTATGCATTCTACTGCGTCGTTGATCTTGAGTCTGACGGATGACTTGGACACAGCCCAAGGACTGGTGTATTTGCCTTGGCGGACGCCACCCAACGCCAGTTCCCCAGATCCTTGAACCCGAATACTCACGAACGTATACACCCCTCTGTTCTCATGCAGAGTGCTTTACTCCCACAACTAGCAGATACCCTCACCGCTCATCCGAACCTCATCTCCCAGTTGATGCCATTGGAGCAGCAGTTGAAACAACAGTGGCCCCATGTTCTGGACGACTCCCGGAGAAGTGCGGATATTATGGAAACCAAGCCGGCTAATGAGGTGACTGTTGTGCGCCATCGGTCATTCGTCCAGAGGGTGTTGAAGAGCTTGAAGGCGTGGAGAGGCCGTGGCACTGTCCAACACCGATCGACTGGGATCCTGGCCAAGCGCGAACATCCCATGTCGTCCCCCTCGACGGATGAGAAGAGCCGGCTTTCACGAGTGTTGCAGGAAACTAGCTTCGGAGTTTTTCTTCGCGACTGAATCTAGCCCACCTTCTCCTGTTAGTACGGACATTCTCCCTGTCTACGACGATATTTATAAGTAAGGTATATTGAATCGCAAACCTACATTACATACAGACTAATTCAAATGTTGGCGCGTCCCGCTCCGCTCCGACTCCATGCCACGTGACCGCGCGCCTCCGAAGTCCACGAGCAAGCGACGGATGCGAGTAGTTGCGAGAAGACTACCTTCGAGCCGCTACCCCGACATTGAAACAAGACCACTTTCGTCGCCACGCTCTACTTTAATGTCGATCAATATAGCCACGGATCATTCACAAAACCTTCCGAGCATTAGTCGGCCATCATCCCGTCCTTCCACAGGCCATCCACACACCCCTTATCTCTCCGCCCACAGACGACCGCCATCTATGTATGAAGACCGTGATAACTTGAAGTGAGAATAAGACGCGTACAACATCTGACGTCAAATCTGATCTGACGTCCAAAAATAGTTTTCCTACTTCTACGAAGGACAGCAACTCCTGGTATCATCCTTCCCTCGAAGGTGTGTCTGGCGATGAAGATGAGCCCATTGATGTAGCAAAAGGAAATTGGGGAAGGAAGACAGCCAAAGGTGCCAGATGGCTTCGAAAGGGCAAATTAGCTGCGTGGGGTCCTGGCGTGGAAGAGTGGGAGGTGTGCTTTGGCGGACTTCCTTTGTGTTCAACGATTGACGGCCCTGTTTCAGGCAGATGAACGAGCACGAAAGCGTATAAGATCCTTACTCCCCCCCGAAAATCGTTCGCCCTCACCGCCCGTATTGTCCCATCTACGGTCACCCTCACCGCCGCTCATTGCTCCCTACGCGACACTTCCAACTCAACACCTCAATTATACATCTTTCGTGATGGACAGAGGAGTTACACACTCGTTCCGTTCTCCGATGTTGGAGGATCTGGAGCGCGCCACTAATGGGTTGATCGAAGGGGAAGTGGGGATGAGGCGTGCGTTCGGCCGACTTTGGGAGGTTCTCTCGAAAGATCCGGATCAGGTTCACCTCAAGGATGCAGTCATCCCGAAACGAGAAGATGAGAGTGAAGATACAAACGCGGAAGGCGAGAAGGAGAGGAGGCTCGCACGGGCCCCAGACCTCGCACGCCCAACAACAGAAAAGCTGTTTATAGTATCCTACCCAAATGGGGGTTCTCCGGTGTATGATCCGTCCCACTTTGTCCACCCAGAGATGCAACGGGAGAACCTGGAGAAGTCTCTTTCGACACTGCGGGAACTTCAAGACGACGTTCGGGAGTACGTTGAACGATTGCAGGAGGTTCGGGAAAGCTTGGGTGATATTCGGGCACAGCGCGATGAGGTATGGACGATGGTGAGGACAAGCGCGGTACAGGAGTTGCAGAGAATGACTGGGCAAGTGGTCCAGTGACTTGGTGGTGGGAGTGGGCGTCGTCGCTTTTGGGGGGTTGATTTGATAATATTGGGGGCTCGGTCGTCTGCGCACTTTCCTTGTCATCCTATAAACTCTCATCACAAATCTATCAACTTCTCGCAAAATGGTCTCCAACGGTTCCCTCGCAACTTCCCATGGTCCAGGACCTCCGCACATAGCGGATGACATAGAGCACGCCTCCGATCGTTATTTGCTCAAGCTCAAATCATATGCAAAGGCGTTGCCTTACTCCATCGAGTCCAACTCAATGATGCAAGGATTACTTGACTTTATCTGCACGCGCATTGTGCAGACCGTCGAAGCTAGAGACTATGACCCCGGCTTCTTGCAGTGGGACAGCATGTTGACTTAGTGCGCTCCGCGGTACTCTTGTTCCTGTTCGAAACTCAAAGCATTTCGTTAGTTGGTCCTACTTGAAGTACCCAATTCCCAAAGAGAAGCGGATTCTACTAGTAGATCTGTACTATACCATGTGCACTATGCCTGGCATGCCACTCCATGTCATCGCCACTTGCTCCGATGCGTTGGAAAACTTGACAAGATCCAAAAATAAACTGAGCATCCAGGATATCAGACTTCCTTGGTTGCCCCTATTTGATATCCTGAGACACGACTTATTTCTGACCAGGCGTCAGTTTGAAGTCAGGTTTGTGTGATATCTAGCGCTTACCACACCTTCTTGGCTAACTTTTGACTCTGTAAAAGCCAGACTTCTTACTATGTGGGGACAATCGCGAGCACCGTTCAGAGGTTTTTCCATCCCGCGGTTATTGATCAGATGCTTGAAATCTTTGTACCGACGATCAATGGGACCAATCTGAACGTATGTTCGAATCTTACTGGGGAGTGCCTTGGTAAATAACTCTGGAGCTGAATTTGGTTTACAGAGTCTTTTATCTTCTCAGTTCTTCATGCTGACCTTTCTCCCTCAAAGCCATCCGCAGTCCTATCTGCCTATGCTCTTCAGGTTGTGGGAGTCTGTCAATTCATATATGTTCGATGAGCGCATGCTTCACTTCCTAGCTCAACTGGCCGAAATGCATGTGGACCCCACAATCAGTGATCCCAAAAAAATCGATGAAATACCGGACGACACAAGGTCAGTAAATGAAGGTAGACCGAATTGGGACAAGAACGACCTTGGCAGCACTGGCCTTTGGAATGGTATTTTCAAGGACGTCGGCATATTTGCCGATTACGACTGGCACTTCCTTATGTGCAAGTGCCTGGCGTCTATGGGTTGGTGTCTCCCCGAGTCCCGTTGGATGTATGTTTCATTAAAAGTTGGCCACAATCAGAAATTCCACTCGCGGACTCGGGATCCCTAACCACGGGCCCCTCTGCCGATAACCAGGCGGGTTTTGAGATTGGTCGCCTTCCAAAGGCCACTTGGCGAATCGGTTAGTCTCTCATCTCATACTTCATTGCGGGATCCTGATGTCCCCAAGCTTCGTTGGCGCGCATCATCGTCTATTCCATGGCCCCGGACGGGCTTCCTACCGCACCATCTAGTAACCCCACTCCTCTTGGGACACCTTTTGCGTCTGGAATGAACACCCCTCGCCACCTGAGTAATTCTGTAGGTGATTACCTAGCAGCACCTCTCGGGAAGCTCCCCTTCTTGAGTCTCAAGAGCTATGTCGGCGGCTCAAAAGCTCTGGACTCACTCGTGAAATTAATTGCCTCCACTGAGAGTTTTTTTCATCCCTCGAACTCGGGAGCTTGGACTGCTGATGTACGTCCAATGTCTTATATGTCACGCTGGGATCTCTTCTTTTACGAGCGGAACTGAGTGAGCTATGGCAGTTGACCGCATTTATCAAATACGTCGCATATGAGTTCAACAAACGTAATTTTTATCCCTCTTTCTGCCTCAGCACTTAGCTTATCATTTATCCTCAGGGTGGCATGAAGAGCAGCGTCCTGATTGCAAAACTCCAAGGGTTTGCCATATCTGTCACTAGTATTTATTGACATTATCTTGATCTCTACCTCAGCATCACCGTCTTTCGTCGGCAATGAAACGTGAGCTTGTGAAGAGCTTTCGCACAGTTGCGCTACTTGCAATGTTCTCCGAGGATTCAACAACGTCCAGCAATATATCTAGTTGCCTGAAGTGGATGAGTCTCATGGAACCTGACCTCATACTCTACCCCATATTGGAAAGGGCTGTTCCTTCCCTCGAAACTCTAGTCGAGGTAAGTGACTGGCCTGAAATTGATATAGAGATAGAGATGTTCACACAATTCTGAGCAGACCCAGCGGACGATCGCCGTAATCAAAGCATTGGCTGCTATTGCCCCGGCACTCGTGTCCAGAGAGGTGCATTATCCAGGGGCAAAGCACCTGGTCCCCATTCTACAATTATTGATCCCAGGGATTGATCTCGTATGTCGCCGCCAGTGATTTTCATGACGCAGCACGCTGATGAGTCTGATAGAATGATCCGTCAAAAACGGTAGGATAAGCTACTTTCGATTACACGTTTGGACGGTGACGACTTGGGTTATACAGCTCTGCACGACGACCTTCCTCATCGAAATCTCCCCATACATCAAATTTGGAGATTTGACTTCGAGAAGCATCACCATGTCGGCTGACGTAGACTCTAGCACACCTCCAAACGTTGACGTCCCAAACGGATTTCTTGCTTCCTTAGGCGACGGGAACATCGAATTCGAGCTAAACGATGGCCCTCTACTCACCATGGATGAGGAAGACGCTTTATTGAGGGAGTCTACGGCGGGCTTTCCGGAGTGGATTGCTAGCTTTATTCGGAGAGTCATCCTTCTTTTCGACAATCTACCCGAGGAAGCCGGCGGCGCAACAGAAGGTTAGCTAGGAGATTCTCATTACGAGTCGGCTGAAACACAACCCTTGTTCTCAGTACAGTTGGTGGATGCCGTTACAAATGCATGCAGTCAAATCTGCATTCACTTGTCGGATTCCCTGTTTGATCTTGTACTCAATATGATCTTCGATTATGCTAGCAATAACGTGCGACCGAATGCGGTCCGGGCCGTTCATCAGCTTGTGGAATGCGTCGCAAATGCGCATCCCGCAAAGACCTTGGCTAAATTCGTCCCCTTTTGTATACGCAATATCGAGGTTGAGCTTGAGAACGGAGCGAGCTCGACCCGAACAACTTCTACCTTCTCTACCCCGTTACCTTCCGATGCGACCTTTCATTGGAGTATGAAAAGATTTAGTTTTTGCGCCTTTCTTTCATTGACGCCGATCCTCCAGATTTGGCTGTCTTACGAGGCGCCATGTTCAAGTAAGTCTTTTGTCGAACTGTGATTTTGAACATCTAATCGAAGTGATAGTGATGGCAAGGCTGTACGTCAAAAGGATCTTAGGTGTGAAGGGGACTGACGAGGTGGACAGGTCCTGAAACATAAGGGTCGTTTCATACCCCTGCTCAAGCACCTCCGTGATAAGACGTTCTCAAAACGTGGCTTTTCTTGGAGCGGCAAACTTCTCTCTAGCTTGCTTCTGACCTTGACGCATACATACCCTCTAGAAGACAGATTTGTGAACGCCGAGGAGTGGGATAGCGAAGGTAACTGCAGCTTGCACTGGTATGTATTCAAACTAGATCTTTAACCAGACTTCCGTTTCGGCCATCACAAATATTGGGGAAAACTCTATACCGCTGAGGAGATTACGGTACGTATGCATTCTACTGACTATAGCCTAAGGTATTATGTGTGTTAGGTTTCGTGGCACGTTCCCGACGACGAGGAGCTGGATTTTGCATTGGAGATCTTCAAGGAGATAGTTGAGCCAACACTGGGAAGACTGGAAAACCTCTTGAAACCAGGCATGTGTCGCGTCGTGACCTCCAACTCACGGATGTGTCCCAATCGTTTTCGAATAGGTGTTCCCAGAGATGACATATGGCGAAATGACTTTTGTCGGTCAGCATCAGCGCATTCTCGGGATCTCGTTGTCCCATTAACAGAGGACGGGAACTAGGTATTTGAGCTTTGTCCGCCACGCATTTTCAGGGGTGCCTACACTAGTCAAGGAGGTCCTCACCAAAGAGGAACAACAATATACCCTGGAGACAAGCGATATCCTGTAAGTTTTACTTCCTGTCCTATGATTCCCTTCTTACTCTGAATTAGGCACGAAACCCCAGAGATGATTGCTTCCATAGAGCCCATTAATTCAGGCTTTGCTATCACAGACCTTCAAGACCCGCGTGCTCAGTACTACTTAGCTCTGCGGCAACGCTTTGGCAAGCTCCTGCACGAGGCATCCGTGTCGTTACGCCAACAAGGGGAAGAGAACACTGTCGATGCTGTCCACGCTTTGGTGAGTTTGATTGCTATCATGGCGATTTCCCGTCTGAGAGAGTACATTCCATCCTCTAGATAGAGTCCATCCATACTTATTTACTGGAATACGGCGACAGCAAAGATAGGTTAGATTATGTCCCCCCGCGCGCGCCAGCTCCCCGATCACTGAGACCCGTCCAGTTATTACGTTCAACTGGAGCGCTATGGGCTGGAGCTGAATTATGCACGGCAATATACAAAGCAGAAAACATGGCCACGAGCGGTCTTTATTCGGCGCGCTCGGTGAGTGCCAACAGGGCTCAACATGCCTCAACTGATATTGATCTTCAAAAAGGCTCTATCACACGGCCCGGCTAAGATGGAACTCCATTGAAAGGAGGCGCACATTGGCTGATGATCAACTGCTTGATGATGTCGCAGAGTGGGCACTTTGGAACTATGCCACTGGTGAGTGTTACGGTGAGGTTTTGAACGCATGCTAACTATCCTTAGTGCGAGAGTACGGGTTTACGAATCGATGGCTGCAAACATTTCTCACGACTTTCACAGGTCTAGTCAATCGTTATTGGACTCTCTCTGCGGGGTATGGCAACTTGCTACGCGTCCCATCAGTATTACTAATTTGTATCGGAGGCCTACGATGGAATTCGCAGACGTTGCCTTCCCCTGATATACGCAGCCTTGGAACCTGGTACGGAAGACGATCGGATGAAAGGGGCATTGTGGACATTAAATTCTAGCGTCTTTGGTGAGTGTACCACTGGCCAGAGAGTATCCAACAAGTTAAAATGTTTCTCAAGTCAAGTACGCGATGTCTGGTAAGTCGTTAGTGCTCAGGCTGTACGGGAATAGGTCCAACCCCTGTCTAGAACCTACGCTGGCTGCGGAACTGCTCAAGAAACTATTCGGATGTCAGGCCAATGAGAAGGTATCTCTTACATTGAACTGTCTAGCGGCAATCTAATGAAAAACTGGTAGCCGTCCATACAGGGTGCTGTTTCCTCCGTTTGCGAAAATGGTACGCGCAGCCCCCACTCCCGCGGAGACATTCTTCACTTCTTCCACAGGCATAAATAGCTTTGTTGAACCAAATTTTCACGTCTATGAAGTCTATTACCCACGCATAGAAGAGGTGTTGGCTAAATTTCGTGCCAAGTTGCGATTGGGCGCAAAAGAGAAGTTGTTAATTGATCGCTGCAGAGAGCAGCGGATAAGTCGCATTCAGTTGTGCGAAGAGCAAGTCAAGGAGACGGTCTGCGGATGTGCCTTGCCTGAGGGAGCTTGCACTGATAGAACAACAGACCGCATTAATTCTCGAAATTGCTCAATCAAAGTCCACTCACTGGCGCTATGCTATCTTTGCTTCTCGGTGTCTGCGGACTTTGGTCAGGAAAGATGCACCCGTTTCTGGCCCCCATATGAGATATTTCCTTGAGAAGAGCTATGACAATCACCCCTCTCTGGTACGTGTTCTCTAGCTCTTATCTTTGGAAAGCACAGGCTCAACCAACCCCACCGATCAGCGTTATGTAGGTGACATTGATTCCGCCTGCGCGTAACTCTGACAGGGCTTGTAGTACTCTCAGAGAGCGGTGATGAAAGCAATCCGGTATATAAAATTACGGACCTTCGCTCAAGGGCCTGTCGACCTCATTCTCGAACTAAATAACAATCCGCTTAAGCAGTCGGTAGCAATTGCGGAGCCATCCCATGACTTCACGCGCGACTTTCTTGCCCAATTCCAAGGACCTGTTGATCTTATAAAAGCCGGATCAAATACGTGCGTTCCGTCTTCTAATATTATGAGCACCAGTCGAGTGATTTATGTTTGTCTCAGCCTCTTGATCGAAGATATCACGAGCGGGTGGATCGCCTGGGAAGACTCATTTGTGGCTTACGCCTGCCCCCACATATCCAAACCATCGCTGACACCATGGGATCCGGAGAGTGAGGCAGCTGTCTCTGCTGTGAGAGAAGCTGCGAAGGATCCTACTTTCTGGAGCAATCTATCGACACATTTCAGCTCTGAAACACACTCTGAAGTGGTGTCTTCAGACAATGTCGCCATGATTAAGTCAATAGGTATGTTGACCTACTGCTAAACGGCTCCGGTGCCCATCTGACCTGCAGTTGTCAGTTCAGCTATTAGAGAACGAGTCGTTTTCTTCTCTCCAAATCCTGGTAGAGGAGTTGATCCAGAACCCTGACCAGAACAAACAGAGGGGTGCAGCTGAGTTCCTCGCAGGTCTGCTAAATGGTACGCTCGACTTCCTGTGTTGTATTGCATGCCTCTTAAACAGGACCAGGCGCCAAGCACTGGCCAATGCACAACCAGAAAGAGCTTTGGGATTGGGCCATGCCGTTAATAACCGCCACCTTCAGTAGCAGAATTAAGACCGATACATTGCCCATTTGGATGTCATTCCTAGAAGTAGGTCATCCGAGTCGCACTCCTTCCTTGTTCTGACAGATCGTAGTATATGTTTCATAAACGAGATCCTCGTCGATATCAAGCCCTTGTCGATTACCTCGTGCAGGAATTCTACGCTACCGATTACAACGGCGAATCCTCTCTCAATGCCGTCAAGGCTCTATGTTTTTTCCGGGCCTTTTATGAAGAGCAGAATTGGAAATTCTCCGGTTGGATGGATCAAGCGGTTGAACGCGTGTGGGCCGAGATATCAAGTGAGCACGACGAGGCATGTCTCCTGCTAGATTTCATCACAATTGAGAATAAGTGACCTGACTTACGGTAAAAGGTCCGTGCATACATCAGCGAGTTTCTTGCTTTCGCCAGTAAAACCAAGGTGAGGAAGAAGCTTTCATCGCATACTGGGGCATAGCGTTGACGCAACGATAGCGCCAACCGAAACCCTCGGTTCCCACTGCCGAAGTCTTTGTGCGGGAGTGCCGGACGACGCCGATTGACTTCGATATCTTAGGCATGCGGGGAATCTACCACCGGACGCGTGTACAGGATCTAGTACAACGATTCCCGGAGTGGCGTGCCGAGCGACTACCAGGAGCTCGTGCTTTCCAATCGACATATGACAAGTTGGTCCCCTTACCTGTCTCCTCCCAGGCTTTCCCTGACAAGCATGAGCAGAGTAGCGACAACAATATGTCGTTGGCTATTCCAAACGCTGCACGATATAAATGCAATAGCGGCGTTTGACTATATTCTACCACTCATGGTACGCAAAGTGCTTACTATACATGCCGTTTGGAACAGCTCATGATCTATCATAGCCTGAAATCTTCCGTTTCACCGAAGGTATTCTGTGCTGTATTCATTGTTGCGTGGCTTGATCTTTTTTCGTCAGTGAACGATAACGACGAACTCCTTTCGAGAGCACGCCTGCTCCTTGTCCGTATGTGCGGAGTGACACCGCCGCGTCCTCTCATAGGGCCAATATTGAATGCTATCTTCGACACGATTCTGAACTCCCCGGTAAGACGGTCTCTGGCCAAAGTTTGAAAGGCTCATTAAATCTATTTGTAGTCATGGAGAGTGCGACTGCAGGCTTTGCCTTTGGTTCAAGGTTGGCATCACCTATGTTCTTTCACTGACTTAAGTCGACATTTTTCACCAGTGTTCTACTTCCGCCAAGTCCCTCTTTTGAGTGACGCCAGAATAACCGAGATTCTCGAGGTTGGTAGAATGATATTCACTTGTAACCGATCCGTCGTTGAGATCCGATAGATGCTTTGCAAATGTCTTGATGACGAGGTGGTCGAAGTCCGGGAGATGGCTGCTACGTGAGTTCAGGGAGATCCGCTCATGCGTTAGCCTCATCATTCTGTATTAGAACGCTATCTGGCGTCCTGCGTCTCTCTCCACGTCGAAGCCAATTAACTTTGAAGGTTCGCTCTTCACTTGTTTATTCTACGTACACAGCCTGACTATCTCCAGGACCGCTTTGTCAAACTTCTAAGTCGTTCACCTCTTCCCAACCGACAATCACCGGTCTACAACGCCGCTATTCGCCAGCGCCATGCTGCTATTCTTGGCATTTGTGCCCTAGTCGATAGCTACCCGTATACTGTGGAGCGTTGGATGCCTGACTTGCTCGCAAATATACTTGCGGAGCATGCCTATGACCCTGTCTGTCTCTTTACCCCCCCTTTGGCATCATACTATTTACTTGCCTTGCTGACATGACTTGAAACAGATACCGATTTCACTAACAGTGCAAAAATGCGCGAGTAACTTCAAGAAAACACACCAGGATACTTGGCACGAGGACTCGAAGCGCTTCACTGAGGATCAGCTAGCAGCACTCTCTACATTGCTCACTGGTTCATCGTATTGTGCGTGTTATTTCCTTCTCCATCACTTCAAGACCCTAATCCGTTGTGATCATGTGCAGATGCTTAGGGTGTAACTTTTGTGGGCGCTCCAGACTCTAAACCCGACCCAAACCCCTGACCCGATTTGACGATGCTAATCTCATGACGACTTAGCTACGGAACCTATGTTCTCAGAGCGTAGCACAATGGTCCATAATGAATCCAGAATGTTCTCAGAGGACATTCTACTATAAATCTCAAGAATCCATGAACGAAACTTCTCAATATCTCGCATGCCAGACGATAGTAAACGGGCCAAAACAAACGGGCCAAGTCACACTGGATTCGGTGTCAAAAAGGTCCTGTTCGAGTTGCGGGAACCGCTGGGGCGTGTTTGTCCCTCTTCTATGTCGTCGGGTGAAGCGATTGGTGCCTCCGTTGTCTCGCGTCCGTTGGCAGTGCCAGCTCTCGCTCCAGCATCTCGGACGAGATTTATGGGTGCATTCTGTCGATTTTCGTACCCCGATTTGATGCGATTGTTCGACACCGACTCACTATTGAGCGTCATATAGATAGAGTGGTGGTCATGGTTAAACTGCATTGCTTGGGTCAAAGAGAACCGAAGGCACTCACCGAATTTCGGCAATGAGATCATCAATGCTATACCAACCAAGAGAGCTGTAGGCGACACCACGGAACCAACCCAACTTATCAGCAGGAGTGATGTACGCATGCGCGTGCAGGTGATCGGTGACAGGGATACGTGGGTCCCGGAAGGGGGGAGTAATAAAGCCTATGCAGAAATTAGATGGCCGTGTTTGTGTCAATTCCGTCAGAGTGGCGGCAGAGGACGGTGTAGCAACGGTCGCTTCCGAAGGTAAGAGGGAGTTGAGTAGCCGGACAGCCACATCGCGAACAATGGAGAGAAGAGGGAGATCGCTCGAAGACTAGAAAAAAAAGCCAGCGCATCAAAAAAACGACCAATTTCTGAGGGTACACGATTGACACACGAGCGTGTAGATGGACGGAACATGCAGACTAAGAGCACACCCGTGAGAACAAAAGAAAAAGCATGGAGACAGGGCGACTCACTTGAAAGCGATAATTATGTGGCCTTTGCTCGAGACTGGATTCGTCGTTTCGCGGTATGCAGTAAAGTTCTTGTCGTGCCAAAGGATGTCTGGTTGCGAGGCAGGAGAGGGTGAAACGGGGGTTGTCGAGGTGGAAGTAGCGTATTGACGTTGGGCCTGGGATACGATGCCGCACATGGGGCAGCCAGGTTTCGGTGCGAAGGACATATCGAGGGATGGGTGTCGTTGGCGTCGAGCGTCGAGCGTTGTCCCGATCCCGACTCACCGTCGCGGCCATCACGTGTCCGCCTCCGACGCGATGTTGCTGTCACCCTCCGCGACAACATCCATCTCCTCCGCTTTCGAAGCATTTCGTGAGCACTTGGACGATCACTACGATCGACGAGAACGCCTCATAAAGGTATACTTTTCTGCGACTTTTTGGATTTTCGTTCTTTCTGTCGGATATCTAGGTAAACCGAGATGTATCTGCCGCCTCGAAGAAAGTCATCTTTCTTCTTCAACGAATCTTGAACGAGGCGTCCGACGACGACCGCGCCCTTTCTCTCCGCGCTGCCACCGAAGCGAGAAGGAAGTTGGCCGAAGCTCGTGCGATGCTGAGGAGCGTTGC
Organism: Russula dissimulans; assembly: GCA_022376545.1. Taxonomy (NCBI): domain Eukaryota; kingdom Fungi; phylum Basidiomycota; class Agaricomycetes; order Russulales; family Russulaceae; genus Russula; species Russula dissimulans. Next base: position 462,031 of record WTXJ01000002.1, on the reverse strand, counting down.
GCACGAACTCGTCGGTCCGAACTTCTGGCGTTATGCCAACAATCTATCCAGTGGACTTCAAGAGTATATCGAAGCCCTGAGCTTCGCTCATTATGTCGAATGCGGTGGACTCATATCTTATGAGCGGGTGCAGGCAAACTTGTGTGACGATACCGGCCAACATGTGAGTCACCCGTATGGCATCGCCTTTCACACCGGCGGGCGTGCTGATGATAGGCCCCGGGAATCACCTTCGATTGATCTACAGCTCCTCCCATTACCGTTGTCGGACTATGTTCTTGGAGTATGCGATCTCACAGGGGAGTTGATGCGCCTTGCCATATCTTCGATCTCCAAGCCCAAGGGCCGCATGAAAGCCTCGCAGATTTCCCTGTTCGTCAGAGGTTGCAAGGCTGGTAAACCACGTTCAGTGCTTATCACCTAGATCCCGCAAACTCGGTTTCTAGATTTCGAGACCCTCACGCCCTACATTGATGAGCTACACAAGAAACAGACGGTTACTACCCAGTCACTTCGAAAAGTCGAAGAAGGTTGGTCCTATCTCATGCTTCATCGGTATTTTCTAATTCTTAATTGTTTTAGCCGCATATGCGATCGCCATACGCAGCTCAGAGTACGAGCTCTCCCTCCCGATGCTTGGCCACATCGTCAGTCAGGCAGTTCCTGGTGGTACTAGATTATCAGAAGAGCCCGGCACGGCTTCTTCCCGTCGGAGACGCCTGGACAATGTCGGAGGTTCAGAGCAATGAAAACTGAAAAGTTTCTGTGGGTCTGTCAACGATGGTGGCCCTACGCCATCAAATTGAGATCACATATGAAATGACGTGGCACCTAGTCAAGACAGGTGGACACCAACTTCACCCGATATTTCCTTCGTAATTGTATCATGGGTCCAATATATCAAACTTTACGATTTGGACGTTGCTTCAAGGCGACGTCATTGGCACAGTAAGTGAAAGGCGTTTTGATATCCAGTCACTGGCACGCTTCTTACATTGGAAAATGCTTCGGGTGATGAAAAATGTTTCTTGACATTCGTGACACCACCTTCCGACACGTCCACCACATTCCGAGATGTTTCTAGACCCTTTCCTTACTCCAGATAGAAGGGCTGAAGTGATTACGTGGATTGGATGGTAGATGACTACATACATTCAATGTGATAGGGAATGTGTTACAACAAAGCATGATATAAATTCGATCGTGTAGAATCAGGACGTATTCTCCATAAGTAATAGTCTAGAAAATGAACCGCGACAGGACGCGAGCGAACAATGCCAGAAATACATACATTCCTCAACGGGAACGTCCGTTCTCTGTTGACGCTTCCATATTGTAGACGTACATTTCGGCCTTCCCGCCGTTGACGTCTGCCTTGGTCTGCATGATAACCCAACCGTGGCCGAGAGCCGTAATCTTCAAGTCCACACGCTCGCCGTCGAGGATCACTTCTGGGAACTGGCACCGCGTCTTCTCGTCGTCGCCACTCACGTCCACGGCACGCTCGGTATGTGCCAGCAGTGAGAAAGGGCCCTTGGGCAAATCGAAAACGCGTGATGCTCGCCGCCTGTCGCATCTTCTGACAGCGGAAGCAACTTCCGACGTCGAGTCCGATTTGGCTTCACTCGGCCCTGAGCCCTTCTCAGATGTGGCATGCCCCACCTTTGCAACCGCAGAAGGTCTCGCTTTGCGCTCGACCAGCCGGGCGTTGGCTTGTGTCTCGATGATATCTCCCTTCGGATGTGAAGGGCGGAGGTACGAGACGAGTGGTGATAGGTGCAAACCGAGCATTGCGAATAGACGCATGATGAGCGCCCGTATTAACAGTCCGAGTGTGCGCCAAATTAACGGGATGAGGAATGCGACGGTACGCCGCGGATTGAGGGCGATTGTGTTGACGACAGGTGGTCTCGAAGGTGGCCGTGGTGGTGGTGGTGATGATGGTGGTGGTGTTTGTGGTCTGATATCCCGGCTCAAGACTTCCGCATTCTCGGAATTGCACTCCAGCTTGCTCGCCTCGACCTCGGCCGTTGAGTCCTTCTCCTTCACCCGGTCGGCCGCAACCAAGACATGCGGAGTCACGTATGCGATTCCCCACGGAGCTTTACCAAATGGTGAGGGCTTGTTGGTGGACAGAGTATACACCGGACTGACTACGCATGAACCACCAGAGCGCCCGACGGACAGGTGCAATGGACGGGATCCCCAATCGCCGGAATCCAGCACCTCGTTTGACAAGCAGCTGTACGCGACGTAGCGCGAATGTTCCGCCAGGATTCCGTGCGAGGCGAGGTCGAGGCTCACGGTTGTCGAGCGATTGGGAGTAGCGGCGGTGGCGGGGTCGATGAACAAGGGCACCGCGTGGACGCTGACGGGCTGCTCCGGCGGGGCGGAAGTGATGAGCGCGTAGCCCTCCTTGACGCCAAACCACTGAAGGCCCAGATCGGGAATCGCGAACGACAATTCGGTTTCGGATGTGATGGCAGTGTACACGCGAGTCGGGGGGTAGGTACGGCATGTCACGACGCCGGACGAATCGAGCTTCAGCCCTGCGCCGTGAAGGATGATGGGTTGGTGCAACGCAAACGTAGAACGACCGAGTCTTGGGGCGAAGATGAGGAATGCCGCTTCGCTATCTGTCGCACTCCCCTTGGGACAGTACTTGACGCTATGTACATAATGTCGTCAGTTCTAGTGCATGAGAGAGATTGAATATCTTGCACGGACCATCGTGGGCCAACAGCCCAGCATCCCCACAGTTCCTTCATGGTGATGGAGGAGAATATGCGATAAACACCATTCGACTGTTGATCTACTGGCGTGGGAGGTGCAAGCCAAGGGTCTGTCTTCTTGAGCACGCAACGAAGGTCGCGGCGAGGGTACCCGAGCCACTTGATCTCGCCGTTTGGATACAGTAACCTGTAGGTGACCTGGAACTCTTTCTCTGATTGGGAGTGAGGCAGAGCCCTTAGTCTGAGCGTCAAAAATAATGTGTAGGGGTCATCAACGACATTGTCCTCTGTGGGAGATGAGAGGGAGAAGGGCACGATGGAATCGTCCAACTTTGCAGGAGTAGCAACCGGTGTTTCCTCAAAGCTGTACGCTCCCCACACGCCCTCGGCAGGGCCGTTGAACACGGGGGCATTGGTCCATGCTTGGACTTTGACACCGTCTCGCTTGAGCTGTTCTAGAGCAGAAGCAGAACCTGTGCGTGCCCTGAAGAGGAGGGAGACACCGCCCGCGCGGGCATTCGACGGGATATCAACTGCGACGGTGGAATCGAGCGGGGGAAAGAACATGAGGGTGTGAATGGAAACGCTGATGGCACAAGACTTTTAAAGCAATACTCTAAAAACGTGGACAAGCGCAGGCACTCGACGCGAGGCTGCCGCGTTGTCTACTCTCGCTCTCGTCTCCTTCGTCTAGACCGCCGCATCCCTCCCCTGCCGCCTGATCTTCTGTGATGTTGATGGTCATGATGCTGATTGGCCTGTGCTCTCCTTCGAGTCGGTTCCCGTCGCATGTCCGAATTACGGCTTCTACTGCTCGAGCTTCCCGCTTCCTCCCCAACGTAATTTGAGCTACTGGGTGCCAGTGCATAGGGTGCAACGACGACGGAGAAGTTCGTTGTCATACTCTTTCTGGCCGTGAGCTTGGTGGAGTTCTCCTTCCATCTCCTGTGTGTAGGTAAGCGATGGGAACCACTGATCTGATCCGAGTCGGTCCCCATGCTCACGCTTTTCGAGCTTGCCACTCAGTGAGCTTTGCTCCACTGTTTTCCCATCCCTCGACCCCGTTCGTACGGAGGGCTTGCACGTGCTTCTCAACGGCGCTGTCCACAGCAAAATTGGGGATCAACGGAGCGCCCTCGGAAAGGCTGGCCCGACATATCGGACAAGAAGGTGCCTGCTTCTGCAATGTGTGAGGAGCAGTGATTGAACGATTCGGGAGAGACCCACATTTTTCTTGATCCAGCTCCACCCGCATTCTCCGCAGAAAGTATGACCACATGGGTTACCCAGGTGGGCGAAGGCGCTGCGATCAATTCATAATGTTTGTATCACGGGTAGAAGCACGTTTTTCCTTACAAGATGTCACAGCATCTAGAATTGTGAATGTCAGAACGCGCTTATCAAAAGGTCGCTCCAATCCTGACATGGGACAAATCATCTCATCTTCAAAACTGTCCAGAAACTCCTTCAATATCACTGTGTGGGACTCTTTCTGCTTCCCTTTATGCCTTTTGGGGCCTGATTCGGGAGTAGACGGCGAGGACAACGCATGCACCACCTTGGCTGACTTGTCCCCTGGTTCTGGGATCTGTAAAGCGTCATTCCCGCTGCCCTCGGCGTGAGACTGCATACTCGCTACCCTTTCATGTGGTGGGTCTTCTTCGGCGCGCCCGTTTGTTACTACCAGGATATAAGACGTGCAATAACAAAAAGCATACAACGTGTCCCCACCGTGAAAGTATCGAGATGTCACATCACCTTGACTATCAAAGTGCGTCGACGTTCCCTCTCCCTTGTCTTCGCTTGACGTGCCTCCTGATTCTGCCAGCTGCGGTCGTAGTAGCCTTCGTTCCACTTTATCTACCTCAGCCAGGAATGCTGCATCTATCTCGTCGAATGAATACTGCATTGATGCAGAGGTAGAATTCGCTCCAGGGGTTACAGAGTGTCTTGGTGCCACCAAGGCGAGAGTGCCACGGGAAGTTGAAGGGCCAGGGTGAGATGGAAGAGGGTTAGCGGAGAGTCCGGGTACATTATTCCAGTTAACTCCAGCAAAAGGGTCGGGAAGGCGGTCAAACTCGTCGCCAGACATGATGTTGAGATGGGGTACACTTGGCCTCGCTCAACAAACATTTTGGCGCGTCCATGAGTCACGTGCATAGATTTCATAAGCCGTATGACCTCCAATCGTAACTTTCACCACTCATTCAGCCTTATGGAAGACGGTAGTCTTTAACCTATCAACCATTCTGGTACATACTGACATGAATGCTCTCTAGCTTTGAGCTCTTTATCTTTCGGAGCCCTGCGGAAGGCACAGCGGGCCCTCGATCGCACTCACGAGGCCTCAGAGAGCGACAATTCTTCCTCAAGTGAAGATCAACGATCCGATGACCCCTCCGACAAGGAGAGCAGGAATGACGATGGAGCACGCGAAAAGGAGCCAAGGCGAGGCACTGCTATCACCGCGCGTAAAGGCAAGAACGCGTGAGTTTTCCCAAACGTACCTTTTTTTTACTACCGAACGCCTTCCTCAAAATCGTTCTCCTCCCACCAGGCCGACAGAAGTCACATCCAAGCGACCGGTCTCCCGTCGTCGTACAGTCGTAGAGGTTCAAAAAATGGTAGGCTATATTCGTCGTTGTGTTATGTACACGTGCTTCGTACTCCAGGCACTGATTTTTTTTTCATTCCGCTCCGCCAGGAAGTACGGGATCCACGGTTCTCGCAGCTAAGCGGCGAATTCGACGCGGCCAGGTTTCAAAACCACTACAAGTTCCTATCGGACATCCGTAAAGGCGAGCTCGCGACGTTGCGTGACAACCTCAAACGTGCTCGCAAGCTTCTGGATTCCTCCCCTCAGCATCTTCGTCCGGAGCGTAAGGAAGAAGTGGAGCGGCTTACGCTCGCTGTTAAACGAGCAGAGAGTTCCGTCAACAGGGACAAGCGGGAAAGGGTAGAGCAAGAAGCGCTAAGTGTCATGGCAAAGGAAGAGCGGAATAAGCAGCAACAAGGCAAGAGGCCATTCTGGTTGAAGAACGGTGTGTCGTTTTTCTTTATCTTCAGTGATAGTTACTAAGAAGAGGCCCTTGTTCCAAACAGCTGAGAAGAAAAAAGTACTTCTCAAGGCTCGATATGGTGCAATGGCTGCGGAAGGTGGCAAGCGCGCTGTAAAAAAGGCGATAGAGAAGAAGCGGAAAAAATTAAGCCAAAAGGAAACAAAATCACGACCTTTCTCTCGATTCACCCAGTCAGCCTCAGCGCCGATTTCCCAACCATCGAGGAAACGGAACGTTTCAGGAGACAACAACGCGCCAGTAAAGAAGCGCCAAAAATTAGCATAACCGGCATTCTATTCTACGAAGGGACCCGCGATCAGCCCCCACCTAACTTTGCGAGTCATCGTACAAGTTGTCCGATAGGACATACTTATCCCCTTCTAGATGGACGTCCAATGCCACTCCCAACGACCCATTACGTGTTCTCCAAAATGGTGTTAACCCCAGCCAGACGCCCAACTTCGAGAGGAGGTTGTGGGGTGGTTTCTTCACCAGAGGATCGCTGAGAATTCCCTCCCAGCGGAACAGTGGCCGGGGTCGGATGACTGGGTCGTCGTGGTCCGTCCCACCGCCGGTGCCGAGCGTAGAGAAGGGAACTTGTGTTTCAATATCAACATCTTCCATGTCGAGCTTCCGCGTATTGTAGCCAAGATGAAATATGTTGGCCTACATAGCTTAGTCAATCCTGGAGAATAACACTGCGCACTGTGCTCGATTCACCTCTGATGATCTGTGGAAGACAATGTCGTACATGCGGATGTATACCTTGTTCAGAAATCCATTGTCGATAAAGTCGCCTCGTTTCCGTTTCTTATGAAGCAAGCCTCGCTGCGTCAGGAAGTTTTCCAAAGCGGCACGAGGTAGGGGCGTGTAGGCAATAGATGAAGGATAATGCGGATCAAAGTCTGGGGCGTGTTGTCTGAGCTGGCTGACGGTGTCCCAGTTTCTCCTCCAAAAATCATCCTAGGAAGACCCAGTTAAGAAAGCACTAAGATGATAGATCAAGACAAACCCAAAAGATGTACCACCACGTCGCAAGTTCGGTTGTAGAGACAGCGAGCAGGCGCTCATAGTTTATGCGGAAGGCTGCTTCGTTACCAACAAGCAATTGCCTAACGCGAAGGTCGCGTTCATGCTTGATGGTATCTCGTGCGAGTCCCTCTGGATCCCTCGGATGGTCGTAAACTCGTAGAAGGAAGCCATATGACAGCACTTCTGTCTTCTTCCGGCATTCCCGCTGGTAGTACTGGCGGTAGCCAGACAATAAAGCTTCGATCCCGCTCACTCGAGAATGAATAAGAGCGTGGTTCTGAACAAGAAACCGCGCGAGCGCCGGTGTGAGATCGTATTCGTCGTTGATCCCAATGAAACCTCCATCCACCCTGACGTGCTTGTCATATACAATTTCCACATCGAACCCACTTCCGAGTTGCAGGCCTTCCCATTTCAGATAGCCCTTTCGCTTGATATTCAGTGTCCCAATTTCGTAGTAAGTTGAAGCCTGCGCTTTGTACCGCATACCACGCAGGCACCAGGGCATACTCGGATCATTAGTCTAAGTCCGTCAGCATTCATCCAGGAATAGACTAGACGGGGACTAACATCGACGTGCAGATATGGCCAGTAAATCTTTTGGCCATCCAGAGCCCGTAATGCCACTCGGATTTCTCGCCTTCGCTGGATTTCCGAATCGGAGTTCTGGGCTACGTACTGCTGAAGGTCGGATAGGTCATTCAGTACGGTGAGGGGACCATCGTCGTAGCGAAGGACCTGGGGCGTGAGTATGAGAATACGCAAAATTTAATCGTCGTACAGAAACAAACCAAGGTAGGCGGGAACGGCAGCCACCAAGCGTTCCCAAAATACCTGGTGGAACTTGGAGACAGTTGCTTGGATGGGCTTCTCCAATAACAGTCTGGTCCAACGAAATTCCGCTGAATCTGCTCTGCTAGGCGCAGGAGACGAGAATCAGGACCATGTACGCTTTCCAAAGCTTCCCTGTAAGTAGCTGTGCCGATTTCCCGCAAAATCTTCAAGGATTACAATCATTACAAGTTGACAAGCGGCGGAGCCATTCCTGCTCACCTTAATATTCTCAACGTGTCTTTCTCCTGGAGAGCCCTGAAAGTTGATTAAGTATGGAGGAAATTCTGAATCTCTAGCTTTAATATAGCGCATAGGCTGTTTATCAGAAATCTTGCATTCCTGACTCGTCAAAAATAGGGCAGTAATAGCTTCTTGCCAGACGCGTCTTCTCGTGTGCGGTGACGATGATGTTATATCGAGTCTGAAAGAAGTCAATAAATGAACAGTCCGCGACGTGGCAACTCACCGGGGAGAAAATATATCTACGCCTATGCATTGCGGTACTAGTGTCACAATAGAATTGATAAAGGACAGAGATGAGACGTACTGAAATCGATTCGTCCCGCCAGCTCTTTCGGAATGATTCAACAACCGCACCAGCTAACTTCTGATGAACTCACTTTTCACTAGACGCTGAACGCTCTCCCAGTTGATGATCGCGAAATCTACCATCTTGTCTTCAGTGAACCAGGAATTGAGTTTATATATGAGACCTACAAATTGTGAAGCTATAGGTGGAAATATATATACTGTGTCGCAATCGCGTTACATAGAAAAGTAATCACGATGATGTTGACACATACGCGTAGAGTATAGGGCCATTGATGATATCCTTGCCAGGCACGCCAAGTGCCACAAGCAATGCGACAAGGGACGTCAACACATAATTTAATCTGGATACCCACTCGCTAGCGTTGTTCACCGGATCTCGGAAAGGCGAGAACATGGATTGGATTGCGAAGAACGTCGCTGTTACGAGCACGAGGAGCACTTGACGAATGACAATAACCCGCGTCCTAGAGAAGGTGCGGAAGAAGCAGTTGTCTGGATCGATTACCGCTACGATCAGCAGTGCAGTAAACTTCATGAAGAGATAAAGAGACTCGTAAGCTCCCCAACCACGTCGGAAGCCTGTGCTGAGGGTGTCAGGAATAGCTCATGGACGCTATGAGGTGTGCATACCAGAGAATAGAAAGGCTAGGGGATTCTGCTCCCGCTCAAGAAGCCGGTGATATTCCCGGTCCATGTCGTTGATACTCCTTGGCTTTCCAAGTTCCGTAAACTTGTCAACAATTGGTAAGGATTGCTTGATAATTGATCTCAGGAAGAGAGGGTATGAAATTGTCAGCTAGAAGAACTTAGTAATACAGCTTAATGGGGCATGATTGATCATTAACGCACGGCAGAGAGTATAATAATAGCCATTATGAAAACCGCAGGGGCGAAATTGATTTCATTCTTCTTCATCGTGGTCGTGTAGCAGAAGTCCAGGGGATCTCGAAATTGGTCCGAAGGGCCTAGCGGAACGACGATAGGAGGATTCGTTGTAGAATTTAGGTAAGGGTTGGAAACAGGCCAGAGATCATCGGACCAGGTGATGACATGGATAGCCATAGTACTTAGAGGAAGGTATATGATAGTTAGTAGAAAACCAGTGATAACAATGCCTCGTCTACCGCCCCTGTCTGGCTGTTGGAAGCCCTCGAAGCGACGATAGCGTTTGAAAGGGGCGGTTGAGACCTGAAACCCGTATAAGAGCAACCCAGTAAATGCCATCAAGATAATGAGAAGGATTAGGGATTGTATAAGTGTCGACGCGAAATTGAGTGCTAAGATCTTCGGTCTGGTCCAGGTCAATGACTGATTTATGGTTGATTGTGAGCACTGACATTGTTCCTAAGAATACTTGCCGCCAATCAGACATCACATTATTGGCCTTGTGAGGAACTAGAAAGGTATGAGAAACGACAGTGAGGCATGATAGTTCACGCACCGATTGTTGACAAAATTAATGCAAATATCTGAAGAGTGTTGAACAAGCCTTGCAAACTATAAAACGTGGCAAGAGCACTGGACCCCTAGGACATATCCAGTAGAGAAGGGGCAGCTGAATGAAGCTTACATACCGTGATGCCTATTACCGTGTTTACTAGGCCGCCGAGCATCGTGTTACAATTTCTCCAAAATGGTTTCCTTTTGTAGTTCATCTCGAGGGATTCGATGGTCCTCCCAGTGGCTGCCAGGCAATCAAATGGTACAAACTTCTTGTTCGTCGTACCTGGTGTGGTCCGCGAAGACGAGGAAAATGTAGGAATGGGCAAAGAAGAGATATACTTGTCAAGTTGAGGCAGAGAGAGCGTGGCTGCGTCGTGCGAGAACACGGTAGGTGCCGAGATGGGCGCATGGTCGTAAGAGTCGTGATGCTGAAGATTATTTGTTCGTTCAGAGAAGGTGGCGCGTTGAGAGGGCGGGTAAGAATATGGGGATAGCAGGTGCTCTTCGCTACCATCGGGATCACTGGCACGTATGGCTAACTTGGCCTTGCGTGTATTTCCCGAGCCCTCGCGAAGGTGTAGGCCAAGAGTGAACAAATCACTTCCGCTGGCTAAAGTCGACTCGGAGCCGGGTATGGTAATCGCGTCTATGCCAGTCGAGTGGCCAGACGGCGTGAGGAGGTTACCGGAAGAAGTGAGAACGCTTGGTCCCGGATCCGGATGATTCAAGAAGCGATCTCGGATGGAGCGTGGTGCATCGACTTGATCGCTATCGGGTGAAGTTGATTGACTTTGCATGATTCGACTGGAAGGACAAACCTCCACTTATGGAAACCTCGTTTCACGTGATGACGAAAATACACAAAACAGCTACAGAAATACATGACACGGTCAAATGCCCACCCTTTTGAGCAATCAGCACATCCGATGCAAAGCTTCGCAGACGGCAAAGCAACTAACCTGTGGACCACTTTTTTCTGTTCAAATGATAATGTCCGTCAGTTGACGAGTGTTGAGAACAGGTAATTAATCACCAACCTGGCCAGAAAATCGAATGACTTCCCGCTTTTCCAACACGAACAGGGTCCTCTCGAGAGAGTGGTTCGAGTAACCTTGCTGCGTCACAAATTCTCTCACTAAGCTTTGGTAGCTCGTACTCCACCCTACGGGCAGCCTCCGCCGAATCTCCTTTTCAATCCTGCCAACTTCTTGATTCATCTCTCCCCGTGACAGGCCATCAACTGAGCCCGCAGAGACGGCATCCATGGTAGAAAACTTGAACAACCGAATTGCTTCCTCTACGTGGTGGGTCTGCACCACTGGCGACAACGTCATTTTCCCAAGCGACTCAGAAATCCGGATGATCGCCTCCAGTTGTCTATCGCAAGAACATCAATAGATGGTAAAAAAAAAGTACGAGTGACCAGACCGAATGGTAATAGGAATTGAACTCCGCTCGTCGTTGTCTTGTTCAACCTGCTGGACTTGCTTTCTGAGCCCAACAAAATGACTACTCAGCATCTCTTGAGCATCTGGTGATATTCGAGGCGCGCATTTCCTGAGGTTCAAGCTATTGAGAAATGAAACGAACGGGACGCGCGGACGGTGACGTACGACTTGCAGTACGAAATATACCGCTTCATCTTATCAATGTCGATCTCGCCTACTACCTCACCGTTCTCACTGGTGTTCAAATTTGGCCGATTCATATGGATGTTCATCACATGTTTAGCGATTGTCTGGTAATTCATGAGATGGACTGACGGAAAGCGAGCAGAACCTCACTCACCCTATCCCGCTGTTCATCATGCACGTCTTTCACGATGAAAATCATATCGAAGCGCGATAATATGGTCGTTTGGAAGTCGATATTCTATGACACCATTAGCCATGGGATGACAGCCTAAGCGAGAAGAGCTAACTTCGCCTGGGCTACGGCCTTCGTCGTACCTGCCCCACACCGGGTTGGCTGCAGCGAGAACGCTCGTTCTGGAGTTAAGAACGGTTGTGATGCCCGCCTTCGCTATGGATATGGTCTGTTGTTCCATGGCTTCGTGTATGGCGACACGGTCTTCATCCCGCATCTTATCAAACTCATCGATGCAGACCACACCAGTATCTGCTAAAACCATGGCGCCACCTTCAAGATAGAATTCTCGCTAGTGGGCGAGTAAATATCACTCGAGGCTTGGATTTTGCAAGAAACGTACAGAGATCGAGTCGCGCTGAACGGAGGCAGTTAAACCAGCAGCGCTAGACCCCTTGCCTGACGTATAAACAGCAATGGGTGCGACCTATGTAAAGAGGTCGTATACTCGATACACGAGGACATACTGAGAGGGAATCATACCTTTTCAACAAACTTCAAAAGCTGGCTTTTCGCCGTTCCGGGGTCGCCCAGTAGCAGGACATTGATATCTCCCCTCAACCGCATCCCGTCTGGTAACACCTTCTTTGATCCGCCAAAGAGAAGACAAGAAATGGCTTTTTTGATGTCTAGCGAGATGTGAGTATGGCACTGAAGGGTTTAACAAACAAAACGTACCTAAGCTCCCAAAGATACTCGGAGCCACGCTCTTTGCAAAACGCTCGTAGAATCCTTCACCCCTCGCCATCTCGTTAAATTCTTCCTCTTCTTCGGGTGTAAATTGAATACCGAAAGGGTTTGAACCACCTGTTCCAGAAGTAGAAGGGGAAGACAATTCAAGATGGACAACTCGAAGGTATGGCGTGCGCAACGCAGAAACGCCAGCAGATTTCTATAGCACGTTTGATCAATCCAAAGCACAGGAAGTCAAACAACTTTGCGTACATTCTTGGACGAGTTGAAGGTGGAATAAATCCCAGTGGCAATGACTCTAGAACCGGGGACAACCTGGGTAGTGTTATATCGATCCGCCGAGAGGATAATATGTCGTGGGAGCTCTCCAACAGGGACCATATCAGGTGCCTCCTGCAGCTTAAGAGTTTGATGGTCGGAGAATGTAGACTTGGAATGGACGATGAGGTATGGATCCATGGGACAGTCCTTCTTCTGTCCTTCGGGCTCCGGCGCGTCGCACACGCGAGGAAGTCCTCGCTCCGCACCTCCACCTAACCCGCCCAGTCCACCCGCAGGGTAGATTATTTTGATAGATCTGCAGGCACGACACTGCAAATGCAGCTTCGTCGCTCGGGAGGAAAGTACAGACGCAGAGATGACGATGCCAGGTATTCGAATGAGCTTGTTCATGGTGTCCGCCGTGAGGTCGCGAAACTGGAGCATATTCAAGCCAGACTTGATGGATATTTGGACTTTGGGGATGGAATGCGCGTCCGCTTCAGGAGTTTCATTATGAGCGCCCTCGAGGGGAAATAGAATAGCCCGAGACGCTTTAGTAGCGGCATTCTCAAACTGGGAGAGAGTCGGTGGATGTAAGACACTCTCGAATGAGGCAACACACCAGGGGTAAGACGTCAGCAGGTGTCTTCTGTGTCAAGTGGGCGAGTTCGTCATTGTAGAGGCTGATATGACGCAAATCGACTTCTAACTGGTAGTGTTTTAGAAGTAAATTTGCACGAAGCTTATCTCTGAATTCATTGTATCAGCGCAAGATGTGGTTGAACCAGGCAGACACGCACCGGTAGGTGAATTCGCCCCCAAGACGGTACTGAAGAAGAAAATCAAGTAGCAGCTTCTCAGTTTCTGACGGAGACTCGGTAGAAAAGGAAGGGGCATTTTGGTATACGGATACCGAGTAAACACGATCAGCGTCGAACCCGGACATGGTTGCGTTTGATACGACGCGCTCTGTGTGCACGCGATGGAGCCCGTATAATGAGTGTTTAGGGCCGGCCTTCACGCGTCATACACGTGCCACTCCCTGCCGAGCCCAATGACGTCCCTGCATTAAACTTGGTACAAGTGTGCACAGCAACTAGGCGACGTAGAGTTAAGTGTGAGAATTTTTGTAGAATTGTTGGCATATGGTACGCCCTGCCTCTCTTCTTGCTCAGACTGAAGCTGAACACGATGACGATGATGCAGTACTGCAAGAAGACTCCCTCGCAATGCTCAAGGTGCCTTCGTACCATGAGTTGATCTATTTGACTCGGAACCAGAACCCAATGTGTAAGCGTGTCTCCTCGGATCTGGTATTTGCGTTGATCGAGCTATGCATAAGTTGATACCAGCGTCGCCTTTTGGTCAAGTGAAGCTCACGTCGATGAGCGCATCGCATTTTAGTTGTCTCTGGCTGCGCCGAGCGACGTTCTCATATCTGCTCTCCCTTTTTCGCCGCTCCCATGTCAACCGCGAGCTTACGCATAATACACATAAGAAGTGAACATCATCTGGGTAGATGATGAGCATTCACAGAGCTTCATCGAGGGCGTCGCTCTTGGCACTGTCCCGCCCGACGTGACTGTACTTAAAGCACCCTACCTGAAGAACACCGGTGGACCGCGCGTTGAACATCTCTATCCAGTTGCGCTCTCCCATCGCTGAGAGCACGAGCGAAGTACTACGCACGCTTCTCGCACCAACAGTAGCGCCGATGAAGGTCGAGTACACGGTGAAGTATGTACACTCACGCGGCTCGCTGCCTGACTTGACCGACTTGGGTACAGGCGAGAACGACTATTGGGGCGATGGGGAAGGTGGGGAGGCGCTTGTCGAGGCGCGTATGATCTGCATAGGACCGTGGGGTGTAATTGTAGAGACTGTGAGGCTTGGAAGGTCAAACTGTCCCGCTCTGTTATCCGTGATGGTCGTATTGACTTTACGTCTTAGAACGGGGCACATGCCAGGGTACCCGAGCGCTCTCCGGACGAGGATGAAGACGATGTTATCCCACGTACCTTAACCTCTGTCTTATCCTCGTGTCTCTCTGATGGTTCGTAAATGGGCTTCCGGGGACCAACTCGCCGCTATTTGTGGCGCGAAGACGATCCAATCTCTCACTTCTCGCTCGGAATTCTGCCAAATGGCGACCATGGACCACTCTGCACCAGTCTATTCCCACTCCCCAATCCGCAACCGCTACGCACGGGCGTCATCGTCCTACTCGAGCTTCGCTCATCGGCGAAGCTGCACACCCCGGTCCAGGCATGTTTGGCGCTGCGCAATCACAATCCCTCGCGGTTAACGAATCTCACCGTGTAGCTCGAGCTAGACACCGCGGACGCGTTCCTCGTCGTAGGCCAGCGCAGCGCGCGCGCCTCAACGCTCCTTCCTAGTGCGAAAGCACAGCTGGTGTGGTTGCAGATCCCGATCGAGTACGGATTCGCACGGGCGCCGAGAATTCCCCTCGGAAGGCGAGACTTGTGTCGCCAAACTCCGCGGAAGAACCACCGGCGACAGAAGAGGAGGGTATCCCAGTGCGGGTCATCATCTACACAGAGATGAGAGGGTTGAGATTACTGATGTCGATGAAATCTCGGACGACGACACTAATGCTCGATTCGGGTTCGGGGAACATTGGGCCGGTATTGGTCTACCATGATGGCTGGGTGTATGGGTTTACTGGGCACACAACAGGATACAGGATACTTTGTTGTAACTCTTTCTCTCACTAGAAAATGAACAAACCTTTTCTGTTGCCGAGCCAGCTGAAGCGGTGCTGATTCTCCGTAGCAGTTAATATCGCCTCGTCAGGGCTGTCAAAGCTGTGTTGTTACAGGACGGTCGTTACGGCCCGGTGAGGCAGTGATTGGTGGAGTGATGTTCCGACCGACCGAAAACGACTGGGGTGGGGAAAAACTCACACGCTCCCAACAAGTGTCAGGTTGAGGCGGCTCTCTACAAGTCGAAGGTTGGAATTTTTTCTGATTCTAATGCATCTATCTTGTAAATATTGATATTGCAAGCTTTCTAATCGACATTCTTACCGAACAGTCTGGCCGAATTCGGCATCAACGCTGATCGATGAAAGAGATAATATACATACAAGCTGGCAACGTTTCCAACCACGTTGGGACACACTTTTGGAATGCCCAACAGAGCTACTTTACATACAGCGCGGATAACGAAGTCCTCGTCGAGCACGACGTCTCCTTTAGGGAGGGAGTCTCCCCCCGGGTTTGTCTTATTTTCACCATCAATTGCACCTCACAGCCTCAGGTTCAGATGGTACGGTAGGGAGAGCCAACGTACTGCCCACGGGTCCTCCAATTCGACAGAAAGGGTACATTTGTCTGAATTGTTTAACACCGCACGGCCCAACACCCTCATTTAGCCAATTTTGGTTCTCTGTCCAGTGCCAAGGGACTCTACGCCGTGGACGAAGGGGATGACCTCGGTCCCTCGTCCCTCTGGTGAGTCGATACCACCAATTGCCTGTTTTGAAGTTTTGGGGCTGATTTTCGAACCAGGGATGGCGGGGTGGACGAGATACGTCAAGTTCCTATCCCGGACATCCCCTATCAAACGCAATTGGACGAGGAAGCAGACGAGGACGAGAACGCTGTGGTGGCTAGACCACCGGATCCCAAAACGAGCTCTATACTCCCTCCCCTCCGTGCCTCTGACGTCCGGTACTGGTCTGACTATAGCCGCGTGCACTACCTCCCCCGGTCCCTCCACAAACTTCCCGATTTAGCAGACTGGGAGGCGGCGGATGGCGGCGATTGGCAGGGCGGGAGAGAAACCTTTTCGCGGTACGACTCGGTGAGCCACGCTAAAGTTGTACGATGGACGCATAGTTGATGTACTCGGTTCCTCGTGGCAGGAAAATGCACTCATGGATGACTCATTCCGCCTGTTCGTAGAGGAGTGTGACACTTTCCAGGTCCGTCTGTTCTCAGCACGGTGGGGTAGCATTTTGCGTGAACAAGCCGCATAGGGCCTTCAACTTTGCACTGACAATGCATCCTTCGGATCCTTCATCAACTCCTTTCTCGCCGCCTTTCGTGATGAGTTTCCCAAGCAGTCCACTCTGCTGTTCGCGGTTATGTCCGATGCCGTGCCGGGGGACCTGGATGTCGATGATGTGCGTAGATCGTCGGCAATCAGTGGCTTTGTTGCCTTACAAAGGAGCAGACGCGAGGAATCAGAAAAGCGCTGAATGATGCGCTGTTCTTACGCGGTCTCAATGAATACTCCACTATGACTGTACCCCTACAATCACCAAGTAATTGGAGACCTGGATCATGGACGGCTGAGCTTACTACAGACGTAAGTCAACGCATCCAGCTGTAATGTGAAGCACTTTGTAGACGTTCGGACCAACCACCTCGATATCTACTAAGAGCCTTGCTTTTTTGGCCCCTATTGCGTTTTCAATCTTCCAGTCTGACGACGTTGAGTAGCTTCGAAACGTTTACGATTCTTCTGGAATTCTATCGGCGCACTTCGAGACGGCGACACTGCCCCTCCGGTAGGGTCTGTCCCCGGTCCTCGATCCACGTTTGTATTAAAGGTGGCTAACCCAGGTTGAAAGGCCATGAGCCTCTGTACGGGATTTGCCAGCAATTGAATGTGTATGGTAACACTCCATTCGCCGAGCTCAGTGGAGCGTTCCCGGCGTCGTCCGTAGACGCGTTAAGCACTAGAGCACACTGTTTCACCACGAATAAAACTGACCATGAAGGCAGGGTGCGTAGCTGTGTTCTCGCGCATTGATCAAGCCGCAGCGCGGCATAGCTCACATGATGATTTCTACCCTATCAATTTCACCCTATCACCAGACGAGCGCCTGGCTCTGTCGACGGAGTGTCACCCGCGGCTGGCCGGAGCTCGACAGGTGCCAGTTTGCCGATTTTAGCGCGGGTACGGGACTTGGGTGCGTGATATGTGCCCTTGTTACGAGCACCGCAGATCTGATTCGTTTGTGTCGGCACTGCCCGATCCCCCCCAGGCACAGCTTACATGCGCCTATGGAGTATCCACTGCCGTCTTCCTTCCCCTCGTTCTTCAGAGCACAGGACTTGAGTGCGGAGCTACGTCATACCTCCCACGGCATCTTAACGCGCCCGCGATCTGTGCCGATGGTGTCGACACTGGCATCCGGACGTACATTGCCTCGTCTGTTCTCACAATATGCAGACTTTGTGGGCCAGTGCGTGCGGCGGAAGATCAACTGGTCGACTGTTGGTATTCTTGACAAGGATGAGGCGCACCAATTGCGGGATGACCTGTGGGCACTTCGAGACAATTTTGGCGAGGAGCCGGAAGAAGCATCCAGTGGGGACGATGAGGAAGTTTGACATGACAAAATCAGGGTTGATTCCGCTACGAGCAGACGATGGGGCCGACCACAGCGGAGACACATGGTCATGCATTTTGTAAAGAGAATAACCGGTTGTATCCATCAGTGAGGTAGCAGGTAGTCACTAGAGCGCTCGCGCTGCTCCGGCAATTACTAAACCAGGAGAGGTTTGTTTCCGGATTCTGCTCGTGAGACGTAGGGCACACTTGTGCGGCTCTTTCCGATTGCACAGCATCGTCGAGGATGGAATGAGAAGGAAGCATCGCAATCATGCAGATATGCAAATCCTTGACAGGATCGAAAATCTCGGGTGAGATCTGGTTTCGGACACTGCCATACTGGCACAATTTCCAATAGGCATTCGTTGCACCATTCAGAGCCTTTCCTTTCCTTCGGGCGCCCGTGCTGCGGTACCTCATGAACACTGCTCTCGCGTCCACGATGTTAAACGTGCTCACAACTCCGAACCTTGCACAGCCGTCATTAAGGAGAAGTAGTTGACTCGTCCACTGCAGAGTCTGGGGTAGAGGTATAAAAAGGGAGTCCTGAGCCGCTTTGACCTCACCCTCAGACACACCTAACGACCACCATCACACAACTACCCGTTCACGAAACAATGGGAACACCATATGTCTGGCCTTACTACTATCCCCAGCAGCAGCACCCGTACTTCCAGTTCCCCCCGACAGCAGCCAACTCTGGCTTTACCCATCGGCCGTCAAGGTCCTTGGGGGGCAGCCCGCACGGGTCTCCCGCCGTCATGCCGACGCTTCTTCCGGTAACGCCGGTTCAGCAGCCGACGCTGCTCCATCCTGGATACACTCCCGCTCGCCCCCGGAGACATTCGTTCGATGTTGCCTACGTACCAGTTCAAACAGCGGCGCCTGCACCCGCGCCGTGGCCCACCGTACCAGCGCCCTACTACACCTACTCTCCCGGATGGCAGCTGGCTCCCGTTGAACTGCCGAGGCCACAGCTGCACAACCTTATCAACGGGGAGATCGTCGCCAAATACCTCTACATCAACTTTGCCGTGGCCGACCTGGTCTTCAAGAAGCGCACCGGGCCCGGCACGTACAACGTCACGACGCTGAGCTCGTACGACCTCGAGCAGCCGGCGACGCACCCGCAAATGACGCGCGTCCGCGTGGTGTGCGACGGGATCCCGCAGTGGCCCATCGATCTGCGGGTGATCGGCACGACACTGTCGCCGCACCGCCGCGGGCGCGCGGCGCTGCCTTACCTGACGCTCGAGGATATCGTGCACGCGGTGCACGCGTCGCTGCACCGCAGGATCTCACACGAGGAATGGGGCCGCCTGACCCTCTCGCAGGAGACAGAGGTCGCCCGTGCGTACACGCGCCGGTTCAAGTCGTCCGGCAGCGAGTGGGCGGAGCGCCAGCAGCAGGCGGAAGGGGTCAAGCGGGTCGACTTTTTGCTGAGGAATACGTGGTTCAAGGGCTTCACCTGGCTCGAACCCGAGAACGGCGTCGAGAGACTGAAGCTCCTTTTTGGCCAGGAGTCCTGATTGAAGTCTTCGGTTGGTGTCGGTGGTGGCGGCGACTGCGGGTGGCGTTGGCCAAGTGCACGAACTGAACGAGACTTTGTTGGTTTCATCTTCGAGGCGTTCTGAGCGGATGTTCTGGTAGAGTACTTACCTTTAATTGACCTTTTCTATTGATTGTACTTTATATCAGTTTGTGTTTACCGTATAGGCAAATTGTCAGCAACGAGTACGATCACCATTGGCCTGGCCAGAAGGCCTTATCGGGGACACCGTATTCTGTTTCTGACGTGGACAAAGATGTTTTCGACTCCAAGATCTGTGTGAGTTTGGGGGGTTAGTGTAGGGAGTCGTATTATCCGTGCTGCGGTGCATCACTCTGTGCGCGTGGACGAGCCCGACCGTACGCGCCAGTTGCTGCCAGTGTGCGAGGGGGCGGACCTCGCGCTCCGTGAGGTTTCCTCTGTTGTTGGTGATAAAGCTAAGAAGGGACTGGGATGCGTCGTTGGTTCCCCCTGTGCCCCACTCTTTGCATCGATTAATGCTTTGGGACTCGAGAGGTTCAATTCGTCACGAGAAGGACGGGTATCATGAGTCCGTTTATGTCATACAAAGCACCCTCCGGACCGTGACTGTCCGCTCTGTCCTATAGTACATTCCCGCCAATGAACAGAATCATAATCGTGACTTCCTCCCAGGCTGTCCGTACTGATTGACGGAAAATTGGTCCAGTACGCGCCAAGTGTAGCTCAAAAGATACCGTGGGAGATCTCAAGAAGCTGATTGCTGCACAAACGGGTACAGATTGGAAAAAGATTCAGCTCAAGAAATGGTTTCAATTGGCATGGTCTGCTTTTGTGTTGTGTCTGTCGCTAATGCTGAAAACACTGTCTAGGTATTCTAGCTTCAAGCATCACATTACACCTGAAGATTACGATGAGTCTTGAGATGTATTAAGGGCACTTACTTGGCCTGGCATTCTTGTTCTCAAGGGGATTGCCGCCTTCGGCGGAAATACCGTGATGGAACCCGAAATGGTACCCAGGACCCAGGGATTTCTATTTTGACATGGTGCAGGGTTGACTATAGGCCAATTTAGGAATTGAGAACATCTCCGATATATATCTTGTAATTGCAGTGATGGCAGAAAAAGTACTGTAACTGGTATCCTCAACAGCGATTTCAGGAGGAAAGTAGATTAGAGTAGATGCGATTGGAAGAAAAATGGACAGAATCCATCGAACCTCGAATGCTGATTTCCATCATGTGGTGCAGATAGTGGATGCGCGTTCACAAAAGAGAGATGAACTTTTGGTTCCAAATCGATTTCGAGCCCTTGACACTACGGGCTTCGCGATTGTACACCGAACTAAATGCTTGATGTAGTTTTTCAATTTAATGAAGACCATATTTCACGAGTAAAAAGTAACACAGAACCAGCAAAACGAGCCACGAAAATAAAATAGAAACGAAACAACAGAAGCGTACCAACGCTCAATCAACGATCGAGACCGACGCGTTCCGCGGCGCATTTTCCGCCATTATGTTAACTTCGTCTTCGCCAATGGTCGATGCTCACAGGGTGACCAGAGAGCTGTCGGGCAGCGACAAGTGGCCTAAAGGCTACCTGGATGTGTTCAACTGAAATGACCGAAGCCAATTTACGAAACGATTGCGTAGCGTGGGTAACACCTCGGTTCCCTGTTCTCCAGACAGCTCTTGAAGGGCACTGACACATTGTGTGATACCATCCGTAAGATAGAGATTCTTCAGAACAGTGAACAGATCCACCTATTGAGTGTCCACTGGCAGCGTGATGATGAAAAGTAACCAGATTTCCCGATCTCGAGCTCCGCCAAAGTAGAGATGAGGGGAAAGGATGGACTAGTAGTAGTTCATCCTTCCCCCTCATCCACAGACCCAGACTGGGCGAAAGACGAAAGGCCAGAGACTGACTCGACTCGCCGTTGATTTGCAACCCGAGCCACGTGCGGTGATCGACATTCCCTGTCACGGCTTTGGGATAAAGGCTCAGCCGAATTGTGTGATTGAAAATCAACACCTCTGCGTGGTCGAATGTCCTGAACACCTCTATGTGACAGATAAGCCGGTGAAGTTGTGGGGACGTCAAAGTCCATAGAGAATATGAAGAGAAGAGAAGAGGGGCATCGATTCGGGCCAGAAGGCCCTCCAAATACTCATCAACACCTTCGGATCTATAAGAGCGGAGAGGACAAAAGCGTGTGGGCGGAGGCAGAGGTCGGCTGGGTCGGAGTTTTTCGAGTCTGGTCATCACTGTCATTGTGACGGCACTGGCATAGCCATCGCGTTGGGTGAAATGTACTCAGAATCAGGAATGTGTCAAAGGTCAAGGGTGACGAGCCCATTGGCAGATAGAAGTAGTTTTGGCATTGATTGAAAGAAATAATGCTTGTCAACGAGAGGGTCGCCAGTCACTTCGCAGACGTGGCAGATCCGCCGAAGAACGAATCAGGAATATTACCGTCACACGGTCACATGAGACTATCAGAAGACTCGTCGTTCAGTCGTCTTCTCGTAGCTTCTTGTACGATCCCACTGCATGACCTTAGTTGGCATTTCTTCCAGTCGATTAGCCATGTATATAAACCCTGAGAAAGGGGCTCCTGAGGTCCCAAGTCCAGTCTCCTTTTTGTCTCGCAGAACATACCCGCTTGCTTCTCTGCTAGTCTGACTTTGGAAGTTCGCAACTAGTAGGCAGAATCTCCACCCTTGATGTTAGTAGTATTACAGGCAGAACTGGCCAAGTGTCCAGCATCTCCAACATAGGTCCACGTCCTTCATACTTGAGTCGTAGATTGAAACGACACGATGATGCAAATATGAGGTATCTCCATCTTCAACACACATGCATGAGTGTATGCCATGGATTGTACATCCCAATCCCTGATATGTATTCACACAGAGAGAATGCATCAGGAAAATATCCATACAAGTCCCAAAAGGTAAGTGGCATGTCTCCTGATGTGTTTCCACAAACACATCGTTGGGGAGCATGTCGATTATTGGTTTTGGTCGATTTTCCCGTCCCGACTATTTTAAAGAGATATCAATGAAAGAGTGACTAAGCTTTATCCTTTTTCGGTATGTCATATAGCCTCCTTTCCACACTCGCAGGCAACAGCAACAGGCAAAATGGACATAGGCGGCCAATCTGTTGTGCTGCCCTCAAGCACCTTGTCCAGTCTCTCCCTCTCGCTGTGGGTTTCAGAGTGCAGTGACAGTGGACCAACGCAGTTCTAATCACACCGCTGCAGCCACCCACTCCCAATTCTAAACATCTCAGAACATCTAACTCGTCTACGGCTACAAACAAACGCCACCCTGCCCTTCGGTACACATTCAGTCTTCTCTGCTAGTTCTCTTGTCTCATTTTTACTTAGTCCTTGGTGCTCTTCTCGGGACACAGAATGGCCGTGAGGTCGAGATTGTCAACACCTTCGAAGTCGCAGTGGGACAAGGGGAAATGGTCGATCATGACTCCTTCAACGTGAGAAAGGAGCAATGTACGCCCGTGGTTTCAGCGCATGATACACTCATAAGAACAGTTCCCCAGACAAGCAGGTCTTCCCGTCATTAGAATTCATTGGATGGTACACTGTTGCCCCACACCCCACTCAAAGGCACATTACTCTCCATGAACAGGTTTGTTTCTCTTCTTTCTCCATATGTTTGCCGGCTGACGTTGTCTAGTTTTCCCAATACTGCTCAAATCCTCTTCTGTTGATCTTGCAACCCATTCAAACTAACGGCGTCAATGTGACACTGGGACATCTGCCTCTCAAGGCATACGAACCGACAATAGAAATTCGCGATCGATCCCCACGGTCTGTATACATAGAGGCCCCTTTCTCCGTCGAGACAGGAGAGGCGGAGAGGATTGCAGTAGATACGGCGGCTCGTGGAGGCGAAGGTGGTACAAGCCGTACGTTCAGTTCGTTATCCGTTCGCCTATTCCTGCACATCATTTCCTAGTTGAATCTCATCTTCAAACTCAACGAGCTGCTGTCAAGATGCTGCACGACCGAATCCTGGTCCTTGTGAATTACCTTAAGGGCGTTCTCTCAGGAACGTTTTTTTACTCTCCCCGACGTTGCATATACCTTATCCCGATTTCAGGCTCTTCACCAAAAGATCATGCTACCATACGGTCGCTGGCCGCCTTGGTGGCTTCCCTTCCAGCAAGCGACAGCCAGGGTTTCAGAGACGAGTTTGAAACTGTGCCATTGCCTTCATCTTTGCCCGCGTTTCCCCCTAACTAACAGCCGGTGATAGGAATATGAAGATGTTCAACTCACGGCGTATTTGTCTACCTTGACCAAATCTACTAGCATCCTGAACGATGTACGTGCAGCAGCTCAACTATCTACGGTTATCCTAACTATCTACAGATCGTTGACAAACATAACGTCCTGCACCCCAGTGGCAGGGAAGAACGCCCGACTGGCTTTATGCCCAGCCGGAGGAGAGGCATCCCCGGGCGCGGCTTTGGTGGCTTCGGTGATTGGGATAGGATGTATTAAGAAACTGTGGGACAACTCGGGACTGTTTCATACTCGGTCAAGGTTTTGTATAGTACTAGAAGGCGGCCGTGCTCCGCACGACCCTATTCTAGTTCTAGATGTGTTGGTAAACTGTACAACTATTTGTGCCCTTGTTTAAACATACTGTTGAGACACATTTCAGTTATCCAGCCCGATGCCCGATCAGCGATCAGATGATCCTTACAGTACCTCCGCCAGGCTTTGCACTGCCGCCACCGCCTCCAGGTAGTACCTACTCGAGCAGGCCATTCAGTAGCGTCCCAACCACCAGGCTTCTTCCGACAGCGCTGCCCATACCATGACGTCTGGAGCAATGATATCTGCTGAGGCACCAGCCAGTGTCGTACCGTCAGGCCTCAGGTGAGGTCGGTAGCACTCGCTGAAAGTGCCTGCTTAGCTAAGGTCTCCTATGTGATTATAAATGGGCCATCCCTCATCCCGACGTCGATCTACCTAACATGTCAACGAAAGCAGTGGACCGTTTGACGCTTGGAACACTTTTTGGCCTCTTCAATATCAAAGGCCTTTACACTCTGGGCTTCTCTTTCATTTTTGGAATGTGTGAGTCGGCTTGAAGCCACTACTGCGTTCAACAAGAGCTGATTGTCACACATCACCGGATAGCAATATGGGTGGCATTCATTGGAGGTTAGAGCTTCGTCTCCTATATTTCGGTATTCTGATGCATGCCTCTCTCGTCCACCAGGTGTAATTACGCGTAACGTGTTGAGTGGGTTTTCATTCATTCGAGGCTATCCAGCGCGTCACAACCACTTCAGCACGGGAACAGTTCACCCCTCTTCAAAAACGCATATTCTCAATGTACTTTACGCTTAGCACCCTCATCTCCACTGGTCTGCTCCTCGCTTGGATTCGCAACCATGACAATGTCATTACACACATTACGCAACCTACAGTCCCAGAAGTTTCTCAGACATACGCTCTGGTTGTTGTGGCCGTCTCACATGCACTGAATACCGTTTGGCTTGGCCCCGCCACGAGCAAGTATGTAATATGGCAGTTCGACGTGTCACACTGCCTCACTCGTTCCATAGGCTCTCGGCAGCGCGAGTTAAATTGGAAAAAGAGGAGGGAAGAGATGCCCGCGATGCCAACGTCAGCTTTCTTTGTGACCGTTGTACATGCGTCACTAATCGTGTTCACAGGAGTCGACCGAAATGAGGGCGCTGAAGGCGGAATTCGCGAGGATGCACGGGTACAGTGTGCTTGTTAACCTGGCATCGTTCTTCGCTCTAGTATTTCACGGTTTGTGGATCGGGAATTATGGGGCTACTGCCTGACGAGGGTACAACCCGACTGGAGGGGGAAGTTCTAGCGAAAGCATTGTGTACATAGTCGTCTGATAAGCACGCGTGCTGCATGCGCGTAGGAAAAGAAACAAGACGTGTTGGCAACTAAGTTATGCTCCTACGCTCTCCATGCTGGGCAGGAAACCCTCCTTCAAGCTTCTCTCTAATCGGCGGATTTCCTCGACCGAAGTGGCCTTCGCAATGGCCTCCCTGACCTTGTTGGCCTCTTCTTTGGTCAAAAGCCGACCCGCCTTCCCTGGTGCAACTACAGGGCGGGGTTCTTCTGCCATCGTCACATTCTTTTTCGCACCTGTCGACACAGTTGTTGATAATGTCGTGGCGAGGGAGTTCATGAGCCCGTCTACAGTCAAGAACAAGCCCTTGGCTGTTTGTCTCTCCTATACACAACTGATGATGAATTCTTGTGTCCTCTCTGCATACGGCGAGGGCGGCGCACCTTGTCACGGATTCTCTGGAAATCTAAAACTCTCAGCCCTGGTAATCTCCAGGTAAGCCACTCGCGATACCATTTTTTTTCCCTGACAGGGTTCCCTAGCAGGCTCAAATACTTGAGTCCCTTGACCGTCCTTAAGGACTCAAGATCGCCTAATTCGGTGATATTGTTATTTGTGAGAATGAGAGTCGTAAGATTTGGAGCAGAGAGGTGCAAAGAGGGTGAGATGGTGGATATCCGGTTGTTAGCCAAGAGAAGCGTGTGCAGTCGCCTCAGAAGAGGTAGGTTACTTAGTGCGACGAGTGAATTATCCGTAAGGTCGATGGCATCGTGTTGGTCCTACAGGGACTGCGTTCACGAAAAAGTATTGAGAACAAGTGGGACACATATACGCACTTTGGTCACACCAAGATTTTCGATTGCGGGGATTTTGTAACCTGAAGCGGCAGTTGGCGCACGATCACACCATAAGATTTCTGTGGACTTACCGCGAAGGTCGAGCTGACGCTCTTTGACGGGATTGAGCGAAGATGAGGCTTGAGCGAGTAGCTCTGGAGTGAGCTTCATGATTGTTGATTTTAGTGCGTTGGTGTACGCGTGGGTGGCACGACCTCAGTGCTTGCTTGCTTACAGCGTGTCTGTCTACTTCCGCACCACACCACACGTGGCTCCCCTCCTCTCTAACCCAAATCCACCATGAAGTCTATTCACGAACGCTTGAACTTGTGGGTGAACTCCTTGTCAGCCCTTATTCTGTTCTAATCAGCGACATAGGTATACCAACGATGACGATTCTTACATCTTTGCTCCC
The DNA here is from genome assembly GCA_022376545.1 of Russula dissimulans. Classification (NCBI taxonomy): domain Eukaryota; kingdom Fungi; phylum Basidiomycota; class Agaricomycetes; order Russulales; family Russulaceae; genus Russula; species Russula dissimulans. The sequence continues at coordinate 435,532 of WTXJ01000002.1, read as the reverse complement.
GCAGAGCCAACGAGTGCCAGGCCCCTGGTCGTTCATAGGCACTCAGGAGACATCGTGCTCGACCGTGAGTTTTCTGTACACGTGTTTGAGTGATGACGCGTATTCATCGGGTGGGACAGCCCCCAACTCTGCGATACCCTCGACCGCAAAACGCTACAAGAAGACAATCTACGGCATTTTTGGCTTCATCTCGTTGACACAATGTATGTTCCTCCGACAATCACAGAATTTGCCTTGAGTAGACGCGGTCATACAGCAGAGTACCTCATCGTGATCACGGGTCGAGAGCTGAAGGGACACCTCTTGGGACATCCCGTTTACCATGCCGTGGACTTTGATATCCTCCCGCTCGACCCTGGCGTCTCAGTTTCCAAACCCTCTCACCCTGTGGAGACACATCTTCTCGCTCTCGTTCGCTCTCATTTGAGCAGCGGCCAGTTCCTTTACAGTTATGAATTCGACGTTACACGGCGGCTGCAAGCGCAGTACGTGGCAAGAGAAAGCGACGAGGGCAAGCCGATGTGGGAAACGGTATGTGATGCTCTCTCCAGCAACACAACTTACCTCATTTTTGGCGCAAGGCTGATGACAGGTTCTTCTGGAATAAGTAAGGCTGGACCCCAAGAAGGTGCACGTCAGGCTCATCGTTGTTTCCAATAGGTTTCTACAATCGAGGTTGATTGATATATCCATCTCGGACCTCAACAACGATGTGAGTATTGGGAGAATATCAACATGGTCGCTCTCATTCCCTATACAGATGAGCGCATACATCCTTCCCGTGATAAATGGAAGTATGTACACCGTCCTCATGTTGAAAACGTGCTACGGCTAACATGCATTTCAGCTTTTGATACACGTACCGTGGCGGTCCACGGTCGAAAGCTTCAGCTATACCTCATCAGTAGGCGTTCCCGTTTCAGGGCCGGGACCAGGTACTTTAGGCGTGGCATCGACCATGATGGCCACGTTGCCAACTTCAATGAGACGGAGCAGATCGCCACTGTTCCATCCCAGGCGGATCCGAATGAGGCTGCTACAACGCTGAGCTTTGTCCAGATCCGCGGCAGCATCCCAGTTTTCTGGGCTGAAATCAATACTTTGCGTTACAAGCCCGACCTCCAAATCATGGACCTTCAGGACTCGGTAATTATTACCCCGCTTGAAAATTCTTCCTCTGTAGACTGAACCTTGTCTTTGAGGTGGATGCCACGCGCCGTCATTTCCAAGAGCAAGTCTCATTGTACGGCGAGCAGAGTCTTGTCAATCTGGTTGACCAAAAAGGGTATGAAAAGCCGATTAAAGATGCGTACGAGCGTTCCGTCGCAAAGGTGAATGCACTTCGTTGTTTTATCTTCCCCACATTGCTGACAAGGTTCAGGCAAGCGTACCCCAGGTCAAGTACCAGTACTTCGACTTCCACAATGAATGCAAACACATGCGTTGGGATAGGATCAGCTTCTTAATTGACAGCCTCGCTGATGACCTGTTACGAGACGGGTATGTCTTCTGAAAGCCCCTCGTAAATGTGGTTTCACGTCCACTATTCAGCTACTTTCACCTCGACTCGAAATCCGAAGATCCTATGAAATGGCAATTGGGTGTCGTTAGGACAAATTGCATGGATAATCTAGACCGCACCAACGTTGCACAAGCCGCCATCGCAAGGTGGACACTTGACTCGCAACTGAAGGCTGCAGGCATCCTTGCTGAGAAGGATGGAGTAGATCAGCAGCAGGAGATCGATGTCGCCTTGCGTGAGAGTACGGAAACTGTTCTCATTCTTCCTTGTTCCTGGGTTGATGATGACGGCCTTCCAGTGTGGTCGGACCACGCCGATCTCATTTCCAGAGCATACGCAGGAACCGGGGCTCTGAAGACAGATTTCACACGCACAGGCAAGCGCACGCGTCAAGGAGCTTTTGATGACTTTAAGAAGTCAGCGCTGAGATATCTGAAGAACAACCACTTTGATGGTGCCCGTCAGGTGTGTCTAATCAATTTGAGAATGATTGTACCCGCTCACACTTCGGTAAGGACGCATATGATCTTATGACAGGTGCCTGGATCCCTCGAAGAGGCCCTTCATCTGCGCTGTTTTTGATAACAGACACGCGACCATTGGTTCTCCGCGCTGTACGTTCCTCTGCTAGTTAGTTTGAGGTGTTTCTAATCATAATTGTTTGTCCTCCAGGTTCCCTATGTTTTGAGCTTTTCATTGTTCATGGTCCTTGCTGGCCTCACTTTGCCTCGTACATCCGGTTTGTTCGAAATTGTGCCTTGCGTCCACCCATTCACTAACGTTGTCTTTGATTCCAGACTACTCGTTGATATACTACTTTACCCTCTGGTTTACACTGGTTGCCCTTTCCACCATGTTTATCTTCGTACACGGCCTTGACTATATCGCTTGGCCCCGGCTTCTTCCTCTCACCGAGGCCATTCACTACAATGGGGCAGGCTTCCGCTCTGGTCACCATGGAACAGGATTCGGACTAGACTTTGGAAAACTGAGGTCTGGGGCGAATGCACAATGGGTTACTCGTGGTATCCGACGTTCCGACATGCAGATGGAGGAGATTGAACTGGGTGCGAAGAGGCATGTTGATTGATTTAGGGTAGTTTACAGTATTTAATTCAATTGAGTTCGGTTGACCTGACCAATCTCGGGAGTTGCCGTTCACTTGCAGGGCAACAAAGGGCGCATCTTTTTCTCAACCACTCCAATCCTATCATGTCCAACAGTAAAAAGCGTAGCTCGCCCGGCGCAGATACGGCAAAAAATGGCGATCCATTCGCCGACGTTGATATCGGAGATGCAGAAGAGGGCATCCTTAACGAATATCAGAAAAAAATCCAACGTGTCGAGCTTATTCTTGGTGCGCATATCTCTTCCCCTTTCTACGATCACATGAGCACCCTGTCCTTGTATTACTCATGAATTCCTTTCAGAGCGTCGTGCACAGGCGAACCTGACTCCGGTATATCAAGAGCGCCGCGAGGCGCTCAAAAAGATTCCCAAGTTCTGGCCCGTCGCATTGTTGAAGCATTCGTTATTCGCTCTCCAGGCGCAGCACGATGCAGACCGGCTTGCACTGAGCCATTTGAAGGACGTATGGGTCGCGCGCGATCCACGCGAACCCAAAGTGTTCACTTTGGAGTTTGTACGCCCTCGTTTGTGACGATCTTGATTCGATGCTGAGTTGGCCTCGCTCAGTATTTTCAGGAGAATCCCTATTTCAGCGACGAGGTGCTGAAGAAGGAGTACAAATTTGTGCCGTCGAATGCCGCAGCTGACGAAGAGCCCGACGCGGATGGCATCACACCCTCAATGCTCGAGTTTTCGTGGGAGCGCGATGTGTCGGCCCAGGTGTGTTCATATCGGGTGAGATGTTAGGAAAAGTTCTTACGCGTAAGATAGGCCACAAAAATTAACTGGAAGGATGAGTCAAAGTGCCTGACAAAGCTATATCCTCCCCATCTTGACGAAGATGACGGTGAAACGATGGTCGACCAGGGCAGCTTCTTCAACTTTTTCGAGGTTGCGAGGGACTACCATGATGTGAGCTTTTTGGGGGGTCCTGTTGAGAGGGGATGTTGGTACTAAGCGCATGAACAGCTCGGAGTGGTGATCGCCAATGAGGTGTTCCCAGACGCGATCGAGTATTTCCGAGGGGACGCAGGAGGCGACGAACTCTATTCAGACGAGGAGGACGAGGAGAGCGATGAAGAGGATGAGAATGAGGAGATTGACCTTGAGAAGCCTCGTGCGAAGAAGGTCAAGCAGGGTTGATTTAAGGGGAAGTGATTTATTCTGCTCGTCTGCTGTTCTACTCGTACTTACAGTCACCGGTGACCCATGTCCGTATCAGAATCGGTATCCCGTATCTCATGTCGCGTATCCCGTATCCGAGTTTGTCGCTGTCTTTGCCGTGGCGTCGTTGCGGTTTCTAAATTACGTGCATGTGTCGCGTGCAACGCGATCGCGCTTGAGCCTGCCTGTCCCCGCGGCTCCATCGGCATATGAGGCTACTTCATCTCTCATTTTTTTAGCTCGCTCTTTATGATGGATGGCTTCTCACGTCCACTCTTTTTTTCTTTCTCTCTCTGTCTCTCTCTTTACACTGACCCACCATGAAGCTCACCACGGCCCATATATTCCCACTCGTTTTCTTTCCTGCCTTCGTTTTGGCTCATGCCGGTCATCATCACCACCACCGTGCTGTCGCCGCATCCGGTAGCAGTCGCTCTACCGGCAGCTCCAGTGCACCTCGTTCCACTACTGGTGCTTTAGTTGCCGGCGCCGGCACCGCCCTTTCGACCACTATACCTGCGATGACTGTGTCGGTCACATTATTGTCAACAAACCCCACCGCTGTTCCGCTTCAATCCATTGGCACCACTGTTCCTTCTGCCCCTACCATGGCCGTACCCACCCACTCCCCAGGTTCAAAGCCTCCTGGTATACCCAATGCACCAGGTATTCCTGATAGTGAGTCCTTTGTACACTCATGTTTCAGTGGAAATAATATAACTTTCCTAACCTTTTTCTTCACCTCACCAGTTTCTACGTTGCTTCCTTCCAACTATCCTCCTCTGGACAAAGTACCGGATACAAGTTCGCCTGAGGTCCAGGAGTGGATCCAGGCTGTCATGGACTCAAACATTCCCATACCTGATTTCAACGCTACCCAGCCTGGTGGATGCTCTGCGAATGTAGAATCGGCGGCGAACTCGAGCCGTTGTTGGTGGACGTGTGGTGGTTGCACAAGAAGCACGGACATCACCACTTGTCTCGACAAAGCACACTGGGGTCTGACATTCGATGATGGTCCTGCCAACCACACAATGGACTTAATCAGTTACAAAACCTTACCGCTACGTTGTTCGTCGTGGGTTCCCGTGTGATTTCCATGCCCCACCTTCTTCAGCACGAATATCTTCTTGATCACCACATTGGTGCTCACACCTGGAGTCACCCCCTCCCCTCACGACTCTGACAAATGAGCAGATCATCGCTGAGCTTGGCTGGTCCAAAAAGGTCATTCGAGATGTCATTGGTGTCACTCCTAATACAATGAGACCTCCGTACGGCGATATTGAGTATGTATTTCCACACTATGCGTGATGTGGTTATGGAGTTGAGATTGTCGCTATTGCTATCACTCAGTGATTGTGTACGTGCTATTTGCATGGCCATGGACCTCACCCCAGTCATCTGGACCCGCAATTCTGATCGAACCTTTGACACGAACGGTGAGCAATTATTGTTTTTTGTTTTAGCCATTCCTGACAAGTTCCGCCAAGACTGGAACATAGCTGGTGGTGGAACAACCTCTGAGCAAGTCGTGGATAATTTCGAGGCGATCTTGGCTGCCGCTGGCGACCTGACTACGGGTTTCATCTCTCTCGAGCACGATCTATGGCTACAAACTGTCGACATGGCCGTTGACTATCTTCTTCCTGATGCTCTTGCACAGGGCAACTTGACCATCGAAACAGTTCCCAAATGTAGACACCTCACGCTAGCCGATGGCTACATTGAAACAAACGATAACAGCAGCAACCCCTTACCCTCTAGTGAGTTCCTTCTTCAAATGACGTATTCTATCCTATAATTCGACACCAATAGCCGTGGGTTCCTCGAATGGTACCAACTCCTCGTCGAGCTCGAGTGGCGGCAATAGTACAGGAACTGCCAAAAAAGGAAGCGGTGCTGTCATTGGTGTGAAGATGGATGCTATTGCTGCCGCCGTGGTCACCGTGTTTGGTGCTATCGCGCTCATTCTCTAGGCTCTACTCAGTCGGACTTGGCATTAATTCGTCGAATGTCGTCTCGTTCTCACTCACTAACGTAGATACCATGGACACGCTGCGCGTTTTCAGGACATGAGCTATTCTACATCTAAGCTTTTCAATCTACCTCCGCGCTTCATTTTCTGCCGCGATTCCCATTTCGGGACTTTCCGCGGTGGTTGTCATCTACTGACGTTGCAGAGTAGCTCTACCGTCTTGTCGTCACACTTGGGACTTTGTAACGAATCAATAATTTTGAACGAAGCATGACATGTCTAATATATTACTCCATCGGTTCGTTGAGTGTGTTGAACATTCAACTGTTTCAGATTTTGCCGCGAGCACCACTGAGAAATATGGGGCCTCAACCGACAAGGAATCGTTTGATATACAGCTACCTATTGGCGTTATGTCAACCGCAAATTCCGTGGCCCGTTCCTGCGAGGGATCGTGGTGCCAGTCAATCCGTCTAAAAATAACAAAGCGGGGGTCCGCGTCAGAGTCGCGGTCTATAAAAAAGCTTCACGTCATGGCCTCTCTACCTCCCCTTCCGCCGAGGAGTACACTATTAATAAACGTGCTGCGAAACTGTGCACCGTCTTTACTACTACTCTGACTCGTAGACCTTCGGCGAATGCGACGCCACCATAAGCCCGAACTGGGCGGTGGAGACGCGGGTACGTCCGGTGAGACGGGGTCCGAGATGGAGATAGGCGTCGACTCTGCCGTGGATGGTGTGGCATCGTCTGAAGTGTTGGCGAACAGCCACTCGGGGCTAGAACTCGCGACAGGGTAACCATCACCAAGGGGAGGGCTGCTCGTTGACAGTGCACGCGTAGCCGGCGATGACTCTACACTCTGCAGAGCGACGGGGTCTTGTCCTGTCGTGGAGCTCAGACTCCACTCGCGAATGAACTCGAGCGGGGCGCCGGCTGTCGACTTGTCCGGTACATCCTCCTTCTCGTCCCGCTTATCTATGCTTTTGCGATCTTCATGACGCGGGCGATGAAACACGGTTTGGGTCGGTGAAGGAAAGTGCAAAGTCGTTGGAAAGTCCCACGAGTCGATCGTGCCATGTAGAACGAGCGACGCTTGCTTACGGCGTTCAAGGCGCTTAGCCAACGGGGGCAAATCACCTGCAGGCAACCATCAGGACATATGGGTGTGACGAGGTAGGTGCATACGGAGTATGGTTCCAACGAGGTGGGAAAATTTTTTGGCGTTCTTAAAGAACGGCGTATGGAGGAGCTCGGCCGCTGTTGGCCTGCGCAACGCGGGTTGTCAGGGCACAAAAGACCTGAAGAAAGGGGAATTATGTGAACCGGAGGGAAGGGTCCTTAACGAGGCAACGGTCCACGAGCTCCTTGAATGCACGAGAATACTTGTGTACGCCGCCTTCGCGATCGAGGGTAGGTGGCGCGGCTTTCACGCTGCAGGCAGACGGGGATCAGATAAAGTAGGGGGATTACCCCAGGGATTACCCAGATTTGATGGAACGTGGGAAAGGGGGTGAGGGCGCAGGGGTAGCAGGGTTGATGTAACGTGGCATGGCTACTCACATTTGGGAAAGGACAGTACGTGAGGATTCCCGTGATCGCGGGGCACGCCCCTGCGCCAGCTCAAGGGCTGTGATGCCGAAAGACCAGATATCGGCACTCGAGTCGTAATGGTCACCTGAAATAAGCTCTGGCGCCATCCAGCATGGCTGAGGGAGTCGGGTGTGATAAGGGTCTTGTGATGCTAGGAAACGAACCAACCGTGCCAACGAAAGAGCGCCGCTTTCCAATTCTGGTACGGCGTGGCGCAGGGGTGGAGTCAAGGTCAAAGATAACGGCCCGGGACACCTTCGAGGTGTCGTTCGGGTGGGTGTGGTCCTCGTCGCTCAGTGGAGCGGCGACGCCGAGGTCACCGAGTAATACGGTGCCATCATCGTCGATGAGGAGGTTCGCTGCTTTGATATCTCTGTGGATAAAGCCGTTGATGTGCAGGTAGCTATTGACGGGATTAAGGAACACGTAAGGATGAGAGAGATGGATAAGCTTGCTTGAGACCCTCGAGGGCTTGCTTGAGAATGCAACGAACGACCTCTTCTTCCATGCCACCGGGCCAAGCATAATGCATGACATCAGCGGCGCTGCCTGCGTTCATAAGGCGGAGGGCGATGTGCAATTTATGACCGTCGAGCCAACTTCCGCGGACACGTAGGACGTTTGGGTGCTTCGAAAGTGACATCAACTGAGTCTCTCTCTCGAGAAGGTGCAATGAGCCTCCGGGAAGCCTATCGAGGTCGAGAACCTTGAGTGCACATGGAATAGGCGCATCCCGAGAGGCGGTTGGATGATACGTCGCATAGTATACGATAGAAGAGGAACCAAACCCAATGGGTGGGCCGCGCGTATAGTCTTCGGCGCGGTCGCTTGGAGGACGGGATGAGGGGACTGAAAGCGGGCGGGACCTGGATGGGATACAGACCTGAAGAGCTCCCACTCGTCTTTGACGGCACCGATGAAGGGGGTGGTGAGAGGGACCGCGGCCATGAGAGTGATAAGGTGTAACGGGCAGGGCAAGGAGGGGTCGGAATGGTCACATGACCTTGTTGGCCCTTATCTCTTCGGCCTCACCTAAACCATGCCCAGTCGTTTCTACGTCTTCCCAATGTCCCCAAAAGACGAGGAATCACCCGCAGACTACAACTATGGCGGTTATCTCCAAGTAAAAGTGTCCGATTCCTTCAAGGATGGAAGGTACTCCATCGTCAGGAAACTCGGGTGCGTCCTCTTCCCTTTCTACGCGTCGGCCCGCGCCAATATGCCTCAGTTGGGGTCACTTTTCCACCGTATGGCTCGTCAAGGACTCTCTGTACGCCCTCTCTCTCTCTCTCTCATCCCATTCCACAACTCTCTCTTCCCTTACAGCGAGAATCGTCACTCCGCGTTGAAGGTCGTCAAGTCGGCGGGCAGATATGCAGAGACGGCTCGGGATGAAATAAAACTCCTCCGCCAGATCACCAATGCCTCTCCCTCTCATCCAGGGAGGGCTCACGTTGTCTCCTTTCTCGATTCTTTCACCCACACAATCTCCTCCATAGCCCACGTCTGCATCGTCTTCGAGCCCCTCGGCGTAAACCTCCTCTCTCTCATCGAAAAGAACCGAAGGAAAGGTATCCCTCCTTGTGTAGTCAAGAGCATCATCAAGCAAGTTCTCCTCGGCTTGAAATACCTTCACGACGAATGTGACCTCGTACACACGGATATCAAGCCGGAGAACATCAGTCAGTAAACACGTTGTCCACTCAAATTACCTATTTGATTTGTCCGATTAGTGATGTGCATACCCGACGTTCAGTCTCACATTGCCTCTCAGCTTTCGACCTCTCCTCCACCGCAGACACATAAAGTTCCCATCCCTCCCAATCCCCGCAATCGCCGCCTGGCTTCGCTCTCTTCCCATGCGCCCTCAGTTCCGTCCCGCTCGGTTCACATCGTCGAGTCACAGCCCTTATCGAGCCCGCCCGATCACCACCGCCTTCATTCCCGTCTTGGGTCTAGTCCCAGTTTGGGTGGCAGCAGCTATACCGATTCTTTGTTACGCCCAAGCTCTTCAGTCTCCTCTCCGGCGACCAGTCTAGGCAGCGCAATGTCCAAACTCAAGTTAACCTCACCCGAGCGTCCGACAGGAGCTCCTTTCAAGAATAGTGTTCTTCATATCGAGCCGCACGAGCGCTCACCTGTTCGAGTTACGTCTTCAAAACCCTCGCTGCTAACACAGACAGCGCCGCCTTATCCCCGTACATCGAGATCCCCTCACGCGAATTCTCCTCCACCCTCTTACGAATCACCCTCATCTTCTATTTCTCCCTCGCCTTCATCATCCGATGTGTCCCCTACGTTCTACCCTATCCTTGTCAAGATTGCAGATCTTGGGAATGCGACCCCCTCCAAGCGACACTATACCGAGGATATTCAGACGCGGCAGTATCGCTCACCCGAAGCTATCACCGGGCGGAGTGACTGGGATTGCAAGGTCGATTTATGGAGCGTTGCGTGCGTGGTGCGTCCAAGTCATGACGTACATCGGTACATTTGCGGCGCACTTACCGGGCTTACTTAGGTGTTTGAGCTGTTAACCGCGGAGTACCTGTTTGAGCCACAGTCGCAGGGCCAGGTCTTTTCCAAAGACGATGACCACTTGGCCCAGATCATCGAGCTTTTAGGCGACTTTCCTCCGTCAGTGAAGCAAGGGGGGCGATATAGCCGTGAACTGTTTGACCACGCAGGAGCGCTGCGCTATATCAAGCACCTCAAACCGTGGCCTCTCAATCGCGTCATGCGCGAAAAGTACCTCTTCGAGGCAGCCGAGGCAGATGCTCTCTGCGCATTTTTGGAGCCGATGCTCGCCCTTAATATGCGTGAACGAGCAAGCGCTGGCGAAATGGTCAACCACCCATGGTTGGATGTGGATTGGAACGAAGAAGCAACGACGCTCGAGAGTGTTATGTGGTGAGCGGCGGATGCATGTTTTCACGTGGTCACAACAGTGCTGGCACTACTTCGGCTCGTGGCGATGGTGGGAGTTGGATGTTTGGCTTATGCCCCCTTTCCTTAGTCCTTCTGTTTTACCTTACAAGCTGCCACCTAATAGTTCTGTCCATCAATGTTACTATTAACAATGACCCTGTCTCGAACACTGGATTTGTATAGCTCTAGTTTGTACCCATGTCACTTGTCCTGGTGGTTTGTCGCAATGTACTCCGTATCTGGTCTACTCTTGCGCCTGATGTTCCACCTAGCCAGTAAAATCAGGCAACTCGTGAATGTAATGAATGCTCTATGATTTCAGAGTACCAGATACGCAGTGTATTATTACTCGGAGCAGGAGCCCCATGACAGGACAGGGTACCTAGCCGATGATAAGCTTGCCTTCTGCCTCATTGAAATCGTGCGCGGGAACTTCGAGATTGAGCTGGAGAAAAATGGAGAATAAACAAGCGTAAAGCGACAGAACATAGAGACTTACAGGAGCGGGACCCTTGCGGATACGGCCAGCTAGTGAGAAAGGTGATGATTAGCAAGGGAGATTTCAGTCCACCAAAAATCATGTAGCACGCACAGATATCATAATGAGAACCATGGCACGGGCAGAACCTGCAGCGCCGGAACGGTCAGAGAAACGAATGCGACGAGCACGACGGAGCCACGGATCGCCCTCTTGGTACTGGGGGGGGGGGGGGGGGGGGGTGGGAAAGAAACTCACCATCCTCCGTAATCGCCCGACTCGCCGATGGGCACGCACCCCAAATGCGTACACACGCCGAGCATGACGAGCCACTCAGGCTTCTTGACGCGGCCCTCGTCCGACTGGGGGTCGCGCAACGACTTCCATTCCACGCCGCGGGCCTCGTCGATCTCCGCCTGCGTGCGGTGGCGTATGAACACGGGCTTGCCGCGCCACTTGATGATCGCGTTCTTCCCCTCCGGGATGCTCGCCAGTTCGACCTCGACCTTGGCGAGCGCGAGCACGTCTGCAGACGCGGACATCGTGCCGAGGAACTCGGTCACTGACGACTTGGCCACCGACGCGGAGAGCACGCCCATCGAGCCGATCATGAAGTAGGACAGCGCGCGGTTCGCAGAGGCGGACGGGGCTTGGTAGGCGCTCAGGTCGGGCACTTCGGGCGCGTCGTGGCGCGGCGCCGATGTGTGCATGGTGCGCTGGTGGAAGACGCCTGTGGTCGGGACTGGACAGTTCGTTGTTTTTTTTTGTGTTTTCGTCGAGGTTGAGTGACAGTCGAGACGACAACGTTAGTTTGGTTTTAGAGAAAGGAAAAGAAAAAAAAAAAAACATAAATAGGGCTGCTGAGAAGAGGGGGGTAGAGAAGGCGTACCTGTCGTAAAGGACTTGTTGATTAGACCATTCGACGAGAGCTGGTAGCCTCCAGCCCACTTTGGGGGCACGTCGGAACGGCCGGCGTGGCCATGATGATGTGTATCGAGAGTTCGTGCGAATAAATTAAGAGAGGGAGCGTTCGGCACGCCTGACGCTAGCGTGCGCACCGTTGGCGGGAGGGTTGCGTATTTTTTTGCTGCTTGTAGGGCAGCCATTCGATATTACAGGATCGGAGTACGGGTGACCAGACGAGAGTTGCCAAGTCACGCTTTCTCACGAGTCCCACTCCTCCGGTTGCAATTAATGGACATCGGTCTGTCCGTAATCGCTCAACCTCGGTGCCACATTCCCTCTCATCTATTTCATCAAACTAGGTGACGAGCAGCACATCCAATATTTGCGCGACGCGCTCTTCGAAGCGGCAAAGTGCGTCCCTACCACGACCGCCTTCTGCGTCGGCTGCCTTCTCGTCGCGCGCTATCCCACGATCGCAGAGCCGCCCGTCGTGCTCGCCACGGGATACTCGCGCGAGCTCGCCGGAAACACCCACGCGGAAGCCAACGCGCTCGCCAAGGCCCGCGCCCTCTCGCCCGAGCGGCTCGCCGAGTTGTTTCCGCGCGCCGCGATCGACGTCGACGTCGACATCGAGGACGTGCTCGCGCACACCGACGCCTACACCACCCTCGAGCCCTGCTCCGTGCGCACATCCGGTCTCGCGCCCTGCGCGGACGCGTTGGTCGCGGCCAAGGTTCCGCGCTGCTTTATCGGCGCCGGCGAACCGGATGACTTTGTGCAGTGCGAGGGAGCGCAGAAATTGAAGGCTACTGGGTGCCAGGTTGTATGGGTGAAAGGGCTCGAAAGAGAGTGTCTAACGGCCGCAAGGAGGGGCCATCAGGCATGATTTTCGACTTGGTTGTAACGCGACATCCCTACATCATGAGCTTTCTGTGAGATTTACCATTGGGTGTGATGCGTAGTGCGTGGCGCAGTTTACATTTCAAACACTACAGCAGTGCTTGAAATGGTAAAAGAAAGGTAGTGTAGGTGAATTGAGAGCAAAGTCATGTTTTCCCCTCATCCTTTTCATCGACCTTAAGGTTGGCCAGTCCTAAATTCTTCCATTCGTCTTTCTCCATGAGACCGCTGGATCTGCGTGTTAGCATGCACTCGGGTGGACAAGAATGACATACTTCTGCATTCTGCAGTCCAAATAGTCCCTGTTCAGGTGCCGACATTCGGTAGAAGTACTCGCGTTTGTCTTGAGACATTCGAGATACTGTGTCATGAATGCTTTGCATTCCCCTGAGTAAGGAGCACGATTTCAACTCCGAAACGGCAATGCGATGGACACCAACCATAGTGATCGAGAGGGAATGCACCTCTATTAGGGGGTGTCACTTGAAATCCTGTCGAAATCGATGGCGGACGACCGAATGACATTGGGGATCGGGATAACGCAGTCGATTCCCGGCCGGAGACGGATGACGCAAAATTGCAACAGCAGAAGGGAAAAGCTCATCATCGCTGGTTCGATGCCTCATGCTCCGGATCTTTTCCCTTTATCCCTTCTACCCCCTTCCTCGCTGCTCTCATCTCCATCCTCCGATCCCCGTGAGCTTGGCCGCTGTGACGGTCCGGCGTCACCTCCCCTACCCCTACCACTACCACTCTTCAACATGACTATATCTTTCAGCCAAACATTCTCCCTTTTCAGATCTGCCGCTTCCTGCTCCAATTCTTCAACACGGCCTGATAAGTCCGAGACCGTGCGTTCAAGATTGAGTGATTTCATCTTTTTTTTGACTCGGAAGCGCGCTACGGAAGAGACGGTGGAGTGAGTTATGATTTACGACGGCCATACTGGTCCATACCCGAGGCAGCGGTATTCCTTCTGCGCTTTTCCTCGGACATCGCCTCGGTGTCGAACTGCGCACCTTCCGGAGTCAGCGACGATGGAAATGCTTGAAAACTCGATTCTCCGGGGACAGTGGTAATTGGCGTCGATAATTGCGGGGTCGGATAGGGAGGCCCCACAGAAGAGTGAATGTTGCCTGAGGGAAAGGGTGGTCCGGGGTCTGAGGTGTACTGAGGCACAGCCATTCGATGAGACATGGGTGACTGATTTTGCAGCCACGGTGGCGGTGATGATGCGGGCGGAGGTACGGCAGAGGGAAATTGATTAGGGCCTCTGGGCGGCCCTTGTTGATGGTAGGCCACAGACTGAACGAGGAAGGGATAGGCGTCCTGTATCGTGCGTAGAGCACGGGCCACTTCCTCAATGTTTCCTGGCCCGTTCGGCTGTACGGAAGGCGGCGGTTGATGCCATCCTGGGACCTGTCCAGTGTGACTCTGAGCAGCGGCCTATAGTGGACATCAGACCTCGAGGGGAACATGTGGTCATTGAGGAAGGGGGGACGTACCATGTTCGCAGCATTTTGGACAGACCGGGCAGTATTGGGCCTGCCTCCACGACTGCTACCGCCCGAAGGCTGAGGCGGTGACTTTGATGCTTTATCCATGTCAAGAGAAGAAACAAGATGATTCTAGAGACCCAGTACGGGCATGCAGACCAGTGGAGCCTAAAAGTACAGAGGAAACAGGGCAGGCTCGGTCTTCACACTCAGCATAGCAAAAGGGCTGAGAAAAAGCCTATACCATCGGGGTAAATCAGGATCTATCAGGTTGGGGATAAAACCGGTCAGCAAGCACATCGAACGCCATGACGAGAGCGAGGAGTGATGGATTCGCAATAGCGACACAAGATGGCGACAGCGTTGGATAAGGCAATCAAATCCGCCCTTTGTTTGGCATCGCCGGATTGTCGCCGAGTTTAGCCATTTAGCCGGGAAGTTTTGGTCGTCAATTTGATCCTACGATGGCGAGTTTGTAAGGTCATTTTGCAAAAAACTGGGCATTGAGCAGAGTGACCAAGTCGTGTTGACGTGACGTGCCATGTGGCGGTTCGCCGGACTCCACTTTGTAAAGGTCCTACGGTATGACTAACCAGCACGTTCCTATGAAGAGATTGTCTCCAAATCTCATATGAGATTACAAGATTACATTTTGGGTTTTCGGGGACACACCCCAATCAAGGCACGTGCCATGACGCGTCGCCACGAATCTGTTCACCCTCGACCCTCGATAATCTCGACCACCATCCATGGTGAGTGCACTTCAAGTTATTGACACCCGCGTGCTAATCCCAGTTTCTAATACATCCTCAGCTCGTGAGAATTAGATCCAGAGACGGGAATTTCCGCTTCGAGCTACAGCCTAACTCTGACGTATCTGAATTAGTCGCCAAGGTGCGTACGGTCGGCGTGCTCCCCATGTATAGTAGGAGCTAATTTCGCCGATCAGATATTAGAAACGACAGAAAATGCAGATTCTACAACGCTTGCAATATCAAATCAACCAAGAGGGAACGAGATACTCGTATCCACCTTGAGAGGTAGGAGTCTGAAATCCCTGGGGATCCGGTGAGTGGGTGGATCATTCATCGCTACTCTTTTCTTATAAAGTCGCTTTAGACACGGCGAACTCGTTTTTGTCTCGTATACTCAGCGGCCCACTTCAGGTACTTCCCAAGACAGCGCCCCCGCGAAAGCTTTCACGTCTGGAGGCTCTACTTCGTCCCCAAGCCGACCTTGGGAGAGTGTCAAAGAGGACACCGTCGACCAATACTGGCGGACAGTGGACGGGAAGATTCCAAGAAGTAGAGATGCCAATTTCTGCAAGCACGGGGCTAATGCTATGTGCGATTATTGCATGCCGCTGGAGCCGTATGATAGGAAATACCACCAAGACCATAATATAAAACACCTTTCCTATCACGCCTACCTTTGCCAACTCACGCCAAGGACTTCCTCCGCCGCTGCCGCCGCATTACCGCCATTGGTAGAGCCGGATTATCGCGTCAAGGTGCCTTGTCCAACGGGCGGTCATCCGAATTGGCCCACAGGGATATGTACAGCATGTCAGCCCTCTGCTATCACGCTTCAAAGCCAGTCCTTCCGCATGGTAGATCACCTCGAAATTGCTTCCACGGACATCATCGATGGCTTCTTAAAGGCGTGGCGTTCCACGGGCCTGCAGCGCTTCGGCTGGCTCATTGGACGATACGAGCCGTACGACGAGGTGCCGATGGGGGTGAAGGCCGTCGTCGAGGCCATCCACGAGCCGCCACAAGAAGGCGAGCTTGATGGGCTATCGCTCGGATTGCCCTGGGAAGACGAGGCTCTCCGGGTGCGGACGCTAGCCGCGTCTGCCTCGACTCCGCTCACAATCGTGGGCTGCATCTTCACGGACCTCGATCCGACGGCAGAAGACCGCACGAAAAACGTGCACAAGCGTCACCCGGGCTCGTTCTTCCTCTCCTCCCTTGAGATCCTCTTCGCCGCCCACCTGCAGGCGGAACTGCCTACCCCCTCGCGCAGCTCACCCTCTGGGAAATTCGCTTCACGACTGGTGACGGCAGTGCTGACCGGGACCGAGGACGGCGCCGTGGATATTGCGGCGTACCAGGTGTCGGAGCAGGCGGTCGGGATGCTGCAAGCGGATATGATTGAGGCTAGCGTTGATCCGGGTGTCATGCGCGTCAAAGAAGACAGCCGCGGCGAGGACGGCGGCAAGGTGCGATACGTGCCCGACGTCTTCTTTCGCTACCGCAATGAGTACGGTATCGAAGTCAAGAAGAGCGCCAAGCCCGCGTTTCCCGTCGAATACCTGCTCGTCAATGTGCGTCCTCGATTCCATCGTCGTTTTTTTCCCCTCCTTCCCTCCTTCTATCCTTTTTTTTTTTGGGGGGGGGTGTGGAGAGACGTGTAATGGATGAATGTTCAATGTGAATTAGGTCACGCACGGCTTTCCACAAAACCCATCGCCCGTCTTGCGCTCACATCGCTTCCCGATCGAGAATCGCCCGGGACTCGAAGAACAGTCCATCGAGCAGGTAATGCGCTCGCTCAACGAACTCGGCGCGCCAGACATACAACCAACGAATCGGCCTGGCAGCCGCGCCGACGCGCACGGCCGCCTCGAGCTCGCAAAGTGGCTCAGCGATTGGCACCTCCTCGCCTTTCTCGGTACTTGCGGGCTTCTCTCCGACGTACGTCCACCTTTCCCACCTTTACACACACCTTTTCTTTTTCATTAACCCCTTCTCTAGAGCGACGTTCAAGTGCTCGTGCGCGTCGGCACTACGCCAAACATCGACGATCCTGCCGTGCTCGACCCATTATTGGAGACGGAGAGCTGGCAGACCCTCATCACGTTTGCGCGCGAGAGTGCCCGTACGTCCATCCCCACCACTCTGACGTGCTATCCCCGCGTCAACCATCGTGCCATTTTGTTCGTTTGCTCACGGTTGTCTGTCCTTTTTTATCCACAGCTCCTCAACACCCTACACAGCCCGCGCCCGATGGGCCGTCAGCTCGTATCCTGGACGACGATATCCCGCCGGAATTGTTCGACAGTGTTGCCGCTCCTGTCCGTGGCAACACAGGTGGGTCGGCTAGCGGACGAGTGTGTCCACATTGCACCTTTGAAAATGAGCCCGGTGGAAATGACTGCGAAGTGTGCGGACTGCCATTATAGAGATTGTAAGAAAAGCTATCATGACGCACGTAAGAGGACGTGTCTCGATTTCTGAAGCAGTTGCATGACATGTCTTGTTGTACGTATCAAAACCTTCCCACTACCCATAAATGCAATTGTGATCATAGTTTGAAAAACTCGTAATACCAAATGATTGTCACAATACTGGAACACATAAACAGAGTACAATGACGTGGTTGGAAATGCCGAGGAAAATAGTATTACTAGCTGAGTGGAGGAGCTTTTGTAGTGGCTGTGTGGGCATGAAGACGATGTTGCTGGACAATCTATCACTGCCGAAGCATCCACCATATGGTAAAAGTAACACCACAAAGCACACCGATGGCGCGTAGAACGAGCACAACAACAAGTGCCTTGCGCACGGCAGCGTAGAACGTATTCAATGCAGCACCAGTCCAGTTGACCCTATATGAAACCGGAACGTGAGGGCACGAACGAAGGCACAAGGCGATGGTAACGTACCGGGTGTCGTTCACACCACTTACTCGGAGAGACGCTTCCCAATCACGGATGACCTGACGGTAACGTTTTCCAAACACCCTAGATGGTCACAACCATGAGGAAGAGGCATCTTGTCGTCATAGACGCAAACGTACCAAATCCAGAAATTGACATCCGGATAGGAAAACCGAGGAAAAACACTGGTCAAGCTTGGAGGAGCATTGATCCTCCCTCTTACATCCCTTTTGTTACCCTTGTCGTCCCGATCCTCCTCAATGACATCCCTCACGCCCATAAGTTTGTCGGAATCCCATGGGGTAAGGGGCACGCCGGGTGTGGGAGATATATAGGACAAGAGGTCAAGGGTCATACCAAGGGACAGGCCCCAAAGCTTGAGAGCCTGAGACTCAACGTTGTTGATACGGGGATAGAGTGAAGCAGACGCAGGATGTAGTGCAGGGTTCAAAGCACCAGCTTCGGCCTCAAGAGAACGGCGCACGAGCTTGTCATCTAGTGAACCCGTGGTAGCTAGGGCGGTATTCGAGAGAATGAGGGCAGGAAATTGCATGCTGCCTACAAGGACGTGCATTAGGGGGCGAAGTATACGAGAATGTCTCGGGGCAAGTCGCGAAGCCGTGTCAACCGTGACAGTTGACCAGATAGGCCGAGAGAAGGAATTTGGACCGATACGTTCTGGGTAGAGCGAGTTCAACGGTACCCAATGTAAGGTCGTTTCGGGAATAGGCTCGGTTGGTGTTTCGGTTGGAGTGAGTTGAAGGAATACTTGGAAGAGTCAAATGGGGACAAATGAGGAAGAAAAAAGCGACGACTGACCAAACGGTGACAGGATCATCAGAAGGCGTTTACCTAGTGAGGTGGTGATCTCACGGTCGTCGAGCTGTCCCACACACGTGTAGTCACTCTCAGCAAGGTCAAGGCCGATTTCCTCCCAGGTTTGACGCATGGCTAGACGACAGAATGGGGAGATGTGAATAAGGTCGTAGTGGGAAGAAGAGAGATTGAGTACCGGTATAGAGACTGCCTTCATCGCCTTGTTCCGTACGTCCGCCCGGAAATGCGACGTGAGCATCACGGGTGTTTTCATTGATGTCGGCTCGCTCTGGTTTCTGGCGGCGGACGAAAAGGATTTCGGGACGAGCAGATGGATGTTTCACCCAATCCGAGTCGAAGAATTGGGTGAGAGATAGAGGCGTAGTTGGTTTCGGAGGAAGAGGAAGGTCTGAAGGAGGGGCGACGCGGATGATGAGGGCTACTGCGGCACGACGAGGCTCTGGAAGAAACCGAGGATGAGCTGGGAAGAGGGAAGAGAGAAGGAGAGGATACGGGTTGGAGGAGAGGCGATGATTCTTGGACGAGTTGAACGAATGCGGTGAAGCGCGCGGGAAAGGAGACGAGTGGAATTATCGTCCATTGGGATTGAGAGAGATGAAGGTGGGTTTGACTATATTTACGAGAATGATTGGTTGGGGAATGGGGATATGACGTCATAGCTCTGCCCAACCTGGTGGTTCCCCCCCATCCCCTGTGATCGCCCCGAGCACAAACACGATCAGACCGGCGCCAAGTCTCACCCCCAGGCCGCGATAAAGCTGCCCCAGTCCCGTCCGACGCCATACACTCACCTCCTCCTTCACCCCTTCCCGTTCCTTCCCTTTCTCCTTCCCCCGTACCCTAACACCTCGTTCCACCGGCAAGTCCGACCGCTCCTCTGTCAGAATATGCCAAAACGCGTCCACAACTCCGTTATACGGAATCGGCCGTTTCTCTACGCACGTCTTCAGAGGCTGCGCCCGGCCTCGCACCTGCACTTCAAGTCGCCGCCGCACCGTCTCAAATGGCAGCGTCGCAAGTAACCCAATGCAGCTGCTCGCGAATTCCACCACCCCCCACGCCACTGGGCTACTCTCAAGCGAAACGAGCGTCCCCGGGAATAGTCGTGCTGCAAGCAGCGGTGGCAACCCTAGCGAGATTAAGGGTCGAATCGTGTTGTCCAAGATCGTTGGGATGAGTAGATGCGGGTGTAGGTACATTCCCCACACGCCTCCCTCTTCTCGCGCAATTTTCCGTAGTGCGTCAATCGGCCCTGTATATGTCCGATATTGTGGGTTGAATGATTGGACAATGAGACGCGTCCGGACCAGGTCCAGAGGAGAGAGAATAAACCCAGTGATAAGATGAGAGGCCACCGGGATAAGGAGTGAGGTAGAACTTCCGGGAAGTATATATAACGGGGCCGATGTTGGTGAAAATAGACCTTGTAGCGCGTTGTGAATCAATGGTTGCATCGTTGACGAGAGTATGTCAGTCACACACTCAGTGACCAGCCCTTTAAGCACGTGTGGAAAAAGCAATCGCTCAGCATCGCGTTCAGTGAGTGGCATGTACAGCATACGAACCTTTCCATAGTGCTAGCCAACCCTCACCGCGAAACTGCCCGACCTTCTTCATCATAGCCCAAACGCCATCCGCGCTCCCGACTGGGATGATGTAGTCTGGGCGCGTACTCTCCTCCATGACGTTCTTGCGCACAACATATCCACGCTCATCCGCCGGACGCGGGACGGGATAACGCGACGTTCCCGAGTTTAGTGGGTCTGCGAAGTATGATTCTTCGCCAGACTCATCGTCGCTTATCTGCAAACGATGAGTCAATCCGGGCCGAAAAATGAGAGGAAGACCGACGTACCTCTTCTGCAACTTCCTCCGTCGCGGGCTCAGCCTCGTCGACTTGTTCTGCGTCTCTCGGGACCCACTGTACCTGTAAGAGACACTTGCCGACTTCCCATGGCATCGCGATGGCTGTAGTGGTGTAACCCAGTACAGCACTAGCGATGAGTGTTTTGAGGAGGAGACTGAGGTCCAATCCTCCTGGGTCTGCGAGCCCCGGAGAGAGTTCAAAGATGGAGTTTTGCACTGGACGAGAGGAGAATGTATGAGAGGGAATATTTGATGTTGGTGGGGACAATGGTGCATCAGAAGGTAGACCGGTCGAGTTTGAAGGAGGGGTAAAGGACCATGTTGGCGGACTTGTGCTGTAAAGATCTCGAAGGGATGACGGGTTACTCATGTTGGAAAAGGTGAATTGGACTTGAAATACGACGAGCGATTCAACACGATACGGTAGTGATGACAGAAATAATTAATGAAGAAAGCAGAGTAACATCGCGAACGTGTGTGTGTGTGTGTGGTAAGACGTTACCAGTTACCAGCAGTTGCACGTTTATTTTGCTTTGTTTGTGACAGACACTGACACGCTGACCGAGTCGCACCCGGAAGTGTAGATGTATGCCGCAATAGCCCCTTTTGTAATGGCTGGGCTGGGAGGGACATGACAGAGACAGAGAATGAAATAAATGGCCACCCAACTGCCAGATCTTGTGCCTTTCCTTCTTCCCTTCACTCAACCTTCACCGTATCGCTACACGCCTTCCAATCATTCACCACCCATCAACAGTATTCATTATCCCTGATTGACTTAGTCTCGGGGCCCGGAGTACAGCTAATTATGGGGGCCGAGGCGTGTGTCAGGGGGCCAATTCCAACAGGCTTGCCTTGCATGGAAGCGGCACGGCATTTAGTGAGGGGCGAGGGTTCAACACTTGCCTTTTTCTGGGTGACGTGATGTCAGAGCCATGTCATGTTTGCGCATCGCGGGCCGCAAGCGATGAATCGATGAATGCACATGCACACCGGATGTAAATGACCCGCAGCCTGCGCACCCCCGCACCACGGCCACGCCACTGCCCACCCCAAGTCTAGCCGGCCCTGCCACGATTCACATCAACGTGTCTTTCTTCTCACCCACCCGCCTGTACCCACCCATCTCTTCTCGCCACATTCTTCTTCCTCCATGGCGTCCTCCTTGCCTCCGAACGGCTTATCCTCCGCCAACACTCCCCGCGCGTACGACCAGGCTAATGATATCCTCCAAAAGGATGCTGCCAGAGGCAATGTTCCCGTTCACTCATTCGACCCGGATGCATCTCCAGCACAAAAGGCTGCCGTGGCTGGAAAGGCAAGCTCGCAGTTGGACGGCGTCGCTGCGGGAAAACCCATGGACGGTGGTCGAGGTTAGCATTTTTTTCCATTGGCTTGTTACGTCATGTCGATTTGCTTGTAGAGGTCGCTGTCGACCCAGGTAGCGATGGTCTCATCCCGACAATCACAATCCAAGATATGGACGAGACGGAGCCAAAGGATGTCCCTCAAGCTCCAGTCCCAGGCGAACTTCCCGCCTCAAAGGCCTCCGCAATTCCTGACTGGTACAAAGTCGGTTGGCGAGCATTCACAAGCCTAGACAAACCGCCCGAGGACGAGGACCAGAAGCAGCTCCGTCTCATGAATTCCTGGATCTCTGATCAGTATTATGGCCAATGGTACTATAATGCTGCAGTCATAATCTTTGTATGTCGCTCCATGCCGTGTTCTTACCCATGCTCAAGCACACTTTCTCTCTCAAGGCCGTACTCGCTGCACACTTTATGACTCGCTTCAACATGGGCTATGGTTGGCTCTTCCTTCTCTTGGGGGTATGCAGTACATATTACACAACCTCCATGGCTCGTGTGCGACACCGTGCGCGCGATGACATTCAACGCGAGCTTGTCAAGACGTCCTTGGCGTCGGAGCATGAAACCGCAGAGTGGATAAATCAATTTTTGGAGCGCTTCTGGCTCATTTACGAGCCTATCCTCTCTAAAACAATAGTTGCCAGCGTTGACCAGATCCTAAGCGCGAATTGTCCACCGTTTCTGGAATCTCTGAACCTCGCTCAATTCACTCTTGGCAACAAAGCCCCTCGAATCGATAGAGTTCGCACATTCCCAAAGACAGAGCCCGACCAAGTCCTTATGCATTGGGCCTTCTCATTCACGCCCAATGATGTCTCTGACCTCACTCCGCGTCAGCTAGCCACCAAGAGTAATCCAAAAATTCTCCTTAGAATCCGAGTCGGCAAGGGACCAGCCACCGCCAACTTCCCAATTTTAGTGGAGGACATGAGTTTCTCCGGGCTTATGTGCATTCGCCTCAAACTAATGAACAACTTCCCCCACGTACAAACGGTGGATCTCTCCTTCCTTGAAAAGCCTCTCATCGATTATGTGCTCAAGCCTATAGGAGGCGAGACCTTCGGGTTCGACATGATGAATGTACGTGCGCTGCTCCAAGCCTTCCATACCGCCTTTTAAGCATGGATCCACACAGATTCCAGGATTGTCTTCTTATATTCGTGAAACGATCCACTCAATTCTCGGACCCATGATGTATGATCCCAACGTGTTTACCCTCAATCTCGAACAGATGCTCTCTGGGTCCCCAGTAGACGCCGCGATTGGCGTCGTCAAAGTCACTGTTCACGGCGCACGCAGCATTGATGTACACAAAATTGGAGGTGGAACACCCGACCCGTATGTTACGTTTAGTATCAACAATCGTGCACAGCTGGCAAAGACGAAATGTAAAAATAGCACGTAAGCGACTCGGCCATTTTCACATGCATCTCTTCACCCTTCTTTCCTTAGATACAATCCGACGTGGAATGAGTCCAAGTTTCTACTCGTTAATAGCCTCACAGACAATTTGGTCCTCACAGTCATGGATTACAACGAACTCCGGAAAGACACGGAGATCGGTGCAAGCATATTCGAACTCTCCAAGCTTGAAAAGGATGCTACTCAGGAGGACTTGTCCCTTCCTATATTGAAGGACGGCAAGCGAAGAGGCGAACTGCGCCTTGACGTGGAGTTCTTCCCCGTACTCAAACCCATGGTCAATGAATCAGGAGTAGAGGAATTGCCTGAGTCTAGTAAGTCTCGCCTTCACAGTGTTCGGCGATCATCCACATTGATAATCATACTCGCAGGTGTGGGCATTGCGCGACTTACAATTCATCAGGGCAAGGATCTTGACGCCCGTGGTGGGCGCCCAACTGATTTGAATCCCTACGCCAACGTGTTTCTTGGCCATTCCCACCACCCAGTTCATACCACTCGGCGAATCAAGAACACCTCTGAGCCGGCTTGGGAATCCGCGACTGAATTCCTCTGTCCAAATCGCTCGTCTTCTATCGTCACGGTGAAGGTGATTGGTGACCGTGATTTCACAAAGGACCCTACGGTGGGATATCTGTCCGTGCGTCTTCAAGATCTGTTGGAAGCACGCAAAGAGGTGGGCCGTGACTGGTGGCCACTCAGCGGATGCAAGTCTGGGCGCCTGCGTTTGACGGCAGAATGGAAACCATTAGGAATGGCTGGCAGTCTCTACGGCGCCGATCAATACACCCCTCCCATAGGAGTGGTGCGGCTGTGGTTGAAAAATGCTACAGACGTGAAGAACGTCGAGGCAACGCTGGGTGGCAAGGTGCGCTGAAATATGATGAGAATCCCTGTTTGCCCTTACTCATACACCTTGATGATACTCCACCCAGAGTGATCCGTACGTCCGCGTATTGATCAACAATGTTATTCAGGCTCGTACAGAGGTAGTTAATAACAGTATGTTTGCCATCGACCTGTCTATCAGACATGGCTGCTGACCCGTACGTAGATCTTAACCCTGTGTGGGACCAGATCATCTACACGCCAGTACATTCCCTCAAAGAGACCCTTCTTCTCGAAGTGATGGATTATCAGCACCTCACGAAGGATCGTTCTTTGGGCACTGTTGAGCTCAGGGTCAACGAGCTTGCTCAAGAGATAACCAAGAATGCAAGCGATCCCCGGTTTTCCTTTGAATCTACGGGCAAAATGGATAAATCGGAGCCGATCCGTCTTGACCGAGGAAATCAATACAAGGGTCAGCTACATTACGTTGCCGAGTTCCTGCCTGCATTCGCTCTTCAAGGTTTGGAATTCGAGACTAGCTCGAATGAGTTCCATACAGTGGTCGAGGGGGACGAAGATGGGGACGCTGTCGGCCGACGTTCTTCGTCCTCATCAAGCGAGGAAGATGAGGATGTGGCAATAACAACCTCGGAACCGATAGGCGTCTCCAAAGGTTCCCGTGAGGCTGTAGAATCAACGAACACTACTGAAGCTGGCAAGACGGTAGGCGCCCGTGAGGGAACCCCGCCGAGTGAGAAGGGCCGTCCGTCTGTTGATGGAAAAGAAGACGCGAAGGGGAAGAACGAAGGGTTCCAGATGTCGAAGGATGAGCTTCTCGCACATCGTAGGTGACAGCTGCACTCTCAACCGCTTTTTACAGATATCGATCGCAGAATCCGGGATCATCATTTTTCATGTCAAATCTGGCGAGCGACTTTCCAAGAAGGGCCGCTTGGAGGTTCTCCTCGATGGTGGTTACTGGCCTGCCTTTAGCACTACTCGCGCCCATGGTCATCGGATGGCGTGGCAACATGTTGGTGAAGGTTTCATGAAGGAGATTGACTTTGGTCGGGTGTCGCTCCGATTGAACGAGGCCGATGAAGGGGAGAAAGATGTCATTTTTGGCGAGTGGAAGGGTGACGTGAAACCATTCGTATCGCAGACTTTGGTGTGCCTCTTTCCTTGATGCTTTCCAGTGACTTGCTCATTAAAGCGCACATCAACGCGTAGGGCTCTCCGTCCAAGTTTGAACTGCTCAACCAGGACGAGGATGTAGTGGGAGTAGTTGAGATTGAGACCCGTTATGTCCCGGTGCCCGTGGTGTTGGAACCCCGAGAAACCGTTAACAGTATGTCATTTCTTCGCTTGACCAGGTGTTCACACGTTCATCCCACTTCATAGATCAAGGTGCTCTCCGTGTAACCTTACTTTCTGCTCATGATCTCCTTGCCGCCGACCGGGGAGGCAAATCCGATCCTTACGCCGTTTTCACCCTGAGCGGAGAGCGTGTCTACAAATCCTCCACCAAAAAGAAAACATTGAATCCTGAATGGAATGAAGATTTCTCGGTTTCAGTGGTAAGTGGTGGCATAATGAGCGTAACAAAGTGCTAAAAATACATGCTACGCCTAGCCGTCACGGGTTGGTTCGGATTTCCAGGTCGAGGTATTCGACTGGAATCAACTCGAGCAAGCGAAATCTCTCGGAAGGGCGAAGATCGACTTGGCAGATATCGAGCCCCTCGAAGCCGCCGAGCGCACTGTCGTACTACATTCGGAAAAGCGTGGATTTAAAGGCGAGATTAAAATCAGCATGGTCTTCCAGCCTGAAATCATCGTGAGATCCCGCAAGAGCACATCAACATTCTCCGCAGCTGGACGCACCATGACAGCCATTGGCAGTGCACCTATTTATGCAGGAAAAGGTGTTTTACAGGGCGTTGCCGGTGTCTTCAGGCGCGGAAAGGATAGCGACGAGGAGCACACCTTTAATCCTGGCATGCAGCCAGAGCCAAAGGCTGTTTTACAGGGCGTCGCCGGTGTCTTCAGGCGCGGAAAGGATAGCGACGACGATCACATCGTCTTTAATCCTGGCATGCAGCCAGAGCCGAAGGCTGTCCCTGATATTCCAGGTACCCAGGTTTCTCGGCCTGTTGGAGACGGGGATCACCTAGGTGTTCCCTCTGTTTCCACTGGCACTGATGGACACAGCGGTTCCTCGGAGCATGGTACTCTGAGGGTGTCTGTTCTGGACGCCAAAGATTTAGTAGGGGGCCCCGATGTCAAGCCATATGCCATCCTACGTGTTGGTGAGGAGGTGGTTAAGACAAAGCACACTGGTAAAACCGTTGCCCCTGAATGGTATGTTTGTTCATGAGGGACGTGAATGAACTACCCTCATTTATTGGCTTTAGGAACGAGTCCTTTGACTTCCTTGCTGGACCTTCAACTGCCAAGCTTTATATCTCAATCTTCGATCACAAGACGCTTGGAAAGGATAAGTCACTGGGGGAGGCAGAGGTTGATGTAAGTAGCGAATCCGCGCTCACAAGCGAAACTGTAACACCCCCTTCCAGATCTGGCAACACATACAACCAGTATCCAGTTCTGCCGCTAACGTCTTGGTTGAAATTAAGAATGGCCACGGCATCATGTCGTTACGACTGGCCTTCAGCGCTGACACCCCTGCTCTTGGCCGTAAATCAAGCGTTTCTTACGCCGATCACAGCGGTACCAATACCCTCACATCACCCTCACGATTCAGTTTACGAGGTCGGCGGCCCGATAAAGAGGAATAGGTTGCGTCTCCCTGATGTCTCTTCAATTATATGCATCCACTCTCTCTGGTGGACTCGTTCTAATTTATCTCGAAAGTCGAGATGTTATCATCGTAGCTTCCTCTTGTGCTACTTGTACTATGAATCCAGCGAATATTTCTTATCTAATCACCTGTATGACCTCTAATTCCTATTCCAATCTCACATGATCATATTGTCAAGGTCGCAGTTGAATTATCGTGCAAATCGTAAAACAAACAGGTGCTCGCGACCAGCTCTGCGCTGCAAGACAATCTAGGGCATTAAGTCAGGGCCCAGACTATAACTGGGTGGACGACGAGGCTATTACCTCGCTCTGCAGTGAGAAGACATTTAACATGAAATCCCGAATATTGGGGACATTGTTTTGATTCACTGAAACCAGGTAAAATCGTCCCAGAGGCGAGAGCAGACCCTATAAAATGCGCGACGCGAGTGTGGGTGCGTGGGCGCGCGATCTCAAGAACACCAACGGCAGAAAATGACCGACATCGACTTGTCTCAGGAGCGCATCCGTCACCTGCATGCCGTCCGTGCCACCTGCCCAAGACCCGGCGATGCCTGCGTCGCGCTGTGCGGCATCGACCTCTTCGTCAGGCGTCGGCACGTACGGCGGGTTGAACACGAGAAGGT
This sequence comes from Russula dissimulans, assembly GCA_022376545.1. Classification (NCBI taxonomy): domain Eukaryota; kingdom Fungi; phylum Basidiomycota; class Agaricomycetes; order Russulales; family Russulaceae; genus Russula; species Russula dissimulans. Next base: position 408,001 of record WTXJ01000002.1, on the reverse strand, counting down.
CGACTGCGTGTCGGAGGCGGCTCGTTAATGGACGAGCGAGGGACGCGACGAGCGGGTCTATTGGGACCTGTATATACAGATCGGTGATCCCCCAAGATCAAAAAGGAGGAAACGTGGGTGCGTGGTAGGGGGAAGGGGGAGACGTGGTAGGAGAGCAAAAGGATGGGCACGGGGTGTTTTTGTTATATTATTACCTTGTTTTGGGACCCGGTGCGCGATGTACATGTTGTTGCGTGCGGATTGATGTCCGTACAAAGGAAGACTAGTAGAAGCAGATGTGTAACAAATCAGTGTTTTTTTTTTTTTCACACTTTCGCTTTTTTGTGCGAGAGGGACAAAGGAAGGATGACGGACAGGCATTAGACGCGCCTATGATCTGCCCGAGGAAGCTCGAGACGATACCTGTACCCGAACTGAAGACAGGGCCGAATGTGGTGAGGGTGAGAGGGCCGAGTCGAAAGCAATCGCTTGATGAGGGGTCAACGCGTAACAACTGCGGGGTTGGCGGCGACTCGCCCTATTTCTAGACAGACCCTAGGCGAGAGAGAACGAATAGCATCGGCGTCCGCCTCGAGTGCGTCCAAGAGAATGAACGTGTCTTCTGTTACTTTCAGTCTTTAGAGTTTGCTCGAACCCCTCGAACAGGGACCGAAGGCCCCTGGACGGATGGCGATTCCCATCGAAAAGAGAAAGTGGGACGCGGGAACCTTCCTCACCTGCTGGTTCGTAGACCCGCCGATAGTCCTCCTTGGTCAAATGCGACAGGTCGGGAGTTGGAATCATCCGACACGTCGGGTTCCCGTCGTGCGCTACCTTGATGGGGCGATAGGATTGGATGGGAGTAGGGGATGAGCGAAGTTTTGTGTTGAAATGATACAAGATACAATCACGGGCAATGTTACAAACTAAGGAGTCATTCATCTGCTTCCGCGTGCCATTCGCCGTATACCCCTCCCACTCTCAGACTTCGCGAGCTGCTCTGTAGCTTGCTCGATTGCTTCTTCCGTGTAAACTCGTTTGCTCCCAAGTTGCCTAATTGAAAAAAAAAACCCCCTCAGTGAACAGTGATAAAGGGAATTTCGCCAAATCTTCACTTTTTCTTTTTCTTCTGTCCTTCGCCCTTGACATTCTGGACAAGGATAATCGAGTCCTCATCTTCCTCAGGCTCTGTTGCTGACACCCTCGTTGATTGTCGGGTGGGCCGGCTCGCTGGCCGGTAAGTCTTTTCGCTGGCACGGGCCAAATCAAGTCCTCCAAGTTCGTGAGCTAGCTCAGAGACGGACATCTTGTTGCTTGGTCGAGCCTGCGCGCGTCCTGCCTTGACGTCTTGCTCAAATATAGGGGATGGTGCCTGTTTGAGATGGGGCATGGATGCATTCCGTATGATTGCTGTGGACGAGAGACGGCTTGATGCCGGAAACCGTTCATCTGGCTCCTCGGACCCTGCCTTCACGCTCTCACCCCCGTCATCTTCCATCTCATCTGATTCCTCTTCCAGGGAACTCAGAGGTGAGCTCGTCGGGTCATCCATCTCCATCATTGTTTCACGATTTGTGCGTGAGTCCGAATGGCCACGCCCTGCAGGAACCGTGACACGCGTATCCTTTGTGATGCGATCAGCAAGAGGCGACGCTGATTGGGAGCGAAGAGTGGCTAGATCATTGACATGGTCATCTTCCGACGAGTCCTCCTCCTCTGGTTGCTACGTAAGAGGCTCGGGATGAAAGATACCTGTGGAGTATCACCATTCTACTTACCTCTGACCCCCAGACTCTGGCATCACCCTCACCAGACTTGCGCGACGAGAGTCCCGCTTTATTGGGCGTCTTACCTATCAAACCGGAGCGGTGAAGCATGTCGATCTTGGCGTCCATTCTCCTCTCGTTTAACTCTACCTTCAAAGCAAAAGGTGACGGGTCAGTCTTATTGCCCACTTTATCAGGATAAACGCACCTCATTCATCAGCCTCATGGTAAACCGTTTCTCCATCTCATGGATCCGTTCCTCCATTTCGCGCATGACTTCTTCACGTGTCTCTGCCTCGATAACAGCGCTACGCATTTCAGATTCATAGAGCTGAGGACACCTCAGCGGAATTAGGAGCCGTGATTGAGCAATAGAAACGGACCTGCAGTCGAAGGCGCTCGATCTCATCGAACAATGCCTCCACTAGCCCGTTCAAAGGCTCCTCGTCTGATTGATCTCCTATATCTTCGTCCTCTGGGTGTATATCCCAAGTCAAACTAATGTGATAGGTATATGGAAAGTTTATCCTTGCCTTCAACGACGTCAAGTTGAGTCTCAGTGGACTTGCGATCGCCTCGTCCGTCAGTGGACAGCAGTACCTTTCGGTGATGAGATGCAATTGTTCTCGTTGACGGGAGAGTCCCTGTTGTTGCTAGTGCTTTTGCACGTCCTGTCGTTGGTACGCGTTGAGTTGGGATTACGGTTGACACTTCTCTTGCTACGGCAGCAAACTTCATGACATTTGAATTTTCGTCAAAGCCGGTATCATAAGGATTGATATTGATGATCACTGTCTGGGTGAGGTCAGCTTCGCTGATCGTGTAGAAGCAACTGATGGCGTGCTTACCACTCGTCCTTCACCAGCGAAGTAGTCCATAAGGATCTCGGTCAGTTTGCTATGTCGGAATGGGACGACGGCTAGTGACTTTTTGACCTCTCTTGTATCAGAACGTTGACCCTCAGATGCTCGGAGACTCTGCGCAACACGTTTCTGATTGGCACGCATAACCTCAATGCATTGGCCGAGGACCATCAAGGACTTGTTGATATTGCCCGCTTCTTTGAGTCGTTCACCAGTCGCCTGGGTATTTTTACTTCGTTCTGAGCCTGCCAAATCGATCAGGGTAAGACGTGAGGTCATGTATGAGGATGGTTCCTGGGCATGCGTCAGTGTAGGTAGGAACGCTGGAAAACATGACTGACATCTTTATCGCCACGATGCTTCTTGAGAAGTTTGATCGTCACAATCCCATGGCTACGACTACTTTGGCTATTTGCAAGTGTGCCAAACACTCGTCGATGCAGCTGACCCAGCTTGATCAGTTTCTTGGCTTCCTTGGCGCTATCCACGCGGACGTGCGTCAGTCCCGAAATATATTTACCCACGGGCCCGTCAGCGTCAGGATTGTCGGTGGGAGGAGAGGGCTTCATGGATAACGCTTTACGGGTTAGGATGATGGGCTGAGATCGTGCTGAGCCAGCACCATCATCTACATTTGTGAGAAGATCATAAATCTTCTCGTTGTACACTTCAGCGTAGGACAACCATATAGAGTACTCGTAGTTACGATCAACCTTGAGAGTCGTGGGATCGTGATCCACTTCGGAAGCAGCAGTACTTCCAAAATGTTCAGCAAGGACGTCACCTAAGACTGGCTGCTGTGTGGGAAATGTAAAGTGGTCCAAAGAAGGCGCGCGGGAAAAAATCGACGATGAATCGTCCAATTCGATACCGTTCAAACGAGCGGGCCTGTACTGTGAAGTCGATGAGGGTAATGCGATGTGTGAAATATGGGTGGGGCTTACCTTTGAGGTACTTTGCAGCCTTTCAATGCTATTAAAAAGGACATCGACGGTGCGAGGCAAGATGCCTGCAGATGATTCCTGGGAACCTCCTTGCATGGTATATGTTTTACCAGAGTTGGTCACCCCGTATGCAAACAGCAGGCCATCTTCGCCATCAAGAAGGCCTCTCACAAGGGGTAGAGTGGTTTTAGCAAAGAACTCTTGTTGTTGAGCGGTAGGTGGAAAGACGTGAGTAAAGGTGTAAATGGATGATATAGGCGCGGCGGAGAGATGGAAGCGAGGGATGCCTGAGTAACCACGTGGATCGTCGCGGACAGGCTCCGTCATGCGAACGGTTGTGTCTGAAATGCTCTCCAGGTAAGGGGCTCTCTTTGGCCCATCTCCAGCGATATCCGGCCTTATCCTTAAAAACGCCTGAGGAGAAGAAATAGTTAGCTAGATGGGCCCCCATGCAGCCTCTATGAATAGGATACCTTGATTGGTTCTTTGTCTGGGTCAGAGGGAAACATAGTTTCAGTGGAGATTGCCCCTTTAGAAGAAGCATTCTTGTCACTCTGTGTGGGACAATCAATGGGATCTGCATTTCCAAAGAGTGATCTTCCTACTGGCTGTGCAGCCGTGGTACCAGATGGCTTTGCCTTGGCCGTACGTGCAGGACGCGTGGGGCCAGGGAGTGAGGTTTCGAGCTGAGCTGTTGCTCTGGTTGTACGGGTGGAGGCTCTGGTTGCTGTAGCCTTGGGCATTGCTTTGGATGTCATTGTGAAAGCGCAACTTGCTTTAATTACTCCAGGCCACGCCGTGGCCACGCGCGGCTCCCCGATGTGTCATGTGATCGTGACGCGTCCACGTGCACATCGAGGTTTATCGCGGCGCTTCCACTCACCACTACCCACACAATGTCGCCATCTCCTAGTCGCCGCAAGTCCATCGCCGCAACTCATCAAATAGACAAGGCAAGACCTGCTCATAAACGCAGGCCGCACAGCATTACACCTGGAGACTCTGTTCTCAAGCAGCTCAGTCCAGCATCTCGGGCCCGCAGATCACTTGTTTGTCCCTTATGCCTTTCCCCGCGGGGATGTCTGACCTCGCATTTTTAGGGCCCTCGAAAGAGCATACTCAAATCTCGTCCCTCATTAGCTCCCGACGATGTAGATGATGTCACTCAGACTGTGGACTTCACTCGTGACATCCGAGGCTCGATTAACGATAACGCAACGCGTAAGAGTTTAGGACGGCGCGTGAGCTTCGCCTCTCACGCTCAAGTACGCGTATTCGAGAAAGATCTGAACCGCAATGGTGCAAGTCCCTCATCTGCAACAAACCCATCCGGTCACTCGACACAGCCCGGAAGTGTTGTTAATGATGAGAACGATTACCCCGGTGCATCCTCCGTAGTCCGCCGTCGGAGTTCCTCGAGACGTTCTGTAGCATTCAGTGAGAATGGAGAGGCATCGATGGATATGGATTCAGAATTGGGATCATCCCCACTCCCCGCTGGTTTCTTGACGGAAGGGTCCTTAATACAAGACGAGGAACAGGACGACGTGTCAGGTGTCTGGAATGAAGAAGCAGATATGGACCTTACGACAAATCTCGTTGCAAGCAAGCCAAGGAAGTCTTCCCTCGGCCTTTCAGCTCTCCCACCTCCCGGAGAAGACATGAATGTCGATGATCACTCACATTCTGAAGACATGACACAGGGTTCTGCAGGCGACTTATCTAGGGAGCAAGCTGAGCCGACCGAGTTCACAGTACCTCTCAGCAAATCTCTGCGCCAGCCAGAATCTCCGACCGCTGAATGGCTCGCCCTGCGGGCCGTAACACACGCAGGAGCAGATACTCCCTACGAAGCTCCGCCTTCCGACGCGGATGAGGATGAAGATGAATCAGTGGCCCGCGGAGGTGGCGCTAATTTAGGCGGGGAAGACATGGATCTCACCGAGGCTGAAACTAGACTCAGGCGTATGCGTGAGTCTCTCGGACTTACAAATATTGCACAAGAGGATAGCTTTACGAGCTCCGAAGGAAGCTCTATTGAATGTGGTGACAATCAGACTGTTAATTTGACTAATGTCTGGCGTGACAGCCTTGGGACGGATTCGAGTTCCGTAATGAACGTGACGAATGTCCAGGGTACCTCTGGTGTGGGCAGTACGGAGGAAGCTGTTATCAGGGTTCTTCCCTCTCCCTCTCGTGCTCGATCCGTGCCACTTGAACCAACTTCAATAACACCAAATGTGGTCAGCTTGCCCCAGGATCCTCCAACGCTCCCTGTTCCCCTCGTGTTCACCAAGCCTGACCCTGTATTTTCGGCACCCAAACGCGAGTCTCTTTCTCCTTCCAAACTGAAACCACCTCCGTCCCCGGGAAAGACGAGCACAGCCGCCTTTGCATTACCGGTTGCACGTCCACAATTAAAGAAACCGATGGGCCCCCCTACTGCGGATGATGAAGGTTCTCTCCTCTTCCAGGGCGACAAAAGAAAAAGTCCAATCAAAAGACAAGCACCGCCGCCGTCGCCTTCGAAATCTGCGCGTGCTCCCGCGCTCACGGAGTCATCAGCGACGACTTCGGCCGCCCAGCGATCTAGCACGGGTGGAAGTCTACGTAGGCCATCTGGGTACTTTGCTCAGCGTAAGAGCCTGGGGCCTTCTGGCGCCTTGAATATCCCTCAGCCGACGTCACCACCAAAGAAGGCCGCCCGTGGACGAGCAGGTGAAGCCGACGGTTCCGAGATTGATCAAAACGCAATGGACTTAAGACGAGAGCATGTCGGACCGTCGTCACCTCTATTACACCCTCAGCTTCCCATCGAAGGGTCATCGAAGAGAACTAGCCTGTCAGGTACAAGCGATCCACCGCCATTTATACCCCTGCAACCCTTCAAAGAGACTAATCTAGTTCCGTCTGCCGAGTCAGAGGCACCAACTACGGAGCGAGCCGTCACGTTTGCCAACGTTGAAGCAGCAGAAGAGTGGAGACACAGCGTCCAACCACAGAGCTTTGCAGAAGAAGATGAAGGCGTGAGTGCGCTTCTCATCGTACGCTATTGACCAACTGACGTTGATACACTTCTTTGGGTTAGCCTCCCATATCTATCGAGCAATTTTTCAATATCACTGGCATCCGCTTCATGGACGAACTCTCCGCACCCCGGCGCTCAACCCTTCCATCCCAATTGTCTGCGCAACGACGCGCCTCTGTTCAAACGACAGAGAGCACATTAGCGGATTACGTCGTTGCGATGGCTGTTGATGCACCACAACTCGAACTATATTCTCATGTTGCGACTGACCTACAGAGATGGATCGAACACAGCAGGGAAATTTACCACCAAGCAGAAGCAGAGGCCACGAAGGTCACTCCCATGCTGTTCCGGGAATACTTGATGGCGGACGGGCAGATGCAAGCCGAATTGCTGGTATTTCTTCTATCATTTCAGGCCAGGGCATAGAGACTGATGTCTTTGTCTTTAGCAACAACTCAAGCTTATCAAGGCCAATAACCATGCGACAGCGAGATCGCAATGGTATGATTGGAGGTTGCAGTGGGTAGAACAGCTCTATGCCATTGCCGACCAGGGCTTTGGGGAACTCCAGCAAGTGAGAGCAAATCCTATAGTATGCTCCACCGCTCGATCTGACCGTCGGAAAGGATGCCTTTACCTTGGAGACTATAGTTCACCAGGCCGAGAAGCTTTTGCCCTTGTTGCGAGAAGAGCAGGCACAAGTCATCAGAGAATTTGAGCAGGAGCAAAGCATTGCTACCGAAATCGAAAGTTGCGACCAGGGATACCTGAGCGAGCTAAAGGTGACTCTCACAGAACAAGGGTATCGTCGCGCTTTTGCTACCACTAGAAGCGGGACAACTACTGATGCATGCGGGCAGTGCGGCCCTGGATGAATTTCGCGCTGAAGTCGCGGAGGCGAACGCGAAACTCGACCGCCTAGAGGAGAAGCTCCGGGACCTCGAAACAGAGAAGGGTGAAATGACGGCTTCTATCGAAGCTTCGCAACGGACGCTGCACATCCAGCTGAATAGCACCCAGGCCGAGGCCTTCAGACTAAAAGGCGCGCTCTCCTCTTTAAATCCCCCCTTGATCGCGGTTCCCTCACCCGCAGCATCCACGTGCAGATGAACTCGCCTCTCTCGAAGAGCTCCACCTCTGGCACACGACGACAGTCCACGCCGACCTCTTCGAGTTTGTCTACGCCTCTCGTTTCCACGTTCACGTCCCCTGCGCAAGGTTCAAGCCCCTGAAGGACCAGATCCGAATAGCCAAGACGAAGGACATGCCGTTCAAGCTAAAGGACCAGTTCCCCCGCTTCACCGACCTGTCCATCCAAGTGGCCCAGCAGCGGCTTGCCGCGTCTCCCTCCAACCTAGGCATCAAACAGGCACGTGTGTTTCAATCTCTCTCTCTCGCCTCCCCGCGCCCGCGCGCGTCTCGGTGTGGGGGGTGCCCGCCAATGAACGCTGACGCTGATCCGTATCCGTATCGATCGTATCCTCTTTACTAGATCGTTCAGGGCCTGGGCGACTTCTGGTCGGGATGCGCACAACTGCGCTTGCACTTCGCCTTCCTCTCCATCAAATATCCCGTGTCCGTCGATCCCCAACCCCCTCGGGACAATGGCGATGTTCAAGGGCTCACCGCGACGGTTACGGTCCTGCTACCCAGAGTCAAAGCGAAGTTATATGTATCATTTATCTTGGATACTGATACCTTTTGGGCGTGGCCCACGTCGATCGGAAGTGTCGATTGCAAGATCAAGAAGGCCTATGGCCCTGACATCGAGTACGCCTCTCTCCCAATTTTGACGTCCTATCTAATGGCGTATTTAGCATTGAGAAAATTCGCAATGCTGTGCTTCAGCGTATGACAAAGTCCACTCCCGATGACAATCATGCCTGTTTCTTAGAGTCCTGCATGGAAGCAACTCTGGAGTATGAAGTAGTCAAAATAGGATAGTATATTTCACGACTCGTGTCCTTGTGACCCCAATCAGGTTGGATATCACTGTACTATGTATAACGACTATTTCCTACATATATTACTCAATATATTACAGTCTCGAGGATGATCAGGTCAAATAACGGGGGACGTTGCAAAAATCGTATTCGGGGTCGTTCAACATCATTAAATAGTTCAAGAACGTCATCGTAAATGTCGTGACACTGCTGCCGCTAGTCAGCTCTAAGACTAGGAGATGAAGTGAAAATGCCCACTGAAGAGTTCATTAAACGACGCGCTGATACTGACCTAGGTTGGCCAATAGGAAGGCCAAGGTTTCGCGCTGGGCCCTCACAAACTCCAGTTCGCCCTCTGCGAGTTCGCGAACAGACCCCCATGAAGTCGCTGCGCTATGTGCTGCACTGACGACCTCGCATCTTCTGCCCATAGCCTTCTCCGCAGCGACTCTGAGCCGCGCGGCGTCTTCTGCGGCCTTCTTAACCGCTTCTTGCACGGCCAACTCCTTAGCAACTCCCGCTCCGCGAAGCTGTTCCTCCAGTGTGACACGCTCGTCCGCCGCGCGCTCACGGTTCTCGAGACTGATGTGCATTTGCTCCTCAAGTGCAGATACTTGGGCTGCGAGATCAGCAACTTCGCGCATGCGCGCTTCTTTCGCCGCCCCCAGCTGTGCCTCAAGAGCAGTAATCTGACTGAGACGTTCCTTTGCGATGTTCTCTATAGATGCTAATTGCAAACGTAACATCACTACGAGTGATGCATCAGCTGCAGCAGGTCGACTTTGCTCGGGAATGAATTCTGATTGCATGTGTTTGATTGAGGCAGGGGAGGGCGTCACATCGGGTAGAAGGACTTGAGATATGGAGCCATAACCTGCAGGCGAAGGAAGAGCGCTGAGCGAAGGGCTCTCCGGTATGGCCAACTCAAGATCCAGTGTACTTGGTGCAGGTGAGAATGGCGCAGGAAAATCTGCAATCATCTTCTCGACCTCCCCTTCGCCTAGAGTTTTATCCCCAACAGCGACCAACTGATCCCAGGAGAGTAATGATCCCCTGTCATGACCAGCACGCGTCAACATGAGTGAAGGGCGTGCACCGGTAGGAGGAGGCATCGGTGAGAGGTATGAGAGGTTTGCGCGGGTAGGGAGGTTGGAGGTGCGTGAAGGTGTCTGCGGTATATCACCAAGCTGATTCTGATGTCTGTCGTGAATGCGAGGCAATGCTGGCGTGGGTGCAGTAGGTGAAACAATTGACCCAAGCATAAACTCGATGTCATCAACGCTGTCTCCTTCTGTGAAGGAAGAACTGGAGCTCGACACGGAATGTGACCGATTGAATTGGTCAACCTTTACAATCTTGGGGATAGTATCCTGTTTCGTAGGCTTTCTCAAGGGAGATTCCGGCTGCCTACGGAGTGGGTTACGTGACGGTGTTCCACCTTTACCCGCGGCGTTATTGTTTTGAGTTTGCCGAGTTGGTGTCCGAGGAGTAGGCAGGGAACTCGAAGACGATGTCGAGGACGGGGGTCTGGGAATGGCGGAGCGGCTAGGCGAGCTAGCTTTCACAGTTCGGTCTACCTTATTTGGCGGAGTGGTATTCCGTGTCGGAGAAGACGGAGCGCGGGAAGATAGTTTGGCAGGTGGGGAAGGGGAAAGATTGGCAGGAGGACTAGTTGGTAGTACCCTCTGAGGGAGTGGGCTTATGGGTCGCGTGGCCTTCCCGTGTGGCACAGAGGTTCCGGGCTTGTGTTTCGTAGGGATGACTTCCGTTTCATGATTCTCCTCATCTGAACTAGTCACCCGCTTTCGCGTGCCTAGATGAGGAGGAGGAGGCGGCGGTTTGTAGGACTCGACAAGGGCGGACCTTGGACGATATTTGGGGAGAGCAGAATCATTGCCGAGAGGTCGTGGCCGGAGGGTTGATCTCCTCGTAGGAATAGCGGGACTGACGGAGGGACTTGCCTTGGCCATCCCAGCCAAAGCAGCAGAAGAAACGGCGTCCTTTAGGATGGCAGAGCGCCTGCGAGAAGTGCGAGTAATGGTTTCCACGGGAGAGGAGTACTCCTGAGAGGGAGGTCGCTCGCCAATTGAACTGCGCCGGTCGCTGGAGCTATTGACGGTTGCAGTGTTGGTCCTACGACTGCTATGTGTATTATCTCTTGGTTTCTTCGCGGCGCGTTCGCGAGAAGAATCCTTGGCATCTTTGTTCATGACGTCCGCAAGCGCTCGACCGAAAGCGTTGAGGGAATAGCGGGTAGCGGACTTTCGGGTCGTAGACAGAGGCGAGCATGCAGCACCTTCGCCCTGAGACATGGCGGTCGTGAATATAAAGAGAGGGAGGGGATGGAAGGGGGAGGGCCGAGGTTGACCAAGTTGAGATTTGATCGTTGTTTGGTGTTAATTGGCGACCGCGTCGCGTCGCGTCTCTTTACGTCATAGTTCTTCACAGAGCAATTAAACTACCACATGAATCGGACAACGCCCTCCCGCTCCTTGTACAAGAACACATACATGGTACCCGCATTAATCACCCCATACCAAAGTCCCTCTAATATTAGACCCCATGTCGGGATGTCTGCAAGCTGCGCACGCATCAGCACGTAGGGTATCAAAAAGTAGCGAGGTTCCAAAAGGGGCGTCGGAAGTAGAACTGGGAGTGTGCATAAAGGCAGGAGTAGGGTCTGCAGAAGCGTTTGTTCGCGCCCTAGGCAACAATGAATATTCCGCCGATCAACATCATTCCAGCACATCCTTACGCACCTAGACGCAGGAACCAAATCCAGGCGCATACAATGTAACCTGGGATCAGCAGGTACGGTACTACTGGGTGCAGTAAGAACACCCGTCTCCAGACGTAGAAAGTGTAATGTCGGTTGTCTGACAGTAGAAAAGGGTGGTGAATTCTAGAGGTAAACCCAAGGTCAGGGGGGTGTCCCTTCCACGATCACTTTCACCCACGTGAAAAGCTTTATCGATAGTCCCATGGCCACCGAGACGGCTACGTGTACCAACACGCGCCTGATCAGTGAAGCAAACCTCAGATCCTCACACCATGCGCTTGCAATGAGGGCGCACCTGCCGTTGCCAAATATTCTACCCCGGACAACACTTGCCAGCATTTTCCAACCTCCATCCCCGCTGACTAGCGCCGGCCAACCCATGATCGTTGCAAACGCAATAAAATAATACAGCTGTGGTAGGTGGAGTGAAGGCACATGATTCGACTTGTCTCCTGAAATTTCGATGATAACACGTAGGACTTGAGGTTAGGCACCATCACGTACCAAGTACGATACCCCCATTCCATACCATGAACCCACCGAACAGTGCCAGTGAAAGAACATACGGAACGAACACCGGTAATATGTCTGGTAGTATGGACAGGGCGCTGCGTACTGACCGAACAAGATCCACTGAAGACGATTGGCCAGTGGGGCCTCAGTTTCTGGAACAGAGATAGAGAATAGAGGGGACGAACGGAACCCGGCGGTCAGTGCGGGAGGATCATGGAGCTTTGCAGGTATTGAGCCGCCCGGTGATGCACGCCGGAAGCGCAAGTACGTCAACTGACTGGACGCATACGCGTACAATAACCATATAATGTTTGTCTGGCGGAACGTGCAGCTAATAATCCCTAACTGCGAATCCATCTCTGCCTGACGACTTTCTCCTGGAGTGGATGCACATCACGTACCATACTAGCGGCCCAATGCCGCCCCTGCGACGCTGCAACGATCGTGACGATAACCGACAAAAGGCTTGGCACATCCGTGTAATACAAGAACCCGAAGAACCATGCGATTGGAAACATTGAGATCACGACAGCATCGAGTGTCGGTGTGAACATGGAAGGTGGCGGGCGTATCCGTTTGTGGTAGCATAAAAGGCGTGTGGCCACCAACGGGAGAGCAAGAAGCGTCAGCAATGGCGTCAGTCGGAGAGTCGGGAGTCTGCATTTAAAGACAAAGATCGTTTTGAGTAGGATGGTTAAAACATAGCTAGGCACAACTGGTTAGCGTAGGTGAGCAAACGAAGACTGACAGTCTCACAGTCCCGGGGGTGTCGTTATTTTTGGATCCCAGTAGGACCAGTCCCCGTTGCAGTACGCCTGGACCTGAGGGACGTGGAAGGGCTCATCCTAACGCATTCGCTCGCATTAGAAAAAGGAAGGTTGGTAACCCGGCCACGGCGCACCATGTACGGCTCAGTTACTTGGACATTCAATTCCTTCAACGTCACCACCGAGGCAACACCGAAGATCACAAAGGCGGTTGTGCCTAATGAAGAAGACATGAATGGTTATGGATACCAAACGACGTGGCGCACAGGCGATCACACACTCCAAACGTGCCCTAAAAAGGAAATGACATGACCCTCGGGGAACGGGCGGGATCTACGTTCCTCCGTCATTCTATACCCCGCGTCATTCCTGGGATTATGACGCAAGCTCATGTTTATCAGCCCCGAGCATATATAAGCCTCTGCTTTTCTTGCAGCGAGCCTCAACGCGTTTCCCACTCATAACTTAGTTCATCATCACCCACATCTGTTAACCATAAAATGGTCAAGTATAACGTGAGGGTGGTCCACATCGCCCTCGCCTAACTTTTTCTGAGCACAGCTTCAGGTCGAGGATCGTGTCGAGTATAGGCCCGTTGGTGGCGCCGCCGATAACGTCTCACACTCGACTGGTAAAATTAAGCAAGTCCTTGACGAAGGCGAGGTTTGTGCAACTTTCTTACCTCCATTTCATCGTCCTTGCTCACAGGTTTCTCAGGAGCCTCGCTATGTCATCATAAATGACAATACCAACAAAGAGACCACCTACCAGGTTTGTTTCTTGACACTCGCATATCGTACGCCTTTCTGAGGGTGGAACTGAATAGGAGAAAAACATTGTCAAAAAGATTTGAGGGTGTATAATCGTTACCAGTGATAGCGTCATGAAATCGCGATAATGATTGATTATTGTGGATATTGTTCTTGTTTGATCACCCGTAAAAAAAACATGGTGATTGCGAGTCTCCGTTTGAAGGGACCTATCGTTGAGCCGGAGGAGGGATGTGGTAGATGTCCGGCAAAATCACCAGTGCTCGTAGCCATTGCAATTCCATTGGGTTGATTCGTTGTTACGCCTGGGAATGAATAGGAGAACTTGAATTCGCATATAGGCTAGCACGGCAAATTCAGAACTGCGAGATTGAAGGGAACTCCGAGGAGAGGGGGAGAACACACAAGTCTTTGGTTCGTGGATCTTTTCAGCTGCGTTTGAGCGACGAATGTGATGACAAACGACTCTACCAATAATTCCTGAAGATGTAGCGTAAGGGTACTACGAGGGCTACGACATCCCCTTGCATGCCGACCTTATCAATGATAACGATAACGGAACACGAAGAATGTCACGGGTTTCAGCCTGGGTTGTGATTAATAGTGTAGCGGCATTGGCGAGCACATCTTTGGACTTCCGGCGACAACACTCGTGTCGTGGAGTGTGTACAGTCTGTGACATGACATGATTGTCTCGTGTGAGGTCTCCCCGTCCCGAGCGTTCTCGATCTGATCGCGAAGAAGGTTCAAGATAGGTCCGTCTGTGTGCCCTGCTCGACTCCGCTGCGATCGATCAAGTCAGGAACGCCGCCCCTTCACAGTTAAGGCCAACAATGCGGCAGGTGAATTACTTGTCCACGTAAATGGTTCTTCGGCTCCCATCAGGTACCTTCGCATGGCAGGGGTAGATGTTTCCACTAGCGCTAGCCCCAGCCTCGCCTTCCACAGGACGAGAACACTAGGACTCTCAAACTGAATCGGGATGCATGGCATCGAACGTGCGCCGCAGCGTTGAAAAGGATTAGGGTAGGTTCCAAAACGAGAGTTCAGTTGGCGAGTGGTCAGCAGAGGGCAGAGTACGCAGGGCGTATGCATATGTCGTCCACATCAACGAGTGAGAGCCGCCAGAGAGGTGTTTCAAAAGTCGAACGCAGTGTCCACATTGGTTGGTTATATCTATGACTTGTGATCTCCATGAAACACAATGCGAAACTCGCCACTCCTACGCAGACCGCGGTGGGAGTAACTTCAACATCGACGAAACGTCTTTCCCATTCCAGCCAAAAATCAATGAGTGATTCGTGAAGATTGGCCCTGCATAGCAACCAGGACGAGGGGAAGTGTAATGGGGACACAATAGAAACAAATTCTGGAGAATGAAGAGAAATATATCTCTCAACATTGGGAAACGAGTCGAGGTTCGGCAAGGCACATCAACAATTGATTGATTGTTGCGCGTCTAATAATAAATGGGTGGCGGAGAGCTCGCAGACCCGTTGACTTGCGCCGGAGTGCTCAAACGGAGGCGACGGCCGGTATTCCATGTCATTTCTGAAGGGGATGAGCGAGCCTCATCGGAGCGAGTTTGGTAGGGTTGGAGGGTCGGGCTGAGGGCGGGGTGTGAAAAGGCGGCCTCGTGATAAGATTAGATGACGTTTATTGTTTCACCCAAGGCGCTTTTGTCTCGTCAAAGACAATTAGAATCTCTCGTCATTTCTCGACTCACGTGGGTGCGCCCACCATTCTGGGCTTAGACAATGTCACTTTCCAGGGACATGTCCGCCGCCTGTGCCTTCCTGGGCATTCCGGCCTTCCCATCGTCAAATCGAAATGAAGTTTTTGTCCGGTCCATCCGCGGAATATTCCCTCTGGCGCTCTATTGTCTTTTCATCCCAGATCAAGCAGTCCGGATATGATGCCTATAAGACCACCCCACGGGCCTCGTGCACCTCACCTACGCTCCTCTTTTCTCCCCATCGCGCGACGGGATAGCGCGAGCACATCATCCGTCCCTCTCGTCACTCGCCGTTGAATCACATGGAAGAACTCAAGTCACCTCAATCCGTCAGCCTGTCGGACGTCGTTGACCTTCGTCACCGACAATCCGTTCCTGATGTCCCAGAGGATGTCGAAGACGACCTCGCTCGTCACTTCAATGACCCCAATTGGGATTTCCATCCCAACTCCTCGAAAATATCCATCTCGACCGATGGCGTAGAAGAGCATACTAGTACGCGATGGTCAAGGTCCTCTGCTCGCATGGGCACTGGAACGGAAGCGGACACCGAATCCCAATCGTCAGCGTGGCCCATGCAGGACTCGAAGCTTGACTTCTCATCCGAAACAACACAGGTCCAGTGGGTGCTCCTCCCTTGCACTCTGTCGTACTTGTTTGCTCACCCTTTTGAAGGGATTCACCGTACCCTGAGGTCCGGGCAGCCGTACCCAACACTGACGATCCGACCATACCTGTGAACACATTTCGAGTGTAAGTGACTTGTTCTCGCAGAAAACGCATTCATTCATGTGTCCCTCCGCAGGTGGTTAATAGGTTTGACATTATCCATGATCCTACCTGCTGCGAATACCGTCCTTACGATGCGACGTACGTGGCCCTTCTATGTAATCCGAGTTTCCTACACTCATTTCCTATCAAGTTCCCTACGTCATGATCAGTGCACTTTTCGTTCAGATCATAACTCTCCCTATTGGCAAGTTTCTGGAGTGGGTTCTCCCAAAACGTCGTGTTTCTGCGTTCGGTTACGGGTTTTCATTAAACCCCGGGCCATTCAACGTCAAGGAACATGTTCTCATCTCCATTATGGCCAACGTCGTTGTGGACGGCGTTTCGATTACCGACATCGCCTTTGCCATGCGACTGCTCCACGGTGTCCGCTGGTCATTTGGCACGACATTCTTCCTCGGACTTGCCCCTCAGTTCCTCGGATTTTCCGTCGCTGGCATCATCCGCCAATTCCTCGTTTGGCCTTCAAGCATGATCTGGCCCGGCGTCCTTGTTCGCTGCGCATTGCTGAACACCATGCATTCAAACCACGGAAAGAAAGAAACCAAGCATATTTCGAGGGAGCGCTTCCTCTATATCACGGGTATCTGTAGTTTCGTGTGGTATTGGGTCCCAGGCTACCTGTGGACTGGACTCAGCGTCTTCAATTGGGTATGCTGGATCTCCCCAAATAATGTCGTCGTCAACAGCCTCTTCGGTACAATCAGCGGTCTTGGGATGGGTTTGGTGACGTTCGACTGGACTCAGATTTCTTTCCTTGGGAGTCCTCTCGTAGTTCCGGTATGTTCGATTGATACGTTCAGACACAACACACAATACTTACCGCGAAATATCATAGTGGTGGGCGCAGCTCAACATGTTGGCCGGGTTTGTGTCAGTCATCTGGTTCCTCTGTCCAATTTTGTGGGGTATGTCAATTTCTTAGCCATCACTTCTAGAATCGTGTTAACACACTACCATAGCCAAGAACGTGTTCTACTCGCAATTTATGCCCATCTCTGTGGGCTCGGCGTACGATAATACAGGAAATATGTACAACCTCAGCGCCATCCTCACCAACAACGAATTTGACCAAGCGAAGTACGAGCAATACTCTCCGATGTTCCTGCCGATCACCTACGCTGTCACGTACGGCACATTTTTCGCGGCCTATCCAGCGATCGTGGTTCACACTTTTCTCTGGTACCGCCGAGATATTGTCCACCAATTCCGCCGCAGTCTCAGAGACGAAACCGACATTCATGCCCACCTCATGCGCAAGTATCCCGAGGCTCCTCGCTGGTGGTTTATCGCTCTTGGCCTTGTCGCCTTCTTCGTAGGCATCATTGCCATAGAAGTATCCCATATCGGGCTCCCAATCTGGGCGTATTTCTTCGCATTCATCTTTGCGTTGATTTTCATCATTCCGTTTGGCATAGTGCAAGCCACTACCAATCAAGTGTTCTACCTATCCGTTCTGGCAGAGCTCCTCTTCGGATATATCTTACCAGGACGTCCGATTGCCACGATGTTCTTCCGAACGATAGCCTCGGACACCGTCTTCCAAGCGTTGATATACGCTAGCGATCTGAAATTCGGACATTATATGAAAATCCCACAGCGTCTCATATTCACCGCTCAAATTGTGGCCTCGCTGATTTCGCTGGTCGCCGCAATAGCGGCACAGAGATGGGCCCTCGACAACATTCCCGACATCTGCTCGCCCGATCAGAAGGATTTCTTCACTTGTCCCAATCTCCGCGTCTTTAGCACGTCGGCGACCATTTGGGGTTCTATTGGCCCGAGACGGTTCTTCTCCCCTGGAGCGCTGTGAGTACCCTGCCGCTGCTCACTAGAAATGGCGATCGAATGACTGACGACCGTCCCCCCATTAGCTATTACCCGCTCGTCTGGTTCTTCCTGATCGGCGCCGTGTTACCTATCCCCTTCTACTACCTCGCCCTCCGTCGTCCTCGCTCATTCTGGCGCTACGTTCACATGCCCATCATCTTGATCGCATCCGTCAGCGTCCCGCCCGGGAATGGCGTCAACTTGTCGTCCTGGATCCTGACCGGTTTGGTCTTCCAGTGGTTCATGAGGCGTTACCACTTCCGTTGGTGGATGCGATACAATTATCTTCTCTCGTCGGGACTCGAGGCGGGTGCCGTCACTGGCATTATCATCGTCTTCTTCGCCGTGCAATACCCACATGGCGGCTTCACCGTCAACTGGTGGGGCAACCAAGTATGGCAAAATACGGCGGACGCAAAGATGATTCCTCTCAAGACGCTCGCTCCAGGCGAAACTTTCGGACCGGCTACATGGTCATGATATTTTTCAATTGTTATTGCCCCGCTCTCTCTCTTCACACAAGAACTCTCCACGTATGATTATGATTCAGATTCAGACTTACTCTCTTCCTTTCTCTCTCGGGGTAGATTTGTCATTTTTACCATTCCTCTCCTTCATTAGGCGTACCAACGCCTCGCTCGCGATAACTGCTCTCACTCTCTCACTCTCAATTGTCAAATACTGTGTGTTTGTACATTACGGCTCGATTCATACGAATGAAAAGATGGCAACGATGCAACTGTATCAGCTTCGTGCGACATGGGAAACGTGCATCTTGACTGCCCTAGCGTGAGACAGAGGATGGCGCGAGCGGTGAGCTGCGGTAGGCAAGCGAGAAGGAATCAAGTGGGATACAAGCCAAGAACGCTGATTACAACAATCGTTTTAAAAACAAAGGCGATCATTCTGGTAGTCCCCAAATTCTAACCTCCCTTCCAGTCGTCCCCCAGATCTCCTTGCTTTCCGGACCAAAGGCGAGATAAGAGACCTCGCCACCTTCCTGGAACTGCACGAGCTCTTCCCAGGTCTTGTGGGCAAAGACGCGGGCACCCTCGTTACCCGCAACACCGAGCAGTTGGGCACTGTAGTCGTACACGACCTTGTTCACCTTGAAACCATCGCCCAGGGGTATGGAATGTCCCAGCTTTTGCTTGCGAAGGTCCCATATTCCCACCGAGGATAGTGAGTCAGGCGCGAGGAGATGATAGCCATTCTCCGAAAAGCTCAGGCTGTTAACAGTAAAAGGCGAGTTGTCGGGTGGCACGAGTGTCGCAGCGATGTCTCCGGAGCGCACGTCATAGATGTGGACGGTAGAAGAGGGTGTGCCTGCAGCAAGGATTGTGCCGTCCGGATGCAGGGCAAGAGACGAGTATGGCTCTTCCGCCGCAGTGGAGCGGTACAGCTGGCTGAATTCGTTCAGGTCGTGAATGGAATAGGTCTTGTCCTGGGATGCCAGGAAGAGCAATGTTGACGTGGGATGGACGGCAAGGCCAGTGACATCGCTCTTGTGCGTTTTGATGATTGTGCGCGGACGGTATTCTCCCGAAGAAGAGTCTAAAGACCACACACGGGCCAACTTGTCCGCGCCTGCGGACAGGAGAAGGGTCGGCTGCCCTTCGCGTTCACGAAAAGCGACGTGGTGGATTTTTTTGGAGTGTCCCTTTAACGAAGCCAAAACCTTGTCCGTGCTCCTGTCGTATAGTTGCACAATCCCATCGTTTCCACCGGTCAAAAACTGTGTAGGATTCGCGCTCGAAAGTGCAATGGATGTGATTCCAGCAGGGGAAGCAGAGTGGAGCGAGGGGATTGTATGCTTAGATGAGTACGTTTTGACTTGGGCCGGCGTTGCGTAACCTGGTGGTACCTTGCGCTTCTTGCGCACGGCGGAGAGTGTCTGGTGGGTTTCGTCTATCTCGGCGATGACCTTCTCCGGGAGGGCATTGTCCGTCGAGGCAGTTTGGTCGGACATTTCGACATCGGCACTAGGGGTGGAAGAAATTCCCATCGAGGCTTGAACATTTGCAAGGGCCCTAAACACATAAGTGTTGTTGATTCAGAGGGGAAATCCGTGGGCGCAAAAAAAGAGCGTACTCTCGTGCAGCGTCGCGCTCCCGCATGAGACGTGCAATGACGCGACTGGCCGCGTCTTGGCTATAGAGGGCATAGCTCAACTCCTGGCGAGTCGAGTTGTACTGCTGCTTGAGAGTAAAAGTCTCAAGGACGAGCGTGTCCCATTCGTTTTGCAGGGCAATCAACAGCGAGGGTATGGACGAGTGGGTGGGGGGTCGAGGAGCGGCCGCACCGGGACCTATAAAGAACAAGGGCTTTGACTGAGCATGGTCGTCGCATAAAGCGAAAACGGACACTCGTACTGGCTTTGACAGAAACCAAGTCGGACTCGTCCAACTTTTCGCCTGTTACGGGGTCTGTGCCATTCTCCGTGATGTATTTTTGGACGAGACGACGTTCATATACATGACCAGATTTTGTAGAAACGACTGGCTCTTGTGGGCGTTCGCCGGAGATGGCACAGAAGAACATAGCGTCGTAGTTGTTGGTCACGTCGGGTCGAGGCGCGTCCGTCTCAGTCGTCGATAAACAGACGTCAACATTGACCACTTGACATTCGAACATGTCCGAGAAACAGCAACGTCTGGTTCTGTCTATCATTCAGTTTCTCAATCACTCTATCAACGATGGAACCATCCGCGAGGAGGACAAGGAGAGCCTCGAAGTCGCTGGTACTTATGCTTGCCCATAACATCCCTTCCTTCTCCTTTCATTCACTAATCCCTTCCAGTTCAATGTATCGGAGAAGCTTTCGGCATCGATCCAGCAGACAAGGAACAGGTGAATCGTCTAAGCGTGAAGCCTGCAACTCTTCAAACCATTTTCGACGTCTTTCTCAAAACTAAGGACAAGCTCAGCTCAACGGCACAAGTGGCCCCCAACACGTCTCCGGCTGCCCCCTCAGCGGAAGATAAGGCCGCGGCCGAGAAACTGAAGCAGCAAGGTAATGCCTTGATGAGCAGCAAGCAGCATGACAAGGCAATCGACGTCTACACGGAGGCGATCAAGCTGGATCCCACCAACCCCGTGTACTACTCCAACCGCGCCGCGGCACATTCCAGCAAGAGCGATCATTTATCGGCTGCCGTCGACGCCGAGAAAGCGATCGAGCTGGATCCAAAGTTTGCCAGAGGCTATTCTCGCCTAGGGTGCTGGGCTGCTGGCTTCCGAGTTGGAACCCCCCTTCTGACTTTCCTGCGCACAGACACGCCCGCTACAGCATCGGCGACCACGCGGCCGCTGCCACTGCCTACCGTCGTGGCCTCGAATTAGAACCCAACAATGCCGCGATGCAAACCGGCCTTCGGAACTCCGAAAATGCTCAAACTACGGACGACGGTGGAGATGCCGCACTGCCGCCCAGCACGGCGTCTTCCGATGCCCCAGCGGATGCCGGTGCTGGCGGACTAGGCGGATTGGCCGATGCGCTTAGAAACATGGGTGGCGCCGGTGCAGGCGGCATGCCCGACCTTGCGAGCGTGATGAACAACCCCGCGATGATGCAGATGGCGCAGCAAATGATGGCGAACGGTGGACTGGAAAGGCTCCTGTCGAATCCGACCGTTGCTAATATGGTCAGCTCTACCTCGATTCGCACACCGTGCGGTTGCGTTGCCCTTTACTTACCTTGCATCCCTTCACCAGATGGATCAGTTGAATAGTGGAGGCTCTCTTCCCTCCATGCAAGAACTCATGGGAAATCCGGAATTGCGAGACCTGTGAGTTCTCTGATTGAGAACGGGCTCTATCTCCTTTAACTACGTTTTTAGAGCCCAGCAGTTCGGAGCTGGTCAGAGGTGACTGGCCAGGTCACTTTCACTGGCGTTACGGTAGTGTGCTTGTATTTAGAGGTAGTTACTCCTTTGTAATGAGTTGACGTCGAAGATGCCAACGGAAGGTTATTCTGTTGGAGACAAAACCTGCGTAGCTCTATATACAGCGTGTCTACTTGAATACCAAAGAGGAATCACAAGGAAAAGCCAGCGGTGAAAGGGAATGAAATGAAAGGGTGATGTCCTACGAATATGTTGGAGGTACATCCACTTCGCGCATGACGCACGAGTACTCTTCGTGTGTCGTTAATCATGGTGGGCACGGCGCCAACGTTTGCTCGCGAGTTATCTTGTGAAATAGGATCTCAAAACTGCCCTCTTTCGTGGATAGGTTTCCGGATATTCATGATTTATCGGGTGGATCCAAGAGTCTCTGGTTCTGCTCACTTGCCAGTGTCGAACCTGATTTCGAGTGGTAGAGTGTCTTCTGCTTTGCGGCACCATCATCGCAACACCAAGTCAGCTGCGGCGGGGTCAACAAAACACTCAGGGCAATTCATCTTCCCAAAATTTCGATACTATCTTAATGCCAGTACGCGGACGTGCTGTATCCACAGAGGGTTTCGAAGTCCCAAGATCGTGCTTTGAACAATCAAGAAAGCATATAAATTACTCTCGTGTATGGAGGGAAAAAAAATCGATCACAATTACAACATTTCCTTACTTAACATAAGGGATTAGAGGTGGTTCTATGGTATAACGTGACCTTTAAGCATTTGCGGCTTGTCGCTGCAGCTTCTCTGTTACCTTGCGCGCAAGGGTGGGAGGTACTTTATCAAGTTGGACAGGAGATTTATGAGAGTGGCCCTGATTCAGAAGGTTCAAACACGGTGGTTCTCATCCTTGGTAGCGTGGACTTACATGAGAGAGATGATATCGCAGACCGCTAAGTTGCTTGTATACCTGCGGACAGTTCGTATGAGGGCAAGGATGAGTTCTCGCCGGTCGTTTCTGCTTCCTGGATGTTTCCGATACGAGAGGTTGAGAAGGCGCAGGAACGGTTGATGTGAATGATGTAATTGCTTGCAAGAAATGCGCCTTCGAGCTATTGATGAACGTATCTTGAGTGCTATCAATATGCGACGGATCAATCGGGGCTTACACTTGTAAATGATATTGTAGGCCATTAACGCTCTGAGTATTGTGAGGTCATTTCAAGCGAGAGTAGGTTGTGAACGACAGACCTTCCAGCTCTTGTTGCAACCTGGCAACCCACATCGATATGGCTTGTGATCCGGGAATTCATCCGAAGCGTGGTCAGTTCGAATGTGATCTGATAGTTCCTTCGACGTATTAAACTGGACTCCAGTGGTCGAATCGTTTACTAAACAGCGGTGATGGCCACAAGCATATCCTCGAATCGACATGCTACGACGTAAAATTTTCAGTGCGGATGCAAGCTTGGAAAAATATTGCTCACTCAGAGGTCGTAGGTAGGGTCGAAGAAAGTCTAGGCGGCCTGCGGTCCACTGCGTTGGTTTCTACAGGTTGAGTTTGCCGCGTTGGTTTCTCAACTGGGGAAGCAGTGACGGGAGATAGTGAAGTCGACTCTGAGTGAATGTCTCCGTGAGTTGGCGAGGGTAGCCGACAGTTATCATAGTCTGAGATGGCGCCTTCAGGGTCTTCGAGGAAGCATTCATCAATGTTATTGGCTTCGCGAGCACCAACATCGAGTGGATCGATTATTGTTGGGCCCATATCGAGATCGCATTGCACCGCAGAAGCAGAACTAGAATCGGATCGCGTATCGGGGTCCGAAGTAACGTTCGTCTGAAGTTCTAATAAATCAGTTTGCATAGGCATTTCCGACGTCTCATTGTAGGATAATCCTTGCGTTTGTTCGAGTGCGGCGAAAGGGTCGAATGAAGTCGGATATCGATAAGTAGAAATCATAGATGGGGTGGGACGAAAGGCCCCCTCGGAGGACGGTATAGGTATAGTTGGGCGAGATGTGACAGAGGACTGATGAACCTGCAATTGCTCCACAGGTGAGGGAGCCAACGACGGTAAAAAATCCAGAGGAGCTTGAGGAGGCCAATATTGAGAGGGATCAAACATGGGCCATGAAGAAGGCAGATCTGTAGCCGGAAGCGATTCAGAACGGACTGGAGTTTGTTGGATCCGGGACAAGGGTGATCCTGTAGGAGTTATTTCCCGGATCGCGGGAGAACGCTTCCTCTCAAGCAGTCGCCATCTAGCAATCCCGTCAAGCATGAACCGACGCATTTGAAATGTGCCATGCAGACCTGTTTCGACAGCCCAAACTGCTGCGCTGAAGCTGCTGGCCCACCTGCACCCACCTGCCACCCAATTGAGAATACAGCTGAAGCAGCTTGGCGTCTTCGGTGTCGGTCCACTCGTCCTTCTTAAGAGCGGGATCAAGAGCCTCGCGATATCGCTTGGAGCATGCGTCGTCTGTCCTTCCGGGTATTTGCTTGGCTATGACAGACCACTTGGTACCGTAGATCTTGTAGAGGGACACTAGCTTGTCGTCCTCTTCCTTGGTCCAGGCCGATTTCCTGATCGATGGGGACAACGAGTGAAGCCATCGCTAGAACAAGTATTAAAATGGATCCACGAAGGGAGATGATGGGGAAAACGCACCTTGCGGCAAGCTTTGTTAGTACGACCGGGAACATGCTGAGCGATAGTCTTCCAATCGGTTTCACCGTCGAACTCTGCGACGGCTTTGGAGAGGAGATGGTCCTCATAGGCAGACCATGGACGAGCGGTGATCCTTTCAGCCATTCGGCGACAGAAACGAAGGGAGAGAGAGAGGCAACCCAACCCACACGCAAACCTGCAAAGACTTTCAAATTCGGAATTCGATGATGTCGGTGGTGGCCATAGATTATGTAATCCGCTCTCATCCTTCCGCTACGGCCATGGCTTCTTTGGTTCATGGCTATTCTTCAGATGAAGACCCTACGATCGACCAAGATGCCTTTAACTTGGCTGCCCTCTCGTCATCAAAGAGGCACAGATCTCACCATGCACCCTTGAACACCACCCCTCAAGCTGCTCCTGACGTGCTTGCACAGGTTGGTCTCATCACTTCACAACACCCTGTTTGTTAATGCGAAACAAATCGACAAGGATCCCCTCAACCAAACATCTCTTATTACGCGTCCCACGGACACGCAAATGAACGTGAATATCCCTTACGACGACATGACTCTTCCCGTCCAAGGTCCAGAGAACCCGTTCGGCGACCGGAATCGGTTCTCGAACCAAAACGCGCTTGCTGGCCACGTCGAGGAGCAAGCTATGACAGAGCACGCATTTCGCACACAACACCTCACTCATGCCATTCTCGGCTATTCTCAAAATCCTTCCGTGGATCCCAAGGCCCCGGCTATCCTTGGTTCGGTAGAGGCCGCTGAAGCAAACAATTACGCCATGTTGGACTCTGTCCGCATCGCCCACGCAAAGCGCAAAGAGTTAAAACGCAAGCGAAAACCAAAAGGCGATCTTGAAGTCGTCGATGGCGATGATGCCTACGCTGGTCCCTGGGCATCTTGGGCTGGCGAGGAACCCGTGGGCGTCGTTCCAGATGGCGAAGGCCCGCCTGCAGACGAGGTATCTTCTGAATCCGAGGCGGAGGATCCCATCGTCAAAAAGGCAAAGCCCAAGCGTGGTGCTCCAGGTCAAGAGACATCTGTTTTCCACGGTCAATCTATGACCGACTACCAGGGCCGGACCTACATTTCGCCGCCACTTTCGGAAGCTCCGCATCTCCAGTCAGAACCTGAGTCGAAAGAGTCATTTATTCCCAAGGTTTGCATTCATACATGGACTGGACATACAAGTGGTGTGTCTGTGATCCGCCTTTTCCCGGAAACGGGTCACCTGTTGTTGAGCGGGTCAATGGATACAAAGATGAAGGTATTCTTCGGACTTTGTTGGTCGGCGATATCCTCTGATGCAGCTCTGACTAGCTTTGGGACGTGTACACGCATGGGAATTGCCTACGTACCTTCCATGGTCACGGGAAGGCAGTGAAAGACGTTACTTTTTCTAACGATGGGCGAAGGTTCTTGTCATGCGGTTACGATCGCTATATGAAATTGTGGGATACAGAAACAGGGCAGTGCTTGCAGCGGTTCAATAATGGCAAGATCCCTTACGTGGTGCGATTCCACCCCGATGAAGATAAGCAGAACATATTCCTGGCGGGTATGTCAGATAAAAAAATAATACAGGTGTGTTGATTACGCCACTTTTGGGACGTCACTTGACCCCTTCGTTATCTTTAGTACGATATCAATAGTGGTGAGATCACACAAGAATACGATCAACATCTGGGACCCGTGAACACCATCACGTTCGTTGATGAAAATCGGAGATTTGTGACGACTTCGGACGACAAGACGATCCGAGCATGGGATTTTGATATTCCGGTTGTGATCAAATACATCGCAGAGCCCCACATGCACTCAATGCCGGCAGTCACTCTTCACCCTTCCAGTACGTCAGTATTTACGGTCGCTTCGAAGGTTCTGATGCGGTGCAGGGAAGTACTTTGCTGCGCAGTCGTTGGATAATCAAATCCTCGTTTACAGCACAGACAACTTCAGACAAAATCGTAAGAAGCGATTCGCCGGCCATTCGGTTGCTGGGTACGCCTGCCAAGTGGGGTTCTCGCCGGATGGCAAGTGGATAAGCAGCGGAGATGGTGAAGGCAACGTTGTATTCTGGGATTGGAGGACTGGACGCATAAAGTCACGCCTACGTGCACACTCCAAAGTGGTTATCGCCCATGAATGGTTGCCCCACGAGACGGTTTGTTGATATCTTTCTTCCTCGACCCCATGAACTTACGGGTTATCGTTAGTCAAAGGTAGTCACTGCATCCTGGGATGGGCTTATCAAGCTCTGGGTGGGTCCAATTTGCGCCACCGCCACTGAAGATCGTTCTGCTGACCTGACCCAATAATAGGACTAGCATATCGGTATCTTACACCGAGTTCTATGTCACCGCGGTTATGCTAACTTTCTAGGTCCGGTTCCACTGGCGGCGTTGCTGGGATGGATATTATTACATCCGATTGAATTCCCCATACAGTAGCAAGTGTCGTATTGTCCCATAACATGTTGCCACAACTGATGACGCGATGACGTGATGCGCGGCCCATGTGGTGCCTCCTCGACTATAAATAGCGGTCGGCGGATAATTCCTCGGTTACCTCGGACTCGGACCAGCCATCCTGAAATAAGGCTGTAGTTCCGGCGATCGGTGGCTATTAAGCATCTAAGTTGGGTCAAACACTGTCTGAAATCGAAATTGGACAATCTTAAATCGTTCTACCCTTACGGAAATGGGAATGTGCCAAGAACCCGCCTCGGCAGCTATTGCATGAATTGGGAGGCGGCTGCTTTCTTCCAGAATCTCTGAAGCATGCTGCTGGCGTGGCGAAGCGCCCAGGTCAAAGTTCTACCCTTAAGGGGGAGATTATCAACACGAGGTATGCTCCAGATGGTCTGTGTGATGGGGAGACAGGAGTAGGCAGGGAACAGGAACGTCACATTAATGACTGACAGGTATTACCCGTATTATGTATCACGTATGAGTCCGAGGGTTAACACCATACAGTACAGTAGATCAGGCGTTGCCCTCGATGACATGACTACGGCTCAGGGAGGGCCCGGGGAGAGAGGGATGACCACATCAAGATGATGAAAAAACTTTTGAATTGCAGTGTCCAGGGGAGTGTAACTCGCCCTCTCACGAATTATGTTAACCCCGAACAAGGGCCGATCAGGTATGTATGTATATAAGCCCACCTCTCGGTCTACCTGGTCGATGTATCGCAATCTCTCTCTCTCTCAGTTGTATTCTTCTGGCCTTGACTCTTGTCTCAGTGACATCCCAAAAACAATGCGCCTCCCTTCATATACCGTTTTATTCCTCTCCTTACTCAGTATCCTCGTCTCTGCTGCACCCGTATGTTTATCTTGCCCTTCATTTTATACGTAGGGTTTGCTAAACGCAATGTCATCCATCAGGCGGCTGATCCAGCACCCGGCCTAGATTCGGTGAGTCGTCCAGGGATGGGGCAATGAAGTCTTTTGACAAGTTTCCCAGCGGGCAGGTGGTGGTGGAGGCGGTGGTGAAGTAGATTGGAAGCGGGTGAGGGACGTCGAGGGCGAGCCCCTCGTCTGATGCCGCGAACTCGTTCGCTCATCGGTAGACGTTACGCCGTCGCTGCACATTTCTTCTCTGACATTTTCTCCATCATGCTCAGCCCCTTTACCGAGCTCATGGTGAAACCGATGGACATTTCACCCTGGTCAAGTCGTAGGGCCCGACATTCTCTTCTCGATTCTCATACCCACACTCTATTACCGTGTTTCGGGGTTTGCATTATTTGGCAATGGTGTACCTGTATCATATGGTTTCTGAAGACTTCGATCCTTTACATGACATTTCTGTACGCTGATGTAATCATGCATTAAAGAGACCACATGGCATCATTCATCGGAGCGAGATTGGATCGGCTCGACGGGACGCGTTTGGTCACGCTCTGTCACGCCCATTTATGGTCACGTACACGCCATTAGTACGCGTCGACCTGCACGATCATGTCTCTCCTCGATGAACCCGTCCCTCAAGATGATCTCATGCGCGACAGGACTCGCATTTTTGAGGAATTCCTGTCAGCAGAATCCCCTATCTATAACTATAAAGATGACGTCCTCCGTATGCTTCGTCTCGACCAGTCACGTCTCACCGTCAACATCGACGATTTGCGCGATTATCGACGCGACTTTGCAGAAGGCCTCCTCAAGCAACCCATAGAATACCTCCCTGCCTTTCACGACGCACTAATTGCTATCATACAGCAAGTACACGATGTCGATAAGCACGATATCGAGAGCAAGCGATATAGCATCGGGTTTCATGGTTCCTTTGGCGATCACCACGTTAGCCCCAGGACGCTCCGAGCATCTCAGCTTGGCCATATGATCTCACTGGAGGGAATTGTCACACGCTGCTCCCTCGTCCGCCCAAAGATGCTCCGCTCCATCCACTACTGTCCCGAAACTTTGCGCTTCCATTCCCGCGAGTACCGGGACGCCACGTCCTCCACTTCCAACCTCCCTCCTACTTCTTCGGTCACGCCCCAGACGGATGACCAGGGGCATCCTCTGCAAATCGAGTACGGGTTCAGCACCTTCCGTGATCACCAACGCATCAGCATCCAGGAAATGCCCGAGCGAGCTCCGGCGGGCCAGTTGCCTCGCAGCACGGACGTGATCCTGGACGACGATCTAGTAGACAAGTGCAAGCCCGGAGACCGAATTCAGCTCGTCGGCGTGTACCGCAGCGTCGGTGGTGGTGCCACGGGAACATTCAAGTGCGTAGTTTATTTTTATCTTCAAGTCCTGTGCACGCCTTTACGACCGACACGTCGCAACGCTCATCAAGAACTCTCCTTACCGCCAATAATATCGTGTTACTCTCGTCGAAATCCGGCGGGGGAATCGCCCAGACACCGCTGACCGACTCTGACATCCGGATGATAAACCAGCTGGCAAAGCGCAAAAATATATTCGAGCTTCTTTCGCAGTCTCTCGCCCCCTCCATCTTTGGCCATGATCAGATCAAGAAGGCCGTATTACTCCTTCTACTGGGTGGCGCCGAGAAGAACCTCCC
Organism: Russula dissimulans; assembly: GCA_022376545.1. Taxonomy (NCBI): domain Eukaryota; kingdom Fungi; phylum Basidiomycota; class Agaricomycetes; order Russulales; family Russulaceae; genus Russula; species Russula dissimulans. The sequence continues at coordinate 378,733 of WTXJ01000002.1, read as the reverse complement.
AAACGGCACGCACATACGTGGAGACATCAACTTGCTCATGGTCGGGGATCCTTCGACCGCAAAGTCGCAAATGTTGCGCTTCGTTCTGAATACGGCTCCACTGGCAATTGCCACCACCGGTAGAGGCAGTTCTGGAGTGGGTCTTACGGCAGCCGTTACCACCGACAAAGATACCGGAGAGCGACGGTTGGAGGCGGGGGCCATGGTACTCGCTGATCGGGGAGTGGTATGCATAGACGAGTTTGACAAAATGTCAGACATTGACCGAGTCGCTATTCACGAAGTCATGGAGCAGCAGACGGTGACGATCGCAAAAGCCGGTATTCACACCAGTTTGAATGCGCGGTGTAGTGTCGTAGCTGCTGCAAACCCAATATATGGACAGGTGCGTTCTTGTGCTTCGCCGTCCGATTTGTTGTAAGTGGATGCGCCCGCAGTATGACGTTCACAAGGACCCTCACAAGAACATCGCTCTCCCCGATTCCCTGCTTTCCCGTTTTGACCTTTTATTCGTCGTGATCGACGACGTTGATGAAACAAGGGATCGCCAGATTGCAGACCACGTGCTACGAATGCACCGATACCTCCCTCCCGGCGTTGAGGAGGGCACTCCAATCCCGGATACCCTCTCGCAACATCTGTCTGTCGAGAATCCTACAGCTTCCTCTGCCACAAACGAGACCGACACCAGTCCATTCGAGAAGTACGATCCGCTTCTCCACGTTGGAATGACGGCGGGTAGGCATCCCAAGACGCGCGCCGGACAAGCGGCGAAGAAGGTCGAGGTGCTCAGCGTCCCATTTATAAAGAAATACATACAGTATGCGAAGAGTAAACCGGCACCCGTGCTGACCAACGGCGCGGCAGACTGGATCGTCGGGTTGTACGCAGAGCTGCGAAATGAAGCTGCAGAAGACAACAAGAAAAAGGTGAACATGACCCCTTCCCCTCCCCCCCCCCAAAAAAAAAAGAAAACGAAACATTCTCCTTTCGTTTTTGTCCCGAGCTGAGCGCAAAGCGTAGACTTCGCCATTGACCGCACGGACGCTCGAGACTCTGATCCGCCTAGCGACGGCCCACGCCAAGGCGCGTCTCTCGCCCAAAGTCGAGGAGCGGGACGCCTCGGCGGCAGAAGACATCCTGCGATACGCGCTTTTCAAGGACGTCGTCAAGCGCCAGCGACGGAAGAAACGCAAGCTCAACCACGGCGGGGCCACTGCGCGCGAGGGCGGGGAGGGAGATGGCAGCGACGAGGAGGACGAAAATAGCGGAGAGGAGGAGGAAGAGGAGGAGGAGGAAGAGGAGGAGGAGGACGCTGCTGCTCCGTCGCTCGAGCGCATGACGGCCCCTGTGCCTGCGGCCGTGAAGGCAAAAAAGGCGGCAAAGGCGACGACGACGGGCGGTGGCGCTGCTGCCTCGCGGGGAATCAGCCAAGACCCCATCTGGGGCGCGGGTGCCGGCAGCGGCGGCGGCGGTGAAGAGGTGCAGATGAATCTTGATGCCCCCGCCGCTTTGCCCTCCGTTGATGATCACAACGGAATCAGACCAGATCGGTGCGTCGACTTGATTCGTGGCTATCAAATTTGGAAGTGTTTTGACGTTGCGTGTGGCGTTTCTCGCAAATTTTCTTTTACTCTTCCTTTTTTTTTTCCTTTCTTTGGTTTCCTTTTTGTTTCTTCTCTCAGGTTGCAACTGTTTCGAAGTAGAGTTGCCCGTCTTTGGGCAACGAGCTACCAAGACGACGAGCAAGTTTTCTTGACCGATCTCGTGCGGGCTGTCAACGAGGGCCTGGGTAACGACGCCCTGTTTGGTACGGCGGAAGCCACTCTGGCGTGTCAGGCGATGACGGAGGCTAACGAGGTCATGTTGAGTGAGAACATCGTGTACAAGATTTAGTTTGTTTTCTCCGCCGAGATTATTGTACTGTCCCTGGGTTCTTTGTTACTTACGAGATTCTCATTCGCTCGCCGCGGAAGATCCAGATCTAGGGTGTCCGTGGATCAGAAAACTGGTTGGCGGACGTGATAAGGTAGCTATAAATGTTGTCGTCCGACCGGGTGCACTGGCATTTGTGTTGTGATGGTAGTGTACAGTAACCCTAGCCGTAAGTGCCACACGGGGTTCCGGACCCCGAGGCACGTAAAAAATACCCTGATCGTACACACCTATACGTAACTAGACATTTTACGCAGCTGGTCGCCATGGATGACCATCAGAAACCTCGACGGACGGGTTTACTGTGCCAAATAGTAAGTCTGTTACAAAGCATGGGACCAACTTGAAAGTGGGATCACACTGTTGTGACTGTTGCCAGTGCGTACGTGATACATTGGCTAGTGTCCTCTCCCAGTGTCAAAGTGTACAGTCACTTCTCGTTCTCGCGATCATACAGACTTCCTCGCGACTGAGGTCCCCCCCACCTATCAATTCCGTGACTCTGCTCTCCCAATCCTCTGCACCACGATCGTCGGACGATGCCTTGAGAATCTGTGTCCACGCCTCGCCATCCGCGCCGAGGATGCGACCGGCCTGGACGAGTCGCCGCCAAGGCACCTCGACACGCTCGCCTGCACCGGGAAGGGCAAGCCGGCAGGTCTCGACCCACAATTCACTTTCGCGCTGCAGGGCCTTGCGCTTGACGTCAGTGACCTCGCGCGGACGACGGTAAAGAATGGCGCCCTGGAGAATGTGATTACTCAGATGCGGCCCCACGCGCCGGTATATCGCGTTCATGTTAGCACGTGGGAGAGTGCGACGCAACGCAGTGAGGTGTGACGACAACAGAGAGAGGGCCGAAAGGAGGCTTGGAGAAATAAATATATCCGACTGAGTTTCGCCAACGTTTCCCTGACTGCAAACGTGAGGTAAGGTCACTTCGTTTCTCGGAGGGGGAGGGGGTCAATGATGCACACCTCGAAATATGAATCCTCCATGCAGCCTCGACTTCCGTATAGACCAGCTGGACAATCATATCTTCTGCCCTTGTTACCAGCTTTTCGTATTGTTGTACAAGTTCCTCAAAGATGGTCCCATCTATTGCGTCTGAAGATGAGTTGTTAAGACTAGGGAGGGAAGGGTGTGTTTCTGCTCGGGCTCTGAGAGACGCTTTGTGGTTGATCTCGGTCCAAAGTTCCAAAAAGAACTGCATAATAGGGTTAATGGATTACATGGCATGGACCGGTCACTTACCAGGTCCTCTCCCCAGTTCTCCATTGCACTTGATATGTACCTAGTGCTAACCAGTGCCTTGCACAGTCGCATAATCCCTTCCGCCCCGGCTGTTAGCCGACCCCTGGTGTCGCCGCTGGACGTAGCGCCTAATGCACCGGGTACTGCACGAACAAGGGAACTCGATAGGGACTCAAACGCGTCTAGAGAAGCAGCGATACGACTATAGTATCCCTCAAGTAGGGAGAGCTGGACATCGATTAGGAAACGCGTGCGATGGGTAAAATTCGGAAGTGGTGAATAGCGGTCTGTCACTTGTTCCACGAGCGCTTTCAACTGCCGTGCAGATACCGTGGGTCGGATATCATTGTTGGGGCTCGAATAGTCGTCCGAGTCGGCGGCATCATCGGTAATGGTCCACGCGTCCTTGGCCCCAAGAATTTCATAGTACCGACTCATCGCAACTGGACACGTTGAGTGTGAGACATTGATTGCACGCGTCTTGTTAGACACCAATACTCACACGCTTTTTCGGCTTCGACCCATCTGTCAAACCATTCTTTGCGGCCTAGGATGATTTCACTGATCCCTTTCCACTCGGCGTCATCCACGAAACGCCCTGAAAAGGTACCATGTAATGAAAAGCCGCTCTCACGGAGCGATGCATCGAAAGAAAGGGCCTGGTATATCGTGTGAGCGAGAAGTGGAGGATTGGATAAGAGCGAAGGAATTGTTCTCTTGATATGACGAGAAAGGACAGGTAGAAGACTGCAGGTAAATTCTCCCTGAGAGAATGTCAACGAGGCAAAGGAGTATTCTCATGTGGGTCATACCCATGCGTTAACGTCGTTGAACTTGGTGGATGCCAGGAGGCGTTGGATGACGGCATCGAAAAATGGTCGATGTTCATGAGAGATGTTGAAGATGTGTGTGAAGTACCACTCGGGCTGAGCGAAATGAGAAATTACGGCCGTAGAATATCATAATGAGTGCTACCTTGTCCAGTCTATTGGTTTGTCGTGTGCCTTCGAAGTGGTACTTGAATCGTTGAGACAAAGGCTGTACCAGAGCCTGGATGGAATAGAGACCGTCATTGCTTGCCGATTCGTCTCCATCTGGGTGTAATTTTTCGCCACTGGGAAGACTCACTAAGTGAGAAAGCCAACTGACCTACAGTAATACTTACATTGTTTGGAAGTCAAGCAAAAGACGAAATGCGCTCTCAAAAGCTTTTCTGTGCTCCGGGCTCACGGAAACGTAATCGACCGGCATCGGCCAATGCAAATTCTCTGCAGCAACAAGCAAGGCACTGTGCATCAAAGCTCAAATTAGAAAAGAGGCACCAAACACAACGGAACACTGTACCTAGAGAGAACTGCCTTCATATTTGACCACGTTCGCCTTCGTATTTCTTCTAGGAACGACACCAACCGCAAGGGCTTGTCGACCTCACCCACGATATCGCTCATTGGAGAACAACCTTGCTTCACAGCAGAAACGAAGGCCTGTAAGGAGCAATAGTTGGAGACCGTGATTGGGCGGTCAGAACTAATTTCTGCCGTAGCAGCGTCACTGAGAAGTAGGTGTGGGCTGAGATGGCCAGACAGGTGTACGGAAGGTTGACGCGCACCTGAGCTGCAAAGCCCTGTGAACGACCTGAACATAAGCCCTAATACCTTCCTGCTCTCGCAAACTCCTGTGCATTGTTTCTAGATCCTCCAAAAGTGTTGGTGGCTCATCTGCCTGAGAATGGTCCGAGAGAAGTTGTCCGAATAGTAACGAGAGTTCGTCGACCAGCGAATGTCCAAGAAGGGATAATTCCTGAGCAGAGTGGAGATGCAGAGACGCTGCTGTCGACTGCTCAGATCTCAATTTCTGCATATTTGAGCTTGAAGACGCCATCTGAACTACGGAATGCGCTCAGAAAAATATCCGGAAGATGCGGACTACTACGCACTGAGGCTCGGAGGTTGTCTCTTTCATGGCGTATTTTCAGGACGGCGTCTTCAAGAGACGAGGTCGAGTGAGAGAAAGTATGATTATCATTCAAGTAATTCACAGCCTTGTTTCGTGACAAATTGAGGTCCGGCTGAGCGAGATGTTGTTTGATCTGGTCCGAAACTGCGCTCATTGTCGTATCCGAGACTCGGAGTGTGTGGTGCGGTCGTCCAGTTTCCGAGTTCCGTAAGTCACGTGGCAACTTTTCACATGTCAAATTACGGAACGAAAGCACCTCCGAGTCCGGGCGGGCGTTGTACGAGACAGCAATGACGGTACTTTCGACTCTAAGACAACGCACACACCCCACTATCGCCGGCTTTTCTAAGACTTATGCTGCTCATAGACCTCTCGTGCAGCGTATCCTCACCGCGGGCTTCATTGCGAATGTGCTAGTCACAACCTTTCGCGGTTTATTAACTCGCCCGTCTGTCCCCTCTTCCACATCCAAAGGGAAGGCCCGCGGGCAGTCCGCACCTCCTGATGCAGGAAAATCGCAAAGGGTTGCAGTACGTACGTCCCTCTTTAGACCGGCTCACATGTCTGACTTTCTTGTGGCCAGGTTGACGCAGTGTTTTATCAGAGACTCTCTAGGATCCTCCGGCTCGTGATACCAAGTCTACGCTCAAAAGAGGCACTTCTCTTGTTCATGCACTCTAGCCTACTAATATTCCGGACTGCGATATCGTTGTATGTTGCTTCGCTAGACGGAAAGTGAGCTACAGCGCGCCTCGTCGAATGTTCTCTTTCATTGATCGCGATGCTCTTGAAGGATAGTTGCATCTTTAGTGCGCGCACAAAAACTTAAATTCCTTCTAAACATCCTTCGTTGGTTACTGGTAGCCATACCAGCAACTTGGACCAACAGCTGGCTGAGCTATATTCAAAATAAGCTCGCCATAGCATACCGCACACGTCTTACGGAAGAGGTGTTGAAGCAATATCTGGGTCATCAAGAAGAAGGTCTGGAGGGTAAAGTTTATTATAAAATATGTGGGTACCAGCAGCCACAGTATCCTCACCTCGGTTAACATCCCCCGAGCCAATCTTGATGACAGGGTTAAGAACCCAGACCAGATGATCACGCATGATATCCAGAAGTTTTCGAATAACCTCGCAGCCATTTATTCAAACTTGGCCAAGCCAGTTCTTGACGTTATCCTATACAACTACCAGCTTTCTCAAAATGTAGGCGCAGAAGGATTGGTCTTGCTTACTGTTGTGGTCCAACTTTCCGCAGCCCTTTGTAAGGACTTGAATATTTTCCTTCTATTTGAGTGTCTACGTTTATACGGAACATGCAGTGCGCAAGCTCACACCACCATTCGGAGCATATACTTCAATGTCAGCCCAGCTTCTGGGGTCTTTGCGTCACACACACTCAAGACTAGTTGAGTTTGCGGAAGAGATAGCATTTTACGGGGGCGAAGAGACAGAGAAGATGCTAGTTGAGCGCGAATATGCAGGTCTCGTTATGCACGAGAACAGGGTTCTCGTTCGTCGATGGTGGCATGGTTGCGTCGAAGAGGGCATCGTCAAGTGGTTGTGGGGTAGCTTTGGGGCAAGTTCAGTTCATGTTGCACACGGTTTGATTGCTTATGCGGTGGGATTAGCTCGTCATCTGTGCAATTCCTGTCTTTTTCAAACTTCCTGGAATTCACAAAACCGATTTAGGGAGTCGGACAGAAAGTGAGGACGAGCATTCATAACACCTGTCTACAGGTTTGCCTCACCACCTGCTTCTCCAAGGCTTTGTGACGAATCGTCGCCTTCTCTTGTCCTCCTCAGGTAGCATCAATCCATATAACTAGCTACCCCGCTGATGTTTGACGGTAGATGCCTTCGGTCGGGTAATGTACTCTTACAAGGATCTCTCTGAGCTCGCGGGTTACACCGCCAGGGTGTCTATGCTCTTGGACACCATCGAAGATACCAAAAGGGGAAGATTTGAGAAAGCGTTGGTCAGTAGTGCGAGCACAGAAGAGAACAGCAAGCTCCTCAAGGGTCGTGGCAGAGTCATCCAGTCTGAGGAGATTCGATTCGAGAATGTCCCCATCATCACACCTAATGGCGACGTATTGGTGAAAAGCCTAAGTTTCTTTGTCAAACCAGGGGCAAGTGCTTCTTAATAACAGAGTCCTACTGTGGTCACTAAGCGAGATTTTAGCAACATCTCCTCATCGTTGGTCCTAATGGTGCGAAATTTTATTCCAAACCGACCTCCCTCACTTAGAACCTGTCTGAAGGTTGTGGGAAGTCTTCGCTGTTCCGTATCCTCGGAGGACTGTGGCCTGTGTATGGTGGGTGCCCTTGAAACGATCCTGCTTCTGGAACTACAGCCGGGCTCGTAGGTGGAATTGTGTACAAGCCGCCAGCCGACCATTTTATCCTTATTCCGCAACGACCGTACCTGCCAATCGGGACCCTCCGCGACCAGGTGATCTATCCTCACAACAAAACGGAGATGGAGGAGCGTAAGTCGGGCTTTAATGGCCCCGCGTTCCGAGCTTGACAGCTGTTCTAGGTGGCGTGACTGACGACGACCTCCTGGAGGTCCTTTCGATCGTGCAAATGGAGGGCGTGGTGGAACGAGAGGGCGGATGGGATGCTGCACGAGAATGGCGGGACACGCTTAGCGGGGGCGACAAGCAGAAGATCGCGTGGGCGCGTCTATTCTATCACAAACCCAAGGTAAGATGTCGAGTTAGAGTTATCATCCGCGAAAAAAAAAAGCTAAAACGTTGGGTGGGCAGTATGCGGTACTCGATGAGGCCACGTCTTTGGTTCCAACAGAAGTGGAGGGTATGATGATGGATCATGCCACGGAACTCGGCATAACGTTATTGACTGTTTCACATCGACCTTCGCTCTGGAAGTACCATGCCATGATCTTGCATTATGACGGTCTAGGGGGATACGTATTGTATGTCCCGATTTTAATCGCGTAATGACCCTCTTACTTATTTGACTTCAGCACTCAGTTGGACGCGGAGAAACGGTTGGCGCTGCAAGAAGAAAAACAAGCGCTGGAGGCGAAGTTACTTGAAGTGTAAGTCAAAAAAAAATCTTTTGCGTGGACGTCTGTTGATGTGAGAACAGACCAAAGATAAGAGCCCGCCTGTCGGAATTATTGACAGCAAGGGGAGAGCAAGGGACTTAGATTAATTGCTGGTATTTGGAACAAAGTTGTACCACGGTCGAATAATACCCATTGTGTGGATCATGGATCAGTCTGACAGCAAATGTTTTAAAGTATGTGGTGGTGTAGCGGGTGACGAGGTGGTAATGCGTAGTGCGACTAAAGAACTGTGCATGGTGGGATAGCCATTGGTGAGGTCGTGGGGCACAATGCACTATGAAGCGCGGCATATAACCTCTCCGTGGAGGCGTAGCTCCAATGCCTCTCTGGCTTCCAACCATTCGTATTCCTTCTTCCTTGTCCGTACGATCGCGATCTCGCCCATGCCCAACGGCTTGACACTTTTTGCAGAACGGCCCGTGCACAGCCGCCGGAGCTGGCTGGGGTCCATGTATACGCGTTTGCTCGGCATGCTGACGAGATGCATGTTTTCGAGGACCGGTCTGTCGTTTCTATATTTGAGATCCACCCATATTCGGCGTTGGGGGGGCCGGCCTCTGCGAACAATTCTGGGGAGGGAGCCTCGATCGTGCCGCGGGTGATGTTGGTGAGAAAGCCAGCGCGGAGAAGGATGGAGAGGATGCCGAGATTTTGGGTGGTGTGGGGTATGGCTATGCGTGCGTGGCGTGCGCGGAAGGCGTTTTGGAGGCGCGCGCAGAGGTCAAAAGGGAGGGGCATCGCTCGCAGCTCGCAAGTTTGAGCGGCGGATGGGACACGATGGGCGTTGTTGGTGGATAAGACACCGTGAGAAGTTGTTATGGCACAGCCAATCGTGTGACCCTGGTTTCTCAGATCCGAATATTTTATCACCCACCTCCACCTCCCTACCAAGCCAAGCGAAGCGCTCCCGACCCTGCAAATCTCCAAACTTCTCGAACAATTACTCGTCCAACCGATTTTGTCACATGCACTATTTCTCCCAGTCATTCAGCTATGAGTGCGTACTCGTCCCCGTTGGATTACGATCATAATGAAGCATGCTCATCGTACCCCTCAGTCACTCATGGGTGCATGTCATCATCGGAATGTGGCACAAGTACCCCAATCCCCACTGCTCCCATGTCGTAACTGTGGATGTCATCGACCGTTCTGTAGATCCAACCACTGGCACGATCCGGACAGAGAGGGTGCTTGGTTGTAAGCAGAGGTCACCTGCATGGATCGTCAAGGTACGTTTCTCATCATCACAATCCGGCCAATATTCTTACCGAAGCGATGCGCAGCTCTTCGGAGGTTCGGAGGATGCGTTTGTCCGCGAGGTCTCTTTCGTGGATCCATCAACGCAAACAATGACCATCTCTTCCGTCAACCTCTCTCTCTCTCAATTTGCGACATGTCACGAAAAAATCCTTTATTCCCCGGCTCCCGATGGGCGGACCGCCTTTCAACAGACGGCTGAGATACAAGCACGAATGATGATGTGGCGATTAGCAGCGGACAAGTTTGAAAATTGGCTTGCGCTGCGCTTTGAGCAGAACGCCCAAAAGGGAAAGGTTGGCTTCGCGGACGTATTATGCCAATTGTGGGAAGACGCAAAAGACAAGAGCCCGGCTGGCACACCAGCATAGATATCTTTATCTGCCTACAGTAGACCTGGTCCTTTTTTACAGCTCGAAGTCGTTTGCGGCGTCGACATCATGACACTTCACGCATCATTCGCATGTTCATCCAGATCATCAACCTTATCCTTAGATGTTCGTTTCTCACAGTGATATATCATCCGCATAAAAGTACGCCTTCTGGTGCTCCTTCTGGTGTTATTGCCGAGAGGGAGTTAGCTGGAATGCAAGTTGTACTGGCCTATTCTGGAAATAGTTACATTATCACGTAATGAATGATCTTTCGCCCCCATCCAATCCAGTAAATCGTTGTTTGTCGTCGACGTCGACGTAGTTGGTGTAAACCGCAGTGCTGTCGTATCATCTGAACAGCACCACCCGTTTCAGAAGTCCCATCGTCCCTGATTCGTGAGCGGTCCGCCCCAAGGTGAGAGGTTCGATTCCCCATACTGGCAAGTTTTTTACTCCTAATGGCAGCCCTAACTGATGGATGAGCTGGTGAACCACTGTCTCCGCGAACTCGCCTTCGACGGAGATCTTGGTAAGGGTTTTTTTTAATGGGTTATGTGATTGAGGCTGGTGTACTTTGTCTTGTCCCAAGGACGGAAAGCGGGTTCGAAACGTGACAGTGGGCATAGGCGTAGCGGAATCGGATGTCTTGGCTCGGCTGACTCCTCCCACAGGATGCCACCCTTCGCGACTCCGCGACTTTGTCACCAGCTATAACTCGAATTCGCACGAGCAAGTCGTCGATGACGCATATTTTGCATTTGTCTGGTCTCTGGTCGTTTTCCAGTCCACCGTGCGCGTAGGGACCGTACCGGATGGCGCCACCACCGAGGTCTACATCGCACCGCAACAGAGCCAGAAGAGAAAATCAAAGGGAAAGGATCAAGGTGGAGAGGCGTCGTCGTCTGTAACATCACTGGAGTTGCTACCTGATGCGAGATCGAGAACTCTCGAAGATCTGCAGTCGCAGTATGGGGAGGCGCTGAGAGTCGCAGTTGATGCGGAAACATCGTTAGCGGCAATCATTGGCTCGCACATCCGAGTGCGCATTCATTTAATCTTTTGTTGGTCTCTTCGTTTAGTTGATCGGACATGTACAGCCACCAAAGTTAACGCCAATGGTTTACACGGCGCTCCAATTCATCACTCGGGGGCGCGAAGAGGGGATCAGCACGGTGGACCTTGGCAAGAAAACGGGCTACGACCAAAAGACATGTTTCTATCTGATAAAGCAGTTGCTTGAGCTCGAACTCGTCGTGAAGCTCCGCCGTGGTGGCGTCGGCACCAACTTTTGCATCCACAAGTACTTCTTTGAACGCAACCCATTGTGGCGCCAAATTCAAGACGAAGGACTGAACTCGTTCAAGGATCTTCAGGCGGCAGGAGGTGGCCTTGATATCGAGGAGACGATCTCGACGCAGGATGGCTCCCAAGCTCCTGTTCAGTTTGATCCGATCGATGCTAGGCATCTATCCAGCTTGTCCCTCATCCAGTCTAGAATCGTCAAGCTCCTGAAGCACTCGGAGTCTCAGACGCACCCTTCTCAAAATTTACTTGTCACAATAGTGAGCAAAACAGCTAGGACTTTGATTCGTTATCAATTCATTCCCTTCACACCTTTTCAGGGGTTCTTGAACCCTACCAAGACTGATCGCCGCTTTTTCCAAAGCCGGCTTCGCCAGCTTATCGAAAACCGTATTGTGGAGAGAGTGATGGTACCCAGTACAAACAAACATGGCTCAGCATCAGTGCCTTGCATACGGCTGATCTCCGACAATAACGACGTGACTAACGAGCCGAGTGAAACACCCACTCACACGAGACGAGACCCTTCTGCCCATGGTATGTATGCCAGGTCGAGTGTTATGTCACGGGCTAAGACCACCCTAGATAGCCGGCCTACCACTGTCAAATTGAATGTTACGCTTCACAAGCAGATGATCGACCTGCTCGAAAATGCTGGTACAAAGGGCATGACCTTGAATGTAAGTGTGTATCTCCATCTATCTCTCGACACAACAGTAACATCTCGGCAGGAAATCTCTAGAGAGCTTGGGAATTTCGACCGTCGTACACTTGAACTACTATTGACCAAATTAGACAAAGTCCATCCACCAACCCACCTCAGTGATCTAAGGATCGTCCAGTTGATGGAAACTCATGGCCGCGAACGACGTTGGCGCTACTTCACGTTCGCATCCTATCGAAAAATCATTGCCAACGAGAAATTGGATGACCAAGATGGACCATATTCCTCAGTTGACTTCTCCAATGTTGGAAATTTCGCACCTTTCATCACGGAAGACTTCTACAACGACGTCGACGAGCTTAATCGCTTTACGGACTACGCGTTCAGCAAAACTGGAAAAGTTGAGGACGTTGGCGAAGAAGCAGTGCGCAAGCGCGCAAAGGGAGCAACACCGGGACTCACACCTCGCGGGAAGAAGCGCAAGCGAGGGGAAGCTGGGCTGGACGCAGACGGCGACGGAGAGATCAACCACATACCAAGAAAGCGAGGGAGACCCCGCAAAATTCCCGCCCCAGATCTACAGAAGGACTCGAACACGGCCGAGAAAGGTGTCGCATCGACACGCGATCGCGATCGTAGTGTGCAAGATCCCGTAGCAAGTCCGGAAGTGTCACAAGTTACACAACCAGCAGGTACTAGTGCTACGAATGAAGGCCATTCGACTTCTCTCAGGGTACCCAAGAAACGCCCTCGTCCGCCACATGACAACCATAGCGGCGAGTTCGTTCCTGAGGCGTCAATGTCTCCCAGAAAGAGAGGCAGGCCTAGAAAGCGACCACCATCACCTCCGCCCACTGAGACAGTGGAGCATTTACCTGAAGCCTATCCCTCCGACGTTGTAGCGAATCACACCGTCTCTGAGCCACCGCCAAACGCGAACGCAGGAGAAGCTGAACAGCAATGCACTCCTCTAGAACGCGACGTTGTGGTACCATATCCCGATCTTCGTGAGCCATCAACGCAACAACCCGGGCTCACCTCGGCTCCACTTGATTACCGTTCATTAGAGGACCAAGGCATGATTACGGGTGCCATGGTTGACAACCACTGTTACCCAACTCAGCCGGATGATCTGAATACAGAACCAGACCAAATGAGGCCGCAACAAGGCACTGAGGGCGAAGTATCCGCATCGTGCGAACACCCCGTTTTCATTGACCCTTTCCTCTTGGAAAATGCCTTGTCCTCGCAAGATACTCGCAAACCCGCCGAAGTCGAACAAAACATCGCGGTATCAGGTATGGAATTTCGGGTTGGCGAGCTTGGGATAACGTGATTAACGTCTGGGTTGACTCAGTACCTCCAAAGCTGAGGGAGAAGGCTGTGACCCCACACTCGAGAAACAATGTATCGTTGCTTCGTCGAGAGAACGAGTTCCTGAGAATATTGGAGGAATCCAGTGGAATTGTTCATCCAGGTTCCAAAGAGTTTCTGGACTTACACGTGGCCCTTTTGGATACACTGGTCTCAGCTGGAGAACCTACAAGTGGCTTGCCTGGCATCAAGGTCGACAAGCGTACCATCGAGAACACGTTCGAGAGCTTAGAGAACAGAGGCAAAGTCAAAGTTCTGAAGACTGCTATCTCCACCGTGACAGGCGCCCAGCGTCCTACCCGCATCATCTATTTACCGACTGTGAACCAATCTCAGCTGGATGCATTCCTTACAGAATTGGGAAAAAATTCACATAGTGCGCCCTATTCTGTTGCCGGCTCCGCCACGGCCAGCATCCCTCCCAGCGATCTGAAGGTGAAGAGACCGGCCCAACCTCTCAGAGTTCTGCAGTCTGAGCGGGGAGTTGACAACGTAGGTCATTGGTCCAAAAGCAGGAACAGGGCAGACCAGCTCTTTCAATCTGATGACCAGACCATTCACGATGTCCTTTTGACTGAGAGGACTACACTCGCGCAACTGTACGGGTTCATTCCCGGGAAGATGATCAGGGCACGAGAACTCCACCTGGCGACTCTGGATATATTTCAATCCTCTCATGACCCTCCGACCCTCGCCTTGGCAACCAAACACGTTGTGAAATTCTCTCGTTATTTTCAAGATTTTCCTATAGGAATATATTGCTCCATGGTGTCCACCCTCGTCCAGAGCGACGAACTTTCTCAAATCCTATCCACTGAGGAGGGCCGACAAACACCGGTAAAAGATCTGCCGCAATCACTACAAACTCTACTTCAGATCGGGCGCCCTCGTTCCCGGGAGCGCTTACTCGAGCTCTTCGATATACTTCATCACCTGAATATAGTCGCACCCTTACAACCCTCTGAATCACCAAACCCTCTCATAAGCTGCGAATCGAATGGAGAGGGCCCATCATCTTTCGAACCCTTTGGGGGCGATATCTCGTCAACGAGCTATCGTACAGCCCCCGACTACTGGCTTTTCCACCACGAAGCAGCCCTGCACCTCTGGGTGTTATCTACTGCATCGCCACCTCTCTGGAAGACTGTTTCGGCGTCCACTCGCCTCGATGCCTCCAATTACTGGAATGAGTTACAGCCGGCTTGCGAGAGCAAGTCGTTTGCCCAAAACGTGACGCAAACTAGTCCTTCGCAGCCCTTTGTCCCGGATTATGCCTTTGCGCGCTCCATTATCCGTGACGCCTCTTGGAAAGCAACGTATGAATTGTCTTGGCACCAGCGCCAGTACTTGAAACGATTTATGTCTCATCAGAGAGATGAGGCAACGCTTCAAGACGAGGAAGGCAGCTCGACCTTGGAAAAGGTCTCATGGACCATCAGCGCACCGTTGTCCGTCGTAAAAGATTTTCTCCAGAAGGAGCGTACCGCCCAGCTGCGAGAGCTCGACAGGGCCAAGTTGCACACCCAAGGAACCGAGGTGAACGCCGAGAACGCCGAAAAGATGGAACAGGAAAAGGAGCTGCTTGCGAAGAAAGTGGCAGATGCAAAGGCGCGGAAAGAGCGGGAGTGGGAAGCCATATTGAACGCTGTCCACCCTGGTTCGCTAGACGGCGCAGCGGCGACGAGAGTGGCGCGGGTCCGCAAGCGGTATCTACAGTCTGGCGTCGCCGACGACAGAACGAGGTGGGAAGGCGAGGTCCGTGATGCTATGCGGACACTTCGAGGTGTCGCGAAGGTTGTTTTACCCTCGGCGCAGCGCGCGCCCCCGGCACGACCTTTGCGGGCCCTTTCAGCCGTTCCGGTGGCCGTCCCACCACCTGAAGCTACCGCTGCCCCGTCGCGCCCTGCCGGACTGCCCCAGCCCGTAGCGAATCAGCCCGGAAAGTCCATCGAGCAGCTCATAGCAGAGCAGGGGCCAGCACGTGAGGATGCTAAAAGGAAGAAACGCAAACAGAAGAAAGATGAGGATCGTACGTATGGACGTCCAGTCTGGTTGATTGTGTGCGCTGAGGTATTCGTTTTGACCCTTTGTCTCGTTTAGCAGCCGATGCGGAGGATGGAAACCGCGAGGAGGACGACCCATCACAACGAAAGAGCCGCTTTTTGTGGAACAAGGACTATGATGATTTGGCCCAAGACATCCATGCTATTCTGAGAGTGCGCTCGCGGGAGGTAGGCGGACGTATGGATTGGTTCGCGTTTCGCCAGATCTTTCCGGCGGTTCCAAGGAACTCGGTGCGACAGCGCATCGCGAGTCTACGAGAAGTACAAAACAACGATATCTACATGAGGCGCCTCGAGGATCAGTGGTGTCGTCTTTGGCAACAATACCGGGACACAGAGCATCTGCCCGATCCCAACCCCCAGAGTCAGACTGACTTCGACCTGATCAAACACCTGCGATTTCTACGGAAATTTGTTGACAAGAATGCCCTGTACGTTCTTACCGCTTTCTTCGGACTCGTTCGAAGGCTGACATGGGACCGGAGGCGGGTCGGTTTCCAAGAAACGTCGACGACTTTAGCGCTTCCAGAAACGGTATCGCGATTGCACGAATCGTGGGATATCCTTGTCAAACTGGACAACGCGCCAGTTTGGGAATTTTTATGGGATTCAAAGGTCGATGAAAACCGTGAGAAGGGACTGCTGCAGACGGCATTCACAACCGAAAACGATGACATACTAACTAATAATGGGGCGAGCGGCAATCAAGAAGTTCAGGTCACGGAGGCGGCGCTGAAGGTTTGTCGGTCTTAACGGCATAGATGAGTAGCACTGACATAAATGCAAGATGGTGTTTGGGACGCCGAATGAAAATTACGTACCATCGAGTGGAGCAGCCTTGCTGCGCTCTGTGGGAAAGAGAACAGTATCGAGGGCGAAAGACAATCTCCTCAGCCGTGGCGTTCTATCAAAGGTTGTCAGGGATCCTCAAAGACCCAGACCTGGGCGAACCTTAAAAATATCTGAAATGTAACTTGCCGTGCCAGTCTTGGACGTGCTGCAGGGACTGATGGTTCATTTAGCAATCAAAGTGCCCTCGGCGGTTCAATACCACAAGAGGTGTTCAATGATGCGACGATGCTGGATGCGCTGTGTAAGCAACAAGAAGATTGGAGGGAGTGGTCGTTGCGAGCGTCTGATGGAGATCTGGCTATGCTGGCACAGATAACATCAGAAGGTCTTGTAAGTCATCTGTTCTAGATCAAGGAACTGATTGACAAGATCTATTTTAGGTGGACTTCAAGCTTGACACCAGCGGGGCCAGGGCCGCACGCCTCGAGATCGACTGGAATAGTAAAAAGGCCGGTAAGTACATCATTGTTTATGTCACAAGTCCCCGCTGATTCGGTCTCATCAAGACGATGATCACATTGAGACCACGATCTTCACACGTTTCTCGACCATACCTCCATTAGACGCAGAGGCAGATGACACCTCGGCGAGCCGGGCTCGCTCCCCTTCAGCGGAGGGAGGGGACGAGGGACACGGAATGACTGCCGAAGGCACACTTGCTTGCTGTCGCACGACCTCGGATGGACAGGTGAACTGCGACTCGTGCTTGAATACTGCACTTCATGTGTGGACTTTACAATCCGACACGAAGGAGCAAGAAATATCCCGCCGCGTCCTGGATGTGCTTGAAGAGGCAGGGCCTGCTGGCCTCGACGTTAGTACTCTGATGGTATGTGCAGCTTTGCGATTTGGTGGGTGACAAAAAACTCAACGGTCAATCAGGCAAACACCATGGGAGGGGGCTGTTTCGAAACCGAAACTGTCCTGTCTGTGCTGACGTCGCTGATGGACAACCCGATACCCCCATCGTTCTCGTTGGTCATTCACGACCGCTGGTTGTGTCTGCACGCCAGTCAGATGCTTGGACCGTCGTGGTCAGTGAAGAGCCTCGAACCAATGTGCTTCCACGTCGATGGTTAGACGTAAGGGGAGCCAAAATGCGAGAAGTGTGGCGGGCGGCCTTTCGTGCGGTGATCGGAACGATCGTGTTCCGACCGGGTATCTCGCAAGTAAGTCGCACAGCAAACACGGGCATTGTTAACCCTGAACGAACCGAGCAGGCTGAGATCGTATGGCGATTACGGTCAATATATGACCGATCCGAGGTGATTGACGTATTAAAACATCTGCACGAAGATGGGATATTACGGCGAAGAATAGGTACGAACAAAGTGATGTACGAGTTGGGATTGGTTGCGGTGAGGGAGGAGAAGGCACTGCATTGGTTCTTAGGTGATCGTAGGTGGTATCAAGGAGCATTGGAATGAAATGAGATTGGCGCCGTGTTGGTGATTCGTTCGTCGCGGTCGCTAAGAGACGAGTGCACAATGTCAGTTGCCCGCAAAGGAAACCCCACATTCCGCGGCCATCCCGGCCATCTCGTTCAACACACCCTCCCGTCCTCTCTCTTTCTTCCTTCATCCTTCTATCTCACTCGGCTGGGCCGTGTTGGCTGTTCTTTCCATTCTCCTTCGGTCCCAGCTCCAAGAGCCGCCTGGTCTTTCCCTTTTATGCCCCAGTGGTCTTTCTTTTAGGTCTGTCTTGTTAACGACGTGTCTGCGTCCTTACCGACTTGTCTTGCACCCAAGTAACCTCTTTGCCATGCGTTTCAATCGTGTTTTTTCTTTTCTGCCCATTTCCGACGTGAAGCTTGCCGTGCGTGCTCTTCCTCTTGTTACGCCACTTCCGCACCCTGGACACGCAGCCGGTCCGCGTTTGCATTCCAGCGGTGACAACGGAAATGGACCGATAGAGACTGAAGCCATGTTTTGCAGTGGGAAAGGATCACTGCGTCACGAATTGCCATCGCCTATATCATCTTCTCCGTCCTCAATTGTACGGTCCAGGTGATACTCCAAGCCCAGGCGTTCTCCATCAACAAAGAGGCTGCGAATTTCCTCTCCAGACTCATTCACACTGGCAATGCGTCTTTGCCTGGTTTCTTCGTCCTTGGTTCGCAGCTGCATTTCTGTGACCACGTCCCAAAGGCCGTCAGCACGGAATCCTGTGAGGTTGTGTGGAACGGAACAATCAGTGGGACAGGGAACATGGAATCCGCCCTCTCCACTCCTGTACAACAACCCGGGGCCTCTGCCTCTTCGTCTTCCCCATCGAGCTCCTCTGTCACCACCTCTTCCTCTTCGCGCACAACCACCGTTCACAACGCCCAACCTACTACAAATTCTACTAAAACTTCGCCTGCCCGCTCTTCCGACGACCGGAGGTACTTATCTGCACCCCAAATCGACGTTGCCGCTATCATCCCTACTCCGTCGAATGGCGTAACGTTACAGGGATTCGAGGTCAATGGGCAGAACGCAACACTGGACAAAAGGTGTCTCGTTGCTCTTAATTGGCCTGTGCAGATGTAAGTCTGGCCTCCTCAGTTGATGATAAATTTCACCCGTTCATGAACTTTCAGGCTGAGAGACACGAAACGCGAGGACATCTCTTTCCTCACCTTCCAGTTTTGGGTATTGGGAATGTCCCTAGTCGCTGTGCTCAACGAATCAATTCCTCACATGTATGTCCACTTTTTTTTTCCGATCACAGTCCTGTGTCTTAACCATCCCGTCCAGCATGGCAACCGTCCTTACCCACTTATCTGCGACGGCGTGGGGCGCTTTCCAGATTTACAGCACCGATGTGTTTCACGATAACTTCAGAAGGTTAACAACTGATGGCGCTTGTGGAATCAATCTTCTACCGAGATACTGGACGTTACGTGCTCAAGCTGAGATTCTCAGCCTCGCTTTCAACGTAGCGGCTTTGCTTGTTTCCTGTTTCTTGTCTTTCAGGCTCATCAAGGTGACGAGATGCCAGAATCGCTTTCAACGCTACAACTGACCTTTGGACCATTTCGTAGTTGTTTGGATGGCAAACCTTCAAACGTGTCGGCGCTTCCAGGTCGATTAACAGGATATACAAACTCGTCTTAACACTATCCATCGTCATTCAGCTTTCGCTGTTCTTTGTTGTCTTGGCTGTAGCCCTTTGGCTTGATCAACTTTACCATGGTGCCATCGCCATTATGGCCACACAATCAGACGTCTATCAAGCCTTTTTGATGATCATCATTGTCGTAGGTTATCAGTTATCCTTACTGGATGTCGGCTAACTAGACCCTTCAGTTGCTTATTCCTTGGCTCCTGACGGTGCGTCTTTATTTATCTTCATCTTTGTTGATCTGTGCTGATACCCCACCTAGGGCTGGTTTGCTTCCAGGAAGGAGTTGAAGTTCCTGATGATGGTGTTTCTCGTCTTGTCTGCTGGATATCTCGTTGGATTCGGTCTCATGTTTGATTCCGAGACCTTCCGTTGGACTTACGTCGAGTGGGGTTTCTTCGGCTCGACAGTGACCATCTCGGCGCTTCTGACCCTCATTTCCTTTATCGTTGGTATCATGTGTCGCTTGAACTTCGACAAGGGTTTAGTTCACTACCGTAAGTGACTTCCTCGCCCGCGCAATCTCGTTCCATTTACCCACTTTGTCTCAGTGAAGGGAGAGGAGCCACTTCGGGAAGATAGTTTCATTCAAACTGACTCAGGCGCTGGAAATCCCTTTGGCGAAAAGTTTGATTTCCCTTCTACACGCTATCCTATTCCAACATTCTCGGCAACTGTCGGGCCAAACGAAGAAGGGTATCTACCTAGCCGGATGGGTCCCCGGTTTTTCAACCACTCAGCACTGCCATTTGAATCGCAAGTCGAACCCACGTCGGTTACGCGTTTGTCTGGTGCACAATCAATGTCGCCAGACACGGATTCTCCAGGGACGGGCCACTTGAGTCGCCACGGCAGTCAGCATAGCAATTCAAGTCAAGTCAGCTCTATCACCTTGAATGAGCCTTTCATGGGACAGTCCCGTTGGGTTATTGAGTAATCCATGTACTCTTGTTTCTCGGTTCCGCTTGACTACCTAGCTTATCGTGTGTATGATGGACACATTTACATCCCTGCCCTGTAAAATATACCGAAAACAGAAGAGAATCTGAATAATAGCGGCTTGGTGGGACTCGATACCATACTACTAGTATTCCGTGCCCGTTATAGAAAATTACGTCCGAGGGAAAGAGTCATCCGGAGATCATGTATGAGCATGTAAAGTGCTGATGACAGCCTTGAAGCCTGAGGTCTGAGGCGTGAAGCTTGAAGGCTTGAAATCAACCGATATCGGGTTGCGCATTCCGATCGTGAACTCCCGGTACAGGAGCTTCGCTGAACGATAGCGAGCCGTCTGCAGGCAGAGATTCCTGCGAAGCGCACTTGATAGCTTCGACTTCCTTCTCTTGAATGATCGCCGCCTGTCGCGCGACGGTCGCGGACTCGTATGCGTCTTCCGGTGGCATCTCCGCCGGGGTATTCTTCGCGATCTCGGTCTCGTCGTAGGTCTGCAGCGCCTTGCGGAAGTCGAGCATCCACGGGTGGTCCATGAGCTCGAACGCGCTCGGCCGCCGCGTCGGGTCCACGGTGAGGCACGCTTTGATGAAGTTGATGCCCAGCTCGCTGAGCTGGTCCGACTCGGGCAGCGGCGGGTGCTGCGTGGCGACGCCGATGTGGTACATGATGGTCCTGTCATCACCCCGCGCCCGCGCGATGGGTAGTGAGCACTTTCGTTCGAGGTGAGGCGATGGTATGGCACGTACCATTCGTTGTCAAGGTGGCTCCATGGTTTCTTTCCGGTTGCGAACTCGAGCACGACGCATCCCATCGACCAGATGTCCATCGCACCGTGCCGACCGCGGGTATCGTTCTTGATGACCTCCGGCGACATGTACATTGGCGTACCGGTCAGACTACTGCTCAAGCCAACGCCGAGTCCGCCGCCGAAGACGCCCTCTGCCGGACGACGAGATCGCATCATCGTACGATGGTTCTTTGCGAGTATCTTCGCTGCTCCGAAGTCGACAAATTTGATCACACCAAGGTGGTCCAGTAGAATGTCTATTAGCACAGAGAAACCGTCAGCCGGCACATGTCGTGTCTGGATGTCCTCAACTTACTATCTGGCTTGATATCGCGATGCGCGATGCCTTTGGAATGAAGATATGCAAGGCCTTCTAGCATCTGCATGGTGTAGACTTCTATGATGTGTTCGTCCTCGATGCGTCCGAGTTCCAAGAGTGCTGCTAAACTTCCGCCCTGACAAAACTCCTCAAAGATGTAGACTTTGTCTCGGTGCACTTCGATCCCGTAGTACTCGACAATATTAGGATGGCGCAGCATCTCCATGACACGAAGCTCGTCACGAATTTGCTGGTAAAGACTCGGTGAGCCAGCCAGCTCCTGAAACTTGATCTCCTTTACCGCCATCAACGAACCAGAATCCAAGTTGACAGCGGTGTACACGGAGCCGAATGCGCCTGCGCCGATGAACCTCCCCTGCTGCCAACGAACGGAGATGTTGGAGCTAAAGGAGGCAAGGAAAACAACCGATTGATCTTCCAATTTCTCGTCGTCCAGTACCCGGCCAGCCATACGCTGCTCTGATGTCAGGGTGGCCCTGTCATGTTCGAGCTTCTCCACTGCATGTGACGTCCTGTCCCAGAATTCTGCGATCGACGGATCCAAGTAACCGGCGGCAGCCAGCCGTTCGTTGTGGCTGAAGGAAGAGAACGTCTCAGCATCGAAGAGGGCTTCCTGTCGTCGCTCGCCCTGCTTTTCCTTTTCCTTTGCCTCCAGGGTGGAGCGTGCCCCGAGGATATCGAAGTGACTAATGAGAAGCGTCATGCAGCTTGCCACCTTGTGTTGGAGCATCTCAAATTGGTCGTCAGGAAGTTGAAGTATGTTGTTACGTGTGCGGTGAAGGGTAAACTCCAGCGCGTTGACGGCCCACTTGAAGGTCTTTCGTTCGTTTGGATCGCAATCGTCGCAGATGAAGGAGACCCATGAAATCGCGAGCCGAACGAGGGAGCGATTAAACTTGAGATGTGTCGACCTGTCCATGGACTTTTGGAGGTGTTGACCGTGTTCGGAGGCAAACAGGTACCAGCTTTCCAGAAGGTCTTGGTGCTTGCTAGTTTCTCGAAGAGCGTCGCGCACATAATGGACAGACTGCACGATCGACTCCGCAAGTCGATTGACGGCCCGAAGTATCTTCCTCATCTCTCTATTGACGGCAGGTAAGTGGGCCTGCTGTTCTATAATGCAGATCGGAGGCTTGATATCTATTTCACTTTCCTCGTCTTCCACGAGTAAAGCTTCGACGAACTCCTGCTTTGCCAACGCCAACCGATGTTGACCACCGTCAGCTATGAGGCGCACTCGGTCGTCCTTCAAAGCTAAATCAATCTTAGGAATCTCCAGCATCAAAACAAGGCCATTCCAGAGGAATCTGCTGCGAGGAGATAGAATAAGGAGATAGCCAGCTTCATCAGGAAATTCCGTATGGAGGTCATAGATGTCCACAATCTTGCGTCCATCGTCTTCAAGTTGCTCGGTTACGTGAAAGGCCTCCAGGAGCATTCTGCGAATGTAATCTGGGTGATCCCGTAAAGAGTTCGACGCGACGATATATGTTCCCTCCTCCTCATATGTTTGAGTAAAGACGAGGAAGTGATCTGTCTCCACCAGTTGAGCAATAAAATAATCGATAGAGACATCCTCCAGGGTGTACTCTGCCGAGTTATTGAGCCTCTGGCAGACGAGCCTCGGTGGATATTAATTACAGTTTGGCAACAGGATACCGAAAACCTCACCGAACCAAACGCTGCAGTTTACGATATCGTAGGCGAACACTATCCAGAACTTTGCCGTACCAACTGGTCATTTGCTCGTCGCTTACATCTTGCTGCGACATGATGCGACTCGATCCGTTAACACTTGTGCCAGGTTTTCGCCGATGACTTGACGTCGGCCTTTCCGAGGCAGGGAGGCGAAGTTGACCGTCAAAGAAGTTGGCAACGCGAACAGTCAACTTATTAGTGAGCGCACTGTGGAAAGATTCAGAGGCAGAGTGAACCCCAGATATCAGTTCGCGTACCATAATTGCTCCGCAACTACCGACGCTCCTCCTGGAACCGTCAAAGCAACATCGTTGAACGTCGGCCACTGACTCTCTATTAGATCAGTTTCCTTGAAGTAGATGTCCTTCGCGCCGCTTTTCAATTTCCAGTGTATTAACTTGAAAAAGAAACTCAATGCGTCCAATACGACAGTATCGTAGTTGTCACTGATACAAGGAGGTAAATTCCAATTACCTCCCGGGTCGGGGGAAAGGAAGGCCTCATATTGTCGCTTCAGCGTACATGCTATCCCGATGCTTAGCTTGAGGTCGTCCGTCATCTGGTCGATAATGATGACAGCCGGCTCCTTCAGCTTGTGCGCGTAATCCAGTCGGACACGTAAACTTGCCAAAGCAAGTTGCGTGGGGAAGGAGATCAAGGGGACGAGCTCGCGCTCGAAGGATGGAAGGTTCATTTTCTTCAAAAGGGGGGCCAAGTTGACTTGAGCATCCCGAGATGCGCTGATGAGGGAATGCACCGTCGTCATGAACCCCTTTGCAAAGGTCATTTGGATGGATTCCTCCTTCATCGCTCTCTCTAGGAATGTGCTACCGTCCGCGACAGGGCCATTGTCGCCAAAGGTGTAGCGAGACCCCAAAGGGCTGTCCGTATTGGCAACAGGCGCAGTGACATCCAAAGTCTCGCTGCCTGTCCACTTTCGCAAAACGTCGATCTGACGGCGAAGAGACGTGAATATGGTGGACCACGTAATGAGAGCATCCCTGTGAGCTTGAAAGTCTGGTTCGGCGATAACGGGTTTGTCCAAGTGGAGGGCTTTGTGTGTTGGATACAGCGTGTGCACGATATCTAGATGCCGCAGCACCTCATTCACCTGCTGTAAAGCAATGGCTCCCGGGTCATCCTTGCCTTCGAGGTCTCTAGCGCGGAAGCTCAAGACCTCATTGATGACAAGATCAACTGTTCTAAGTCTCAAATCCTCAAGTCTTTTTCTCTCTTCCTCCTCCGAGGTGCCCATAACTCTGGCCCTGATGCCGAGCCAGAGGTTGTGGTTATACCTATCCTGCTCCTCGCCAGAAGTGGCGAGCGCCACGGTTATCCGCGTCTTTTCAGACTTGAGGACATCGCCATCCAGGACTGACGCAAGCATGGTTTGCCACTCGAGTCGCTCTCTTTCCTCCGGCGTCTCCGGTTCAATCGACTCTGAAACCAACAATGACGAGAAAATGTCGTGAGCATCACCGGAGCTATCCAGCAATGTGTGCCCAAAGTCCTCCTCATCACTGTCCCCAGCATCAACAGGCTGTTGGCTCGGGCCCCTTTGGAAATACTGACTATCGGATTCATTTCTTGGATCTTCGGACCCGGAGCCAGACCCATTGGCATATCGCATGAGGAACTGAGAGAAGATGTCGTGATACCTTGCATAGTATTGTGGTACCTGTGTGGATGAAGATGAGGAGGAAGAAGGGCTACTGAACGATCCTGCAGGGGAGTAAGTCTGGAAACGGGATTTGAGCCGGACCGTTCCTGAGAGCGTGGAGGTGCTGGGAGAGGTCGCAGCAGAAAATGAAATGGGTCTCGCCGAGTGCTGCTGGATGTCCCATGCGTCCTCTTCTTCTTGGGGTGTATCTACTTCGTCATGGGGGTACAGCGTCGGTATGTGTCGGAGCATTGCCATGTTCCAGTCACGGTCGAGCCTCTCAAGCTCATGCTCTCGTCGGCCCGCACCCCCGCTTTGCTTTCATTCACCAACATGGGCATCGTAGAGAAGGTACGACAGATATTGCATCGTCAACTATCTCAGACTTATTCATACTTCACAGATCAAAGAGATCGAGGGTGAGTCTGTACGTACTCTCCCCAATCTTTCGCTCATTCAGCACGGGTCGTCCTCAGAGGAGATGGCGAGAAGTACGCGTCTAGATCCAGTTCCGTCCAAACATATATGACTGAAAATTTCCCGATAGCCCAGAAGAATAAGGTGGACTGAGTCCCTGGTTTTCACTGGACGACTCAAACCCTCCCTTCGAGTAGGCCACCGAGTACCATCTGGGTCTGCTAAAAGCAAAGCTTGCGCGCTACCGCGCTCAGCTGTTGGAACCTACCACGAAATCCGGTGGCCCTGGAGTTGGCTTTGATGTGCAAAAGTCAGGAGATGCTCGTGTCGCGCTCATCGGGTTTCCGTCAGTTGGAAAGGTATAGTTCCCGGCATGAAGCCATATCGGTCTGACGCCCGTCAGTCAACTCTTCTGAGCAGAGTGACTCACACTGCTTCCGAGACTGCTGCTTATGAGTTCACAACTCTTACTGTGAGTCTCCTGGAACAAGTCGCTAGTATCAAATTGTCGACAGGGTGTATTTGTTAGGCAATTCCTGGCGTCATTGAGTACAAAGGCGCGAGGATACAACTCCTTGACCTACCGGGTATTGTGGAGGGTGCCAGTCAAGGACGTGGACGTGGACGACAAGTCGTCTCAACCGCAAAGACAGCAGATTTGATTTTAATGATGCTGGACGCCACCAAGTCGGAGGAACAAAGACAGCTGCTGGAGATTGAATTGGATGCCGTCGGGATTCGTCTCAATAAGAAGAAACCAGATGTTGTCTTTAAGCGGAAAACAACTGGCGGAGTGAGCTGTTCCAGACATACCGTTGCCCACTTTCTCACCCAGTCCCTCTAGATTACGGTGCGTTTCTTAGTTGTCTCCAACACTGTCCTTACGAATTGTTCAGTTCACCGCTACGGTGAAACTTACTAAAACCGACGAAAAAACAATCCGGACGATCTTGGCGAGCTGTACATAACTTCCTTTCGCTCTTGGCGGTTCCTGAGTTTGTCTTTTAGATAAGTTACACAACTGCGATGTCATGATTCGAGAAGATGTTCTGTCGTATTCCTACTTTTCTTTAAGCACCAAACTAACCGTACACTAGATTACCACCGAGGAGTTTATCGACGTTCTTATTGGTTCGCTCTTTCCTCATTCATGGACAAGTTTTTCATTTCTCTAATAGGGACGCGAAAATACATACCATGTCTTTGTATGTCCGGCGCCTCGGTCGTCTAGAGGCTCACACATAATCGTTCCTAGATGTCTACAACAAAATCGACGCTATCAGTCTCGAGACAATGGATCGTCTAGCTCATGAAGATCATACGGTCGTCATCAGTTGCGAAATGGACCTCAAGTAAGTCACAACGGATATTGCGATACGACATTATCGAAGTTCTGCAGTTTAAAGTATCTGATTGATCGTATATGGGATGACCTCGGCCTCGTGAAAGTCTACACGAAAAAGCGAGGTGCCCATCCTGATCTCGCTGACCCGATCTGCATGCGCAAAGGGTCAACCATCGAGGTGCTTGCTGGAGTGCCAAGCCGCCGTCACATGCTCACATGTCGTTAAGGATGTTTGCAATGGGATCCATCGGTCATTGGCCGCAAACTTTCGTTATGCGCTAGTATGGTTAATACGTATTCCCTTTCATCACACCCCATGAAGACTAATTAAAAAATCGTTTCCAGGGTGAGTGGCGCTCGCCGCCTCCTCGTTCGGTCTTACAGGTACTCTGCCAGGGGAAATCGTCAAAATTCGCACCTTATGCGCAAAAGGTTGGACTCGGCCACCTGGTACACGACGAAGACGTCGTTTCAAGTATATATTTTTCAAGAATGGCGTCCTGGACTTTTCTCATCCGCTTTTTCTCTCTCAGTATTCACCAAGTAGTCCGCGACCTTCCGGAATGATTCCGAATGAGCCGTGGTGTCAGTGCCGGCGATGGGTGGCGGCGTTGCCTCCCCTGCTTACGTTAAGGGTTCGGAAACCAAGGATTGTTGTACTCGTAGGTGTTGTGATGAAATAGTAGCAGATGGTCCTTTCAATTTACTGTCCATACGCCGTCTCGTGGTCTATGACCATGGCTATGCATTTGGGGAGTGGAGTTTAATGAAGCTGGTTGAACTGACCGGCCCGAGCTGATGATATGAGAGTGTGCCACTGTTCGGTAGGTAGGTGTAACCCCAACTAGACAAGCCTGCACCTTAACGCTGGTCGGCGGCATTAAACACGAGAGTTTCCGAGTCATGATACCACCAAGCGTACTACCTTCCAACCCCACGCCACGACCTCGTTTCTCCGCCGCTCCCCGGCTGCGGCTCATGTGAGCCCATTCAACCCCCCGCCATCCCGACGAACAACCGCCCATTTTTGCCCCTGCCCCTAACGCCGTCCGATATACTTACACTTTGAAGCCCCGGGAACCACCGCGATCTGATGCCATCAGCAAGAAGCGCTTCGCTCTAAGTGCGCCGTGGCTAGCAGGCGGCCATTCCGTCGGGTGCTCCATACCGATTTTGCCCCTCACCAGCGCTTGGGTTGGCGTCTCAATAACTATGCTCAAGCAGTTGCCTGGAATTTTTTTTTAATACGGTTTCGAAATCTCGCAAGTGGCACCTCTTTTTTATCACCCCACGCATTCAGAAAGGCTTCCTCAGACCTTGATATGTCCGACTCGAATATCCCCCCACTCTCTGCGCGGCCCACCACTGCAATCGAGTTCATCTTCTTGGGTACTGGCACATCGGGCAGCTTGCCGAATGTATCCTGCCTCACGGCGCCAGAGAGCGATGCCCCTTGCAAGACATGTCTCTCCACCCTAACACCTCAGGGCAAGAAGAATATAAGAAGGAACACGTCTGCAGTCATGCGCATCGAAGGTAAAGATGGGAAGAAAAGGTTCGTGCTCCAGGCACAATGCCCTAATACGTGACTGGATCATTGCTGTACGTCAGGACCATCGTCATCGATGTCGGCAAGAACTTTCAGGCAGCGGCGGTCGAATGGTTCCCGAAATATGGACTGCGACGTATCGACGCTGTACTGATTACGCATGCTCATGCCGATGGTGGGTCCCCTTGGCTTGAGTACTTGATCGGTTTTGCAGTGCTAATGCATGGCTATTAACTACCAGCCATGAACGGGTTGGATGACCTCCGTGGTACGTATTCAGGATGTATGTAGTGCCTGTCACTCTCACCCACACTGCCATCAGGGTGGACCCTGAGGGGGACAATACAACAATACATCGACGTCTACGTATCTCGGGCAACGTTCATCGAAGTGGAGCGCGCTTTCCCCTACATGGTTGCTAGGGAGTTTGCGTCCGGGGGTGGTGATGTAAGAAAATCCCAGTAATCTCGACGCCACCTTCTCACATCTCCTATCTTAGATTCCCGAATTCAAATGGCACATCTTTGAAGACAAGGTGCCTATCGATGTTGCAGATTCCGGAATTTTTATCACACCCTTTGAAGGTGGGGGTAAATGACATTTACTATTTGGGTTTAAGCTTTGACACCGGACGTAGTGCAGCATGGGCGGCTGTGGACAACAAGCCCACCCCCTGCGTTTGCTCCCACACCAGTCACACCACCGTCAACGCCGATACGACCTTCCACGCCGAACATAAAGCCCTCTTCTTCGGCCGTGACACCACCAGCGGCATCGCCACGACGATCACCTGCGAGCCCCAAATACGGCCAGGGCTTGCCAGAACACCATCCATATTTCTGCTATGGGTTCAAGATTCAAGATTCTGTGGTTTATCTCTCTGACGTGTCGTGGATTTCCGAGGAAGCATGGGGGGTGTTGGACCAGATTAACGATCCCTCGCATCAATACGCTGTCGCCGTCGTGGATTGCCTGCGACCGGATCCGCATATCTCGCATTACGGGATCAAGGAGGCTGTAAACGTCGCAAGGAGGATAAATGGGAAACGCACATACTTGACGGGCTTTGGACATGAAGTGTCACACGAGGAGTATGTGACCATTGGGGAATACGTCGGCGGGAAGGTGGTCGACAATCCAACTGTGAAGGAAAAGTACGCGATCGACCTCGTAGACGAAGGGAAGAACATCTGGTTGCGTCCGTCGCGCGATGGTTTACGTGTAGATATCACTGGCGAGGGAGTTGTAAAGGACAACGAGTACGAATCTTAGATGCCATGTAATCTTATCTAATCTCTGGCCGTGGAAGTCCGTTGCCCAAAACGACCGGCTCCATCAGAGACCGTTCCTCACCCCGCGCTCGCTGGGGTCGTTGTTTTCAATGAGGTTTTTCTCTCAATCCTTCTTGTACGAGTGCGTGTCATCTCCCCTTAGTTGAGGTGCAGACTTGACACCCCCCAGCGATCCCTGGCCAATCGTCTCGCTCGCGTTCTTCCTGCGCTATCCGAATCCCTATGCCTCACACGTCATCTCGTGTGATGTGATCTCGCGCGAGTTCACCCCTTCCGGCTCTCTCCTAACGACGCGCATCATTCTCAAGACGGCGACGCTGCCAAGATGGGCGCCAAGGGGCATCGTATCTCGCTCCGAAAGTTGGATCCTCGAAGAGAGCGAGGTGGACCCACACGGGAAGGTGGTGCGCTGCCTCACCCGGAATCTTGACCACGTCAAGGCCATGCAGGTACGCGAGACCCAGACCTTCAGCCAAGCGGGGGAGGGGTGCGTGCACCGTTTTCCGCTTTTACCCTCCCGAGTCGCCTCAATGCGATATTTTCAAAGGAAAACCCTGCAGACGACGGAAGCCAGCATCGTTTCGGGGTTCGGATGGGGCCTGACGAAACAGATCGAGAACTATGGCCTCGCTCGCTTCAGGAAGAACGTGCAGAGGGTATGACTTGTCATGTGGTCAATGCTTGCGTCTCTCTCTTAGGCCTTCCTTGCAGTCGCGTGAAGGCGTTACACTTATTCTCGACCTCATCCGTCAGGCTAGACGCCAGCCTATGTCAGTGTGCTCGTCGCACCTCAGCCCCACCAACGCCAGTCGTTTCACCACGACATCACTCCCCTTTGTCCATCACGGATCCGAGCCTTACAAATACCCTGAATCGGATGATTCCCACCAGGCATAGATGTATTGCGTTGGGTTTGCGACGGTTGGACTTCCTTTAACAAAATTATTAATAGCCCAGGGTGGTTTGCTGGCTGCAGCACCCCTCATGGCACATCCCATCTCCTTTGCATGTTATTTGGTATCTTGTCTCGTCACGTTGTATCAGTATTACTAGTTGCAAGCATTGAGTACTCTATTGCGTTGTTGCGAGAAAGTCCGTTCCCAGAGTGGTCAAGTTTACATAGTCATTTACATTTGCGGTAGCCGCGGTCTCGTCAACCCCACACTACCTTGGATCTGCTTTGCGCCGCCGAACTACTTTGACGACGTGACAACTGGTTAACGTTTAACGCATCAGCACCTGGCGAACCGGGACGCCAACGTTTTATGTATTTCCCCACTTCAGTTGCCCGCCAATTCTGCACCGTCCCTTCACTGCCTAACGCTTCTCCGGAACCAGTGCTTGAGATAACCCCAAGTCCTCACAAGTCGTTATTTGTTACCCTGACAACAGATGGAATCGCTATTTGGCGCGTCAGGGTGTGTGTGACCTTCACCTGCTCGAGCTTGTCATGCTTAACTC
Source organism: Russula dissimulans (assembly GCA_022376545.1). NCBI lineage: Eukaryota > Fungi > Basidiomycota > Agaricomycetes > Russulales > Russulaceae > Russula > Russula dissimulans. Next base: position 347,994 of record WTXJ01000002.1, on the reverse strand, counting down.
GCGTCCCGACCCTCGTTCTTTAGCCGTTGGTCATCCTTACATATCTCTCAAGAACATCGACGAGCGTGAAAGAGCACGGAGACAACCAGTCGGCTCACTGGTCTATCGATGGAACGCGAATCGTCATTCGGGTGCGTCGTCCCCTTTTCTGAGCGTTGGTATTTGCAAGTTGAAGAGCCTGGGTCTAGACAACGAAATCCTATCTAGTCCTTGCCTCTCTACATCAGAAGCCGGATGAAGTACCTTACGATACTCCCCGTCTGGGATCCAGCTCTATGCGCACATTTCTCTCTGGGCCGGGAGAAGCCATATCGTTGCAGGCACTGGTAATACGCTTTGAGGGCGTAATTCGGATCGAAGGGAACCTCCTCAGGTGTGTATGTTCTGTCTATTAAAACCACCGCCAATTCGTTCACGTTGAGCTAGTGTGTCACCACGAAAACACTGCATCTTCTTTTCTACGAGGAACCCGTCGTCTGTTCAGCGCATACCATGGCCCAAGACCGAAGAATCAGAGCCACTTAACGGCGATGAAGACGGTAAATGCGACTACGATAGTTGGATACTCAGCGAACAAAGCTTCCCGTGGCTCATTGAGACGAATGGTCAGTGCATGTGCGCGCGGATAACGAGTCGACTAACGCTCATGTTCTACATTCCAACAACATAAATTCAGTTGTGGTTTCGAAAATTTCATCGTTCCGCGGCACGGATGTCGACTCTTGGATCACTTCAGACGGTCGGGCGTATCTCGTGCAGCTAGTTGAGAGTGACGAGTCCGACACCGTAACCTCGCACAAGGAAGGGTCTCAAACGGGCGAAAGTGTGCGTTTCTTCCGATGACTTGGATCCAATGAAAATGTCAATGATACGATGCTCATCTACCAGACCCTGGCTGGTGGAGCCTGGCATACAAGAAAGTCTTACGACAGCGCCAATGCTCGATCCAGCTCCTACTGGCAGGGCACTTGTATACACGACGTGCAGGTCCCCAAATGGGTACAGAAACGGAAGCAAGTCCATCCTGACGAGGGAACGAGCGCAGACGATTATGATCAGCCTCGGCGAGCCATCAAAGTTGTTGTCAATATGAAGTTCTCTCTTATCGCAGTTGGTACCCAGTGGTGAGTTGATACATTCTGGCACGATGTTGTCTATGTGATGACACTCGTCCCCATAGTGGTAATGTCGAGTACACAAGCTTTCCTTCGCAACTCGGCGTAGCGCCAAAACCTCAAGTGTTAGAAACTCCTCAATCGTACCATATCAAAGACAAAGGACCCGTGTGTGCCATGGAATGGAGTTCGGATGGATACGTCCTCGCTGTTGGTTGGGAAAAGGGATGGGCTGTTTGGAGCGTGGCCGGACGATGTCTGGCATGGAGCTTTGAGTTGGAGAATCGGACAGACGAGAGCAAGTACGAGAATGGAACCCTTTCGGCGTTAGCAGCAGTACTGAATTTGGATTGCCAGATTCAAGGACATGTTTATGAATGGCATCCAGGATCTTGTGGGCCACTCGGTTGATATTATGGTCGACTTTCTTAGATCCTCCACAGTTTTGGGCCCCTGGTAACTTTGAGCTCGTCGTCCTTGCTCACCCTCATGAACGCGGTGAGTCACTAACAATTGCTTCTGCTCATGATTAGATCAATTGGTTCTTCAGTGTCTGACGGGCAGCTTTACACAATCCCTTTTGCAAAAAGCGCTATCACGGGACAACACATTCCTGTAAAATTTCCTCTCATGTAGCGTCGTGTGACATCTGAGGAACATTTCCAGGACAATGCAGAGTACGCGTTTTTGCAAATGGACGATCGAGTTCTAGTTTACCGGGGCGCCGATCAACCCGATATGAGCGTGATCAACCCGGAATCTGACGTTTGGCAGCACATAAAGGCTGGTCCCTGATCGCATCACGCTTGACAGTGACGCTAATCAAATACGATCTTCAGATACCGCAAAAGTATCTGGCAACGAATTGGCCAATACGCTACTCTGCCATTAGCGCCGACGGGAGACTGATTGCCATCGCGGGTAGACGAGGGCTTACGCACTATAGCTCAACATCCGGACGTTGGAAGTTATTTGGTGATGAGTTGCAGGAGTTAGCCTTCACCGTCCGAGGCGGCCTTCTATGGTTTCACCATGTCTTGATTGTTGCAGTGGAAGTTGGTCGGTCACGGCAGGTAAGCGTGGAAATTATTGCTTCGCCGAAGGGTATCTTCATATATCTTCCAGTTACGGTTGTATTCTCGGGATCTGGAACTCAGTAACCAAAACGTCCTCCATCGCGAGCAGTTGAGCTCACCCGTGGTTATTCTCTCCCTCGTCGACAACTCTCTATTAGTTTATTGTTCGGATAACACCTTGCTTCACTACCTGATTGTGCCGACTACAGACACGATCAAGTTACATCTCGCTGGAAGCATTTCCTTTGACGGTGTCATTGCCAACCCGAATTCTGTCCTGGCCCTCAGTTGGATGATTCCTGCTGCCCACAAACGTCGGTATCTTGGGGTTAACACGTGAATGGATATTCTGATAACCTCTGTCTGCCCCCGGTAGAACTCGGCGATCCGGCAGACGATCTCTCCGTCGCAACTGTCCTGATGATGGTCGGGGGCAAGTTAGTACTGCTAAAGCCCAGAAAGGTTAAAGCGCTGCAGTTTTGACTCTACCCATTCTCTGACCAACGTCTACAGTCTGGCGACCAAGAAGTTCGGTATGACATGCAGATTCTGGCTGACCGAATAGAATTTTGCTGGATACACCTACGCGGCATCGGGACGTTGGAAAACTCATTATGGGGTTACGATGGGCGAGGCATGAGGGTTTGGCTCAACGCGCTAACGATAGAAGCCCCGTCCGAGTCGAGCTCTGAATCGCAGAATGGTCACGTCAGGGAAAGTGTAAATGTTCCCCTGGACTTCTATCCGCTATGTAAGTTTGGACTGAGCACTCTATTTATGCTGAGAAAGTCTGACTCGACGCAGCCGTTCTCATGGACAAGGGCATAATCATCGGTGCGGAACACGAGAGTAGTGTGGTGGCAACTCTGCCATTTGTGACGTTTCGTCATGCAACGAGTGTAAGGCAATGACTAGCCGTGGGTGTTCGGAGAGCGTCCCTTAACTGAAAGCTACAGTCACATTTGTTTCTGCACCACATATTACGCTTCCATCTGGCGGCTGGCCAAGTACAAGAGGCAGTCTCCCTCGCGTCGCACTACCAGCACCTGGTCTTCTTCGCGCACGCTCTCGAGATTCTCCTCCACACAGTGGTCGAGTCGGAAGCGACAGCCGGGGAGGACGTGACGACGACGAACGCGGACGACCGCGACAACAGCATCCTTCCTTCCGTCATCGAGTTCTTAGACCATTTCGACGTCGCTCTCGACGTGGTCGTCGGATGCGCCCGCAAGACAGAGATGACGCGCTGGCGCCGTCTGTTCGACATCGTGGGTGATCCAAAAACACTATTCGAGGTACGTTCGTTCGTTCGTTCGTTCGTTCGCACACCATCTGTGCACGTCGCGATGGCGCTCTGTCGTCGCGTTGAGAGAAGGAAATCTGAAAGCCTGAATCTGAAAAATTTCCCCCCCCCCTTTTTTTGCGCAGTCGTGTTTGAGCTTGCAGCGACTGCGGACGGCAGGGTCGTACCTCCTCGTCCTGCACAGTCTCGAGCAGCTCGACACGGGTCACGACGACGCCTTCCGGCTGCTGCGTAGCGCCGTGGCGATTAAGGATTGGCGGTTGTGTCGCGAGCTGCTTCGGTTCTTGCACTCCTTGGACGATAGCGGGGCAGTTTTGAAAGAGGCGCTTGCACAGCCCTTCATGTTTGAGGCGCAAGTGTGAGTGTGGGGAAGAGCGTGCAAACGCGACGGACGGAAAAAGTTGCACCACTTCCATGGCACGTCTACGTCTACGAAAACGTATGGCACAGTACATACATTCATACACTGGCAGTACAATAAATAGCTATGTTACTTTTGGCAATTTGTTTTTTTTGCGCGTGGCTCAAAGCTCATATACACGCGCATCTACAGCTGAGCCCCGAGCGCAATCAGGCACGCCGATACACGACCGGAAGATACCGAGAGGGCGGGTTGAATAGAATTGAATAGGTAACGCGCCTACTGCCAACGCATTTCTCTTTTCTTGCAACGTCAACCCATGGCCGACCGCTTTGACGACGCGACCCAGGTCAGAGTGTCACTGATCCCTACCCAGTGGAATTTCTAATACTGACATCTCCCTCGATCACAATAAACTAAACAGAAGGAGATTCAAACTTTCCTTGAGCGGGAACAAGCACAGGCGCGCGTCCAGCAGTCTATCCACAATTTTACCAGTATGTGCTGGGAAAAGTGCGTTTTCGCAGTTTTTTTTTGCCACTTCGATTTGACCCAGCATGGCGTTCCGGTTCGCGTTGTACTTTGTCACAGATGTATCACTGGTACCCCCTCGACGCGGTTCTCTCGCGGCGAAGAGAGCTGCTTGGCGAACTGCGTTGAACGATTTTTGGATACAAGCCTCTTCATAGTGAAGAAGATCGAATCCCAAAGACAGAGCGCCTAGACACATGCACCTCGGATGTTATCCACAAAAATCAGCTTACTACAATTTGCTTTCGTGTAATGCTAGCACCGCCACTATAGTAATGATCTACCAACAATAATCGAGACTTGCAGACGACATATTCAGGTAATAGAGCAGAAAATTAAATAAACTCCCGGTCGCGCTGCGTGTCGTCGCTCAAACGCCATCCAAGACAATCTATGCAAGTACATATAAATGACTGCTCACCGTACCATGTGTCGGACTTGGTTCCACGCGTATCCTACTAAAGCTGGGATGAAAAAACCGAATGGATGGAGAACTTCTCGTTTGTGTCTCAGCTGCAGCGGTACGTGAATCTCAGGGTATTCGTCAAGAGAGGAGGAAAAGGATCCAGTCTCATGGAATCGTTGAATAAGTTTGTCCTTCTCGAACCACAGGTCTCGCAACCAGACATCAAATGCCTGTCGTTCGTCCTCTGGCACGTCGACTTGAAGGATTTGCCCGTGAGGAAAGCCATTAGGTAGAGCACTAGAAATGTCGCGGGGTATGTTGCCAATAGGCACATCCGTAGTCACATCAAATCGGCGGATGTGCATATGAACAGTGGGAGGATATATTCCATCAAGGAAGGTAGATCGCAGAGTGTAATATGATTGACCATATCCCATGGGTGGGACTCCTGAAGACGCTAAATCAGCCACGCACCGAGTCGAATAAACGGACTTGACATACCAGGGTACGCCACGGTGATATCAAGCAATTGCAGACTGGGGACACAAGGTGACAACGCACGCAGGCTGTGGTGCAGCCCTGTAGACCGTGGGAGGAGTGCGTGAGTCATGTCGGACTGCGAAGGGTTAGTTGGTGGGTAATGGTAATAAGAAGGAAAGCTTACGATGCCGAGTTTGTCAGCATACTTTTTGCTGACAGGCCGCGTGTCTCGACTGACGAGGGTACCTTCCGGGTAGAGAATGAAGGCCAGTGGGGTGTCACGCTCCTGAGCTCGCTGGCCTAGGAGAGCTAGCTGCTTTACGAGGTAGAGACGGTCTGAGGCCCAAGATCGGGCGAGGAAAATGAAATTGAAGAATTGCATGCCCTAAACATGAGCATAAGCGGGACAACACGTGACTAGGGATGCATTAATTACCCAACCGATGATGGGAATCCATTTCAAACTCTTCTTCAGAACGATATACACGTCCCGGTGGGAGCCCATAAAGTAAGTCAGACACCACACGTACCACCAGTCCGGATAGACCTAAAGGTGGTAAGGGGGGAGTGTCATCACCGGGAAATGGGTACCAACTTGGTGATTCGCGATCAGGACCGACTTGTTGGGCAAATTGAGAGCCAAAACGCGCCCATCCCGACCTCGTACGGCGATGTCACGGATCTCGTCCGGAGAAAAAGCGCCAGGGCCGTCGTGTTGGAGGGTAATGACAAGACGCGAAGGAGCGAACCATTGGGATATGAGAACTAGACATGGGCTTGTTTAAGCCAAATGGACGACAAAGGGGGGTCAAACGATTCACTGAGAAGAGTGGCAGCGGCGTCTTTGCTAAGGCGGACCCCGGCGTAATAGAGCGAACTTGCGGATGCGAATGGGAGGAGGCAGAGAGGAACGAGGAAGAGAAACTGGCAGGCATGAATCATCACGCAAGCCAGATCGAACACGACCAAGAGCATTATGCCATGTAGAATCTGGCCCCATGTTCTGGGCGGTCGATTGGGAATCTCAATCGCATGGGTGGCTATTGCCATCGTGTGTTAGAGCGGGGGACAGGGAAAACGGAGAAAGAGAAAGACGCACAAGGGCGGCGGCGTCTGGGCGAAATCGGGTTCGGGTGGGCGGCTTGTGATCCGGGTGTAGGGCGCCATGATAATATGCGCCCCTATCGTGTGGTCTGCGGTCTGCATGGTTACTGAACATGGGAGAGAAGAGAAGAGAGAAGGGCAGAGATAACGCACCGGTCTTTTTAGAGCTCAAAAAGGGTGTTCTTCTGTTATAGACGATGTCAAAATAATCGGCGCGCTTCTCGATCGCGTTGCACACTCTTCCTCTTCACGTTGCTCACATCCCGTCTCCACCCTCTCTCTCCTCCCTCCCTCACCTCATGTTCCCCTCCGACCTCACTTCCACCCATTCCACCGCCACCGCCATCGTGAGAATACCTCGACCCACTGCCGCCGGCGCCATCGACTTCGTTACCACCATCGTCCCCGCCCGTGTTCCTTTGTGCCCATCGCCGACACCGGATGGCTCATCCCTCGCAAAGGGAAAGGACAGGTCGTTGGCGTCAATTCAGCACTCTGCGACCGAAGTCCCTTTCCCCGTTCGTCGTGCGCCGTCCTACTTTGATCGTTATCCTCGGCAAATGTCCCATCCCGGGGTTCAGTCGACGAGCCAGCTCAAACCCCACCCCCATGGCCGACCTCGCACATATGGCGCTTCCACTGGCAACGCTAGCCCTGATCTATCATCAAACTCTAACTTCGCCAACGTAACATTGACAGGTGTTAGCATTAGCGGCCATTCAGATCCTCATCTCTCTTCCTCTCGTTCCGCGAAAAACGACGACCTCGTTTTGAAACCCCCGCCACCCCGACGCCGTTCCCGTCGAACCACAAACAGATCTTCGGGAGAACACCGTTCCGACCGTTCGAACCTCCGAATATCCGATTCTTCTTCTCTCACTCAGCTCGAGACACCTCCTCAAACCCCAATTGACTTGTCGACCCCAAGACCTCTCTTTGATCCCTTTTCCGTCGTCGTCTCCGCTCCTGTCTCAGGCGTAGAGACAATGGATGCATTAGTCGATGGAATGAACAGTTTCGGTGGAAAAGATGACTTATTTATGGGCTCAGGTGGTATCTCCTCCCGTCCCACTCGCGGGGGCAAGGAGAGATTTAACCCACTTTTCCAACCTCCCCTTCCTACTCCTCCCCCCGGTGTCACTCTCGGCGGTGGGTTGTCTCGCAAAGTGTCGTCCAACTCACGAGCCTCTCACCACGATGATGGCACCGACGCCGACAATGACGCCGACGACGATGACGAGGCGCGTCCCCGCATATCTAAAACGCTCTCAGCACGTCACTCTTCCCGTTCCAAAGGATCAAGGCCGAATTCCCCTGCGATCACCACTGGTGGCCCTATGCTTCGTTCTCCGCTCAGCAGTCCTCCCCCTTCACCGCAGTTCTCCCGTTCAGATAGCAAGTCTGTCGCTCCTTCTATCTCGGAGATTATTCGTACCTATGCTCCTCCGGAACAGCAAGCACGATCTCGTGCATCGACGGCGCGAGATTCCATGAAAGCCAGCAGTCACGGTCATGAAACTCTTTACGAAGAACATGAATCAGAGCCTGAACCCGTCTCCGCAGCAGAGGAAGCCGAGCTTGTCTCGCGCACATCTATGGATAGCATCGCCGAAGAAGTAAAGATAACACTGCGTAATCAGACAACGTCCCCAGTCGTTCAAGCCCCTGCCTTGAGCTCACAATCTTCCCGTTCCCGACATTCCTTTATGTCTGAGCACTCGTCTGTCTCGGCACCTCCATGGTCAGAATCTCGCCGTACAACCCCTTCTCACAACGGTGTAGACCCGGCTGAGGAGGTAACGACGGTTGACTTCACTCCTCCACCGACGCAGTCACAGGCCATCGCGAAGTATCTTCGCTCTGTCAGATTAACAACGTTGCTCAAACTCACTCGTCCCCCACATGCATCCATAGACAATCCTTTGGTCGTGAGCTTGTCGGATCTAGGGAGCTCCACGGGTTATCCTCTTGTCGTATTCTTAGGTCTGGGTGGCGTACGATATATTTCCGGCCTCTATGATGAGATGGCAGAGTGCCTTGGCATCCGTCTCATCACCATCGATAGGTGAGCCCACTTGGTCTAGTCCCACGGTTGCTTTGTTCACAGGCAGTGGCAGATGGGGTATTGGCCGAACCCAAGTCCCGAAGTCTAAAACAGCCCGGGGTATTCCCGAATGGGCATCCGCCGTTGAAGAGATCCTTGACCTGCTGCACATCGACCAGTGTAGCGTAATGGCTCATTCGGCTGGCGCCCCTTATGCGCTGTCATTTGCAAATAAAGTCCCTGAGCGTGTCCGCGGTGAAATCTTACTTCTCGCACCCTGGGTTGGGGGTGTGGAGGGAGGTTCGTGCTATCTCGTGAGCTGCCTAATATTCTGTCTCACCACATTTGACCAGCCGGTTACAAATGGCTCAAGTATGTCCCAACTGGTATTCTAAAGACCGCCCAGGCTGCAGAGTGGAAAATTCAGGCTTGGATGCTCGGCAAACCTCCCACAATTGCCTACAGGGGTATTGGCTACGACGCCAAGTCGGCGATACCTACTCCACCTAACCATACAACTGCCCGTCGATCTCCAGATAAGAACAGCAGTCTTACCCCACCTCTTTCTTCCCCAACAACTGGGCGACGTCCCAGCCTTGGATCCAGTGTCTTTAGCGACTACGACGATTTGCGAGATTTCGAGGGCCGTTTCGATAGTCGAAGTACTCTTGGTGCTAGGAGCTCTGGGTCCCACCGTAGTCGCACGGTAAGCGAGAGTAAACCGCGGTCCTCCTTCACACGGAAAACATCAAGAGGGTTCTTAACGAGGCTCAAAGGCGGGTCGCACAATCCGCAAATGCAGCCTCCTCCGAACCCCTCTGCTGGAGGACGGAAATTGAAAGCACTACGCTCCATGGGCTCACTTCGAAGATCGTCCACAACACCGTTGAATAAAGCGGGCACAGTCGCAGCCCCCCCTCGAGTTCCTCCACCTCAGGTGATCGACGTCGGGCTTGGTCTTGACGCGTTTGACTGGTCAAATGCTGCTAGGGCAGGTGGTGGCGCCCATAGTCTTCCCATACCACCTTTAGAGGGTTCTAACCGCCGCGCAACCGGTCGTCGATCCTTGTCTCACAGTACCCCCTCTCGATCATCCCCACCCTCCATCAGGTCTCCTCCGCGCACGAGCGCACCTCCATCTCCTACGAGCGAAGAAAAGGGAAGCATCACGGCAACGAGCGCTTACCAGGCCGCACTGGGCAACGCCCTGATCGCTGCGTCTCACGCCGAATCTTCGCGCGGGACTCACGGTGATTTGCTGCAAATCTTAAATCATGACCAGCAGCCATGGGGATTCTCATATGCGGCATATCCGCATGCCGTGCGTGTGTGGTACGGTGATCGCGACGAGAAGATTGCAGAGAACGCCGTGCGCTGGATGGAACGCACTATGGGACTGGGGCGATGTGGCGTCCAGGTCGTCCATGGCGCGGACCATGGGCTGATGTATCGCAGCAGTGTGGTGGTAGAAGTGCTAGAGCGTGTACGAGACATCTGGGAGGCCATCTCGTGAAAGTCCTGCACTGCAACCTCTTTTCAGGTGGCATAAATAAGTTGTGAATTATTTCTTTTTATTTGCTTCGCCCTTCACTTTGGTTCATCGTTCTCATTTGTTGATTTTTTCACAATCTCGCAGCACACCTATCTCTTTGCCGTGTATACTTATCTGCCAGTGGATACCATTTGTTGGGAGCCTTTCTTTCTTTACTGCTCCGTCTTTCACCACAGCCTGTCTTTAATCGGTTTACTGCATTACTACCTTTATCACTCTTACGTGCTACGTCGCATCTTCAAGCGTCGAATAATAACCAAATTCTCATCCCTCGCCCATCGTTTCGTCACCCGAGTTGTGCAAGGATCCCCATTTCAGAATATCATTTCGCCTGTGGCACTGACGGTAGGCAGCACAAGCCTCCCTTCATAGCGTTACTAAAAATACGTCGCTCAACCAACACAACTTCTCGTGGGAGTCGATAGACTGTTGATTCAGTGATGAAACAACCACTCCAACAACAATTAAAAACACAAAGGGAGCTCAGACGGCACGTGAAAGAGTAAACACGTCTACGTTAAAATGCACGGTGGGTTAACGCAAGTGTCTGTCAAACCATGCTTGTGCTGAGGGAGTGGTCGGTGACAACTCTGCAAAAAATGGGGGCCAGCAGACAGACATCAGCAACGAGACGATGACGCGCAGAAAGAAAAAAAAAGGCACTCAACCGCTCATCCCAGCGCGTCTAATCACGTTGTTTATCTCATGCTCGCGTGCCCAGGGAGATGACGATGGCGAACCCAGAGACAGGGCGCTAAGCGGCGGCGACGCGTCGATCCGTCCACGCTCCGGCTCACGCATGCTCGGGGGCACCTCAAAGCGCGCAGACGCCGCGACCGACCGATGCGGGCGGCGAACCTTGGCCTCGCTTGGGCGTGGCGAGTGAAGGTCGGAGTATGGTGACCCATCGCTCAGCGGCCTACCGCCGTGCAGCCAGTCTTCTCTTGCCGTCGTTGCGATGTTCGCCTGTTCTTCGCCGTGGCTCGTCGCGGCGACTTTGGAGCGGCGGGCTCGGGTCATCCAGAGCGCGATGCCTCCGAGGGTGAGAGAGAAGACGCCAAAGAGAGATGTCAAGGTGATAACTGCCACAGCCGACTTGGACACTGCGCGTGTGGATGTATTAAGTAGAGACGGTGAGAAGTATGGCGAGGCTCCGGATAATGAGCTAGTATCCGATGGTGAACCCGAGCTATGCTGAACCGGGGACGTGGAGGGGCGTGACGTGCTAGAAAAGGATGGCTGACTGCTCGAAGGGGTCACAGGCGTCGACACCGTGGTTCCAAAAGATTGAACATCGGAGGGTGATGACACCACACTTGCTGTTCCAGAACCTAATGAACACCCTCCAGTGTCTGTATCAATGGGGGAGGGTGATAAGGGGTTGGGGGTAATGGTGGGAGTACCGGGGCCAGTGAGTAAACCATCGCTCGATTGGTTGACTGAGCTCAGAGGTACAGAAGGAGAGCACGTCGTGAGGTTGGCGCTGGTTGAAGGAGTAGTTGAGGACGAGAAAAGCTGAGTGGTTGGTTCAGGGGTCGCTGTGTAGTGGCGAGAATGGTGGAGCCTGTATTTGGTGGCACCCAACTGTAAGGTAGCGTAGGGGTGGCCGGGACTTCCAAAGGAGCAGAGTTGCTCGAGGAGGGGTCGAGAAAGATGCCATTAATACGACTGAGTTCTTCAAGAAGAGAGTCCACATTCATGAAAAGTGACGATAGGTCCCAAGGCAAGGTGTTGGATCCAACAAACCGCGTCACTAGAAGACGAGAGACGAGTGAGATCATGACTGTTGAGAAAGAGAGGGCAGTCGGATACCCTGCCGCATGGCTACGACCAACGCGTCGAGGGAGAGATTCCCTGTAGCATCGAATCGTGGATCCAGTGCGTTGGTGACAGTCAAGACATGGTTCGTGTGAGGGTCAACCTTGAGATTGAAGAGAACGGTCTACAAGGAATGAGATTGTGATGAGAGTGGATAAGAGTCGTGCACATGCCGAAATGTGGTCTGGGGCGTTTGCGCTTGCGCTGAAAATCATTGACCGGTGGATGACATGACGACGGCAATCTAAGCATACGGCAAACTCTCCACCGTGAGAGGACGAAGGGCCGAGAAGCACGACTCGCGTAGCGCCCACTTTCGAAAGGGACGGCTGAATAGGAAAGTATGACGACTGACGTGGGAGGACGACGTTAAAGGAGGCGCCTGGTTGGGTCATCGAAGCACGGGAAGGGGATATGGTCCAGCCATGAGAGAGAACTCGAGAGAGGGGGCGAAGGCGTGAATATGTGGATTTGAGGAAGGTTCAAGATGTCAGAGAGTCAACCGCGGTGTCCGGGTTATGATCAATTGTCGCCACTACAACTACCCACTTTTCTTTCCCATCCCTCCATACCACTCCACACCATGGCCACCCAAAAGGCCAACAAGTACGTCTCAGCCCTTGCCGTCCCATCCAACATGTTCTGACCCCATTCAGTTCCTCGTTCGCCCGCCGAAAGGCATTCGCAATTAAGCATCAGGAGGCCGAGCCGCTCATCCGTCGGGACCTCCAATACGACCTCCTCTATCACATCTTCGCGGCCGAGGAGCGCGTCTTTACCGACCCGACGCTGTCGTCGTCAAAGGGGGAGGGACCGGGAGCCTCGACGGCGGTCACATTCCGGGACCTCTACGTGCACGCGCTCATGAGCTCGCCGCGGTGTTCCAAGGCACTTCGAGAGAAGATGCAGGAAACGCCCGACTTTGCGACGGACTTTGCCAAGATGTCGCTTCTGGCGAACGTTGGCCGGGTCAACACGACGATGACATGTCCGTCCGCTCTCGCCTTCTCTTCATCCGCTCGCCAGATCCTGACCGGTCGGCGCAGTCCTTCCGGAAATGCGCACGGCATTACGTACTTACCATCCCGTCCCTTCGCTGCAGAAGGCGGACGCGAATCTCCAAGACGCGCCTCGCATAAAGAACATCCTCAAGGCTTGCAGTCTCAAAGATGAGGCGACGACCAACATGCCCGTCACTCCCGCCGAACTCCGTGCAAGAGCGGTAAGTGACCCGGTCCTCCATCACACACGCATTCTAATACCCGTACTCAGGCAACTGGTACTGTCCCCTCCACCAGCATTGTCAATCTTCTCTTCGTCCTCTCCAACCACTTCACCGTATGTTCCCCTCCCCTCCCCCGATCTTTTGTAAATATTTACCCACCTCTGTCTCAGACCGTGGCACATGATCACTTTGGTCGCCTTGATATCGACTTTCTCGATCTCTTCTTGCCTATCAAGGTCTCGTCACCCTCTCGAGCTCGTGCTTTCCTCTGGCTCGCCTTTCACTATCACGAGGCTCCTTCCCCGAACCCGTTCGATGACGATTACGCAAAGAAGCACCCTCTTCTCGTCCCAGAACTTACCCCTCTCTCCGAGGAGGAATTCGAGAAGGAGAACGTCGATCCGGAAGACGAGCGAGATTATGCGACAAAGATGACCCGATTGCGCATGGAATTTCTCGCAAAGAACGCTCAAGGCGGTGAGAGCAACAACGCCAACACAAAGGACCGCAAGGGTCTCGCCAAGTCCAAAGGTAGCAGGGCGCCCTCCCCTGGGAAATTCATACCGGCGAAGAGAGAACGATCTGATCCTGATTCCTCGGTGGTAGAGGAAGGCAACGCGGAAGAGAGCGATCTCCTCGGTGATATTTTCCATTTCGAATCGACATCAATCTTTCGTTTTGCTAATCACCTCACCCCTAGTAGGCCGACCTTCACACAGAAGGCGATCCAACCCGTCAAAGTCACTCGAGCTATCCCGTGCGCTGTCAGACTCCTCGACGTCCCGCGCGTCCAATCGACACTCGAGCGGTGGCCTCCACCGGTCGATTCTCCAACGTATGTGGGGCTGTCTGCTGACCTTGCGCGCTTTCTCTTATCTGATGGCATTTTTCTGTCCCTCAAGAGGCATGGCACGTCGTCACCACCGTCGATGCCTTTTTCGATTCTGATGAGGAGGATATCGACGAGCCTGCGCGCCACGCGTACGGTACGCCACGCCACCTCCATTCCCTGATAGTGCTCGTACCTGACTTTGTATATTTTTGTTGGTTAGCCATGCGTCTCCAGGTACTTTCAGACTTTCATCAAAGCATCACCTCTCCCACTCTTTCTCATCAATGGCAACGGGCGAGTGCCACTTGATAGTGTCGTTGTCTCTGTCTCCCACGCCGCCTAGCATCGTCACTCCTTTGAGACTTTACTTGTACGCGTATCTTCCTAGTTAAGGTCAAGTCCTGGTCTGTATTCACCCTATCCACGTCACCTCCTTCACACACGCATAAGTTATTTCCTGTTTATACTTTGACGGCTAAGGGTTTCCTTCACTACTGTACATAGCGCTGCGCTCCCACGACGACGTGTCTAATGATCTGTGATTTTCCAGTTTCCATTCCATCAATCGATTCGACTACTACTACTCTACTTGTGCGCAATTATGTTCTCGACATTTTCCATCAGATCATAACTATATATTGCGCATCCTTGAGTTCTACTACTTTATGAGTTTACATTGCAATCGGAGCTACTCGCCGTGAGGCACGCGATGTGAGATAGATGTTCGCGCGAAGGGAAAGGGGCTGCTGATACAATGGCCAGTATGGTATGCGTGCAGAGGGGATCGCAGGGCGTACTAGACGTAGAGGGGGTTGCTGCTGAACAGAAAAAGACAAACAGTGCACGAGGGGGTAACCTATGGGGCCGGTCAAGTATTTACGCACTCGACTCGAACCACTGAAAGGAATGGGAAGAAAGAAAGGAAAGAGAAAAAAAAAAAAAGACAGATAAAGGCGACGATGGGATGATTGAACCGAAGAAGCACCAGAAGATGTAAGGATATATATCCGCCAAGGCATGTAGTCCCCGGAAAGCAAATAGAATACAGCGACGAGACCGGCCCCTCTCCCCTCTCCCTTCTCCTTTCCTTCCAGATATTGAACAATGAGTGAATGTGAGGTTGGTGTATAGGATGGGATAATGTTGATCATGATTGCAGTGGGCGTCGTCGCTTCTCTATTCGGCGAGCCACTTTTCACACTTCTTGACGTATTTATCGAGTAACTGTGCCATGTCGCGAACGACGAATGTGAGCACCACGGTGGCGAAGAATTCGGACGATCGCCGGAGCTTGCTCTCGATGGCGGATCGCAACTCCGGAGTTAGACTGGCATAAGCGGGGGCGATAGGCTGCATCGACATGGCGCGCGAGTGCTCATCAAGGAGCTGCGCTTGCGCAAACAGCCGGCTGAGCCCTTGAACGTACGACGCGGGAGAATCAAGGCTAAACGCGCGGGCGCGGGGGACACGTCAAAATCGAAAATCGAAGGGGGCTAGAACGCGGAAAACTCACTTCTTCTGATTCGTGAGCTTGTCAAGTTGGCGAGTCAGCTTGCCACCCCAAGAAGTCACCTCCATTTTCGGGTCAGTATAAAGCGAAGCCTCGGTTAAAAAGACAGCGACTCACCCCGCTATTCTTCTTGATCATGAATCCTTCCCCGACGCCCAGCTTCTTCCCAAAGTTCGCGACCACGCCATCGCACACGTGGGAGAACTCCTCCAGTTTGAGCGACCAGAGTTCTCCGTCCTTCTTGCCGATCCCAGGCGCCATGCTAGCGCTCACGTTCCCAGCGCCGAAGATTCCCGCACTCGAATGTTGCACTTCCTCGAGGGACGAGCAAAGTACCTCGACGACGCGCACTTTCTCGGGCAAGTTCAACAACCTCGCGCCACCTTGTGACCAAACCTCCTGCGGTACATGTAACCTCGGCGTGATGTAGCCGCCTGTCTTGGACATCATCGTGTGCCGAAGTAAATTCATCATATGGTACGGTTTGCGGAGGGGGTCCGAAGGTGCGGTAGGTGGAAGGGGGGAGACCGGTGTGGTGGGTAGGTTGCTATGTGGTATGGGTGGCGGTGGTACGAGCTGGTTCCCCATCGCATCCAGCGGGGGGGACAGATAACCCGTGACCACGGTGATTTGAGGAAGAGATGAATTGCCTTTAGATGACACGGACGTCTTTCGCGGAAGTACAACAGACGTTGAATGCGGCACCGCAGTAGACGGGGCTCGTCCCAGAGCGTCGTATGAGGAAGGGGGTTGTCCGGCCGTGCTTGGTCGTTGCCCTGGTTGTGACGAAGCGCGGTTGCGTATGTATGTGGACGGCGGTGAGGTTGTTGAGGTGACGCTAGGAACTTTCGGCTTCAAGGCTAGAGGTGGCACCACTTCGGGGAGTTGGGATGAACCAACAGCAGGGCTTGCCGCTGGCGCAAATGCCTTGGACCGTCTTCGGGAGATCGTGCCCATTGTAGTGGAATCGCTAATCAAGGGTGGAGGAGCGATAATTTCCGAGCGCGTAGAATGAGTCGAACTTCCCCGAGGCCGCGGTCCAAACGCTGATATAGGTGAACGATCTTGAAGCGGTTCGGCATCGCGAGGAGTGGCCAAGGAATCCGCCACAGGAAGGGGAGGCAGGTCTTGCGACCGATTGGCATCTCTCTGGGCCTGCGAAGGGGTGCGCTGGAGACGCGACTCCTCCTCAACTCCATGATGATGCCGTTGCTGTTGCGGAAACGGTTGCATCTCTGTTTGCTTGTCGCCTTCCTCCTGCAACGGCTCTAGCCGGCTATTGGAGCCCGTCCGGCTGTGAGTGGTTGATTGACCTCGTGGGCGGTTGTTGGCCGTGTTGAGATGTTTATTAACAGCTGATTGAAGAAGTGCCGGGGATAAGGCACTCTGAGGAGGAGGAGCAGGTAGCGGGAGTTCAGAAATGGCGCGCGGTCGCAGGCCGTCAGAAGGACCCGAGGGTGGGCTTGAGGGTCGAGGGCGGGCGGGAGCGGGAGCTGTTGAACGCCTCCCGTTGGGTACTACAACAGTCGCCCTTGGTATAGGCGTCTCCGGGTCGTCGTCCAGGGATTGGGACATCCTTGCGGCAGCAGCGGCAGAGTATGGATGATGATATTCAGATGGTTCTACTTGGCAACGTTACAAAGCATCAAGGAAAGTGAGACGACCGCGTACCTTGAGGCAAGTCCCTCTCAAAAAGTTCTCCGGAATATTTCGCAGTCTCTTGCGAGAGCCTACGATCGTCAAGCTCATTGTGGAGTGTCACAGAAGAAT
Organism: Russula dissimulans; assembly: GCA_022376545.1. NCBI lineage: Eukaryota > Fungi > Basidiomycota > Agaricomycetes > Russulales > Russulaceae > Russula > Russula dissimulans. Next base: position 330,867 of record WTXJ01000002.1, on the reverse strand, counting down.
CACGGGAAAGGTGATTAGATGATTCGGATGATGGGGAGCCTGGCGACGACGGCCGAGTAGAGTCAGTGGAGGTGGATACCGACGACGGGTATGTAGTTGAAGGGGAGTGGGGTGGAGGTGGGATGCTGTATATCAAGCTTAAGATATTCATCCGCTCGGCGTACGTGTCATGCTGAATCATAAATTTATTCAATCAATAGTGCGGCAAAAGTAGGCCATTGATGGGGGACGTACGATTGCTTTGAGTCGGCGGACCTCCTCTTCCTGAGCTACCACACTTCTCCTTCGACCACCTCTCCGACGGACGGAGTCATCGGCATCTTCACCGTTTATGACGCGCTCCATGACTTTGCTGAGGAGGGCCACGCTCTTTCCATAGGCGACAACGGCGCCATATGGATCGTCGTTGGTCGAGTCGAGTTTGACGGCCTCACGGGCTAGCTCAAGGGCCTTTGTCAAGGCTCGCCTCGAAGATGGACGAGGACGCTCGGGAGGTGGCTGGGAGGTCCGAGAGGAGAGGACAAGGTGACCAGAGTCCGTTTCTTGGTGTTGAGAGGGTGGAGAATGGGTGCGCTGCCGTGGGGGGGAATCGATTCCATTCGGTAGAGAGGCCGCACTTGCTGGCAAGGTGTGCCGAGCTTGTTCTTGAGGAAACGCTGCGACGGGGGCCAGGGCGAGGGAAGAATAAGTAGCTGTTCGTACAAGGTCTTGCATCATTCCAGTGGGGGAGGTGGGGACAGAGGACAGGTCGTCTGAGGTGGAGATTAAAGTGGTATCGGGCATGGGAACGCTGGGTATCGGCTGACTGGGAGGGGGGGCTTTGGGGGGAGGGTGCAAGGCTGAGGAACGTCTCCGCTGGGTGAAAGAGGAGGAAAGATATTGGGGAGGTGATGGACCTGCATCTTGCTGTGGGTAAAGAGGGTCCCAATCGTTAGACTGAGGGAGGACAGTCGGTTGTCGGACGAATTGCATGGGGAGAATCGCGTCCAACGCGGGCCAAGAGCGACTCGCTGTGCCCCCAACCAGCCGTGGTGCCTTTTTCCCTTATTCGGTCACGACACTTATTTATTTAAAGAAAAACAATAAATTTTCAACGAGCTCGGGGGTATACAATTTCTAGCCTAGTCGTGTGAGCCCTGGGCCGCAAGACGACTCTCAAGGTTCCTACCGAATCGATTAGCATCACAAATATAGAACCACACTGGACACCAACCTAAGAGACTCCTCCTTCGCCAGAAGCTCCTGTCGTTTCTCGTTGATTTCCCGTTGCACCTTGAGCTCGATTTCGCGAAGCTAACACAACACGTTTGTCAATGTTCACTAGGCAGTAAGCAAAGTACACCCGAACCTTCTCCTCCTCTCGGCGAAGCTGCTCTTCCTTCAGGCGCACGCTCTGAGTGGCAAGCTCCTCGGGGAGTATGGACGAGTCACTGCAAAACGGGCCAATGAGCAATAGCGTAACATGAGAAAAGGATATTTCTTTTTACTGCGTATCAGAGTGGACTGTGCGCGACAGCTTCTCAGTACGATACGTCTCGTACAACACGTCGTGCGTCAGGGACTTGAGATCCGCTAAATGTGAACTATTTTTCCGTATTATTACTAGGTTTCAACAAAAAAAAAAAGGTACACCCACCTCAAAAGAGCGCTTCGCAGTCTGCTAAAATCAGAGTGCTTGGGATTGTCGACCTCAACGATGCCCCACGGATAGATTCTGGCGCGAACAGGCTGGCCGTCAACTTCAATCTCCTGTTCAGAACCCACGATAGCGAAGGGAAGAAGGGCGCGAAGCTCGCTGTTGTCTTGGATGGTCTCTTCATCGTCCTCCTCGACATCATAAGGGAAGTTGTACACGGGAATATCATAGTGCTCGATATCCTCCATGACCTGCATTTCAAACCTTAATGTAAGAGAAAAACAATAAACCAGACATGACCTCACCCGCTTCTTGAAACCGCGCAGCTCGCTTGGAGTCAAGGAATCAGCCTTCCCGATAACTGGAATGACATTCACACGAGGTGAGAGGCGGCGCATCAGTTCAATGTCCATTTCACGCAGGCTGTGGCACCGCAACATCAGTATCACCATTCTTCACGTAAAATGACACACCTTACGCATGACCGGTTGGAGGAATGAAGTAGAGAAGTGCATGGACACGATTATCCCTAAAGCGAGGATTACGCTTGATGCGTGATTCCTCAGCAAGGATGTCATCATATTGACGTTCGAGGTGGCCAACAATCTCCTGGAACCTGAGGTTGACGCTTGAGCACAGCTCATGACGTGTCGAACGTGCCATACGTACGCCGACTCGTTATCAATATTGTCACCAAATCCAGGAGTATCCACGATGGTCAGGGCAATGCGCACACCATCCTCCTCCAGCTCTAAAAAGCAAAGACTGAACCCCCGGAAAAGTGTGCGTCGAAAAACCGCAACGTACCGACATTGACAGGCTTGATCTTGATGCCTTCCTCTAAATGCGCAGTCTCAGGGCTATCGGAAACCTTGTGCGACAGAACCTCCGACTCGCACAGGGTATTGACGAATGTGGTACGTCCGGTGCCAGAGGCGCCTAAACGGACGACAAAACGCAGGGGAAAGACGAGGCAAAATAAGCTGTGGGGCACTTTCCAAGTTATGTAGCAAGAAAACAGACCGACGACCATGACCGTGAATTGAACACCCTTTTTGACCTTGTTTCCCCTGCGTCTTCCGGCGAACGACATTTTGACGAGACGTGGTACGAGCTGGTGCAAAGGCGAATTGGCCGCTCAAGCGAGGTTGAAACCAGTTCAGACTCCGATTGAAATGCCTCCTGCTTGCCCAACTGGGAAGGTGCTTAATTCTCGCACTCGTTCGTATGTTGACACCAAAGAGCCGCAATGCCTTGAGATATCTTGCCGCTCGCCCTGTGCTTCATCAAGTATTATTGTATAATTCACTCCATTCTAAATCTTCGACAACAAGTACACCCTCGAAACCAACCATTACGAAAAAGAAGTACTCTGAATTGCCCGCTCTTCATGCGCTACTTGAACGCCCGCCGGATGGGGTACTTGACTCTCATACCATATCGAATACTCGCAATACGCGTCCCTCCTATGCTCCTGAATGTGCGCATTTTGTGACATCGGGACGTTTACGGCGGTCTGCTAACATGTTTATGTGTCTCTAGTCAGGATTTCGAGCGTGTCTTCGATTACGACTCAGCAGGCGTCACAGCCAGATTTACACTCTGAGCCAATAGTCTTGAAATCTCCTTCAACCAAGCGTGGCCGCAGAAAACGCGCAGGACTCATCGAAGCTTCCGAGAGCATTCCTGATCCTGAATTAAGGGAGTCAACCTCTGAACCTCAGAATGCTGCGGTCAAATCAAAGAGGGGTAGAAAGGTGTTGCCATCAACTCCAACAGGTGAATCGTACGAATTGCAAGATAACTCGGTCCTGAATTGCCCAATTTATAGAGACCCGGACACCATGTCAGCCTCGAACTCAACTTGCAACTGAGATATTGGAAAATCTGTCAAAGTTTCCTCATTGTATTCTACTCACACGCGTTGGGCAGTTTTATGAGGTCAGCTTCTTGGTTTATTTCTGGTGGAGATTCCGATAACATCGCTTTGGTTGTGCAGTCATATTTTGATCAGGCGGCTGAAGTCGCGCACCTCCTCAACATCAAGCTGACATCTCGGAAATGGGATAACCAGACTATCCTTATGTGTGGCTTCCCGGTCATTCATCTGCAGAAGTATCTTAAAACACTTGTCCAACAAAATAATCGTTTCGTTGCGCTCTGTGAAGAATTTGCGCGGCCTGTACCACCTGGCATCAGGCCCTCATATGATCGACGGGTTGTTCGCATCGTGACCCCAGGGACGTTAATTGACGAGCCATTCCTGAATCACAACGAAAACAATTACCTCATGGCAATCAGCCCAGCTACGTCTTCCCCCTTAATAGAGGACAATGATTTGGGTCTGGCCTGGATTGATGTATCAACTGGCGAATTCTTCACGAAGTCCACTACGGTCGAGAGTCTGTACGACGACATCGTCCGTATCCACCCAAGAGAAGTCGTCTTGCCAAGAAAGATGGAGTCAGTCGACTCGTGCCCCGTCCGGGAACTTTTACGAGCGGAGTGCATTGTCGTCTCATATTTCGACAAAGCCAACCCCCCATATCCCCAATCTCTACCCCAACCACCGCCGGAATCCCACACCTCGATGAATGCGAGTCATCCTACGACCACTAACCATTCTTCCCAAGAGAGTTCAGCTGTCAGCCTCTTAACGGGTTACCTCCAGTCAAACCTTTTAGAGTGCATGCCCAGTCTTTCTACTCCTAGTAGGGAGGTCGCTGAAGCCCGCATGGAGATAGATGCTCATACTCTCAAGTCTTTGGAGATTCGGGAAGGAGCACAGGAAGGCGGGGCAATTGGTACCCTTCTGAGCTGCGTCAAGAGGACCGTGACTAGCGGTGGCACAAGGCTTCTCTCTCGCTGGCTATGTGCGTCTCAGCATCATACAAATCGCCACGTTTGAAATTTATGACGTGTTTGCAGGTTCACCCAGCGCATCCTTGTCGGAAATAAATGCCCGACAGTCAATCGTTGCCCTTTTTCATGCCCACCCTCACTTTCAACGTGATCTTCGAGACCGCTTGCGAGGCAGTGACGATATTACGCGCGTCGTACAGAAGTTCCTTCTGGGGCGTGGGAATACCGATGATGTCGCCGCCATTAGTGCCGCAATCTCGACCTGGTCTTTCGTGAGGAGCAGACTTTCGTTGGAGAAAAAATTGCACCTGAAAAAGGGAGATTGCGATTCGGAACGAGAATGGGCTAGCATCGACGCGTTGATTTCTCGGATGGAGGATGTATCTGCATTGGAGAGAAAAATCCAGACTTCCATGGATGGTACCCCGACTAGACTCGGATCACCAGAAACAACTGAGGAAGGTGCCATCACCACTCAAGAACTGTCCGAGGATAAATGGCAACAGGGATACCGGTGGTGTATCAAACCTGAGTGAGTGGACCCAAAGGAATACCAGCTCCGGGGTCGAATGATTGATTAGTGTCACTTAGGTTCTCCGAAGAGCTTTTGGCCTTACATGCCCTATTTCAGCAGCTCCTGAGGCAGCGCGAAATTTTGGAAGGCAAGCTTCAGCTTCAATACGGTGGGTAGACTTCCTAATAGAAGGGTGAAGTAGGTTCAATTGTCTCGTAGGTGCGCCATCCTTGACCTTGCGCTCGTCCCCGTTGCAAGGTCTACATGTTTATATCGCGAAGTCAAAGCGCGATGCTGCTAAAGCTAAGGCTTCGCCTGCCTTCACCATCATATCGGAGAGCGGCTCAACCTGTTACTTATTTCACCAAGTGAGCTGCCGATGTCTCTCATATTGTTTGAGTTGAGTGTCATGGCTTCAGGGTTGGGCACAACTTGGAAGTGAACTTTGGGAAATATCACAAAAAATCACTTCAATCGAAAGGGCGGCATTTGATGAGCTGAAGAATGAGGTACATTTCGGTGAACACTCAGATTTCCGAGTCGATTCAAACTAGCACTTAGGTAAAAATGTACGAGCCTCAGCTACGACGAAACGCTCGGGTCATGGATGAACTTGACGTAGTGCTAGGCTTTGCTAACCTTGCCACTGACATGCACCTTACGAAACCGAAAATGACGGACAGGTGTGTCAGTTTGTGGTGGGCTGACTGACGTTACTGAACCTCTTCTTCAGTTGCTCATTTCACGTCGTCAACGGTCGTCATCCTACGGTTGAAGTTGGCTTGCTGTCGTCTGGAAGAGTTTTCACGCCTAATACGGTGTCCCTTTCTCCGGACTCACAACTGCATGTCATTACTGGCCCTAACATGGCGGGAAAGTCTACTCTCCTTCGGCAAACCGCTCTTATTGCCATTCTCGCGCAGTCAGGTTCCTTTGTGCCTGCAGACCATGCCGAAATTGGAATCGTGGATCGTCTGTTCTCGAGAGTGGGAGCAAAGGACGACGTGTTTCGCGACAGGAGCACCTTCATGGTAGAGATGCTAGAAACGGCAGATATCTTGAAGAAGGCGACCCCGAACAGCCTTGTGAGCCCAACCCTTCTTCCAGCGTACCAGTGGGAAGCAGAACTCATCTATCCCTTTTGTTAAGGCCATCATGGACGAAGTTGGCAGAGGGACTTCGGTCAGAGATGGCTTGGCCATAGCTTTTGCGGTAGTGCACCATCTTTACTTTAAGAATAACTGTCGAGCCCTCTTCGCCACGCATTTCCACGAGCTGTCCGACATGTTCGGGTGCACTTCGGACTACAAAGGCGCGGGGGCATTTCGAAAATTACGTTTCTTGTGTACCGACGTGCAGGAGACAGAGGTGAGACAACCTGCCGTATTCGGTGTCTTGATTCGCATGTTAAAGCTTCGTTTTCTAGATTGGCTCCTTTGCATATTCGCACCGCCTGCGGCCAGGTGTCAATAAAGACAGTCACGGGCTCAAAGTAGCCCAGCTTGCCGGCATGCCCCCTTCTGCAGTTGCTGTTGCATATGGCGCAATTTCACGCTTGAAGAGGGACATCTTGGCGCCGCCCTTCGACGACCAGGCCCTCAAGGCACTTGGAGAGTCCCTAACCTCTGATGTTGATACCCTCCCTTGACCGGTATTAGTAATACGTCTTAGAACATAAATTACCTTCCACATCCACACACACTCATCGCATATCGACATACACAGTCAACCCACTCATACCAATATCGTCTAATGGTTACATAGAACATCTGCACTTGCAACTCGACTGTTCGCTGACAGATGACCAGATAGACAGCGAATAACTTTTTGTCGCGAGCACGGAACGTAGGATAGAGTCAGCAGACGTGGGTGTCTCATGAAACACGTGGATCACTACCAGGAAATAGAATGTACTCAAACGCAACCACATAGGAGATAAATAGAATCAAGAGCAGCGCGACGACAGTCACCCGCACCACCCCCGTGTTACGCCCCTTTACTGCCACCCTGAGGTGTGGCAGATGTCGATTGTCAGTGTCAGAAAACAAGTCTTGATGGGCGAGATGGGAAACTTACGAAGTAATTAATCATTTGATAATCAGTTCCCATCCCGCTTTGCATTGGTACTGAGGGTGGTGGTGGCCCTGTCAAATGCGGTGGCAGCGAGGGGCGCATCTGTCCTTGAGGCAGTGTGGGTGGGACGGCATTGTATGGACCAGGTAAAGGCGTTGGGCTTTGCGGCGGTTGTGAGGTACTCGAAGGCTGTTGCTGAGCCTGGGCACTTTGCAAAAGTGCAAGTATGTTAGGGGGGAGGTTAGCAAGAGGATTGGCCTGAGCGGCGGGTGGTGGCCCGCTCTGAGGAAGACTTGTTTGGGACAGCTGAGGGAAGGCAGGGGCGGTTGGCTGCGCACCGCCACCATAGATAGGAGGAGGCTGTTGCACAGTCGGGGCAGGCGGATAGAATGAATTCTGGGGAATCTGCGGCAACGGCGGAGCCGGGGCAGGTGTCTGTGCCTGTACTGGCGTCGGCGGAGCCCCTGGCGTTGGAGTCTGCGGTTGCTTGAGCGCAGCCAATAACTATACGAGATTATTTATTCATTTGGGGATGATAATGGAAATACGAGCTGACCTGTTGGACTTTTCTTGCTTGGTCAATGCGTTCTTCGACTCGCTTGAAACAATAGGGATTAGAAACGTATCGCTAAGGTAGCGTTTCGTCACTCACGGGTGCGGCCACAGAAGGCTCGGTATACTGTTGCTGGGCAGGTAATGCATAATTATTTTGATGTGTATTGCTGTAACCGCCGTCCCTGCTACTGTCAAACCGATCGTTATAGGACCCGCGAGCACCACCTCGTCCAGGGCCATTGTCATCCTCATAACGCCTCGGACGATCTCGATCCCGTTCCCAGTGTGGCCGCCGGTCGTCGTCATGCCCAGCAAAACCTCTTCCTCGGCCGCGGCCGCGGCCTCTTCCTCGGAATGGAGCAGGGCGGGGGCTATCATCCCAGTCCCGATAGGGTTCACGTTCTTCGCGACTGAATATTAGAGTGAGTCGCCGTTACAATCGGCTTGAAATTGAGCATACCGGATTGCTGGACCCTGAGTCTCTTCCCATGCCAATACAATATCCATCACACCATCTTGTAGACCTTGATGACGCAAACGATCGAACGCCTCTTCGGCAGACTAACCCCCCCTGTCAAACCGACCTGGGACGGTGATATAACACATCACTCACCCTGGTGTCATAGAACTCAACGTAACGTTGGCTGATGAGCCAAAAAGGTTTCATGTAAGTTCTAAGGTTTCATAACAGAGACGAAACTAACTCATGGCGCTCCCCAGCGGCGCGGACGGCTTTCACATCTCCGAATTGTTGGAACTTACGCCTGACCTCACCATCATCTATGGTTTGAATAGAATTTCGCAAGGTCACGAGCAACGTTCCTTGTAACTCCTGTGGTCACCAATGGTTCTAAAAAAGCGAGTCAAAGAGGCGGGAACGTCCTCACCTGATTTTTCTCACCGCCCTTTGCCAGGTTATCGTCTCGTGGTAGTGAATAATGGACGTCAATCTAAAGCTCCGTGTGAACTACATGAATTGGTTGTGATGGAAGAGAATACTGACAGGTCGGCCACTGATTTCGGAACCTTGCAATCGGTCTCGGGCCCTTTCAGCAGCACGAAGATCATACTGCCACACAATTGAATCATCCAACTTGACAGGAACACGTCGAACACTTACAAACGTAACAAACACCATTCCACGGTTCGCGATGAGGTCGAAGAATGTCTTGATCTCGCCGTGTTCTTCAAATTGTCGACGAACCTCGTCACTGTTAGTCTCATACTGGAAAGGGGAACCGCATTAGTCAGCCCTGAGTCTTGCGTTGTATCTCGCCACAGATGACCGGTGCTCGATTCAACATGACACTCGCCTTAATGTTGCGGATGAATAGAGTTCGGCACGGCCGCTCGCGCTGAATGCGTTCTTCAATAATAGACTCGTGCACCTTATCGTCTCTTTCACGCTTTAGACCGCGTTTGGGCAATCGAGCGCCATAGCCGCCAGGGCCACCGTAACTGGGACCAGTGCCATCTGACGAGAATATTTGATGTAAGGTGAGTCGTTTCACTTTTTAAAAGAGGCCAGAAAACTGAAAAAAGTGGAAGGGTAACACATGCTGATCCACGGCTTGCTAGTACGATGGTGATCACATCGCCGCCATAGAGTATGACAACTTTGCGTGTAGACCCTATTGAAGCCGATGAGACAGCGAGGATACGCTTGGACTCTTAAGCACTGGTCAAGTTGACCACACACGAAGGTAGCGTGATGTCGGGGGAACGCGTTCAAACATCAGAAGTGGTGAGGATGTGCAAGCCAATGAGCGTCGAGGAACATCAGGTCCAGAAAAACGGACATAACGCCCGCTATCTGCAGTTCACAAACTCAAAGTGATTCAGCAACTTAGCGCACCTTGGAAATTTCCGTTCCCATAGCTCTGATCATACCCGCCAGAGGCATCTGAGTCACTGAACTGATTCGCAAAACCACCGTTCTGATAGAACGAATCCTGATTGGGTCCAGAATTGTAATTGTTATATCCACCCATGTTTCCTTGGGAAGGTCCTTGATCATATACTGGAGGGCTACTTGCAAAATCATGACTGGCCCCTCCAAAGGAACCGCGACCTCTTCCACGACCAAAGCCCCTCCCACGTGGAGGACCATCAAAGCGATGGTATCTATCAGGACCGGGACCGGAGGGGGGGCCACCTCTGCGAGAACCAAAGTTGTCGTATGGAGCGCCGTAGGGGTGATGATGGCGACTCATGACGTCTTTTTCCTTTTTCTCTCCCGAACTCAAATAGAACGTTGCGAGTCGAACCGGTGAAACGGAAGAATGATTGGTGACGCAATCTACAAGGAAGGGTGGTTGTGACTCTGATAAAAAGGGCTTAGGACCGGGGGCGGAGATTGCGAAGGGAGGGATGTACTCTGCAACACGACGATGTGAGGGTTCAGTGAAGAGATCAAGGGGACGAAGCGGCGACGGAGTTGTAAAAAGAAAAGTGGAGGGTAAAGCCGAATAAGGTGATATATTCCCACCGTTCTGCTGCGGAGTTGGCCGAGGCTCGTCCTCGTCACGCCGCTCCTGCCTGTGCTCTCATCTAACTCAAACCGCCCATGTCTAAGCAATTCCAGTTTAAACTCGTTCTACTTGGTACGTCTTACCTTGTCTATGTGATTAGTTGACACCCATCGCTTTTGATAGGCGAATCTGCCGTCGGTAAATCCAGGTATGCTCCCCTGCACTGCGTTGTCTGCTTTGACCCTCATACCCCCGTCCCAGTCTAGTCTTGCGTTTCGTGAAAGACCAATTCGATGACTATCGGGAAAGCACAATCGGAGGCTCGTCTTGTCTGCCTCCTTTCCCGGCTCTACGGGCTTACTTGGTTACCGAACAGCCGCATTCCTCACACAAACCGTAAACCTTGAAGATGGCACCACGGTTAAATTCGAGATATGGTATGCACAGACGAATCATTCACAAGGTTATATGTTCGTTCTGATCCTTGCACAGGGACACTGCAGGTCAGGAGCGCTACAAGGTCTGTTCCCATTCCTGGGAGTTGCATAATCGTACTGAAGCCGTGCGTTCTTCTGATCCCACCTCACATAGTCTTTGGTATGCTCTCTTCCCGTTCCAGTTCGTCGATCTAATTGTCGTACAGGCACCCATGTACTATCGCAATGCAAACTGCGCTGTCGTGGTTTACGACATCACCCAATCAGCCTCCTTAGAGAAGGCTCGTAACTGGATCCGCGAACTGCAACGTCAAGCCGACCCATCTATCGTCATTGCTCTTTGTGGCAACAAGTCAGACTTGGCTGCCCGGCGACAAGTGACGCAGGAAGAAGCTCACAAGTATGCCGAAGAGGAGGGCTTGATGTGGGCCGAAACTAGTGCCAAGAGTGGTGAAGGTGTTACAGATATCTTCACTCGTATTGGTCAGTCTATTTTTCGAACATCGCTCATTCGTGTTGACGATCTACCTTCCATTGCAGCTGAAAAGCTTCCTACAACGGCGCCACCTGCGTCAAGAAGTGGCCCTGGTCGTGCGGGTACTTCAGCGGGCAGAACCGGGGTGGACTTGAATAAACAACAACGATCTATAACCTCCGGGGATCAGTGTAACTGTTGAGCGCTTCGTCTTCATCCATCACCGTTCGGTATCATATTGCCACTTAACCGTCGATTGTCTGATGAACGCGGCCTTTAGATCCCATTGACATGACCCTTTCATGTGTTCCCTACCATAGCCTGCCGTTTGGTACCCCCATACCACTGTAGTATTTTAGTTCTTATGTCCGTTGCTGTGTTGGCCCGCTTATCGATGCACGGTTTACTACCTGGACTTTGAACAGAGTCATTAATACCCGAATCATTCTGATGGGTCACTAGTGATGATGCATGTGGATGAACGTCAAGAGATGTAGAGAGATGTATCAAACAAAGGGGATAACGTGAAAAGGGGTCGTGGAAGCACGTGGTGAAGGAAAAACAAAAACAATCATCAGAACCCAGCAGCCTCGAGACCTCTCCTGATATCGGCGTGGACGAGCTCAGCGTGTTGTAATTCATCACTCCGTTGCCAGTACCAGCGCTCCCCCATTGCGGCTGCCTTTTCCATCTGTCCCGCAATGAAGCTTGTCATCTCAGGGATCTCAGCGATGTTATAGGGTTTCGCCTGGAACCGAAGCATCTGCAACGTTATGTCATACCACTTTTGTCTCTTTACGAAGTGGACAAGGGTGAAACTCCTATCTGGACGAATCGCAGATTGGACGACAACGTTGTCTGCGTGCTGCTCCTGCGCATAGACGATGCTTTTCAGGAACGGCCCTACAAAAGGTGTGCAGGGGCCTTCGATAGAGTCCAGTATGTTGCGATAATAACCGTAATTGGAGGCCGGAAGCATGATCTTGCGTAGAGGATCCAGGGAGTGTTCCTTGCTCGAGTTGACCCACGTGAAGTGCAAGCGCGTGATCAACACGCTCGACAGCGCCGCGACTATGGAGCTCATAGACGAGAAATTGTTGAGCAGTCGACATTTCTACAGATGAGCGTTCGGTCAGACGAGTCTTTCCCATAATTGCCGCGCGCGACAAACGCACCTCGGCCACACGAATCCAAAAGTCCACCACGTTTGCGCGCTTCCCCAACGCAGGAACCTCGAGGACACTGCATTTCACCCAATCGGCTAACTTATCGTGCGTGCCGCAGAAGGCCTGGATGTTCTTGACGGCGTCGCCCTCCTTGATCTTCGACCAGAGGAAACACTCTTGCGGGCGGATTTTGCGATACAGGTCAAATTCCAACAGGGCGAGGTGTTGGGCCAACTCCAATGGATCCATGCGAATCAGCTCGGGGCCGTCTCCTTTTCGCGGCTTCCTCCACCGTCTTGAGGAGACGACGGGCGCACCGGGCGCAGACGGTTCTGCAAACGTCTAGAACGAGGTCGGAAAAGAGCCGAAAAGAAGCAAAATGCGTTTGAAGCTCACCAGGCGCTCTAGTGACTTCAGGATAAGCTTCGCCGTAAATGCCAGAGAGGGCGGCCCGATGATAAGACTCAAAAACTCTTGCAGTTTGGGCGCAACTTCCGCGTCTTGGTTCAGTAGATCGTACTCCTCAAGCCACATTGTGATAACGGTCAACACGCGCTTTTGGGTTGGCCGTAACTTTTCTCGTTTCCATTGCTCAAACTCTCCATCGGAGAGATTCGGCGCTGGGTCTAACTGGTATTGTGCGATAAGGAGATCAAAAACTTCGGTGGCTGTGGCGAAAGTACGGAATGTGACGAGGAAAGCGCGACGAAAGATCTCCTGTTGTGATGCGCCTGTAAGTGTGAGAACGAGACGAGATTAGATAACGACGGTTGTCATGGACAAGTCAGTTCTCACGTAGAGGATCCGCCACCAAATGTTCTACAAGAGCAGGCACAGTCCCAGCTTTGACTGTCCCATCAAACTCCAGTTTGATCTCTTCCTCGCCGTGACGTTGCTTGAGATACCATGGGAGATTCGCTTGCGCTTGCTTGGCGTTGTGAAACGCCTGTGCGCTATCATCCCCGGTTAGTTGCAAAACCTTGCCGGGCCGCGGACGTGCGCCGGGAGGCAAAGGATGTGTTAACGGCGATGAAGGGACATTTACGGGGCTGGCGAGGGTTGATAATTGCGCGCTAGTCTGCACTCGGCGCACGACATTGGATGGTCCCAGCGTTGGGCTGTCAAATGTGTGAAAAGCGCGTGGCCTTCGTAGCATGCTATCCGCCAAGTCAATGGCACTGTCAGAGGAATTGCGACCATGACCACCCATCCTGGGGTCGGCACCAGCGGAACTAGGAACGGACGGTATGACAGGCGATGCAGGTAGAGATTTGTCGAGTCTGAGAAGAGGTTGAGGTCTTAGCCGTTGGGGAACAGGAGGAACGACGGCCGATGATGGGGGTGATAAGGGGTCTTCTACCCCGTGAAGCCCAGAGTCTGGTGATGGGTCATGGAGACGGTCGCGTATTTCGGAGTTCGTGGGCTCGCTGGGTGGTTCAGCAACGATCGAACTCGAAGGATTGGACCAACGGTGTGGCGGTGGGCTCACTTCGGAAGGCTCGGAGTCGTCGCGATCGGAAAATGTTGTGCCCGAGGATGGTGTCTCGACGACTCGCCTCGAAAGCGGGGGCGCGGACTGAATGCTGTCGGGGTTGGGCCCATACCTCGGTATTCGCGTCCTCTCTTGCATATCGTATATTCTCTGAGCAGCACCATCCGAAAGGGCGCGAACGAACTTGGCGGGAATCCAGCCGATTTCGGACCCATCGATCCGGACAGCGCCCCACCATCCGGATTCATCCTGCCTGACTATTTCCAGAACTTCGTGTTTGCAGAATGAGAGGCGATCGGGGTCCGAGGAAGAGAAATCATAGAGGCCAATGACTGAGCATATCCGCTCGTAGCATTCTCCTGATGGAGATTCATAGCCCCATGGCTCCCTCCGCGCAGGGGAGGAATTCGAAATCGAGGAAGGTGTGATGGGGGAAAAGCCTCGGAAGTTCGGAGATGAGTCTATCAGAAGGCGAAGGGACTGCGGTCGGTTGAGTGCTGGCGGAGCGGACATGATTCCGAATGGTTAGGAAAGAAGAGGGAAAAACAAAGCACGGGAAACGCCCAAGGGCACCACAAATAAGCCTCGCGGGATTGCTGAGACGGGCGCCTGACGCTCCGAATGCACAGGCAGAGCGGCACAGGTGATTGTCACGTATCAAGAATGGCATGGCCAACAGGTGTAAAAATGGTCCCGTAGGTGTCAAGAACAGGAAGGAGGTTCCGTCAGTTTGTAAACTGCGGGTTCCCTGGTGACCATCATCATGATTCACTCCGGTGTTAAGCACTGCTTTGTCGAATATGACAGTACACAGTTCACCGGAGACGAAGGCTAGTGATGCTTTGATGTACGGGCGACTCTTAAACAGACGGACACATGGCTGATTTGATTTGATTGATGGGGCCGATGACAGCGTTTGAATTCAAGCGAACGCGTCACTCCATTGTTCGTTACCAGTTATGACCTGTCAGCCAGAGATAAATCATGTTGAATCAATTTACTGTCTCGCCTCTGACGGAGGGCCATACAGTACTGCCTGTAGGGAAATGAAAACACAGCAGTCCTCGGGACGGGATGGAGTCATCCGTCACACGCCGCAAACAGCCGAACGTGGCGAGGCGATGCGTCTTAACTCGAATTCGATGGCCGGAGCGCGATGGGTTGGTGATGGCTCCTTGGAACTCTACTAAGGCTAAGGTTCGGGTTCGATCGTCTCCTCGACAGTGTTTGGTCCTTCTGACCTCGAGTTTTTTCAGGTTCAGCTGCGGTATGTCAGCCACTTGCTGATCGCTGATCGCAGGAGCGCACAAAGTTGACAATACATAGCTTATCTGTGCAGCGTCTGCGGACACTGCAAGAGAAGAAAGGGGCTCAAGCAAAGGCTGCACGTCGCGATATCGCAACGCTACTGGAGAGAGGCAAGGTCGAGACTGCGCGCATCAAAGTGGAAAGCAGTAATTCCGTTTCATCTCACTTCGACGCCCCCTTTTTTTTTTACTATCCCTTTCTCATAGTAATAAACGAAGATATTCATATCGAGCTCTTGGAGCTTTTGGAGTTGTATTGCGAGCTACTAATTGCGCGATTTGGCCTCGTGGAACCGAAGTGTGTTCTATCCTTGAATTTATATCGACCTGCACCTCATCAGTCATTTCCGGTTTTCAGCACTCGGGAACCAGACCCCGCAGTCAGTGAGGGCATCTGCAGTATTATTTATGCGGCACCAAGAACCGAATTGAAAGGTGCGAAATCGAGACATTTTGCCTCGCCAACTCGAAACTCCATTTTTAGAGCTACATGTTCTTCGAGATCTTCTCATGCACAAGTATGGGAGGGAGTTTTCCGCAGCAGTGATGGAAAATCGCGACGGTTGCATTAGCGAGAGGGTGAGAATATATACAGTCATCCCATTTTCTCGACAGTCCAATGGAGCATTCTACATCACAGGTGATGAAGAAGCTTACAAACGACATGCCATCTGCCGAGCTTGTGGAGGCCTACCTGTCAGAGATAGCCCGAGGTTATGGCCTGCGATGGAATTCTGACTCCAAGCAAGTCGGTGATGATGAACGTGGCGATACTCAAGGTTTGGTGGTCAGTGGCCCATAGCAGTTTCTCTGGGATTTCCATATTCGCTAATTCTTTCTAGGACGTGTTTCCACAAGCCGCAAGAGACGTAGTTACCCCACTGAAGAGCGAAAAACTCGGTGTTCGTGGCGGGGAAGGGACGCCAAAGCTCCCAGACATTCCTCCGATGGAAGACGATGACGAGAAAGGCGTGACTGGTGGTTCTGTACCCAAGCCCTCGCCAGAAGATGACTTTGCAATGTTAGCCAAGAGATTCGAGGCACTCAAGAAGCGGTGACACACAGCACTAAATGTACTTGTCGTCGGGTAGCCTATTGCGGTGATTATTAGTGCAATATTGTGGTCTTCGTGAAGGTGCTGCCTGCACGCTGATGACTGAATTTTGTTGTACAACGAGGTCTCCTTATATGTGAGGGGGAGTCAATAGTTGTGGAGAGGTGGAGTGTGGATGTCCACGGCCAACATAGAGCCCGGTAGTACACCGCCGCGGATGTGTGGGTACTTTCCTTTTTCATGTCGTAACGCAGTATGTAATACTTTATTATAAATGGCCAACTATCAAATTGACCCTTGTCACGTCACGTACAAATTCACGCGCGCACGCCAAGAACCCTCGGGAGAGACGATCCACGGCAGTTCAGCCGTAGTAACGCCGGGAAGTTGGTTGTCCAAAGACCGGGTAGACGGACCTTTTTCTGGTATCCACCGGTCCGTGGGCGACGAAAGAAGAAGAAAAGGGATGGGATGGGAGATAGAAGATACGTGGCGCGGAAAGAAACCCGATGTGGGCGTCATTGGGGTGGGCGCTGAGCCGGATTGAGATGGGAAGAGACCTCGAGGCCGAGACGGCGGTGTAATCAGGACCCGCCGATGGGTTGAGTTCTGTCGGAGGACTCGGCTTTTTGGCGGATGTCCGCCGGGGGGTGGCAGAAACGAACAGGGATTCGTACTACACCGAGGCCCTTTTGTGTGCTTCGCGGGTCCGTACGTGCATTCATGATCATCGTGTCGCCTCCTTATATATGCCACATCATATCCGTCGCTCTCACCACCTTTTCCTTGTGATGGACGATCATCCAGATGATTCGCTTTCAGACGCTGATTCTGACATCTTCTCCACTCGCAGTGCAACCAGCTCAGCGACTTCGTTCGATGTATCCGTGCGCTCCGGCTCCCCTGCCCCTTCCCTGTACTCCGTCACCAGTTCAATAAGGGCTGCCTCTTTTCGTCACGAATACGGCAGGGGCTTAAACAATTATTCAGACGTGTACCAACTCCCTGCCGATGATGAAGAGCTTGACAGACTTGGTATTGCGCCCGCTAAGTTAATGCTCAACCTATCTCAGTCCGAGTTGAACAGACAAACAGCATGATATGTTCAAACATATAATGGGTACATACCCCCCGCCAATGGCCGAGGTTATGGCAGATGATACACCCGGACAAATCAAGTCTATCCTCGACTTGGGATGTGGGAGTGGAAGTTGGTCAGGGCGTTGTTTATTCCCTCTGTTGCTTGATTGTTCTCACAACTTTTCCAGGATAATGGAAGCTGCTCGCGACTTTCCACACTGTCAGGCTATTGCCGTAGACTTAGTCCCGATGCAATCTATGTGAGTTCCTTGATATTTCCCGGCAAACAAGACTCTCGTTTTGAGCTATCCTCTGTCAGTGATATGCCACCAAATTGCAGGTATGGTATATTATCCTCTTATTATCAACGTCTAGTTAGAACGGCCGGCATTACAGGAGCGAAGTGGACGACATCAATATCGGATTGCAACATTTTTATGGTGAATTCAACGTCGTGCATGCTCGTCTCATTTCGTCTGGTGTAAGCACTGCTCGAGGCGCCTCGTTAGGTACTCAGGGTTGTGGGACGCATGCCTCACTGACCACCACTCTTAATCTAGATTAAGGACTTCCCAACACTGATAGATCATATCAGCCAATGTCTGCGCCCCGGTGGGCTCGTGGAACTCCTCGAGTTTGATTTTAGAGTATATGATGGCAGTTACAAACCTTTCTCCTTACCCACCGGTATCATGGAACCTCCATGGTTGCCTCGGTGGATGTCATTCCTCAATATGGCCATACGTCAACGAGGAGGAAGCCCAGATGCCGCCAACATGCTTTATAGTTGGACGCTACAGCACCCGTCCTTTGAAGACGTTGTCTATGAAGAGTACTTTGTCCCAACAGCACCTTTTATGTCTCGTCATGATCCCAATTACCATTTTCTACGGTCCGTCTCTGAAACTTTGCGAGACGACATACAAGTATGTGACTAAGGGTAATTGTGCTTTACTGCATCCTCACTTTTCGCTCTTGTTCCAGGCTTTTCTTCGATCCGGTCGGCCACTTCTGTTAGGAAGCGGGCTTGCAGAGCCACTTGTGGACGAGCTCCAGCATCGAGCTGAGGTAGAACTCAAAGAAGCGCGGACGGTCACTTATGTCCGGTTAGAGCGAGTATATGCTCGCAAAAGATCCTAGGCTTCTTTGGGCTCTTTCAATTGCCCCCTCTCTCTACATTATGTTTGCTGTTATTTCCGCCACTGCTGAGTTGTACGTTAACGAATGATCCGCCGCTCCAAGTATTTCCACGCTAATTTCGTCGGTGATGAACTGATGATCGGTCTCACAAGCGTAGTTGGCTATTTGGGCGCAGTAACTTACGAGTCAACAGGCACAATCGATAATCTCGGCCCGGCCACGAGTCGATTTGCCAGTTACTACATCTCATGCTTAAAAGACTTCAGAGTGAAGTGGGAGTGCAGTAGTGTACGATACATTTGGGTCCTGAATGCTATGCGATGCGAACAGATTGTCTCAGTACATCACGTGACATTGGTCAATAATTAATTGGGGATATCTTTTACTGTGCTTGCACCCATATTCGGACGGCCCCCTCAGTTGGACAGTCACGCTTTTCAGGCGAAGGATGTGACTGGATGTCACGTCTCCACCCTTGGAAAGCGTGACTGTCCGACTGAGGGGGCCGTCCGAATATGGGCGCAAGCACAGTATCGTTAACTTGGAGTCGGTCGTGCATGACATGGCCGAGCGAATATCTGTTCGACACCCGTGGCGGTTTTCAAACTTTTCCTCCGAAGACCCTCGTCATCTCTTGGCCTCTCTTGGATTGGATATCGTTCCATTGCACGAACAGGTCTATCGTGAAATAGAGGAGAGACTTCTTTTGCCAAAGGAGAGGCTCCCAGAGGAATGGCTTTCTAAATATCAGGTGTGGGTACATCGTGAAGCTCTTCTTAGTTGTTGATCTAACCTTGTTGAAGGTACTGGAGTGATCAGGTCTCAATACCTTCGTTACTATCTTCCAAACCATCTCTGCCTCCCACCCGTATTTCATTTATCAGGTCCGGTCTCAACGGGCATGTGACTGGGTATTCAGAGGTGACTTCTTTCCTTTCGATATAGATCGCACGTATCCCTTATCGTTCAACAGGTTGTGAGCCCCCCAATCCAGACAGGCTTGACTTCAACATCTTCTGATAGGCGGCCTGCACCAAACTCGAACTTTGTAAGAGGAAAGTCAGGTTACGCACCATTTTGGCCTGGAGGCTTGGATTCTTTGATCGAGAGGTCAAACGATGTGCGCCCCCAAGACAATATTAAGGGAGCCAAAGGGCTGCGAACTGTTCCTCCCGGCTTGAGGCGCGGCATCCGACTGCCTGCAGAGAAGAATCGCGACCTCGCTTCCTCGGAACTGTATGACGTTGATGGGTATGAAAGTGAAACTGAGAGCCCAGTAATTGCCTTTAGTCTTTAGGCACCTCTTGTAGACTGACGGCATCGTGATAGCCAGAAGCGCAGTCCAACGGGGCTGAGAAGCCCCATTTGCAAGAAGCTTTGCCGGGCCAACCGACAGACATTGATCACCTGTTACCAGCGACGGTGACTACCGCTATCTGGGTCTATTGAAATATCGCAATGGAACTAACGCTATGGCAGAGGACACAATTACGACCGGTATCGTCTACTAGCAGAACGGCCAAACGAAGCGCAGTGCAAAAGAGGGATTGGGCTCACGTCGTCGACGTAAACAAGCCGATGAAGAATTTTCACACGCTTGTGCCAAGTCCTGCGCGCCAGGTCGGCCACGTTCTGGACTATTTTTTATTACTCCTAAACACCGTGACGCGTTCCTAGTACCCATTTGAACTCGATAATTTCCAGAAGGAGGCAGTATACCACCTTGAATTGGGTGATTCTGTCTTTGTTGCGGCGCATACATCAGCTGGCAAAACTGTTGTAGCGGAGTACGCCATCGCACTCGCAGAGAAACATATGACACGGTACGTACATTTTATGTGGTCCAATTAATCTCTCTCAGTGTGGTCTAGTGCTATATATACATCACCCATCAAGGCCCTGTCAAATCAAAAGTTCCGTGATTTCAAACAAACATTTTCTTCGAACTCTGTGGGTATATTGACTGGCGACGTTCAAATCAACCCGGAAGCCAATTGTTTGATCATGACAACGGAAATATTGCGAAGCATGCTTTATAAGGGGGCTGATCTGATTCGTGATGTCGAGTTTGTGGTTTTTGACGAAGTACATTATGTGAATGATGCGGAAGTTCGTTTCATCTTGTTGCAGACGTTACTACGCACTGATTATGCTGATATAGAGAGGCGTCGTTTGGGAAGAGGTCATCATCATGCTTCCTGATCATGTCAATATCATATTGCTATCTGCGACTGTTCCAAATGCCAAGGAATTCGCAGAATGGGTTGGGTAGATACTCTACTTCCCAATACTACCTGCACGGCCTCATAATTTTTCAGACGGACAAAAAAGAAGGACATTTACGTCATCTACACCACTAAAAGGCCGGTCCCGTTGGAGCATTACCTATATGCCGGTCGCGATACGCACAAAATAGTGGATGCGAGCGGAGAATTCATCGGTCAAGGGTTTGTTCCTGATGTAGATTTCGAATGCCTCATATTCAAAGGACGTCACAGGTATAAGAGTGCCGTGGAGGCTTTAAAGCGCAAGCAAGACAAAGAGCGTGAAGCCGCCGGTCTTCCTCCTCTCCAACGGCAAGGAGCCAGAGCAGCAGCTCCACAGCGTGGTCAACGTGGTGGGCCTGTTGGCCGTGGTGGACAAAGAGGTGCTCCAGCCAGAGCTGTCCATGTACACCGAGGAGGAGGGCCCCCCAGAAATCTTCGCCAGGCAGACCAGGGTGTATATATCCACCTCATCGGACATCTTCGCAAAAAAATACTTCTACCCGTCGTAATCTTCACTTTTTCGAAGAAGAGATGCGAGCAGAATGCAGGGACTTTGACTAACTTGGACCTCTCTTCTGCAGTCGAGAAGAGCGAGATACATGTTACCATTGAGAAGGCGGTGATGCGACTCAAAGGTATTTCCGCCCAGGTGCCAACAAGTATGGCCTAAGGGTAGTGTTCCTTTTTTAGGTTCGGACAAGAGCTTGCCGCAGATTGGTAGAATGCGCGACCTGTTATTGAGAGGCATCGGTGTACATCACGGCGGACTGCTTCCCCTTGTGAAAGAAGTCAGTTGTTTTTCACTCACAAGACGTTTTCGTCATCTCATCTATTTTCATTTAGGTGGTCGAAATCCTCTTTGCTCGAGGACTAGTCAAAGTTCTTTTCGCCACAGAGACCTTTGCAATGGTGGGTTGGAAACTTCATCTCTGCAGTGTATGGTTCATTCACAGTACATCTGCAGGGTGTCAACATGCCAGCAAAGTCTGTGGTCTTCTCTGGAATTCGCAAGCATGATGGGCGTAACTTCCGGGAGATCCTACCCGGAGAGTACACCCAAATGGCGGGGCGTGCTGGTCGCAGAGGGCTTGACCCCACCGGGACGGTTATCATTGTCACCAGTGATGAACTCCCCGAAGTACGTCCTCGTGGGAATTGAAAGTTCTTATGATTCTGAGCAGCTCCTGTTTCCTCAGCAATCTGTTTTAAGTTATATGATCACCGGGAAGCCCGGGAAACTAGCATCACAATTCCGGCTGACGTACAACATGATTCTCAATCTCCTCCGTGTCGAAACGCTCAAGGTTGAAGAGATGATCAAACGTAGCTTCTCAGAGAATGCGTCACAACAATTGCTACCCGACCAACAGGAGAGAATACTCGAGGTACGCTTGAAAGTTCTCCACCTGATCTATATCCTGATCTTTGGCCTAGGGCGAGAAAACACTATCAACTTTGCAAAAACTTGAGTGTGACACTTGCTCCGAAGACATCGACAAGTACTATGATCTTTCAGCCGAGATTGTCGGTATCAACCAAAAGCTATTGGAGCTGGCCTCCACCCATATAAGGGGCTCGAAATTTTTGTCTACTGGCCGCGTTGTTGTGCTTCGCGATGGTGTACGCCCCTCCCTATTTTGGATTGCCTCTCCTTCTGAGAGGGACCATCTAGCATTTCCGTTGGGCTGCTGCTTTGATACTCAAGCCCGCGCCGACGCGTGAACAAGTCAAACACTTTTTCGTTCTCCCCCTGGTCGATTCCGAAACACAAGAGGGAAAGAATGGTGTGTCTCGTCGCAACGGCCTCCTGACGTGATGACCCCTTATGATGCCTTGTTAGACGTGGATGTGCAGGCCGTACCTCCCCGATGGCCCCCTTCGGCACAGAGTCTCGTGGTCGAAGACGGCGTGTACGACTTAAATAATGTCCCGGTGACGAGCATCGCACTTGTGACTGGCCGAATACTCAAGGTGAAGGCCGTAGCTACTCGGTGTAGCACTTCCTCACCAATTGGAATAGATCGATGTCGATCCAATATTAGAACGCAAGTTGAAGTCGCGCATGATGGATGCAGTTGCACAACTTGGGGCCCTTGCCAAGGAGTGGGATAGCAACAATCATGTTCCAGAGGTGGACTGGGCGCGCATGCATTCATTAGACTTCCAAGAACTCCTTAACAGAAGAAATACACTAGTTAAGCGTCTTGAGGGCTTAGCATGCATCCTATGCAAAGAATTCGAACCACACGTATGTTTCTCTATTCCCCTCACTGAATCGGCGTCGAATATCACACATTTAGTACAAGACCTTGCATGTCGAGCGTGTCCTGCGAAACAACATCGCAAACCTCAAGCTAGCGATTTCGGATCAAAATCTTGAGCTGGTTCCGGACTATGAGCAACGTGTCGAAGTCTTGAAGGAACTCAAGTTTCTCGAGGCAAATTCCACAGTCTCTCTGAAGGGCCGTGTTGCATGCGAGGTCAGTCGTCTGGCGGTTTTTACATGCTTCATGTTTCACCGTGACGTTACTCCTAGGTCAATTCTGTCAACGAACTCGTTCTCACCGAGTTGGTGCTGGACAATACTTTCGCGGCCTTCGAGCCCGAGGAAGTAGTCGCTCTTCTCTCCGCTTTCGTCTTTCAAGAGAAAACTGAAGTACAACCTATATTTACACCGAGGCTAGAAGACGGACGTGATGCATTGGCAGCGATTCTAGAGCGAGTGGCGGAGGTACAGGTTAGGCACCAGGTGTCAGCCGATGAGCATCGGTGGACATTGAACTTTGGGCTGATGGAGGCTGTCTATGAATGGGCGAAAGGGATGGTGGGCATTTGTCACCCTCTTTGGTTGAACGAGTGTTGATGGCCCGATGGCAAAATTTCAGCCCTTCAATCAACTGACCGCTCTCACTGATGTAGCGGAGGGATCGATCGTACGCGTCATTACCCGGCTCGATGAAACGTGTAGAGAAGTCAGGGATGCTGCTCGTGTCATCGGAGATGCCGCGCTGATGAAGAAGATGGAAGAGGCCCAGATGAAAATCAAGAGGGACAGTGAGTATCTATCATCCTGCTGAGCATGTCCTTCGCTGAGCCATTATCACTCAGTTGTATTCGCCGCTAGTCTGTATTTCTAGACTTTCGAGAGGTATCCTGTGACGTCATCATGTGCTGTCCGCTTTAACTTGGAATTTCATCGAAATTGTTCTTTATCCTTTTCAACCATCAACCTGCGTCAGCGTTACCCTGTACAGCATGTCCTTCTCTGTTACCACTGATCAGCCAGCCTATCCGACCGCAAATACAGCTTCTTGTGATAAAAGTTCTTGCAACGCGCAACCCACTCCATCCAATCCGCCCCAGCACCGCATAGATCTAGGCCCTCAGCGTCGTCGTGTCAATCCTGAGAGTTTAGCCGCTCGCCTTGGTCCTGAGCTCGTTGCAGAGATGGAAAAACATATCATCCCGGGAAGTATCGAGATGCCGCCATTCAGTGTTCGTCGCGACATACAAATCAAGTTCGGCATCGACAGACGCCACATTTACGATTTTTTTCACAGTAGAGGGCTTCGGTGTCTGAACGAGAAGGCTATGCGGAACAGTTATTCGGAAGTATGCTATCATTTCACGTCTCCCGTTCTCATGTTTTTGTTTCTCATGGACCTATAGACAAAATCCCAAAGACTCGCCCGAAGTAATATCGGCTCACCATCAACCTTTCCGGAACCCAGGAAGCGCCGAGCTGCCGTCGCAGCATTGGAGGCCACGTCCTTGAAACGTACCCATGCTTCCAGAAAGCAAAAAGGCAGACAAAAGCGACTAGAACGACCACCCTCTCCTGCAGAACTCGATCCTATTTCTCCCTGTGAAACATCTTTCCTTCTCGAGGAGCCTGAACAGGCTGTCAATGACATGATCACCGATATGACTCAAGAATTTCCCCCTCCTTCAGACGCCTCTTTTGTGATGTCCGATGTCAGCTGTGCGCCTTTTTTCGGGCAGTTTTCTACCTTCAGCTTTGAAGAGAGGGAAGCAGAATCAGAACGCTCTCCTTGTCACTCCGTCTCGTCATTGCTCGACGTGAGCTCTTCAATCTCCGCATCTACGATTTCGACGTCCTCCTCAATGTCATCAACTCTTTCTTCGGCATCCGAGATCACGGATCACCGACCAAAAATTCTACCATTGTCCTCGCCAGAGCGCAAGGCGCACTACGAATGGCTGGATGCTATCATAGGACCTGCTTCTGGAATCCAGGAAAGCGTGGGGACATACAAAGCGTTCATGGAACACCAACGGGAGGCCTTTTATAATCGGCTTCTTATGACAGAACCACCTACGAAGGCATTAGCGCCTCGCAGAGCCCCAAACGAGTTCGTATCCACACCAACCTCCGGAATACCGGTCCATGAGTCACGACAGCCCACCGCTCCACGGATGGATCTTAGATTCATTAGACCGCCCGAGGTGAAGGCGACAAGTTGTTCATCGCCGGGTCCGAGCCAACCTGAAGGCACAGATGCTGCTACGTGTTGGCGTTCGAAGACTCCAGGGGTTATGCCCGCTCGTTCTGTTCCACAGTTGAGTTGTCATTTCCCATGTTCTATCCCAGACTGGGCGCGACATTCTCGGCGACGAACCTTTTCCGCAACAGTAGATATGTGACTTGTCCTCTTAGGACATATTCTTTTCTAAACTGGTTCTTGATGACACTTTCTCGATTTGTTTTGGATGCACGGCTCTGCGATCACTATGCCTTGGATCGCTCGACTATCTCTGGATGCGGAACATACTATATGGCACGTGTCTGCGACACCGCACTACATTCGCAAGGGATACCCATAATACCCGCTAGCACCACGAGCGAGCGAAAATCTTTCTTATTCCCCCGTTCCGTCTACATGACTCGCCTTCGCATGATACTCTTACATAGCGATACTCGTCTATAACACGGCACTGCATTATAATCCAACTAATATCCTGAAAGCATACTTTGCTCCAGACGGACGACGAGGCTATATCCATGATCGCCTTACTTGATGATTTCGCCTTAGAAAATGACTAGCGGCTACAGTCTCACTTTAATATATTACTAGCGGATACCCGTGCTACGCACGGGGGGTCATGTAAGCAGTAGATGGTAGGACTAATAGATTGGATCAGTGTATGATACGAAACATGTGATATAGCCCCCACGGGTCCTCTTTGGCTGCCATTCCAAAGTGTCTCTCACCGGAATGGGACTTGTGGGGGTTAACACGCCAGCATGTGGGGAGGGATTAATGGTGGAGTCAAATTTATATCTAACCCAAGAGGAATGGGGAGGCAAGAATCTGCGGAAAGACTGTATGGGGATCGGACCCCAGGCGTTGTTATGGGTGAGCACTGACCCTCGAACTTTGCCCACCATGTGCTTTCGTTCCAACCAGTCGAGACCCCTGGGATGACCCTACATCATCAAGATAGTTATTGTTCCCCATTGTGAGTAATGACTGGTTTTGAGGGCGGGGCTCGGCCTCACGAACACTAAAAAGGCGGGCGACAGTCAGCTTGCCACAACCCACCAGGGTTATTCAGATGAAAACAGACCCGTTGACTGCCTTCACGACGTCGTGAGTCTCGAGGACCCGGTGCACAATGGGGATGTCCTGTCCCGGGATCTTGTAAACCGTGACGTCGCCGATTTGGTGTCGTGCGCTCGGTGGGTTGATGAGGAAAAGGAGGTCCCCGCGGTGAAAAGGCTGGTAGACGCACCTGAGGACGACAACGATTGGCAACTCAGTGTTCGTGATCAGTCCAAGACCCTTCCAGACCCAGACCATAAGACCAGACGCGAAGACGGAAGCAAAATTGATGGTTCGAAGTAAGAACTATATGCAGGGGCAGGGTCAATGTGTCCCCATCAGAACTGCGAACGAAAGGAAGCAAAAGATTGGGCATACGTTGCGAAAGCCAAGCCTTCGTAGTGTTTTGTACTCCTCGTTCTTCTACTCGAGGAAGGTAGGAGAGACGCAGCTGTGGATGAAGAACTTTGGAGCACGCGCTGTGGGCAAGTTGATGGGTGTCGGCAGAGATGTTCTGTGCGTATACAGGAGGAGAGGGTAGAAGACGAAGTGGACGACGTTGTGTTGCTCTAACTCAGCTTCTCTTGTCCAGCGAGAAGGGACTCGTATGCGCCTCTGCGAGTGTTCATCGACCAGCGACAGAGTACTGAACGTTGATCAGAGAACCGGACACACTGTTCAAAATATGCACTGGGACATTAAGAGAGCAGGGGAGTTTACATAATCACGGCTCATGATCGCTGGGAGGCGCAGTAAGCGCGAGGTGTTGCCATTCAAAAGTCCGTATGGCGCCATAAAACTGTTACGTCGGCGGAAGGGAGGGTCCAAATGTCATTGGCAATTAGCTTGAGGCACCGGTAAATGAGGTCGAATTGGGTCAAACGGAGTCGAATCGAGTCAAATCAGTTACGAACATTCGTTTTGATTGCGCGGTTCTCATGATCATAGCCAGTCGTCGCGCCTCACATCGTCTAAGAATCCTCCTACTTCTCCTATCAATACAACGCCCATGAAGGTCTACTATTGCGACTGCGAGAAGTATTGCCAGGGAGACCGTAGAGTAGTATCGAGATGCACACACTTTGCTCATAAGAAATATCGCAATCCGTCGTCACGCTTCACTGAACAACGTCGCAACTTTCTCAACCGACATCCCCGGGCTACCATTGTACCTATGCCGGGTCTTGGTCTACATTTGACCCAGCGTTCCGAAGGGGTCTATAATACCGAAAGTGGTGCTCCGAGTCGAGACGATCGCACGACCCATGTAATGGGAGTTGTCGATCGTCATATTGTTGAGGTCAGTGTTGTATTATTGCACTGGTATGTTATCAGGCTTCTATATCTACGAATGTTTCTTCTCTGGGGATCGTGGACGCCAGCACTTCAAGTTCTCGTCGTGTCAGTGATGATCCTTTTAGCGAGCAGCTCGATGTCCATCCACACTGGCAACTAGTAGACAATCTGGCCGGTATCGCTGCTCCCTCGGGTACAGCCTCAGACGATATACCTGCCAGTGGACACTTGGCTCCCAACATCGAGGTCTCGCTGTCCACTGGTACTAGTGCTCAAACTGGCAGTTTTGATCCCGACTATTCTGTCTCTGTGGACGACTCGGATACATGCCGTGCGGATACATCGCATGTGGACAATTTTTACTACCCTGGCACCCCTGGTTCCGGTCCATCCAACATTCCACCGGATCTCTGGGAAGATGGCGTCATCTGTCTCGAGAGTCTCAAGGTGGCTGCGGAATTCATAAAGAGTATTCGTAACGCCACCCTGGATGATCTTGGACTTTGAGTCAGTTGATCGTCGATCAAATCCAACGATGATACACGCACGGCGATCAGGCTCTATCTCAGAGGCGACATGCGCCATTATATTAAACCGTTTTCCCGACGCCAAGATACCCTCTTATTACAGAATTAGCCGGATAGTTGCGGAACTGACAGGGATAGACTCGGAGTCCGTGGTGCGTCATATGTGGATGAACTCATGCATCGCGTTCACGAAGTGAGAAGATTCAAACTCGGTGAGTAATTGCACGATCTTACATCTGGCCCTGCTGACCGACGTGCTACGCTTTGAACCGCTGCAGAAGCGACTGCCCTCAAGATGTTTCGTCGTTTCCCTCTCCTCCCCCCCCTTTTGGGGCACACTGGCTGTTCCACCGACGACGGTAACGCTTTTTTCCGAACAAACAAGAAGCCTTTTTTTTCTCTCGCAAAATGATCGCACGCTCGATCTTTCAAGTCACTCAAGTGCACAGTCTTTGTATGCGGCGACGAATTGGAGTCGCCATATGTTAAAAAGGACTTGATATGATTTGATACGATTAAGTACAATTCGGTATATTGTAATTTGCTGGGATTTTGTCTCATACAAAAAAATACAATCGTATCAAATCAATTTTTAAAAAAGCGAATGAGAACAAAAGAAACTGAAATAAGGCCCGGAAAAGTGGAGAACTACAATCAGGACCAAGGCCAGGAAACGGTATGATTGTGTCCACTAGCAGTGCAATCAAGCAACGAGGAGCGACAGAAGATCCTCCTCGGTCGGGACCACGAGGGTGGAAGAAGCTATGTGAAGCCCAATAGTGACTATGCGGACGGGGAGTCCCCATCCCCATACTATGGTCACGTACGTGAAGTAACACGAGCCTCGGGGCTGGGTGTTTATCATGCGATGTTGCACAACTCAACAGCACAGGCATAACACATTGTCCCGTTAGAATCACGCGACCGGCATTTGCGGGTGGCGGGCAAAAGGACCAAGAACCTATCTAGGATTCAATACCCGCTGATTCTGTCTCAAAGAGGAGCACCAGGGTGGTCCCGATACTTGCGAGTTTTCTAGATGAGCGCAAATAAGACAGGGATGGTCCGTTCGTTCGCTAAAGGGGGGCCGGGGATTCTCGAACGAGTTGTTTGCCGTGGCTGAAAAGCCATAGGCAGAGTGCGAGATTTTCCCCATCAGCGGTCCTCAGAAAACCCGAATTGGGATCCTAGCCTCGAATATCCGTAGATCTTTATCAATATATCCTCGAACTACACATGATCGTGAAAGAAAACTACCCTGTCACCCTCCAGGCCGGTTCTTTAGCACGCTTTGCGACAGCGCTCGGAGCATTGCCACCGTGACACTCTTCTGCGGCTTCTCCTCATTCACGATCGTAGTCACAGACGTCGATGGCGAGACAGCGGAAGACGGCGGCGGCATCAGCTCGTTGCTACCAGACAGGACCAGGTCTTCGAGTGTCGAGAAACTACTGAAGGTCGATTTAAGTCGCTTCGAGGACGGTGACATACTGGGGCCTGTCAGCCAGAATTTAAAAGTCCGCAAGAATCGAATCCACACACCTCCGAACACTCGCTTCATCGTCGTCAGGTGGGGGCCGTTTAGGCCGCGTGAGGAAAAGGAACACGGAGCGTAGCTGCGCCCCCGCTTCAGCCACGTCGCTTTCCACCTCCCTCTTTGTTTCCTCGATATCGTGCTTGGGCACTGGATATCGAACTGTCCTGTCGATCCTCACGCTGCCTTCAATACATCGCACTGATAGGTCGTAGAGCGCAGAGACTGATGCGTGTATCGGAAAATCTGAATAGCGCGGTCAGTTTTAACTTTCGGGGCGAAAGCAGATGAATGTTATACCAGTGTTTGAAGTGCGATAAGACTGTAACACTATCCGAAACTCTCTCGAGGGCGTGCGAAGGTCCTTGTGTTCTAACCACCGAAATATGACATCAAATAGCTCACTAAGCCGCTCTTTAATTAGTAAAGTAGTACCATGTAAGCCAGGCGGCTTACCTTGAGGACTTTACTCCATCCAGCCGTATTTCCGGGAGCGGATTTGTGACCGCTGATTCATCGAGACGACTCGTGAAATGACGCGATAGAGTGTTCATCAATCTGACTAGCATTTCAAACACCTTGCCGAAAAGAACCCAATCCACTACAACTCGAAAGCCTTATCAGCTAGTAGTTCCAAGGAGGTTCGCGAATACTCACCTTCGCTGTCCGTGGAGCATCTAACTACCCAATCCGACGCAAAGTCCTTCCACGGAGCGATGACCAGTTGCAAATATTCTGACGCGACGAGTAAATCGTTGTTCTCCAAGCTTGCTGCTTAATTTACCTTGACGGGACAGGATTTCCACGAGCCCACCGGTCGTGTCCAAGTCCATCGAACTCAGCACCCGCCTAAACTTCTCGTCCAGGTCCCTTGTGTTAGAGGAAAAAGAAAAGGTCGAGTGGGATCCTATGGTGCCTTTCACCTCGTAATCGCCGGCCTGTCTCGTGTGGGCGTCGTACTCTGTACAACTTTGGAAACCCCACGTACCATGCGACCCAAATCATCCGGTGGTGCTTCACCCTCGTCCTGACCCCAAAGGATAAACAAGACCGAAGGAATAAAATATCGGCCTTTAGGGAATGTCTCGATCACTTCACGTAGTCGTGCACAGTCATCCAACACTCGGTATTTCCTGCGCGATCACAGGTAGATGGGCGAGGCGAGCGAAGCGCATGGAGACGTCAACTTCTTTTTCTTTTTCTTTTGGTCCGAAATAACGCACTTTTCAATCTCGTCATCGACGCCGTGCAACGGCGAACACTCAAACACCACCAACCCAGGCGAGTGCGCCGCCGCGTCGGGCACGAGCGGAATGGAGAATACGCGCTCAGACGCCCACGCGCCACTCTTCGGCACGTCAAACTTTCTCTCGACCCAAATGGCTGTCCCATCGTTCTCGGGGTTGAGTGAAAGCCACAAGCAGTAATCGAACGGAGCCGGGTCACCCACGTGCTCGCGCAGGGCAGCGAGGAAGGTGCCAGGTGCCCATCGGCGTTCGTGCTGTTCGTGATTCTAGGTGGTAAAAGAAAAAATCGTGGTTAAAGGAGTAACCCCCAGCGGCCAACAGGCCAACAGGCAAAAAATCACCTCCTTCAATCGGCGTGCAAGTTCGGCATCAGTCTGGGGCTGCGTGAACTTCGCGGAGACACGATGGCGTGCCCTCGTCCTGGCCGCTCGCCTGGCCTCAGGCTCGGCATCGGCTTGTCGTTGTGTTTCTGGCCTCTTCATCTTCTGTCCTGTGTATGCGTCACTGCGGCGTACGGCGTCATTATACAAGACACGCTCTGACGCCTTGGCAGCCCAGCGCCTCAGCGTGCTCCGGACAAGCGCACTCGTCCTGGAAAACGCGGACGCCCGGGCCTCGAGAGCCTCGACGTCTACGACGGGCGGCTTTCCCTTTCCCTTCGCTTTTCCGTTCCGCATCGGGGCTGCCGTTGGGGATGCCATCTCAACGTCTTGTGGAGATAGAGGAGATGTTTTGCTTTTCGCATTCGGTGAAAGCGGAGGTTCTGAAGCCGCAGTTTGAGAAGGACCAGGCTGTCCTGTCGACGTCGGCAACTCGACCACGCTTGGGAACCTCGAAACGGAAGGACGGGCAGAAATTGGTGGGGAGGGCAGCGACGCCAAGGAGTTTTTCGCGGAGATCACAAGCGGACTCAGGATCTCAGGCGCAAAGATGGACTGCATGGAAGGCCAACTGAACAGGGCGGTAGATTTTTGTTTTGTAGGAAAGCTGAAAGATGTGGCCGTCGGCGTCCCTGGTAGAGAGATGGGTTGCATCTTGACAGGAGGTGGATGCTGTGGTGTAACATTCGCTTCCAGGTTCTCTGGGGCGGCGGAACCATCACATGGCCGTGCTTCATATTGAGATGATCTTAATCCATCGACCATCGTTGGCTGGCGGTCCAGAGATGGATGTTTGGTGGACCCATTCAAAGATGGTGCGGATTGGCTTGTCGTTAAGTGAACAGAGGGTCGGCTGGAGGTAGAGACCGAGGTAAGCGGTGATGTGTTGATGGGTGGAAGAATTGGTCGTGTGGGTGTCGTCGATGTCGAGGCCGCAGGGAAAGACGAAGATGGAGTAAAGTTGTTTGTTGAAGATTTCTTCCCAGCCTGCACAAATGTCGTGGATGATGGCAAGCCAAATGGTTGCCCTGATGAAAAAGCAGGCGCGTTTGGGTTGAGTACACTTGCAGAGGGTTGGTCATGCCTCTGCTCCGAGGTCGCGGCCGACGTGGGCGGCGTTGGGTCAGCTCTTTGGCTGATGTCGGCCAGATTCCTGGGAAACCCAGACGGGACACTTTGCGAAGCAGCAAAAATGGAAGGTGACGGGGCATCAATCCTTGTCGCAGCAGTCGGTAATGTCGATGAAGTTGTAGAATTTGCAAAGGGTGACCCAAAGACTGACGTCGTCGCATCCTGGTCTCGGATATTTGACAAGACCGGCACCGACGTGGACGCACTGAGAGTGTCGAAGGAGGAGCCTGCCTTTGCGGACTCTCGCAGTGCAGATGATTCACCAATCGGACCTGAGGTCGGGGGTACTTGGGAGGACGGCCCAAAAGCAGACGGAGAAGTCCCAAAGGCCGAGGAGGAGCCGCCGAACGCTGACGCGGTGCCGAAGGCTCGATTACCAAAAACATTTGGAGTCGTCTTGAGATTTGCAAACGCCGAAGCCGCGGGAGGGATGGACTCTGGAGCTGAAGACGAAGCAGACTCAAGTCCCGGAATAGAATAACTAAACGCGGAAGCTGGTGACGCCCCGAAGACTGAGGTCGAGGTCGAGGAACCAGCTCCAAGCATGAAGGAAGGTGAGGGTTGAACACCAAAATTGTTTGTAAGCCATTCAGTTGCGCTGGGCTTCACCGGCTTGGGTTGGTACTGAGGCTCTAAGTGCTCATCCATCTCTTCTACAATTGGCTCGTCTTCCCGTAGGAAGGCCTCTTCTTCGTCATACTCATTCGGGTCAGCGTCAGCGGCAACAAGTCTATCGTCGGAAATCACCCCGTCGATGGTATCAGGAATAGAGATGCCATCGCGAATGGCCTCTATGTCCTCGATAGTGTCTTTCCCGAAGAGACGCTCGAGAACGCAAGCAACAAGGTAAACCATGGCCTTGCTTCCCTGTTCTCTCAACAACGCGGCAAGCTCGGAAAATTGAAGCATTGCCTCCTCGTCGACGATTAACGGTGATACTTTGGTTATTGGGGAAGACTTGTTCTGAACGTGCTGGCGGAACTTGGTGGTAAGGAGAAAAACCGGATGTGATAAAATGGAATGTGGAATATCATCATGCCGTTCGCGCTGGTCACGGATGTGGACGAGACGATGATATATGCGCATTTCAAGCTCATTCGGCGACTCGTAGCGATTGCGCTGGTCCTCATAAAACTCCTTGAGGCTTTGTAGCGCTGCCTAGAATCAGAAACCCGGTATGGAAAGAGAAATATCGAGACAGCCTCACTATTCATCAATTGCTGCTCCTCCAACGCAATAGAGAACCCTGAGCGATCGCGCTCGAAATGCAACGCAAGTATGTGAAAGCGAGCGCAGCGCTCGTGGCACTCTATTGCCAGTGGACCGGTTTCATGTTGCATCGTAAAGTCATTCCTTACAGCGCGCGAGCGATCGCGAATGAAATCGAATGTAGGGGAAAACCCTTCCTTTTGGAGAAGTTCGTGAAAAAGATAATCGAGAGTGCGCTGTCCAGAGTCGATCCGTCAGGTTGGGGAGACCGCCGTGATGTATCCGCGAACAAACCTTGAGAACAGGTGGCGGCCGCAAATCTGACGGTAACGTCTTGTCCCCTGCTGCACGCTCATACATCTTCACTGCGTGTTTGTGATCTACGCGTTTCGTTCCGGGGATCTTCAAGAAATAAGTGTGAGCTGTCAAGATTTTGAGAAGATACGTACCACTTCCCAGTTAAACAAGTTGTTCTCTCGCTCCCGGCGATACCGCTCGAACCGAGGACACATATCCACGCAGGTCCCAACCATCGTGATAGCCTCATCAAGGCGTTTTGGAACTTGCGGGTCGTCCATCTTGCCCTCTGTTATGGCCTTCTTTCTCTCCGCCTCGCGGGCTCTAACGAGCTGGGGCAATGCAAACGAGTGCCCAGTCTCTTCGAAAGTATACGCACGTAATTACAATTGAGAACTCACCTCCTGGTAATATCGTTCACGTTCCTCAAGTGTTTCTAGCACAGGCTCGTCACCAGTGCCGAACTCCGTACCGTCCACTGCAGCTACTTCTGCATCGTCCTCCACCTCTGAGACATCACCGGGATGTTGCGAAGATCCAAAGTCAGGTCGTGGAGAACGTCCCTTTCCTCGCCCGCGCCCTCGTCCAAGCCCTCGTGTGCCACCACGCTCCCATCTTGACGCGTCTGCTCCAAGATGCCCAGCTTGGAAGGGGGTACTCGGGCTGCTCCGATCGCCGGAGACCCAGGTTTTGTTTTTGAAGGTCCCACGTCGCCCCGGAGGGAGATTGCCATCATATCCGCGATGCTGGCGTGTGTGTGTAGGAAAAGATTCCATTCACCACTTTGTTTTGTTTTTGTCCTGTGGTCATCATTATGGGCTCGGAACCAGCCGTTCTGCTTCATACTCAGACAAACTCAGATTGAAGTCCGAAACTCCGTCCTAGGCTCCAAACGCCCAATTCTGCACTGGTCTTTCCAAAATTGGGAGCTGTGGGGATGTGCAAACACTAGTACTCGCCCTAATATCGAACGGGCCCTTCGTTGGATCACCTTGAATTCCTACTCAATTGCCATAAAATACGGCCTAGTAATACATTAGATAAGATGATGTTACATAAGACGAATTCAGGCGCGGCGCAGCAACTGTGGGAACACTCCCAGGTCGTGTGAAAAGGCTAGACCACCATTATTAAGACCATTTTAATAAGATCATCACTGTTCTGCTTCTCTACTTTCCATGCCGGACATGTCTACTATCGCGAACCCGCAACAAAGGCAGTTCAACCCTTATACCGAAAACGGCGGCACAATTCTAGCCATTGCAGGTGCAGACTTTACTGTTATCGCCGGCGACACCCGCCAAAGCGAGGGTTACAACATTCAGACTCGCTATGCGCCCAAAGTATTCCGATTGTCCGTTCGAGTTGATTATACCGCCCCGAAGGCCATCCAGTTGACGCAACCCTTTAGGACGGACCGTGCTGTGCTTGCTGTAAATGGCTTCGCTGCGGATGGCAATATGTTCGTAAAAAAGGTCAAGCAAAGGCTCGAGGTACGCTCTGTTTGATAGCATGTCACTACGCCCCTTCGCTGTCCTCAGCGTCTTATCTTGTTAGTGGTACCAACACAATTACGGGAAGGAAATGCCCCTCCGCTCGATCGCTCGTCTAATTCAAACGATGCTGTATGCCCGGCGCTTCTTCCCTTACTATGTTTACAACATCCTTGGTGGTATTGAGGAAGACGGCAAGCTTAATTCTTGTTTTGGCCTGTGCCAAGTACGCACTGACCTATTATTGATGAATACGCAGGTACTGGCTCCGTTTATTCTTTTGATCCAGTGGGTTCATACGAACGCGAGGCCTGTCGTGCTGCAGGAGCTGCTCAGTCTCTTGTACAACCCTTCCTTGACAATCAGGTGAGTATCAAAGCGGTGGTTCTCGTCCATGACGCGAATTACCTTGTCGCCCCCGCATTTCTCATCGACCTCTCACCGACCATCCCTCGGGCTCCTCGCTAACTCTGGCTTTCTGAATTTAGATCTACTTCAAAAACCAGACAACTGCACCGGGCTTTTCACACCCGGCGCACCTGCCATTACCAGATGTTCTCTCTATTGTGATCGACTCGTTCACCAGCGCGACGGAGCGTCATATTGAGGTATGGTTCTATTCTCCATTCTCATGAAGGAGTGCACCGATGGTGACCCGAACGTCAGGTCGGCGATGGCCTGGAGATGTACATTGTTCTGGCCAAAGGACGGACGTTACCTGAGACGGTAACGGGTTTATTGCCAGAAGAACTTCCCTCAAAGGGGGATGGTCAGAGTGTGTTTGTGCTAAAACGGGATTTGAAGAAAGATTAATACCTACGCAGTTGTTCATGACCCACCATTAAATAATTTAAAAGCAATCTTCCACGGCCTCACGCCGCGCTCACTATTCAGTGTAATTTCGGCTAGACATTCGAATGCTCCGACAATCGGAGTCTGAAAAATGATCCCACGAACTGTTGTAGGTATCTCACACGTGACCATACGATCTGGGGTTGTTGTGTCCATTCCATGAAAGAAAATACATGATGGTTGCGAGACCTCTTCAGAGGCTACTATATGTGATACTAACAACTGCACCATTTTGCATAGAACAATAGCCATCTCATTTCTTGCAAGGCATCAAGAATACAGTGGTTTGTCTGCCTCATGCCTGGGATGTAGCATTGCCGTGGATATGGAGGTTGGCCGTAGCATCTGTGAGCTCATCGACATGAGCCTCGATCAATCTCTTGACATCACGCAGGCGGACGCGCACATTGTTCCATGAGACAGTGACAGGGACCTCACCTTCTATTTCGTTGTAAATAGCCGTGACCTTGACATCGTCCATGGTCGGCGTGAGCAGGAGAGTATCCCCTTTGTAAATGTGGCCTGACTTGAGCGTCTCAATGGTGACTGTGCCCAGTTCTCTGATGTCGGAATCACCACCAGTGCCTTGATCTTGCGGTCGACCCTTGTGAGTTTACTGAGGTGTTTGAGGAGGGTACGTTCAGCGGAAGGGAGAAAAGCGACAGATCGGATACGACATACAGTGGTCTTACTACGAGCAGACAGACTTGCTCACACAGCCCTTGAGGGTCGCATCCGTGCACGCGGACACGGGGGCGTCAGGTCACATCCGTCTTGACGTGGAAACCGGCGCGGCGCACGAACGGCGTCAGCTTCTCCCTGATCTCCTCGCATCGCCCCTTCTCCCACTTGACCGTCGAGTCGTCCATCTTGTAGACCACGACGACGTTGTTCACGCCAGCCGTCTTGGCGAGCATGGTGTGCTCGCGCGTCTGCCCGCCTTTCTCGAAGCCCCCCTTCGCACTTGCGCGCAAAGGCGGTGAACTGCGCCACGTCCGCCTGCGCCTCACCCGAGATCATCGACGGGTCGTACATTTTGTGCCCCGGTGCATCCAGGATCGGTGTACCGTCGCGCCCCGGTCTCAAAGCACGCCCGGTCGACCTCAACCGTATTGGCCTTGGGCCTATCTTGCGGCATCCGAGTCGAGCGCCAAGGACAGCTACCAAGTCTCGCAACCTGCTTCCTTTGCCTCGTGCACGTACTTCTCCATCGTGCGCTTGTCGATCGTCCCACGGGGGTAACCACCCATCCTGCTCTTATCTGCATCAACATGGCCGATGATGACGATATTCAGACGTTCCTTCACTGCTCCCATGTCACCCTGCCCAAGTCCTAAAATATTATCATGAAGGGGTACGACACACATTTTTCAGCACTTGCTGATCGGCGACTGCCGCTACATCCTGGGAGATTGTTACGGTATCCATCTGCGCACGCTGCGGGGTGAATGTCTTCCACGACGACACAGAAGCAGGTGCAGGTGACGCATTGCCTGGGGTCTGTGATGGTGTGGAGACCGAACACGAAGGAACGGTAACTTGCGGTGTCATGTCGGCGGAAGGGCGGCTCCAAGTGACATTGGCGATTGGGTCACCGGCAGTTTTTAGGCGAGGGAAAGGTGGGAAACTACTATCACGACCAGATTCACGAGGCGACATCATTGCGTGCCACTAGCAATGCGGTCAAACGGCGAGGAGCAACATAAGATCCTTCAGTTGGGGCCATGAGAGTCGAAGGATGTGAAGCCGGATGGTGAATACCCAGAGGGGCAATCCCCGTCACGGTACGATCACGTACGCGAAATAACACGTCTCGATATCATGAATTTATCGTGTGATGTTGTACACTCGACAACACAGGAAACGCACAGTAATATTGCGCCATTGGAACGACGCGACCCGTACAGTCACGGTATGCGGGAGAGAGACTGCGGCGCCTGCAAGTTGGATGGGGAGGTGCCGATGCCGATTCTCCGCCGTTTACCAAAGCAGGCCGACTATTCCGACAGATTTCCAAGAGCAAATGTGAGGTTCTGTGTCGCGGCGGCTGGCACCTATTCACTTCCGGATATCCGTGTCCCCGAGAGATTGGCCGTGACACGTTTTGCACCACGTGGGTTTCGCATGCGTTCAAACTCAAGCCTCGAGGGTACAATGCCATGACGGCGGTCCAAGATGGCTGATTCGTACATTTACGAAAGGTTTGTGGTTTGTGGAAGCCGCATGGCGGCACAGTGGCGGCGCCTGGGCCAGCGCGACATGTTAGCCGCCAGCGTGGTAGGCACGCTGTTAATGTCATCTAACTGAGCAATAACCAGAATTTCAGACCAAATTTTATAGGTCCACTCGTGAAAGGCCCGCTGACCTGGGGAACGGGGCCACATTTGTCAATGCAACGGTCTTCGTAGACCGCTCTTGCACTGAGGTGTTCAATCTACGATCTGGATCGAAATTGTTCATATATTGTGACGTCTTAATCCCGTGTGCACTTTCTCTCCTTCGGCTGGTCGCTTCTGCACTGTCAACAAAGAGGAAGATAGGCGGGGACGTGAGCGGTGTCCCGCAAGTGTGTTATCAGTGTTGATGTTTCTGCACACAATGGATGACTCGTGCGATGTTGTCCTATGGAGCTGCGGCAAACGCCTTTCCACAAGCGAACCATGCTAAAGGCAAAAAAAGGTTTATCCGAATAGATTGTCCTTTTAGTGACATAAAGACCCAGAAACAGCGAGGATAGAAGCGACAAATCAGTCAGATGATGTCCATATTATAGGATAAGACCTCGATACCACGATAATGCTCATGAGAGATGATATTGGCATTGCAGAGTTGTCATGAGTATTGAAGAGAGTAACTACCATCCTTGCAACAGAACTCGCACCCGAGGAAGTAGGCAGTGGCGTCGGTGACGGAAGGGGCGATGGGTGCATGCATCTGCAACGTGTCCTTGCTCTACAAGGCAAGTGAATGACATGAGCCGAGGAACGAATAGAAATCCTCGCCAATAAGAACACGATAGGAAGTTGGACGGTCAGGGAAGGGGCATGATGACGGCGCGGGGTGTGCCGGTAGTGTATCTTTGGAGTGTGTTACGGATACGGCTAAGCAAGGCAAGACTGATACCGATGAAAGATCGGTCAAAGGCCATGCTTGATGGATGGTAATCAATGAATCATGAATCAGAAGATCCGACTGGCGGGTCGATACAAAGTAGGTTGGTCGGGTATCTTTGAAGAGCACACGACCTGCAAATTGAGGGGAATCCGGGCACCCAGCGAGGACGGGCGAATATGGACATCTCCAGCGTGTGCTCAATAAAGCGCTGATGGGCGAGCTTGATAAGCTACGGCTGTGAGCTAAGGTTTGGGCGGTTCTCAGAGGCGAGTCATTGGTGGATAGGCATTAATCATAATCATAATCATAAATAAATAAAATAAATAAATATTCAGTGGTGGTTTCCCTTCCCTCCATCCGCCTCCTTGTCCTGGTCATTGTTCTCTTGCTTTTGTCTCGCGTTCCACGGTCTTGCTCTTCAGAGATTTGGTGTAAGATCGAAACAAATAACCAAGAGGCGCTCGACAACGAACAAGGGCTGTGTGGCACTGATCTTTGTTCCACAGCCTCACCACCTTGAAAAGGCAAGTCCTCTTTCTATTAAACAAACCCTTTGTCCTCCTTCCTCAACATGTTTCCCTCTCATGTTAGCCATCACAACATTGCGTGGCACACGTCCCTCCCCCTCCCCTTCTCCACTAGACATGCAACCGCGTGGCCGCTCAAGGGACGTCTCTCCCGTCGCGCTTGCTCGACAAGCCTCCGAAGAGCGACGCCGTAGTAGGACCTCTATCATGAGCTGTTATCCTCTTCCTAGTGACTCAGAGAAACACACATTCAGCCATTTCTACCTCTCTCCGCCCTCCCTTTCGTCAACTCCCTCTACTAGCCCCCTCACTCTCACTCCTCCTGATCCTGCCCCGCTACGCGCCCACCCTCGCATTCGCGTTCTATACCAGGATACCTCCCACGCGCCTATAGATCCCCATCAATCCGCATTCACAACTCAACTGATCAACCCACAGCCCCTTCCTTTTCCCGTTCAATCCCGACTGTCGTCGCCGCCCGTCTCAAGTCCCTTGGTGGAAAAACCCGCTCTCCAAGTCGCGGCAGGGCAGCGTGCACGCGAGCAAGCTCGAGCAAAGCGTCGCTACGAAACTCTAGCTCGTGCAGAGCAGGTTTTTGCCACCATTCTCGAACGTTCACGCCGTGAGCGTCTCGCAGCACTTCTAATGCGCGCGCAGCAGGAGGATGAGCTAAAGGAGCGTGAGCGTGTCACGCGCGAATTTGAAATGCTAGAGCGCGAACGAGAGCGCTGTCCTCGCGTCAACCACATCTCTCACGTCCAACGGTCTGGTTTCCGCGTCCTCGCGCGCGCGTCACCCCCGGCCTCCACGTCTCATCAGCGACAGGGCCCCGAGCGGTTCACCTATATGTTTCCTATCCCTTCGGCGACTCTTGTGAACCCAGCCTCGACTCGTCAGCGCCAAGGGAGTACGAAGACACGCTTGGGTCTCACAGCTTTGACGGGTCCTAACGCCGCCAATACGCGTAGCGTTTCCTTCGACGACATTCGTGCAAGCATGGGGAACGTACTCTTCCCTATCGCTCATGGCGAGTCCGCATTAGGAATGACGCGACGTGGATCTGAGCTGCTCGCTACGCTACTTGACCCCGTGCGTTGGGAGGAGGGTGAGCGGTGGCTCCCGGGAGGTCGAGTCAATGCATGGACGTCGCATGTGCCGGAGACGGTTCCGGAATGTGAAGCCTGTGCGTCAGTGTCGCTATCTTTGGACGGTACACACTCCCCCCGGACACCCCCATTCTCATCTGATATTTCCGCATCCACTTCGACATCAACATCAGTCACGTCACGGCCAATCTCATGGCTTTCTTTTGGCTCGCGCAAGTCGATATTCTCAATTGATACGGTACAGACAGATCCACCCTCGACAATCAACTGTACCGCGTCTACTTCAGGTCGTCTGAGCCCGCAGCACTCCTGCGGTGGCCCTCGGGGACAAAGTTTCGTGTCCGTCGACGTCAACGATAGCCCCTTGGGTGCCGGTGCCGGGCCCCTTTCTGCTCCCGTATATTCCGCAGCGAACGTGAACATACTTCAAGAGCCTACCCGCCAACGAATGCGCAGAACTAGTTTCTCGGTGCGGACCTGGCTCACGGTGCAGTCTTCTGTGACTTCTGTATTGTCAGCAGCTGCGCGATTTCAACACGTGTATGTTACAGCGACAACCGCAGCGCTCACCGCCGCAAACCATACCCAGAATGCGCCGACGTTAACCCCTTTGTCTTCTGAGACATTTTTGGGGCAAGCAAGATGTCCTCCGCGTGGTTCGCGTGCCCGGCGGAGCGATGTAGTCAAGTTTACCCAGATGGCACCCCACGCAGAGGGGGATGCTGTTCCATACCTCGTTTTCCATCTCGTTGAGCTGGAGAGCAATCACCGGTCCCCGAATCCTACGCCGGAATCACCAAGGACCGCAACACCCCCCTCCATAACGATTCACCCTACCTATCACGATACCGATCGCCATATCTTTAATTCCAACCCACTACACTTGCTGTCTCGGGCTCAAATTAATTCCTGGCGATCCCGCGGTACGCCGGGTGCCATGCCCGCACGAGTAATATGTCGCCCCGAGCTATTCTATCGCATAGAACCTGCTGGCAGCCCTCTTCGGGAGGCGAAAGGCGGGAGCGCTCTCAAGTGGGGCTGGCGGGTCGTCTGGGATACCGATGACCATGTGGAATATTAACTCTTGCCCGTCTTCTGCTTCCCCTTGACCACTGAGATAATTAGATAATTAATGACCTTCGTTTTCTTTTCTCCTCGCTTTGTGTTGTGGCTCTCGCATTATTGTATCGTATGCACTTTCCGTTGAACTGTACGTGTAACATTGTCACGATGGACTGTATGCTCTGCCCTCGGTTCGCTGCACCGTAGTTATTAATAGGGTTAATGGCTCTTTACTCTTACTGTATTTCACTCTGTCATTGTTTATTGTAATGTGGTTGAAGACGCAATGGAATAACGACTCCTCACGAATCGCGCTCGCCCAAAATACACCTGGAGCATGTGTATTCCGCGAATGGATAGGGTATACGGTTACAAGACATCAAACGCCTCGCTACCAAACGACAGTCCTTCCCCGTCCCCCGAACAACACACCCCTCCCACGTCCAACACCACCCGTTCCGAGGCCGGGCCCGCCGACACCAGGACCCTGCAGGTCCATCGAGCGCGCGAGGCCGGCGATTCCGAGCGAGGGGGGCGACGACCTCTGCTGCATCTGAGGAGCACCCACCGGGCCCAGTCCCTGTCCAATCCCAATTCCCATTCCCATCCCCATCCCCATCCCCTGCCCCTGCCCCTGTCCCCCCATTCCCATTCCCATTCCCAGTCCCGGCATCTGTCCGGCCGCACCGACGCCTAAGCCTACACCAGCGCCAGGACCGTTATTACCGCTGACAGGCGACGCGGCCCATGACGCGCTTACGAACACGCCCGCGGTGCGACCGGTCAGCGTCCCACCCGCGGTGGCGTGTGAGGTGGCGGTGGTGGACGTGGGCTCGGTCATGATCGCGTGGGGCGCGTTGGGCGGGGTGAGCGTGTGCAGACGGCTCGGCGTCGCGGCGAGGCCGAGCACGCTCGGGTCCTCGCGGAAGCCATACGTGAACGGGTTCGCGGTCTCCGCGCCCGCGTTGGCCCACGCGGAGGAACCTGCCGCGGACGGGTGGGGAGGGCCGTGGAAGGAGGAGGTCACGAGTGGCGGTTCTGGGTCGATGTCCGGAACGCCTGCTGCGGCGAGGCCGTTGAGATCGATGCCCAGAAGCGCGCGCAGGCGGGCGTTTTCGGATTCGAGTCGCGTGATTTCGTGCTCGCGGACCTCTGACCAGTCCAGGTCTAGGTCGGCGTCTGCCGTCTCGGGCTGTGTAGTGGAGGGGGAATCGGCGCTTTCTGTTGGATGTGCGGGGGCAGTGGCGGTAGTAGTAGCTGCGGTGTCATCCAAAGTGGCGGTGACGGTGGCGATGGTCGGAACATCTGTGCTATCATGGGAGATGGGGGGCTCTAATGCAGATGGCCGCGCTGGTGATTCGGATTCGACATCCACGGAAGGGCCGGTTGAGATATTGGGTTGCGGGGATTCGCCGCCACGTCCAGACTCTGGTTGCGACGGTGGAACGTCACTGACTCGTCCCTCCTGCGTCTCGGACGGGGGCGGCGAGCCAGCAGGCTGGTGCGAATCACTGGCCTCGACATTTGCATTCGTGGCTTCTGATGAAGTCTCGGCAGGATCAATACCCGCGATAGAAAGTAAGGTAGCTTGTAGCACTTGATGGAGGCGTTGTAGGGATACGTTCACAGTCGGGTTTGCAGCCGATTCAGAGGAAAGTGACTGCTCGCAGGCAAGAAGGAAGTCATAGTGCTCCGTAAGGGTAAGTTGATGCTGTTGTGCGGCACCCTGTGGGATCGAGTTGGTCGAAAAGTCTAAAATAAGAAGACGGAGTGAAACACACCGTGTGTCTACGGAACTTGGACATGATGGTCTCCATGGTCTGCTCATACTCTTTTAGCAGTAAACTTAGTTGTTTGTTTTCTTGTTGGAGGGTATGGTTCTCGATAATGATCTGGGCGTTCGTGCGCTCCAGTTCAGACTCAAGAGTTTCTAGAGGGAAGCTGTAGCTCAATGCCGAACGTACTTGATCACGGCACGATGCGCACCCTTGGAAATATCCACGTTGAATCTTCTCAAGGTAAAATCGGACTTTAAGTTTCCCGCTTCAGCCTGAACGAGGCGGGATGCGTCGGTGAAAGAAGTTAGGTTGACTAAGACATGGTGAGCGCACCTTGAGTGATTCGGTTTGAGAGAGCAGGGAGGAGGAGAACTTTTGGTTGTGAGCGAGCTGGTCGCTGATTTCGTTGATGATTTGCCATGCTCTGAGGAAAAAGTCGCTCTCCAGATCGTTGCCGTACATTGTCAGTGCAAAGGAGAGAAGCGGGTTGCCGCGAGTGTCGTGGAGAACGCCGGCGTGGGAGAGCCGGAGAACGAGAAGGGCGATCCTATAGGGAATTCTTCATGCACGCAATGATAACAGATAGATGCGGGTAATTACGGTAAGGTGGAAAGAAAGAGATGTGCTACGTGGTCCCGGTGAGCGGTGCAGGTTGTTGTCGTCAGACGCACCGCCTGCGTACTGCGTCTGAAATATCTGCATCCGCTCCCTGCCTCTTCCAACCTGTCAACCACTACTTCCACATCGTCAGCCCCTTGTCGTGTGCTTAAACCGTTCCTAATCACTTTTCCTCATGGCTTCGTCGCTCTCTCAACTTTCCGCATCAGTCACGCGCATCCTATCTTTAACCGGTTTTCCTAAGGAGCTCAAGACTCGCGATATTCAACTCGCTTTTTCAGATTGGGAGAATGCAAACGGGGGCTTCAAAATAAAATGGATAGACGACACGAGCCTCCTCATCGTTTTTACCGATGCCACCGTCGGTGAGCATCGTCTTTTTGGGCCTATTACACCCTTCCATGGTCCTTCACCGTGACCAGCGCTAACCTGCAACGTTTCAAACAGCCAAGCGAGCATAT
The DNA here is from genome assembly GCA_022376545.1 of Russula dissimulans. Lineage (NCBI taxonomy): Eukaryota > Fungi > Basidiomycota > Agaricomycetes > Russulales > Russulaceae > Russula > Russula dissimulans. Next base: position 286,142 of record WTXJ01000002.1, on the reverse strand, counting down.
CTCTCTACCATTGCGAATCCACCCGCGATATTCTCATCTCCCACATCTGACACTTCCGCCATCATTCGACCTTATGACGGACCAGATGCTCAGGCAATCATTCAAAACGTAAACTCCCGGGGACAACACCCGACCCGTGGACACAACGGTCGTTCTGCGTCCATTGCCATTCCGACTCAGCGCACACGGAGCAATGGGAACGGAGCCAGCATCGGTGGCGTTGCCGTGGGGGTAAATGGCAATGGCACCGCTGGCATACAAGTGAACGTGCTGCCCACTTCCGGTCCCATCTCCCCTATCGGACGCGAGGGCTCCCCTTCATTGCCAAGTCTTCCTTCCCACCCGACGCTAGATGCGTTGATCAACTCTTCTTTGGGTGATGGGTCTGTGCCTCCCCCCGACCCGGCCATCCTTGCCATGAGCCCCCAGACGTCTGGCCCCCGAATTGGCGACCCGGGCAAACGCATGCTCGGTGCGGCACTGGGGGTGCGTCACCCAGGGCTACCGCCGCGTCAAGTAGGCAACGCAGATCATGCCATGAAGGAGATTCAGCGGGCGATCGGTGGATTGACGGTTGCCGAATAAGCAAAATGATCTTCATGAATGTTGTCGCCCATTCGTTCGGTCATATTGCCAGTGTTGTTCCTGTCGCCGTTACTTGTACGTGTTGTGAGTGGGTGACCCTTCGAGTCTCACCCAACATGTTTGCTATGTTTCTATTCGTCTAGGTTAGGCTTCTCGTGTGTATGTGTGTCGTTTTTTCTCTCTCTTTCAGCTTACTGGTCGTAGATACAGTACGTCGATTGCGTTCTTTCATCTGTAACTCTCTTTCATCGAGTCTGCCAATGACGTGACCGCTCGTCTGAATCTGGTCATCTCTTCGTTAACTAGCACTGTACGTGGATAGAACAACCCCTTCTCGGAATCAGGATATTATAGAGGAACCGCACCACGGCAAAACGCTGGCAAGTAGTTCATACCACCAGTAAGTTCAGAACTTGTGTTTGTGGGGTTCCACCAACTGAGATAGTATTGCACAGCGGGACCTAATGCTTGGGGGACCTCATCATAATATCCGAGTTGACCATGTAAATAGCTTGAACCGAGGTGGTTGGTCGCCAATTCGTCAAAATTGAGATGACGGTTGAGAGGGCTCTGACTCAGAGAGCGCTGGAGGCTTAATTTGCCGGGCTGGAGGGGACCTGACAGATTTGGTTTAAAAACGATAGCAACCAGCCTACAAGGTGACTTTCTCAGAGATGCCTGCGGCCTACGGATTTCGTTATGGTTGCTGGATGTCTATTTAGTAGCATTCTGAAAAGGTAGCGATGAATGAGGACCACTGCACAGCAGGCGGACATCTCCGATTCCGTGTCTTGCCCGCGTCACCGCCCCATCACCGCTCTATTCCCTTCCCTTTATCCCGCTCTGCGAGGCGTGTATTGTCGCACCTCCCATGTCGTTCAAGGCCCTCGTTTATGCCTATGTCATAGGCGGTCTCACATTCATTCCCTTGCTTGTCATCACCATAATCGCATACACCCTCTACACGTCAGTACCCGCTTCTGACCCGAACGCGACAAAGAGTCCAGAGGAAAAGGCAGAGCTACAAAATGGCAGCGTTGCAGATACAGAGGAGTCCACTCCACCGGACCCATCCCTCGATCTGAACGACCTCCCAAAGTCTCGCAGGGGCTGGCTCACAGTACGGCGCACGTTCCAGGAAGTCGTCTTCGACGGCTCGTATGTCACCCTCATGAAGTCAATTTTGGATTCGCGTTCCAAGGACCCCAAGCGGTCGCGCCCCCGGGATCTGTGGTACGTGGTACTCAAGGGGAAGGTGCTCTACCTGTACGAGGACGAGGCTATGACCGAATGCGAGGCCGTCATCGAGCTCAGCAGCCATCAAGTCCTGATCTACCCCGAGGGCTTACCCGACGGCGAGCTCTTCACCAAGCGCAATGCCATCTGCCTCAAACCAAAGTCGGAAAAAGGCCTGCCGAGCGTGACGCGCGAGATGCAGATCTCTTCCTCGCCGAACGTGGGCGAGAAGGCGGAGGAACGCAACGCCAATAACTCGAAAAAAAAGCAAAGGGAGAAGGAGCGGTTCCTCGAGTTCGAAAGACATCGTGACTCGGCGAGGGAAGAGGCGTCCGACCCGTCTACGCCGTGGTTCATCTTCATGCGGTCCAGCGTCGAGATGGAGGATTGGTATTTGTCGTTAATACACGCGTCCGACCACCCTGCCCATTCGTCGACGCTCACCCCCCTGCAATCCGTTTTCTCTCCCACGGCTATGAGCCATCTTGTGGCGGTCATCGACGAACAACCTGACATCATCCCAATGCGTTGGCTAAATGCCCTCCTCGGTCGCATCTTTTTCAGCTATCACAACACAGACACGCTTGAATCGTATATCATTGGACGTCTCATGAAAAAGCTGGCCAAGGTGAAGCGGCCAAATTTTCTTTCCGAGATCGTCGTCACCGAGGCAAATATGGGGAACAGACCGGTGATGTTCAGCAAGCCTATGCTAAAGGAACTCACGAAGGAGGGTGATGCCGCTCTCGAGTTGCACGTTCAATACAAGGGGGAGATGCGAATCACTATCAAGGCAGTCGCAACGATATCTCTCGGCTTCAAACCATATACAGTCAAGCTCGTCCTTGCGGTTGTTCTGCGAGAGCTGGAGGGCAATTTGGTAGTTCGTGTCAAACGTCCTCCGAGCAACCGTATCTGGTATGCCTTTACGCACATGCCAAAGATGGTTCTCAATGTGGAACCCGTCGTGAGCGACCGCCAAATCACATGGGGCATGATTTTAAGCACTATCGAGTCGAAACTGAAGGAGATTGTAAGTAACTTGACGGCTTTTTATGAAATGAGCGTACTGATACCGACCTCGATAGATCCTCGAGTCCGTTGTTCTTCCGAACATGGATGACATTGCCTTCTTTGATAGTTCATCCTATTCCTATCGAGGTGGTATCTGGCCCGATGCTGCCCGCCGCGAGAAGTCGAATCTCTCGAGTGTTTCGGCCGATCCCTCTACGGCCGATGATGATGTTTACACCGTATCCGCCCCTCCTGATGCAGATTCATCGTCTCTTTCCCCCGGCGATGCTGACTCCAACGTGAAGCACTCCAACTCTGAAGGGGACGTCAGCATAGGTCCTGACCCCCAGCGGTCGTCTCCTCAACCTTCTCATAACCGCCCGGGGTTACCACCCAGTAGAGGTTCATCACCAACCCCTGATCCTTCTTACCAGTCAAACCCACACGAGCATGATTCACTTGTTGAGGAACCTGATTTAAAGACAGAGGCAGCGCTACTCGAGGTTCAACATCCCCAACTTCGTCACAAGAGTTCCAGCAGCAGTGAGAAGAGTAAAAGGCGGTTTCTCGGTATACGGCGGACCAGTCAACCAAATTCTCTGTCGCATTCCTCGTCTCGTGAACCATCCCCTGCCCCATCACTAGAAAGGGTGTCGAGTCCCGAGCCGGTAAATGGTGTTAGCCCTCATCACTCAGATACACGACCGAAGTCTCCTGCCCCGTCGAGCCAGTCTTCACTCTTCTCGACGCTGAAGTCTCGCGCTGGAGATCGGCAGGCCTTAAGCAACACCGCACGAGAGACAGTGCGTAAATGGGCTGTCAATTGGGCGGGGCTGAAAAAAGATCGTGATTCGAGTGTGGCATCTTCTGAGGACGCACAGGATACCAGACCTCGTTCTGCGTCGCAGAAGGCGAAGTCGAGTTACGCAGAGATCCGGGCGGCGGTAGACGGGCGCAGAGAAAAGGAGCGGCGAAGTTCCGATGTTGCGCCTGCGCCCATACACATACCTGACCAAAGACATAACGAACGGGCTGGCAGTGGATCTTCAACACACAATCCACAATGCTCGTCGTTGTCCTCGTCGCAAGCTGACTCTCCGGTGGCATCTTCCGCTGGGTGGTCTACAGGCACTTGGGCTGATGAGACTTCTCATGACCCTTCGTCCACACAGCCGCCGACGATTGATGTAGACGGGATACAACTGGGCTCGCCTGACATAGATAAGACGGGGCCTCCGCCGGTCACTATCGTAGTTCCGCCAACACCAATGGACGTCCCACGTCCGATTCAGTCTCAACCTTCGCAGGGGAAGACCATGATAATACCTGGCATTCATGCACGGAACCGCGGCGAGGTGATGTCCATGGGCTACGTCCCGCCGTCGCTTCTCGCACCGGAAACAAAACCCGGAGTTTCCAGCGTTTATCGTCTTTGGAAACACTCGCCGACTACCCAGTCTGAGCACGCGGAGGACATTATTGACCGGGCAGGCTCACAGTCTCCCCCGATGCTGAGCGCGGACAGAGCGGAAACCTCACCGGAGCCGTCGCCTACGCCTACAAACAACGTCCGGCCTGAAGTCCCACCGCTACCTCCACGGACATTGCCGTCGGTACACTCAGTTCCGAGCGAACCGTCGAGCATGTCACCCGCTTCTGCGGCTCTGAAGTCGATAGTGTCGCGCAATGAGGAGTCCCGTGTGCAAGATGGCGAGGGCATAGAAGCATCATCAAGTCCAGATCCTCCGGTTAGTCCCAAACCCCCATTACCGCCACGGAAAATCCCCACTTCCGCTTAGCGTTTTTGTTTCTGACGTCCATGATCCACACCTATCACGATGTACAACGATTAGCACATTCTCCCCTTGACATCTCACTCTATTTGCGATAAAATAATATAACAATAAATTCTATTGGGTGGTCCAGCGCTATTTATGGTAATCTGTTTTCCTTTTTGTGCCACACGCATTTTGCCACTTACTTGCCACACGCATTTTGCCGCTTACCCTACCTTACCTTACTTGACCTCAGTGCATGCCTCCAATGTGAGCTTCAAATATATTCCTTCAAATCTGACGCTTGAGGCAATACTTTCAGCCGAGATAAATTCACAATCCACTCCAAGGCTGTAGTATGCCAGGATGTCGAACTTAAAGGCGACATTACCATCGGTTCAGGTATGGCTGTTGAATTCGCTCAGTTGAGGCCATGTTCATCGCCGATATGGGACAGGGACCATTGTACACCCGAAAGCAACCATTTTTGCGATTGCAGGCCCAATCGTGATTGGGACCAACTGTATCATCGAGGAAGCAGCCATTATCGTGAACAGGTGCGGTTGTGTACGCGTGACAATGCGAGCGCGGCATCGTTGCCTCTCAACATCAACCGTTCGTCTCTTGCACGCAGGCGCAAGGAGGTGATGCGAATAGGCGATGACAATTTATTCGAGATCGGTTGCCGTGCGTCGCACCTACTGTTTGCCTGGGCGCGTTCTGCGGGCCCCCCATCAATTTCCGTTCATCCACGTTTACTTTTTTTTTTTTTCTTTTTTTACTTTTATGTGCACAGGCGTGGAGTCGCCGAGCGTGGGCAACTTCAACACGGTCTCGACGCGCGCGCGGGTGCACCACACTGTGCGGATATCGTCGTATTGCGTCATCGGCGCAGGGTGCCTCGTGGTGCCCACGGACGACGAGGTGCTGGACGAGTACACGGTCGTTTATGGGCCGTCGGGGGAGCGACGCGTTTGGAGCGGGCGCGGGAGGGTGCAGGAGGCGGATCTTCGTCGGAAGCACGCAGAGTACCTTCGGGAGACGCTGCCCAAGTTTAATCGCTTGCGGAGGGGAGACGGGCACGGGCATGGTGGTGCGTGACTTGTCGGAGGCAGTCACAGGCAAGGGCCTCTAGTGCGCGAGAGTCGAGTTAACTTCGGAGTTACCAGAGCTGAGTTGTCTGAGTTACGAACTCAGCTCAACTCTGGCTGCCAGAGTCAGTAACTACGGAGTTGACGGGTGTTACTACATTTAGTTTAGAGCCAAACATAGCCAAACAATACCATCGATCGTCGCGCGCTCGCGCTGGGGCTGCCTGACCCTGGGCATCAACGCTTTTCGCAACGCGACATTGAGCTGTATCAAGTCCTAATGATCACGCATTCCTCTCTACGTTTCTTGCATGCCTGATACTTGTAACTCTGAGTGCTCCACTGTGTGATACTTACCCTGTGACAGATATTCAGTTCTTCGACTCGACGACTCCTGAAGCCCTGAATTATTCCCGTGGCTTCGATGGGTTTCTTTAAAGCCGTCGATACTGGCTCACACTTGTCACCTACTAACCCGCTTTCTGGCATGTTCCAGAACACTTTTACTTACACTTATATAGTTGGAATAGAATCTCGGGTTGTACTTCTTGTCCAGGATTGCGACAGTTGACACTTCACTCGACCATGCGGTATCCACCACCGGCCAATGTCTTTCTTGGCTTTCCACCACCTCCAAATGGCTCACATCTACCTACACATGGTTCTCAACCATGGGTGATGGGCTCAGACAATTTAGTTCACCCTGGATCCTCACAACCTGCCGACTCAAGTACTGCATCGCGCCATTCAGAGTACTACTATGGATGCTAAGGAAGATGAGAATGTGTATCGGAGTGAGGACAAAAGTGATACTGATGACTCGGAGCTAAACAGGCAAGCTGTTGAGCAAGAGCTCCGGCATTATGAGGATGATGGCTTTGTAGGTAAGAATGGCCAGTTTTATAGCGAGAAATGTTCTCTACTAACATGGGTTCCTTATAGGAACATGAACATATTTATCCATCACTTTTCCACCTCGCAATGGATGTGTTGCCAGCCCAAGCAACAGCTGTCCCTTGTGAACGAGTCTTCTCATCTAGTAAGGAGACATGCTCACTGCGTCGCAGCCAGCTCAGTTCTACAACAATTGAGAAACTTCAAATTTTGAAATATTTATACCATCGGGAGTGTCTCAACTTCACTGCTGGCATGGTTGCTGTGGAGGAAGACTATGTAATCGATGGTCCAGTCACAGAGCTAGCAATTCACGAGTTGTTGAAGGCTGCAAAGGAGGGAGAGTTGCGAGATCTTTATACCAATAGTAGATAGCATCAGAAACAATTGGGACAACAACAGTCAAGATGTGTTGACATCGTCACTGAAATGTCACATGATGCATGTTTCTGATTGGTGGAATAACCGGACCGCTATCCAACCAACTCGTTCCTAACTCCGGAGTCAAGTGTCAACTCGTGCGCAACTCTTCTGACACAGTTGGGCGTAGTTACAACTCAGCTCAGCTCCGGAACAACACTAGGCAAGGCGAGGCAGTAGGCAATGTCGGTCTTTCGGGCCGGAGGCGCAAAGCAAAGGTCTGATGACAGTCCCGACTCGGGACTGTCATCAACTTTGTTGTGGAGCCTGGCCAAAAAAAATTCTCGACGAAAATTAGACCGAGAGCTTCTTGCGTGGATCAGCTTCGGAGCCAGGTTTTTCCCTGCAACGGCGTTTCCAAGAAGCAGATATTTGATACACGTGCCCTAGATTCTTCGAGGTATTTTATTGTGATAAACTTTCATAAAAAAAAAAAAGCCCGACTACGGGCTAGCCCCGGCGGCAGGTCGCCGAAAGGCACCGCCTGTGTACGTAAATGTAAGAATTAACTACGGATGCTGTGAACATACACGAGGCAATATGAATGAGTGCACGCCAGTGGGCAGGCGATCATGAGTTCCCATTCCTCGGGGGTGTGGTCATCAAAGCGATCACCGGCTGATTCGGCACACTCGGGTTCGACTTGGATCGGTTCATTCAGGGTTACCCAAGTAAAAGGGTCGTCCTCGTCCACTCTCGCTCTCTCTTCATTCACTTCCTCGCGATGCCCTCCAGTTTCACAGCTCACGACTTTGACGACGATTCTTTCTCCTTCTCCGTTCACGATTCTTTCATCGATCTCTCTCCATCGTCCAATCTTCATGCCCAGACTCTTTCTCCTTCTCGTGCCGGCTCTGCGACCGTCAGCTCCGAGGACCCCACCACGCTCCTCAACGTACAACGTTCTAGCATACGAATTAATACAGACTTGATGGTGCGCATACACACGTCAAATACCCTTTCCAACAGCTGTAGCTTATCGACCGCCATTCGGGTCCTTCCTTCTTTAGCCCCCACCACGCAAACCACCCCTGCCTACGAGCCCTAAGCCTGACTTGCGGCGTGTCGCAAACCGAGATCCACCCCAATCCCACGCGCGTTACCTCTCCATCTCTGCTCCCGTCACAGCTGTCGACACCAGTCCGCGTGAAAGGCCGGGTTCCTCGGGTCTTTTGCCGGAGCGTCCCCCAACGACAAATTATCTACTTCCGCAAGAGCGAGCGGAACTTGTAAGAAAGGCTCGAAAGTTGACGCAGTTGTTGGGTGAAACGCCCTCCCTGTCGGTAACGCCACTGCGCCTGCCACCAGTGAGAGGGAGACTTTCCGACGAGGCGCCTTCCTCCCGGGCAGGGCGCCATCACCCCCGTCCCAGTTGGGCCTCTCAGCCGAGCATGCGATCTGCCGACTTCATCGATACTATTCATGGCCGTTTCATGTCACCGAGCTCTATAGATAAACTCTCCGTCTCAGAGCTGTCGTTGGCGGAGACGGAGGGCGGAAGGGGAAAAAGAGCGGAGAAAGCTGGGGGCAAGAGACCCGGATCTTCAGGTGCTACAGACTCGGGCTCATTTATTGATCTCTCAGATGACGACAATCAGCCCATGCGCGTCCTCTCCCCGAATTCATTCCCGTCTCCGTCCCACCCTCGCCCTTCAGACCCCCGAGATGTCATGCCACAACCTCGTTCTCCAGAAGAAGACCGTCGGAGGAACAGGGAAAAAATAGCGAAACTCCACCGTTTCCTCGGGTCCCGCGTTCCGACCTCCTTGATTCTTGGTCTCAGTTCCGCTGATGACACCCTCCCGGCTCTCGATCCTTCCGTTGTCAATGTCAACACGCGCCATTCAGGTCGACGCCGAAGTAGCTCTGCCGCCGAGTTCAAGACGAAATGGTTCGACCCGGATGATCGACTAAAAGAGGAGCTGGGCGAACGCGAGAAAGCCATCAACGTCCGCAGAGCGGTCAAGATGGAGAAGGTGATCTATCACAACGCCTCCTTTCTGAAGAGTTTCAGCTGAGGGTGATTGTCTGCCCAGTTGTTTGGCGTACAACCCCCGCAGACGTTGTACCACACCCGGCGCTCTCCAAAACCAAAAGATAGGGTCCCCTCGTCTGAGCGTCTCTCTTACGCCGAGCGCGAGGCCGTTCCACCAGCCAATTGGAACATTAATATGGGATCATATTTGAACAAAACAGTCGTGCAGAGACGTCGAGCAGCCAGTCGCTCGGAATCGATTCTGCGATTGCTCGACCCCGAGGTTGAAAACTCGTCAAACAAGCGTGCGTCCGCCGTCTACGTGCATTATAGGTATTCTCTGGATTCACTCGGCGACATTATCGACCGTGTGAGTAGAGAGTCCATTTCGTTTAGGGGCATGGACACTCACGTCTAGGCCATAGGACGACAGGGAATCCCTGGCCGAGCTCCACTCAATCTTAACAACAGACGATCAATCAGGCAACGAACGGCCCCCCAACGATGACCCCAAAACCTTTCTCCCTGGGCGTCGAAATTCGCTACCCAGTCGATCGTCTACGGTCTCCCTCACCTCGCTATTCAATAGCCCCTCCCCCCAAATGACTTCATTCCAGGCTCGCAGAAAGCAGGCCGCAAAGCTTACGCACTTTTTTGGCGTGGACTACCGTGATCTCATTGGTGATGTTCTCGAGAGTATTGAGCATTATGTAGAAGAAGAAAGCCACAGGGGTAGTCTTCATCCTGAGGAGATCCAGGTCTGTTGCTGTCGATTGTGATTGAGAATGAGCGCATGACTAAATGAAATCCGCGGTTTGCAGGATCTTATGGTCAAGCTGCGCAACTTAAGAACAAGACGCACACCGGTGATATGAATGAATTACTTGATGACCTGTTCATGATCTTGCTGTGAACAACGATGTACGATTGTAGTGTGGTATCCCAAACGACATGATCTCAAATTAGGTATATACCGAAGCGTAGTTGCATGCATAACAGGGTGCGCTACAATACGACCAGCTCTCCTCGACATGCGTGACACCAGAAGATGTGAGAGTCGTCTAAGAACTGCGGCCGGCTAGGTGAGTTCTGGATGCCGTTGGCAGCATGGGGTTCCAATCGAGGGGATGCCTTTTCGACGCCTGCTGCATGCAACAGCGAGGCCGCACGTGACGGGAGGATCGAGCCAGCTGCCGCCATCATCTCGCTGTCGATCCTGGCCTTGAGCATGCCAAGACTGACTTTACGCTTATGCCGCGTTTCAGGAGAGAGATTTGCGCCAAACGCGGGGTGCGCAGCTGGGAGTGGCATGTTGTTGCTGAGGCTGTTGGTGCTGCCTCTGCGCTGAGTCAGAGACGTGCGGCGGAGATCGTCCGAGTCACGGTGGTTCCGTGCGCGGCTGGACGGTCGCTCGACCGAGGGATGATCCGGCGTGAACGGTCGCTGCGTGGCGTGCGACGATGCCGCTGATGAGGATGACGTTGATAACGATGATGATGCCAATGCCGATGGCGACGATGAAACTCGGAGCTGGGCGAGCTGATCCTCGGACTGGCTTAGCTGCCGCTGGAACGCATGCGCGCGGGCTTCTGCCTCAAAGACGCTAGTCTGGAGCGCACGAATCTGGGACTGCGCAGCGGACAGCTCGAGGTGGTGCTGCTGCTTGAGCCCGTTTATCATCTCCTTGTCCAGGGAGGGTGACGCTGAGTTGGCTGCTGCTGCGGTGGACAGATGGCCACGAAGTTCATCGATCTCCTGCACCTTCGCCACCAGATCGGCGCGGAGAGCTTCAACGTCTGTGCGTGCGCGCTCCAAGAACTCCTGTTGCTCAACCTCGGCCAACTTTTGTTCCTCTACCTCCTGATGCAGTGACGCAATTTCCTCTTTCAGGTTCTGGGAGGCAGCGGCCATACGGTCAAGCTCTTCAACTTGTTTGTTCGCCAGCTGCCGCTGTCCTGCACGCTCCACTTCCAGCTCCCGGATACTTGCAAGAGCGTCAGACAATTCCGTTTCGAGTTCGGCGTAACCCGTCTGAAGTTCGTCCTGTGTCTCTTGCGCAGTCGATCGCTCCTTCTCATGGGCTGTTTCTGCGTCCAAGAGTCTGGTGTTAAGCGATTCAATATGATCTTGCGCAGCTTGGAGCAAGGACTCTAGCTTATCGATTACGCCATCTCGGTCCCGGATAGCCTGTTCTAAGGTATTGAGCTTCTCGCTCAGCTCGAGTTTCACGTTTGTGAGTTCAATAATCTTCGGACGCATTTCATCTACAGAACGCATCAAGGATGAGCCCTCGTTTTGGAGTTCTTGCTGAATACGCTCGGCTTCTTCAGTACGCCGGATGGCACTGCGCAACTCCGCCTGAGAGGCTTGCAGTTGCCGGTTAAGCATTTCCTGGTCCGAAGCCGATTGAAAGGCTGCTTTGCGCAGACCGGCTATGGTACCGAGATGACTGTCGACTTGAGACTGCAGAGAGCTCTTGTCCACACGTAGGGCTTGGTGTTCCGCAGTGAGAGTGGCCAACTGCTTCTGAGTGGCCGCGCTCCGCCCCTCCAGATCAGATATTTTTGCTGCTAAAGAGGCAGCTGCTGCGGTTTGTTCCCTGAGCGCAGTCTCAACCCTATCATGGGCACCCTTGAGTGAAACGTTGGCCTGATGCCAAGAGAAGTGAGTCATCGACCCGAGAAACGCACGAGTGACATACCTGCTTAGACTTGGAGAGCTGAAACTCGAGTTCACTAGCCCTGTTTTGGACATTTTGTAGCGAGGCCTCGAGCTCGCCGACACGGTCATCGCTCTGAATGCGCTCTTGTAATTCGCGGATGAGTACTTGAGACTGGTCGACCTCGATTTTCAGCTCCTCTGCAGAGCTTCTGGTACGTTGTAGCTCTCGTTCCTACTCAATCCATAAGCGGCCATATCAATTACGTATCGTGATTCCTCACTTGCTCTCGACACTTGTCCTCGTACACCTTCTCTCTTCGGGATAGCTCCCCGATCGTGCCAGAACTTTTCTGTGCTTCGATTTCCAGGTGCAGTATGCGCTCTCGAGAGCGTTCAGAAAAAGTCTGCTCGTCTTTGAGAAGAACTTCCAATTTGCTGGCCGCTACGAGAAAAAGCTCGTTTTGAAATCAGCGCGAATCTTAAGGCTGACGTACTGGCTGAGACGTCCGATAGGCGCTCGAGAGATGCGCTCAACGTCATCTTCTCCGAGACCAGTAATGCGATAGTTTGGCGCTGGTTCTGCACCTCGGTGCGTAGATTCTCCAGCTCGACTTCTCCCCGAGCACGAGATATGGATTCGGACAGTAGGGAAGGTTCATGTTGAGAAGACTGTGCTGGTGATTGTGAGCGTGCAGCGGGTGACGCTGAGCTCGATGGCGGGGAGTGTTCACGAGCGGAGAGGATAGACGGCGTCCCTACACGAGGCAGCGACGCTAGCCATTCCGGTTCCGACGCATCTTGTCTTGGCGAATTTGAGCCCAGTCTGATTGATACATGTTCTCTTTTAATCGGAAACCACGCGTGATGAGTCTTTTGACACCCACATCTCCGTCACGTCAACCTTCACATCTTCTGAGGGGTCCACGGGGGGAGGAGAAAGTGCTCTGACTAATGGTGAGCCGTGTGTCGGTGTTGTTGAGGTGCCCACGCCAGGGCCTGCGGTAGAAACAGGACCGGGTTTCTTTTGCTGCCTCTTTTTGTTGAGCTGAGTGAAGGATAAGTTAGGTGTAACACTTGAAAATGGGAAAGACGAACGAGAGCTTTAGCGCGGGCAGTCTTGGCTGCACGGTCATCGTCCGACATGTTCAGTTTGGTCTGGTCGACACGCGTTAAGCCGCAGCGAGGTCAGAGTTTCGGTCACGTGATACAGATCAATATTTCACACGAAATAATAAAAAGGCTCGAGAAAACTATGGAAGCGGTTGTAAAAACATATTCTCAAGCACAGTGAATGTCTAACCCGACACATCGCAACACGGTAATGACAGATGCAGAGCTGCTCCGTGAGGGACGCCCTTTTGTGGACAAAGGACGAGATATAAGTGAACAACACAAGATATGACAGCCACAAAAATAGCAAGCAAATAAAACCGGGCACTGATACGGCGCATGGTCCACGGGGTATGACATGGATAGTACCATCAACTTGGCCCATCGCATTTGATCTAAGCCCAGACCTAAAAAGAGTTAGCAACCCACAATGTCTGGAGAATGTCTCCTTACCTTGAGGGTACTGTCCCAACTACCCGTGCAAAGAGCCATTCCATCCACACTCACACCCAAGCAGCTCACGCGATTTTCGTGACCTGTGAGAACGCCGACACGTTCGCCCTTTAATGTGTCCCACACGTTGCAAGTCCAGTCATCGTAGCCACCAAAGAGAATACGGCCCGAAATGGAGAATGCAACAGAAGTGATACCGCAAAGTATATTGTCGTGGGTGTATGCATTTAGCTCCCGATCGGCGCGTATGTCGAACAATCGACACGATGCATCATCGGAGCCTGTAGCAAACGCATCTCCGTTCGGGAAGAACCTGGCAAAGGGACTAGGTTTGAACGAGGCGAGTGTGAAAATAGACAAGCAACATACTGGACAGCGTTGATGTCCGACTCGTGGCCAGTGAAAGTCTGTGTGGCCCTGCCAGTGCGAATGTCCCAAAGCTTGGCAGTGGCATCGCATGCGCCGGAAACAAATACGTTCGGGTCCGGGCCCAGTGACAGGCTGGAGCGATATGAGAACGGATAACCCTGCGAAGTAGCAATGGTACCTTACCTCATAACATCACCGGTGTGGTCACTGAATTCCACACTTCGGGAACCAGTTTCGATGTCCCACAACATACAAGTCATATCGCCAGAGCTAGTGACGATTTGACGATCATTGATAAACCTGCAGCAGCTGAGGTAGCCAGAATGTGCGCTTAATTCACGAGCACCCCTGATATTGGTCCCTTCTTTGCTATGCAGACTGTAGATAGAGCAAATGTTGTCGAGACCACCGCAAGCCACGAAATTTCCAGATGGAGAGTAAGCGCAGGTCATGACCCAGCTAGATCGCAATGGAATGGCGTGGACTTTGTTCGTGGTGTATGCATCCCAAACGATCAGCTTGCCGTCCTGAGATGCTGAGACAAGATGTCGTTTGTCGGTAGCCCAGTGCATTGCATAAATTTTGGCAAGATGACCCCTCAAAATGCGACGTGGTTTCATGCCGACGCGGGGCAAGGCTTCAACTTCGGCAGCCATGGCTCGAACTAACGAGTGGGTAGTGATCTTCAATAGGTGAGCGAAAAGAAGATGGGATGAACACTGACGACTTGTGTCTGCTGACGACTCGCGCTTGGCCCTGATTCTTTCCTTCAAGCTGTCTGCTTCGCGGCGAGCCGCCGCGATTCTTTCCTGAATATCACTCTGAGCCTGGGACATGGCTGTTGCTGATTAGGAAGGAAGAGGGGACTGAAGCGATGTTTTTCCCTAGGGAGCTAAGATAAGATGCGTAATAAGTAATAAGAAATCTCAAAAGTGATTGGACGAACTGTAAATATGAGGGTGCGTTTCCGGATTGATTTTACCTGCCGAGGACGGGGGATGAATCCCAGAGTACAGGAGAAAGGAAAAGAGAATGGGTAGAAGGCGTAAGTGTGAGAAAAGAAGACAAGTGAGAAACGCTCTGGTGTGAAGGAAAGGGAAAAGGAAAGAGATGGCGACGAGGAGGGGCCTGAGGAGAGCGCTGAAGCGACCAACTCATCCGCACCACCTGAGATGCCCTCACGGCAGTTCCCGGTTATCATTTCACCCTCCGATTTGGCTTTGGCACGTGCCCCCCGAGTCTAGCGCTCTCTCCTCCCTCCTTCGCCCCTCGATCTCTGCATTCTTGCCCTCATCTCTGAGAAATAAACGCTGATTTATCGATCAATGCGGCGTTATCAAACTGCGCATCAAGGAACAAACACACTTCACCCCCGACGCACAAGGCCGTGCGCACCAGAGCCCGTTCCTTACCCCCACTACAGGCAGTCCATCGGTTCCAACACCGAACTGTCCGCGTACTTCTTCTCTGACATCACTATTTTCTGAATGCCGATGAGCGCCGCACTGTGGGCCCTTGTTTGTCCCCTTTTTCTTCAGTCTACTGGAATGGACAAGCGCGTAACATATGTTCATGTTCATAAGCCGGTACACAATGTATTCCATGTGTCATCCGCGCCACGTACTTCATTAACTCTGCCTCCCAGAACTCCCCGGGGCGCCCGATGTCAATACGACAAATAGGCGCCAGCTATGTTCGAGTCACTGAAACATATACAACGACTACACCCAACGACATCACCGGTCAACCCGCGCTTTCGACAATGATTCACTGATATTTTCTTGGTCGGTATCCGGAGCTTCTAGCCTCATTGTGCTATCCAAATATCCGACTTGGTCGCATCGTCCTTTGTCGACGGAACTTGGGTCTCGCATCTGTGCATATTCTATCCCTCAAACGCCGGATCTTGAGCTAGAGACATGTACGGTTTAGTCCGTTATCTCAAAATACTCAAATTTATCTCCTTTGATCTGCAACTTTGCGTATTGCCATATATTTCTCTGTTGGGAGCAAAGTCATAGGCCAGAACACAGACACCCCTATGTCTCCGAGGATCGCTTGACTCGAGCCGCATATGCACCTTCTCGTTTTTGGCTCCATTCGATGTGGCAGTTCTTGTTGCCATTCCATTAGCCTATTTGTCGCTCGGTTACCTCTCAGAGGATTGTGTTGACACGAGATATAAAAACCCTTATGTTCGCCGCACTTCTCTCGATATCTTCACTCTTCAGAACACATTCTCTACAACCCTCGTGAACACTCTTCATGGCAGCAAACCCTGGTAGGCAGCACCTCTACTTTCACACCTCGTGTTCTCACTATTTCTCTGTGTAGATTACATTCTCATGTTGAACAATTACTTGCAAAGCACCGGCGAAGCTCATCTGCTCAGCTGGGAGTTCAGCCAGGCCGGGCCTGAACATCAAGCGACTCATACCGCGGTTGCGAAATGTGTGTTTACTTGATCACCGCCAGGAGAGAGTCCTTCTGCTAACAGCTCGTAGTGAGGGGTTATCCTGTAAGCCAGGGTAGCGCCACGACTAGAGCCATCGCAAGGCAAATTGCCTCGTACCATTTCCTCAAACTTAGAAGGCAGATTTGATTGCCTTCGGGTTAGTACTGAGTTTATTCCCACACAGATAGAAGCTGACGGTCCCCCTTCTTCTACCCCTCTCACGTCAAACACATCGTATGGTAAATTTAATTCCGGTTCTCTCTTTGTCCTGCATTTGTGTCGCATGTATCTTAATATTTTCACCCCAATACCTAGACTACGAATAGTTGCTTTTTTAGGAGCTGCGTTTGTCGCGTTTTGGTAAATGGGATGTCTGCATGTATCGATACTCGGCTCTATGGTCAAATAATACACTGATTTCTTAAGTTCGACGTTGAACCTGTGGTGGCGCCGGTTTCACGGATTGGTATAATTTCACCTTGCGAAGCGCCCATGGTCCACCGCTGACTCGAGTGCATAAGTCTTATCGGATCACTATCACTTTTGGCCACTCCGGAAGGTCCCCGAGGGGAAAGACGGAGGACAGCATGGTATATGATGATCGAGCCTGAGTTTAACATAACAAACGCGCATCGCACATGTGTTCGATTAAGTTGTTTGTGAGCTGGACGATATTTGAAATGGCGCCACCTTGAGTCAGGGCTGGGCGAACACCCGCTTGTTCGCTTCATCCACGCCACGCCTATCGTACTCCCTGTTTGCTATGCCCTAATACCCGCAACGTAGAATTTGCTGCAGGAGCTCTATAGATGGGATCGGTATGACTTACAAGTACGCTTTGCCTCGTCTCTGTCTGCGGGAACGAGTTTCGGCATCACCCTGCTGCCCCAGACAACCTTTCGTTACACCCCCAAAGTCATTCGTATTCTTTTCCTTTCCCACTCTCAAGTCTACCCTCCGAAGCGAAGCACACAGTTAAGGCTGCGCGCACGATGAGAGGTTCTGGAAGGAGAGAGAATCCGCCTAGACGGCTTCTTTCCGATTCGCTTGAACCATGATGGGTCGGCTAGCCAGTCGTCTTGTCGCGCCCCGCCCCATCAAAGGAAAGGGCGACTTGGCGTGGGCGTTGCCTCGCGCTGCATTGAAACTCCGAGGTAGATGTTGATATGCGTGGAGCTCTCATCATCTGTAACGCCTGGGCTTGGCTTCTTCAAGTTCATTCACCAGTCTGTCGTCGTTGCACTTAGACGGCCTGACTGCAACGAGCAAGAAAATGATCAAATATATGCCACGACGCCTCGAGGTCGGCCACTGCCCCGCATTTATGATCGCTATTCCTGGCTCCGACGTCGCATCTAACATCCATAACATGCGAGGCTTGCAGTACACGCACCACACTGAGAGTTCTCGCCTCTGTTCCCACCGCTCGAGATCAACCTGGCGCAGCTGCGGAGCCTGTGCGCCAACTTATTTCCGAAATGCCGTGCAACCAGTTTGAAAATCCAGGTTAATAACACCTGAACGTGCACCTTTCTGATACTACCCTTGGCATCGTTCACATCACCGTTCATCACTTTACTCATTTAGGGGCGTTTGTGTCGTGGATCCCTCCTGAACATCGCCAGGTCTCGAAGTCTGTCCCTGGTTGTAGCTCCGAGAGCGGGCAGTACCAAGGAACCCCCTGACATCACGCCCCACCCCGGATCGATGTGCTCAGGCATCCTTGCTTGTGCGTTTTCACTTGGGGCATGCTATCATTCGTTTTCACATTCCATTCCTTATAAAGTGGTCGCAATGGGTCTTGGCCGCACTCAACTTCAACAGCATGACTCCAGGTGAGCTTTCCACTGTCCAGCCTCCCCTTGTATTGACTAGTGATACAGCTACGGGCACCATTGCGTTGAATAACTGTACGGGACAGGAACCAAGGGAGAATTGTTGACTGATTTCAGTCTTAGATCTTCAGGCAAAGGGGAAGCTGGCCGCTCTTAGTTGGTACGATACTTCATCGGGACCAGCCCATGAACCCGAATGGACATCTGACTGCAAGAGTACGTAACTGATCGTATTTGACCGAAACCTTTACGAACTCTTTTGCAGTTGATGGCGAAGTAATTGCGTCCGGGAAGGGCACACATAAACATCTTGCCCGAGATGCCGCGGCAGACAAAGCTCTGGCCATCCTAATGTCGGAAGATTCTTGATGCGGCGTTGTGAATAGTCCTCCGGCGCTGCTTTGTCTTGATCTTTCATTGTTTTTATATTTATTTGGGTGTTTCCCATACTTGTTTTTCCTGCATTTCGTCAGCTTTGTCATTTCTACGTCGTACTTATGTAAACCCTTGTTTCTCTCCACTGGCACCGGGCCCTCTTTCACCTGCTCGTGCATTGCTGACCTAGCAACCGCGATATATCTCAGAGGTGCTGCTTACCCAGTATCAGTGTCTTTTGTTCCTTTCTAAGTCTGACAGAATGTTCTGATGATCCGGGGTCTATACAGGCAACAGCCACAGGTCAGCCTTATCAAGACGGACGAAAGGATGATTGCCGCAGTGGCTTGCTGCACCATCGATTGTGTGCCACCTTTACCTGAATCTGGTAAACATCAAAAGTATACAGCATGAAACATCCAGTGCCCAGGTCGCTGTTGAGATGAGCGCATGCGGCGGCGCTTAACCGGTAATGAACGTGAGGAGAACCGCAAGTCGTCGTGCACCCCCCTCAGTTGACGCCCCGAACGACGCCCTGGCCGTATTGATGGAGGCGCCCTTGACCTATCTGAGTTCCATCCGACTCGACTTGGAACATAGACCTGCACAGCCAAGGGGTACGCAGGAAATAAATGTGACCACTTGTACACCGCAGCGCTAATCGCATATACCAGTTTGCACCGTATTGAAAACGGCGAATTATCACCGAAGCTGGAGTCACTGCCTCAGCCACTTGATGTCCGTCCGTATGTCGTTTCTGTGTTGGAGAAAGACCGTGATCCTAATCGGAAAGCATGACCTCCCTATAGGTCACAACTTCCGCTCACCGCGGCTTTCTTGTTCACTAACATCGCCCGTGATATCGGCGCCCCGAGTGGCCTTTCTAAGACCTCGCTTCCGATGCCGGCCACGTAACTGTCCCTACTACCTGTACAGATTGTTGGCGCTCCTTCTATATCACCGTATACCACTTCAGCTTCCGTCGCCATATGCTGAGGGGGAAGCACGAGTGAACGCCGACAACCCATCATCGCCTTACTAGGCCTCTATGTGAATTTGGTCCCGAAGTTTCAAGTTCTGAACACTATAAAAATACTACCTTGGGTCCCTCTCACGGCCTGAGTCACAACATCCCCGACAGTAGCCACCGGCATCGAGTCCAACACAAGAATACTCGTTAGCACACATGACTTCCGATCTTCGTACGTATGGGACGGAGTCCCTCATACCTTCTTCCTATGGAATTCTCATACTTATCACATGTTCTCACTTCATTCATCACAGCACCCACTGTTCGTCTCCATAACTGTAGGTGGCTGTTTGAGTCTCATGGACCAGGCTCACCTAGATCCGTACAGTTTTCCAAGGCCAGGGGCGGCGTATGTCGATCAGCTACCTCGAGAAGGACAACGGACCGACGGCCGAGAACAGATGGTCCGTCACCGTAAAAAGTAAGGGGACATCTTCCTATCCTTGACCTTCAGTATTAAATGCCGCGCCTCAGTTGACGGAGAGGTAATGGGATCGTGTGACGCGCCGCGCAAGTCTGCCGCTAAGGAAGATGCTGCCAAGCAGGCCCTGAAGAGGTTGGGGCTGGAGTAAAAGTGCCTCTCACGAGGTTTGCTCCAGTGGTCGATAACCCCCCCCCCCCCCCCGGAGTTGTTGTCTTTGACGGGGCTTAATTCCGTGACTCACCATAGATATATTTTGTCCTGGATCTGGGGTTATGTTAATGAGTGATTAGAACAGTGCTTGCCAATAGCACTTATCGTGCATTGCATCGATGATCACGCCGTGGAGCCGGGGCTGATCATTGGCGCTCGCGCCGGGCTGTGGGCGCCCGTATTGAGTCACGTGTTATAAATAAGCGCTCAAAATTGAGGTGGCGAAGTGCCTCATCTCATCTGAGAGGCGCCAGGACTGCGCCAGGTGCCACAACCCACAATAAGTGCCAAAGCATGATTAGCCATCTCCGAGAAATAAATGCCACATTCACTGGCTCCTGTAGTTGGCAAGAAGTAAAGAAGGTGCCATAGCGATCACGGAAAATGGAACGCGAGATTGTACAATGTCTAATACCCTCATTCCTAGCAGCATACGGTAATGGCAGGTACACGGCTTGCATAGCATCACATCCCGCAAGTCTCTGTCATATATTACCTGCGTTCCCAGATCTAGGAGATAATGGTCAGCACCAGTACTACAGTCTCAAGGTAAGATTAGCACCTGTATAACGGTCTCGCCGAGGAATATCATTTCTTTTCGTATTTCCTCTACTATTAGGTCTTGGATTTGGAACCATTTTTCATTTTCGCCGGTGCCACTTCCGGCACGCAACTGAACTTTCCACACAGTATTCTCCTTATCCCGAGTGGTGCCAGCTACAGATTCATGGATCACGTTTGCGATAAGATCGTAGACGGGGGAAGGATGCTGTTCTGTGGAGCTCAGATCTGAGGGGGATGATGAGCATCGGTTAAGCGCGAGATGACAGCCTCGTGAAAACTGACAGTCACGAAAGTCGACGCCCTTCAGGGGAAAATTTACGATAGTTGGGTTTTTCTCTTCGACGAAGTTGTTCTTTGTGAATCGCTTGTAATGAATTACGAGATATGGCGGAAGTTGTTGACAGTTGAACCGACGCAGTTGACCCCTCGATTCCTAAGCGTGACAAATAATGTGAGTACATGCGAGGACAAAGTCATGTACAAATGAATCAAGCTGACTTGAGTATGGACCCCATCGTATTTAGTAAGAACGGCGTGAATCCCGACTTGAGGGATGATGTTCTTCTCCACAGTGTCTTGGAAAAGTGGTGGTGGAGGTAGATCAACAGCGAGGAATAGGAAAGGCGACATTGTTGCCTTTATTTCTGCAAGATGAAGGAGTAAGATATTGCCACGAGGCGATGAGGCGCGGCCGCCTGCCTCTGTCAATGTTAAATACTGGTTTCTGGTTCTCGGATGCATCCGGACGGACAACGACCTGTTGGGTCTCTGTGCGGACTTGTCCCTGGAAAGTGGAGAATATGATACCTATGCGACAAGATATGGTCCACCAGTGTCAAAGCTCAGCGATGAACAGACTAACTGGAGTTTTTCTTTTTTGTGCCCCCCAGATCCTTGTGCAAGTCGTTAAGAAGCCACCTGAGAAATTCTACCGGGTCTCCTTGAGTTTCCAGTCTGAATTTGCCGCCGCTAGCTCTACCAACTTCCTGCAAGAATTCGTGGGGGCTGACCTGACTCTTAAATAATCGGGGATTCCATAACTTCTTGGCTAGGGCGGCGAATCGCTTAACCAACTCCGACTGCTTTCCATCAAAGCGAGAGAGTAAGAGGAAGTCACGAAGAGGAGAGACGTGAAGAAGAGAATGGATGATCACGTTCATGTGATCATTCCTCTTGATGTTATTTAGACCTATATAGCCTGGGATGTATGGCTTCGAAGATAGGTCATAGGAAGGTTTCAACAGGTGGGCGGAAGTGGAAAGCGAGGCAACCCCGGAACGCGAGAAGGAAGGCGAGAGAACGAAAGCGATATCCTCCAACGAAGGGTCTGAGACAGCGTAGCCATCTGGCAGAACGTAAACCTGCGCGGCCCCGAGGTTACATTCGTCCTAAGCTAATTCACAATGTGTGGCATACCTTGGTGGTCTCAAGGTTGATGAAAACATGATGGTCGTCGTGAATAGAGTGGGCGTACGCATATGAATTACGACCCCTCCCTTGAAAGTATTTCCCGCAGACGAGGCAGCCATAGACATTGATGTTTGACAGCGATACGGAACAAACTTTCTCAAAGTCAAAGTCGAGCGCAGCACGATTAACCTGACGCAGGTTTGAGATCGCACGAGCAGACAGACGACTGATACATACCGTGTCTAAATAGAGGTCAGACCGATGTGCACCACCGTTGTCCGAGACAATGCCAGTCTCCTCATGCTCCGTGTCATAGTCTTCGTTACCGGTCGATGTGGGGGTCAGAGCACCATCCGCCTCGGTTCTTTTGACCCTCTTCGCTGGCCGTTCATCCTCTGTGGTATGGTCCATGAGAGAGTCAACGGTGGGTGGGAGGGAGGAGTGCGAATGGGCCTTACATAAGTGCACGCGATCGGTGCGCGTCAACGCTGTACTCACCACTCAGAGGGCGATGATATGCTTTCGCTCAGGTAGAGCACTGCGCACAACAGCTTTCTTGCGATCCTCACAGTTCTCGTCTTATCAACCCAATTCACCTCTCGACCTCGACAAATCTTTCCAGACCATCCTCCGCGACATTGACAATTCCATTGCAGAACAAAAATTAAGAGGTCATCATTCTCGTCCTGACATTCATGAGCTGGATGTCTACCCCACGAACTCCAAACCGGACGAGCTGGCACGTCAGGATGATGAAAGAGATGTTCGGGCGGAGCGCAAGTCTCCCGCCGCGCTCTTCGGAAGTCAGCAACTCGGCGCCGTTGTGATTCCTCAAGAGCTGAAGCAGACTATATCTGCCTTAATAGCGGGTGAATATGCCACCGCAGTCGTGCGTTCCCCTGGGTCACTCACAACATCTAGACTCTGACAAGCACCTTCTACGGAGCGACTCCAAGCGACTATTCAACCCAAACGGTGACGAAAATGATTGGAATCCTGCGTTGGACGTCCGTTATAAGTCCTACAAGCAAGAGCGCCGCCATGAAGAGCGGGACGGTATCGCCTTTGCTTCTGTAGTGCTACCTGCGCACTTCTCCGCTATCTACGCCGTGCTACGTCAAGTCAAATCGAGGTTAGGTGTTGAATTGCCCGTGCGGAATGTCCTTGATTGGGGCGCAGGTACAGGGAGCGCTCTCTGGTGATTGCTCACAGATATCCACCGAAACCAACGGTTAATTTTGCGTATGCTTTTCTAGGGCTGCCAGCTACGCGTTCCAGAACCCCGAAATTCTCAGTAATGAGGAAGAGGGCCACGAGGTGACTTTGTCTTCTACTGCTATCGTCAATTATGTTGGCATTGAGAAGCGTGGTGGTCTGACTAGCGTCGGAAGGCAACTTTTAGAAGGTGACAGAATTTCCAGATTCTACATTCCTCCGCTTACGAGTGTCCACAGATGTACCGCACGACAACCTGAGTATCTCGTGGCACGGAAGGTTTCATCGTGATAACTCGCAGCCTTATGACGGACGCCATACAGTTGCAATCTCGGCCTTCTTTCTATCAACATTGCAGCATCCTCCACAGAGAAAGAGATTGGTGAAAGAAATGTGGGAGAGTGGCGCTGGAACTATTGTGAGTTAGACTCGTCATCTCTTCAGCAGTTTGATCCTAATTCCTACTATAGGTGTTGCTGGATCACAGCAGTCCAGCCGGCTTCCAAAGCATTGCAAAGGCCAGAGAACTATTATTGGGCCTCGGCCAGAAAAACATAGAGAATGGGGAAGATCCGATGTCCGGATCACACGTCTTGGCGCCGGTATGCCTCCCCCCTCTCACATATCTATGTTTCGTATTGACAGTCGCTTAGTGCCCTCATGATGGTGTTTGTCCCATCCAACAATCAAACATTGCGAAGCTCGTATGCGGATTTTCTCAGCGAATGGAGCGCCCACCTTTCGTTCGCCGTACCAAACACTCTGGAGTTGGCCATGAAGATATTGGATACTCGTACGTCGTTATCAGAAGGGGCCCAAGGCCAACTATTCCAGATGTCAAGGTTGGTCGGTTGGGCGAAGTCGGGAGACGGCAGAAGGAGCTGGAAGAAACCAAACGCCCTCCAATTGAGTTGGAGCTGGATAACGGAATTTCCCAAACCTTACCTACGTCCGCGGTCGCAAACACAGCCTCAGAGAAACAGCTAGAACCGTATGGCGGAAATTCCCCTGAAATCGAAGACTTATTGAAGACCGAGGCGTTTCACTGGCCTCGTCTCGTTTTCCCCCCTCTGAAAAGGAGTGGACATGTAGTGATGGATGTTTGTGACCCATCCGGTACGTGGACGTTCCTAGCGTGTAATAGAAGTTCCATCCATTAAACTTTTCGAGTACAGGCAAAATTCTGCGTATGACTGTCCCAAAGTCCCAAGGGAAACAGCCATACTACGATGCTCGCAAGTCTAGCTGGGGTGACATTTTCCCACACCAGCCAAAGAACCCACCGCAATTGAGGCACCCTCAACATCAGAACCAACCTGGTAACGGTCGAAACAAAAAGTCGTCAAAACCTTGACGAACACGAGAAGCTTCATTGGAACACCATCTTTATTCATTCCCCTTGCGCGACCAGGGAGTAACTGTGGGACTTTAGAATGCATGAAGTCTGAGGTTGAGATCAACGTTGAGACTTTCAGGGCACTGTTTAGCTCTTGAAGATCACCTGGATTCACAACCCTCTCTAAACTATAATCTACTAGTACCAATGCATTACGGATATTATCGTTCTATAAATCCGAGAGCTGAATTCCCGGACCCTGCCGTGAGCTGAGAATTATTTTTGTTATAGCATTCACTGGATGGCCACGTAAGTTATTGCCCCAATGAATAGGAAAGGGATGACTTTACCAGGTCTTGTATTTTGGTCCTTGTCTGCAGATTGTGGTTGATTCCCGGTGGCGCGCTTCACTACGTTGATGAAATGACGAACGTTCTTCGCAACGTCCTCAACCGGATAATCCAACTAACACAGATAGTAAAACGTGTCGTATTGAAATTTGACATGATACCAGACTCACTTTCGCGATCGGAGTTCTGATGGTCCCCGTCTTATCGCCCTTCCATTCTGTAGTTCCCTGCAGGCGCCGAATGTATCCTGCAACGTTGTCCGTGACGGTCCCTCTGCGTTCGGAAGGCATAAGGCCACGTGGGCCAAGGACGCGACCAAGGCGCTGAGAAATGGTCTTGATGAGAGTGGGTGTAGAGAGAAACAACGTCGCTTGGATTCTGCCACTGGCCACCTGGGAGAGGCCAAGATCAATCTTAAAGTGTCTTGTATCGAAAAGTCAAACCGACCCCCTCGACGAGCTCCGCTCCGCCGACGATGTCGGCGCCAGCCCTTTTGGCTTCTTCCGCGGCCTTTCCGTCAGCAAAGACGAGCACTCTGTCCTTGGGCTTGGCCTTGGGTTCCCTTGGGAGGGAGACGCGTCCCTTGGGGATGACAGAGCCCCTTGGCATTGCGGTCTTTATAGTGAGCTCGTAAGTGGCATTTCGGGAACCAACTTCGACGGCCTGCAGCATGATGAACCGAATGGACGAATATGGGGGCAGACAAACACTGGACGTACTCGTAAGATATGTATCGCATCCATAAGAGTCATTTTCTCCGCGTCATAGATGCTAACCCTTGGCTTTTTTTTCGACGTTCGAGACTTGCGTGCTGTACCCGACGCCTTCTTAGTCTGACGTGCGAGAACAACATGACTGGTCGCGAAGCCACGGAGTGGAAATGGACTCTAAACATTGGCGAAGGGAGATCGAACTCAGTTATTGTGGTACTCATAAGTACGGGGAGGAAGCTTTACCAAGATGACCGTTGGACGAGGCGCATATAGTCGTAGGAAAGACATGACGCGACGATGCTCGGACCGGGTGTCCAGGGCCATTTCGGGTTTGCACCAATTACTGACCGAATGGCTTCCTCTTGTCTGGCATTGCACAGGCCAAAATTCCCCCTTCGTATCTCAAGAGTCTCGGTCAGACATTCTACCAAACACGAAACTACCACAGATCATATCAAGGAAACCATACGCAAAACTCTCTACCCCCCAAATGTCAACAACAAACCAACACCAACGGGCTCATGGCGTCTCGACGTCGCCCATGCCATCCAGATCGCCATTCCATCCAAACAAGCTCACGAAACGATCGAGCGCGCCTGGCTGCTTTACCAGCGCCACCAGCGTTGGAAGCGGGAGAAAGAGCTCGACAGGAAATATGAATGCATGAGCAAGGCGATGGACGAATTGGAAAAAATTGATCCCCATCTTTTTAAAGAGGCGAATCGACAGGAAGACCCAAGAAAACGCGGAGCAGCGGAGACGGAGATGGCCAAGACCCTCCGTGGTGTGGAGAAAAAAGCGTTGGAGTCGCGGCTACCGGGGCTGTTCCCAAGGGAGTTGCGCGTGCCAACCGATACACCAGCAAGGGATGGCTGGAAATATGAGTGGACACCAGTCGTTCGCAAAACTTGACTGGTAAGTGATGAACTTACTCCCAGGTGAAGCAACGCTGACGCGTAGACTGATCCCAGTCCTGCCTTCCGATATACAGTATCATTATCATACTAGTTGTCCTCCCATTCCTGGCATCTCTTTCAGGCATACTCATAGCGCCAGATTAATATCGGGTAGTAATACAGGTTGCAATCTGGGCAGTGCGACATGAACAGATTTATACATGATTCAGATCCAACAAGAGGTGTGCAATCAGATCTCCGGTGCGTCCCTACCGTTGCTCGGCGATGATTTCCCTACAACGGCCCCATGAACTCGACCAAGTGCCCCTGTCCACCTATCTAGAGCCGTGTATCTTCTCCTCTCAAGACTTTGCCTGTTGAAAAGTTAGAGGATATAATGCGCTATCACAAAACGGAAACCCACTGTTTGTCTAATTCCAGACGCATATTGACCTGATCGATCTTTCCATCTATCTTCCCCTCGAGAATGAGATCGATCAGCAACTCTTCCACCTCATTGGAATCAACATTCAGTTGCTTCGAGACATGAGCCGCTCGTCGTGCATCTATGCTGAACTGAGTTACTAACCTTCGCAAGGAACGAGAGCTCAAGTCGGGTGTAGGGCTTGATAAGGTCAATCAGATATTGGGTCCTAAGACTGCGGAGAAGATCGCCAATGTGCGAACGGATGAAGCTATCGTCCATGATCGTGGAGCGGTTATCTTCACAAGGGTAAATCGTTGCAGAGGGGCTTATTTGAGCATCTAAGGCATACCTCGAATAATCTTCTCAGCTGTGTGGACCTCACGACGCTGATACGCGTCGACAAGATCGGTCATTGCTTTGATTTGCGGGTCACTCTTATACCTGGGTTTGTCAAGTTTAGTTCAATGGAAGTGACGGAAGTGTGTCACGCCTACGGTTTTGTTTCCTGGCTGTCGAAAGGATTGACCTCACTTCCTGTGAGCATGTTCGCTAGCACAAGATACTTGAGCACTTGGATACGTTGCGGTAAACCGGCCTCATCGTAATTGCGGAAGGATTCAAAGAAGTCTTCACTAGCTCGATTCCATTGACCTATGATAGGCGTTTATCAATGCAGCCTAAAGCAATGATGAGAACACCAACGTTCACCCATCCACATCTTCCCGCCACACTCTTTGATGATACCCATGATACGCGGATGGGGTATCGCAGAGCGAATACTATTAGAGGCGTTGTAGATCTCCTGGGGCCCAAAGTTATACCCGCTCATGTATTTGGTGGAGATGTAGACAGAAGACTTACCTTCAATTTCTTATAGTTCCTCATTTCATTGTGCATCTGGATCTCCAATGCATAGATCTCGAGTAACTGGGTGCCTTTTTGAGATTGATCTTCGCCGCTTGCGCTGGCTTCTGTTACGGCATAGAGTTCACGAATCAACTATGCACGACAGGGAAATGGGAACCAGCTCAAGACCATAGAGGCATAGGGACATACCTTTGATAATCGTATATACTCCCCGCGATCTAGCCAGAGTTTCGCCAGCTTCAGGTTAGTTTTTGCCGATAATCGCTTTTCAGAGTATTCGATCAATACGAGGATAGCGTGCAGGTTGAAAAGCCATACCTCATTCCTTGCTTCCTGGAGCGCAGTTTTCGTCGCTTGATAGAACTTCTCAAGCACCGTGACCTCGACCGGACCACCCTTTCCACCGCCCACATAATCAAGGATCCCGTTAATCGTCTTCTCAGCGTAGTTACGAGTTACTGTGGATTTCGTATACGCCAGCAGGCGCGTGTAAGATTTGAGCGCGTCGTTAGGTCGGTGCAGGACAAGATACAACAATTTGGTCGATTGTTTCAGTGCTTTGAATCCCCTAACAAGCATCATATACTTGAGTTAGATAGCTAGGGACAGCTTGAAATTGCATACCAATCACTCATTGGGTCATCTTTATCCACTATCGCAGCCAACTCCTTTAATGCCTGTTCAGGAGACTCTTCTTTCTTTGCTATGATTTCTGGATAAGAGCATGTCGGAGGAGAGTGCACCAGAAACAAACATTTGGCGGTGTAGTACATGTTCTCCACGTCTGCACTCACGGCATCATCGACGCCTTCTCCGTCGTCTGAGTAGTCAAACCCGTAGTCCTGCTTTTACATGGAGAGTGTGCGCGAAGCCACCGAGATAATACACGAACCTCATCATCACTACCTTGCATGTACTCGGCATCCTCATCGTCCATGTTTGTTTAGGATATCAGTGCCTGGCCGAATGGGAATGTAAGGAGTGTTGGACAATGTGCGCCGTACGCAACCGCGACCGCATGTCCTCGATCCTCGCATTATCTGTCACGTGCGCATGCAGTGCAGGGGAGTAAATTGTATTCTCACTTCTCGTTTTATAACTTTTGATTGATGAGACGCGAAGGAACAGCAAGTAAAGCTTTTAATGCACCACCATAGCGTTTCTCTTGAAGAATCTATGCCATCATTGCCTTGATCTACCTACCACACACCGACAACTTCTCTTATTAGTCAGCGTTCATCTGCCAATTCGAGGGGCTCCACTTTTGTCCACAGTCAGGATGGCGGCGATATCTACACCACCTTCGTTGCCAACGGACACCTAAGCAAATCATGCGATGGACCCTTCTTCAGCAACCGCGTTTCCACCAGACCCGTCTGATGCGTCATCCGCCTCTCAGACCAGCAACAAACCACTGGAAGATGTTGCAAGCTTGACATCATTCAATCCGTTCTCGGAGGAGGACGAGCATGATCAATCTTCTTACGCTCTTATGACCTCACTTTTCTCCAAGGTGAAGAATACATTTACCACTCCTCTGTCCTCAGCCCTTCCTCCCTCAACCACCGGGGCCAGCGCAGCATACCCTCCCCATTCTGCCCCTACCGAACGGAGGCGCCCATCTGCATCCGTCGTGCAGAACCATCCCTTTAACGAGTCCTCACGCTCTTCTACCGATCGTCCTCCGTCTCTGAATGTCGTCACATCTCACATCGCACCTCCTCTCGTATCTTTGACCCCCGTCGTATCTGAAGGACTTTCTTTTACTGTCGACTTCGATCTACCTTTCCCTCGCGGCGCGTTTATCAGCACATCCGTATCCGATAGCTTGGACGGTGGTTTGTATGGAACTACCATTCCGGGATTTTCAATTCCCGAAGATGCCAGGAGTATTAGGACGACCGCCAGTATCAAGCGCTCCGCATCAGTGTCCAAAGTTATCCGGCGAATAAGGGGTGAAGGTATGCCCACCTAGCGAAAATCTCCCATGCAGAAAGTTCACGTAGTATAGGCCTATCAAGAGATTACTGGATGGATGATAAGACATGCAAGGAATGCTACGATTGCAAAAGTGTTTTCACGGCCTGGCGGCGGAAGCACCACTGTCGAATATGCGGTTCGTCTGTTTTAAGGGCGACTGTACCCGGCGCCAATTCACTTTTACAGGTCAAATATTTTGCTCTCGCTGTGCCTCCAACATCATCAAGGGCTCTCGGTTCGGTCACAACGGCATGATTCGCGTGTGCAACTTATGCTTAGAGAAATTGGCGAGCGTACACGACGATGACGATGACGATCGACGATCTATTTCGAGCGCTGTTTCTCCGTTCGCGGCGCATCAGTTTGGAAATGACTCCTTGGCCACGGGTCTGGAGCGAAGTTCACAATCACCGTTTGCAGCATCCCAGTTGTTTGGTCGAACAGATGAACCGTTCAATTTATTCTCCATTGCAGAAACCAGGAAGCTCTTGTCAGGGTCAGATGAAGGCAGCTTTCTATCCAGGCCATTGACGCCACAAAGTCACTCTCTGGAGGACTCTTGGGGACTCCAGGTGGCCAAACCCTTTGCTCCTTTCCGGCGTGGTCTCGTCGACGATGATAAGGATCTCAACATTATCACGGACGTATTCCCTCAAGGTAGCCCACCTGTCGGTTCCGGGGCCAAAACGCCATTGGACTTTCCAGTGACCATTCCCATCCCCAATGGTGCGATGAGCACCATTCAGTTTCCACTGAGTTCC
Source organism: Russula dissimulans (assembly GCA_022376545.1). Lineage (NCBI taxonomy): Eukaryota > Fungi > Basidiomycota > Agaricomycetes > Russulales > Russulaceae > Russula > Russula dissimulans. The sequence continues at coordinate 255,711 of WTXJ01000002.1, read as the reverse complement.
CCAGAGCGTCAGCCCGACAGTCCTGGGCCACAGAGCGTGCCGCGGTCCCGCTACGACTCCTATGCTGATTTTGAATCCTCTACGCCATTCATTCGTAGTCGAGTCCAGAGCCGGCTCACAGATGTCTTGATGGTTGGGGAGCCTGGATGGCGTACTAGGCGCGAAAGTACAGCGTAGGTTCCCACCCTGTATACTTCTTCTCTCTAACTAGATCGCTGTTTCCAGATACGCCCAAGACCTTAACCTGGCTTCCATGTCTCATCTGCAACTGATGCTCCGGCAAATGCTTACGAAGGAAAATATTCCCAACGTTCTGGAGTGGGAAGACACGCTTCTGAAATTAGCTCTAAGAATCGCCCGCGAACTAACGTTCACTGCCCATCCTCACCGCCAGGGCCCGGATATGGACGTTCGGCGCTACGTCAAGATCAAGAAAATCCCCGGGGGTGCCCCTAAAGATTCAGAATACGTTGACGGTGCCGTCATCACGAAGAACGTCTCCCACAAGAGCATGACACGATTCCAGAGACACCCTAGAGTCATGTTGGTGACGTTTCCACTGGAGTTCAGCCGCGTCGAGGGACAGTATATGCCTTTCGGGCAAATAGTTCGCCAGGAAAAGGAGTACCTAGGAAATCTCGTCAGCCGCATCGCGGCGTATCGTCCCCACGTGGTCCTAGCCGAGAAGTCCGTTTCACGGTTAGCTCTCGATGCACTCGCAAAGCAAGGGATTGCTGTCGCGCGGACCGTCAAACAGTCTGCCATACAATTCGTTGCGCGCATGACTCAAGCGGACGTTTTTTCCTCGATGGACAAATTGGCCCTGGAGCCTCGCCTCGGCCATTGTGCAACTTTCCGTATTCAGACCTTTGACCATCCCCTTATTTCTGGACGCCGAAAGACATACATGCGTTTTGAGGGATGCAACCGCGAGATGGGATGTACCATTCTCCTAAGGGGAGGTGACCGAGAGACATTGCGGCGCATTAAGCAAGTGACTCGGTTCATGACATTCATCGTTCGCAGTTTGAAGCTAGAGACACACCTCTGGAAGGACTTTGTCATTGCTTTACCCACACTCACTATGGATGCAGTGCCCTCGAACCACCCATTTCGGTCCGGAGACAATACATCACCTTTCCGTTCAGCTTCATCGTCGGAGTCGACTCCCATGGATCAAAGTACCGCGGAGGCCGACTTACCAGACGAAGACACCGAACAATTACTTCTTTCTCGTCGTATTCAACAAGCTTTAGACCCATTCATCACCACATTCATCTCTGTATCAGCTACACTCCGCTTCTCACCCCCATATCCCTTACACCGCATGAAAGAGTTGGACGACGAGCTCATATGTGCCAAGCACGCATGGGAAGATGAAGTCATCCGACGTGAGGAGAAACAACAACCAGCGACGCCAATTCAAAAGCCCAGCCATCTTCCTAAACCCTCAGATAATGACGATGTCCGAGCACAGATCGAGTCTCTGGCCAGTCCGGATTTCTTTACTACACCTTCACTCGGTGAAGCAGCGACCGAGGGTGTGCAGGGGTACTTCGACTACAAACCAAGTTATGCCTCGTCTCAAGCCACTTTGTCTCCTATGCTCCCAGCTGTTCGAACACCCATTGAAGAGCCCTCAGTTCCCCTCAAGACGAATGATGATATCGCCTTGGAAACTCGATACAAATTTGTAAAATGGCAACACCAAGAACAGCAACGCGTTTGGGAATGGTACCTTCGGAAGAACGCGGATGACTTTGTCGTGGAAAGGTATCAATGCATCAGCCTACGTGAATACACCCTCCCGATCCAGGAATACGGTCATCATGCTGCTTGTTTTCCTCCGTTGCTACGCTACATCACGTATTACGGAGAAAATGACTGCACACTTGGCCAATTCATCGAGACGTCTATAGCTGATACCGTGGCCTGGTCACTAAATCCCAAACAACCTGTTTGCACAGGCAAAGGTTGTAATCAACCTCTAGCACGGCACTGCCAGGTGTACGTCCATAACGAGTCCAAGATATTCGTGGCAGTCGAGCAGTGGGACGGTCAGATCGTTGGTTTCGGTCCAACGCCTGAACTCACGACCACGTGGAGCGCCTGTCGTATCTGCGGCTCCGCCACCCCATTTATTCCTGTATCCGAAGAGATGCAGCGCTACTCGTTCGCCAAATTCCTCGAGCTTCATTTTTATCCCGTCGATGTGCAACTAGTTCAGGGCGCTGGGTGTGAACATAATGTCTTTCGGCATCACATCCGCTACTTCGCCAAGCGTGGGATGACTATTCGGTTCCAGGCCGACCCCATCACTCTCCACGAAATTGTGTTCCCTCCAATGCGTATTAGGGTTCGACCAGAGACTCAACTCAGCCTCAAGAATGCCGATTATGAATGGTTGATGAATCGCATTTTGCGCTGGTACACGGCGCTGCTCCACGATCTGAATCTGATCAGGATGGACGGAGCAACAGGAGATGATGAAGACGATGCTAAGCTCACTGCTGAGCTTAGTCAACTTATCCTTAGGGCGAATACGGAGAAAGCTGAAGTTGTTGGCATGATAAACGATATATACCGCGAGTCGTTACCCACGGACACGCTTGCTCTTAATCGGGTCAGGTCCCACCTCCAGGACAAGATCGTCGCTTGGCAGGCGGACTTCGATAAGTTGCGAAAGCCCAAAGGAGTACGTCCCGACAAAAGCGGGATACGATCATCCACGTTCGGAACTGTTCGAGCTATCTGGCCCGCAAGGTTTGACTTAGCCGCGTACGACAACACGGTCGCTTCATCTAGCCTTTCGGAGGCAGAAGAAGCACCTCCACCTACTGGCTTGCGACGGGTAACTGGGGACTCATTTGTATCTGCCTCGTCGACGTCGGCCTCAGAGACGGAAGGAACTACAGAAAAAGTTAAGACAATCGGAGGGCAGGAATCCGAGAAATTCAAGGAGCTTGTGACCCCGCCTCTACCACTTGAGCCTACGCCGTCAACAAAGTCGGACCCAGGCAGTGATTCCACCATTGGAGCTTCCAAGACTAGTGTAGTTGTAACGAGTGCTGCTCCCGAACCCTCTGGCCCAGTGAGTGATTGGTGTGGGGGCAATTCATAAGACTGACGCTTTTTTTTTTCAAGGCAGCTCCCGCCCCAGATGGCACTTTACTTCGCGGGGTAATGCCAGGGTCAAGACTTCCAAAACACCAAGTTAAACGCCCTAGTGTAGCCGAATTAGTGAAGAAATATTCAGAATTTTTACCGCCGCAAGGTGTTGAAGAATTGGCAAAGACAGCTCTATCCCCTCATCTCGATACAGCAGAGAGTGAGCAGGAGTCGGCAACTCGCTGGCCGAAGCCTCAAGCAGGCAGGAGCAGGCTGAAGCGATCCCTGCCAAGAAGACAATCCACCTCCGATTTTGACTCCAGCTATGCCGCGAACGTTGCTCCTAGGTATCTAACACACAGCCGGAGACCTGGGCGACAACCTTCACTATCCAGCCGAATACCTGGGCCAATTTATTCGTCTACCTACACTTCTCGTCAGCAGTCTCCGGAAAAATCTCTTTTGTCAGCGGACTCAGACGCAGCAACCAAACCTAGCCTCCAAGGGAAAGGCTTAGCCCCTGGTGTTATGGGAATGGGAAGAAGTGCCACCCCAAGACAAGGTCGTAGTCTGGGAAAAGACAGGGCACCACCACGTGCTGCTTCAAGTACCTTAGGCAAGAGTATCAACGTGCGTCGCGGCGTGGTCCCTCCTGGAAATAGGGTCTCCAATATCGCACGACACTTTGAACGCATCAACAAAGATACAGACCGCGTCAATCGCCGATATGCTGTCATACGTGGTCGACGCGCCCGCCCCGTCGCTTCGTCTCTAGCCACAGTTGAGGTATTAGACAGCGTGAAAGATGCTATACAGGATGAATCAGAGAGTTCCGACTCAAGCGAGGCCGACGACGAGGGCGGGGACGACGAAGAAACGCACAAACCATCGGATAAGAATGAGGCTTCGCTAGAAGCATCCGGGACTCTTCCTCCGCGAGGAACAAATGATGAATCAAAAGGGCCAATGCCAGCGCAAGTACCGGAGACTAATGCCTTGCCCAGTCCAAGAAATAGTCAAGGAATATCCCCGGGATCAGCCTCGACTTCACGGAGAACTACCGTGACTTCAAGGCCTTCGTCTCCGTCTCTTTTGTCTACAGCAGACCTGAAAGCTCCCGTCCCTTCGCCGCTCTACGACCTTGACCTTGGTACCCTAAGTCAAGAACGTAATTCGTTACTCAAAGCCCTGTCCGGCTTCTGGCCTCAGAACATGCCCCATCGTAGTCGCGCTGACGATGAAGCGGATGACCCCATAAGGGATCCTGAGCATATCTTCAGAGATTCACCGATGGTAGTGCGCATAGATGAACCCACCTCCATCATTGCTCTCGCCTTGAGGTAAGCCATTATATGTGTTGTTGTAACGTCACCGACGAATCTCGTTCTATGGCAGTTCTCAGCAATATCGTGAAATGCTCACCAAATCCCGTGCCGAGAAACGTCAATCGAGAGAGCCTCGATTGACTGAAGGTGGCGAAGCCTTCATGCCTGATGACCGTTCTGTTGCCGGTTCAACCTCGACCTGGGGTGTTGTTCATCTTGATATGTCCGACAACGGCGATCCCACGGATGAATTAAGAGCACCATCGTCTAAGCTCCCGTGGGCTATAAGTAAGTTTCACTGTTGTTTCACATCTCTCGCAAGCTGACGGTGTCACAGCCTTCGAGAGTGGTGGGCTGACGATTAGCTGTACTGTCCTCTACCCTGAACAATTTGACGCACTGCGCCGAACCTACGATTGTGACAAGAGCATGATTGAGTCCCTTGCTCGTTGTGTCAAATGGAACGCAAGTGGTGGAAAGTCAGGGTCTGCGTTCTTAAAGACACTAGGTAACGAAAAAAACTGTCGCATCTGAGGTGATTGCTTACTAGAGACTTCCCTCTAGATGATCGTTTCATCGCGAAGGAAATGTCCAGGACAGAGTTTCAAACTATGGAAACGTTTGCACCGGCTTACTTCGCGTACATGTCTTCCGCCGTCTCCGCGAACGTCAGTCTGCCCAGCTTGCGATTACATGTGTTCTCGCTAACCAATGACTCAGCATCCAACACTTCTTGCGAAGGTGTTTGGCTGCTATAAGATCTCATTTAAGAAATCCGGCAAGGACAAGCCCACAGGTAGATGGAAGGCCACGCAAATGAACTTTATCGTCATGGAGAACTTATTCTATGACCGCCGATTTTCCAAGGTACCTCAGCTGGTTTGTGTTTCCTAGGAAAGCTCCCTAACCTTTTTGTCCAAGATATATGACTTGAAAGGCTCCACACGAAATAGACACGTAAAATCAACTGGGAGGGAGAATGAAGTCTTACTGGACGAGAATCTTGCTCAGAGTGAGTCTGAAGAGGCTAAAGTCGATGTCACATCACGCTCATTCGTCACGAATGCACAGCTGCTCATCTCGCGCCCTTCTACTTACGTGAACATTCCAAGCGTATCTTGCGCGGAGCGTTATATAACGACAGCAAATTCCTCTTGGACATCAACGTGATGGATTACTCATTAGTAGTTGGTGTCGATAGCCAGAAGAATGAGTTGGTCGTAGGGATCGTTGGTACGTCTTACAGTCCTTATAGCGGCCTCAGCACCTAACGTCTATCAGATTACGTCCGCACGTATACCTTGGACAAGAAACTGGAGACTTGGGTTAAAGAATCCGGATTCCTTGGTGGTGCAGGCAAGGGTGAGCCCACAGTAGTGACACCAAAGCTGTATCGTCAGCGATTCGTCAGCGCTATGGAGCGCTACTTCCCCCTGGTAATAAGTGCGACTCTGCCCAGACCAACTTGCATCTGACCGTAGTCTCTTAGGTTCCAGATCGGTGGATGAAGCAAAAAGATGCTCCGGAAGATGAAGGAAACATCCTATAGGATCTCTGGCCGGACTGGTGATGGACAGTTACTACTATCTTTGGTTTTCGCTTTCGTTATCGCTATCACATCAGCTTTGTAGTGTCGCACGACAAGAGCATTATAATAGTTTATACCAACACTAGTCGTGATACCTAACTGATCGAACATCTACTAACTTGACGCTAGGGCACAAGTCATAACTTACGAATTTGCGCATCTTTTCGTGCAAGTACTTGCGATTGCTGCTTGAGGGCAGCAGAAAATTGCTCTTTTTTCTCTTTTTTCTCAACACGGCGTGCTTGTCTTTCCGCCTTCACTGCGCGTTTGCGCTCCCGTTTTTCCTCTGTAGATTCTTCGCGTGACCGTCGACTTGTAACATGTGGAGCTACGTCCGGTTCACTAACTGAAACGAACAATCAAATCCAGACGCACCTGCAACCTTCCTTGCCGGCAGAGACCGAGAAACATCGGATTTTGGAGTAGATTTGCTTTCAACGACGGGGAATCCCGTCTTGGGGTCTAACCGTATCTTGGGCATTCTTTGTTCTTCACGAGCCTTGATCAACCTCGGATGGTTTTCGAGGTTCGTGTACGTTGCTTGAGAAATAATGAGAGATTAGTCGCCTCATGTGTGATACAACTCACTGAGAACCGTTTCCACGTCCCAACGTTCTCGCTTCTCGTTCTCCTCGACCACGGCGTAGGTATCATCTTCTTCTTGGTCAGAGTCCTCGACTATCACATTCTCGCCGCGACCCATTGCAAGACGGAGTAGTTCTAACTTCTCCGGACCTGAACCAGGAAGTGACGGTTTCATCTTTCCCCCAGACACCTCATAGTTGTGTAGGAAATCGTCCATGAGAGCGTCAAAATCTTCTCGCGACGTGATGAGCTCCGGTGCCGAGTCGGAATCAGTTGAGTTCGGAGGTCCATCTTCGCTCCCTTCATCATCCATGTACTCGTTCTCAATCTACAAGCTTCTTTAGCAGCACATACGTAAGCTACGGGCTCCAGAACACTTACTTGGTCAAATCGTTCGTCGAGGTCTCTTAGGCCTTCGGACCGAAATATAGAGGAGCTACTCATACTGAAACCTGATGCGTCTGAGATCTCCCGTCGTCCATGTCTAGTGCCTGTGGCCGGAAACTCTGGCATCTGCCCAATGGTATCTGCCTCCTCTGACTCATCATTAGAAGACGAAGTACCCCTTAGTTTGCGACCTTGCTGCTCTTTCTTAAATGCAGCAAACCTAGCCAACCACTCTGGTTCGCCTTCACCATTTCTTTCGTGCGCCCCACCGGCGTCGGTGCCACTGGTAGGCAAATCGTCTTCCTTGAACTCATACTCGAATGGCTCGCCCGCGTCACGTTCGCCATCCTTTATGAGTTCGCCGAAGAAATTGTCATTCAGGTCATCATCCACATAGGCATCATCTTCTAAGGCTTCCAGAGTTTGTCTTAGATGAGGGTCCATGTTTGGCTGAAGCCCAGATATCAAACTCTGAACCGCTGCCTGGCTCTCAAAGTCGCGGGGAAGCTCCGAGGCCGAAGGAAGGACTTCGGGGGGTAGATCATGAAGGGAGATGGGTGAGCCACTGGTCTTTGTTGAGGTAATCCGGTTCTTTGGCGCATCGACTAGAATAGATGCGAAGCCCTCCTCTCTCCTGCCCACAGGCCGCAGATGCTGCATGTAATCATACTCTGTGTCATCATAGTAGACCCCATGGAGAGATGCTTCGCCGATGTTAGGTCGTGGCACGAGGTCGGATGGGAAGAGTGAAGTCTCTAAATCTGCTCTCGACTTGCCCTGGTAGAAGGAGTCACTAATTGAAAGAGACTGTCGTTCTGAAGACGAATGACCTTTTTCGTGTTTTCTCGTACAATGGGCTTGAGGACATGTTGGTTTGCATCGGGGTCATTTATGAGAGGATCTCTTTGGGAGCGATGGACAAGCTGAAAGTGCTGAGCTCCTGGTTGTCGGAATATCGACTTTGACATATCTGGGGGTGCAGAGATACGTGCGACGACGCGATTGCGAGCAGAGATCTGTGCACGTGATCAAACCGGCAGCGTGACCGCAACGACGACTTGACCAGCACCGTCACGACAACAGCTCGGCATATGCATAGAGAAGATCTACGTCGAGGCTTTTCAATATACGTTCTACTCTTGTATCGTCCATTCTTCCCCAAACTCACTCCTCTCCTGTCTCTACTAGTCATCAAAACGTCGTTCTTGAAATTGACTTCGCCGGGGCACTCTGGGTACGCTGTCCTCCTATCACCGGTCCATTTCTTACTCAAGTCTTCCTCAGGGTTACACGGACATACTAATTGTACCAAATGATAAATCCCTCCGAACCGTCCACCTTCATTGCCGTCAATGCAGTACGTCGAACCGTCTGGCCCCTGGTGTCACCGCCTGACGCGTCGCCATAGCCGTCCACAGCGTGACTGTTGCATCTCATCGCGCAGAGTTTGTCCAATACGACTCTCTTGCAAATTTAACCGTCTCGAACCCCCAAGACGTGCATACACATCCCGAATTGAAGCGAAAACTCTACTCAGCTCTGGCTGAAGGCGACGAGGGCGAACTATCGATCGCTATTCCCAAGGAGGTGCCACTGAAAGTGTCCGGGAGTGTTCATGCCAGTATCGCCGCTAGCGAGGGTAATGGTTCCATTCCCTCAATGCCGGGGCAACTACTAACTGATCCTAGCTGCAACCCCCGAGCCACAGACCCCCGGAACATCTGCCCTTCCTACCCTCGAGTTTGCGCCTCTCATCGTCCACATCGAATACAGTGTGCGTAACCCCGCCGATGGACTGACATTTGTTCGACCCTCGGATGCGTATCCCTACGTATGTCAGGGGTCCTTGTTGTCGCCTTGTGCCTATCTAATCGAACCCAGCGCGTACCTCACGTATACACGACGCCCTCTTCTCCGGACGCCGCGCGATGTTGGGTCCCATGCATTGACAGCCTCTGGGAGCGGTGTACTTGGGACTTTGAGTTTGTAGTTCCACGTAGCCTCGAGGATTCCCCAACTGCCCTGGATGAAGACGCTCAAAGCGAACACCCCACCTTGGTGATATGTAGTGGAGAGCTCGTTGAACAGGTATTGTGACATGCTACGCCCACTTCTATGGTCACTGAGCCCTACCAATGGAAGGTTGCCCACCCATATAACTCCAACAAGACCATTTTCACCTTTTCGCAGGCAACACCCACGTCAGTTCAACACATCGGGTTTGCAGCTGGTCCATTTCATATACTACCCATCTCCGCTGGTGATGTGGCTGGGGACGACCCGGGCAATTCTTTGCAACCGTTCATGCATGCTTTTTGTCTACCCGGACGCGAGACCCAACTCGCTGCCTCTGTCCCCTTCGTTCGGCAAGCCATGACCTTCTTTACAACGGAGTTTGGGTCTTATCCATTTGGATCGCACAAGTTCGTGTTCGTGGACGAACTCTCAACGCTCCGCTTCGATACTTCCGGTTTGACAATCGTGTCAGTGGATCTGCTACATAGCGAGGATGCCATCGACCAAGTCTATGAGACTAGGCAGTCTTTGAGCCATGCATTAGCTTGCCAATGGGTTGGAATCAATATCCTTCCAAAAACTTGGTCAGACTTATGGCTCGTCAATGGGTTGGGTTTATACATTACCGGGTTATTCCTGCGCAAACTTCTGGGAAATAACGAGTACCGCTTCCGCCTGAAGAAGGATATGGAGCGGGTGGTTGAATGGGACCAAGGTGCTATGCCCCCTGTATGCCAACCTCAGATACAAGATCCTCCTGATTCCGCCGTCCTTCCATTCATTAACCTCAAATCTCCTCTTGTTCTCCATATCCTGGATCGTCGTTTGTGCAAGTCTGGCACATCATTAGGATTGTCCCGTGTCCTCCCCAAACTTTTTCTTTCCGCAATCTCGGGAGAACTACAACACAACACATTGTCGACATCTCACTTTCTTAGGACATGTAGGAAAGTGAGCGGTGCCGATCTTACATCGTTCGCAGACCAGTGGATATATGGCAGTGGCTGTCCGACATTCGGTTTCTCAGCTAGCTTCAATCGGAAGAAAATGGCTGTAGAGATTACCATGCGACAAGACGCGCCGGCTTGGAAAGGCTACGAGCACGATGAAGTTCGCAGGACCCTTCTTAATCCGGTACCATTCTTCGAGGTATGGTCGCCTACCACCCCTGCCTCACAGGCTATTCAGGTCGTTTTGCTTATAGGGTCAAATGACCATTCGGATCCATGAAGCCGATGGGACACCATATGAGCACGTTCTTGATATCCGTACCCCTTTCAAGCGATACGAAGTTCCGTTCAATACAAAATACAAGCGAGTCCGTCGCAATACGAAGCGTTATCTAGCTCGCCAAGCTGCCGCCCAGGCTGCGGCCGAGGGGGACGCAGAGGCCGCAGAGGCCATGGGCATGATTGACATGGGCTTTGGGCTGGAAATTTGGGAGAAGGAAAAAGAACGGGAAAACTGGAAAGTGGCCGACTGGACTGAAGATGATGAACAAGTCATGAGCGGGGCGACTTACGAGTGGATTCGAATGGATGCAGACTTCGAGTGGATTGCGACCATTGAATTTACTCAACCCGATTTCATGTGGGTCTCACAACTACAGAGAGATAGGGACGTCGTTGCGCAACTCGAGGTAGCGCACCCCTCGTCTTTTCCTTTATTTTAATTCACTCTTCTCCAGGCAGTCAGGGCGTTGTCGAAGATGCCAAATGCCATCGTCTCAAGTACATTTACAAAGACCGTGCTAGTGACGAACTACTTCTTTAGGGTGCGTTGCGAAGCTACCCTGGCACTTGTGACGGTATGTATCACTGTCTCGTCAAGCACCGTGTTTGCTCATTCTAGTCTAGTGTGCCTATCAACAACTTGATTTCCTGGGCTTATTTCACCTCTTCAAACTCTTTCTACGATACTGCTACGATCCGGATGACGCTCAGCAAGACCTTTTTACACACTCATATGTGCCTAGGCCAAACGACTTCTCCGACATCTCAGAGTACTTCGTGCGAAGGGTGAGCACTTGAGAACGACGTAAATCACTGCGATCCCACTGACCGTATTCCACAAGTCGATTGTTAAAGCCGTCTCGCAGGTCAGATTCGCAAATGGCAAATCCCCAACAATTGTCCGGCAGTTCCTAATAGACCAGTTGAAGTACAATGACAACACGGCTAATTCCGTACGTATTTTGATACTACGCTGGGGTGCCACGCTCAGTTTTCTTAGTATACGGATGCATTCTATATTTGCACGATAATATCCGCCCTGGCGTGCGCGAGCGTCTCCATTGTCCCTCCCGAGCGCGGAGAGCTATTTCCAACAGAGGTCAAGAGTGACCAGACGTCCGAGGAAGCCAACCTCTTGAAACAGTCATTATCCGAGGTGGATAGATACCGCAGCATGGACAGACTGATTCCCTCCCCCCATAACGTTGTGACGATAGCAACGCTCGAAGTGAGCTGAATCCCTCTTAGTTGAACGCTTCGGGTTGACGTCTAGATCAGTTTCGCCTTATCCTGAGTGTTACGGGGTTGATTCCAAACGACCCTCGTGTTTACTTCCCACTCACACGGTAGTTAGCATTTCTTATATTCTTCTGCCATTTGTCTTATTTGTCTTAGCGAGGGTAATTACACCCAAGTTCGCGTGGCGGCATTCGATGCATTGTTCCTGACCAAGTGGTACACCCCCAAAATCATGCGTTACATTCTGGCCGTTGCGGCGGGTGATTCCTCTCGCACAGTACGCCACCACGTAGCGCGTAATGCATGCCAGTCTCTTGCACTACTGGTGTCAATGGGCGAGCTCAAGAACTCTGCCAAGGAAACGGAGTCTCTCCTCATCGAAGAGGATGGGTCAGCTCAGGACAAAGCTAAAGAAACGAAGAAGAGTGAAGTGGACTCTCTTGTCAGAGCCCTGAGAAAGGATAAGGAGGTTGGCAAGAATGAGATGGTTCGGGAATTTCTCTTACCTATTGCCCTGTAAGTCGGTCCTTTCCATCGAATGTTGAATAGTAACTTACATGACTCAGCGCACCCAATGCCGATCAGGATGTACGATGGTCTATCATCAAATTGGCGGATGTCCTTGTTCGCGGTGCTGAAGAGGCTCCTCCAAAACTCTCTATCCACCTACCTCCCCCTACCCCCGTCACCGAGATCGCCCCACCCCTTCCTGCTGTCAAGATTCCCGTTCCGCCGAAGCCGCGAACCATCAAACCCGGAGGGTCTAGGAACACACCTGTATCTACACCAGTTATCCGAAGATCCGTCTCGTTCCATCTGCCCATCTGGAGGCAGCCAATGCATCGTCTCTCTCGACCTCAGTTGCCGGGCGGACTACCGCTATCAAACAAGGATCGACCTCCAAGACGCCCGCTAGTACGAAGATCAAGGTGAAGGCAAAGAATAAGGAAGCAAAGGCTGTACCGAAGGCACAGAGCGGTGGAATGGCATCCTTTGATCTCAAAGCTTGTCGAACAGCTTTGCAGAAGCTGAAGTCTAGCAAACACTCCAATCTGTTTCTACAGCCCGTCGATCCTGTCAGAGATCGTGCACCCAAGTATGTGCTCACGTGCATTTTTTTTTTCCCATTTGACTGATGACCGTGATAGTTACTTTGAGATCATCAAGAACCCGATGGATATAAGCGCCATGAATGCGAAGCTCGAGGAAGGGATGTACAAAGAACGATTCGCGTTTGAGGCAGACTTTCGTCTCATGATTCGCAATGCAAAAACATACAATATGCCCGGTACCTTTGCATACAACGAGACCCTGGCTTTAGAATCAGTCTTCGACAAAATTAGGTCCCTCTACTTATCCAGGAATCCTTTTTCTCATAATTTAAACAGGTTGGGCACGCATCAATAATACCATTGACATGAAGTCTGCAAATCAACCCAAGCCTATGCCCCCTCCTCCACTTCCGATTCAGCCGAAGGCCGTAGCCCCACCACCGAAGACACCAGCCACTCCTACAGCATCTACGGGTGCTGCAGCTCCCACACCAACCCTGAAGCTGAAAATCGGTGGGAACCTCACCCCACGCGCCGCCCCACCCCCCCCACCCTCCAACAATCCAACTACCCCAAAGACAGTTATTACCGTCAAGCCCAAAGGTCGGAAGGTCAAGCCAGTAGGCACAACACCTGCACCAGTGGTAGACGATGGCTCCTTCGACCTATTAGAAGAGGTTATAGCTATCGAAAAAGAGAAAGAAAAATTGGTTGCGTCGATGAAACAGCGTCAATCTACGGCAGGATCAGAGACTAGCGCTTCTGGGAAGAGGAAGAAAGACATACTGGACGAGTTGGAGGAAGACGAAGAGATCTTGGGATTGGCATCGCCTAGTAAGAAGCCTAACAGGAGTCCACAACCCGTCTCAGCAGAGAAAGAAGGGCGAGCAGCATCGCCCGCAAAGTTTCCTGGATCGATTAAGATCAAGAAGCCTCCGGTCTCTGTACCAGAGCCTGCTGCGAGCTCAGAAGTCAAGCCTCAGGCAGAAAGTCGCCCACCGTCGAATAAGGGTAAGGAGAAGGAGGTTGCATCTCCGGCGCCAGCTAGATCTTCTGCTGCCTCAGAAACACCCATCAACAAGTTCAAAGCCCGCGAAATACTGAAAGCTCTGTTGAGATTGCCTGAAGCTATTATATTCTCGAGACCTGTGGATCCAATACAGGATGGCTGTCCAACGTACCCTTTATCTTGGTCCCGTTCTGGCTCTTACTGATTTAATATGCCCTCAGATATTTTGACGAGATCAAGAACCCTATGGACTTCGGCACGATGATGCAGAACCTCAACTCAGGAAAGTACTCGACGATGGAGGAGATTACCCGGGATGTCGAACTAGTTTTCAGCAACTGTAGGCTCTTCAACCCACCCACTACATACCCTGTCCAGTGCGTAGACGTCCTAGAGCGGGCCTTCAAGAAGGAGTGGGCTAGGATTGCGGAAAAGAAGATGCCATGGTCTGAAAAGCGAAGCCTGCAGTCCCTGATGACCACGCTCGCGAAAGACTCTCTGTACGTCTTCGTTCACTAGTATGGTTCTGTCACTGGGACTTAAGATCGGCCTAAGGTCATTCATTTTCCGGGAACCAGTAGACCCAATCGCTCTTGGGATTCCACAGTATCACGAGATCATACCGCGCAAGGACGCACGAGACCTCAGGACTATACGGCAAAAATTAGACGCAGACAAGTACGAGACAGTGGAAGGTTGGGAAGCCGATATAGAACTGATGATTCGTAATGCTATCCACTTCAATGGAGAAGAATCGGAAGTGGGTCAAATCGCTGTTACATTCGGCAATCGCATCAAGGAGCTGCGGATGCAACAGGGGGTGAAGAAGCGGAGGGAGAGTGAGAGACCTGGAGGTGATCAGCAGCAGCAGCCCGCGACGAAGAAAGCCAAGTTGGGTTGATCATCGTGATATCATCTCGTGTTTTGTTGTACGTATCTTGTTGCTATCGCTGTCTCTCTATCATATCATCGCCATCTTCACACGCACACACTTTCGGAAGCGAGATTAGCATGCACCTATCATCTCTACCCCTGCTCATTCTATGCCCTCGACAACATCAAACCTACTTTTTCTCATCGCCTTTATCGCACTCCTCCCACTCCAAGTAAATGCCTTTGGAGCCGGTGACATTCCAGATTTCTCCTATCTCCATAGTGGGTCATCGTAATTCATAATTGCTTTCTTTTGGATATGGACCTTCCCCCGTATGTAGACAAAGCGTTCCGCCATGGAGACATCGAGAACATCTTGACAGAAGTTGCAAAAACAGTCGGTGGTCTCGCCACAGGTAGTGGAATGCTTCAATTCGCTCAATCAATCATGGCGGTTGGACCAAGTGGTTCCAAGTTCGACAAAGGGGATATCAAGAAAGTGTATTTTGTAACTTGCTCTTTTGATTGCACGACTTCACCACCATCGATGACAGTATACTTGCTTAGGGCAACTGGCTGCGAGACCACTCCCAGGTGCGAACCGTTCCTCGGGGTGTCCTCGCAGAAGAATAACTCCTTATACTCTGGATATTGGCGGACTGTCAAAGCTGTCAGCAGACACTTTAGTGCTTATTGTTGCCGTCTTGAGCTTCATGGTGCGAACATTCATACTTTTATTGATGGATGCGCACGGAGATCGTGAACAATCAGGATTTCGGCTTCGCGACCGAGGAATTCGAAGTCACGCCAGAAAGGCTGGGAGTGTACCTACCTGTGGTACGAAATTCCTCAGGGGCCTTCTGTGTGCTGCGTGGCCTCATTTCAAATTGATAGGAACACATCGATAATCCTAAGTGAGCTTCCCACTTCCCATCCGCGGATATCACGCGACTTATACGTGGTCTTGGAAAGAGGTTATGCTGCGAAAGAGGGCGACGCACGACGTTTCCATCCAAAGCTTCGACCGCCTGTCCAACCCCAAGAACTTGAAATCGACCCGCGAACCGGGATGAAGGTCTGTGTACCTGCCCCTAACTTGATTCGATGATTCGGATTCCCTGATGGTTGCGTGCAGAACTACATGGCAACAGAAAACCGCAGCTGGGATACCCCGACGGCTTTCATTCGTCGTACCTCGCGGGGTTGCATCGAGCATGGCCGTCGAGCAGGAGGGAAGGAAGGCGCAGAGCTCTGGGAAGCATACCGGTTGCTTGGACCGCCTTGCACACTCTCAAGGACCTGCTAGCTCACAGTAACTGGTGCGAGATTGCACTGAGGAAGATGGGCCACAGACAGGTGTTTTGCCACGTTAGCGATCAAGGCAAGACGTTTCGTGGACTAGACTTCAGAAGGACATTACTGATCGCCGAACTAGTGATAATCAACACGCCGAACGGGCCTTCCCCGCCCCTCGTTACTGGTACTTTCGGAGGTGCAGACTTTCTCCATTCCCTCCTAGGCGAGGCGACAGACCGCTTTAGCCAAACGTCGGTCACTGATCTGTTTCAGAAAATGAATGATGTGCGTATGGAATGAGGCCGCTTCCAAGCCCACTCCTGTTGATCCTATTCCCAGGCATCAAATGCCGATAGTTCGTCCGTGATTTCGACAATCCAAAGTATTCTGTCAAAAGTCCCGCACGGCGAAGGCTCCTCGCAGATGCAGCAAGGAGAACAGCTGCACGTTCAGTCAAAGGCCTATCACTTCGATCCAAAAAATATCGCACCTCCACAGGTTCGACAACAACTTTGGACGTTGCTGAAATGGCGTGATGGGGTGTACAGGAGCGTGACCAATCTAATAGATTCGGTCCCAGGACTGGAGTCGCTTATTGACAACCTGGGCGAATCACTGGATACTTGTAAGTTCTCGTCACATCTGGCCTTCGCCTTCACAAGAGGAGCTTCCCCGGCTCATAGATGTATACACAATTCTGGCTCCATGGCTGTCGGTGAGTGTTACATCGGATTACAATACTGCCAATCCACGCTGACGGTTTACAGCCTATATTAAAGGAGTTTATATCTTCCTTGGGTGACGCAAGCAAAGCCGCCATTGACTCTGCCGACCGATATGAAGTGTTCAACAATCCGCACGCCTCAGATCCAACCCACAGTCTGTTATCCAAAGTCCGTTCTTTATGGCCCTCTCACGACTCGCCCCAATATTGACGTATTCGTTGGTCAGGACCATTTTATTCTGATCTTGAACGAACCTGTATGTCCGAGTCCTAATCAACTTTTTGAATGATTTGACGGAAACGCTCTCACAGGCCGGGAAAGTGGCACAAATTGTAGTGCAACACAGCGCCAACGTAGTCGTCCAGGCCTGGTCTGACGACCGAGCCAATCCCGACCAGGTCATTGACCAGGTAACATAGACCTTCTCAAGCCACGGCCCACGTCTCAGAGTCTAATCTTGTCCTGACCAGGTGCTTGAAGCCTTTCATCACCCGTATCTCAATGTAGGGCGTTCCCAAATTCAAGACGAGATGTTCAGAGGTTTGGAAGGTTGGCTAAATGGTCTCCATGACCGTGAGGGCGTCATTGGGTTTGACTAAGGTAAGCCCATGGGGTAAACATCAACTCCTGAATCTGGTTTCACATCCCAATACCAGGAAAGTGTAAGATCCAGAAGGAATAAACGCGAGGATTCCGGCGACGAAGCGCCTGGAACCCATACACATCCAGAGAGCACTTTTCGCTCTCGGGGATCGCAGCAGCCCCTTGCCGGATCTGCTCATCTTTCCTCGCAGGGTGAGGAATCCAGACGGCAGGCGTCTAGCCACCAACAAGGTTCGCTGGTTTCTACCGGGTGACTGAACACTGGGTCTCATGCGCTTGCAGACTCAGGACATGTCGATGCATCATCTTACGGAGGCAGTTATCCTCAAGGGCAGACTAGCCAAGGAAGAAACAGATGGGACGAGCGGCAACCTCAGCCGGGCGCTGCCCTCACTGGAGATTACTATGCCAGTCAAGACAGGTACAGTCGAGCGGGGCTAAGGGGCTACGACTCCAAGACAAGCATCCTACAATCGAAACGACGTATACTCACGGCCGCCTGAGCGCTATGAAAACGAAGGTGGATACCGACCAACAGACGGACATGTTGAGATATACGAGCAGCGTCGTGCCTACGAACAGCAAAGCTCTGGCTACGAGTCGCACGAAAGGCGCGGACATGCCGACTACTCCGAAGGACCACGGTATCAAGAGCAGCAGCCACGCCGACCCTATGGATACGCTGAGCGCTCCGAAGGGCTTCGGTACCAGGAGGAGCAGCCACGCCAACCCTATGGACACGTTGACCTCTCCGAAGGGCTTCGGGACCAGGAGGAGCAGCCGCACCGCTCCCATCGACATGAGGAACGTCAGCAAGGTTACGGTACCTACCCCAGACCCGACGACGAGAGTCGTGGATACGACAACGACAGGAACTCCTACCGGGGTGGCTATGAGCATGAGAGGAGTGAGCGGCACCACCACGGACGCCATGAGCGTCGTGGGAGCGGTGAATCCGCGCACTACGATGGGCAGTACGGGGGGAGTCCAAACCGAAACCGCGAGGATTTTGGAGGAAGGTCGAGGGCCTATGGGCGCGATGAACCCAGCGCGTATACCTTTGGTTTCGAGAGGCTCAACCTACAGGGTCAGGATGCAGACCACTCAGGGCGACGAGGGCATCACGGTCACGAGAAACGGCATGACCACCATGACCGTGGGCACGGGTACTGAATGAAGCCCTGGGAATTGAGTGTACGATAAAGAGTAGTACCAGTATAGGAAGTGGTGAAAAGAGGAAATACAGTACACGGTTACCGTGAGTATTTTTCGAGTTCCGGAAAACGTGGCAGATGGGCGCAATTAGGCGCATACAGCAGTAGCCCATCTAAGTCGTTGTGTGGCGCGGCGGGCGGCGGGGCCAAGCGCGCAGCATCAGAACATGCGCGGCGTCTATCAGCTGACAATTACCCAAAGTCAAATAGCTCCGCGTCGAAAGCGCGTGCCGCCGTTGCTGAAAGCGTCGAACGAAAGTTGGACCATACCATCTACGTAACGTTGCGGCCGGTCCACTCGGGATGCCGGAAGCTTTTTTTTTTGTCTCTGTCCTTTTTCGTCTATCAGGAAATGTGCTTCCGAGGTTCCATCAGCTGCCAGGAACAGGAGACCGAGATGAGGTGCTACAAGCTCGGTCCGGTGGGTTTCACGGGACCAGGTCCTTTGTTTCCCCAGACCCCAGAGGAATCGGAAGTATTCGTGACACATTCTCATCGTCTACTTCACCGGGACAAAATTTTTTAGGTCTATCCCGCGCAACGCCATTAGGACGAGTTCTGAAATTTATTTTCTGTCGGAGCTCCTGGGTTTTGGGTAACGGAGGCTTTTATCGATCTTGATTACCGTGTGCGTGATGGTTAAAATCTTACCGGCTCGCGGCAACATCTCACGCCTGGCATTTGAAGGTGTCACAACGGAGATGATGAGCCAAAGAGCGCTATGATTCGAGGAACTACGCGGAACAACGATCACGGTGTATGGGTACCTAATGAGGGTAGTGTGTGTGCGTGGGTAAAGAAGGTAGCTAGCTATCTTGCTGAATAAAGTACAACCCGGGCAGAGCCGGTGATCCAGCAAGCCCGACTGGCGAGCGCGAATCACCAAACCTACACTCCGGACGATCCTCCAGATACCCCCACCCCGTCGCATCCCCGGCCAGGTCGCTCAAAGCAAGCGCATCAACTCTAAGACTCGACGTGCGGGAACTAGCCACGCTACGAGAGACGAGGATACGCAAGCATAAGCAAACAAGCCGCTTCAGCAGATGGAGGGAGGGTAACCGAAGGGACATCAGAGAGTGGTGAACTGCAGGGGTTTGGGCTGGGCATTACTACTGCAATGAACAAAAGCGCGAGTGCCGTCCCACCACCTTACCCATCTACAACGAATCCTCAACACCGCGTTCCGTTGCGCGTGCTCAAGGGAGCGCGAATAGGTAGGGGGAGGCGTAGCAGACAGTCGGTCGCCTTTCGGAATCAGGCGCCGAGGACGCTGCGTTAGGCATACAGGACATAAATCAATTGATAATAATCGTTAGTGCACAGAATGACGTCGCAAGGGTTTAGGTGTAGTTGTTGACTGGGGGGATAAAATGATTCGAGGTAGAATGCGTTCCGAGGAAAACGAGAGAAGCGACAATGCCGGTGTATTGGCGCACAGATGAAGCCGATGCCCAGTTAAGGGGTAGCTTTGTATGCAGGCGGGTGGATCAATCGGGGATGGAAGAGCGACATGAAGCGAGTGAAATACAAGATGAGCCGGTCCTCGGGGCGAAGCTCCTCGTCGCTCACAAAAGCAGCGAGGTGTCTCAAGCCTCCAGAGGCACGCGGTCTTGCGTCAGTGCCTTGCCATCTCAAAACATCGAACCGATCGAGAGTAATCGCCTTGACGCCTTTCGTCGTTCTCGGATACAGCGATTGTGTCGGCCACCAACGGTTGACCGCAGGTCAACCATATTGCGGGGCGGACAAGGTCAAGTGCAGAACCAATGGCTCGGCCATATGGATCTGACAACCTCGAGACAGAAGGAATGGATTGTGCATCGCCGAGGCACACCCAGTCAGTCCCTTCCCAGATGCGAGACACCGATGAAGAATATGGTGGAGGTGCAAGTGCGATGATGGAAGGGAATATGCAGAAATAAAAATGACGTGCGGGAGAGTCCATGCGTAATAAGAAAGCATCAGCCTGCAATCCGGGCAGGTGTTCAAGTATCATCGATCATCATAACGTTATGCGGAAGAGCAGTCCGCTTTTCATGAAACCACTTCGGGGGAGGGGACGGGAGAGGGGGAAATGACAGGAAGGTTGTCGAGTGATGGATCAGAATGACGATTGCTGCTGCACGGCGGCAACGGCGGCGGCAGCAGCAGCATGACGTTGCTCGGCAGTGCCCAACATCAACGCCTCATTGACCCTACAAAACGACGTTAGTTTCATATAATAGAGCGTGATTACTCGAGACGAGAACGCACTGGCGAAGGCGGGAAGTCTCATTTTCTGCTTGCTGGAGCCTCGTCTGGAGCTGCTGCTGAGTCATCTCCAAGTACTTGATGTGGGTGGTGGCACGATCCAGGAGAGAAACCTTGCTAGACTTCTGGTTCGAGACGGGGAGAGCGTCCTTGAGGCGGCGGTAGCCATCCCTGAGCTCATCGCGTCTCCTTTGCTCCGACTCAATGCGTTGGCGACGAATTTCCTCACGGCGGCTGCGGCAAAGGTAAGGGGTCATAGACGACTAACAACTGAGATTAGGGACTTACACCTCGTTCGACGCAGTGGGTGCACTGGCTGGGGCAAAGTCATCGTCGTCGTCGGAAAAGTCGTCATGCTTGCTCGAACGGCGCTTGCGCTCACGACTCGTACGCGCCACGGAGGAGACGATTGGGTTGTAGCGCACGGAGCGGGGCACAGAGGAGAGGTTAGGCGAGTGGGAGCCAGAGCCGCGGCTAGTGCGGCCGGAGGTGCTATCAGAGGACATCTCGCCGGCGCTCAAGGACATCAAGGCAGCTGGGTAAACACCGTGAGGGGGAGGGGTGTAGGGACGACCAGGAGAGCCGGTCGTGTAAGAACTGCCATAGGTGTACTCGGCCATGGGAGCGGCAAGGTTCAGACTCGGGAAGCCCAGACGGGGGGAGGCTAATGAATGCGATGAGTGATTGAGTAATTAGATGCACGAGACATAAATGACGTACGGTCGATGGAGGGCATACCAAATGCGTCTGTGTGAGGGTACTGGAGATAGTCCAGGCCAGCGAGGGTGTCATAGGTGAAACCAGAGGTGGCAGCGTCAATGAAATCGGGGCTCTTGGGGTGCTCAAGGACTTGCTCGAGAGGGCCTTCCATTGTGATTGTGGGTAGAGGAAAGATAGGATGAGGAGTGGAGTGAGGGAGAAGTGGTCGTGAAGATGTCGACTAATAAATGAAGAGGAAATAAAAGCCTGGATGCTATGGAAATAAATAACAATGATTATTGTTGGTGAGTGACAAGGATGAGAGAAGACGAACGTGGGATAGTACAACAAACAAAGTGAAAGCAGGTGACAATGTTGTACAGATGCAACGCAGAGAGGACGGAGAAGCCGGCGATCGCGGGTGAGGGAGGGAAGGGCGAGGGGTTCGATGGCCGGAGAGAGAAGGGAGGAGAGAGGAGAGGAGAGAGAGGAGGGACAGAGAGAGCTCTTGGGGGAGGGGAGATGGAGATCTTTCGCCAAGGTCTTATACCCCTAATCGCTCTCCCGACTCGGCGCGATTCCCGGTACGACCAATCCTGGCATCTCGGGCCCCACTTTTTCCCCCCGTCACACTTGGCACAGATCGAGATCCTTCTGTCCCCTTCCCTTGGCGTCCCCCCTCTCGACTCGTCCCTCCCTCTTCTTTTTTCCCCCCCTCTCCCTGCATCCCCATCCTCTAGTTGCTTTGCTAGGTGGCGTTGTCCTACTTGCCCTTATTCCCTCCTGTCCTACCCAGCCCCGTTTTCCCTTACGGACCCTACGCGCATGAGGCTGTTCCCCCACGTTGTTTTAATCATCTATGCCTTTTCCATTTCTCGGCTCTTTTTTTCTCAGCTCTTCGATCAGACAGGCGAGGTTTTCATCTCACCCCTTATCCACTTATATGCGCGGCGATGCACCCGCCGCTCGGCATTTCCCCGAATGCTTCACCTATCCTATTATTTTCCCCTTCAGAGCTTGACCCCGCCAAATCAAGGTTGAGCGCTAGGCCAACTCGGCTCTTCTCAATCATCACGTCAATCCGCCAAAGATACGCAGGCGTCCACAGACCTTCACCTTTTATGGTGCAAAACGGAGGTCATGATAAACCGAAACAACGTAAGAGGTCGTACATCGTAGCAGGATCGTAAAGAGTCGTAATCGTAACAGTTCTACTGAGACGCAGTCAAATGAGAGACAAAGGTCCGTCAACCAGCCAAAGCGTTCACAAAGGAAACAAGATTCTGTGCCTCAGCCGCGTTGAGATAACCCAAAATTGAGCAAAAGCTAATATACCCCGTCAGAGACAATCAGACGAGGCAAAGAAAGGGAAAAAAAGACCGCCGTACCGGATCAAGCTTCTGGGAACTTCAAGCTTGAGTAGTGTTCCAGCCTCGTCGGGTACCGCCAAGTGATGAGTAGCATATACGTCTACCGGAACCGTTCAGACACACGTGTATCCACCACGCTAATCACTATCGGAACAAACCTGGAACACGAGGTCCGCCAGCAGGCACACGATGAATGCCGTGTTCAAACTGGAAAATCCCGATGTGCAAAATACGGAGGGGATGTTACCACTCCCGTACCCGGCCGCTGCGGATGCAGTCCACAGTTGACCGCCGTTCGCACATTCCCATAATATCTTCTCTTGCCTGTCACACACCAAAGGGTCCACTTAGCGCTGTATTCTATCGCAAGAAAAATTAAGCGCTTTACCCCCTCTCGAGTTCCACGATCATGACAATGTCACGAACGGCGGAAATGACAATCAGAAATGGCCACAGGACGACGCAAGCTCGAGACCAAACGTAAGACCGCTGTGATAGGGATGAAATTGCGATCAGCACTTCACAATCCCGTGAAAACATGGAGCCCTAACGTTGGCGAGAGCGAGGGCGTTTAGCAAAGCGGTGACAGCGACCGCCAGAGCAATTCCGCCATAGATCTCCCTGCACACAACACTGCAGCTGAGCGGATGATGTCACAATGCCAAGTCAATGCCGTACCACTCTGGGTAGACAAAGAATAGGAACGGCCCATATTTGAAGAGAAATATCCCCCCGATGAAACTATACAGCTGTAGATGACGATGCATCGATCAGGCTCGAGGCGGAACGCGTGGTCAGAAAAGGAGACCCACGAAGATGATGGTCGCCCATGCAATACCCCCAGCACGCTGCGGTCACAACTTAGCATCAGAAGATCGTGCATCGTGTATCGCATACGAACGAGGGGGAAGATCAGTAAGCAATTGTCGCACCTACCGACGGCAGAGATTAAGATATGAAAAGAAACGACCAGGAGATCGGCTTACCACATAGCAGCAGGCTCAGACGTAAGGGTATCGCGTAAAAGGAAAGTAGTAGTTTACCAGGTTGCAGGCCTTTGAAACCAGTTCGTTAGATCGTATAGAATACCTTGGGTGGCCGGGAGGCCAGGGGCGATTTTTCCGCAAGAGAAGTGGGTGGGAGATCCGGGAGTGAGAGCGCTGCGCAAACCGGGAAAGGAAAAGCAAGGTTTCCCTGACTTGTCATGCCGTCACAAGTGATCATAACTATAATTAAAAAATAAATATTTGGCTCAACGGATAAGCGCCTTTGCGCCAAGGTATTGGAAACACGGAACGCGCCCGGACATGATTCTCGGCCGCCGTCCGGACTCGGAGATGCTTCTTGATTTTATTTTATCCAGAATTTCCCCAAACTCTTCACAACATGTGGCACTTATCACCCTCGAGATCGCACAGTTCTCTCTCTCTCAGAAAAAAAAATGGAAGGAAAACAAAACGGGCCTCACGCCGTTTAACCTTCGTTTTCCCGCCTAATGCCTCAGGACTTCTATCGAGCGCGCGATCTCACCCCATGATAGCAGCCTCGATTAGCAACAGCCAGCTTTAACCTAGTGCCTGTCCCAAGCCTTTAGTTGGGTTGCACCTGCTGACTCAAGCCTCCGCGCTCTCGCTATGAAACACTTCTCAGCGTCTCACCGGTTGCACCGCTCTCCGACAATGTCGACGTTGACCCTGCATGCATGAATGATCTACGCTGCGACCACAGCCCGGCCGTAGTCGGAACTTCATTTATTTATTTTTGTAAAAAGTGATCGTTGCCCTTCCGGGTGTGGTGCTCAATATGACCGCATTTCGTTCCAAGGCGTTCACATCTCAGTCCTGTCCTCTTTGCAACGCGTGAATGAGGGGGGGGGGGGGGGATCTTGCACGTTGGGAACGATGATTCACACTACCCTTTCATGGCACTATCTCCCCCAACTCTCGTTCACATTCAGTACCACCCTGGCTCTGGACTCTCCCCCCCCACCACCACCCCTGGCATCATCTGTCTGATCACCTTCCCGGGGTTCGTCACTACCCCCTTTGGCTTCACAATGCTTCTGGACAACTAGTACCGGTGAATCACTCCATATTCCCATCCCACCCTCGGCCTCGGTGTTCCCTTGGTGCGTCACCACCCAGAGTCACCATGTTCTGGCTGGGACTTTGCATTCTTTTGCCGCCGCTCTCACATATACCCGGATTTGAAGAGTGATCTTCCTTTCCATCATCGGTTTCCGTCGACTCTCTTTGCCGCTCTAGTACCTTTTCTGTGAATGGAGGGGGGGGAGACTGGGTCGCTCTTGCCAAAGGGTCTGGTCGTTGCGGGTCCAGAAGCCGACTCACGCATATGCCCGACAGCTCCGCGATTCACAATTACCTGCAACCCGGTGTATATACCATTATTTACGTGTCCGTTTCTGAGCTCCACACGAACCATGCGCCTGACGCAGATCGAACCCCGGTACAAGCGGAAACCCTTTGCATATTGGATATTCCGTCGAGAGGGGGTGGAATTGGGGAGAGTTGGGGGGGACGAATAGCCCTTCTCTTTCTCTCTCCTGAACAACCGCCGTCTCCACCTTCACTCGCATCGCTCAAAATAAATGTGCCTGCCATTATCGCCCGCCGCCCCTTCATACAACTACGCCTCAGGGTCCTCGGTGGAAAGAACTCTCTACTCTCCCGGGTTCGGAAACGAGTCATGTCCAGTAGCCCGTCTCCGGTCGTCCGCCTTCTATCGTACCCCCCTCCTAATTGACAATTTTGAGTGCCATTAAGCATATAGCACGCTTTTGCGGGCGCTCCGTCGCATAACGAAACCTCGGTGCTTCGCACCAGCGCCCCCGGGCCCCCTCCCCACACTCTCGCGCCAAACCCCACGCTCCCCCACCCAATCGCTAAACGGAAAAAACGAAATTGGAAGAACGACACGGACGGCGTCCAAACGTCAGATCGGTTTCACATCCCGGGACCGGGCGAAGCGCCACCGATTACAAGAGGCACTTGTTGTACAGTAACAACAACTCACGCGCCAGCTTGTCGTACGTATTACGTTCGCGCCTCGCGCCCGCTAACCCCATGACCCCCCCACAACACACATACACCTCCCCGTTCTCTCATCCATCCACCCCCAGGGGCACCGCGCGCCAGTACAGCACCGCCAGATATACAAATTATTTGTCAACCTCGTAACTTATGGCGGGTGACCCGCCTGCGGGCGTCAGGCGTGGTCTGTGGACATCGCCGATGCCTCATGTCTCTAAAAAAAACCTCATGGCCTCTGACGGCTGGCGCGCTAGCGATGATGCATTTAGTGGTGTCCATGCATCGCATTTGTCTGTTGTTGATGCGCCTAAGGATCAGCAGGGCTGAGGCCTGAGGTTTCCAAGACACGCTGCGCAAGGGCCCTCTTACCCTCTGCCCCCCTCCCCTCCCCCTCAACCAGATCGAGGGCTCGAGCGTTCAACATGTGTTGTAAAGCTGTGCAAATACCCGGATTGACACCGAGGGGGAGGGCAGCATCACGCATGGCCTCGATACGACTCGTGCACAGTCTTCATTCGTATCCGTATCGTGATTCGTCAGTCAGCAGGGGCCGCAGGGGCAGAGGAGGGAAGGGACTGTAGGATTACCATCTTGGTGTTTGATGTCGATGTACACGCAAGCTTGTCGATTATCCCTCTTTGGAACTAGTTGCAAAACTGAAGACGCACTACATTCTTCATTTTGATTGCCAGCAAATACATGAAAACACTATGTGGAACCTTGAAGGGTGTCGAGAAAGTGCCAGGGCACCGGCCGCACAAGGGCGTCCCGGGACGGCTGTCAGTGCCATTCTTGATTACTTCGAGAAAGGTGCAAAGCGGCATTTCAAACGCTTCGAGCGGCCTTCGACTTCCAGATATCCAAAATATTCTTGACTGATAAATGTGCTTGTTGAGCGTCGTACGTACAGTCATAAATGGTCCGTAGCCTTCGTAAGAAATATCGTAATAGCCAATGACACGATCAAGGCGGTAGGGACGGATGGGAATAGGTATGGATACGGAAGAAATGGTAAGTCACCGCCACTATGGACGGGGGTTTGGGACGGGGCGCCGGGTCAACAGCAGTAAGAGGGGGTATGGTCCGTTGTCGAGGCAAAATCCGCTAGGGGAATACCTTTGGAGTACGAGATGACGGAAGAACCGATCGACGAAATACCAGAATGTTGAGTCAGCTGGTTGCCTTCGCAATCTAGACTTCGGATGGTCCTTCCAAAACCCTGCCTGCAACATCTAGTCACAGGTCTCGTGGACTCTGGTCCAGCGACCTCGGGGGTCATGCGACGCACGGCATTGCAGACCAAACCCCGGTGGCTTTGCGGACCAGATCCTATCCAGGATGACCAGAACACAAGCTCCCTCATAACCCCGGGAGTAGCAATAAACGCAATAGGGTTGGAAGATGGAAGACAAAATACAATTGGTGGGTCGTGATGTGAAATGCAAGAATGATAGATGGGAAGAAGGGCCGGAAAAGAAAAGGGCTATCAGAAGTCACCATCGGATGATGGGGGAGAATCCTCTCGGGGAGGTTCTTGTCCCGAGACTGAGGTGAGCTGGGAGAGAGTCGAGGCCTCTGGAGGGGGGATAGCGGACGGCTATCGACACCCATCGACACGCCTGGGGAAGGTGTGTTTGCATTGTTGAGGGATATCTTCTCGTTGAGATTCTGTAGCCGTGCAATCTCGGCGTTCAAGCCCAGTAGTTTTTTCTGCAACTGCTGATTCAATTTCTCGAGCTGCACGATGTGGTTGGTTGCTAATTGACGGACACATGAGTCCCGATTCGTGACCACGGTGTGAAGAGAAAAAAAAAGATACCTCTCTCCAAGAGGGATACCTTACTGCTCTTTTGGTTAGACACAGGGAGGACATCCTTCAAACGGGCATAGCCGTCTCTAAGTTCATCACGTCTTCGTTGTTCTGCCTCGATGCGCTGACGACGAGTTGCCTCCTTCCTTGTATATGCGATACTCTCGGCGATGTTCACGCCCATGTCCTCGTCGGAATCGCCAAAGGATCTGCCTCTACGACGGCCAGATGAACTAGATGGGGAAGGAGTTGGATTATAACGTAAAGGATTCCTGTGGACTAGACTGTTGGCGCGGGAGGAAGAAGTGCTGCTGTTCCGAGAGTGATAGGCTCCCTCGGCAGAGGTGTCGGAGCCGGAGATGGGGGAGAAAGAGGGCCGTACATATCTGGGGAGGGAGGCGGGCCAGGTTCCATCATTAGACCGGTACTCTGGGCAGGCGGGGACGAGCTGAACTCGTGGCCGCTGTCATACTGAGGATGGTGCGTGTTTGCCATGAGGCTCATGGGCCGCATCTGAAAAGCCTGCTGGAGTTCTGAAAGGGGGGACGTTGGGTTAGAAATGAGAACACGAGGATGAATGGGAGAGGCTGATACCCACGCGGGGGAGGGGCGGGGGGCACGACTGGATAGGTGTTGATGCCTTGCTGTGGGTAGACCATGTCGAAATTCGCCTCCTGCTCAGTCGGATAAAAGCCATATGGGGCGCCATGAGGCAAGTTCGCGGTGTTGTGGCTATCGTGATGATCCATGAGGTGAAAAAGAGGAGAGCTCTGCGGTCCCGTACGGAGAGAGTATAAGAGAAAAAGAAGAGCAGGAGAAAAGAGAAAGAAAAGAGGGAGAAGAAAGCTGGCAAGGGGAGGAGAGGAGATGAGGGTCGGCGGGAATCTGGGCCTCGACGAACCAAACCGAATTTCTTTTTGGTTTTAATTGGCTCGCTCTGCGCGGGGGGAGGTCGGCTCTATTTGGCGATCCAAACCGTCGCTGGCTCACGCGCGTGTCATGGAAGATGACAGCCGGGCACGCCACCCCCATCGATATGGCCGCTCCCCAATGGGCGTGGCAATCGCAATCGGATACCGAATAAATCAACTCCCCACTTGAGAAGAATGCGTCCCACCCCTGGCTGATATGACAACCACGTGCGCGCCCCGACAAAAAAAAGTCACCCATCGTCGCCGCCATCGTCGTCCTGTCGTTTAATTAACCGTTTTCTCTCCAAATGTCCTACGAGGACGCGTCCCAGGACGCGTCCGATAATCATCCCACTGTCCTTTCCCCAAACGGCTCTACCCTACCTTGGCCTCGTCCTCGCTCTCCCCTACCTCCCTATCGTCTCGCCAAGCTCGCCAATGCCCTCGGTATTTCGGCTCCCATCCCTCCGAGTGACGACTCCATCTTGTCTGCCGCCTCGCCGT
The DNA here is from genome assembly GCA_022376545.1 of Russula dissimulans. Classification (NCBI taxonomy): domain Eukaryota; kingdom Fungi; phylum Basidiomycota; class Agaricomycetes; order Russulales; family Russulaceae; genus Russula; species Russula dissimulans. The sequence continues at coordinate 226,862 of WTXJ01000002.1, read as the reverse complement.
CAAAGCCTCTCTCCCCAGACCCACGGCGTTCTCCTGCCCCTTCGGTTGCATCGACGCCCCAATTAGTCTCTCATTCGCCCGTCCCCTCATTCCAGTCCAAGTTCCTCCTTCACGTTGTCCCACCATTACATATCCCTCATGAGTCTGACTCTTTCGAGAGTTTGCAACTCACCCCTCCCCCTTCGTCCGCTTCTGGCTACCACACCCAGTTTAAGCGTGGTACTCTCGTCCCCTTACTCCCCACACTACAGAGTCAACTATGGGCCATTGCAAAGGAGTACGCTCTCCCAAGTACCGCCGGGATGATCCTTTATCTCGTCTCTTCTGCACAAAGTCCCAACCCAGAGGCGACCCTTACCGTACCAGACGAACCAGGCCCGAGGCTCTCCGACGACATCTGGAAACACCTTTGGACGCAAGTGGCCAAGTTTGAGGCTGCTGAAACTTATTCTCGCTCGGTCACCCCCAATACCGCTACTAGGCTCGGCCTCGGCGACGTAGGTTCTTTCTCTCCTGCTCAGGAGTACCCGTCATCTTCCAACACCCTTCGTCCTTTCATCTCCACCGGTCGTGTCACACCACAATCATTTTCACCTCACACCCCAACCGGGTCCACAGTATCCTCCAACCCTCCCACTCGTTCTGAATCTTCACAGTCGGAATTCGACTCACCCGACACCTCTTTACCCCCAGATTCCCGTGCTTTGATGTTTGATCTCCCTGGCCTCACCTCACCCTCTGTCATCCCAATCCTTGCCAAAGTAGAATTCGACATTGACAAGCGGAAGGCTACGTGGTATGCGCCTTGGATTCGCAGTCGGAAACTCAATCACCAAAAACGAGAACAGCGTACTCGCACTCAAAGTGATTCTGGCACATCCTTCGTAACAGAAAATGTTAGTCGAAGTAATAGTGAAGCAGATGATCCAAAGTCCGCGCCACTGCCGTTACGGCTCGTAAACCGACAAGCAACCCCAAGGTTCCTCCTCTCAGCCAGCGAAGAAGGGGATAACAGTTACGAGACAGACCACCCACGTCTCTCAGAATCGCCACTCGGTCTCAACGATCCTGATCCTGACCTCGGCAGTATCGCATTGCCTGAACCAGCGAAGACCGACGGCGATTCAGCGAACAGTAACGTCGAGGAAGAGCTTCATGTAGGGCCAGAGTCGCAGGAGCGACCAAAGCTCGCCTTGGATATCCCTTCCTCTCCAACGGATACCACGGCGCGCCTTTCGCTGCCCACTGTGGCAGTGGGTGCATACAAGAGGGCTGCCCCACCACCACTCACACTCATGCCCCACTCTTTTGGTGCGAGTATCAGTGTGTCTGGAGAGCCGAGTCCCTTGGCTACGTCAAGCAGTGGAGGTCTTGCGTACTTGCGCTCCGGAGTGTCGACGCCTTCGGAAGGAGCTAAACGTACTGGTACCGTCTTTGATGATCTAGATTTAGGATTAGATCTTGAAGACACGGGAGAGGTTCGTCGTTAATTTTACTGGGGAGGTTGTGCTGATGATTGGCCCAATCCAGTTTGACGAGGACGACCCAAATGATCGACGGCGAAGCCAGTATGTTTTCAAGGCGAAATTAGACGAAATTGAAAAGGTCAATAAGATTCTGCGTCTAGCTCAATTTAGCTACTGACACTTGTTCATAAAGGCTCTGGTTCGGTTGTCTCCGCGAGATCTCCAGCTAGACACAAGACCATCACCGACGTGGTCTTCATGGTCATCGTTGGGCAATGGGCTGAGTCCTGGTTCGGCATTCTCGGTTTCTTTCCCTTCCGGTGTATCAGGCCACAGTCCACCAGGAGAAGGCAGCAACGAGTGATTAGTCTCTTTCTACAGGTTTTTTCCCTGCTCACAGTTTACATACAGCGTTCTCGATAGACCAAACGCAGTAATGCCTACGGTGCCAACTTCCTCGCCAAGGCAGCAACATGTCAAGGAAAACTCGATTTCGGGTCTGGATAACCTTCTCGTGCTGCCCAAGCTTTCTCTCAACGGCGTTCCGAAACCCATGCCGGACTCTCCATACCGAGAATCGTTTTTCATACCACAAGGCCCCGAATCCAATGAAACCAAGGCGAGGAAACGAGAGCTGAATGGGCACGAGATTGCATACCCAGCAATTGACTCTCCTTTATTGCCGAAGCCAAAATCGTCTTCCTCTCCCGTCATTCCTCTGTCTCCTGACCCTTTCGCCCGCTTCTCCTCTTCGCATTCCCCGGTGTCAATATCTCAGGCCTCGACATCCTTTGGGGTACCACCTCTTCAGCACGTGACCAAGGGCGAAACGCCACCCGAGCGGCGTTCATCCCGGAGCCCTCACAGTCGTGAAGTCAGCATTACTACCCCCGTAAACGCTGCTGAGGGGGAAAGGCCGCCGTCTAGCCGTTTCTCGCTTGATTCAACGGACGAGGGTAAGGCCAACCAGTCCAGAGTCTCGCTTAATGCTGTCAAAAGTATCAAGTCTTTGTGGAAGAAGGGCCGAAAGGCGTCGATTTCTTTTGCCTCGGGGAGTGCCTTTGCTTCGCAGACGGGATCGGGGCCTGCATCTCCTCAGCCACCGCCTCCTGTTCCTGTTCCAAGTTCTTCCAGCGCATCAACATCTCGTCCTGTAACGCCCGCCCAGTCTATCGCATCCCGAGAATCAGTCACAAGCCTGGCTTTACCCGCGGAACGGCAACCATCTAAGACTCTGAACCACGATGCCCCCTCGCTGTCCACGTCTCAGCTGCAACAGTCTCACAGCACTTCGTCAATTCACTCGATGGTCTTTAATCAGGAGTCGCCATATCCCGTCCATATATTACCATCTCACTCGAAGCACAGGCCTCGTACGGCGTCGCAAGCTTCTCGCATAGTCCCCTCCCCCTCGACCGTCGACGCAGACGTCATGCCGTCTCCCACCCCGCCACCACCGACAACGACATCCGCGTCCGGCACAGATAAGGAAAAGGTCGCTGCCGCGCCAAAGTCCATTCTCAAGTCCAGGCGCACGGATAGTGCGGCGGGCCCACTGTCACCACCGCCACCACCACTACCACCACCAGAGCAGCAGCTCGCGATGCGGAGTAGACGATCGCGCGCCGACTCGGTAGCGCGTCCGAGTGCGCCCGTGAGTAGTAGTAACGGTAATGGTGAGAGTCGGGTGACGCCCCCGCCATCGCCCTTCGATTCTGTGCGCGTCTCGCCTACGCGCGAACGTGTACGGTCGAGCCGGGCGCCAGCGCTTCCGCGACGGCCGCCAGACGAGACGATTACGACGATGATGGAACCGATGCCTCTACTTCGACTTGGCCCTGATCTCCGTTCCTGATAGAAATATATCGTATATCGTACTATTCGCCTTGGTTTTGTTTTTGGCGTGGCAGGATTAACTGTGTTCTCTATTTTGGTTTCACAGTATATATACCAGTTTGTATTTATGGTACTGACAGAGTTGTACGTTGATGATTAGGGATCGGTCTTGGGACCACATCTGCATGCGCTTGGACAGCCTACAAGCTACAAACATTCCGCGCCATGGCCAACAAAGATATATATGTACAAGCAAACCCGTTTGTTGGTGTTGCGCTAATGTGACATGTACAAGGGGGCACAACAATTAAGAAACAAAGAAGCAACACGTCACAGAATGTTCACAACTACGATGCAAAAAGAGTCCTGGTCCGAAATGTCTACGGATGCCATAAAAATTAACCTCTTCAAGATGTTTCGTAGCTTTTTGGGGTGCACTCTACAGCCCACAGTTAGAAGGCGCAACCTTGGTAGCAGTGACGCCAAGCACGCCCGCATTGACGTCCCCACCCAAATTCTGGAAAGCCTCGAAGGCCACGTTAAAGCCGACACCCGAGGTGTCGATACCAGTGAAGAAGATCCACGCGCCCGTATCGGCGTTGGCCACATTCCAGCAGCCGCCGCAGTTGGGCGAGTCCCAGACGATGTCAAAGGCGCCGCCGATGTTGGGGAAGCTGGGCAGGTCGCCAAAGGTCGGGAAGCGCGCCACGAGACCATTCGCACCGTTCGAGCACGCGGCGGTGTTCAGCGAGCCGTTCTTGTTGTCGAAGGTCCGGTCGTACGTGGCGCGCAGGGGTGTCGGGATCGGAACGGCGGGAGACGAGACTGGCACAGTGCACGTCGTAGATGTGGCCGGGGTCGAAGCAGGTGTCGACGCAGGTGTCGAGGAAGGTGTCGAAGCGGGTGTCGATGCAGGGGTCGAAGCGGGTGTCGATGTAGGGGTCGAAGCGGGTGTCGAAGCGGGTGTCGATGCAGGGGTCGAGGCAGGGGTCGAGACAGGTGTCGAGGCCGGGGTAGAGGCCGGTGTAGAGGCAGGGGTCGAGGCAGAGGTCGAGACAGGTGTCGATGTAGGTGCCGACGAGGGGGCCGACACAGACGAATCAGAGACGGCCTGAGGCAGGGCACGAGCAACCTGCGAGAAGAAGAGTGCGAGGACGAGAGTCGAGTAGTACATCATTGTGCAAAGGGGCTGCTTGGTGTGGAAGTCAGTGGTCAAGGACCGATAACGACTTCTAGGGAGAGGAGATACGCTTTTATACGAGGAAACATAGGAGCTGTGGGGCGGACTGTGACAATTCCGCAGTCACGGCGTAGATATTGCCAAACACCGTTGAGGACGCCGCTTTGGAGCACCAATGCAAAGATGCATTGGTAGTGGAGCGTTTCTCGTGTTCGCGCATGCGCTTTCCTTCAAGGAAGAATGATTTTGCACTGCATTTCGTTTGATGTCCGGAGATAATAACAGACATGCCGTCGGCGCTCTCCACGTGATCTAACATTCTGATCACGTGAAGTCTTTGTAAAAGCACAGAATCACGAATCGGTGAATAACACTCGCTCGACATTTTCGATTGGGGGAGATATACTACATTCTGTTTAGAATGAGTGTTCGGTAGAGTCGTTCCCCCGAGTAGAGGTGCTCGATGATCCGGATGCGAGCGTGGACAGGATTCTATCAATGTAGTCGGCTCCACTCCTGTGCATGGAAATGTGATGTAATGCCCGTCGGAAGAATGTGGGGTACGCGCGTACCATTGTTGGTGAGTAAGGACGTCGCAGCCAATCGCCTTTTCCTTGCGTTGGACTGTTTCCACGTAAGCAAGCATGCCGTCCGACTTGAACCGTTCAGCAAGTTCCGCTGTATTGTAAAGCAAGCAGTGCAGTACGAGTTAATAATGAATGGGGCGGTTTCATATGGGCGCACCGAAGGCGACGGCGTTGCTGTGCAAGCCGGCGAGCGAAACCAGCTGCAAGACGAAACCCTCCTGTGCAAGGTCCCAATTGAAGCGCTTCAAATCAACATCTGTACGTTATTAAATTCGATGTGAACAAAGGTGGAGAAATCCAAGACCAGAGCGGTACTGGCCTGAAAATCCGTGGGCACTCCAGTTGAAGCTCGGGCTGAGGTTATAAACCAGCCATTTCCCAGGGAACTTCTCGCGAATGCGGCGGGCGAAAGACTGGGCCTGCTTCAGATCTGGTTTCTTTGTTTCCAGCCAGATCATATCCGCATAGGGCGCAAATGCCAGGGCTCTGGACACCGCAGCATCAATCCCACCAGTAGTATGGTAGTACCCTTCGCGAGTACGCGGCACTAAATCCCAAAAGTCGATATTAGAATACAAACCGGACGGCAAGAAAGATGACGACACACAATCCCAGTCCCAGTCAACTTGAGAACCAACAATATCCACAGCAATCTCCCGCGCCTCTGTGTTCGATTTTCCAGCAGCTGCTTCCCGATAACGCTCGAAAGCAGACACCTTCTGGTGCGAGGAAACGTTGCTCGACTCCTTAATCGCTTGCTCGACCGCTGGTGAAACCCAAGTGTCGTCAGTGTGAGCGTGAGGCAAGAGGAACAGCTCCGCCCAAAAATATAAAATGACATCCTTGCCTTCATCAAACGTGGTCAATTTAACGTCGGACAACCACTTGGCCTCGAGGTCATCGATCTCCGCACCGCTCCGCCCTTGTGTCTCCGCGCGATCGAGCACCTCGGCCAGCGCGAGCCTGCGTGATCCGTCCGGCAGGCGCGTCTGCACGCCCCGGATGTGAGGGTGATCGCGAGCGTCGACGGTGGACGAGATGAGGCGCGCGGACTCGGCATCCGTTCGCGCGATGAGGAGCATCGTGTGTTGCAGGAGATCCAGTTGGAAGCGAGAGGCCACGAGGCGCGAGACGTGCGCGCTCGTGGGCACGACCACTTTCCCCGACAGATGGCCACACTGCGCTTGGCTGTGAGCATGATGTAGGGAAGACACACGGATGGTTAAGCATGCAAGCCGAGCGGAGTTAATACCTTCTTTCCCCCATGGAGTTGGTCTTCAAGATGGATAGCCGACGCTCCCTGATTACGAGATCGGACGAGAGCAGCCGGTGAACACGAGTACTACAGGCCACGGAGAACACAAACACCTACAGACTCTGCAAACAACTTGACAAGTTTCATCACTGCGGATGTGCCACCGTGCCTAGGGCAGGCAGGATTGAGGGTCAAAACCCTGCTGCGCAGTGTGTGTCGACTCCAGCTATTACTCACCCGGTGTCCCCATCCGCGATTATCGGCCGCAAATAGTCAATGTAAGGCATCTTGGCGCGTTCCTGTGGCGATGCCTCCAGTCGCGCATCGTAATGCTTCCTATCATGAAGCTGCTGCGCACGAAAGAGACGATGGACCTGATTCGGAACTGTGGTATACGGGTAATCTCTGCGCCGTCATAATTTTTTTTGTAAGAGAAAAAAAAAGTGAAAGGACACATGTTCAGGGTGGGAAAAACATGAGACCGGTTGAAAAAACGTCACCCACCCGAGATCCGGTCCGACTTCGTTGTTCGCCGTCGTGAGCAGGCTGCTCGCCGCCCACCCAGAAACATACACGACCTCGAGCCACCGTGCCATCTGGGTCATCTGCACGGGGTCTACAGCGCCAAGTGTGTGCACGGGCTTGCCCTCCTTGGCGGCCCTGTCGAAAATGGCATAGAGCTTGTCGGCGAGTAGGGTGGAGGGTAGAGGTAGAGGGGGAAGGGTCCCTTGCTTCGAGGCGACGGCGGCCGGAGAGTATGGACGAGACAAACCCGCGAAACGTGGCTGGGAAAAGAATGTCTCTACGGCAGCCACGCGAGAGGCAAAAGCTTCGGACTCTTCTGTGGGTGTTGGCGCGTCCAAAACGAGTGCAGTCGGCCTCGCATAGGTAGCAGATGACCTAGATATTTGTCTCAAGGATGACTTGAACAATGGTGAGCGAAGACAATACATGTCGTGATGGAGCTGCTTAAGCCACAGGCCGGTGTTCCGGTGTGAGCTTGTTTAGTGCGCCGTGGGGTCGGCCGACGAGATAAAAGCAGGGAACAAGAATTATTTTCGATACAACTGCGGGACACCGGGGTGTCAACGACTAAATATGCAACATGAGAGCTACATAAGTGTAACAAGCTAAGGCAATGTATGTGCAATGTACGATCGAAGATGCAGCAAGAATAATCAGATATTGCGGGATTTAGCGTAGTGATACGGTATAATTTAGTGGTCTGGGACTGGGGCCAAAAGCCCAGCCGGTTTCTGAGCGGTGGTGCGGCGCCTTCTTGTCTAGGCTCGCAAAGGCTAGGCACTATCATCTAGATCGGCGCAATCCAGTGGGGCTTCCAGAAGGGGCCACGAGCGCATAGAAAAATAACAGGCGCAAAACTGTAGGATCGGGCGCTACAGGAAACGAATGTTCGAATCACCTATCGCATGAAAGAGAGATACAGTAGGGCTTACTATATTAGCGTACGATATGATGATGAAAGCCGAGCAATAGGAGGGCGTCTTCAACCCTGACACCGGATAATCGACCTGGGATTTTTTCCAAACGATCGTAATCGATAGGGCTAATGTTGATCCCTCCACGGACATCTATTTGATGCGGACGGGAGGCAGGAAGAAGGGTGGTAGGAGGATGGGGTAAAGGCGACGGTTCTGGTGATGGCGTGACAGCCTCCTGGTACTCTTCGTCATCGGTCCCGGCGTCTGACGGCGCCACACGAATGTGTTTACGTGTAGAGTTGTTCATAGTTCCCGCGTCTTCGGTATCGGTGTCGATGTCATGCTCCGGATCTGGCACATGGTCGGCTTCGTGTATGCCAGAATATGAGGATGTCGCCGATGGCGTGACCGCGCGGGATATGAAGCCTGATCCCAATTGTACACTTTCGTTATCCCCCTCCTCGCTAGGCTTCTGGGCACGCTTGCGGGTGGTCTGGCGTAGGTTTCGGAACCAATTCGTTACTTTGGCAAGGTCCCTACCGAAAAAGGGGATATGTCAGTGGGCGATCTTTGTTTTGTCAAGTAAGATAAATACATACATGCCCACTTCGAGCGCCAGAGCGCCGCGCTCCTCGATCGAGGGATTGGATGTGCGATTGTACAGCTTCTGCAATGCCACTAATTGATGAGGTTCTGGCCGCGTGCGTCTTGGACGATGAGGTGGAATCATGCTATGATAAGGAGAACCCCTCGACGAAGAAGAGGCATTGGAGCGTTCGACGCTAGGAGACCGTTTCTCCCTGCGTACGAGGGCAGAGACAGAAGGATGTGAAGCTCGCGAGGGGAAGCCTTGTGTTTCGCGGGCTGGCATATCTCGGAAGTAAGACTGCACATCTGTGGACAGGTCGGCGGTTGGGTTGTTGATCAACTGCGCCTTATCGGGCGAGCTGTCATCATCAAATCGCTTTTTCGCAAGGCTTCGTTGATTTTGAAACCAGTTCGTGACGCTCTGATAGCGCCTAATGATAGATTATCATGAGGCAGAGACGACTGAGAGAGAGAGTAGTATGACGCACATTCCAATTCTCTTGCCGATTTCCTCACGTTGCTCCCTGGTAGGATGGGGATCAATTATATAAGCCTTCCGTAATTCTTCTGTTTGGTATGGAGATGGCCTCATTCGTATCCTTGGACGTGGAGGTACCACAGGCACAGCACTCTCATACGTGTGATCATGTTCTGGGTTGCCAGCGTAAAAGGCAGATAGCTGCAGGGAAACCTCTGCGGAGGGCTGGGTGTGATCGAGGAGTGGCGAAGGCTCTTGCATGGGAGCGAGAGGCGGAATTAATTCAGAGTCCTCGATGAGGGGTGGGGTGGCTGAGTCGACGGGGCTAAGCAGGGCGGAAATCGAGGGGAGATCATATGTCGAGGGATTTTGTCCAGGGCGAGAGCGCTTCTTAGTTGCGGCGCGTTTATTCTGGAACCAAGCATTAACTGTCTTTGTTTCCCTTAATTGGGCGAAAACGCAAAATGAGTCATGATGATGGTAAAAAGACGAGCGAGACGGAGCGTACATTCCCAGCTTTTCCGCCAGGGATGTCCTGTCGTCGAGAGAGGGATGTTCGTTGCGGTCGTAAAGCTCGTTCAAAGCGGCGAGCTGAATGGCGGAGTGACGATGGCGGGGTTTCTTTGGTTTCTCTGTGGGGGACTCGACCTGAGGGTGGTGGTCGGGTGTCCCCGTTGGCCAGGTTGAGAAGGCGGGCTCCATTGGAGGGAGGGGAGAGAGAAGGGAAGGGAAGGAGAGGCGGATGAGAGGAGAGAGAGAAGAGAGAAGGAGATTACAACAAGGACATAAGAAAATTATGAGCAGATGCTTATACGGTTCACCTGCCAGATCGCTAACTACCCTCATCTTCCCACGCCTTCTTCTCTCTCTCCTTTTCCACTCACCACCTCATCCCACAGCCCCTCCACGTTTTTATATTCCAACACGAGTCACAGTTCACGATTGCCTCACAGGATCCCGTTGGATCAGTCCGTGGGGGGGGGGGTTCTGCTAAACCGAATTTAGAACCCAAAACAGATGTGCTATGCTAAGCTATAAAAAATAATCAATCCATTCATTTATTTATAAGCTCATCACAATTGGCCCCACTTTATGAAATAAGCGCCATCGCTCCGCTAGCGCGTGATTATGTGTATCATCTCATTCCGAAATCAAACATGATTGAATTGCTGCCAACTGCCGCGTCCCATTTGCGCAACCGAGTTCAAGGCACAGCCCTACCCTCACGCTCGTTTGCTGCTTATTCTAATAAAGGAATACCAGAAACGCCGACTGCCATGACTCCGTCATCGATTCGTCATCTCGGACTTGCTCCTCTGAGTGCTCTTGGCCAGCGCAGTGTCCATATGGTGATGATTGTGAATAAATTTCAAGCCCACGTGGCTCGGAACCTCCGGTCTCTTCCGGCCGGTCTTGATGCCGTCCTACACAGGCACCTACAGTACCCGAACATATATTATTATAGCATGCTGTACAACATTAATAAGAATACCGTGATGAATAGCAAGACGGCCCAATCCTTGAGGATGTGCCCGGTACGTCTGTACGTCTAACATGCCCTTCTATCAATTTTCATGTATCTCCAGTGTCCGATGCATGGTCTCCATCGATATTCTTGATCCATGCACCAATTGCACCCCTGTACCGAGGCAGGAAATAAACTCAGTTTGAAACACAGAAAAGACGTGGCACGTACAGGAATCCCTCGTGCCGAAGAAACAGCGCACGCTTAGTGCCTTTGCTCCAGAACCGAATGGCATATGACAGCGTTGCAATGGTCGCAGGGTGCCCCCGAATGAAGCACCCGCCAAAGTATATCCTATTGAGGCCATATTTCTCCGCGTTCATGTACCTGCCAGCTGTCAGCATGACGGCGACGTATTACGACACCGCGCGAGGTACGAACGCAATTTGCCCGATATTATTCGACACGGCATACAGCAAGCTCTTACTAATATCCTCTGGAGAGAATTTCTTCTTTTCCTTTCCCTTCTTAAACACCTTGCCGAACGAGCTGGCAATCATGGTAGATTTGAGCCCAAGTTTGCTATAATCTTGTCCATAGATGTCCTTGACGAGCATGTCCACAGCTTCGTTGTCACCTGCTTCGGAGAGAGCCAACATTTCTGCCAGAAACCACAACGTGAGACCCATGATTTACATTCTAGGAAGACATGTGACCGACCATCGAAGGTAGTGGCAGGTGTCAACAATGACAGCAAGCCCCACAGAGTCCCGCCACCAAGGCTGGTCCCACTCACACGCTCGAACGTACCGTCTTCGTCAACTTTGATGATGGAAACTCCAGACCCAATGTTGACGAGTAGACACGGCAACTGAGGCGTCGGATTCCCCTCAAACGTAACCGCATACTTCGGTGGGCTGGGACCCGGCCGTTCGAGCGATGGAGCCGGGGCGGCCGGCGACGTGTGCGCGATAGATTGAATGAGCTGATCGGAGAAGTAATACACTTCGTCAGGAATGAGCGTGATGAACTTGAGCCCTTCAATCAAGCATTCCATCTCGTCCTCCCGGAGCACCTCAACGTCGAGGGTCTCACGGAACAGATCATAGAACCGATGCGCACCGCCTCCGGTCGCCATGATCTTCACGCCCTGCTTCATTTCCTCGATCGGGACGCCATTTATGACCGCCGAGCGCTCTATGAGCTCCTGGATGAACTTGACGCAATCGTCAATCGCGTCCGTCTCGAACCGCTCAAAGTTCAGCGAGCCACCGGGAAAGTGCTGCAGGGACACCCGTCGCAGGATGGTGTCGTGCAACAAGCTCTCGTGCAGACCCGACAGCCCGTCGTTTCCGATGTGATTCGTGGCATTGTCAAGTACCATCATGGGCGTCAAGGCACCGTTTCTCTTTGGATGCGATGAGCTTGGAGAGAGACTTGACGATGCCTGCTGCTGCTGCTGCTGCTGCTGCTGCTGCGACAGGGGCGGTCCGAGTAGTCCGGGAGATGTCGGGGAAGGCGGTCTCGTCGAGAGGGAGCTGTTCGAACTGTTTCCGCCGGTTGCAAGGATCGAAGGAGACGATGGGGGTTCGGGAGAACGGGTAAAGTAGACGACCTTGGCGAGGGAGCCTCCAACCTGTTTCGGAAATGGAGGTAAGTCATGATGACAATGACGCGAATGGAAGGGGACGCACGTCGACGGCAATGTGAGACACGGGTTCTATATAGTTCGGAAGGTAAATCCCTCGACTGTCTCTGGTCTTGTCATGTCGTCGATTCAGTGGGGAGATCGTAAATAGACAGCGCACGCACTTCGGGAGAAGCCTCGTCCAGAATCACGGCTCCGCGAGTGTCAACGTGGATTACCTTGGGTGCAGGGAGCGACGAGGACATGGTAGACGGATTGGGGAGTTGTTGGAAGGGGGTGATGATATGAAACGGAGACCATTCGGTTGCTGTTGTGTATTAGAGGGCTACAGCTAGTGGCGAACAAGGCCACATATCCGACTGCCGGTGCCCCAGCCACACGTCACATCTCCGAGTCAGTTAATCATTATTACATGACCCCCAATTCCGTCGGCGTCGGTTCTGCTCAAGCTCAACAGTCCTTCTGGGGCTGGGGTCATGGGATAAATGTCACAATAACGGCTCTAGGCGATATCGTACCATCGCATTATCGTACCACTAGTAGTACTGTAGACTAGCCTCCAATAGCAGCGATCACAAGTTGGCACGCTTCTTGTTTCTCCCCACGAACCCCTAGCTCCAAAGTTACACCTTCCCCCCTTGAGAAGGTCATCCGACATCGCGCAAGAATCTTTCCACCGCCCCCTGTCAACAAACCAGACAGTTGCAGTGTGTGGACCGTCGTTCCCGACGCTGGAGTCTGAGAGCCACCCAAGGCTTCCATATTGAGTATTTCAACGATAGAATCACATGCCGCTAACAATGTGCGTGAGTGTAAGAGAATCGTCGAAAAGACCATAATAAACCTTTGATGCTCTCCATGGAGGAAAGTGTGAATGTCTCCGTAATGGAAGCGCCTGTCCGGAGGCGGTCCCATTCCGACGAGAAATTCGAATAGCTCGGGATGATATAGTCTCCCCCTGCAGCGAGCTCAACCTCTTCAAGTTGATACTCGTCTTCGTAGCCCTCTGCTTCCGGCTCCCCAGTTGCAGGGTCCACCTCTTTACTGATAAATTTCAAGAGACATGGGAAAGATGCAGTCGCGTATTCGTCTGGTGAGTCTCTTGTGAACGAAACGTAAACGACGCTTGGGGAACTCGCCGAGGAAAGCACAGGAATGGGGATGATAAAGTCCTCTGTCAATCCAGAGTCGTCGGGAGGCTGCATAATAACCGAGACTTGTTCCAAAGTAGTATCTGACATCGTATTCGACACGTTGAACTGAGGAATTTCAGCACCCAACGTGTCCGACAGAGGAGCGCGAGGCACACAAACCTGGAAAACAATATGTTCGCGGAAAATATGCTTGACACACGAAACTTGGTATTCGGTCTCGTTCTCGGTAAGCTGAACGGGCTTTGAGGTGTTGATAATAGTGCCGTATGATGCCAGTTCTGGTACTTGGGCCAACTGTTGTACGAATGACGATTGAGTCTCTTCTGCGGTCTGGGGTGCTGGTGCTGGTGTCGTCGTTCTCGCGACAGGGGCACCAATAGTGTCAAGTGAGCTTGGCCCTAAGAAACGGTGAGGGGTGAAACCTGATAACGAAATCCACAACATACGGGCAACTTCCTGCGCAGCCTGCTCTCGGCTGACTTTCGGAACTGAGGAAACATCAAATGGTTCAGAAGTAGCATCCTCATCCTTCACGTAAGCAACCAGCTTGGACTCCAGTGCCGACAAGGAAAATACAGAGTCTATTTCTCATTGAATCACGGGATAAGGTGGGACGTGAATGTGACGCACTATCTTTGACATATTTTTCGGCCAACCGGGGTTCGTCAATCACTTTGAGATACAACGCCGCTCGATCTCGAACCTCGTCATCAACGTCGTCTAGACAACTTCACCAGGACCATTAAAAATCAATCGGCTCTAATAAGGAATGACTAACCGGTTCAAAAGCACGCCGATGCTCTTTTTTAGTTTCGTGTCGTCAATAATGCCGAATTTGGCTAAGCTGGCCACAGCCGCAGCCCGTACCGTCGCGTTCTCCAAAACGACGCGATTATAAATGAACCGGATATATTTCGAGGGTTGAGGTGCTGTGGGACCCTCAATGCCTAGAAGGTGGAGAATACGAACAGAAAGCTTTGTAAATTCGCAATCTTCGATGAACTCGCAGAGGTGAGAGAGCGCTTGTTCCTTGGATTCCCCAATGAACTTGATCATATCAAATATAGCCTCGACGACTGCTCGTTTGAAATCGTAGCCCCCTTCGTCGCGCAAGACACCGGACAAAAAACCGAGCATGGAAACATGCTTTGCGGGGAACTTGAGACAGAGTGACCGGATCGCATCAACGATGATTACTTTAAATTCATCAGAGATCTCGCTCATGAAGCCAGTAATCTGCTTCATTAACCGGTCCACTGACACCTCATTGCCGGTCTACGAAAAGCAATCAATATGTTCCAGAATCCACGAATCAGGGGCACTTACTTTCAATAGCGTGGTAATTGCGTAAGTGGCGACACCACGGTTTGAATCCGAAATGAGATTCTCAAGATCTACATTACAGGTGGCGACGCTCGCGGGGTGGGTCAAAGCAAGACTAGCCAGGCTGCGAGCGGCAGCGAACTTGAGCGTGGGTTTGGGGGACGAAAGGAACAGTTGCAGGACTAGTGAATAATCAGCCGCATGACCTTTAGCAGTGGAAGACGAGACTAACCAGCAATCGATTTAGCTAGTTGGGCGCTCGGGACATTCTTCATCTCACAAATGGCACGCGCGGCCTCAAAGTTGACCATGTCGCTTTTGTGGCGAAGCCAGCCTTCGAGGAGGTCGAGGATTTGCTTCTGGACACTGACGAGAGCAACACTCAGCCTCTAAAAATATTTATTCATCGTTGACTCACTTTGGGTCCTCCTCAACGACCTTCGCCGCGTAACGAATCAACATGGAGAGGGCCATGGGGTTCTTGAGCGCTGTCCCAGAGCCAGACTTCCCACCACCAAGCTGCTGGATCATTTTCGTCACCGCCATCCGATCCTGCCGCCGAATAAGATAGAGCAAGCCAAGAGCATGATACTGTGCGATGTAGCTCGTCGAAGGCATAGGCTGGTAACCGCTATACGTCGAACTCGAGGACCCAAACCCGAGATACGAGCCCGCCGAGCTCGAGCCAAACAAACTAGAAGAGGACTTGGCATTGACAGCTTCCTGGGCCTCGTTCACCCAACGTTTTACAACGTCTTTCGCGAAAGGGAACAGATGGTAGGACGAGACGAGAGCGGCGGAGGAGATGGAAGGTGTACGATCAACAATTGCAGCTTTGAAAAAGCGTTCTACGCCTTGAACCATTGAGGGCTGTGTCGATAAGTAAAGTGGACACAGGGAAACTAAGAGGTTGCACATACATCGAGGATACGACACAGCGCACGAATCGAGTTGGGACGGTATATAACCTCCGAATTCGGTTGCATATCTTTCATAATGCTGCTTGTGACCATGATAACATCTTCTGCAGAAACCGCCAATTCTTTGATGGACAAGTAAACCATCTGACGCAAAGCGCTCTGTCGAAAAGTAATGTGAACACTGGGTCCGGCGGGAAACCGAAGTTGACGGGACCAGCTGCTACGTACGTCCTTGTGTTGAAACAACTTGGTGGTCCCAAAAAACAGCGTCGTCGCCTCCTGTGTCCCAAAGTTCTCGCCAATGTACAATAAGTACACGATGCGAGTGAGCAACGCCCTGCATTTTCTTGGGCTGATTGGTGATTCATTGAAAACACGGGCTTCTTGTATGACAGTAGTTTTGTTATTGTAGTAGGAGCTGAGGCCCTCCTCCTCCTTTTTAGAGAATGCTGCCATGGCAGGTGAAAGCCCTAAAGAGACGGCAAAACGATATGAGTGTCGTGGTCTTGTCCTTTCCACTGAACGCCCGCTCAGCACTCGGCTCTTGCCGAGCCACGTGACTGCCATTAGTAGGCGCGCGATACCAAGTGTCTCAGAACAATCGCAGCTTTTAATATCACAGTGCAATGATGGTTTGCATGTATCAACACTTTGAACCAGCGAATTTTACACGTCATTGGCTGCATTGAAATCAAACACAGTGCAACCCGTCCATCTTACTGGTTTCCATCCATCTAATCAACGTCAAGGAGACCACGACCTACACATCAACTTATCTCATGGTTTCGGCCAAGTGGCGTCGATACAGTGGAGTACTCGACTCAAGGGTTTTGGCGCCGTCCATCATTCACACATACACTGATCACGATTTTCTGATATCAGACGTCATAAACGGAAAAGAATAGATTAATCCCACGATCAGTCTGTCAAGGCAATCTTTCGTCAATTGAATTTCAAAGTATTATCTCCAGCGCAATACATCAACACTACACGGCGCCCTCTCCCACCTCGCTGGCCTTCATCAGACGCCAATAATGGGACTGGAAGAAGTGGAGGGTAGGAGGACAACAAGGACGCGTGTGGACAAATATCGTGACCTGACAAAGAACGTAAGGTGCTCTGCGTAAAATTAAATAAGGTTGTTTAAAACAACAGCTGTGAGGCTGTGAGAAGTACGGGCGCAAGGGGGGATATTTGGGTTCTAGTACGTAATGTAACAAACGTGGCTGACCTGGATCCCACCGATGATATGTGGAGGGGAGGTTAGCTTTGAAAGGAGAATGGCGTCCGTAGATGAGAAAAAGAAGCAACTGGTGACTGTAAGCTGGAGTGAGAGTGGCGCAGGCGCACAACTAACATAGGAATTGGGCCAACTTCGGGCCGAGTGGCAACCAACAAGGGCTCTTGAATGTAGATGAGAGAGGAGACGGGCAATCGAAAATCGAGTCAAGCCTTGGTGTCGATGGAAGGGGAAAGCCAATTTGTTCTTCGACTTGCGTATCCTATCGACCAGCTTCGAGACTATGGCGAACTTGGCGCAGCTGGGCTTCATCTACAACCCCCTCCCCCCAACATCACCGACTTAACTTGACTTCCGCGAAGGAGCACGGCCACAAGGAGTACGCAGATTACCAAAGCTCGCCATCACGCCTAGAGCCAGTAGCACGCTGCTGACCTACGGCACCGGGTACGACACCTTGCTGCATCTGCTGACGCGTATGGGAGCGAAGTCTACAATATGGTCATTGGAGGCATAAATAATGCAAAACAAATGAGACCCTTACTGTCGGTCACTGCTTCGTGGTTCACCCTCGTCCTCCTGGACAACCTTGCGCCTGCCACCCGCTGCTTTGGAACTGGCACTCGCCACCTCATCCTGGGCGCCACGCTGGACGCTCCAGTCGAACACATAGTCGTATTGGTAACCCTCACGGGTGAAAAGGTCCCGGAAGAGCTTGCGCAAGTAGGAGTAGTCCGGCTTGTCATCGAACCGCAGGGCACGGGTATAGTTCAGGAAGATCCCGAACTCGTTGGGGAAACCGCGGCAGAGAAGGTCGGTAGGGGTTGTCATCTTCTTTTCCATGATACGGTCGTACTTCTGCTTCTTTGTAGCCGCCTTCAGGCCTTGCCACGGCAGGGCTCCACGAAGGAAATACATGAGGACGTAGGCAAGCGACTCCAAATCATCGCGGCGAGCCTGCTCCACTCCCAAATGGGTGTTGATGGACGTATATCGGGCAGTTCCGGTCAAGTTCTTGTTCTCGCGATAGGGGATATGAAGATGGGTCTTGGGATCCCTGTACTTCTTCGCCAGACCAAAGTCAATGACATTGACTTGGTTGCCGCGCTTGCCGATACCCATGAGGAAATTGTCAGGCTTGATGTCACGATGGATGAAATTGCGGGAATGGATGTATTCGATACGAGAGATCTTATCTATGGGTTAGCGACGTCAATGAATGGACTCGGTGCCCACGCACAAGTTGGTCGGCCAGGAGAAGGACTGTCTTAAGGGAAAACTTCCGGTTGCAGAAGTTGAATAAGTCTTCAAGGGAAGGTCCCAACAGATCGATGACCATCGCATTATAATCGCATTCGGTGCCAAACCAGCGTACAAAAGGAACACCGACACCACCAGCGAGGGTTTTGTATACTTTGGATTCATACTCGAGCTGAGGGTGTTTGGCCTTTACAGACTCTAACTTGATGGCCACTTCCTCGCCCGATATGATGTTGATGCCAAGATAGATATCGCCTGAGAGGGGGTCACGACCGTGCGTCGGAGTAGAGTTCTTTTTCACAACGTACCGAAGGAGCCAGATCCAATCTTTTTCCCTAGTCGATACTTTCCTCCAACACGGAGGTCGAGTCTATGAGACGATGAATCGGCCATGAGCGAAAAGGGAGATGACTAAACGGAAAGGAGTTGTTAGTATTTTTATAGAGACAGAGAAAGGAGAAGATCAGAAAAGGGAGGCCGCCTGCTGTCGTGGCTATGCTAGTAGGCGCGCAACGACGATTTCGACGAAGATTGCCACAAACTGGCACAGATAGATTAAAAGACATAGTATGCCAGCTCAAAAATATTTGTAGTTTAGAAACCTAGGCATAAAGGGAGGGAATGATGGTCCGAAGAAGGGGCTGATTGGGTATCGCACTTGGGCGATGGCGATAATTTGGGGGCAGTGGCAGGTAAAAGTTGAAAGATCGATACTCACTAGTGTAAAAAAGCGTTTAGAAAAGGTGGAAAGTGAGTCGAGAGAGGCACTGGGAGAAGAGTTGGAGAGGGAAGGATGAGGTATGAGGGTGAAGGAGCGTGGGAAAATAGGGGGACGGCGCAGGTTCCCTTTTATAATTCCGGCAGACGGACATGTGGCACGTCAACAGACGCCCGCAGGAGTCAAGTCTCCTCGTCACCACATCCCTCGCTTTTCTCAACCACGCAGCACATAGATGGTAGATACTGGACTGAGCAAAATCGTACTATGTGTGACTTGGTTCAGATGGAAGCTGAACAAGATCCCTTGTTGTCCAACCACGCTTGTACCACAGTGTCCTCGCATTGTTTGTGACAACAATTGTTATAAATTCTCTTTGTTGGCAGCCGGCTAAGACATGATGTGTCACTGACCTTTTTGTCGAATTGAGTCGAGGAGGTGGGCGGGCTGAGGACCCCGACCCCGGTGCCTAGCATTTGGGCCATTTGTAAATCTGGACGTAAGGGAAGTACGTCATCAGACCTGCAACTGCACACCCTCGACATCCCGCACACCATTTAAGCGAATGCGATGGAAGACCTACTCGCTGCTCATCTCCAAAGCATGGAGCACACAGACCGGCATCCTCTTGTTTCTTTCATCTCTGCCCTCTTTTGGGTCGTCTGTGCGTTCCCATTGATACTCCAAAATGCTTGCTTTGACAAGAGACAGTGTACTTGCTATCATGGGTCAAGGCTCTGGTCGCCTTGGTCACTATCAGTTTCCCACATCTCATATATTCCTTACTATCCTACTCAATGACGCTCACGGTTCGTCCCATCTAAATGTCGTCACTCCCTTCCCAGCACTCACAGCTCAATCGACCGCAGCTCAACTTTTGGTCATTTGCCATGTTATTTTGCCTTTGGGCTGTCGCACTCAATTATTGGATTCGGTTCCGATACCTCAACACATATGCCCAGTTGAAAGAACCACCGCTCCCGAAAACCGACGCTCAAGAACTCCACCCCGATGTCAATACCACAGAGACACCGCCCGCCTTTCACACCTACCTCGATGAATTTCTGCAAGCCGTACGGATCTTCGGTTTCCTTGAAAAGCCCGTACGTAACCCCAGCTAATCGCGTTCATGGTCGTGCCTACGAGCTTTTTACAGGTTTTCACGAATTAGCCAGGCATCTACAGACGCGGAGATTGATCGCGGGCGACACTCTGTCATTAGACGAAGATCGGAGCTTCTACTGCGTTATCGATGGAATGGTTCAGGTATATGCGCCTTCAGGAAAACCGAGTGAATTTCAAAGTGGTTCTTGGGACAACGAGGGCATGAACGGTTATGAACTCATGAACGAAGTCGGCAGCGGGGGGACGCTCTCGAGCTTGTTTACAATCCTCAGCTTATTCACTGAAGATGTGAAAATCAGCTGGCACAACAACGGTGTTACCCATGGTGATGAGGATGACCCGACCCTGAATGTGCCAACGGTACCTCATCTTGGCAGAAGCAAACGTGCCAATTCGGACGTCTCGCAAATGGACCTAGATAGGTATGCGCAATACAGTCGGGCGGAGAGAATGCGGTCGCCTTCAGTTTCCTCGAGCAGCTCGACCATTCATCCCAGAGGATTGAAGTCCCCAACCTTGCTTACCCCTCGCTCCGTAGACCGCCCCAACTCCACGCCACTGAACCTCAGAGCCCAGCGCAGGATATCCAATCACCTTACACAGATCCACCATGGAACAGTGGCACGTGCGACCGAAGATACGACATTGGCGGTAATTCCTGCGGAGGCGTTTCGTCGATTGACCAAGAAATTCCCCAATGCTAGTGCGCACATTGTACAAGGTATGTCTTCCACTCATCACCAGGAGAGTTGTATCTTTACGCATAGATGCCAAAGTCATTATGACCCGATTCTCTAGGGTCACATTCAACGCTGCTCACAAGTATTTGGGCTTAACAACTGAGGTTCTTCGGACTGAGAAAGCTATTAATGACATTGCTTGTCACCCTCTTCCCCCCATCTTCTATGAAGGAGGCGGGATGCAGCAACTACGGCAAAGATTCGATGGGGTAGGACGCAAAGGCTTTCTGCCATCCCAATCTGAACCAGACCGTGACTACTACAGCCTCTCACCAAAGTCGTCTACAAAATCGCAGTTGTCATCGAAGGAAGCGCGTGCGAGCAGCCCCGTAAAGCTATGCAGCAGCGTACAATTTCCTTCGCATTCTTCGCGACATCTCGTACAGGCTGGGGATTTACATAGCTCAACCACACTTGGAGAGACGTACAGGCCTCCGAGGAGCTTTAGCATCTTCAATACTCCTCATCTCTCTCGTCACGAGTTGTCCGAAACCCCGGACTTTCTCCATCTAAATGGGGTCGACTTTGACCTTCGTCAAGAGGTGATGAATTGTATAGCGGTCTCTATTGGCTTGTCTCAGCCTCCAATGAGTGATAACACATCTGATGAAGCATCTCCTTCCTTTTCTGCTGTGGACGTTGGACGAACATCGCGGCCAGATGGTGGTATTCTGGAGTCACCGTTCAGCACCCTGTCTTTACTAGATATCGGAGATGATTCTTCCAGTGCGACTGGTGGATCCTCTGTCGCGGCGAGCGGATATATGAGTGGACTGGATAACGAAGTCGAAATTCTGTTCTTCTCTTCGGGATCGTACTTGGCGAAAGCTGGAGAACGGGATATAGGTGTGTAATCGACCCTAATTTATGCGAACTACGACTAAGATTGTTTCAGGTCTTTTTTTCGTGATCGAAGGGTTCTTAGACATCGTCCTCCCCACAGAAGGGCGATCCCCTCCAGAAAATGAACCAAAACCAAAGCCTCCTGCGTCGGCAGTGGACTCCCTATACGATCCTGAGACGGCATCTAGCAATGGGGACAGTAACGTCTCCAGTATTGGAAGTCCCAAAACATCGTCCAAACCATCCGCACCGAGTGTATCCCACCCAGATTCGTCGATGAAAGGCCGGCGATCATTATTCACAGTAAAACCTGGGGGCATCGCTGGATATTTAGGTAAGATTGCTGTTTTGGTTGGATTGATAGAAGCCAGTTTACAGTTGATTATCTTAGCATCCTTGTCCAGTGCTGCGTCTTATGTCGATATTGTGGCCAAGACCGATACATATGTTGGCTTCTTACCACATCACGCCCTTGAGAGGTTGCTTGAAAAGCGTCCCATTGTCCTGCTTACCTTGGCTAAGCGTCTTATCTCACTTTATCACCTCTTGGTCAGTTTTTTTTAAACATTTGTCTTTCGCTCAATCAATGCCGCGATTAGTCTTGCAAATTGATGCGTCGCTGGACTGGATGCACGTTAGCGCTGGCCAGGTTTTATGGCGTACTGGCGATGTCAGTGATAGTTTTTACATTGTCATCAATGGTCGATTACGTGCCATCACGGAAGACGAGGGGGTAGTTAAAATTGCTGCAGAGTACGGTCAAGGTGATACAGCTGGCGAAATTGATGTCATTACAAGCACTCCTCGGCGGAACACGGTGCATGCTATCCGAGATACAGAACTCATACGAATGCCGCAAACTCTCTTCAATGCCATATCTTCACGGTGAGTTTTCATTTAATTCGAGTCGAGTTGTATCTCATCATACGCACTAGAAACCCGCAGACCACGGCCTTGTATGTAAAATACTCTTCCTGACTTATATCCTTCTACATATTCATTTCTAGGTTATTGCGAATGATCGCTTCGAGAGTCCGAAGCGAAATTGATGCTTCTCCGAGGGTGCGATCGCGGAACATAGGAACAGACTTTCGGCGGAACAATGATAATCTGAAGACCGTCGCCTTACTTCCCGTCTCCCGTAACGTTCCGATTGAGAGCTTCGCCCGAAAGCTTTACACCGCATTGGAGGCAATCGGCGCACCAACCTCGTGCCTCAATCAAGTATCGGTGTCCAACGTCCTCGGGAGGCATGCATTTACTAGGATGGGGAAGTTAAAGACGGCGGCTTGGTTAGCGGATCAGGAGCAACGATACAAAATTGTTCTCTACGTCGCCGACTCCTCAGTAGGAAGCTCCTGGACGCAGACGTGTATTCGCCAGGCAGATTATGTTCTTGTCGTCGGCTTGGGCGACGATCCTTCAATGGGAGAATACGAGCGTCTCCTTCTCTCCATGAAGACAACGGCTCGCAAGGAGCTTGTGCTCTTGCATCCGGACCGATCCGTCCTTCCTGGCTCAACAAGGGAGTGGTTGAAGGTGCGAGAATTTCGCTTCGCGTCGTCTAGCGATCACGGCTTATATGAGTACAGAGTCGCCCATGGGTTCATCGGCACATCCACGTGGAACTACCCGTCTGTCTCGCTTCTCGAAACGATTATGCGCCATACTTATCGATATCTTCAGGAGCTAAAGGCTTCCATGCCGAAACCGGCTCCAACTTCCCAACAAAATCCTGCTGCAGTTATGGCGCTGAAACATCTTAGGGACAGGGTGCAAAGCGGAATACAAAAATACCGGGGGAGTAGACCAGATGTTCGTGCACCACGATTGCCCCGTACGGATGACTTTGCGCGACTGGCACGGAGGATCTGTGGTGTTTCAATCGGGATAGTACTAGGCGGTGGCGGTGCCAGGGGTATATCCCATCTCGTACGTCGCCTTCGTTCGCTTCGTGACTACCGTGACGCCTCCTCAATTTCCTCAGGGACTTCTGCGTGCCTTGGAAGACAATGGCATACCTATCGATCATATTGGGGGTAAGCCTATCTGTCCCAACTTTATATTTCGCGACTTGAACCTTTTAAAGGTACCAGTATTGGTGCACTAATCGGTGGCCTATACGCGAAGGAGGTCGACATCATATCCAGTTCTACTCGAGCAAGTCAAGTCAGTGGGAGGTTGGGAAATATATGGCGATTGTTGTCAGATGTCACATATCCTCTGGTGGCTTACACAACTGTTTGCTGTTCTTCTCTTTTTGGGTGTCCGCCTCATTCACTATTTGTCAGGGACACGAATTCAACCGCTCTCTTTACAAAGCGTTCTACGATTTGCATATCGAAGACATGTGGCTTCCCTTCTTCTGCAACACGGCGAACATCACGACGTCTCGGATGGAAATACACGAGACTGGTTACGCTTGGAGGTTCATTCGTAAGCTCGGGTTAGTTGATTTGTCGATTTTGGCTGACGGTTCCTCCCAGGCGCTTCTATGTCACTTGTGGGCCTTGTCCCTCCTCTCTGCGACAACGGAAACATGCTCGTGGATGGAGGGTATCGTAAGTTGAAGTCCTCTGACCGAATTCTTAAACAGACCGCTTACTCCCACTCGCAGTGGACAATTTACCGGTGAGTAACTGCAATCAAGCTTACCATGTCTGATTTCTACACGGAACAGGTATCCACGATGTTCGACATGGGAGCGAGTGCAGTGATAGCGTCTGACGTCGGCTCGGTAGGACATGATCAGCACATTTCGAACTAATCCTCATAGTTTCTTTAAGCTCGACGATAATTCGCCTCGAAACTTCGGGGATACGGTTTCTGGCTGGTGGCTGATGGTCATGCGATGGAACCCATTTTCAAGTGCAAGGACAATCCCCGCAATCACAGAAATACAGAGTCGCCTTGCATAGTATGTCTCTCCTAGTCATCGACCTGTCAGCATGCCTACGTGATCTGTACAGCGTCTCGAGTGTACAAACACTGGAAGAGGCCAAAGTTACTCGTGGCTGTCTGTATATGGCGATGCCAGTACAAGAAGTGAGTGAGAATGCGTATCAACTGTGCGTAGCACTAACGGCCAACCGATAGTACGGAACGCTGCAATGGGGCAAATTTGAGGAAATAGAAGAGAAGGGGTACCAGGCAGCTACAAAGATACTGGAGAAGTGGGAAGAGGAAGGAAAGCTTCCGTCAGGACTCATAGAAGGAAAGGATGCGAACGCAAAAAGGAAAAAAGGGCAGAGTGCGAGGAGAAACTCGATATAGTGTGTAGTACATAAATAACCTGCTGCGGGCCGGCCACACCTCCGGAGATGACCTCCTCTGACCAACGTCGGCCTGCTGAAGAAACCGTCGATGTCTCCATACTCCGAGAGATAGCGAGGAACTCCCTCGTACACGCCCTTAATTCTGTGAGCCTCTTCTCATCTCCTTTTGCGACGCGTGACTGTTTCAATTCCCAAGGTCAATGGTGCAAAAACTCTCGTGTTGGACCCTTCCCTGGCTGGACCACTCAGCTTGGTCACGGAAGTATCTCTGCTCCAAGTACGCATCAGTCACCGGTCCTTTTCTTCGACCGAACTTATGACAGGATACAGCAACATGGCGTCGATAAGATGTTTTGGCTGGAACATGGTGGTCTCACCGCACCCACGACGAATATCGTGTATCTGTGTCGCCCACGAATAACGTGGGTGAAGATCATCGCAGGTATTCGATTACCGGACTGCTTCTCTCGGCCCGCTCTCACTGTGGAACGTTAGACCAGATCAGACGACACAGCACGGAATCGCAGAAGCACACCTACACCCTCCTCCTCGTTCCCCGAACTTCCACGCTCGTCACTCGAGTGCTAGAGGAAGAGGGAGTTTTGGGGGACGTCACCATTTCTTCTTACAATCTCCAGTTCATTCCAATTGCGGACGACGTCGTTTCGCTCGAGAATAGTGAAGCGTTCAAGGAAATATGGGTGGTGGGCCGGACCTTTCTGCTACGGCGTTGCTCATGCGATCCTTGGGATTCAGGACGGCGACGAGACCTCCATCTATGACTCCTCGCAGGCTTTACACACCCTTCAGAAGCTGTTTGGGCTGTTTCCTCGGATAGTTGGGAAAGGCGACCGCGCTGGAGTGAGTTGATAAATTCGTTACGAAGGTCTTAGGGTTTCTGACATATCGCAGCGGTTAGCAGATCTACTGACACGCCAGACGTCCCTGCGTGCAGGCGTTGACCGGGACAGCTCGTTCGATGTCTCTGACACCTTCGACTCTCTCATCGTCATTGATCGACGTGTCGATATGATCACGCCTTTGCTAACCCAGTTGACATACGAGGGACTAATCGATGAGGTTCTTCATATCAGAAATTGTAAGCGCCTGGTTGTTGCTTCCCCCAACCGAAGTTTGACGTATTCTCTCAGCTCACATCGAGGTCCCTGTGTCGCTCCTCAACGTGCCGTCCAACCCCAACCAAACTGCATCTGGATCAGGCTCCACCTCTGCGATCCCAACCCCCGCTCTTGTCCAGGAAAAGAAACGGAAGCACCATCTTTCTGCGTCAACGGACCCAATTTTTGCGGAATTACGAGACCTTAACTTTGCATCTATCGGAAAGCGATTGAACAAGGCCGCGCGTCGTCTGGACGAAGACTATGGTGTTTATAAGGTTCGCATGTGCCTATCTCGCGAGATGCGAAGTAGCATTGAATTGTTGCTCAGGCGCATCAACAAGCATCTGTGTCTCAATTGCGTGACTTTGTGGGAAAATTGGGTGGTCTTCAAGCCGAGCACCGAGCTTTACAACTTCGTAAGCCTCGGTTTAGTGATACCTCCCCTTTGGTGCTGACGGTAAAATATACTCGCGTAGACACGGGATTGTCAGAGATCATTCTGCCTGTGACACGATCGGACGTCTTCAACAAGTCGCTGGAAATACAACAAAGTAAGACTGCCGAGAGTGCGAGAGTGTCTGTGGGCTTAATTCACTCGTGATCTAGACTTGCTCGCCTCATATGACGTGCCTGGGCAAATAACGGCCGTGGAGGACCTCATCGCGCAAGGGGCAGAGATGCAAGTCGTTATTCGACTTCTCTGTCTTGCCAGCATTACAGCGGGTGGCATCAAAAGTAAAACACTTGAGAGCATCAAAAAGGAGTTCCTCCAGGTTTGTTGATTCTTACCTTGTGATCGCGAGGCTCTGATGGCAGCTCAGGCTTACGGGTACAGCTATCTTCCCCTGTTGCTTTCCTTGGCCGCTCCTCCCCTGGCCGTCCTGCTCCCCAATCCCTTGCCCTCGTCGGCTTCTGCGGCACTTTCCAGCGCGAAATACCCATATGCCTCTTTGAGGAAGTCGTTACGCCTGCTCATTGACGGCAATGATTCACTCGATGAGCTGGAGAACGATATCAGCTACGTATATTCTGGATATGCGCCCATAAGCATACGTCTCGTACAATGCGTGGCCCAAAAAGGCGGGGTTCTCAGCAACCCGGCCAAAAGCAAAGAGGGAACTACGGAAGAGGACGGGAAAAAGGGCAAGGGGGCATTTTTAGGACTGCCACAGGCGCACCCCATCGTTGGATTTAAAGGGTTTGAAGACGCCGTCGAAAGTATGGCTGGCAGAACATTTGACATCATGCAGAAGGGAGCGGAGGTTACAAACGGAGTCAGTACCACCTTGCGTAAGTTGTTTAACCGATTACGGGAACTTGTTGTGGCCTAACGAGTCTAGTCTCTACGTCAGGGAAACGAACCACCACGACCACCGTGGTATTTTTCCTCGGTGGCTGCACTTATACAGAGATCGCCGCCCTTCGTTGGGCAGGTGGTCAAACGCAAGGTGAATTTAACCATTTGTTGTGTGTTGTCTTGGTCAACTTGCTGTCAGGTCGAAAGTTCCTGATCGCGACAACCGGTATGGCGAACGGAGGCAGTATGATTGAGAGCATTGCCGGGGTTGGACGTGCGGCCGCCAGTTCAAATGAGGCTAACTTGTGACGTACAAAGGTACGGGATGGGATGGACTGAATGTAATGTGGGATGGATTTGCAATGTTGGGCATGTCGTCGTTGCCGAGTTGGTCAATGATTAGGACCTTGAAATGACCACACCATATTTGAACGGCCGGACCCCGAACTGATATCAAACACCGCTGCCAAAGACATCGAATCGACTGCTTAGCGCTTAGCGGATGCTGAGCCCAGTTGAAAAGCGACGAGTCGAGTAGACGGGGTGACAGAGGGGTTCGCTTCAACGCGCGGAGATCTCGATCGAAGTTTGAGATGTCAGTTGGGCGGGCGACGAGCGTGTATAAGCCCCCTTTCCCCTTCCCCTCCCCCCTAATCTCTTCACTCCCTCCCTCCCTCCATTCTCTCGCGTTTTCTCCTCCCTCCTCCTCGAGGTCTGCCGCCCCATCTCTCTCCGTAATTTTACCTAATCCCTCTCTCCGCCTCTTCATCACGCGTCCACCGCGCGTTGTTGTTCAGGTCCGCGCATTTGATAGACCCAGCCGTAAGCGGCCCCAAGACTTGTCGATGCCCAAAGAAAAGAAGGCAGCGGGCGAAAAGCCGGAGAAGAAAAGTGCGTTGTCGTGCCTGGCAAAAACGCTGACGATCAGCTCAATGATCACAACAGCGAGGTCCTCGGGTGGCGGAGGGCGCAAGAAGCTTACCGCGTACAACAAGTTCATGCAAACGGAAATGGCACGTTTGAAGGAGGACGAACCGGACATGTCGCACCAGGCCAGGTGAGCCGTGATAATGCCGAGGATAATAACAACGTTGGCTGAACGATGACGCGGTCCCCAGGTTCAAGCTGGCAACGTCGAATTGGAAGGACTCGAGAGAAAATCCAAAGGCCACAGCGTCTTGAACAACCAACAACACTTATTTTCTTGCACCTATGCGGCGCGCGCCGTACCTGGGTGATTGGCGGGGGGGGACGGACGTGGGTGTCCCCTCTACTGACTGCCGAGTTGAACATTTCTTCGATTAAAGGGCGCTTTCCCTCGGAGTACAGAGTTATACGAAGACCCGGATTCTAATCTACAGAATGGCTTCGCTTCTTGCGTGCATTGCTTGTTCTAGGCGTTTTGTAATACACGTTGTGCTACGTTTCTTGCTTCTGCGTGCAGAACGGAGTGTGACAGGATGCCGCGGCGAGGCAAAGAAGAGCGCCTAGCAAGGTAGGGCACGAGGTCGAGCTGTAGGATGACGGTGAAGATGGGGATGAACTGAGTGAGTGAAGTGACCGGAATAGGCCGGTCCCTCCCTGCTGCCTTCCCAATTCCCCCTGCAGCAGGGCCCGAGCCGGGCATGCCCCATCTCCCATCTCTGAACATCTCTCTCCGTATTCCTCTCCTCTCCCAGCTTGCCTCTTCACCTTTCTACCTTATCTATTAACTGCTCTCGTATGCCTTGGGCAACGAGCCGCCAATGCTAATCGATAACACGCCTCCCCCCATCTACTTAAGCATTGACGTTTTCATTTCATACTCAACCTTCACTCGGATCCCCAATTTCGTCTCGCAATGAACCCCAACAATGTGTTTCCCCACTATATTTCGTCGTCGTCTTCCTCAAGTTTAGGTCTCTCCATGTCCCCCGATCCCTTAAGCACCGGTGCCGAGCGGTCGTCCCTCCCCGAGCAGAAGGGAAAGGGTCGTCGGTCTACCCCGGTTGAAATCCCTTCCAGTGGGACTGAAGACGCGCTACACGATCTATTCTCCATCTCTCTCGACTCTGACAACCCTCCCCACTCGTCGCACCCCGGACCATCTTCCCCTCCTGCTAATCGAAACGACCTCACAGCTACCTCAAAGCAGCTAACGTCTCGGAATGACCTTGACGGTATACTTTATGATACGGACCTGCCCTACCTTGACAAAGGCAAAGCCAGGGACAGCCCACCCATCCTTCCACCTCTCACTTTCCCCCCTATAACGTTTGACATCTGTCCATCTCCCAGTCTCATTTCCGACCACGGCCCCTCTTCCTATGGCTCCTTGCGTCCTCATAACGTCGACCATGAGTCCCTTCCCAACACTCCGCCCGTCACCACCGCCGATGGCGTGGCTTCCACGCTCCCCCCTTCGTCTCCACGACGACGATCGTTCTCGACGCCGCTCCTCCGTCACCCCGAACGCCCCATCCCCACTTCTGTTCGTACAAGAATGTTGAACATTGGGTCGTCGAGAGGCCCTCATGGCCGCTCTCACAAACATTCCTCTTCGGACCCACGTCAAGCGCGATCTATGCCGAGCTCTCCTGGGGTTGGGGTGCAGGTTCCCATTGATCTTGATGCTATCGATGCCGGCAGCTGCTTAGCGCCGTGGAAGCGTGACTTCAGGTCTCGCTTGAGGGACAGGTCCAGAGCCGGGTCATATTCTTGTCTTGTCCCTGACCGCTTCAGCAGAGGGTCGATTGCTGTCCTGCCAGACTCTTATCCTGCCTACTTTGCGGCTCAACCGGCTGCAGAGGATCACACTCGCAGAGCGAATCCCAGGTCTTACTCGGATCCTTTCCCGTTACATCATCCATTTGACGTCGTGTCAACCGACGCCACGGATGCTTTCGTGCCTATACCTATCATTAATCCCCCCAACCTGTTCGATCGCATGCTACCATGGGAGCTTCGATTACGTACATTCGGCTTCCTCGTCGAAATCCATGAGGACGATCATGGACGTAGAGTTCGCCAAGGCAGGTGGACGGCGACCAAGGCTTCGAAGCATAAGTGGGTGGGTCGCGATCAGGGGATACGAGAACTTGTGCGGTTGACAAGGGTGAGTATGCGATCCATCCCTTTGTAACATTCATCACCAACGCGTCCTACGCACAGGTTTGCAAGACATGGTCGGCTCTTATTTATGACGGACAACTTTGGAGAAACTTGGATCTTCGACCCTTTCCGAAGATGCCTGGCTCCCAATTACTGCACATCGTACAGTCCGCTGGGTCATTTATCACCTCCTTAAATCTCTCTTGCCGACGAAGTCTACTTCCATCCTCTTTGGAGAGCTTGACGGACAGTCTGTCGGTGGTACAAGGTATGAGGGTGGGCCCCTCTCACAATCAACTGACATACCTGAACATGAACGGCTGCTCAACGATTACGACACCATCTCTCCACTATCTCTTGTCGCAGAGCCCCTGTCTAGAAACGTCGTATATGAAGGCGATGCCAGCTGTTACAAATGAGACCTGCGAAATTCTGTCCCAACATTGTCCGCGGCTTCTGTCGTTGGATTTGAGTCGATGCAAGAATCTCACAGGAGCTGGCATACGGTCCTTTGCTTCTTCTGCGGTCTCGCGCGCAGAACAACTTCCCATGATCGAATTGCGTTTATCGGGATTGAAGGGCGTTACCGACAGCATGATGTCTGCCCTGGGGAAAGCCGTACCTTTCCTCCAAGTATTGGACTTGAGCTACTGCAGGGACCTTCACAATTCGTCCCTAGACGCATTCACAGCGTGCACAGAAGACTTTGCTCTGGACTCGATATCCCTTACAGCACGGCAAGCGGGCCGTAGTCCCAACGACGGTGGACGCTTCCGACGGCGGATCACCCGTCTCCGACATTTGTCGCTCTCATCCTGTCCTCTCCTCACGGATATAGCTTGTTCCCATCTGGCATATTCCATGCCACAGCTGGAGCTGTTGGAGCTTGCGGGAATCGGGACCGAGCTCAAGGATGATGGTGTCGTCCGACTACTCGAAACGCTGCCCGACCTCCGGAAGCTCGATTTGGAGGATGCGGTCGACATAACGGACAGTGTACTCGGTGCCATTACCCCGTCTTCACCCTCCGACAATGTCGGGCATGACCATCGCGTACCCGGTCATGCCCTAGAGCACCTCACCGTCTCGTATGCAGCCCAACTGAGCAACGACGCGTTGCTCGCGTTAATGCGGAACTGCACGCGTCTCCGCGTTCTGGAGGCGGACAGCACGCGGATTTCCGCTACGGCCGTGAAGGAATTTGTGAGCCTGGCGCGCGAAAGGAATGTTCTGGACGCGAGCGTGGTCGCGATCGATTGCCGCTCGATGAACGAGGTCGTGATCAAAGAACTCGCCGACTCGACGCGGCCGCGACTTGGTTGGAGAGCGTACGAGGCGCGCAAGCTCGCTTACCTCGATGGGCGCGATGACGAGGCGCTCGGCGTGGGCCAGGACGAATGCGACCCGCAGCGTGTGGTGCTCAAGACGTTTGCCTTGTGGCAGACCGTCGATGCCGTCGCTGCTGCACGCAGCAAGCGCCGCAAAGGCTGGCGGCGCCGTGAGGGCAATCCGTCTTCCGGGAGCTCGTCTACCGAGGACGCCCTCCCTCAGCGGTCGAGGTGGTGGTCTCCAGGTGGTGGGAGAGGTTCGTCGGGAGTGTATTCTCCGAGCTCATTAGAAGGAACAAGTGAACGAGAAGGATGTACAATCATGTGAAACCAATGTATTTTTACGGTTTACTGAAGCCACAGACACTCACGGACTCATATTTTAAGTTGTTGTATATGATTTAGCTGTTGTATGTATGTAATTGACCGTTATTTCTTGACACTATCTAGTGCTAGTGAGTCAAAGCTGAACACAAATCACGAAGCTGTCTTGTTTTTGGATCGTCTTCTTGATTTTTTCTCCTTGTCCTCAGGCTGGTGCTCCGCACCTGAAGGCATATTGGTGTCATTCGAAACCCCACCACTGACGTCCTCCTTGTGAATCTTTCGAACCTTCGCGCTGGACCGCGAAGCGTTTGGTGCAGAACCAGCCTCAGCAGACGCCGAAGAGGAGCGGGTATCTACACCACCATAGCCTACGGGAAGTAGCTTAGGAAACAGGACGAGTTTGCGAGGCTTGCGCACATACCGGCAAAAGGATCGATGCGAGGTCGCCTTCGCTTCCCAACGGCAGTGTCGGAGGGAGCGGCACCATCCGGTACAGGGGAACCTATTGCCTTTGCCTTTGCCTTACCTTTCGCCCTGCCCTTACCCTTGCTGGCAGGATCAAGCTCGGACGCTTGGAGCGGAGGAGATGGGTCTTCGGACGGCAGTTTATCCGCATTGTCGTCATCGTCGTCTGGGGGCGAAGGCGATAGCGGCGGTTCCTCGTCGCCGATCACTTCCAGGTCCCCGTCGTCCTCGCTTGATCTCGCGTCTTGCTCCCGCAGCGCCTGATGATATTTCTCGCGCTCGCGCATCTTTTCCGTTCTCTTTGCCGGAACGACGATACGAGCGTCTGCGTCTGCGTCGTGGGCTGTGGCATCGTTGGTCGAGTTGTTCTCGTTCTCGTCGTCGGGGATGCGGACGTGGATGTTGGAGGGTCCAGGGGCGTTCATTGGGGCGGTGGCTGTGTCCTTTGCTTGGGCAATGGCCTGCTTGATGAAGCGGGTCGCGGCGGCTTTGTCGATTGCGAACTGGCCTGTTGGCGGTAAACCGATCAGTTAACAGAGGGGATGCGTTAACGCGGCGCAGATACGGACGTTTGGCTGGGTCCTCTGCATCCTTGATTTTATCGAAGTATTGTCGTACTCTGTCCTACGGGATGATCGTCGTAGCATTAGTAATTGATACCGTCGACCAAACGAGGGATGAACGCACGAGCTCGGCAATTACTGGATGCGTTTTGGGGTCGAGACCCCTTGTCTTTAAGTAGACTATAAGCTCAGTCTGTTGGTGGGATCGTACGCAAAGAGGGGGGGGAGAAGGGAGGTTTGTGACTGACTGAAGACGAGGTCGTACACGAGATAGGGAATGACGACCTGCAACTTTGCTTGCTGGATCGTGTCAAGGCCAGGGACTAGCTGCGGTAGAGGCTGGGACAGTAGAGTGGACAGACTGCTTTCGAGGTCGTCGAGCGAGCTCAAGAGTGCGGAGAGCTTCTTTTTAGCTTTGAGCGTGTCGTTTGACATGACCGTGAGGAGGAAAGCGAGACGCGTGTGTTCTTCAAACCATCCAGTTCTCAATCCTCGCCCTCCCTCGTCACTTCCTTTATATGAACGAAGTTGCTGAATTCTATCGACGCGAGCTCACACGGGCCCTGAACGAGCAATCATTCGGAATCACTCATTCGGAAGTGGCACGATTCGATGAAAATGAGGCAGAGGCCACCCTTACTCTGCTAGAAGGCAGGACCATCCATGTCATCTTGTCGTCTGCCGGCTACAAGGTTCGGTGACAGTGGTCGAAATCAAATCACAATTCCGGATTTCATTGGGTTTATATTTCAGGTCACAACGCAAGTGAGATTCTATGAGACTTTGGATGATCTCTTGGTATCGACGAGTCCGGCCTATGCCGCAAAAAGGGTCGAGACACTGATGGCACGACTGGAGGAGCTCTCGGAGGCTTCGTAAGTAGGGAGGAGAGGGGTTATGTACGCTCTGTAGCCCTTCAACAAGCATAAACAATCACCTATGGTTCGTTCATCCATGTGCTCATCCTAGTTGATTTACATGGTGTCATTCACAGTCCTCTGAACTAAGATACACCGCAAATACTCAACTGGAGCACCGTAAGTCGCCCAACTTCATCGTTGCCCACCTTCTAATGTCCTTCAGTCCACGCTCGTTATACTGGCACTGGTAAGCCACACGTCGTGCCCGTGCTCTTCCCTCATTAGGCTGACTTTGCTACAGGACATGCGGATCTCAGCAAATAGTACGTCTCGAACCCTCTTCGGCTCATGATTCTTACCGACTATCGTTTCCATGCAGTGAATGGTTGATACACCAACACCGCGATACCCTGTCGTCTATCATTGGACACCCCAGTCTCACGTCCTATCTTGCCATTGCTGACGGGGAGGCTACTGGTCGTATCAGATTCGAGATGACCGAGGTACGTTATCTTGATGCTTGCCTTACGAACGTTGCTGATGGAAGGAAACAAAAGCGTATGCTCCAACCGTGTGGACCTCCTCCCGCCAAGGATGATGATTAAAGCAATTGGCGTGCCCTTTCCACGAGATTCATATCGCCGATTTGGTGCCTTACGTAGTAAACCTTGTCAATGCGCAAAACCAGTCCGTTGATCCTCACTTGCAAATGCGTCCCACAACGTTGTTCCTGCACATTCGTGGCTCGGCTATTCGCCATCGCCATCACTAGCATCGTCTCGTGCGTGAAATTGAAAGATGAACCATACCATCTCCATGGCTCGGCCCTTATGTCGTCATGGTCGGACGACGCTTCGTTGATCGGAGACCTGCCAACTATAAGGTCTATAAGGTTTATCACACCTTGGTGCCCCAGACTCGTGAGCCTTTCCCCCCCGCTTCTCGGTTGCCACATTCCTCTGCCTTTCAATCCGTCGGCAAACAGTGTATTGTGATGCGGTCGCGCGAAGTGGCTTTACACAGTCACCCATTGTGCTCGGTTTCCTCACAATGGACCTTGCCACTCGGTGCGTGGGGGTCTGTGTCCACCATTCGTTTGGCGCCAGTACCAAAGCGATTGGTTAAAGGTTGGTCGAGCGTTTTGTCCTCCGTCGTCCTAGCCTCCCTCATCTCCCTCTCCCCTGGCTAACTGGGGCTTATCACCACCTAAGATTAACACTTAACCACAGAAGATTCTATCTCTCACCGGTCAAGCATGCCACTCACCACCCTCAAACATCCTCACGCCGGTAGTGGAACCCGGGAGTCCACCCATACATTTATGTTAGTGAAACGCCCTCGCACCAGCAAGGCCTCTCCAGAGGAAAGCCCTGATGGCGAAGATGACGCGGCGGCGCGCTATCCCTTGACGGCTAGGTATGGACCGCTCGCTTGGCACCCTCTGTCCAAAATCACAACCCTTACCTTCTACCAGCCTCGATGTCAAGTGCGATGCATGTCCTCGCAACGACGTACCACTGTCAATGCTCTACGACAACATTACTCCTGGAAAGTGAGTCGCAAGTGAGGTTTCGAGCCCCAGTTGAATTGATTGACGTTTCGTTGCAGCGACCTCCACTCATTCCAGCTAATACGAAAAGTGATGGGGGATGATTCTCCAACCTTTCACCGCATTCCTCCCTTATCACCCGTACGTAGTGCTCTCGACCTTGGCTGCGGGTACGGCCACTGGGTCTCGTATGCCGCGCAGGTGTGGGGAGCGCATGGAACAAAGATTACTGGAGTTTACACCCCTGAAGAAGAGCGGACAACACCTCCTTTGCAGGACACCGAGAACATAAAAATGTTATGTCACAACTTGTACGTATATATATATATTAACGATCCGGGGATTTACTGATCGTGCATCTCAATAGCATAACAGAGCCGCTCCCACTTCTGGACAACTCGTTTGATTATGTGCGTTTGAACGACAGCCTGGCAGCGATCCCTGGCGAGCGGTGGGACTTTGTGCTCTCAGAAGTCCACCGCATCCTTAGCCCCGGCGGACGGTTCGAGCTTATACATGATCAGCTCTACTTCTCGTCCATCAACCCCGAAACCCCCGTTAGCTGCACTTTTACGCCGTCAAGGAACTCTCGGGATTCGTACTTCGACGCTGGTGTCTGTGTATCTCCAAAGAGGGACCGCACGACGCAACCCGATTCCAAGGAGGCCTTGGGGGATTGGGAAGCCGAGATGAACAACTGCGATGACATAGAGAGGCTTTACCTGGACATGCTCGCTCAGATGTACGGCGTCGACACGGAACCCGGCCCCATCCTCGCAGACATCATCCAACGACGGTTTGGCGGCGAGAGCCAGATCAAAATCTCCAACGCCCAAGTCTGTCTTCCATCGCAGCATACGATGACGCCAACTCCCGTCGGCACGCCTAAAAAGCCAAAACCGAGCAAGCGCGAGTTTGGAATCAGCATTACCATCGATTGGGGCCAACAAAACCAAGACAAGTGCCGAAAGGCAATCTCGAAGGTGCCAGCGGCGCCCCCGCCATCACCTCTCGAGCTGCTGCAACTCGACTGCCTGTCGTTGACGAGCTTGCCGCCCGTCATGAGCGAAAAGGCAGCGAAACTGATGGGCTTGAGACGGACATCCTCGGCGGCTGCTGCTGCCAGTAAGCCATATCAGCCGCCTGGCGTCGTCGTCGTCGTGCATACGTCTGCGGATGGTGCACGCCGCCCGATGACATTCCACCCGATGTCTGCGACAGAGCTCGACATGCATGCGAGCAAGCACATACATTCAGTTTTGAGCGCAAAGCTCGCGTTGGAGGCGCACGTCGACGGACTTTTAGAACAGGGCCTGCCTGCGATGTCGCGCGAAGCTTTAGAGGATAACCTGTGGCAGTACGCGATGTAAGTTTCTTTCTCCCTCCCCCCCTCCCCCCTTCCCCCCTTCTCTCTCTCCGCTATCGTGTTTGACCAGGCCGTCCCCTTGCAGGTTCCGCCGGAAGCGATTCAACTGGCCCGAGATTGACCCGTTTGTTGAATGGGAACCCGAGTCGGACGGCGATGCTGAGTTGGCAGAGCAAATGGGTCGCGTCACCCTCTCTGATACTCAGAGCACTGATGGTCTCACGCCCATTCGGTGGTTCGAAATTTTCGAAGTTACCAAGTCACTCGAATGAGAGGCTACCCCCGTATCCCTTAATCCCTAGTCTTTCCGCACCGATCTACGACACCTATCCACTAGCAAATGTTATTCCTCATTGGTTCTCACTTTTCACCCTTTGCTTAATCGGTTGTACAAATACTGTTCGGGGTTTATGCAGGATAGAGCGAGTCATCTGTTGTGAGATTGGGACGAATAGAGATTGATCTTTAGAATTCTGACTTGTTGATCGACACCCTCAGATTGTCCCAGAAAGGAGCAAGTGCCACTATCGAAATGTAACAATTCTTCTGCCGACAAGTTGTGGTACGCTAATTATCGGAAAGTAAGTGTATTAGGTAACAAGGCGAAGCGAAGAACTTTTGACCAACATAATGCGAGGAGAAACGACTCCAGCAGGTCGGCGCTGCGGACGGTCAACGCAAGATATGCTGTTCCCCCACATGGAGATTGGGATGCCCGCAGTGCGATATTGAGAGTGGCCAGAAATGGTGAGATCATGTCAGGGTGATACAGCTGCGGGTCGCTACTGAGAAGAGTCCGAGCGGCGAGTGAAACGTGGCTCACAATGTCTGCGCCGAGCACTAGGTCCGGATTGATGTTGTTCAATGTTGCTTGGATGTCAGGAACGCGATCCATTGCGAGGGCATCAAACCAGTCTAACGGTTTGACAGACAGGTTTCCGTGGCGATGAGATGCGTCTGGAAACAGCTTTAGTTGCACTCGGATCTCAGCGACACGGACTGCAGGCCTTACTGCATGGCAATTGTGTGTTCTCGCAGCATCGTCTCAAGACGTCCTCATTCACGTCGGTAAGATGAAGGGCAGGGCACCCAACCGCCGTGCCATTGCCAACCTGGATGTCGGCAACTATGAGACCGAGAAAACCGGTACCGGAGCCCAGTTCAAGAACGGATCTACTGATCACGATGGCTGGATAGCGGGGTAAATTCTAGGAAGGGACTAGTAACATACGCCATACTTGGATTTTCAATGAGGAATTGAGCCAACACGAAACTGGCACGCCATGTCCGCAGTCCAGTGGTACCACCCTCGATAGTAGTGCGGGACTCGAACAGGGTGACAGAATGATATTTAGTGGAAGAAATGATGCCGACGGGTGGACCAGATTGAGGGACCGGAACCGGATTCCAATAATGAGTGACGAAGGACGGGGGTGGTGGCGCAACGGTGTCATAGGCCCTACAAAGTCGTTCCGAGTCGGCAGATGACCAGTAACTCACATATCCGAAACGTACACCGGCTTGCTGGTCGCCACCAAGGAGACTAGTCGATCATAAATACGTGGGTCGATCTCAGCATCTTCCTACGTAGAGGTAATTGATAAGTTTATGAAGGGGAGGAATGCGCCTGCCTCATCTCCGAGTAGTATTTCAAGTTGCTCGATTACCCACTTCCAGAAGGACAGTTGGTATGTATTCGATGGAGGGTATTGTAACAAGTGTGGATCGAGGAGGATACCAGACAGAACAAAGTGATGCACTTGAAGCAATGGGAGACGAGTAGGGAAAGCAATCAGGCGGGGGTGCTTCAGAGAAGAGTACGCCTGTAAGAGGCTGAACAGAGCCGAATCCGAGTCCGCGCTGGAAGGAGACATCGTTGGCTTCGGCCATTGCGGCGACCGCGTATGAGCCTGCCCTCAACCATCACGTGCACCGACCGAATCACAATTCGCGTTTCGCTCAAGAAAACCCCATTCATGCTTCTCTCCTCTCTTCCTCGCCAATGCACAAGGGTTAAGGCCTTGCGGTCCTTCATCTCTACTTCGCGCCCGGATCCCTCTCCTCTCAAAGGGGGTAAAGGAGAGGAAGGTAACTCAGGCCGATTTGCTCCTGAGGACCCGACGTTTGCTGTCTGGAAACAAACCATCGGCAAGCAATACGAGAAACCGCATCGGCCATGTCATTGGCTCGGAGACAAAGTAGTTGAGTTCGTCTCGTTCGTGTATCCATTCCGACACGGTCACTGACGCCACCGCAATCTCATTCCATGCGATCAGCCTTTTCCGCTAAACACATCCTTCAAACCTCCAACCCCGGTTTCAGATGCCCTTCGAAATATACTATTTAAGTCCTTCATGACCAACCCAGAGGCCAACTCCGTCCGCGAACTTGCCGGTCGGTATCACCTAAGCATCAAACGCGTGGACGCCATCCTACGGCTCAAAGGTCTGGAGGAGAGCTGGAAAAAGGTTTGTCTTCCCTGCCTAGTTTCTCTAGCCAGATTCTGGCAAGATGATGTTTACAAAGATTAGTCTTGAAGACACCAAAATGGTTACTCGTTTCACTCACCTGACTTTATCGCATCATTTATATGGAGATGAACTGACTTCAACCTTTTACCCTTTCAGGAGGTATAACCGTATCATGTCTGAGGTGTGTCAACCTGTACTGATCAGAGACTAGGGGAAGCCTCTTCAAACCGCATTTCTCAAGGGGATGGAGCAAATCCTCGGTGTCACGTATGATGCCAAAAAGTACAAGACGCACGAACATTGGGTAGAAAACCGGATTCAAACTATTGAGGCTGATGCTCTGGATCAAATCGAGGGAGACAATAAAGCGCGCACTCGATACCAGCGCATGTTCTGGGAACCAGTCGTCGAGGGGCAGGTTCGTGATCCCGATGAGCTCGCTTCTACTTCTTAGTTAATCACCTTGCATTACTAGGAACCCGTTCTCCCCACTGCTTTGAAAAAGGCACGTGAAGATGCCGAACGACATGGGCGGTCCGAAGACTCTGCGAAGTCTGATGTGGCTCTTGGTCTCGCGGTTGACGGTGGGACGAAAGTCACGAGTACGAGCGACGCTGTCGGCCGACTCGCCATCCGGTTTGTCGATGTCGGTGCCAAGTTCATGGACCCGAAGGACCATATGCGGCGAATGAAGGAAAGCCAACGGCGGGCGAGGGTTCGCCGTAAAAAGGTACCTACGCGCCATCCTGTAGCAGCATAGATATTCCTACCAAAGGACATGTGAGGGACAGACTGCGCTCAATGGTGGATCAATCGTTTGGCCTCGGTCCCTGCTGATGCATGACGGATTGCTTCTACCCTTCTACCCTTGGATCGTTTGAGAGACCCCACGTAAGACATCATTGCATCAAATCTGTTCAGAGAAAGGCCGGATTTCCTGTAAATTACTAGCACCAGTGCATGCCTTCTGCGGTCGTTTCAATTTGAAGATAAACATATACAATCCTCAGCTGTCTACCTGACCCCATGCAGAGCATAGCCCTTTGGCCAGCCTTAGAGCATGGGCACTGACGAAAAGCGATTACTCCAGTAGTCAATGACATTCAATACGCAAAACGGCAATCCAGCCTCTGGTTCCCGACATCTGTTGTAGTTTCCAGATACTCCGCCTGTTCCTAAAAATACTCGTCGGATGAAGGTCTCAAAAAGTGGCATGCTCTCATACCTTTGGCGTCATCGACGCCCATATTTTCTCCCTGCGTCGATTCAAGCTACGATAGAAGAGAAAGGTGAGGAGATACAGAACGATGTTCGCTGCGCAAATGCCGATCAAAACTCGATTTCCTCTCTTGTCTGGGTATATCAACACGTATTCGTTGACAGGTATCGTCGAAGGATGACTCACAAAGAGGCTTATCGTCTTCCCTGTAGATATTCGACTGAAAGTTTATCAGCACCGGAGTGTACCGCTCTGTGCTTGTATCGTTACTCACGCCGATGATAAAACCGGTTTGCACGAAGATATTATACATGCAGGCTGAGACCGTCCTCATTCGGACACTGTTTGAGTTGCGGGACGTCCAAGCAACTTGGATAGGGTGCACATATGGGGAGCCAACGATCAGAGAGACCACGGCAAAGTAAACCCATGGGGAGGTGTGCTCGGTAAATGTGTAAAGCGCGATAAGTAGCGGCAAGGCCCAGAACTGGAGGATGACCGTCGGAAGCACGCGACTGTTGATCACTTCGCTGAGATAGCAGGTAGCAAGCAAGCCGATAGCTCCCATTACGTATGCGGGGACATTCAGAAGATTGGATTGTAATGTGTTGAATCCAAGGGTACGAAGGGAGAGCGTCAGGTATAACTGAGGGGGTTGAACCGGAACTGTCGCGGA
Organism: Russula dissimulans; assembly: GCA_022376545.1. Lineage (NCBI taxonomy): Eukaryota > Fungi > Basidiomycota > Agaricomycetes > Russulales > Russulaceae > Russula > Russula dissimulans. Next base: position 185,987 of record WTXJ01000002.1, on the reverse strand, counting down.
TGCGGTAATATAAGGGAAACGAGGATCTCGTGCAGACTTCAGGCCTTGGCTACGTACCCATGTGCATCATTCCCAAGATATACAGCGGCCACATGTGCCAGTCACAGAGAGCCTCCAGTATCATCTTCGGTGTCAAACCCTGACGGTTGTGCATGTCTGACTTGGACGGATCGTCTCGCAACACTCTATTCACGATGATGGCCTCTTCACTGTGAGTTGTTCGTCGTGAAATTTGCAAACGAGGAAACAAGGGTACGCTAACCGTTCCGTGAACCAGCCGTCGGGACGAAACCATGCTTTAGTTTGCGTCGGCCCAGGAGGCATCAATGCGAATGACAGCAAGCCACAGAAACAGGTGAAAATGCCCTCGATGAGAAAAAGATACCTCCATCCCGCAACGCCGTTATGTCCACGCAGTCGCAAGATGCCTGCGGCCAGGAATGCGCCCACAATCTGAGTCATATAATTTGAGATCCAAAACCATGCAAGTCGGATTGGCACTATAAGTGGTCACCAAGCGCGTTCCAAGCCCGGGGACTCGGAACGAGAAATACCTACGCTCTGTTTTCGTATAAAAGTACGAAAGGTAGAGGATAGCGTCTGGAATAAAGCCACCTTGCAAAAAGCCGAGTAAAAACCTTCAAAGCATTGAGCCCCTGCAAATACACGAAGAAAGGATTTACCGTGTGATAAGAAAGGATGTTCTTCCCGACAACCAATATTGACTCCAGGATACGATACTCCACAGAACCATCTGTGGTGAGCAAGTGAAGGCAAAAACTTTTGAAGGGTCAGGAGATCATACTTGGCTCGGTATCCAAACATCTGGGCCTATTCGCTTTGAGACCAACTGTGAGGGTAGCTCCGCGCAGAGGAATGCCAGCCGAAACACAGTATTTCCAAGATTGAAGTCGTTCGTTGTCATGTGAAGATCCCGCAGGAAGTTATCCGTATTTGCTTGGGATATATTGCTGCGGTCGAGGTCTAGAGCAAAAAACATGATGAACGCCCATAACATGATCTTCAGGTCGATCTTCCGCACAACGTGCTGATAGAAAAAAAAATTCAACTAGTGGAAAAAAGGAGAGATATAGCACTTTTCACACACCCTCTCCTCGCGAAACGTCCAGCGCGCATTCGGATTGAAGCGGTGCGCGTTCTCGTAGCTTGGCGGCGGACGATACAGCTCGAGGGTAATGGGGTCGTCAAAGACGGAAGGCTGGGTTGCTACCGCGTCCGGGTCACGCCTCGCCGTCCAGCGCCAGAACGCCCCCTCAAATCGATCTCCGTCAATTGGTGAAGCGAGAGGGAGAGGGAGAGGGAGAGGCGTCTCGTTCAGCGGTGAGACTTCACCGGATCCCTTCTCGTGGACATCCTGGTCTTGAATAACCATCGCAGCCTTCTCGACGGTATTCGGTCTAACCGACATGACGAGATTTTCGGGGGATAAGACTGGCCGTCTGAGCAGAGGACGTGGCAGATTGCCCGACGCGACGCTGTCTATTTAAGCGGTCAAAGACGATACGCTGGTGACGTTGTTGACGACGATGGAGATACAAATGGCAATATAAAATCCTTTGAGGGAATCGACAGCGTGAGACCGATGCGACGCCGCTTCCTCTATGGCGTTTCACATGTCCAGACCTCAGCAGCCAGCGGTAGGAGGGTAGATAAGGAGCAGAACCGGTCTCCAAGATCTGGACATCAAGCAAGAGACACGCCTAGCTGGAGACATGGTCACACGCTCAGAGTCGTCACAGGCCATCGTGTTGCTGTTTGCAAGATGGAGCGAGGCTACGGACTTCCGGCGAGAAGGTAATGCCGGCATGCGACTGCCAAGTGATGAGCGACGCCGTTGCCGACGACGACTACAGTGGGATGTCTGCCTCGACCTTTCGACTCTCCGCCTTTTAGGCACCATTGTCCGTGCATACTTTTGCTATTTGAAACGTAATATTAATGCAAGGAGTGTTCACGCCTTGCTTACACAAGTCTATTGCTACATACCATCCATTTCTTGGGTCCCCAAGCCCCGTTTTCAGATAGATGATTCTTCGTGGGATGATGATTTCGTATGAAATAACGCTAGTACCCTACCAAATCTACCATCCTCATCGCCGCGGAACGCCGCCCCTTCCCCGTCCCCGTAGCGCTCGCTGTGCAGCACCGGGTGGCGCTCTAGGACCAGCATCGGGCTATAGTACATACGTTCGCAGAGCGATGAGTCAACAAAGCCACCAACAAAATTAGAAATCGACTTACAGCTTCGCTCTGCGGATTCCTGACCGTCTCGTCCACAGAAATGATGAGGCATGCAGCCTCCACCGCGCTGCTGATCGCGTTGACCTTGATCAGGCTGGGCTCCCAGACGAATGCATCCAAATTGTCACGGACGCCGTCAGGTCCGTCAACATCAACGCCAACCCATTTCTCGCCGTGCGCATGCCTCATGCGAAGTTTATTCAATATGTCAGTCGAGTCGAGGCCTGCATTATCGCAGATTTGCCGGGGTATAATTTCGAGTGACTTGGCGAACGCGAGCTGGACGAGCTGAAGTTTGCCAGGAATAGAAAGCGCGTGTTTTCGTATATAAGCAGACAAGTCCATCTGAACAGAGGTCGTTAGCAATGAATGCCTTGTCTTGAGTGCGTATACACGTACTTCGATGGCACCACCACCAGCAACGACTTCCCCATTTTTCACCGCACGCTTCACCACCATCACCGCGTCATGTAGACTCCGCTCGACTTCTTCAATAAACTGTTCAGCGCCGCCGCGGAGGATCATCGTGCACGTTTTCGCCTTGGGACAATCCTCAAACACGTTGTACCGCTCGCCACCGATTTGTCGCTCTTCGAACTTGCCACAGGTTCCGAGGTGCTCACGGCCGATATCGGAGGTGGTAGACTGGATCGAGCCGCCAACTGCCTGCACGACTCTCCGAAGGTCTTGAGCAGGAACACGCCCAGCGCAGAAGATGTCCCGATCGGCAAACCACTGAGTAGCAAGATCTCCGATCGGAAGTTTGCTCAGCACAACCTTCGCGCCCGTATTTTCTATTTCTTGTAACTTGCGGTAGATGATCTCCCACTCGGCATCGACGATCGCCTGGTAATCGGCAACGGCGTCCACCCGGACCTCAGCGTTGTCCTTTTCCGCTTTTAGCTCGAGTTCCACATTGAGCGAAAGAATGAGAGGATCGGTAAATGATTTAGGTTGCTGTTCGGCGCCAGCATAGGTGAAAGTCTTTTTGAACGATACACCTCGAATGAGGAGTGAATCTTGCATGCCGCCTCCGGGTATTTTTTTCACGCCAATGAGAGACTCGTCCAACTCATCCTGATCGAGAGAGAGCACGGCATCCACGACCATTTTCGAGAAGAAGGGTTTTTCCGAATGGATGAGCTTTGATGACATCGAGGTGGATGCGCACTTGAGTAAAAGAGAGTGGAAATTTCTGCAAAGCGCGATTCAGTGCGTATTCGGCGCCACGGTGCAATGTCCTTACTCAGCGTCTGAGCGGTCAACCGATATTTGTATCTCTTCGATGTGGTCAATGCACTAAGCATCGTGTGGGTTGACGAGGAAGACAAGAGGAAACGAGGACACGCACAAGCCGGGCGGCTTGACGGAGGCCCTTCATAATGATATGCGGGCTGACGTCCTCCTCGATGTACCCTTTAACCTCCTTCAGTAGTTGAGCGGCAAGAAGGACAACGGTGGTAGTCCCGTCGCCGACTTCCGCATCCTGGGCGCGGGCAATATCGACGAGTGTCCTCGCGGCGGGGTGAACGATGTCTAGAAGCTTAAGGATGGTGGCTCCGTCATTGGTGATTTGTGCTTCCCCACGATCGTTCACAATGAGCTTGTCCATTCCCCTCGGGCCCAGCGTACTTGCCAGCGTCTCTGAAATCGCAAGACATGCGGAGATGTTAGACAACAGTTGTCCCTTTCCCTGTGATGTATCCGTTCCCTCCTTGAGGAGAACCACGGTGGGTTGCTGCACGAGATAAACGAGTAGTCTCTGCAGTTGAAAGCGGAACGCTCACCATGGGCAGGGGTCGCTGCATTTTTCGTCAAGTTGAGAGGAAGGTGAAGTGCGACTCGCTTATGTCATCGGATGGATTGAAGGTACACAACTGGTGAAATAGATCTGATAGATTACTACTCCATCTCCCTGATCTTCCTCTCCACAGAATTTTTGTTTCGTAAAAGGCAGTATTCTCCAAATCTATTCCGGCTCTGCCACGTTTCACCCGGGAGCCAGAACGCCCTTGTGAGCCGCGATGAGTGGCGCGCGTCGAGGAATGGGAGGCAGGTTACGCGCTCCCAGGTTTTATCATCGAGAACGTAGCGAGGTTCGTGTCTGGCCTCTATAGGATCTTGCGGAAAGTCGAGATCGACAATATAGTCGCAGCTCCTCACGTCGACCTGCATGCGCGTCAAATGGGGTCGCCTTTCAGCTCTGGAGGGCATAAATACTCACGTAATGCATCAGTTCTTCCTTGTTCAGATCGTTCAAACCTACAGGAATATTTCTCGTCCCCAAAACTCTTGACCGAATTCCATGTGTCTCATAGAAGTGAGCAGGTAGCATGCCGTCAAATTCGCTCTTGATCCAGTCGACCCGTATCCCGTCTGGAACAAGATAGTGACCGGGAAATCGGTGCCATTCTTTTCCGTAGCACATTCTCAAGTTAAAGTCTTTGATCGGTGACAGATCAAGGCGCGGCTCATCTTCTCTATTTTCTACGAGTTTTTGCCTATATTCTTCGAGCAGCTCTGGTGGTGGGAGAGGGGTTTCAAGCAAACCGGTCACGTTAAGCAGTCGCGGAATTTCCTGCTTTTCAAACTGATAAATGATGGTCATAGGCGTGTGGTAGTACTTCCAGAGTGCAAGGATGCGAGTAAGTGAGATGAGGGCTGTGAGGAGAACGATCATCAGAGTCGACCAACGGAACAATGGGCTGCGTGATGCCTGCCAACACGCATCAGTAGGAACGTATGACGTCGGATAGTTAAGACCTACGCGGTATGGTGACTTTGTTATGTTGATGTACGCGACTTCGATCCATCCTCGCAATAGGTATGTCGTGACGGCCGCGTTGAAGCACACGAGTGGGTACACAGGATACATGAATCGTTCCTCCTTGTGTGGCTGGACGCTCATGATGATGAGCCAAGTATATAATGGAAGCAGACGTAGCGCCAGAAGTCTGAACGGAGAGCTTTGTTCTGCAGATGGGACTGCAACTCCCAGGCGACGGCGGTCAATCCTATAAGTTATCGCCAACGCTGGGAGAGAGAACAAGGCCATCGGGAGAAGAATATTGAAGTTGAGGGTCAGGTTCAGGAGATAGAAGTACCAGGGTTCGGTGCCATACAGGTCGGGACCACGGGAAGAGTCGGGGAAAACGTTATACTTCACGATGTTCCAAAACACGGCGGTGAACTTCCCATAGAAGTATGAATCAATCGCGACTATCGGTATCTGCATATCTCTCAGCGAGAGCAGGACACAGACAAAGTGGCGGTGTACTGACCGGAATGAGCCCCGCCACGGCACCACAAAGAAATAGCCTTTTCCAACGGTTGACTCGCCAGTGAGGCTTCTCCCTTGCTGGGACCTGGTCAGCACCGAATACGAACAACTCCTCGAAGACAAATGGGATGGCTATGGCAAGAGCAAAGGGCCACCCAAGGACGGCACCAAGGGCAAAATACACGACAGCCGCAAGCGTCCGCTGGCTATCCTGGTTGCTGGGAGGTATGAATGCATGAGACAGCGCAAGCATCGTGGTATACATCGCAAACGACGATGGGAGAAGGGCTGGGTAGCACATCAGAACAAGCCAAATGAAGTGGCATATAAAAGCGACTCGCCAGTCGACGCGTTCCACATTCCAGCATTAGCAACTAACATGAACAGCATGTAGCGAGCGACACGATTGTTGATCTTGAGCCGGACGGCATCGTATAGCTTGGCCTCCGAGATGGTGCATATGGTGCCCAGGACAGCACGTACGAGGAAAAAAGCTGGTCTCTAGGATGGAGAGGTGAGTTCCCTTCGGAGCGAGTCTACATTGGTGAGCTTTACCTTTCCCGTCTCGCGCAGTATCCAGTAGGGTGCCTTGGACGGGACAAGCCACAAGAGAGTGTACGCCCAACTCCGGATAGCGTATCGCGGTGAGGTTTCCCACGTCTGGAAGCCATAGCCTTTATATAAGTAATGCAGAGGTTCCCAGTAATTGAATACTGCAAAGAAGAAGGGGTTACTCGGAGGAAAGGTCTTCAACGAACGCCGAAAGGACAGACCTTCGTCGCAGTCTTGGATGTTCGAATACATAGCTGCCGTGACACGGACAATGAGCAACACCCTGACCGCCACTGAGAAACTGGGGACCCAAGGCGGGCGTGCGGCTCTAGGGTGTCTGCTTCAGAACTCAAGGATGGCCAGTTGGTACGCGTACGCACCTTCGGAGCTGATCTTGGAGGATCCCAGTATGTCTTGCTGACACTGGCTTAGGTGCATATTCATTCTTGTCTTTTTCGATGGGCCGACGGAAACGGAGGGTTTGTATTTGCGGCATAAGTGGTGGAGGTGTGCGTGTGGCTATGGTTCGTGTACGGTGCTCTGATGGGTCACCTGACTCAATGATCATTCGTGTACTAAAAAAGCATGGACATTGTGATATCGTTGCGTGAGATTGTCAAAGAGTTCAAGAGACAACAAATGGCAAGAGGTAAACCAGGTATCGTAAAAGTTGGCCGAGATATAACGGCTACAGTACGATTCCATCACATCAAACTGTCAAGCGTATGAGCAAAGAAAAGGTATTGTGCCGAGTGAGAAAGGTCCTGAAAGCCGGTAAAGAAATCGTCATTAAACGGGATGGTTCAAATATTCTGTACACAAATTGTCCGTAGTCCATGTGGGTTGTCTTACCCTTGGTATTCAACCGCTGTTGGGGTTGGGCGGTGCCGCACCGGGGGGTAGATTGGAGTAGAGTGACGTAGTCCGCGAGTATCTATTCTGTTGGGGCGTCTGCGACGTACGGCGAGATGGCGGACGGGAAACACGACGGACTCCATCGGGTCCCGGGACCGGCCCATTATCTGACAGACTGACCCCGCGTGCTCGACGTTGACCGCCAGATGGGGTGGGAGACAACGATGGGCCAGCGTCATGTTCTGCGCTATAGTGGTTATCATGCTTAGACTGGAATGGATTCGTTGCTTCTCCGGCTCCGGGGAATGGTGTCGGCGATGTCGCTTGGCGCATTGTTCCAGTGGATGAACGATAGTCCTGATTTCCGCGACCCTGCCGCGAGGGGCCCGAGGGTGATGCGCCATAGTAGTCCTCAAGTTGCTCAGTCGTATTGGAGGCAGGGCTGTAAACAAGACGTTGCTGAGAGGACGAATTATCCGAATCGCTAGATCGAGCCACAGAAGTCGAAGAACCGCCGTTCGTTGCAGGGCGACTCAGGGCGAGTGGAGCGGGGAGCGTGAGCAATTGATTGCTGTCATAGCGCGGGCGAGAGCCTCCGGCGTTTGCGAACGAGTCCATCGTGCTTCCACTTCCATCAAAGGCTTGCGAGGGAGTGGCGGCAGTGTCGCTGTCACGGTATGATATCATTGAGTACCTGTCCTTACAGTCAGTCTCATGGACGAATATCGGGATGCAGGCTCTTACCGCTTCGGGGTGTTGGCCTTAGGGTCGAAGTATGTCGAATCCCTCGACTGAGCACCACTCCTCCATCGTCGCTCGCGCTCGAACTCCGCCCAACGCTTCATCACGATGTTTGTCGAATCAAACTCACCCTCCTTATCACCATGATTTCCACCTTTGTCGCCTGATACCTGACGTGTTTGACCCCACGAAAAGTCGTCGAAATGCCAGAACGCATAAGCGGGAAGAATACCGTTCCATATCGGAAGCGAGAAAAGGTAGACGATCATCCAGCCAACATATGCAATCTTGCGGGTGGTGATGACGATAAGCAATCCAGGCAGACCGAGAATGATAGCCAGGAGGACCAGTGGGATTGTGGTATTCGTGTGCCCAGGAATGACGGAACTGATGATGAGGTATATCGTGAAGGATATGGCAGCGGGGAGGACAAGTGTGCCAGCAAGTTCCATACCAACAACAAACTGCATCGAGAAGCAGAATGTCCCACACAGGTCGCGAACAAGTACCAATTCAGCGAGGTTGTGCACTGTCGAATTGATCCAACGACGGCGCTGGGAGATAAGGACCCTAAATGTATCCGGAACGATGGTCTTGCAGACTGCAGAAGGTAAGAAAATGTTCTTGCGCTTCGGGAATGTTTTTAGCATGAGTGTCGTTAGATACCGATCTTCTCCGAGAAGTAACAAGTTCTTCTTGTGCAAGGTATCAACCACGTTCTCCGAATAATGCTCGACAATGTCAGGATTTGCAAGAATGGGGACCCAGTAACCAGAACCGCCTCTGGGTGCTTTGATGCGATACATGCTAAAACAGCCTGGCAAGCACGTTACACCACCGAACATTGATTCGAACGCCTTTGTCATGTGGTGCGAAATATAGTACTCGAAGACTAGGGAACAAAGACTGAGAGGGGTGGTTTTGAAGAGGTGATGTCAAACTCACCCTGAATCATGGTAACCCAAGTTTCTCCTTTGTTAGCGATCTTGGTCTCGCCGCAAAGTCCCATGATTTCCTCGTCTTGAACCATGCACGATGCCATGCGCGTGAGCGAGTCGGGGAAGACTTTCGTGTCGGCATCCACACAAAGCACCAATTCATAACGATCTGGGCTCACGCCAGTCACCCGCCAGAGGGAATTGAAAAACTCGTATTCGAACGTGGTCATGCGTTCGTCAAACATGACTTTTTGAAGGAAGGCCATGAGGACGATTTGCGAATCGCGTTTGCCACGGTTTCCAGGCTTGGGATCCGAAGATTCCAGTGGGTTACCTGTCTTTGCAACCAGGACCACTGGAACACGCTGCTGCTTGGATATCTCTACAGTAGCATCGTCGTAGTTGTAGAAACCGGCATAGACCCTGGCCATATTATGTCGCTTGTGACCGTCCGCGATGGCGACGTAGGAATGCGCTTCAACGTCTTCAGGTTCAATTACGAGCTCTTTCATCATGGATAGGACAATTTCCGGGGTCGTCTTATCATTCCCGGCACCTTTGACCACGCCATCCGCAATGACCAAGATGAGCTTGTGACTGTTAGGGTAATCGGTGGTGGCGAGCGAATCGAGAGTCGTACGTAGCCCCTCCACCGACTCAGAATAGGCGGTTACAAGACAAATCGTGTGTGCCAGTCGGAATCCAAATGGTTCATAATCTGGAGCGGGCTGGGGAACGACATTGTTCAGGGGGAAAGGACACGCGACATCCACAAACCCGCGAGAATCCTGAAGAGATGTGGAGCTTCTTGATCCAACAGCGTCTTGATTGCCAGACTTGCCGTTCTTTCCTGAAACAGAGGGAGAACCGTAGACGCTCATCGTACCACGCTTGTAAGAGACGGCTTCAACACCATCTGTGGTGCCTGGCCGGGCGCCGACGCCTTTCATGATGTTTTCCGAAGGCGTAAAACGCGACTGACGGGGGAGAAAGTGACCTTTCTTCTCCTTCTTGTGGGGAGTGTACCCGTTCTTCGGGACATTGGGCCGGTACTGGCTGGGAGCGGGAAGGTAGATGTTTTGAGTCCAATTCTCGATTGCGGCCATCCGTTGCATCCGTTGTTCGTATGTTTCGTGCTTGGACATGCCGAGCCTAGTGGCAAAAAACCAAGCAAACATTACGGCCATGACGAAGCGAATGGCGACAACGCCGACTATGAAGATGAGGGAAACGTAGAGGACGATGTTCGAGGCAACGCAACCGATGCTATTTGTGTCAATGAAACCAACTGCAATGATATTCTGTAGGCAGTAGCCAAGTGTCCGTTGCTTTGTGCGTTCCATATACATGGAGATGTCTTTGCCGTTAAAGGTACCATTTGGCTGTGAAAACTGATCGAAAATCGCTGGGTAGTTGACTTCTCCTTTACTGAGCCATTTAAGAAGGGAGAAGTCCAAGACATAGCTGGAAAGAACACTTAATAAAAGGTGACTCGCGAGACTTAGCCCCACTCACGATCCATAAACAGCCAGATTCCGATTTGGATTCTTGAGATCATCCCACTTATAGGAGACTTGCCCAATAGGTCTCATCTTTGCCAACTGGGCCCGTGCTTGGGAATTGAGATGACAATTTGTGTTGGTCTCATAACCCGTAAGATTGACCCCGGAAGTACCATGTTGATTGTAAATGTTACACGGGAAATACCAGTCCAATTGGTTATTTTTGCCAGTAATGCTCGAATTTGACGCCTTGGTAATGATCCCTTGGCAGGGCCCATTGGTGTTCTGGAATAGGAAGGAAATATCGTTACCTGCCGCATTCCAGTTTCCTTCATAGAGGGGGTTGCTGTGGCCGTCAAAAGGTCCAACTTTGGGATGAGTGAAGTGGGAAAAGTCGTAATCATAACCATGAATAATGACGGAGGCCGTATCGATGGAGCCACCACGGGGTCGGTTGGGGGGCTTTCCGCAGACGACTTTAGTGAAACCAAAGGTCAAGAATCCGACACCGGCCATCAGAAGGAAGATTAGACTGATCAGACCCATTTTTTCTCTCCAGGCGCGCTGTTGCTCAGGGCTGCGGATACCTAAGTGAAGAATAAGTAAGCTCAAGTGGCGAACGACGGCAAACTGTGCACTCACCGCATGATCGTAACAAGAACGGGGGGACACAGATCGTGAGGAGATAGCAATACGTCACCCAACCATCGTGAGGCCCAGGAATGTTCCCTAACCAGCGCCGACGTTCCGGCGCTTGGTCCACGTCAGTCGGGGACTGACGCTTCCTTCGAAGAGTACCACGTCTAAACAAGGCGAGACCGGACTCATGGACATCTTCCTCACGCCCCAAAAGGGACTGGCCACGGCGGAGGGGAGTACGGTGCGGGGCATTACCAGTGGCTAAAGGAGGGAAGGGTGAGATGGATACAAGGGAAGATGGGTAGGACATACTAGATGGTTGAACGAGATTTGCATTGGCATCTTCGAGCATTGCGGCATGAGTACGGTAGTGCCACTGTCGATGACCGGGTTCGATTTTTTCTCGGTCGGGTCGGACTAGGCTCTTTTTCCTAGCAACGAGCGCAGCATCTGCCCTCGTAAAACCAGATTCGGTGTCGGGACTGGTTACATTCTGGTAAGCGGAGTGCTGTCGCACTCGGCCGGGTTGATCGAGAGGGGCTCGGCGGTCTCCTCTTTCGGTGCTCTGAAAGGAGACATTGTTGGCAAACTGTGGAGAAGTGGGATGTTGTGGGCTATAAGGGGAGGTGGGGTGATCGTAGGAAGTAGGGGAAAATGTAGGCAAAGGTTGTTGAGAGTACTGGGAATAGGATGGTCTAGGTGCGCGAGGAGGGCGCTGGCCGGAATAGTCCATGTTGGTGGGGGAGGCTATGGGGACATGCAAGGACAAAAAGGACGTGTAAAAAAAAAGGGACGGAAAAAATATAGGAGGGTGGAGGGGGGGAAAGGCGTGGAGGGAGCGTGTGGCCAGGGAAACGGTGAGTGGCTGAGGGAATGTTGAGGGTCAAGGACAAAACGGGTGAATACAAACGTGCGAGGCACTGCGTGGTGACCGTTTCACCCACCTCTAAAATTCTAGAGGTAGTCTCTTTAGACTAGCGTTACCGATCAGCTGTGAAGCGAGTGAGTTCTCCGTGGCAAAGCCTCGTCAAGCCCTCGGATTTACCGATCAACTGCAAAGAGGAAAGAAGGGAGGCAATTGGGGAAACCAAAGTGCCTGACGTTACAAATATCCATCAGATTCATAATTCTATGTAAAGTTGAAGCATCGTACGGCGAGATGGCCGAGCGGTCTAAGGCGCCAGACTAAGGATCTGGTCTCTTCGGGGGCGTGGGTTCGAATCCCACTCTCGTCAATCAGTTTTGCCTGCATTTACGTTCTTTGTTGGTTTCTTAGAGACGCACTTGGTTTCGATCATTTTAGAGCTTCGTACGGCATGTTTAAACCATTCCTGCATAACATGGGAATTTTCTCGGCCCGTCGTTTAGTTCAGCGGCGTTAGGTTGGACGTTTCGGAAGTTTCATGTCAAGACTGACTGAAAGCATTTACTAATTACATAAACACGTAGCACCATTACACTCGTTCACCAATGGTTCACACTAGCGTCTCACCGATCGTAAAGTGTACGTGGTCCCCTTCTCCCAAAGTGAGCCGCACTGGCAGACGTGGGTCGATTCGAATAGGTGCCGAAGTGCCGATGTAAAAGTCCCCACGACTGAAATTGCGTGTGATGGCAGCTGTTTCCTCTTCGGTGAGCGGTCGTGGACGCTTATTTGGACGAAAGGTCGAAGTCGACGCCCCTGTAAATGAGCCATTGTACTCATAGTACTGTTGATGGGTGAGGCTGGGGGGTTGCATATAAGAAATGGGCGCAGCTGGAAATGGGGGAATGCCGGGAGCTACGCACGTTGCCTCAGCCGACATGGGCACGAACGATATCAATGAAGACGAACCAGGCGTTTGCTGCGAGTGATCAACAGGGGCCTCTGGATCCGGATAAGCACAGGTGGCACCAAGCCCGCGCTTGAGGCAACTCTGGAGGTGATGACATGACGACATTGACACACGTGGAAGGCAAAGACAGAAAGTCGCCTACCTGACATGGGAGGATCTCGCTGCAGCGAGTCTTTCCGGAATGACAAGAAGTGCATGCACGTCTTACGGCTGGGGCTTTTGCTGGGGATCAACGAAAAGGGATTAAGATAAAGAAAGAAAAAAAAAAAGAATGCAGGCGAGACAAGAAACGTCCATCCGACCGATGCGGAAGGGTAAGCAAGAAGGAAACAGCAAGGGGAAGAGAGGATGGGAACGCACGCTTCCGAGGGGGATCTGAGATTGTCGCTTGAGGGGCTTGGTGAAGTTGTGCGTGAAGTTGAGGGTCTTGCACGAGCGATTGCGGCGGTGGAGGCTGCTGAAGTTGTTGAGTGTCGATCGACGGCGTGGCCGTATCCTGGGCCGGGGTGGTTGCGGAGTCGGACATGGCGGGTTGGCGGAGGGGCCGGACGTGGAAGAGGTTCTGTGAGGCCGTGAGCCGCTTTATGTATCGATGTTTGGTTCCGGTTTTCGGTCGGTAACCGGACAATTCCCGGAGCCGGCCGACCTTGCCCCGCAGCCCGCAAAGGCAACCGCATGACCCGAGTCCGAAGCCCGAAGCCCGAAGTCTCATTCATTCATCTGGGCTGGGAGACTCTCCTCATCCATGGCCTCTAATCCTCCAAATACAAATCAGCCTCCCGTACCATTCACAGATTTCGAGTTCTCTTTTGATCCTTCTCTCAGTGGCCTTTTTCCTCCCCCTCCGCCATTGCCTCCTTCAACGGGCCTTTTCTCCGATTCAGAGACCACAGATCTCCTCGGCTTTCTCGATAACTTCAATTGGGAGTTTGAAGCACCGCCGCTTCCCTCGGAAAATCAACATGAACAACCCCCTCCCTTCCATTATGATGCCCCATCATCATCATCCGCACAACTCCCAACTCTCCACCCTTCCAGCCAGCTGAAACCCCAGCCATCCCAGTCTCAGCAGCAACAAGAGGACGACATGCCTCGACGCCCACCGACGCCCTCAGCATCAGCTTCCTCTCGCAACAAATCCCTCCTTTCGAGTCCTCAGAAACGCCTGAATCACATCATGTCAGAGCAGAAGCGACGGAATGCCATCCGAGAAGGCTATGCCCAATTGACCACGCTGCTTGCGCCCAAAGGTGCACCACCCGGGACCGGCATGCCTACCAGGGGTCGCCCGAAAGGCAGCGGAGGTAGAGGAAAAGGCAGAACAAAAGGTAAAAGCGGTGTCCTTTTCCGTGCCGTCGAATATTGCCACTGGTTAGAAGAGGGAATTGAGGCATTGAGAGAAGAGGTGAGAAGAGCAGAAGCAGCTGCCAGCATCCGTGCTGGCTGACGCCATAAGCCGTGTTTTTTTATTCCTTATCGTACGTCGCAATACCCCCTGACATTACCAGTTCCTTCACTTTGTGTATGGCAGATGTATGTAATGGTGTAGCTCTGTATTATCTATCACGTGAGAGTAGGGATCAAGGCACCCCCTCCTATGCAACCCTTGCTATGCCCCCACCACTGCCATCGCCACCTCTTACGCCCCCGCGTCCGGACTGGCCAATCCCGACATTCAAACTGCGAATTGACGACTTGTCTCATCCAGGAGTCAAACTTTTCTTTGACAGTGTCGATCCCGTCCGGATCATGCACGATGCCGCGGTTGCCGTCTTCCAATGGTTATATGTAACAACAGACAAGGCACCAAAGCAGTGAGTGGCTGGCTGCGAGTACTGCAACCTGAATCGGCCAACGCTGCCTTTTTTTAAAGTGTGCAGACCATCCAGCTCGTCCTTCGACCCATGGACGGCGTAGCCTATACGACCGGCTCGGATACGACCAAGGAGATCCACTTTGCATGCCAGCACATCGTGAACTCTGCGAACCGCTGCGCGGATGAAATCCGTGGAGTCCTCGTCCATGAGGTCGTCCACTGTTTCCAGTACAACGGCCAGGACACCTGCCCCAGCGGTCTCATCGAGGGCGTAGCAGGTAATGTGACACTTTCCCCACTCCCCACTCCCCATCCCCCACTCTGAACATGAGCTATATCCCTACACGCCACAGACTGGGTTCGCCTTCGTGCCGGTTTCGAACCCCCGCATTGGAGTCATGGTGGGGACAGGTGGGACGCAGGATATCATGTCACGGCCTACTTTTTGCAATGGCTGACCGAGCGGTATGGCGAAGGTACGGTGCCGGAACTCAACGAGTTGTTGAAGGACGCGCCGTACGACGAGCACATCTTTAAAACCGTAACGGGTCGTAAGGTCGCCAAGCTTTGGAAACTCTACAAGGAACATCTTGAGGAAGGAGGTGGGGATGGGGATGGCCCGACAAAGGATGATCCCCCCTCATCTGAGCCTGAGTGACATCAAGGGGCCTTCCGATGGGGGGAACACAAGTATTGGGACCGTGAACCACAATTAGCATGCCAATAGAGGTTAAATCCGCAATTGAATACAATGCTAGAGAACGTAAAACTGAAAGAATAAACAAAGAGCAAAAAACAAGTGAAAAGTGATGTGGCGGGAACTGAACTAGCTATCCCATCTCCTCCTCGAGTTCCCGAGCTAAGAAATCATCGTAGTCGTCATCGCCGAATATGCTTTCGTCTTCTTCATCGTCCGACTCATCCTCGTCCTCGCCACGAGGACTAGGAACCGTCGGGGGTGCATACTTGCCAAATTCTTCGGGAGAGATGGACTCTTTGAGCTTGGAGGCGTTCTGTCGGTCTTTGGCAAGTTTCTTGCGTTTGGACAATGGTGAGCGGAGCAAGTCACCCTCGCTTGCATTCAACCCAGCTTCCGATGGAGTAAGACTTCGCAACCGTTTGCGCCTGGTCCGTGGGGTAGAGGGCACGCTTTCAGACGACGGTCTCAGTCTAAGCGTAACCGTTCAAGGAAATCAAAACCGCGCACCTGCCAACGCTACCTGTCTCATCTCCAACGCGTCGATCGCCCACCTCCGCGTTCATCGACCTGCGTTCCGCACCCTTCGAGCTTGCGCCGTCATCCCCATCCCCCTCCTCGTCCTCCTCGTCCTCCTCCTCGTCCCCGCTGGCCAGGAACTCCCGCAGCTCCTCGTCCGCGTCTTCCCACGACAAAGACAGCGCCAGATTCCGGGAATCTTCCGAAATGCGCCTCAAGTCGTCCAGCTCCTCCTCGTCGGACGCCGCCCCGTCCCCCTGCCGCCGTGGCTGTTCCTGCTGCGGCTGCTCCGCCATCCCCGGAGCAGCGGCCCCAGAGCCGCCCTTCCGGAGCCCGGGTTCGACGTCCCAGTCATCTGCGTCAGGCTCTGGGTCAGACGAAATCTGCTGAGCGTCAGGCGGCGCTGGGGAACTCGCCGTGTCCGGCGCGGAGGCACTCAAGGACCGGGGTTCATCCATCAAGTACGGCGTCTCGTCTTGGTATTCCCAGCGTGCAAGTGAGTCGGTAAACCAAGCGAGCCATACAATCTTTATGTTACCCCGCTTGCGTGCCTGATCAATCTTTGCGGTGCCTCGCTGTCAAGGGATGTGAAATCGGTACGACGGGTGCAAAAAGGGATGGTGAGGTACCTTCGCAGCGACGAGATGCGTGACTTTGTGCGACAGTTCAGTATGGCAGGTGGCACCAAAAGCCTCAGCCAAATTCCATATGTCGGTCGTCTCCGGTCTGGTGTCTAGCGGAATCACACTGGAGAAGAGTATATGCAGGCCATTGAAGGTTTGCAGCCTAAGCCCGGGAATGATAATCTACGTAAAAAAAGATGAAACCCCGCCCGTGAATCGATGTAATGACTGAACGCACTCGAACGTCGTAAAGAACGGATGCTGAGGGCTGGGCTTTACTCGCAAATTTAGTTATTTCCTCATCGTGTGGCCGGTTGTCGTAGGCTTCGAAGAATTGTTGATGAACGGCGTCCAGAAGCTAGAAGGTTTTTTAGATATCTATATATTTCAAAAGGAAAGGACAACTGACCCGCTTGATTCGCCGAAGTTCTGTATCGTCATTCTTCAGTAGGGCCTTGCGGTGGTGCTTCTCTCCTAGAGCTTCAGGGGGATTTGGGGTGCTCTCATTTTGACCCGAGGCAGTGTCGGTGGTTGGGCTATCGCTCGTAAGCTGGCCATTGGCAGCTTCTTGCAGTTCCTCTTGGAGTTTAGCCAAGGGACGCTCCTCCACTTGTGCCTCGAGAGCAAGTGAGTTACGGGCTATCATTTCCTTCTGCAGGTTCTCCTCGGCGACAGCTTCGTCGGCCGAAGATGGACCGACTGTACTCGACTGGGGATCGTTAGGAACAGGGCCTGGAGCAGAGATTGAAAGCGCGGGGCCCGAGACGGCTGGTGGCTTGCCAGGTGGTGTTGAAGACATCTGAGAGATAGCGGACGTCGATGGGTCTAATCTGGGCAGAAAGGCTGAGTTGATATCACCAATCCCAACAAAAAAGTCGTCTGTGGGTACGTTAATTTGATGTCGACTTGAAAGGGAGGAGAAATCTGACATGGGATAACTTTCGCAAGGTTTGGGCTCCATTCCCAAACATCTGCGCGATCATCAATGATGACGACCATTGAGGTGTCAACAGGAAATAGCCGCTGGAGACTCTTCTGTGTAAGGCCTTGTGAAGGGTCAACTAAGGGAGGCGGTAAATCGAAAACAACACTCTTACTCCCGCTCTCGTCACGGCTCAAGATTCGACCGCCGAAGAACCTGCCATCCGGGTCAATGGCCTTGCAGACTTCCTCGGCGTAAGCACGTGTGCCCATAGTATAAACATGCATTTCATACTTGGTCGCAACACTGCTGAGAAAGTCAAACCATCCGGGGCTTCCATGCCATGGAGGTCAGTACGGGAACAACGTACGACGCGGTGACATACCGAGGTTTGACGTAGTAGAGACACCCCTGTGTCTCTACAGCCTTTCCCTTGCCCTTTGGTCGATGACTGTCAGGCGATGGGGGGAGACCAAAAGACTCAGGACCGAGGCGGAATTTCTTCACGTCTTTCAACGCTTCCCAGTTAGGATTCACTTCGTCATCTTCGTCCGGGCTTGACTCGTCCGAATCGCTGTCCGCTTCCGAGGACGCTCGTTTACTGGCTTGACGCGCCTCCCAGGCTTCGCCTTCGGCAATCCAGTCACCCACGGTGGGATCAACGGTGGCATGGACGATGGTTTGGTCAAGGTCAACGATGAGCGAGAGCTTGCGGGTGCTGAATAGGTGATTGGCCGTCTCACGCTCGATGCGCTGAGCCTCCTCGAGAGAAACCTTTGGGCCATTGGCGGAATGGGTCATCTGAATTGATGCCCGCGCTTCATTTGAATACCCAGTATAGTCGGACCTATTGTCGATGAGCGATAATATGGGACACATGCCAAGACGTCATACGCACTCTGTCATGTCCTTTCCACATAGCGCACAAAGACCGCCCATCTGTATGCCATGTTTGCAAGGCTCGGATATGTAAACGACTGCTTTCTCTTCACTGGTGATAAGATCGCGTTCTTTGATGCACCATCTTTCGATAGTGCCCTCGACGGGGCAGTCCCAAATGCCAAACAGAACTTGCGTGCGCCCGCCCGGTTCGGAAGGTCGGGAGTTGAACGAATATGTCAACAGCGGGGAGCCGCGCTGAACCGAGTCTGATGCCTTGGCCTGTAGTTTAACGACATGGATGGGGAAGGGTGTTCCGGGAGGTAGAAAGAGCAGGGAAGAGGAAGAGGACATTGGTCCCTTGGGGGTAAGAAAAGGTCGGGAGACACTTTGGCTGGATGTGCCGGCTTGACAAACGGGTCGAGCGTGACCAAAGGTGGCAAGCAGGCGTTGTTCCCAACCAAACGGAAACGCACGCAGTCACGATAGAGATGACTGCGATCAATTTAGGGAGGATGAGCTTAAATAAACGATGGTCTACACGGGCTGTACATACAAAGAACATGAATAAGAATGGATCCAGCGTGGACTGTGTGGCGCGGCGCTGCCTGTCGATCCAGTTGTTCTTCAACCAGGTCTCTCACTCCCCGCTACAGCCTTCATACCCCTTTCACTCCACCCTAGCAGTTTCTCGTACGTTTATCAGTTGATTGATTCTTCATCATCGCAGAATTCTAACCTCTGATTAGATTGACAACCGCCCTGCAAGGCAAATATGGATCCAGGACTTGGAGTCGATGAGGTATTATACATGTCCCTATCCCTCCCCAACAGGCTGGATGATGCTTTCTCGCCTCTCTTAAGATTACGCCGATTGCGTTGCTCATGGACGAGCTGCGTTCCGAGGATGTTCAGCTACGGCTGAACGCCATCCGTCGTGTGTCCACGATAGCGCTCGCCCTGGGCCCTGATCGCGCGCGAGACGAACTTATCCCCTTCCTTCAAGATTCGGTAGATGATGAAGATGAGGTTCTCTTAGCCCTCGCAGATGAGCTAGGAAAGAGCTTTGAGGAATACATTGGAGGAAAGGAGTATGCTCATGTGCTACTCGGACCACTAGAGAACTTGTCTGCAGTTGAAGAGACATTGGTCAGAGACAAGGTTCGTTTCATTCTCGAGACGGGCCCTTGTCGTGTACATAGGAAATCGGCAACTCATGCCACGCGTTTAACGCGTTACAGGCTGCAGAATCCATTACCAAGATCGCTGTCGTTCTCAACTCACAGCAGATTGAGCAACATTACATCCCTCTTCTCAATAGATTGTCCCATGGAGAGTGGTTTACATCTCGCACATCATCGGCCGCTTTGTATGCTCCTGTGTATTCCAAAGCATCATCAGCTACTCAAGAAGAATTGCGGAAGGGCTTTGCCGCCCTCGGGTCTGACGACACACCGATGGTTCGACGAGCGGCAGCAAAATGGCTGGGAGTGAGCGCATTTTCTCGTTTCTTGGCTCTAGCTTACTAATCGCGCGACGTAGGCATTCGCGAAGAACCTTTCTAAACAACATATTATATCAGATGGATTGAACATATATCGCCGCCTTCAAGCAGATGATCAAGACTCTGTGCGGCTACTGACGGTCGAGGACTTGGTTGTCATCGCTCAGCAGCTTTCTCCCGCTGAGGTGAAAGAGCAGTTGCTGAAGCAAATTAGACAGAGTGTCTCGGATAAAGCTTGGAGGGTTCGATACATGGCTGCAAGCCACTTCAATGCGGTAAGTTGTCCTACCACCGACGTCGATTCATCGGTTTGATATGCCGTATCCAGCTATCCGAGGCAGTTGGGGTGGAGCTTGTGAGGGAGGAGCTTGTCAATCACTACGTCCAGTTATTGAAGGACAATGAAGCCGAAGTCCGCACAGCGGCCGCAGGGCAAATCCCAGGTATTGTATAGCCTTTTCGGGGGTATTCATTGACCCATTATCATCTTTAAAGGTTTTTCGAAATTGTTGGAACCAGAGGTTGTCATCGCTCGCATAGTACCCTTTGTTCGGGACCTTTGTCAAGACAGCTCTCAGCATGTGCGAGCCGCCCTTGCAAACCAGATTACGGGGCTTGCACCTCTCCTCGGTCACGTATCCACAATCGACCACCTTCTCCCGCTCTTCTTGCACTTGCTGAAGGACGAATTCCCGGATGTGAGGCTGAACATCATCAGCAAACTCGAGCAAGTTAACGAAGGTGTGCACACCCCCTCGTCCATGTTGAACCCCTAGTCACCGAGTTCTGATCCGGTGCTACTCAGTCATCGGAATCCAACTACTGGCTGACAATCTGTTACCGGCCATCGTTGAACTTGCGGAGGATAAGTCATGGCGGGTACGACAGGCAATTATTGAATACATTCCGCTGCTGGCCACGCAACTGGGCAAAGAGTTCTTCGATGAACAACTATCGAGCCTGTGTATGTCGTGGTTGGGGGATACTGTGTACAGCATTCGGGAGGCAGCGACCATCAATCTGAAGAAACTGACGGAGGTATTCGGTGTAGAGTGGGCTAGGGCTCAGATCGTCCCTAAAGTGGTCGCCATGGGATCGCATCCCAATTACCTTTATCGTATGACTACGGTGCAAGCAATCGGGGTACGTCTCGAGACTGGCTGGCTTCTCAGTTAAGCCCGGCTGGCTGACTCGCTTTCCAGACGATCGCACCATCTCTAAATATCGATATTGTTTGCGAAGAGATAATCGATGCGCTTCTTCGCCTCGCCAACGATCCTATTCCCAATATCCGATTCAACGTAGCAAGATCCTTGGAAGTTGTTGCGACGACGTATGGGAAAGCACGGGAAGGCAAGGAACTTGCGGAGCAAAAAATCGTCCCCGTTTTGGAGGAACTGATGGCGGATCAAGACGCGGATGTTCGCTATTTTGCGACCCTGGCATCCCAGAGAACGCTTGCGACAATAAAAGGCTGAGGTGACTCGAGTTTACCGCGTTGGATCAGTTGATTGACACTCATGGTCCTGGTTATAGCCGACTCGTCGGGGTAGTTAGGGTGCTAGGAGTGGGGGCATCTAAGCATGTCCCTTTAGCTTTCCTTTACTGTGGAATACGAAGATAAACAA
The DNA here is from genome assembly GCA_022376545.1 of Russula dissimulans. Lineage (NCBI taxonomy): Eukaryota > Fungi > Basidiomycota > Agaricomycetes > Russulales > Russulaceae > Russula > Russula dissimulans. The sequence continues at coordinate 164,795 of WTXJ01000002.1, read as the reverse complement.
TGGTGATTGTACAAGCGTCCCTGTGGAAAGAAAAATAAAATAAAATAAGAGGCCAGAACAGGGGCGGAGAGAGGCGATGTCTGAGCCAGGATCCAGGGAGAGGGCGTAATAGCGCTCTGATTATTACGCACACCCGAGCTGAGCTGATTGACAGAGACGGCGCCCTCGCCTTTCCTCTTTCCTCTTCCTTCCCCCTAAACTCTCTTCATGTCCGGAGAGCCTTCTCTTCCAGACCTAGACTTGTCCGATGACGACCAACATCCGTCTGAAGCTTCCAATAGGAAAAGGAGCAGCAGAGGTCGGTACCCATCATCTCCTTCCCTTCCATCCCCGTTCATCCAATTATTGTAGCTTGCGACCAGTGCCGCAAGACGAAGAGTAAATGCGAGAGGTTTAAAGGCGACGACGACGCTTGTAAGAGCTGCTTGGCAGCTGGTACAGGTACTGCCGACCCCCTCGTCCCCCCTTCCCGTCTTGATCCGAGTAACTGAACGCACTCGAATTGCTCGCCAGCTTGCACGTTTCTAGGTATGTGCCCCATGTCTCCATACCTCTCACAATTTGTCACGACTCTGCTGTGCAGGTCCGAGTTTCAAGCGCGGCCCTCCGAAGGGTTACATTCACGCCATCGAACAAAGATGGCATCAGGTCGAGTCGGTTCTAGGCGCAATCCTGTCATCAACAGACCCACAAGTGAAAGTTCTTATCAACAACTTACGCAGGGATGACCTCGCCCGAGATATCCTCACCAGGGTGGACTCGGGACCTTTTGTGAGTAACTCTGGCCTTCCTTCAGTAACCCCTTGGATAGACAACAACTCTTGTTACACAGGGTCCAAAAGGTCGTCACAGTATCTCCGCAGGAATGACAAAGGAAGACTTCTTTGCATCTATCATGAACAGTGATAATCAGCATCCGCGCGATCCGTCACGCCCCAAGCGGCAGTCCCGAATGTCGCGCGAGATCGTTTCTTCGAGTACGTGGTGATTGAGATTTGACGTTCGTTATTTATTCACTTTGTTTCAGACAACTCGATGCTTGTTACACCGACCTTGGAGTGGCAAGATCACCTCTCGAATACCTATGCCCGAATTAACAAGTTCGAAATGTCGGCGTCCAGTGTTTCTTCACCTCCTCTCCACGTCGGCGGTCAACCATCCTTTCAGCGTCGTAGACTGGATAAAGAAATTCCTGTATCGTCAGATAGGAGTCGCCTGTATAGACTTGATCCAGTCTCTGGTATGTGATCCACAAAGCACCGGCTTTGATGAAAGAATATCGTTGATGCAATATCCAGAATCTGACGATACCGACGATGCCGCGTCCATGATCGGAGAATTGTCACTTGACGAAAACAAGGAGGTACGTCTGGATGTCACCAGTGTTCGACGCAGCTCAGCCGTATCTGTCATCATAGGTGCGGTATCATGGCCTTATCAGCGGTCTTCACCTTCTATCTCAAGCCGATCGCACGGATGAACGTAAAATTGGCGGTGTCTGGTGAGTGAATTGTTGATCCGTAGTATTCATACAATACCAATTGCCCGTATAGGCAATTACCCATGGCGCGCATTTGGCCCCCCGCTGTGAACCAATTCATACCAGAGGAGAGCGTCAATGTCACAATGCCCTCTTTGGACGTTCAGCGCCATTTGTTGGACCTGTATTTTATTTATGTGCACCCGGTGTTTCCTGTCGTCCACAAGTCACTGTTCTGGAAGGACTATGAAGCAATGTAAGCGAAGCGTCCATCTTGTATGTCAAAGCTTACGCCTACTGATTCATAGGATCGCGTCAGTATTTTCTCTGGTCCGACTGGAGACAAAAATCCCAACGCTCACATTTTTGCAGTTTTTCAGGTAGTTCCACTCGTGAACGCCCGCACATCTCCAACCTCTTGCTCCTCTCGATGTTTGCCATCGCTGCACGGTATGACCAGGCCGAATTACCTCTTGACCCCGGGAATCTTTGGGAAGCAGGGCTGGACTACATGGTCCATGCAAGGGAGGTATTGAGTATGTTATCGTATCCCTTGTGAGGTCCTGTAGATGTATTCATACGGGGAAAGACCGCGTCTACCATTATTGCCGAGGAACAACATGCCAAGCTCTCTTGCTTCTCGGATTGCGGGAATTCGGCATTGGTGCGCCTTCCACATGTAGCCCAAGCTAAGAAGCTCAAATTGGTATCCGTAGGCCAGATGGAACATGGGTGGCTCTACACAGGTGGGGAATACAGTCATATACGTCAGGCCACTTACCAATCCCCGCGCAGGAATGGCATTTCGTATGGTACGTTGATGGACATTGATATTCGGGAACTATCTCGTCGAACCGGCTATGCCTTTTAGGCGCAGGACCTGGGTCTCCATCGTGACGCAACACCCTGGCGGATGAATGGTAGGAGCATGTTTACTCCTCAAGAGCTGCAGGCGAGACAACAGATATGGTGGTCGTGCATAAGGGCGGATAAGTGCGTGGGGCTTGAGCGTATTATATGTACCCAAGCTCGTCTCTTATTCAATAGGGCAGATACACCGCAGTGTACATGGGCCGGCCACCGACAATCTCGGAATGGCACTTTGATACTCCACCGCCCGTTGAGGTGACGTCCATTTGGTAATTGCGTTAATTTGACCCTGATCAGTTATCTTTCGGCTTTAGGATGAAGCGGATGATCTCTGGGCTCCCCACAGGTCAGACCCGGCGGCAATTGACTTTAAACCCGTCCCCAGTCGTACGATAGCCGCCTTTCGAAGGGTGGCAATACTCTGTACGTTAGTTAGGATTGCGGTTCCAGGTCATTCCTAACCTCACATGTATCAGGTGTCATAACTGGAAACGTGATAAATAGGATCTACCCTGTTAACCCTCCATCGCACGCCGTGAAGCGTATCGCGCTAGCCGAACTTGGTACCCAATTGGATCAGTGGTACGCAGAGCTTCCCGAATCTCTTGTGTTCGACCCAGCAAGTTCTCGGTCTATTCCACCGCCGAACGTGTTGTTGATGCACGCGTCATATTGGAATACTGTGCTCCTCCTGCATCGAGCTTTGTGAGCGTGTGATTCTGGATCTCTCTTCACCCTCATTGACGTCGTTCGCATGCAAGCATACCAAAGTGGAGACCAAGCCAGTGAGTCGGTCATTCCTCGCACACCTTCACACAACACAACCAACTTATTACAGAGGCCGACCTGCTCCAATGGGCACCCGAGAAGCAGAGAAGTCGTTTGACGTATGTCAATCCGCTGCATCACATATGACGTCATGCCGTCGGTGTTCTTATCATATACCTCCATTAATCATAGCTTACCGAAGTTCGTAGTGGCCGCGTATCGGAAGCAATTCAGTATGAGTCACGGCGCCCTGCTGGTCACGCAGCTTTTGTTTGCAGCTGGGTGAGTGAGATACAGTATGCCTTTGAAAGGACATCTAACTTCACTATCCCTCGTAGAGTAATGCAAGTCATCACCTGTGCGTCCTGGGCGTGGGCGTGTGGAAAAATGAAAATTGACAGTTATTTTCAGTGACCATGCGGCCCTCGAACGTGCAAGTCTCTCTCTCTTTGCAACAAACCCTTGCTTGTCTCAAGGACATGGGTGTAAGTGCTTGTTTGAGATTGTGCGTATGGTCATCGCATGATTGTCGATATCTCGACAGGTGATATGGCCTAGCGCATATCGGTCTTGGGGACTTATTGGTGGTGCCAAAGTTCAGGTGGACAACGGAATTCTGAATAATTCCAAGACGACGCAACGGTACAAACGAGCCGCGGACGCCGCCTTCGGTACGGAGGAAGAGAACAGCGCTGTCCTGTACCCGCGGACCTTCAACTTCAGCCCATCCCCACCAGCAGACGTTGCAACCACGCAGGGGTCTGCTGCCGAGAATCGTCTCCTCGCGCAGATGCTTGGAATCGACTTTTCTCCCTCCACCGCAATCGAGCCATCGGCACCGTATGTTCCCGACTACGGATGGTGGCCGCGTGAGCCGAACAAGCCACGTACTCCGGACAGCGCGTACACTGTGTCACCGTCACCAAAATCTGGGTCGAGCCACAGCAGCCCTGCGGCGGCAATGGCCATCCCGTTCAGCTTGGACCAAACAAGCAACTACTGGGATGCACCGCCTCTGCAAGACGTCGGTGTGAATTTTATCACTGGCATGGGCGTGTGAACAGGCCATCTAGTCTTTCCCATATAGTCTCGTATGATGATTCGACCTTTCGATGCTCATTTCTTTTCGGTTCTCTGATCTTATTTATCTCTCCGCGCTTAGTGCTTTGTGCCTGTAGGGCTCGCACGCTGTCCAAGTTGGCTGTTCGAAATATGTTGTCGTTGTACCATTTGTAATATTTGTATTTGTCTTCGCCATGTGGCCATGATTCGAGTTGCAGGTACTCGCCAAGAAACGTTGGCAATCAGAATCTTCGGCCGGAAGTATCAACAGAGCCTTCTTGTTCTCATAAACAGCGAGCAGTGTTGATGGAGCTGTTTCAGATCTGCACCCGATGACGTTCTCGATGTGACCGATTTCGCGACAGCGGAAGTAAAAACGACATGATCACTCACTCGGACACGTCACCTCACTTGAGTCTAGGTCGTCTCCTTCGAGCCTAGGCAAGTTATTCCCTTCACCTTTCCAATCGATTATCACAATGTTGCTGGTCTTCTCCGAGCCCCGGCGGTCGTTCGGTTTTGAGTCGCTTGCACACCCTTGGCCTCGATCGGAATAGCGATCCGAGTCGCGCTGTACTAACCTTCCTGAGAGCGATGTGATCACATTTGGCCAAGACCTTAGATCATATACACGATTGTTGTATTCTTTACTTGTATCAATGTCCTAGTTTACAACAAGCCGGCCAATGATTACCCGAAAGCAAAAATACACAGCGTTATCCGAAAGGTGACAACTCTAAGTCCAGTTGGGGTCTCATATTGCATTAGAGGTCTTCTCCACGTCAACGCGGATGCCACTGATGCAAGTCACTTCAGCGGCCTTGAAGTCTTCTATCTCGTCGTCGCCTATTTCCCCCGACGCTTTGTGATGGAGTCCATTGAGCTCAACACTGTTATCATGACCGACAACGCCAATCTCGCTGCTCATAGCGCTGAGCATAGCACCAGAGTTGGTAGAGGCGTTTTTCCCCCCGTACGGACGAGGCTTGCGGCAGCCGGCGACGCTGTTACCTGAACCACCGGGGGAACGTTGTTGACTAAATAGTATTCCAAAATGCAATCCCTTGGATCCGTTCGAGTTAAATGCATGGCCATCCGAGTGTGTCACCGTCTCTGAGCCGCGTTCGCGGAGATCAAGAATCTAAGGGACAGACATGAGTGAGACAGACTGGATAAAGGAAGATTCACACGGCCTTAACTTACGAGACGGCAAGCCAGAACAGGGCTCAACATTACGCTTAGGGGGATATTGATCGCGGACATGGCTTGTCGGGGCCTGGACAGTTGGATCAGCAGGAGTATCTAGGGCAGAAATTGGTCTTACTGCAGGTAGAAAATCCCATTAACCTATCGGTAATTAACGACAAACGATTCCTTGATCAGTAAAGGCAGCATTGACAAAGAGAATAGGCAAACCAGATTCGCGATGGATATCAGCATGTAATAGAAGACGCCTTCACGCAAAAAAGTCTGAATGAGATGGCTACTTGGTCCTCCGTTGCGCCGACGAACATAAATGGCTTTAAAAACGGTCATAAAGGTGACAACCGTGTCAAACCCAAGAGGCGCGATCTGAGTTTCATGATTAGAGTAGAATACAACTTAGTACGAACGAGGACCAACGAAGAAGCCTATAATGTTGAGAACTTCAACACTGCTCCTGCTCATCAAGGGAACTTGACATACCGAGAAGATGTGCAGAATGAGGCTTGGATATTGGGAAGCAGGGACCTCGATCCTGATGAGACGTCAAGCATGAGAGCTTCAAGTGAACACTCGATACCCACGAAAGGAGGGATGACAAAAGGCAAAACTAAATTATCAGGTGAGCTTTTGAACATACAACAGTACGGGACTTACCAATCATCTGGGAGGTAGCGACGTACAATTGATAGGCAACCATGCCCGCAAGCGCGCAGAGAAGGCCAGCCAGGACCAACTTATTTCGGTTGAAGAAGGCGTAAGTCCGAATTAATAGCACAGCTAAGGGAGCATGAAGTGCTTAGTGCCAGATCTGCATTTACTATATCGCGGATGGTAACAGACATTCTGAACCAACTTGATTCCACATCGCCAGAGCTACCGGGATCTGAGATGGATAGATTATTACTGCGCACCGACTTATGCACCAAGATGTACCTTGTATATCCTCTGGCAAGTTTCAAGGTTGTGATTGTTGACAACAAAGGCGTAAAGCAGGTAGGGCACTACTGTAATAACCCAATACCTGTGGGCGTTGGGGTGCGACTTGCAGGTCAGATTATTTTGAATCACCGTACCGACAAAATAGGTACGCTATTTTGACTGGCGTCCAGGACGTCTTCCAAACCTGCGGACATCATAAGAGCCAACCTGGTGTGAAGGAGAAACACCGACATATCGCCACTCTCTGGGCAAGCTGATGATCCAGTCCCAGAGGACGACGGTATCTAGTATCACACAGGTACATATCAAATGTCAACCGCAATTCTATAGATGCATGTACTGACACATAGCTTTGAGAAGTCAGCAGAAAGGTGGATTAGATGTTACTTGGCAGTAACAAGACGCACAGCAGAAGTACACCTGTGTCCTGGAGAAGGGGTCAATTTGATTGGTTGAAGGGCATGATGGATTACGCACACGAAGATAAAGTGTTGAGAAGTTTCGATGGTGTCTGGCATAACTGCGAAGGTCGATGACTGAGGAGAGGAAACGAGAGTGGCGGAAGAGCATTGGCCGTATGCGTATTTGTATGAATGGCCATTGAAAAGCAAAGCACGAGAACCGTTCTGGAAAGGGATACATGTTGTTTAATTTTGGAGTTGATCGAGAACGATCGGACATCTTATTTGCCAAGTTAGAAGTCGTAAAGAAGCCACTTGTCACTTTCCTTTTTCGATCCCTCCCATTTCAGGCACTCGTACTGTAAATATGTTGTCTGTATCATATAGCGCAGGGACCGTCTCTCCGCCCGTACTCGCCTCGATGCCACCAGAGATACTTTTGTACATCTGTTCGTGCTTTCAGTCTAGCAAAGCTTCTTTACGCTGACGTGTCGCCTCTTAGAACTCTCGCTTCTACGTGCCATTATCTTGCCTCGCTTTTTGCTGATTCCATTCTCCAGCGGACACGCTTGCTTGTTGTTGCCCCATCACGTCTTTCGCACTCTTTATTTGGGATTGGTCCAGAGGGATCACCACTTAGGCCTACCGTCTCGGATCTCATCAGGCGAGGCGTAATGAAAGGCTTTAATATCGAACAGCACTGGAGAGCAGGTTTATATCTTTATTCTGCTCTGGCACGCATCCCCTCTTGCAACGTGGCCACGCCTCAGGCCTCAGACGTCGTATCCTCTAAATTGCGTCGTTGGTCCCTTCATCCGAACTCATTTAAAATGTTCTACAAGACTCATGTTCTCCCGGACGTTGAGTCTTCCTCTCCTTTTAACTCACGCTCGCTTCTCCCCGTCGTGCGACGGTCGAAGTGGAGCTTTCAACGTGATAGCATTTCCAGAATCACCAGAATTATCTTTGTATCTTATCATGTAGCATATCGCATTGTTGCTGTGCTCTTAGTCCGTGGGATATCAGTTAACGTGTTGTTTATTATGTAAACAACTCACTCTGCTTGCGTATCCTTCAATTCACTTGAGAGCCATGGCCATTACACATATCACCTCACTCTCTCAGCTAGATGCCGTCCTCGACAAGTCAAAAACAAAGCTGACTGTAAGCTGTCATCCTTCACTTGCTGAGCTATCTGGTGCTCATGTACTTGACAGGTTATTGATTTCCATGCTACATGGTAGGTGTGGTCGAGATAGCTATTTCAGTCGAACCTGCTCAAGTGATTGCAGGTGCGGACCGTGCCATGCCATAGCCCCTGTATTTGAAGCACTGTCAAAGCAGTATGCGGATGTGAACTTCCTCAAGTGTGACGTAGACGCTGCACAGGACGTCGCCCGTCGCTATTCTGTTAGTGCTATGTGAGTATGTGAAGCTTGCCAGCGGCGGACTCCTCAGGAACCTCTTTCATGTCTACAGGCCGACCTTCGTGTTTCTCAAGGGGCAGACGAAAGTTGATCAAGTTAGGGGTGCTAACAGGGCGTGCGTGTTTGTATATATCCATTTCGCTTACTCACTCTTGCGACCAATTAGCGCCATAGAGAATGCTCTAGGAAAGCACACCTCCGGGTCAGGATCTTCTTCCTTCTCGGGTAGGGGCCAGAGTCTTGGTGAATCTTCTGCAGCTACCCCCGCCCCTGGGAATGCTACCTGGGAAGTGCCGTTGGGGAACATCGACCCTCAGGTGAAAAAGCTGCTCTATTTCCTCGGAGCGTATTTGCTTTTCTGGTACCTGAGTAGGTGAGGTTAGGAGGCGCGATGCCACGAGTGCTACTCTTTGTGTAGATACACTGTTGGAATATCATTATGGGTTGTGTAGCGATCACGTGACTGGCACGCCACGCTTTCGCGAGGTCGCTCGAGCACTTTGAATGACTGCGACTTGGGTGAGATGTCCTCAAGCCATGCACCCTCGAAACCCTCATCTCCAGCCTCTCCAAGTGCCACCCCTCTCGTCCCTGAACGTTACATTGACATACCGTCCCAGAGGTTGTATGCTTTGAGCTTTGCCCTACTCATCCAGGTGAGCGTAGCATTTCTCAACGCTCGCGCTGACAGCTTCATTTACCCTCTTCGAATCCGTGAATACTAGGCCATAAAACTCTTCGACCTCCTCCGATACCTTCTTTCCTCAGAGGGCAGCCCCACACCACACTATGGCAAAAAGTGGCTGCTTGTTGATCTCTTATTCTGTCTCGCTCTCTCGCGCTTACGCATCCCGAGATTAAACTACACCAACTCTATCGTGGCATTGCAAATAATTTGCTTTGCCCTAATGGACGGACTTTTGTTCGGTGGCATTCGGCTACATATCTTCGGGGATTCGAGAGCACAATCACCGCACCATAGTACGTTGGTCACAGAGTCTTATGATACAAAACTTACAGGGGGGGCCTTAGATCATGTCGATTTTCAGTCATCCTCGAACATGCTCAGTCTATCCAGTTTACTCTCCGCCCTCACCTTTGGCCTTGTGACAAGCGGTGGCCATGGCGGCAAGGATGCCAATCTCGCGGGCCAGCACACTGTTCGCATGTCACCCATCAGTACTGCACAGCTCAACCCCTACAGCCAGCGGTTCTGTTTTGATACTCCCTCAAGCAGTGTTCTTGTTCCTATCCTCTTGAACAACTCTAATCCGACTTCCTTGCGATATACCATCACGCCTTTGGGCTACGCCGAATCATCTGGGGGCAAGATCGAATCCGTGACATTGTCTGCCCGTGATCTCAAAGCTATTGAAAACGCACGTCTGGAACAGTTGCGAGTAACGAAGACAGCAAAACAAGAGTACCATGACGACCACGTTGACGACTATGATGACGATTATGCGAATGATGATCCACGCGACGCTCCCTCCTCTCTTCCACGCTTACAGAGAACCCAGTCCATCGTCCACATTCGCCTCTCGAAACCGGGCACCATTCACCTCACAGGTGTCAGCGACCCATCCGGCGTCGATGCTCGTATCTCGTACCCATCCGAGCTTGCCATTGCCCCATGTCCTCGCGCTCAGTTTGTCGATGGTGATGCCCTGACTCGTGGAGATAACATAAAATGCGCAGCTCCGGGCCTAAACACTCTTGGGGACGAGAAGGACGTTCGCTTGACTCTGAGCATCGTTGGCGTCCCTCCCCTTAGTCTCAAGTGGTTCAAGGAGATCAATGGCCGCAGAGAGTACTTTATCGTGGAGGGTATCGAGACCGAACATGTTTCACTGCCCGAAACGTCAGCACCATTATATAACTCTCCTCGAGAGATCCGCGTGCCACTCACCGTCACTGCCGAGGCTTTTGGGACCCATACTTATGTACTCGAAAGTGTTACAGATGCTCTTGGGAACCTGGAACACCTATCTACCTCTTCGTCGCCCGCAAAGTATGGAGACACATCTCTCGAGTCTAACACTAAAATTAGTCGCTCTCTCCGTGTTCTTCATCGCCCCACTATGGCTTTCAAGGGTTGCGGGCCCCAAAGACCTGCTTCTCTTCTTATCGGTTCCAATGTTACTCTAGTGATTGATACCCAAGAAGCCGATGATTTGGACTCTCCATGGGAAGTGAAAGTACGATACCAACCCCCAACGGACGAATCTGGTAAAAGCGTCAACAAACGCCTTAGACCATGGCAGCAAGCTATTCACACTCAACCGGGAAAGTGCGACCTGACTGTCGAAGCCGATTCCCCTGGCGATTATACTATTGTGGATATCAAGGGAAAGCATTGCGAAGGTGACGTGTTGAGTCCCGAAACTTGTACAGTGATGGAGTTGTCCAAACCTGCGGCTGAGATTGAATGGAGACGAATCCACGAATGGTACGCTGCTTTAACGGGCATCTTGGAAATAAACCTTCATCTCGTTTTACAGTTCTGGAGATACTGGCGTTGCTGCCTCCCTTGTCCTTCATGGCACACCACCCTTCCATGTCTACTATCGGATGCAGCGAGACAAGGAACCGGCGCGGGAACTGGTCAAGACCTTTTACAATTCTCGCGGCGAGATGACTCTGCAGCCGTCACAAAGTGGCCATTACATCTACAGCTTTTCTCACTTGAGCGATACCAACTACAACAAAGTAGAGCTGAAAGGTCCAACCATTGACCAAATAGTCCACCCCTTGGCGTCAGCTACGTTTGTCGTTCCGCCTGGAAAGGATCGGATGACGATCAATAGTTGCTCGGAGAATTCCGTTGACGTGGATGTCAACCTTGCGGTAGGTGCCGACAAAGGAGTACCTCCAACATAATACTCATCGGTTTACAGGGCATAGGGCCATGGAATCTGAATCTCCAGGTTGTGGGCCGACAGAAATCAGAGATAATACCATATCCTGGTATTGATACAGCACGAAAAAGGCTGCAAGTTAACGTCCCTAAGGGTGTGAACAAGGAAGGTGGATCATTCGAGATTAACATCGGTGCGTTGTGCCACCACGTCGGAGTTTCCATATTTATGTGATCTCTTGCAAACAGTTAGTATCGAAGACTCCTCTGGGTGCAAGCGTACACTCTCTGTTCCAGGGATCACCGTTAATGTCAAAAAAGTCAAGCCTACAGCGAAGTTTTATGGAAAGGAGGGCCACCGGCGTGTCGTCACCCTCGAAAATGAACAAGCTAGCCTGCCGTTGAGATTGACTGGTGATGGGGTACCATTTAGTTTCATGCCGATGTCTGATAATGTGCTGACTTGAACATCATCAGCCATGGCGGATCAAATATCGCATTCTAGATCGTCCTGAACATAATCGAACCGCTTGGCTGGATTCACCAAACGATTATCTTCGAGTCACAGAAAAGGGCCTTTATGAAATTTTAGAGGTGGGTTCGTTCTCGTGCGGTGATGGGCTGGGTGATATGACCGTGGCAATAGGTATCCGACTCACAGTGTCCTGGTACGGTTCTAGCCCAAGAATCCACCTACGACGTAGACTGGGTTCCACGACCGTCAGCAAAAATTTCCCCCGACACGGAAGCAATATACGAACCGTATAATGGCACCTATATTTTGTCTGCTATTTGCGAAGGGACAAGTGGACATGTTGACTTTGATCTCACAGGTCTTTCTTTCGTTCTTCTCAGCTTTAATATGCTGAATCGATCCGGGCAGGTCGACCTCCTTTCCAAATCATGTATAACATCGCACGATCTGTCGATTCAGGCGGCACGCGACTGCTTGATCAGCCTGTCTTCAACAGTATACAACCACGGACCCGGTTCCAGCTCCACACGTCGGATCCGGGTCGGATTTACTATGAAGTTAAACAAGTTGGCGATACGGCTTATCCCCTCTCAAAGCACAAGGGTGCTGTCATCCCCCGCTCCGACAGGCCGCTGTTTGAACAGGAGGTTCTTATGCGACCTTCCGCGCGGTTTGCAAGCGCCAACAGGCTGTCATATTGCCTGAACGAGAACTTCGTGCCCCAAGATAAGGGAACAGGCGACGGCGTCATCGTACTGCAGGGCACACCACCCTTCGAACTCACGATTTCAGTGCAAAATCTTGCTGCTAGTGAACGTTATACCGAGACGGTGACGGTACATGATACGACTTGGCGGCTTGACTTACCAGGATACAGCTTCAAGTCTGTGGGTCACCACAAAGTGTTCATCGAGACTGTCAGGGATGCGTCTCGTTGCGATCAGAGGCTACCCGACTCTCACGACCGGTCAATTTGGGTAGACGTCGCGGAGTCCGCCGCGATTGTGCCGTTCGACAGACGAGAGTACTTCTGCGTTGGAGAAGTTGCACAGTTCCAATTGGAGGGCATTCCTCCTTGGACAATCGGGTGAGACGCTTTCCTTCAAGTGACGTCTGCTGTACTCAACGGAAAACAGGTACCGTGTGAATGGCAAGGCGTATATCCAAGAGGCTAAACAGTCGCCGTTCGCATTTTCCCAACAACAGCCGGGCGAATTCAAAATCACATCGATTGCGCAGCAGCAAAAAATGTGCAAATCTGTCGTGGGGGATTTGAGCTACGCGGTCCATCCTCTACCCGCCGCGCAGGTTGGCCAGGGGAATAGGATTTTCCAAGACATTCACGAAGGCAAGCGTGTTGTCGTCAGTCGCTTATCCAAACCATCTGCTCATCCTGATTCAAATAGGCGACCAAGCCGAGATCAAATTCACGTTGATGGGCGAACCGCCCTTCACGTTCACGTACCAACGCTCGGAGTTGAACCCTAGGAAGGGTGGCAGCCCGGGCAAGGTCCTTGAAACGCACACAGTATCAGGCATCACCACTACTGAGTATTCGATATTTTCTGCTCTAGAAGGTGAGCACGGAATTCTCCTGGGCCCTGTCATCAATTGACAAAGCGAACAGGCGTTTGGACTGTCACCTCCATCGCCGACCGGTATTGTCGATATCCGCCAGCACAGCCGGATCGAATCTTAGACCAAAAATCGTGACTTTACGTCACGTCAACCATTTGTATCTATAGTCAACTCAGATCACGCTAATGATGACTGCACTATTATCACATTCACGTCTAAAGAACTCATGGAGACGTAACTGCCACACTGAGGTAGATGGGTTGACAGTCCGATTCCAGCTCATCTTAGTGTTCCTTACCACCCATATGTCTACACCTGCGCGGAGGAGATGTAGAACCACTTGGAAACTAAAGCGAAAGCGGAATGGTGAGCACGCAGCGCCAATAAACAAGCGAACAGACGGACTAGCAGGGTCGACAGGAGCCGGCGGCTTTCTGGAATCGAGAGGTAGGCTCGTGTGCGAGGGGTCGTTCAGCCTGACGTGTCCAGGAGTATTCTCGATGGTGATGTTACGACTGTGGAGGCGTAAGCTCAAATTCACCGACGCTACAGTCATAGAAAAAGTAAAAGCATACATCGAAAGTTCGTAGTCCGGTGTCTTGGCCGGGCTATCGCCAGTGATGAGGCGACGCCATGATTCATGGCACTCGTGTATGATTTCCGTGGCATACTTTTTATTCTTGGCCTCGCCGGAGAACGCGAATTGGTTCTCAGGCTTACCATCGGGGATTTTGTAAATGCTGTTTGGGGAGGTGGGGGGTGGGGGGAAGAGAACTACTTCAGAAAAGAGAGAAAAAAAAAAAAAAAAGATTACGCACCGGAACCACTCGTTCGTGGCGCGCACGAGGCCGGGCAGGTGGCGCTCGACGTCCTCAATGTCGTTCAGCTTGGACGCGAGCGGATCCTGCACGTCGACGACGAGGACCTTCCAGTCGGTCTCGCCTTCGTCGAGGAGGGCCATGATGCCGAGGACTTTGACCTGCTTGACTTGCCCGACGTAGCCGACCTGCTCGCCGATCTCGCACACGTCCAGCGGGTCGTTGTCGCCTCTGGCTTTGGTCTCGGCGTGCTGCAGCGTCGGGTCTTCCCATGTCTGCGGTGGTGTTACGAGCCGTGTGGGAGCAGGGGGTTTGCAGGTGAGCGATTGAGGCGGAAAGCGAGTCGGAAGCGAACGAGCAGGTACAACTAACTGACCTGGGGGAAAGCGCCATAGTTCCAGATGTACCCGTGGTGGGGGAAGCAGTTGCGTACGTAACGCAGACGGCCCTTCTTGATGTCCTGTTTGATCGGGTTGAACGACTCCTCCTTGGAAATCTCCATTTTGGCGTTGGTCCAGCGGGGGACCTCGACGACCATGTTGAAGGTGCCATTGTTCCGATCGGCGAAGAGAGGGATGTCGTGGAACGGCGAGACGACTTGGCCGTTCTGTTCGACGTAGACACGATGCTCTGGTTAATTTAGTATTCCAATTTTATGACACGTGTGGAAGGGGACATACCGAGAGTGTTGGGAGCACCGATGAGTCGAGTGGAGTATTCTGGGAAGGTAAGTAAGTGAAGGGGAAAGTAGAAAAAAAGAGAGCGTACGGGCAGCCATAGTGGATGAAGAGAGAAAGCGGAGCTGCTGTGCGATTCGAGTTGAGGCCCGCGATGGGGCCATGTATAGAAGATCAAATGATGGCTACGAGGTCACGGCGCAAACTATATCGTGCCATCATATCATATCTTAATCAGATTTTAATGCACGTAATACATCCTCTCTAGCTCTTGCACTACGACGCCGACTGAATTCCTCGTTGAAATCGAGTCGCAGCAGCAACCGCTCAATGTGCCGTCGCATCTCCCCAATCTTGTCAGACCTTCTGCCGTCCTTCGACCCTATCCCAGGCGCGTATACTGATGCGTTGTGCATCGTGCTGTTATGGAAACCTGATTTTGAGAGGTCTGTTCGTCCTGTGAATGTTTGCTGCGATGTTGATTGCGTGAGCTGCTCATAAAACGTGTCCAGAAGAGAGTAGAACGTCTAATCCAGTAATGAGATGATACGACCATCAGTAACCAGTAGGAGCTCGAAGAAGGTAAGACGAACCTCATTGATCTCCGACACAACGGACCATCGTTCCCTGACCATCTTTCCAACACCTCCTGCTCCACCGGCCATACTACCTTCGGACAGAAGAGCGGGTAATACGTCACCACCCCATCTCTCCACCTGTGCAACCAGTTGTTCACACAGCTCGAATATAGGCCGAAGAGTCGCCGTGAGCACCGGATTTGTCAGAAGGCAGCCCGTCAACAACCGCTCGAGGTAGGTGCTATGTATATTCCGTAGCGTCGAAAAGTCTAGATTTGTAGTACCACTGGCCACGGCCGGTTCAGTTCTCGGCTCTGCGTGTCCTGCTGGTCCTGGGGTTCTTGGAGCGGGGGGATCCACAGTTTGATCACCTGTGTTCTCAGGATTATGGACCTTTGAGTCTCCACCTGGGCTCAGCTGCTTCTCGAGTCTTCTAAACTCGCTGTCGATGACATCTGTCATGACATAGCTGAGCAAGTTGTCCAAGAACCAATTCATCTCTCGGACCAAGCCCCAGCCACATCGCAAAAGTGCTTGGCGGGCAGCCAGGTCCTCGGTTGTGCCGCCTTCACCTAATCCGGTCCAACGTCGACGGGCGCGTTGGGCATTGGACAAAGTAGTCCAACACGTGTGCATCCTCGTGTGTGTCTTTCTGAGGGAAGATAAGAAGGAAAAAAGGGTGCCGTAGATCTGTAGATCTGTAGGTTGGAGAAACATATCCAACGGCCATTCAACTGTGTATAGCAGATTCATTGCGGTGCCAAGAACAATGTCATTGAACGCCGTTTCCATAATACTATCGCCACCAACTGAGAGAGCAAGATTTCTAGGGTCGGATAATGACGGGAGGAGGGGGCGTAATGGGCCAGAGGGGAGTTGAAATCGAAGATGAGAAAGTGATGGGTCATATTGGGCGGTGGTTCCCAACGAAGCACGAAGCAGCGCAAGATTAAGGTCTTGTTCGCGAATCACGACAGATGAACCCATGCGAGAGGTTAGTCGCGAGATTTTGAGACGCTCGATTTCCCTAATCAATGAAAGGCTGAATTCCCCGTTGCGGATTAAAAAGTAGTTGGCTCTATGCGCATCCCATGAGACATCATTACATGCCCACGTACGCGGATACTTACAAAGAATGGACTGAAGTTTCAACGTCTTTGATGGTAAGAACATTCATCCAGAGCCACTCGCTGACGTTGGTGCGAATTTCTGCGATGACCCGATCAAAGGCGTATTGGTCCTCGACGGGTACGGCTTCTAGCCGCCTCGCATGGGCCGCCGCAAGACTCTGAGGGAACTGTGCCCTCCATCTGGCGATTTTGACTGTGCCGATGGCCTTTCCCACGTAGGCTATTGAATTTCTCGAATGGGCAGAGATGCAAGAAGGGACGCATCCGTCCAAGAAGACATAGTCCTTTGACACGAGCGGATCCGTGTCCGAGATTGAGCCATGAATCAGGAGGGATATAAGTTGTGCCTTCCAAACACGCTGCACTGTCAAAGACAAGCGAGACATGATGTTCGCAATGCGATGTATGCCTGTCGAAGAGCACGAGGTGAGCATGTCAATGAGGGGGCCGGGTTTCCAATCAGAGTGCGCGCAAAGGTTGTCTACCAGTGCTTCCAAGGCCACGAAGGGTGCATCCCACTCGGCAAAGGTAGCGCGGATGGACGATAAAGGGACGAAGGAACCGCTCGCAACAAGGGTAGAGTCGCGCCGAAGGACTTTATCCTCAGTTTCAACGACGAGCGCCTCGTACTCTTTTTGAGGATTTGGTTCAGGGTTGAGGCGAGCGCACATACATAACGAGACGGGGAGCGAGAGAGGGTCGATGAGGCATTCTTAATCTTGCGATACCGAGATGCAATAAGGGCTATAGATTCGAGGCATTGCTGTTCTCCTGGATGGAGAAGTTGTTCGAATGACGGATGGATTGTATGATCTGTAGGAAATAAGGACGAGGAATGGCCGGCGAGAATGAGCAAGACTTCTGCTATCATGACCGACTGAGGAGAGCGCGTCCTTCAAATCACGTCACGTGTATCGCGCTCCCAGGAGGATCAGGACTAAGTTACAGCAGGATCAGGACTAGTTACGCCACAGGAATGTTTCTTGACAGTTTTGGGCCGCCCATGATACCGCCCATTTCAACAATAGATTTGATGTGACAGACCCTGTTGTGTTATTGCATGGCCGTTTTGCCGATTTACGGGAGAGCGAGCTCCCCCGGGCCGATAAGGTCTTAGTTGTGTGTAAATATTTCTTGGAACTCGTCCCTTTCATTCAACTCGTCGTCGTCAATGGATCACATCGACGTCGAGAAAATTTCAGCAGCAACTACCTCCTTCTCTCTGGACGATGCCTTCTCGGATGACGACGACATTGACCCCAACCTCGAATTCTCCTCCATTGCCATTCGCGCGGACCTCGCGCGAACTATATCATATTCTCAAGAGGATGAAGGCTTCAGGGATGCGGAAGAGCCACCCGATATCGATGCTGCTGGAGACACAGAGAAACCTCTCCCAGGGCCATCCTCGTTAGTATGTGGCATCCCCGTGACTCTACGCGAGCCTCATTGCTCTGTAGGGATATTCCGAGCCCTACCCTAGATACCAACCAGGTCTACGCCAAGTTCGATTCCGTTTCTCTTTCAGAAACTCCTGTCGAGAAATATTCTCATAGCGAGGGCCAGCGCGACGTACAAAATGTGCTCCAAGTCACGGATGATGGGCACGGTGAGCGCCATACCGGGAACGACAGCGACTCGGAAGTGCAACAGAGCGCGGTGTATCCTGATGAAGCGCGCTCTGACCCGGCTACCCCGGATACAAGCCAGGGATCACAACCTCCGCTGTCTCCCCCACCCGAGCACCCACCTGATACACCAATCTCAGCAGCCGAATCAGAGACACCTCCAGGACAGACTAATCATGAGAGGTCCGCTTCTACACCCTTGCCTTCCGTCACCCCTTCATCCACGGCATCGACATTACGGCCCCGTCCCTCTCCCGTTCACAAACCTACCCGGTCAACAGGGCCCAGTGCACTTGAGAAGGTTCTCAGCAAGACGAGGCCATCGTTTCTTCCGCCAAAGAACAGAGATGAAGACCTGAAACATATGGCGGATTGGGAGAACATGATGAAGCGGAGCAGGGCAGCAGGTACCCAGTAATCCACCTACCTGAGAAATGCGTACTAAGATATTTTCATGGAAAAGAGGAGAAACGAAGAAAAGCATTACAAGAACGTCGGCTGGCAAGGGAACTCCAAATCGAGCAATCACTATATATATGGGAGAAGGAGGTTTTACCGGACTGGAAAGTAGTACATCGTAATCCGGCGATGCGAAAGCTTTGGTGGGCAGGTATACCTACCAAGTTGCGTGCGACAATGTGGGAGCGTGCCGTCGGAAACGCTTTAGCTTTGTCTCAAGGTATGATACAACCTTCTACTTCGCGATGACACGATCATTAAACGTTCATTTGGATAGACACCTATCGAATATGTCTTGCCCGAGCAAAACGTGCTCTCGCAGCTGGGACATTTCCGACGACGTCACTTGGCCTGATTGAACAAGATGTATCAAGCACTCTTCCATCCCTTCACATCTTCAACCCGGATTCTGGGCCGATGTACGCTGATCTCAAGGACATGTTATATGCTTGGGTTGTATCTCGCTCAGATGAGGGCTTGGGCTATGTATTGGGGACCGCAAGAATCGCAGCGATGGTTCTGCTTAACATGTCTGCGGGCCCGGGTTTCATCGTTATGAAAAACTTGTTGGAGCGCCACTGCATGCGCTCTTTCTATGGGGGTTTGTCTACAAAGGACGATGTAAGTTTTAATCCGTGTCACAAACATGACCGTGAGGATTGAACTGATTACTCTCTAGATGGAGGCTTACTACAGGTCAGTTGTTTTTGTGCATGGGAATAGACGGTGTTTATATTCTCGCCAGGATTTTCGACACTCTGCTAGCGGATGGAATGCCCAAGAGTGTGTATCTTTTGATGAAACGCATGTCTGATGTATGCTCATTTTTTTCAGTTTACTTCAACTTTAAACAGCATCATGTATCGCCTTCAGCGTATCTTCGGGACTGGATCGTTCCCCTTTTCCTCGACCACCTCCCTTTTGAGGCCTGCGCGCGCTTATGGGACGTTCTCCTCTTGGAAGGCGATGCGTTTCTGTACCGTGCCTGTCTGGCTATCTTGGCTATTCTCGAGTCTCGACTATTTTTCCCCGACCAGCAAGAGCTTTTGGAATTGCTGAGGT
Organism: Russula dissimulans; assembly: GCA_022376545.1. NCBI lineage: Eukaryota > Fungi > Basidiomycota > Agaricomycetes > Russulales > Russulaceae > Russula > Russula dissimulans. Next base: position 145,380 of record WTXJ01000002.1, on the reverse strand, counting down.
GATGTCTTGAGAGGGACCCTGTTTTTTTCCTACTAATTGGGTTTTACAGGGGAGAGAACAAAGCAGCCCTCGACGTAGCTCGCAGAGAGGGTCGCCCCCTGAACGGTGGGAAATATGAGATTTATGGCGTCGACGAAGAAACGTTATGGGATCGGATTGACTTTATGAATGACTGGTGGAAGGAAAGCACGTGGAACAGGTTATTGCAGAGAGAGTTGCCAGACATCTGATCACTGTTAGATTCATTGGGGCGTCCATTTGTATTTGGCTTGGACTTGGAGAGGGGATCCATCATCCACATTGTTCATTAGATCCAGGCAACGAGAAGGGTGACAGTAAAATGGCATTCATTGATGTCGAGATTCGCTTTCGCTTTCCCACCAACCGCGCTCATTGTCGGGGCAGTTGTTCGTGTGTTTGCTTGAAGTTGTACAAGCAGGCCCAGAGATGTGAGGTTTGTCTCATAATAGGGTCAAAGTGTCATTCAATCCAACGATGGCATGCACTTATTTATACAGACACGTCTATAAACAATGGGAAAGAAAACGCCTCTCAACTCGCGTCGACGTCGCGTCGTGCGCCAGGGCCGTCGTCGTCATCTTCTAGGTTACTCTTCCAGAACTTATACAACCTGCGCCTGTTCGAGTCCCTCGTGTCTTGTTCGCTGGCGACAGCGAAGACCTGCTTGAGGAGGGCTTGATGGATAGACGATTTATCCGCCTCCACCGTCGTCGTCGTTGGTGAACCCGATATGCACGAGTTGTGCTCGAGGGACGACAATTCTGTGCCGAGGAGCCGACGCCTCTTCTTGCTTGGAGGCTCGCCGGCTGCACCGGGCGGTGGCGCGAAGGACTGGATTAGAGGTTCTAGGACGGTGGACATCACACGCTCGAAGGTGTGGTTTGAAGGCGTGCGCGCGAGGAGCGTGAGGAAGGGCGCGATCAGGACGTCGAGGGGCGCGCGAGGAGGAGGACTTTTCGGTCTTGGACGGTCGTCGTCGTCGTCGTCATCGTTATCGCTGGCTTCGTCGGAGAATGAGGCGAGCACCTTGTCGAGCTCCTCTAGGTAAACGTCCGCGAGATGGTATTTGAAGCTCAATGGCACTCGGTTGTCATCGGGACTGGAGATTGAGGTTGGGGGTCAGGCAAAGAGTAGGAGGACGGTTGGGGGACGGGGTTACCAGAGTGGTCCACCTTTTTTGGCCAACATGTCGTTATACGTTTGTAAATGATGGGAGTCCCAGTCACATCGCATTAATAGTCGGAAGGACGCGTTGACGAAGCGTCGGATGAGCATGTAGTATTTGTCCATCCTGGAGCGCCGATGCGTTGTGAGATCCTAGCATTAGAGGGGGAGGGTGTCAAACTGAAGTCACCTTAGGCGGTCGATACCTTCCCACTCCCGCACGATCGTCCTCCAAAATCCTGCAAGGAATTCGAGAGAGGCGGAATTTTGATCTATACTCAAGAGTATGTTCGCAAGTTCCGACGCAAGAGCTTGCTGGACCAATGCTTTGTCCGACATCCAAAAACCTGCAAAAGACAAACGGTCACAAAAAAATACTTTTTTTTGCTCGGTAATTGAAGCTCACAGTAGAATACTCCTTTCCATAGTTTATCCATTTCGTGATCAGAGAGCTGAGGACGATCTGGATCCGAGAGGAATGCAGCGAGATTTTTGACGGCCTTATCCCGCGTCTTTTTATCTGCGGGACTGTTACCAGGGTGAACGATGCTTTGAAACTGAGCGCACCTGTCGATGTGAGATACTTTCCAAGCGGTGGGGTTCGCGACGCTGAGCTGGACGCCATGGATGTGTTTAAGCTCCGTAGACGGTGCCGTACGCCGTACAACTTTTTCTTAATGATAAGATAAGATAGCGACCGACTGGGGCTGCGTTACACTCGTCTCGTACTTCACATCGATTGAGGATGTCTTCCTCACCGATCACTTGTCATGGTAAATGTCTTGACTTTTAAAGTGACATTAAACTCATTTCCACGCAAAAGTCCTCGATTCGTCAATTGGTAAACCTGCTCCAGGAGTAGGGGTCCGTCTTCAGGTCCGTCATGCTTCCCCGACCGCAGGGGACTCGGAGACCTGGGAAACACTAGCCAAAGGGTGAGATGCTGACACGCCATTGGGGACTGTATAACCGCCTAAAGCCTGCTTCCAGAGAAACAAACGCCGACGGGCGCTGTAAAGACCTCCTCTCAAGTGATCAACAGTCAGCCCACAGTGTGAAGCTGGAGGGTGGAGAAGTGTATAAAATTGTGTTCGAAACAAAAGGCTACTTCGACAAGGCGGGGAAGGCGACATTCTACCCTTGGGTCGAGGTATGTGCAAGCAGAAACCTATCTCAATTGATGCGAGAATGACACCCTCAGATTCCCTTCATTTTGTCTAACCCTGATGAGCACTATCACATCCCCCTGTTGATCAGCCCCTTTTCCTACACAACTTATCGAGGCAGCTGACGGACGGTGTGCTTCGTGTGCCCGATGCTAGTCCCATTCTGCAATGCGATTAATATTGATGTATCGTGTCAAGAGATAGGTGTACTTCTACAAAGATGTGTCGTGCGTTCTAGCTCATGATCACAATCCTACTCGTATCTTAACGTGATTGGTGACAAATACTTTGCGTCCATGGCAAACGAGCGAGCTTTGCCTGCAAAGGGATAAGGAAACAGAGCCAGAATACGCGTGGGAAGACCAAGAGTTAAAGGGCTAAGCAAGTACGTTCGCATATTGAACGCCCTTAACATAACCACCTCGCATGGAGTGCTTCACATTATATACAAACTGCTCCCGATTTCGCCGTAGCTCCTCGGCTGCATCTGTAACGGAGGCTAAGCCATGAACGGGATCATTGGAAAATGCTTTCGCACCTTTGTTCAGGGGATCATCCGCGTTCGGCTCTAAGAACAAGTATTGTAATCCAACCATGACGGTGTTCAGATTGAGGACGGGCTTCCAGTCTTCCCTAAGAATGTTGAGACAGACGTTCCCCTCCAGATCCACGTTCGGGTGATATATCTTAAAAGAGAATATTCCAGAATCATTTAACAGACGACTTCCGAGTCAGACATACCGTCTGTGTACATTTCACTTTTGGAGGCTCATGTGGGTAGTTCATGTTGATGACAAAGGAGAAGACGAATGCGCCCCCCTTGTACATGCCTGGATAAAAGTCAAGTCAAGAAGCAGGACAAGGACGTGGATTTCATGGACATGCCTTCATCGGGAGTGATTGTGAGAGTAAAGTTAAGAAGGTCGGCAGGGTCGGGGAAGTGGGTGGCCATAGTAGAGGGGAGGTCGAGCTCGGTCAAATCTTACGGCCAACATGCCATCAGCGAGAGTAGCGAGGACCGCCAGTGATGAATCTGATGCATACCCTTCTGTACTCGGATCTGTGCGGCGCTAGTCTTGGGCTTCCTCTTGGCCGCCGCCTCCTCATTCTTCTTCATGCTCCAAATCTGATTCGAAGCGTTGACTTTTCGAATACTCGGATACATATACTATAATACCTACTTTGATCATGGCGTGTAGTGAGAATCGAGTCGAGGACGATGTGGATGGGTTGTGCGAGTCAAGGTGTGTGTGCGTGTGCAAGTGCGTGTAGCGCGTGTGTAGATGGCCTTATGTAATCAACCCTCCGCGTTTATGCTACCCATCGTCGATCTCGATATTTTCAGGTCGCAGCCGTTGGGCTCTCCAGCAGTGATTGCGGAATGTACAGAGGTATCTGTCTATGTATGTGCAAGACGTGAACAATAACCCCTGACTTGCTCTGTTCGCTAGGTTGCCGAGGCTCTGATCACTTATGGGGCGCTGCTTTTGCACGACAGTCGCGTGTCCGAAGACGATAACGCTACGTTTCTCGACCTCCTCGAAGACTACTTTTCTCAACCCCTCTCCGACTTGCAAAAGGATGAGCGCCCGGAACTCGGTTATCAAGTTGGGGTCACGCTCGAAAACACCGAGAAACCCAAGTGTGCGGTCGACGAGCCCTGTCTCAGGGTCATTGCTCGACTAGAGCCCGATCAACGGCCTTTGGACATCAGTGCCCATCAGCCAGACCCGAAATGCAGATTTTTTTGGAGGATGGGCGACATGCCACCGTACGAGACACAATTTCCTGCTCTCAATGCCTCGAACGTCGTTCCCCAAGCGGAGAGCTTGAAGGATAGGTGGCCACCAATAATGGAGAAATGGGGTTCTGCGATGAAATCCGCGTGAGTACTAAATGCCTGTGCCGGTGCGAGAACCGGCTCTAGACGTACCACTCCCCCTAGCGTTGAAGGCCTCGCACAGATGGCCGCAGTCGGTCTTGGCTTACATCCGGAAACGTTTACAGATGCCGGGAGATATGGGTACGAGTTCCCTCGTTGACGTTTTCCTTGTCCTCATTGTTCCTAGCCCCCATCTCTTGGCACCTACCGCCTCGGATCTTGTGAAATATAATAAGAAAGATACCATCCTTGCCGGCTTCCACACAGATCTCAACTTCTTGACTATCCATGGCCGTTCGAGATACCCAGGCCTTCACATATGGGCTCGAAATACTGGGAAACGCATCCTCGTCCAGTTTCCACCGACCGGTCGTTACTTGCTAGTGCAAGCTGGGAAGCAGCTGGAGCATCTCAGCGGGGGTCTTATTAAAGCAGGATACCACGAAGTCGTGGTGAACGAAGCTACGGTCGCGGTAATGTTCTTTGTGTGATCACACTCCCGTTCTCCTGTATACTCAATGAATGTGAAAGGCCATCCAGAGACGCAAAACCGAGTTCCCTGATCGGCCTCTCATCAGAATATCATCTACTTTCTTTTGGCACTTGTCGTCTGACTACGACCTTGCGCCAATTCCATCCCTTGCCCAATGCGCTGGTGATACGAAGGTACAGGACAATGGCCGGGGACTGTCTACGGAGGATCAAGAAGATACCATCTACGAATCAATAAAAGTCGGTCAGCAAGTCCAGAAGTGAGTTCAGAGAAGAGTGAAACAAGGCTGAATAGCGTGACTAACTTGTTCACAGTGAATTAAGACACATCGAACTCATGGCCTAGCACTACAATCATACCAAATTCGCTCTAAGATTTGCGTCGTTGAGGCTGTATGCAGCTGTACGTACTGTAGTGGATACACGTGTGATGTAAGTGATTGAAGTTGAATTCAACATAACATATCCCAAAAGAATAAAGATATCAATCTATATGGGGCCGTCCCAAGTCTAGCATTAGACCCGGAGATCACCCTGAGGCGGCTTTGAAAATACCAAGGACGCTCTGGAGCTTAGCTTTCATCTCGTCCCACTCGGAATCTGGATCAGAAAGGGCGGTGATAGCACCCCCTGCGCCAACGGTCCACGTCTCAGTTTCGTGGTCCGCACGGTCGAGCCCTCCGTCTTGAGGGTGATCGTCGTACTTGAAGCAGCTGCGAATAACCACGGACCAATCGCCTCCACCTCCTACATCCCAATAGCCGAAAACTCCAGAGTATATGCTGCGATTGTTATCTTCCAGCGTCTGCAAGATCTCCACGCTGCGCTTCTTAGGGGCTCCAGTCATGCTCCCTGAAGCAACCGATTGTTACACACTGAGGACGTGACAAGACAATGAAATAAATTCACCTGGAGGAAGGCTCCTCTTCAGGACGTCCCACCCAAGCGCGCCAGAGTCGACGTCCGAGCCAGAGGCGGATGTTCCTCCTTCGATGACGCTGACCATTTGCCATACGGTTTCATATTCCTCAACGTGGCAAAATTGCTTGACTGTGACATCGTCCCCCACGACGCCATGAAGATCGTGACGGATGAGGTCTACGATCATCAGATTCTCCGCGACTTCCTTTTTGCTCCCAGCCAGCAACCCTTCGGCGACTTCCCGAGTGATGCCTGGGGCCTTGCGAACGGTGCCTTTGATAGGACGTAACTGATAACGAGTGTGCGGCGGGCGTGTGAATGATAAAAAGCGTTCTGGGGATGATGAGAGGAGAGTCGACGGATGAAGGCGAAGAAATCCGGAGTATGGGGCTGGATTGTGTCGGCGGAGGCGCTTGTAGAGTTCCCAGGATGAGCTGGTGCGGTTCGGGAATGGATGGACCGTAATGCGTGTGTGCGCGGTGAGGCAGAGCTCATAAGAGTCCCCGGAGGAGAGGTATTCCTTCGCCTTGCGAATACGCGACTTGTACAGTTTTTCATAGGGGAAATGAATAATCGGGGGTTGTGAAAATAACGGAACAGGGGGCTCGCTGGGCGGCTTTGCAGGCAACGATTTCGACGCCTCGGCGAGAATATGCGCCATCTCGTCCGTCCACTTGGTATCGTCGGTCCGTAGAGTTTGTATATAGACGTCGCCAGAAAGTGAATCCACCACAATACTCCTCTCCACAAATACCAGGTTCAGATCAGGATGCCGTTTGTGGGAGATACTCTTACGATGCATGACGGGTATTTGTAGCGATTCCAAGCCCAGTTCATATCCAAGATAACCGACCAGTCCTCCCCAGAAGGGTATATTTGAGGGCCCGTCACTAGCCCTGCGGGATTGCATAAACGTTGCTAACCATGACCAGACGTTATTATGGCCAAGAGGCTCAAACCAGTGTTCGCCTCCACGCGACAAGTGGATGCGATCGGCGCCTACAACGTAGCGAAGCTTCAAGGATTCGCGGTCAATACAGCCTATGATGGAGAATCTTCCCGGTTGAGCGGCAGATTCCAACAGAACAAACGGCGTAGATTCGTCCGATGCACCAAGGAGGTGGCACATATCCGTCACGGGTATGTCGGGCAGGTGTGACATAGCTGCTGTAACAGACAGAATGTCGGGTTGAGAGTCATTGGTTAAGGAGGGTTGGGGCCAGGGAGGACCGACCAAGGAAACGGTCGCATCAGACCATAGTTGCGGTTTCCGTCCCTCGAAGGCGTACCAGTTCTTGGCCAACCGCCAAAAGTTTTGTAATACTTGCAAACCACCCTCCGACGTACGGACGGACTCTGGGTGGTATTGGACAGCCCAAAAAGGTTTGGTTCTATGTTTGATGGCCATCACGACTTGCCCGTTCTCGACACCGTCATCCGCCCATGCCAGAGGCTCGATGTCACCATTATCCTGCAGGATTACGTGCAAAGAATGGTATCGTACGGCATATGTCTCGTCAATGCCCTTGAATAGTCCGGTGCCGTTATGATCGATCCGGGATATCTGGCCGTGCTTTACCACGCCCAACCGTTCGATGTGCGCACCGAATTCGAAAGCGAGACTTTGTAGACCGAGGCAAACTCCGAATATAGGAACAAGGGAGTGACATGGGAGCTTCCAGAGTTGTGAGACGACTCCGATGTCTTCAGGAATATCTGGAGACCCGGGACCGGGACCGACGATCACCGCGGCGAATTGGGGAAGGATGGAGGTCAGTTGCTGGATAGATAGTTGGTCGTTCCGAATAATATGTATATGAGCATCAGGAATTGATTTCCGACACAAAGCGGCGAGGCTCAAGAGCTTTGTCGGTGAACACGATCATGAAACACGATGATGGTGCAACTCACTTATGCGTAAAGGAGTCGTAAGAGTCTATAAGCAGAATCCGAGGTGAAGAAAAGGACATGTCGAGAAGACTAAGTAGAACAGAGGTGCATGCGGACGAGTGAATAAATACTGTGCTCGGTTTCGGAGAAAATAAATGACCTCCTCCGAGTCCGATCCGTTCAATCAAAGAAAAGCGCTGAATCTTTGTCATCGGCGTCCAGCACGCGCGGATGGCAGCAACGCAAGACCAGGACGTCTTCAAAGAGGTACGGTATTCGTGTCTTCCCTCTCGTGTTCCTCTCGTTTACTGTGCGAACTAGCTCAAGCGATTATGCGTGCCGCTACTCGAAAACTCACTTCTTTCTCCCCCTGTTATTCCTCGCGTCCTTTCTCTTCTCACAGAGCTCCATGCACTCCTTCAAAATCTCCACAAAACCGACTTCAATTTCTCGCCGTCCCTCATATCCTACATCATGTTTCCGTTAACCTCGATGTTGCGTCGCAATGAGTCAGCCGCGATACCAGATCGTGTCCTCGAATTGATACTGTTATCGCTTCAAGCCCTTTGCGAGGACTGGTGGTGGTATTGCGACCTTCAAACGTGGGAGCAACTCTTCATGCTATGCGGTGCATTCGTCGGAAACATGGGAGGCAAAGGTAAAGGGAAGGAAAGGGACGACGAGCTAAAGGAAGCCGCAATTCGCTGTCTTATCAGCCTCACGCGGAAACGCGGGACGGAACGCGACCCCACATCACCCAGGGCCATTTCATTGCGCGAGAGCGCTGTACTTTCGAAATTCCTGGAACATGCGCGCACGCCCACTTTCATCCCGATACTCGGGCAAACAATAAACGCCCTAATCACCACTGCGGGGTCTTCGTCTCTGCGTCTCCAAAGGACGTCCCTGGAGCTTTTACGCATCCTTTTTGAGCTCTACGTTTCTGAGGATTTCGCTCCCACTGTTCTCCCTGGAGTTGTTAGCACCATGAGCAGAATTGCTCTGGGCGTACCAACTTCAAAAAGCTGGGCCAACGGGGAAATCGTCTCACTTGCTCTGTCTGTCATGCAGACGGCGATAATCAAGTCCGTGGGTGACAGCATATGTATCGGGGAGGGTTTAGTCCGCGAAGTCACAGACTTCGACGATCTCATCGCGCTCGCAGAAGGGATCCCCGAACGCGAGGTGACCGCAGGAGAAGAGATTCACGTCAGGCGTACCCTTCCCTGGCTGAAAGCAACGTCTTCTCAGCTTTTGATGGCACTTAAAACATTGACACCGATACTATCGCACCCCACAGCAGCCGCCCTCGCAGCAATATCTTCCCTATCAGCGTCCCTTTTAGAATCTACTTCACTCACACTACCATCCTCCCGACCTCTCCTCACCTCGTTCTTGCTCTCTCTCTCCCGATCGACGTACGACTCTGTATCGTCCCACGCATGTAGCTCCTTGATCCAGCTTACCAGTCCAACCTCGAAGACACGACATGCACTATTACAAACCCTTCTCCAAATGACGGGAGATATACTATCCACCCTTCCGCGAGTACTACCTTCTCACGCCGACTCCAAGGTTGAACACCTCGCTGGTCAAGTAGAAGCAGTATGTCACCTGGTCGCCTCTAGTTCCGAGAACCTTTCGGCTCTTTCCAGAGGCCTTGGTAAATTGTTCGGTCCTACAGGGGGGATCGAACGATGGGGTTGGCGTCTACTCGCGGTCATGGAATTTGAGATGCCACAGGTGACGGTCATGGAAACCCCGGTGGCGCGCTTAATGCTGGAACAAGGAACAAACCACGATGAACCTACTTTCCCGGAACTGTCACTCAAACATATAGCAACTCGAAGTGCTCAGGCTACCCTGGAACAAATGTTCAGGGGTTTGGGAAGTGCGGGCAGAGAGGATTGCGTTTATGCTGTTGAGTGGTTTACAGCGGTCGGTAGGAAGCGGAGAGACGATAGAGGTGTAGCGGCACTTTGGTTAGGTTGCCGTCTGCTGGAGGGTATCGCGGGTATCTCAGCGAGTGTTCCCGACATCGACTTGGTCCCCAAACGCTCAAATCGACTATACACAGCAACGAGGGGTCTTACAAGAAGCATTGCAGAGCTTTGGGAAGATGCAGAGCCAGATTTAGAATCGTTCGGTCCTTCCCAGGAAGACGAGGTGGATGAAACGCCCAGCATCGACCATAGGCAGGGGATTCTCATCTTGGATCAGTCCCTGCGTATTGGCCGCGGCACAAGGACTACGCCTCCACGGAAAACATCCCGACATATACTGCATAGCATGGTTGCTTTGCAGCTATTGTCGGTATCAGCAAGAGTCCTGCAAACGCGGTTCACATCAATGCTTCTTCACACGATGTATCCCGTCCTACAATCTATCATCTCACCAGTGTCACAACTGTCCGATTCTGGTTTTACGGCTCTGAACATTATCGCGTCTAGTCTCTCCTACGCTTCACCCGCCAACTTACTCCTTTCAAACTTTGACTACGTTCTCGATGCTGTCTCGCGCCGGCTCAGCCGACAACGACTAGATATAGATGCAGTCAAGGTACTTCTGCTCGTCGTGCGGCTCGTTGGCCGTGACGTCATTCGGAAGGCGTCAGATGTCGTCGAGGAATGTTTCGACAGGCTGGATGAGTACCACGGATACGAAACTATCGTGGACGGATTAATAGAAGTTCTACTCGAGGTTGTCAAAGTTGTCGAGAGCGATGAAGATAGCCACGTCGTTCGTGAAGAGGACTCAGGGCGTGCGATCGCAATTCCTCCAGATAACACGCGCATGGACGCCTTCGAAAGCTGGTTCGCATCGAGGAATGATGCCGAAAGCTACGAAGAAGATTCAACGGATTATGGCCCGGCGCCGCGGCGTCCATGGGGGGATAAGGAGACGGACGCCGCGTCCGTTCCCGAGGAACCCAAAGCAGACGAGGGCCAGACGAAAACTGACACGGAAGCAGCCCAAGTGACACCGGTACAGGCGTTGTCGAAACAGATTGTATCGAGGACGATCTACTTTCTGACCCACGAGTCTGCGACCATTCGGGCCAAGATTCTGACCCTCCTATCGTCAGCGGTGCCGGTTTTGCCGGAGTCGGCCTTGCTGACGTCCATACACCAGGCATGGCCATTTATCCTCAATAGGCTTTCGGATCCCGAACCCTTCGTGATCACCGCCGCTACGGGACTCGTCGAGGCCCTGTCGACGCATGTGGGCTCTTTCATGTATCGAAGGGTTTGGGACGATGTCTGGCCACGCTTCAGAGCAATGCTCCAGAAGCTCGAGGTCGCAGACTCGAAAAGTGCTTTGGCTCGGCGAGGACCGGGGTACGTTGGGACGGAGTCGGCGTACACTCAGTCACACAGGTTATATCGATCTGTGCTCAAGACCATGACGGCATCGATGAAAGGAGTGCAAGTAAACGATGCGGTCGCGTGGGAGATGTTTCTATGTTTCAGGCGCTTCCTGCATAGCCAATCCCACCGGGAACTCCAGACATGCGCAATTGAATTATTTATTGCGGCGGGAAAGAACAATGCAGACGCTGTGTGGCTGGTGCTCTTTTCTACGATGACCACCGGTGACAGCCCGACATCATTTCTGCAGAGGGGTCAGTGGGATATCAAGGGGAATTCAGAGGCTATATTGCAGCAGCTGTAGCGACAAATAGAGTTATGTAGCTTATGGATGTACTCGCCTTAGCATAATACTTACGACCAATGACCTCAGATAAATCATGACTTCTGCCGGTGCCTTCTGAGTATCACGCCAGCATCTTGAAAGATTTTTGCTGATGCATCGTCTCTGAAACCGTCTTCAGCAGAGGAGTGTTACTATCGAAAGGACGCTTACACTTTATAGCTGAGGTTGTACACTACCTCCTTGACACCTGTTTGCACGATCTTTACGGTACAGGTAAGGCATGGACATCTGCTTTCTCGTTCAGCAACATATCGAAGAAGAACCTTTGTGCTGACGTGTTGCAGTATAGAGTAGCCCCGCTAACACGTTCTCGTCCAGCTTCCAGTAATGCGTTCTCTTCAGCATGTAAGCACATACAACTTTCTTGTTCTTGTGAACCGTTGCAGCGCGCACACCCACCCTCACTGCAATTCACAAGACCAACAGGTGTTCCATTGTAACTGGGGGGAGGGAGGAGGTGATTGACGGAGACGAGTAGATGAAATGGGAATATATACCCCGTGGCTACTATTCGCTTGTCACGTACCAAAATGGCGCCGACGCGTCGTTTCATGCAGTTGGATCTCATGGAGGCGAGGGAGGCCAAAGTCTGGGTGAATACGTCATCTCCCGCGATCGAAGAGGGTACAACTGACAAGCAAACCGTACCATAAAGTATGAGTCCCAACTGGGCCTGAGGCGATCAGCATCTAAGAGGTTTATATCATCCAAGTGTGAACGAAAGGCTGTAACGGTGTCAAAATTGTTGACCACATGCAAGGTAGCGTATTTCTGGAGGCTGTGGAGGGGTGATAGGTATTCAACTTGGGTATTCTCATTCTTGTCATTCTGACGATAACGGTCACTCCTCAGACCGTAGACATCAGCGTCATTGGCTAGTATGAAAGCATCGAGAGACACCCCTGCGCGATGGCTTTAGTGCAAAAAAGTGTCATGCAATAGATTGTACAAGGTAATGAAGGACGAACGTATTAGCTCGGCGAAATCTATCCAATATTGGTCCATCAGTGCTAACGAGCATGAAGAAGGGCCTCTTGATAAACATCTGGATCGTCTGCTCCGTTCGCAAGTCTTGCGTCACGAAGTTCTGGCACCAGTTCCGGGTAACATGCCTAAGAAGTTCCTCCGCAGATGCGAAACATAGAGATTGATCATCGAGAACACGTCTCTGGAATTGTGGAGATATGGGAGAGGGTGAAGTACTAGATTCCAGGGATAAGAATGAATTCGTGCATAGTTTGCCCTTCTCGGGCTCAGGCTGATAGTCACGATGCACGTCGAGGACGACACGAATGCCAGTGGGCGATTCTACGACGGTGTTGGTACTGCTGTCGTCTGTGTCTATGAAAGAAAAGAGATGGTCGCGATCCACTGGCACTGCCTAGAGAGCGTTGACAGGTTGGGAAGATAGCAAAAGCGCACGAAGACCACTCACCGTGCTATGCCGTCGAGCAGTAGTATTATCATCGCGTTCTGATGTCCGGGATATAAGCCTCACAGGGGTGAACCCTTTCTCTGTGAGATAAGTCTCAACGGTAGATCTACCGGAGAGCCTGGTGCCTATAACCGCGATGAACATGCTCGTATCGCAGGCAAGATGTTGGGCTCCAGTTCAAAGTTGGGTTTGATGTGACCATCGCTGCATTACGGAATGATTAGACTTTGATTGATCCATATTGTCCCTGAACACCCTCCAATGCCGTGATGCTTATCTCAGAATCGAAGCGCGACATGACGCATCATGTCTGATTCTCAACCACTACAGTATGACTATTACACGTATGAATGGCGTGCATCACTGGCATGTTATGTCCCTGCGTCCCTATGCAGTTGCCGAGAAGCTCTCCTCTTCTCTTTCGCAGCAGCACGTCCTTTCGCTCTCCGTTCTCTGGCGGCCCTCATGTCCTTTGGAGCTGTCGTGAGGAGCTGTTTGACGTGAGAGGGCTCTAAAGCCACTCCTCGTATAGACGTCATCCAGGACGCAGGAGGATCAGGCACAGTCGCAAGAAGGGGGTCCAGTTGGTCCAGTCCAGGGGCCAAATCCTGGAAGTAATGTCAGCAGCCATGATTACAGCTGAAAGGGACATACATCGAGTGCCAACACCGACACACGTTTCAAGTAACCGAGGGCGTTAGCGAGAGAGGTCGACGCGCCAGCCGGCAGCTGAACGACTTTGATCTTTTGATTGTCGGATCTTGCTGAATTGCACAAAGCGACCAACTGAGGGAGATGTGCTACAAGAGCGGGCGTATCCAAGTCTGTGTGGCACATGAAAATAGCTCTTATTGAAAATCGTGCCTCATTGACAGCCCTGTCAGTGGTAATGATGGTCTGGCGACCTGCCCGGATTTCTGTTTCCAGGGCCTTCGTCACCGCATTGATGCCGACTGTCATGTGGGGAATAATAGGCGGAGCAGACGAGTGTAGACGGAACAATTCTTGATCAGGTTTGCTAACGTGGCTCTCTGCTTGTTCATGAGACGAGTTAGCGGCCTTGCGCGTTTCCTTTCGCATGTTGCGGACCAGTTGATAATGGGTAGCAACCCCATCGAACAAAGCGGTTAATTGAGTCAAAATACTTTGTTGTAAACCCGAAGGTATAATGGGCCTTTCCAAGGGATGGCACTGGTCAGAAAGGAAGAGTAAGGCAAGGAGCGCGCATCTCACCAATCGACATGGAATGGATTGGCCAAGACACTCTTGTAGACGAGCCTGTGATCAGTTGACGGGTTGCGGGTTGCACGTCGGGAAGTATTCGTGTATACCCTTGCCACGTTCTCTGACATACTGAAGACAATGCCTCGGGCCGGCGCGGATGTTGAAAGCGATAAAAGTGACTACTTCAACGATATATGAATATGCAAACCTATGTCGCTTCTAGTTTAAAGCGGGCTCATAATGCATCCGGTATCTGGCCTCGATCCCAATTCGCCTCAGTCTGGACGAAGGGACAAAGCCAAAAGTAGGCCCGCTTGCCAGGCATCACTCAACAACCTCTTCGCCGAATCATTGGACAATTGGTGATGGTCAACATGGTTGAAAAGGCTTTTCAGTGGAAAGTGGCTCCCTCTTACCGTAAGCACACCCTTTCCGCCCGAGAAATAGTTGCTGATAATGTGGCCTATTAGCTGAGTCGCCGAACTTGTCTCCATCGCGTCTCCACATCCGAGACCTACGTCTGGACGATTACCCCCCAAGGCATATACTTTCAATAGAGGGGTCATTGCCTGTTGAAACGGCGATGCAGAACTTTCACACCGTCATTTCTAATACCACCTTTGACACGTTTCGTGCGAACGATGGCCAATCTGGGTCTTCTCAGTTTTTACGAGGCGAAGTTGAACAACGTCGCCCTCAACGATGCCCCAGTATCCTTTCTCCACTCCCCGTACCATCCCGCGCTCCGGCGGAGCTTATGTGCCTTCTTGGCGATAAGGACGGAAAGTTGAAACCCGGAATCACAGTCCGACTACGCGGTCAGGACTCCCCTTCTCAAGGGGCCGACGACAGCACAACATCTTTCAACGGGACAACACTTGAACGAGCCAAGCCAAGACCACGTGTGGGTTTGAATCTTCGACTGGATGGTGACACTTTCGTTCAAGGGCAGACCATCTCTGGACAACTCATTGTCCACGTGCGTAACGCTGAGGTTCCTGTGCGCATGGCGAATAGCAAGTTACGCGTCATCGGCCTCGAGTCCTTGACGGATAACTCAACTTTCCACGTTTTCTTTCACTACTCTTGCTGGGTCGATGAGATCAGTTATGCTAGCGAGCAGGTTTTCTCTGAAAGCCCTGACTATGTCGACGAGGAAGGCTATCGAGAAGCGAGAGAAGGGACGCATATTCTCCCATTTGAAATGATGCTGCCAACGGACTCCTGTTTTGGCAAGCCGAAAGGTGATGTCGACATTCATGGTGCAGCGGTGCGCTATATCGTCATGGCGTACGCCTGCCACACGTATCGTTTGAATCAAGGCTGATAACATGCTTTAGTTCAGTCAATATAAAGGACTCGGATACAAATCAAGTGTCTCTGGCTCATTTTTATCGCGCTTGTTCGATCTGGCCTTCTCTCTCTATCCATGATGTACTTGTCCCTTCGACTCGCCCGCTCGTTTCCACAGCGGCTATGGCACTCCTCCGAAGAGGTTTGCGTAGAAAGTTGAAACTGTCCGCTCGGGTCTCTCGTCCATCCTACTTTTCAGGACAACTCTGCTGTGTACACATCCAAATCTCGAACGATACGCACAAGACCGTGCGCTCACTGCGTCTCACTCTTCTCCGTACGACCACTATGTACCGACCTCGGTCGGGGAAAGGAAACCGCACGGACGAACACGATAACATATCCAGTAGCTACCAAACAAAGCGATTCGTAGACGAAGTCTCAGAGCGCAAGCTCACTATGGCTGAGCCCACGACAAGAGGATGTGCCAGCTCTAGGGGTTGGTGGGCAGGTGTCAGTCCACAAGAGAGAACAGCATTTACCCACAGTATTTTGATACCAGTACGTTTATATTCTAACATCGACCACAGTTGAGCTGGCTCATTCTGGGTGGCAAATATCGTCAGCCTGATGCACTGTCAATTGCGCGCACCGAACTCCTCGCTGTCGATTACGCCATTCAGACCACCATCTACGTTTCTACGGGAACACTAGGATTAAACTCCCATTTGTCCGTCACTCTGCCCATCCGCATTGTGTCAATGCTGTCTGTCGATCCTCCGACCTCCGTGAGCCCTCCCTCAAACACACAGACGATTACGCACGGCAGTAGGTCGTATGTGGTTAACGGACTCGGACTCCATCTTCGGTACGGCGGTTCCGGGCATCAGCCAGATGCCCCGCCTCCATACAGAACGCGAACCCCATCACTTGAAAATCCTCAAGATATTCCAGATGATGGCGATATATATCGGCAGCAAAATGTCTGTAAAATTAATCGAGAACGTCTCCGATCTACGACTTCCTCGGTTTTAAATGTGCTCGTGCTAACACTCACTTGCAGGAAACATTGCCGCATTATCATCCAACGCCAGTCCCCTTGAGTGCAGCCTCGCCAGACGAATCGAAGATGCGCGAGCATGCGTCTGAAATATCCTCCGTGATCGATCAGTCGCCGTTACGGGCGGCCACTACACAGGGCCAGCGGCCTCCTGCCCGGACTACCGAGGCACAATCGCTGAGAATGGACATGGAGAAACAGTCACGTCAACGCCATACGGTTCGTCGAACTGGATCACACATACACAAGGAAGGAGAGACGACAAGCCCTGACACCCAGACAAGCGGTGATCATGTATCTCAAAGTTCTATAAGCAATGGCGTCGCGGCATTGTCAAATAGCTCTAGCCCCAGAAGCATTGTCTCTCCCATCTCCTCCCTCTATCGGGCACGTGCCAGAGCTCTGACGATCACTAGCACTTCTGTGTATTCGCAAGAGGAACAAACAGAACTGCGGAGAGATTTTAGAGGCCACAGTGTACAGAGCTCGAATGAGGACGATACCCGTGACTTCCGCAGCTACGAGTCACCATTTTCGCGGCGCGTCAAAGAGAAGTCCCGACAGATACATGCCCGTGGCGAAGAACCCCACAGCGAGCCAAGCCAACGAAATGTGGAGCCGCCCGCATCGGTGAATGTTGCGAGGCGTGATGGCGAATCCAAGGTGCTAGGTGCGGACTCTATCTTTGTCCTGCGTTGGTGTATTCTCAATGGTTGCCTTCCAATTGTACTGTAGCACCTCTGTCTCATTCGGAGCCCTCGGGTGTCAGAGATCCACGTACCCCTCACCCCGACGGGGATAGATGTGTACGCCGAATCAAGCCGCTCTATATAGGCACGGCCAACGAGCCAAAGTTGTTGATGGGCCCGAGGAGACCCAACACGGCTACTGCTCAAGGATCTGTGATGGACAGGGTGAGAATGATAGAAGGACGAGATTTGACTGGGTGAAGATATTAGACTTAGGCAAGCGGGAGAGAGCAAGTATGTGATTCGGCGAGCGTAGTAGGTGCAGGAAATAGTTCGTGCATGTGTGGTGCTGCCCGAGGACTTACGCTTCACTGGCAATATTCACGCTGCGCCTTGCTATAAACCTAACAGCGGGATTCCGGATTTTACCCGCCCTTCTTGAAAGATGTCCTACCTTGGTCTACCACCCGTTCCACCCGACCTCAAGTCCATTACACCGTATCTACAGCGTGCACACGAAACTAGAAAAGAAGATCCGATCATCTCGTATTGGTGTATGTCCAAGGCAACCCTCACTCTTGCGCTCTAACAATAGCGCGCTCTCATATCATAGGTGCTTATTATGCTGCCCAGGCTGGGATCACCCTCAAAGCCGTCAGCCCACTGAACCGAACCTTCCTCGGAGCTCTCCTTACCACGCTCGAGAATCTCCGCACTGTCGTTGGTTCCTCCGATGCCATCACCGCCGAGAGCGCGTCTTCCGCATACGTAGAGAACTTTGCCACAAGGGTCTTCGCCTCTGCAGATAATGAAGATAGACGTGGAGCCGCGACGCGAATTACGGCCAAGAAATTCCTCGCTGCAGCCACTTTCTTCGATGTCCTAAACGTTTTCGAAGATCGTGGGCCATGGGAGGCGGTGAGCCTCTGTCTCTCATTCCGTTCAATTGACATGCTTACGTTGCTGCTCTCCCCGTTCTTCGTTCCCCGATTTTCCCTTTCGCCCAGCACGAGGAGAAAATACGTTATGCCAAATGGAGAGCCGCAGACATCGCCAAAGCCCTTCGAGAAGGCCGCCAGCCAACACCTGTATCTACAGGCGAAGAGCCGGTTGTCGAAGCCGCCACCGTCGAATCGATGTCCACCCCTCCCATCCCTCCTACGGAGTTGATCGACGCCCCAACTACTCACATCAGCCATGAGCTAGATGGTGCATATTCAACGAGTCCTGCTTTGCCTTTGGAGTCCACCGCATTTGGTGAGAGTGACGCACCGCTCGAGATAGACCCCGGTTCTGCGCCGATCTCGATCGACCCCAGTGACGCTCACGCGCAGCACGATCTCCTAGATGGTCCACCAGAGGTGCCGCCACTGCCAACCCTTTCTCATGGCTCGCCTACAGACCCAGTCCCTATAACACATATAGGACAAGGAGAGGAACACGGCAGCCCGGCGTCCATCATTGACGCGTCTCCTCTGCCCTCACCCACTCGGACGCATTGCTCAGCCTCCCCTACACACTTCCTATCGCCGAGTTCACCACCGCCTACATCGTACATCGCAGAGAACCTATATCCCTCCGCGCCCCCTTTGCCTCCTCCGCCCTCTGTTCCGTACGTGCGGATGCCTCCGCCTGCGCCCTCGCCGCTAGAACCGTCGCCGCCCGCGGAGCTCACCCCCGGTCTGATCGCAAAAGCGCAGAAGCACAGTCGGTTTGCCATTTCTGCGTTGGACTACGAGGATGTCGAGCAAGCGAGAAAAGAACTCCGCGCGGCTTTGGCTATCCTAGGGGGATGACCGCGGCCCTATCGGTTCTCGCTGGCCCCATGCTGATTTTTATTGCATTCATCACAAGTGCGGCATCTGTACTGTATCAACTCTTCATGTTCTTCTGTATGCACGTTGATTATTACGAAAATATTTGTTGTATCATAAATTACAGTTACGTTCGCTAGTCCCTATAATTATTCCGAAACTTAAGGGTAAGATGATACGCGAGTGACGACTTGAAGTTTCGCCCTCTGTGTCTGTGTCGATGTTCAGTGGCTGGGCCAAAGACCCGATGAATATGTCCGCCAACCCCTTCGCCGCACTCCACACCCGAAATACGCATAATTGGGGGCTGGCCTGTCAAGCATGGGCAGGTTCGGGAGTTGAGCCAACCTGCCGAGCAAAACACCACCTGTGAGGTGCGAGTGGTTTTCAGGCCTTCCTCGTATTATTGTTCGACTGGAGGATCGGGCTGCGCAGGTTCCACTCTACTCTCGGGATCCCCGACGATCGGGAGGGGCTCTTGTATACTCGCCGGACTGTCGAAAATATCCTCGCGGCCGCGTGCTGAGCTCCCTAAAGAGATGCGATGTAGATTGAGATGACGTGGATTGGGTTGTCGCGGAGGGGTGGGCGTCATGGCGATGGAACGCGAGGGAGCTCCCGCAGAACTGAACATTGGCGCATCGATCGCATGAAACGACGCGAGTGCCTGCGAGAGCTCGTCCAGCTGACCGTATCAATATCATCAATTATTGGAAACGGAAACGGAAAACTAGGAGTCGGAGGCGGGAGCATCATCCTACCTACCTTGGCCATGACCTGCCCGATGTCCTCCTTCCGCTCGTCGAACCTCCGCTCGGACCGCTCCAGTTCGCGCGCACGCCGTCTCTCCGCCTCCGCCCCGCCGTCCCCCTCGCCATTCTCGTCGTCGTCCTCGAGGCGCTCGCCCACCGCGCGCGGCGGCGAATGGCCAGGGCTCCGCTGCAGGAGCGGCGCCACGGCGGCGGCCGACTCGGCCTGTCCGCCGACGCCCTCCATGGTGAGGTGCAGACGGGCGAGGTCGGCCTGCAGCGAGCGGATGCGTCCGAGGTGCGCCCAGAGGTCCTCGCTGACTTTCTTGGCCGTGGGAGAGAGGAAGCCGATGGTCGCGCCCGTGAAGGGCTCGTAGAGCGCGTCGGGGGGTGAGGTGGCGGAGGTGGCGATGGAGACGGGCACGTCGGACGTTGTGGCGGGGAGGGTGTCGAGGCTTTGCATGCCGGTGCCGGGGGCGGAGGGAGAGGCGTGGCGTCTGCGCGCGGGGACGGGTCGGGGCCTGGGTGGTGGTGGTGGTGGCCGTGCAGTTCGGCGAGAACGGCATCGTGGGGGGTGGTGAGAGCCGCTGTGAAGTGTCTTTCCGTTGCGGTTCTGATGCGAGAGTCGTCGCTACTAGAGGTGTACCGAGAGTTGGCTGAGCGACGGTGAGGTGAGTGGGGTCTTGAGAACTCGGCTTCGCTTCTGGAACTGTTGATGGCGCTACGGCCGTATGCGGCTGTTGTGGCTCTGCGTCATTTGTGTGAGAGAGTGGGGGCTTGGGAACGTTGCGGTTGAACCAGGACAACATCAGCAAATGAGAACCACTTGAGCGGATGGGACGTAACCTGCGTACCTAAATGACGGTCATGTGATGGTTTTTAGCACTCCTGTGGCCGTTCCTCGTCACCCTCTGTTGATATTTTTATTCGTGTGGTCTGCCTTCGCCGTATATAGGACTCCTTTTCAACAAAGATTGCTGCGGTATCCATTGCTGTACAAGTGGTTCCTGACTGGACTCTGGAATTGGAAATAGTACCCGCAGTCCCATTCTTTTGCATAGATGGTACAGTAGCAAAGAAGCTGACAACGTCGATGTCAACCCTGGAGCTCCACTTGACAGGAGTCTATTGAGGCTGTACTGTTGTCCCCCTGGTGAGGTGTGTGATTTATTTATCTTGTTGTTCCAACAACTGCTTATCAGCCACGTAATGCAAGTGACCAGAGTGAGCTTATGATTTAGATTCCCGCTAGCAAAAGGGCACTCGAAGAGTGAATATTCAGGGACCTCGGTGAAGTTAACACAAGCAGGAATGGTGACACAGGACAACCTGTGCCAGTGCTCAACCATGAAGAGCTTGTCCGCTCAGGTGTCTCCCTAGCGCCACGGCAACCTGGTCTGTCATAATTGTTGGAATACCGGTGAGGTGAAGAGTAACACGACCTGCAGTGGGGTGACTTAGTCGCGTTAAACCTCACAGCTCCTTTGCAATGGAGATGTCGAGACTGGTCTAGCAAGGTTGGACGACCAAAAGAACCGAGTTGATATCTCACCCCCGGAACGTTCCTACGCGAACGGTAACATAATTGAATGCCCCATGGGTAAAGTCGGAATTACAGTAATACTTGGTGAAAGATACACGGAGACCTCGGCTGTTTGCCATGTCATGATCGATGACGTTGGCAATTTAAATGGGCTGGAACCGAGATCTAATCCGAGCAGATAAAGCTTGTGGCGTTAACGCGCTCCAAAAAAAAAAGGTTGTCCGAGTAGTGCCGTTGTCATGAGCTCTATGATGCGGCTTCCTGTCCTCGGCCAGTTGCACGCGACGAGCCATCTTTTATTCCCTTTCCGTCTTCCCTTTACTCTTTCCATCTTTTACACCCTCCCGGTTCTCCCTTGTTGTGGTGACTTATGCCACATCAGCCCCGAGTCCATCCCACCAATATTACTCCCCGTAGTGTTTCTTTCTCACGCTCCCATTTCTCATGAGCACTCGCTCCACCCTTCCAACTGCAGAGCCACGTCGGAAAGAGAACCAATTCATTGACAAGCGTGGTCGCAAACATCACAATTATCCACCAGGAAAGGCACCCTATCCAATTTCCTATGACAGAGACATCCTCGACAGGCAATCACCACTCACTTGACCCTTTCCTATTTCCTGATTTCTCTTCCAGCCATGCTACCGATCACTATCTGTGGAGAACCCTATTCGATGGCCGGCCAACGATGACGGATGTGCCCCATCCACCACAACGAGTGTTGGATCTCGGTTGTGGGGTATGCCGTTCTATTCTTCGTGTAATTTTGACAGGTCATCCTGAGGTATTATTGTACAGGTTGGGATGTGGACCGTTGACGCAGCGCGAAAGTGGTCCAATGCGACGTTTGTTGGCTTTGATCTTGTCAATGTGCAGTTCCCTCTCAGGCATCTCGAATCTCACATCGCTCGAAGAATAACTGGGAGCACGGCAATTTGTGAGTTGGCTCTCGTTGAATCAAGGTACGATGACTCAATGTCAAGGGGACCAGCCTGTCTACCAAACTACCTTTTGAGGCTGATACCTTCGACTTCGTGCACATCAGCCATATTTCCAAAGGCGTTCCGGAGCACAAGGTAACGTCGCTTCGATCCATGTACGCCAGTTCCACCAGTTCACCTATCGTCTTAAAGTGGACTTCCCTCTTCGAGGTGCTTTTCTAAAACTGATGGAAACATGTCACATCCTTACCATAATCCCAGGAAGTACGCAGGGTAATGCAGCCGGACGGATTTGTCGAGATCATTGAAGAAGGTGCAGTATCTTGTAACTATGTTGTTATCGACGCCCCTGACGCGTACACCAGATATCATATTCCCCGTACTTCCAAGGTGGTTCACCGAGCCGCTCAGGGCAAATGACCCATCCAGTGGCTCTCGCTCGAATTCTAGTGATTCATCCAGTCCTGAGTTGCCGTCTCCACCTCTAACGCCAGTTGAGAAAGATCCCCACGAGCACGCCATCTTGGAGTTCCTGTTCAATTCTGTGTTCGAAAGCAGGTTCATAAACATGAAACCGACGGGTTCGTGTTAAACTTTAAGTTTGAGAAATTGGCTCGCTGACTTTGGTGTTGCCAGTGGTGGTCCTAGGATACTTCACACCGTTCTTCTCACGATGCCTCAGCGCGCCATCACTTAATTTCTCTGTACCATTTCTTGCCCCGCTCCCTCCACTGCCGGAGGCCACGAGGACAATCATCCAGTCTGCGGGTAAGCCTGATAGAACTTCTACGATTCCCGATGTGCCGTCATATCCCGATGTCCGCCCATCATCTTATGCAAGATCTATAAACCGCCGCTCATCATCATCGCTCTCCCTTCCATCTCTGGACTATCCCCGCTCGCGCTCTCCTTTTGCCACGGATGAAACTCGGTCAATGACGCCGACTGTGTCCAGCTTCTCTGATCGCGAAGCGCTTAAAAGTCATGAACGTCAAAGCCGTACGCCACAATCCTCAGTTATACGTGTAGCCTCTTGGATTACGTCTAGCGAAACACCGATTCTTGATAGCGCGCATCCCGCTCAATCAATCGTGCCTGTGGAGATGTTAGGCAAGCTGGGGGATCGCACGCGGGCGATGAATCTCTATCACTCCTTCGTGGTTGTTCTCGGATGTCGCGAAGCCATGTGGGAAGAACTAAAACTACTCCAGCGCTCCCGCAGAAAGGCGCTGATTGACTTGGGCTGGGAAAACAGGCTGATAGAGGACAGGGAGGCGCGTGTACGATTCGACGAACTGTTTGAACGCTTCGAATCGTAAGTTGCATTTCCCGCTTTTGACTGTTGCATTCTTCACATGATGTCATGTCATATAGGGACATGCGTGCGCGGATATCGTTGTGGTACTCGATGACCGAGCTTGGATATGGCTTTCCCAAGCGTGAGCCATTGCACAAGGCTGAACTGTTAGAAGAAGAGCGAATACGCACGGCGATCCTGGACGCGCGCGCGCGCGCTCGAGATGAAGACTTTGACGTTCCGTGTCGTGTTGTTCGAGTGTTCGTGGGATTCAAAGAGGCGGAGAGTGGCGATGTAGACTTGATGTAGCCTTTAGTCTAACCATATTTGGAAGGAGTTGCCCAGTTTGTAACTCCACATTTTTCACCTTTTTGCGCCTTTTCGACCGACCGTTCCTCGGTCATGGACGTGAACCCATCAAAGGTCCAACGAACACAGGACACCCAAGATCCACATAAAACTGTAAACTCGAGGAGACATCGTAGGCCAAAATCGAGGCGCAGAGAAATTTTAGCAGAGCCACCCGCTCAGGCAAGCACATCTCTGATTACCGAACATGAACAACCAAAGTCGTGGCCGTGGGTTTCCATCACAGAGCCACCTACGACTAAACACCCTCCGGTATTTACCAAGGATGGGGGGTGCGTGCTTTTGATTCTGTGCGTTTTGTTGCTCTCTAACTTTGTGATCACCCTACAGTTACTTTTTCTCCGTCGTTGGTTCCTGCGTGAAGATATACTCGGCTACTACTGGGCTCGTCGTGTCCACTCTCTCGTCAAGGGGAGGCGTTGGGAGCCATACGAATGCCATAACGTCCGCCATCTTGAATCCGCACAACGCGTACCAGCTTATCACCGGTTCCCTGGATGGTCATATCAAAATATGGGATCTGTTGGATGGTGTCCTGCTGCAGACTATTGGCGTAGGAAACCCGGTATGCCACATTGCTGCCCATGAACGGTGGAAGGAGTTTTTGTTCGTTGCGATCGCACGACCAAATAAGAAGAGAAAGGCCAACGGTATGCCGTCGTATTTCTCGGACTCCTCGCTCTCTCAACAATACTTTTTTTTTTGTCTTTCAGGGGACAATGACAGCGGTGCTGTTCTGCGTGTCTCCTTGAAATCCTTACCTGCTACTCTTCAGCTGCCGGTCCAAGCGCCATCCGAGAGCATGTTGGTGGGCAAGACGCGCACCACGCGTGGTCTGGCAGTCTCCGCCGGCGGCTCCTGGCTGGTCGCCATTGGCGGTCACAAGGCGTACGTGGCCCCAACGGCCAATCTCAAGGCCGGATTCGTCAAGTTCGTCTCTCCAGAAGCACTCACGTGTCTCGCATCCCACCCAACGGAGGAGTACTTTGCGACTGGAGACGAAAAGGGCAACATACGACTGTGGTATTGTCTGGATGAGACCATCGCGGTGTCAAGGGCGGAGGTGGAAAGGCGCGCGCCGACCTCGACTCTTCATTGGCATGCGCATGCCGTCTCCGCGCTCACGTTTACTTCGAACGGGGCATATCTGCTGAGTGGTGGAGAGGAGTCTGTTCTGGTGATTTGGCAAATCCATTCGGGGAAGAAGGAATTCGTCCCTCGGGTAGGTGCACCAATAGACAGCGTGGCTGTCACACGGACACAGAGTGGGGAAGAGGACTATCTACTAGCCCTGGCGGATGGAAGTTTGGTCTTCATAGGTTCTGCGAAGCTGAGGATCTCCCGCTCCTATTCTGGCATAAAACTAGGCAAGTGTTCCCGAGAGGCCAACGGACTGGACATCGCTGATCATCTCCATCATCAGATCCTGCAATTTCGCATAGTAGACCATCTGCATCTGCCCCAACACCGCTGACCGTACACTCGCTCTCGTCTACGCTCATACTCCCATCTTCGCACCCATCCTCATTACAAGCATATTCTCCATCTTCGTCAAAACTAATCTCGGAATTAGAGGTGTCCCCCTCGAATCGCGTTTCGCGGAAGGACGAAAAGATGCTCGAACCTTCGCGCGTCGAGCGAGCCGTTGTTTCCTCTTCTGGGGAGTGGTTGGCTACTATCGATTCTCGCGAAGGTGACGAATACTTCCGTGGGGAAGTGCACATGAAAATTTGGCGATGGGAGAATTCAACGGGATTGTGGACTCTCAACACACGCATCGACAGACCACATGGGCCATCGAGGGTGACCTCGATCGTATTCTCTCCCGGTGACTGTTCCGGAAAGGCTCTCCTTGCGACCTCAGGGGAAGATGGAATTGTGAAGAGTTGGGGAATACGATCTCTGACGAACAAAAAGGCAGGCACATCGGATGGTGAGTCCTGCTCAATCGGTGACTTCCACGATAATCGAAGATCTCCGTAGTGTTCTGGGTAGCTCGCTCGAGCTTAACCTTCAAGCGGGAGATTCCTTGGTCTGTTTCCTGGTCTCCCGATGGTTCCCTCTTGGCCGTGGGATTCGGCGCATATGTTACCATTTACGACCCCCTATCAAATGTTCTAATTCAAGCTTTCGCTGCTTCCGAGCTCCGTGGTCAAGTGCGTTCGGTCCACTTTTTGGGAAACGACGGTCGTTTTCTTGCCGTTGCTGGGCTCTCCGACGTGGTGCTCTGGGACCTCGTCACACAAAAAGGCAAGCTCTACACCTATCTGACTTTGCTCGTGTTCAAAGATCCTGACACTGATTTACCTAGTTCGATGGCATCACCGGAGCGCACACCCAATCGCTGCTGTTGTCCCTCATCCTAGAGATGAGCACCTCGCAGTCTTTTACTCTCAACCACCGAGTAGTACCGTCTCGATCTTTGATCCATCAGGAAACAGCCCGCATAACACATACACTCTCCCTTTCACGATACGTAACATTATCTGGTATCCTCAATACCTTCCAAAGCCAAAGAGACATCGACGTTCCATCTGGTTGGAATTACAGATAATTGGGATGTCGTTTTATGTGGAGATGATGTACATCGGCCTGCAGAAGAGGGTTCGGTTGCTCGTGGACTTGTGGCCAGCTCACAGGAGCCATACAAGAGGACGCTCTTTCAGGACATCTTTGGTGATTCTGCTCTTGCTGGTGCGCCTGTGGACCCTCTCGCCCAGAAGAAGACTGCGAGTACAATGCCTTCGAACGGCAAGGAGATTATGGACATACTTGGTGGCCCGGCATATTTGATCCCACCGTTAGAAACGCTTTTCGAACCCCTTATCACACACTTCCTCACACCTCGCGCGCCGGCGGACGAGACCGTTCCTGGCCCTGGTTTGCCAACAGGGGACGAAGAGGATGTCAGCATGGATGTTGACGAGCCGCAAGACAAGCCACTTGTCAGCGAGACACGAACGGAGCGCGGGGTCGATGCACGGGAAATGAAAACCTTGATCGAGTTGTTCCGGCATCACGGTGTGAAAGGTAAGTAGCGACAGATTGAATTATGAAGGAATTGGTGTGCTTATCGGAGACTATCAGCGCCGTCACCAGGTATTCCCCGCCCGCAACTGTCAAACGGCCACGCCCCAGAAGTCCATAGTAACGCTCACGTACATAAAAAAGTGAACGGCCACTCACACGCCCACAGCCCAAAACTCAACAACGTGCTGCATCCGAGTTCCGAGATTCCCACTGGCCGTTCTTCTCCCGAGAGCCCACCTCACACAGTCCCAACCTCTTCACCGGTCTCCGCCGGCAAAAAACGTAAGACGGTCGCGTCGTAGCTAATGACGTTGGCCCTTTCTTTTTGGACGTCCATCATGTCGTGTACTCGCAATCTCCATTTAGTTATTCCTGCACGCAGTTTTCACATCCACTCACACGCCCGCGCTCCCTGTCTTCACCATGAGTTACCATCGCACGACATACAGTATTATACCTCTGTACTATGGCGCGAGATCATGCACTATCATTAGGATGGACAGATCGAGAGTTGATACAAATCTGTAGCTTAAGAAAAATACAGGTAAGATGCGAAATCATATTCCAAGGCCGCGTCGCGCATCTCTCAATCCGAGGAGCAAAACGGCGCCGCGTATAAGATCCAAGGGATACTTGTCATAGCACTCAGGCGGTACTCGAGCCTCAGAAATGGAGAAAGACGAGCGGTAAGCGTCAGGGCGATCCACAGAGTCGCACTCGTCAGTCTCCTCATCTTCGTCGTGAGCAGTGTCGGGGTTCGTGCGCCTGCGCTTGGCGGACCGCGCACAAGCCCATTCAAGCGTGCGTGGCCGCTGAACCGAGGACCTACTACTCCTGCAGGGAGTACCAATATCAGGGCTGACGTCTGGGGAGGACAACAACGCCGATTGTGCAGGTGACGAGGGAATGTGCTTCCAGAGATCCTCAGGATGAATGACTGGCCAACTATATCCGAGGTGGGGCTTGCGCAGGTCTGTAGACGGAGAGAAGATGGAGGTAGAGGAGGAGACATTTGCCCGAACTGACTCGAAGACGTTCGGATCGTGTGCGACAGCAGGAGAGAGCGGAATGCGGGGTAGCGGCCTCTGGGAGACGGGGACGGAGTCGCAAGAACTGGCATTCTGGAGCCGAGATGGGGGTCGATCGAGGGACGAGTAGTCGAAACAAGACCTTGCAACACCAGGGCCCGAGCGCAGTTCCACAGTAGCCGCAGAGGGATTCTCAGTAGCAGTAGCCTGAGCAGTAGCAACAAGAGGGGACATCGTTGCTGATGCAGACGCGAGCATGTCCATAGCCGCAGTAGAAGTCATAGCGCCATCACCGCCCTCAGACTCGTCGAGCTCGAGCTGCTGCTTCCTAGACCGTGCTATGGTCTGACGCTTGTTCTGAAACCAGATGGTAATCGTCTTGATATCCCTACATGACACCCCACCATGTTTCAGCATCCATTTTTAAATGCATGTTGTCACTGCAAGAAGAAGGGGCCCAAGTCTGCTCACATGTCGAGGACCTTGCAGATCGCCTCTTTCTCTTTGCGCGACGGGTGCGTGTTGCGGAGGAAGAACGCGTCGAGCGTCTCGAGCTTGTCGCTCGACATGCGGCGTCGGGAGCGGGGCGGCTTTCCGTTTCCCACCAGCACGATCGGGCTGCCCGCTTTGGGACGGCGGCCACCGGGCGCAAAAGGAGAGGAATCGGGATGACTCGGGCTCTCAAAGACAAACGTGGTGGCTGGGTGGGGAGAAGATGGTGATCGGTGAAGTAGCTGACAACGGGTACACGCGTGGAATTTCGATCCATGCGACGTACCAGGTTCTACTTTGTTGACGGAGGCTGTGGCTATGATAGATTGGGTGGGTTTAGGTGGGGTGGTGTTATTGGTCTCTAGAGAGGACGCGAGGAGATGAAGAGGATCTGATGTACCACCTCGGCTGCTTCGGGCATTAGTTGTAGCTTTGCTTGAAGATGGACGGACTGAACGAGTGGAGCGCGTAGGAGGACGCATCCTAGTGGTAATTCTATTAGAGTATACAAGACTGGATGGGTGTCGCGTAAGGTTGTGCAGAGTCGAAAAGGAAGAGAAGAAAGGGAATTAGCGAGGGGATGCCAACTTTATAGTTTTGGCTGCCAACGCCTGGACTTGTTGTTTGAAACCCATCCGGCGTATTTCAATTTGAACTTACCCATGGTGAGGCCATGAGAGGACACAACGAGGTCATAGTAAGCGATTAAAAGCATCATGCATTTCGGGCGCGGCTGGGCCCTTTTCAGTTCGTGTCAATTACAGTGTCGCACGACGTCCAGGCTGAGAGTCACCTGCTTTGGTGTCACTGATTATTTTTATCCTTCCCACAGCACAAGCATTACACAGACAGACACAGAAGCAAGCATCCACATCCAACGTGATCGTGACGAGGAAAAAAAGAATAAAAAGAAATCAAAAGCAAGTAGTATGCATTTCCCGGACTTCCGTCAGTGACTTAAACCCCCCAAAGACAGTTTGAACCAAGAATCTCTGGGCGCCATCATCCTTGCAGGAATTGGAGAAGGACCATAGCGGCCTCAACGTCCTCTGTAGACTTGCTACCTAGCTCGCTTGGCCGAACTTCTGTCACTGCTGTCGTTCCCCAAGCGACGTCGTTTTGACTTTGACTTGATGACGGAGTTGATGTTTCCACGTCTTCATCTTCAAGTTCGTTATCGGAGTTACCCTCGGGCTCTCTTTTAAGTGCAGCTAAAGGTCTGCAAGGGGTCAGTGCTCGTGGCTTGGTTGGTCGGAACCTCTTGTCCTTTCTGAGGCGATGTCTGCTTCCAACCCTTGCATTGGCGCAAGCCCACTCGAGCGACTTCCTGACTCGATGAGACAGGGCCGTTCAGCGACTGGAAAGCATCGGACGGTGGGGAGGAAGGAACTTCGGGGGGCGAAGATGGCATGTGCGCCCAGAGTGTGTCCTGCCTTGACTGCGTTGGTGTTTGAGGCTCCACAAGGTTTCCTAGCTTTTGGGGCGAGAGCACAGCACGGGGTTTGCTAGCTTGCCCAGGTCGTCGTACGCGTTCCATGCGAGAAGCAACTTGATCAAGAGAAATGGCAGGTTTCACGAGGACGGTACCGATCCATTGACAAGCGTTCTCCTTTTTCTTCGCGCGGTCTTTCTTGGTCCATATTTTACGCTTGTCAGACTGACGTCTATTTTGAAACCACACGGTAATGAATTTGATATCCCTTCACGCCCGAATCAGCGTGAGCTCCGACAAATTAAGATGCGAGGGATGAAGCAACGTACAATTCGAGTTCTTGAGCGAGAGAGTTGCGCTCTTCCTTGGTGATATAATGCGATGCATCAAAAACGGTTTGTAATCGTTGAAGCTGGGCGAGGGATGGTCTCTTTCGTGCATTGGTGATTTGAGGAGGTACGTGGTCGATGGGTGTACAAGTTCCATAAGACGATGCCGTTGAAGAGGGCACCGGACTTGGCGAAAGCGAGGAATGTCGTAACGAGCCCGCCATTGTAGCCAGCAAGGAAGCACCGGGGGTGGGTGTTACAACAGTATTTTACAAGGAGATAAATTACTGTCTTGAGGTTTAATTAATGGTTCTATGGCGTTTCTTCGTGCATGTGGGCGCAAGCTCAAGCATCAAGCTTCTATGGGTGATAGCGAGTTGAAGAGGTCAATGGGACCTACGCGGGTTTCGATCTTCGATCAGTGACCAAATAAACAAACGCGTCGCGCTGGTCACGTGAATCGCTGCAATCCCCTCTCGAACGGTTGGAACGGCTCAAATATCGTTCATATGTATCTTTTATTTAGGCCATGAAACCAGCAGCGTCGGGGATAAGGATAATCAAATCCATGTGATGCCTATTCTACCCAACCCGACTTGCTCATCTTCTTCCGTTACGCGGCATTGCCGGTCCGGTTTTCAGCACTTACATTCGCCATCGCCATGGTTCGCGCACGCCTTTCAGTAGCAGACATCCTTCATCGAGGTGTAGTCCTCTCTCTTGTAGGGGTATGCATATGGGGAATCGGCACTGGTATCTTCGTACACCGTGATACGGTGCGGATGGGCAGAGGTTCGCACATTTCGAGTCGTTTCCGCTCCCTCCCGTGAATTCTGACAACGACATGGTCCACATTTGACAGAGGTAAGACAGCAGGATTAATGCCCGATACGTCTTGGCTGACTTTGAGTCAGATCATTGCTCAGCGCGAGGCCGCGGGTCTGCCAACGGACGTAAGCCCTGAAAAGGTGACACACCCAAAACACGCGTACGACCTGGCCACCGTAGGGCTGACAAAAATTTATTGCGTGAACAGAAAGTCCAAGAGGCGAACGAGCAGCGCTGGGCAGAAGCCGCGCAAGCGGTGTTTCGCGGTCGAAGTTCCAAAACAACATAGCGTACGTTTCGTAACTTCCATAGCTCATTTCCACAATCCTCATCTTTATTCACTTCGCTCCGGTGAACTGGCCTTCAGGTGTACTATTTCTCATCGTTCCATGCTAAATTGTAAATAGAATACTCTCATTAACGCTGACACCGTCCCATCTCCTTTTGCAACACTCTTCGTGCACCTCTGGAGGACGCGAAAAACCTGATGGGATGTAAGAAATTTTTATCTCACTGTGCTCGAACTGAATATTCATCACCACATAGGTTTCAACGGGCATTTTGTCAACTGCATGCCATACATTATGACTTGTACCTATTGAGCGACAGTGTGCAGTATATGCTGGAAGGATCGCCTGGACATGCACCCTCGCATTATCCTTTGCTGACCTCTTTGGCACCAGTCATGGCCGACTTATCCTTATCCATCATACCCGTGGAATACCACGTCCTCATTTATCCCCCACTTCGTCGCATTTTTGGGAGACGGGGGACGACCACGCCCACTCGGTGATTCACGACACTAAGCTAATAATGAGAGACTGCATTGCGGGTCTCGAGTCTCGGAAAGCACACAGTGACGAGACATTGTTCGCCACACCGTCGCTTATACTGGGGCGATGTAGGCGAGAACGACACCCAAGCCGTTATCGATGGCCTCAGACTTGAGAATGACCCGCATGTCAAGGGCGAAACGGACTTCTTATCGGTACGGGATGTGGCGGAAGCGGAGCTCGACGCAGACCGGCGTTCTTAGCTCCTGTTGCATTAGGGCAGGGCAATATTAATGGGACTTTGCCGTGGGCTTAAGCCTCAACCTGGCAGGTACGGTCGTGGCCTTCGTCTGGTGGACGATTCGAGCCTTGGTTAAGCACACCCGGCTGAGGGTAAGGTGACATCGCCAACCCCTGAACCCACTGGGAGATAGCAGCATGAGATAATACCAATAGCTTCCCGAAACCATGCGTGGGCGTGGTGAGCGCGTATCAACGTTCTAGCGCGTATCTGGCGTCAAGTTAAGGCTCAAGACAGGCCATCAAGAAGACGGCCCTGCAGAATCAATTCCCTATGGATTCATACGCTTTTAATGCCGTTGCACGGGGCAGCGGCAGTGTGCCAGTCCGAGAGTCGTGGTCATGCATCCTGTCTAAGTTACTTGCAATCTGGTCGTCAGCTCGGGAGAATTCTGACCGATGTACGATCTCGTTGTCCCTGTTGGGCGTGTGAAATACTATACTTTTTATGCGTTTGATAAAGCCTCTTTTTGCAACCCTCCCTCTACACCGGCACCCGCGCGCCATACTTCGACTCCACCTTCGCCCGCGACGGCCAGAACCTCGCCTGCCCAGCTTAGCGCCAGCACCTTCTGCTCATCCCACACGCGGGCAACGGCCACTTCGCGCGTCGCGCTGCGCACATCCCAGATCCTGACAACACCGTCATACGCCCCGCTGACAAACTGCGTTGCCGAGCCTTGCGCAAAGACGACGGTGGCGGGCGTCGCGGGATGAGGGAACTTTACGGCCGCGGCAACGCTTGTTCCTATGCGCAGATCGAAGAGCGTCGCGCTGCGATCGACTGAGGCCGCGAGGGCTGTCTCCGGGGTTACTGGAAGCGCAAGGGCAAGAAAAGGCTTCTCTGAGACTGTCTGCGTGCGTGGAAGAAGTTAGACCACTCAATCGCGCGAGCGCGCGCGAGGCATGAGTGTGTGCGTACGATCGTGTGAGAGCAGAGACCGCGCTCCACGTCCCAGGTTCGGACGGTAGAATCGAATCCACAACTAACCGCGCCCGCACCTCCTTCTCCTCCTCCCGACGAGAACCCAACGGCCGACACGCGCGCCGTATGCGAGCGCAACACCGCGGAGGGCGCCTTCGTCTTGACCGAGCGACCACCACCACCACCCTCGTCCTGCACCGTCCGCCGCTTTTTGCGCTCCGGCGCTGCGGTCGTCGAATCGAGCGCGACTTGGTCCGTTTCAGGGATGGTCGTCGACCACAGCCCGATGAGTCCGTCCCAGCCGGCCGTCAAGATATTTTTCCCATCTTGGCTCGACGCCACGTCCGCGACGGGCGCGTCGTGCAGATGCAGCGTCGCGAGCGGCGTCGACGTCGTTCGGGTCCCGTCGAGGGATATGCGCGAGATCTGTGCCGTGCGGTCGTGCGAGGCGGTCACGACGAGCAGGTCCTCCTCGTCCGGAGGACTTGTTGGCCGTGGTGATTGCACGAGAGCGAAGGACGTCATCGGAGCGGGATGTAAGGACGCGGTGTGAAAGAGGGTTTGGCCGCGGTCGAACACGCGCAGTGCACCGTCATATGACCCTGTGAGGAAGTGGCTGCCTTGATACCGTCAGGGCTCGTGTGCGTCAAAACGACAGAAGGAACATTAAGAAAGGCCCACACCCTGGTACGGAGGCAGATATCGACGAGACCCATTCATCGTGAGGAAGCGCCGCCAGTTTGGCCGGCGGCATAACACTCTCGATATATTCGATCTCCAGCGTTTCCTCCTGTCTCTCCACGGTCACTCGCACGTCCTGATATCGAGTGAGCGAGCTCGACTGACCTCGCCATTGGCGACCTCAGATAAGCACCCTCCTAGTAGCACCCCGCGTACGAGGAAATCGAACGGCACTACGCGAGGGAGCGAGAGTGCGGTGTTGATGAGTTGAGAGAGCTGGAAACGCC
This sequence comes from Russula dissimulans, assembly GCA_022376545.1. Lineage (NCBI taxonomy): Eukaryota > Fungi > Basidiomycota > Agaricomycetes > Russulales > Russulaceae > Russula > Russula dissimulans. Next base: position 111,611 of record WTXJ01000002.1, on the reverse strand, counting down.
GCCACGATGCCGGGATCATGAACTTTTGCGGCGGAAGCTGGTATGGCGTCTTTGTGCTAAAGATCACCGGAATTGACGGCGACGGGGTTGTGGAGGAAGATACAGCCATGTCCGGAATGTCTTGTCGAGTGTGTGGAAGAAAGACTCAAGGGACTCTCGGCCCGGATTCACCCCGATCAATATGCGATGGAAAGCAAAACATTGGATAGCGACGAGTAGATACACACAGCAATATACACAGCGACAGCAAACAGAGCAGTGTCAAAAGATTAGCAAGTTACATACATACGTCCATCCTCACCATCACGCTCGTAATCCCATTCGTCCTTCCCTCACTTGCTTCCAGATAATAAGTTCGTCTTGGGTCATACTCCTCGATGTCGTCGTCACGATAAGAAAATCAGGTCCATACCGTTCTGTCAGAAGTACGGCCTTCTCCTCGGGGGTCATTTTCTCCAACCAATAACGATCAACGTATAGCCTTCGTGGTGGCACTCCGAGCGTCTTGCGGATGCGGACGAAGTCAACCATAGATTCCACACTGATACTCTGGGCTTCCATGGCCACGAGTTCTGGGCAGAGAATTATATGAGACCCGTTAGCCCGAATGGTCTCCACCTGCTCCTTGGTTGGGAAGAGAGGAATTTCGTTTTTGACATGGAACCGGCCGTCAACATAAAAACAGGCCAACATGTGTGCCTCCATCGACGCCACACGTATGAACTTGAGCTTCGGGATGGAAAGAAGCCATTGCACCATGACCCTGTTGCTCACGCGATTTTTTGGAAATTCCATGCCATAGAGAGTTGCGATGAGAAGCTCAGGAAATTTCCCGGTCATTGCTCTGAGAAGCAGCGTATGATCCTCTCCTGCGATGTGCATGAGGCTTATCTCCCGGAGGTTCGGGGCTTGAATATGTCCGATGAGGTACGTGGCATACCGGACGGAAAAATTGCCAAAAAGCAAGCTTTCTAGCCGGAGGAGGGAGATGGGAGGGTATGAATGAAACAGAACCGGGCCGGACGGAGGTATGGGGCCGGCACCATCTAAGGACAGTTTCCTAAGGTTCGGGCAACTCTCCAGTATGGTGCGAAAGCGCTCCAGCGTGGGTCCCAAATTGGCCGGGATGCGACGCAGGTCAAGGTGGACCAGGTTGGCAAGATAGGTGTTGTCCCAATCAATGTGAATGCCGTTCAGGCAAATATAGTTAATTCGTTCAGTGCGGCCATTGCACAAAGTCAGTGCGTGCTGATAATGGTTGAATGGGAAGTTGGGCCCGTCCCAACCGTATGGGCGACCAGTGCGATGGAGCTCTATGCGCTCGAGCTGCTGGAACGATCGCGAATGTTTGTGAAGCCGGTCGAGAAGTGCCAGGATTGCGGGCCACGGTTCGACGACGACGATGACCATACGGATTTGGTTAGACTTTGTCATGATGATATCCAGGACTCGTTCCATGTCGTCAGCGGTCATGGGTTGATTTGAGACCAACCGTACCTTCTCATCGTCCTCGATACGCAGATCGATAGTTCTGGTGCCAGCTCTTTCTAAGAAAAGGGCGGACCGCTGATAGCCAATCTTGGCGTCCTTGAACCAGATGGTGCACCACAGCGTCGGGTCGGAGATAGCTATTTCACGCCAGTACCGGCAAACCCACGTTAAACGGAATCGCAAAAGGAAGGCTCCGGGCGCGTTCGCCAAGGAAAATGCGGCGAGGCGGAAAATATGAACGATGATCTCTACCGGGAGATCGTTAAAAGGAAATATGCGCCAGAGGAGTTCCTGCCTCATTGCCAGTAATCGGGCAGACGCAGCAAGCTCGTCCATAGTATCCCCCCCATATTGGGCGATGCGATCCTTGAGCTCCGCAGCCTGTCTTCCCAAGGCCAGTAACTCCTCGGGATCGCGGGGTCTGGGCTCTGGTAGGTTACCAATGGAAGAGAGCATCTGGCGTTCTATAAACTTGTCCCGTGTCACAATCTGTTCGCGTTTTACAAACGGATACTGCGACTCGGAGGGGGTCGGGGTGGGGTCCATCTGGAGAGTGGTCAGAAGAAGGCGGATAGGTAGTAATATTTCCTTCGTACCGCGAAGCAAAAGCGGGGGTATTATTCCGTGAAATGTGGAGTGGGTGGCGAGTAATGAGTGAGGTGCGGGTGCGGGTGCGAGTGGCGAGGAAGCAGTGGCTGCCTTTAATGAATGAAATAAAGGGGGATTTAAGAAGCAAGAGGACTGCGATCTGGTCGGAGAAAACATAGTCAACCTCGTGTCCACGACACTTAGCGAGAACAGACGGGTCAAAGAGTTGTTTGTCCATGTGGGTGCCAGATTTTTCGTGCACCAATTACGGCCGCAGCGCTTGTTTAAAAACCTCATCGATCAAGACACTCACCAGCTGCTCTTATTCCTTCTTGTCTGGTATAAGAGAGTCTTCGTTCTACTTCCAGAGTGCAAGGTCTTGGGGTGCGGATTACCCTCAAGAACGCCCAGGCCCAGGTTTCCTCACATCACGATAACGAGTGGCAATCGTGGTTCGGGCCCGTGGCCCGACCGAAAGAATGACTCTGGAGCGCTACATGATTTTTACATATCATGGTCCGGCCTTATAGACGAGCTCTGCACCACGTCGTGGCCGGGAGGATTTATGATTCACACCCCCTGGAGGAAACGCAAGCTAATCAGAGGATGGAAAGAGAGAAGTAAGTGTGTTTAAACGACAAGACCTTCTTTATCCAAGCTACAATAAACGTGGAGGTGTTAATGGTGACGCGCCCTGCTTTGAACATCTAGCGAGAAAAACTCACGTCAGAAAGCATCAAAACCGCATTTTCTCAGAATAATTCTCCCTTTTGGTCTGGGTCGCTGTGGAGGCTGAGGTTGCGATGTCTTCCAAGAATTCCATGCACGACACAAGCTGTGCATTGTGCATGGATTCTTAGAAGACATAATTGCTTTCGCTACTAGTATTTGCTCCCGTTTTTTCGAATCCCGCGGCACGATCGTCCTTGGTTTGCTACTGCTTGGTACAGACTGAGCGACCTCTTTTATCGTACTTTTATTATTGTCGCACTCCCAGACTCGATAGAGCCAGCGTGAAATCGTATTCAAGCTATACAACACTTAGCTGGAAAGACTACAGGTACAAGAGGAGTTACAAGATACAGTACTAACTTAGCACAAATTCAATTAGAGCATAAGAAATGGACGCGTCTCGAGTCAGTTAAATCGTATCATTCACTGTAACAAAGGCCGTAGGTCGCAGGAATTTGTTATCTTCGAGGTGCCTCCGTGAATGACATTGTCACCACTAAATCGCGGAGTGCAGACCGGAGCCGGAAGTCTCCAAGAGCGTGTCTACGACTTCGCTCATGACATCGTCCTCCACTTCTTTCGTTATGGTTGTCTCATCAACAGGGAGATGCGACTCGATCACCGTGCGCATTGTTGGGTACGTTGCCTCATCGAAACCCATCTGAAAATAAATGGATCAACCGAGTCATGAGAGAAATCGCGGAGAGAAACGGTAACTTACCCCTTCGAGCCTCTCTACGACGGTGTCGACATGCTGTGTTTTGTCTCCTTCACGCTGCTTGGTCGGACTCTGTGGAGAGTTGACCATCTCCAGCTGCGGGAACCGTCCTCGAGCGTTGCTGATGATTTGCCTAAAAGGCGCCACGGTAACGCTTGGGTCCGGACGACGTGAGGTCTCGGCGTCAGATGGACCCAAAGGATCGGACGGACGACCGCCCATATGCCGAGCTCTAGGAGACATCGGGCTTTCTCGTTTATTACAAGTAGTTCGCTGAACGCACGCAGCAGTACTCACCTGTTGGCTGCACTCTCTTTTGCAAGCTGTCTTTCACGCCGTCTCCTTTGTTGCTCTCTGCGATACTTTTCTTTCTCTGCCTTATAACCTGCTTTCGCAGATTCGAGAGACGCCTTCAGCTCCGAAGTATCTGGCAGTGCTCCCTTGTTCGTAGAGGCCGTATAATATGACACTTCAGGAGGATATGCAGCGCTAGAATAGGTGTTAGCACCTTGAGGGTTGGACGACGGTCCTGGGAAGGGTCTAAACTGGTTCCAAAATGGACCACCCACAAAGGCGGGAGGTCCTCGAGGAAGCGACGGTGCGTCTCCTTGGTTCGTGGAGGGGAACGCGCCGGGAGGAGCGGGCGGAGGCACTTGAGTGGAGTAGTCGGGATCGGGGTTGAATGAAGGGATATCAGTGCCGGTAGCACCGAAAATACGGAGAATATTCCCGACAGCCTCGGTGACACGCCTTGCGGCTTCTTGCTGGGCCTGCTGGCGTATATTGTGTGCCATTTCTTGGGCCCGAATACCTGCCGCCGATTGTGCATCACGTGCCACGCGTTGGATGTCCTCTGCTACACGAGCCATGGAATCACGTTGTGCAGTCCAGTACGACCCATTCCCCGCATTCCTGAATAGAGCACGCAAATGATGACTGACTTCAGGATGCTCGAGGAACATCCCATTGAGCGAATCCAAGAGAGAGGCAAGGTCGTTGGAAAAGGAGATATTGGGGTCCAATTCAGGCGTGGGTGGGTCAGGGAATGAGCCGGGTAGATCCCGCTGAGCTTCGCCGTCGTAACTCTCGCGAGACGGGGTGGGGAAAGATACGGTGGGAGTCACGGTCTCACGGGCGGGCGTAGAGGCGGCGGGCGGGCCAAATGTGCCAGAATTCATTGGGCGCAAACCGTGCACTTGTACATGGATTGGGGGCTTTTTCGGTGTCTCATTCGCTATGACTGACTCGGAGGATGAGACATCATCGGAAACGGAGGGGCGTAAGTCGTGGGCCTTGCCCTTGTCTTCAGAGGGGGGGTTCTCTGTGCCAGCGGTAGACTCTTTCTCCTTCTCGACGTCATCGTCCACCACCTCGACGAAGGCATGAGGAAAGTCCAAGTCCACCTCACGATCTAGAGGGGATGGGACATACAGATCACCGAATGGAATGTGATCATGATCCACGAATACAAATGGAGTAGGTCTCCCGAATGTATTCCGGGCGGATGAGGGCGGCGGAGACGTGGCCTCTATGAAGTTGTCGGATTCGCGATGAGAGCCAAGTTCAACGACATGGAATCTGAGAAGTTGATTCCCCTGAACTGCGCCGTCGACATTGGAGTTGTAGAAATCACGTAACTCCTCGTCCGAACTCAGAGTTACCTCATCGCCATCAGAGTCCACGTACGAAACAGCCAGTCGGCTGAAGGGAATATTACAGAGGGCATGAATTCTTGTTGCGAGTTCAGTCCAAGGTGGAAGCGTAGGAAAGGATATGCGACGGGTCAGGCCATCAGACATAGACAGTTTGAAGTGAACTGGACCCATGGTAAAGAGTAGGATAGATGCGATTGCGGGTGCCCGTCGTCATATCTCACCCAGTTCAAACTCCGACTAGGACCGCCACGCTGCTGCGCATCACGAGCCAGTTACTATCTACATCACTACGCAAAGATGGCTAAACGTGGGTCAATATCTGCCGGGTTATTCAGCTGTCTCTCGGTCAGCTTCGTTCAACCTGTGATTCAGAACAGCGCACCCTCAAGTCGATGTTCAAAGCATTGATCGCTTCAATTTCAGCTGCAGTCAAGTCGAATGAGGTGCAGTCCAAGTTAGATGGCAGCCTATCCACTTTGTTCGTCTTCGGAATGACTGCAATTCCCCTCTGCGTCGCCCAGCGTAGGAGAACTTGGGCTGGCTCTGTGCCCATCTCAAACCTCTGGTTATGTGGTACACGCGGAACGACAGACCTTTTTGATGGGCTCGAGCCGCGTTGACGATAGGATCCTGTTCGAATAAAGGCTTCACGGTACCTTTGAAGCCCAACTCCAGGTAGCTCTGAGGGCCGAATGAAGAATAGGCGGTTACAGCGATGCCAAGCGTCTTGGTGAGTCTTAACAACGGTTCCTGGGTTAAATAAGGGTGTAATTCGACCTGCAGAACCTGGGGTTCGAAGCGGGCATAGCTAAGGATGTCAACAAGCAGAACTCCCCCAACATTGCTTGCCACAGTCATGTTAGTGGAAAACGTTCAAATTGTGTTCATGTACTAACCTGACGCCTATATTCTTTACAAGTCCCTCGTCGACCAATTCTTCCAGGGCGCCCCAGGTCTCCTGGAATGGCGTGCTTTCTTACAACACAAGTTAGTGCGACGTTTCTTGGAAGACGGGCAAAAGGGGTTAAAAAGGTGATTGTGACGTACGAAGTGTCACCGACTTCCCATCGTCCCCCCACCATTCGGGAGGGTAGCGATGCGCCGGATCAACATATGCCAGAGCGACGGGAAAATGCACCAGGAATAAGTCGAAATATTCGATACCCCAATGGTCGAGCTGCATCTTGGCAGCTTCCTTTGCCTAACGACATCTTCAGCATTGGGACTACGCATCGGACAGGAAACGCCTTGCCTGGTAACGCGCGTGAAAGGTGTTCCAGAGCTAAGAAGTGTGATCAATAATTGAAGCCTTTCACCGAGACTTATCCTCGCCTTGGAAGTTATGACTGCAATCGAACCACACGGATAAGAGAGAGATCAGAAGATTGTAGCATGAGGCTGCTCACAGAGCTCTTCACGTTTGACAATACCCTCCGTTAAAGCGCGCCTAACACCTCCACCAGCTTCTTTCTCGTTTCCATAATCACCTGCTCCATCGAATAGGCGATATCCAGCTTTGATGGCATCATACACAGTCTGAAACCTTCTGTCAATGACATGTGCATTACCAAGCAAGAGGCTCGCATACATCAGCGCATCTGTTCTTGGTGACCTGTGCAACACCTAATTGAACTACCTAGCTGTCTGAGGATGGAATACATACTTTCCAGAGACCGAAGCTATCCGTCATCGAAGCAAAAGTAAGCACTGAATCAGCCGATCTGGCTACATCTGTCCCTCACCCTACAAGAGGCATCTGTACGCAAAGACTGTTGAAAAGCTAATGGTAGTGAAGACAATGTATATATCCCATACCTTATGGCCCGTCCTTTTCAAAACTGCGCTTGCCATGACGAATCTTGCTCAGGTGCGTCCACAATGACTGTTAGTAACAGAGAGAGACGAAGGCGACATGATCAGTTCGAGGGCATTTATAGAAGCCGAGATTGGTTGATCAGGTGAGACAATTGACAGGTCTAGAAAATTGCAAAGCTTGCTCTTGCTTGACATCTCACCTGAATCGCTGAGGCGAGCGGCTCCACATATCTAATCGCTGATCATCAGACGACATTCAAACATACAATCCCTTTCGAAACTTCGGCTGCCCATAACAATAGCAGATCGCCAAAGTTACGCTGATGGCATATCTGGGGTTCCTATAGTGTGCGAGATAGTTCGTAAAGCGGTTACGTGGGTTCACTGTAAATCCTACTGTGGCCGAGCGCCTAATCCACGGTGTCAGGTGATCTCCTCACCGTTTCTGCAATTGAAGAGGACCAGCAGCTCGGGTGAGAGTCAACAGATATGGCCCCATCTAATTTTCCCTTTTCTCATGTTTAGGATGTAGAAGCCATCCTCGAGCACGGTCTGGTGCACATAGCACTGCCCATTTGCGTTGGCCAATGCGCTTCCATGTCCTCGGTCTCGGTCCAGTTGGCTCTCTCGTCTCCCACCACCTCCACAAGACCCTCGAAACCACCAAACATGGCGTCGTACTAATACACAAAAACACGCAGCAGCTGAAGACAGCGAACTCGGTTGGAAACACGCTCAAGGTCGAGCGACAAGGCGTGGTGGACACGTCGACGGCCTTCCTCTCGGAGGTCTTCGAATCAGCAAAACAACTCCGGTACGAGAAGAGACATGCCAAACGTCTTTCCCGCGATAACCCCACGTCCAAAGATGTCACCGCTGACGTCCACAATCCCAAAGCGAGCGACAACCCCCGAGCGCACATCCAGCACACCTTTCCTCCTCCCATCGAGTCGCTCATCGTGGCGGTCAAGGCATATACGGTGGTGGACTCGGTCAAAGCACTACTCCCCCGGCTGATGCCCACTTCCACTATCGTCCTCCTCCACAACGGAATGGGCGTCTACGAACGACTGGTCAACGACGTCTTCCGCAATCCCGAACAGCGGCCCCACTTTATCGTCGCAGTCAACGATCACGGCGCGTGGAACAAAGAATTCTTCCACACCGTCCATGCCGGCATTGGTTCCATCACATTTGGAGTCGTGACCGATCCTCGGGGCAAAAACTTTGAAGCCCCAGTTCCGGAGATGGATAATAAGAACGTCCGGAACCCAAACCAAACGCCCGGGCAGTCTCTCTCGCTAGACAACATCATGTCTCCGCAAGAGCGAGACGACTCCTCTTCTCCCTATCGCTCCCTGCACAACACCGTAGCCGCTCTCTCGAACCTCTCGGGGCTCAACGCGACCTGGAAACCCATTTCCCACGTCGAGACGGCGATGAAGCGCAAATTGGTGGTGAATTCTGTGATCAACCCCCTGACGGCCCTCCTCGGCTGTCGTAACGGCGAGCTTCTCGAATCGGCCGAAGCCAGGATGATTATCAAGCGCGTGTGTTCCGAGGCATCGCACGCCTTTGCCATGCAGGCACAGGAAGAAGACGGGTTCCATGATGATCGCGAAAAGAAAGTTAGGATCAATTCAGGACTCAGTCGTGCCTCTCCAGGCCTAACTGCCCGGGCGCTGGAAGGGGAGTGTCTGCGCGTGATCAAGGCCACGGCGGATAACGTCTCTTCCATGTTATCAGACGTGCGGGTGGGCAGTTACACTGAAATCGACTATATGAATGGCTACCTGGTAGGGTTAGGTCGTCCTTTTGGATTGCAAATGACTACCACAACGACATTGCTAAATCTTGTCAAATTGAGGATCTCTATCCCTTTGGATCGTTTAATCTACAAGTAGTGTGTGAATACAGTAGATTCACATTTCCGCAAGCCTGGCCTTGTTCATGGTTGGCCTTATTTCCCGTACCATATTTCCCTGGGGCCAGTGCCTCTCCAAAGGGGTATGTGCCAAGCCAAAATGGTGCGTAATGTCCCACGTGTTGAACTACGCCGTACGCCTTTGATGGCACATTGTTGCGCCCAGGTAGCCCCACAAAAATGTATATCAAATGTTATTGTTAATAAGCTCTTATCAGTATCGGCAGATGATCGGCAGCGCCAACCGTCTGACGACCCCCAATCACCGCGAACAACAATTACAACCCACCAACCACGGGTGATTGCTCGGCTCGGCGTAATGCCGTGTTGCGGGCGTAAACGTCACTCAGCTCGCCTTACTGGATTTGTTCCGGGGGTGGCAACGTGTAGGCAGTGTCACGGTGCGCGCGCGCATTCCCCCCGGGGTTTCTGGACGTATGGGTGTACGGCGCAAACACACGTTTTGATCTGCCTGGTCCCAATTCTGGTAGGTCTAGGGGCTGTACACTGGGATCGGTTTAGAGGGCGCATCACGCCATGATGCGCCAGGGCCCGCGGCTCCCGCCCAACCTGCATCGCATCATTGTTGCCACTCCCATGTCACTTTTTTTTTGGCTTCAGACGGCTTCCAGGCGTCGCACAGACAACCAGCGGTGGACAGGAAATATACCCCTCTAGAATAAAATTGGAGACAAGATGAGGGCAACTCAAACGTTCCCTTCTAAATTGCTACTCAGAGCCAAGCGTTTGGACATAATGAAACATTTCTGAACTCGCCGCAAAGATCCCGCTTGTACGTGAGTCGGGTTTCGTGCGGCTTTCATGTCAAAGAAGAATAGAACACAACGGCAAAGGGCAAATGTAAATTCACATAGTCTGAACACGACGTGCGATAAATGTATATAAGTCCGTTTAGAGTCATCTGGTGTCCACTAGAAAGGCCATCCAAGAATACAATGAAAATCCCTACTTGTCCAAAAAAAAAACGGGTGGGTAAATCTGAGGAGACCGTCAGTGATCATCGGCATTGGGTGTCCCCCATTTGACGTTCTTGAACACGCCATTATGCCAATCTTGAACGCGGCGTCCTGCCAAAAGAGACATAGTTGATCCATCCATACCGATCAAGCCGATGCCAGACGACTGAATGACAGCATCGATGAGAACGGGGTACCTATGTATTTTTGTTAACAGGGTGACAGGCAAGGAGGGCAGAGCAAATGCATCACCATTTACTGCGGTATTTGTTGACTGTATCTTCCCCGACATGGTCGATTGTGTACCAGCCAACCATGCGTATCGAATCCCACCACGCGGGGTCTTGCTCATCGCTGAGCATGACAACATGTTGTGGGACGACACCCAACCGATCGCGTGTCTCCTCTTGAATTTCTTCGATGCGACGCTGGTAGGTGGCAATCGAGGGGAAGCAGTCTTCCTTAGGCTGGTCATGGCAGTACACAATGAAATCATTGGCTCGACGGGCATGAATGGCAATGTACTAGAAGAGTGTCGGTATGAGTTGGCAAACTATAACTTTGAAGTAATGATACCCACAGGAGGGATGGGGTCGTGATCCGGGATCTTGAGGGAACGCCGCAAATAACCGTCAGCAATGCTTTGAAGCCGGTTTGTCCAACGGAAATACTTGACAACAAATCGCCACGCAGGGCTAATGTTGTATTGATACTCGAAAGACTGTCGCCGTTCGGTTGAGAAACAATACCAAGCGGAGACACGTAACTTACAGTGTGGGCGCAGACGTAATACAGGTAGTCAAAACAGGCCAAATGCTCATCTGGTGGTAAAACAGCGCCGTGGACCTCCGATGGTTGAGGTTGTACCAAATTGTCCTCCCTGCCAGGTGAATAGAGCAACGAGGCGATGCTCCAAAAGTGGGCATGTGGATCATGTTCGTACCCCGGAATCTTTTGGAGCGATGTAGGGCCCGCAGTATAAGAGATGTCTAAGCCGCGGTGGAGAATCAATTCCCCGCAGGTACAGAGACATAAGTTTGCTCACCGAGGCCTTGGAGTTGAAGCGCACCGGTAAGTCGAGGACGCGATTCTCGAGTCTGAACGGCCTGCCATACACTCCAGCAGCCAATATCCTCGATTTCTTTGCTAGAGGAATTCTTGACCTCGCTCCATTCAAGTACAGGCATGCCAATACTTTCACTCAGATAGTCCAAGTCAAATACTTCACTAAAAAGAATCTCTCCAGCGTCGCCTCCGATGTGAGAGGGAATAAATGGGCCGACGATGGGTACGCGTTCAGTCAACAAAGCAAGGTAAACGAGATTTCCCTGCGAACGTTGAATGAGCTCGGGAACGAGTGGAGAGGGGTAAAAAGCCTACGTATGTCATCACATCATTTGCTGGATAGGTGTCAGTCCAGGGCAACATGACAAAGAGGCGGGGAGATCACTAACTCCATCCGGCAGAAATCCATGATGTCAAGTACTTTGTGTCATTACGAAGATTATCTAGGTGACGATGAGGGAAGATGCTGGCGTGAGATGAACAATGAACGAACCTCTGAAACGAGCCGTGGGAGGACCAAGAAGAGCGGATTTTCTGTCCAATGATGAAGTATCGATTGAGTGGAGGAGAGACTCTTGAGAGACAAGGAGACGTCGGGAGAAGGAAAGGTAGGCGAGCAAGAGGACAGAGAGGACAGAAAGGGCGGAGCCTGTGGCGATTACAAACCTCCGACGTTTAGAAACAAAACGAAGGGGAATGAAGCGAGGCGAGTCGATGTGTACGTCGAGATGAGGAGGGGACGGGGGGGATTCGTCGAGGAGAGGGCTCATGAGACGTTTATGGTCGCTGGACATGATGTTAGAGTGGACACAGGCCCCTGAGGATGAGGGCGGCGACCCATTTCTTAAAAAGAGGGACAATCAGTCACACTCGCATGGACGCGAAGCCGTCGATACCATCCACATCTGGACCCAACTACCGAACTCGGCCCGACACCGGCATCACATAAGCCAACCAATCTGAGATCCACGCCTCGCCCCTGCAATAATATCCATCCCCAGTCCAAGCATTGCGCACCCAGATACCCAGTCACCGTCACGCTTCCTTTTAACGATCTCGTATCTCCTCATGTCCTCCTGTCACCCCCCCCCTACTTCCTCCCCCTGCCTACCCCCTACCCTCTCCCTCCCCTTCCCCCCACCACCTTTGACGAACCATGGACTCATCGAGCCAACGTCCCTCGCCGTTGCGCGTAGCCGCTGTTGTCTCGTTCTATATGTTCGCCGCTCTCGTGGTATGTTCATTTTTCATTTATGGCCGCCAACCCTCACCCGGCATTCATCTCTCCTAGATGGTTTTTGTGTACGCCTCTCCCCACCTTGACTTGCTTGGACAGCGTACCCTGACTCGCTCCTCGTTCAATCATATTTAAAGGAACAAGACTGTGCTCAATTCTACGCCTGATGCCCCACTTTTCTTTCTCTTTTTTCAACTCGTTATAGCCGTCATCCTTCTGCATCTATCCGCTCTATTCTCTCCTAGAATAGAGATCCCACACTGGGATCGGCACACTGTCAGGAAACTATTCCCTGTCGTCTCGATTAACATCATCGGACTCGTGTTCAACACGCTCTGTCTTCGAGAAGTGGAGGCCACATTTTTCCAGGTACTGATCAGTCATTGGTAGTGTTTGTTATCCAGTTAAATATCCGTCTCTGTCAGATTGCAAGAGGCTTGGTCTTGCCCTTGACTATTACTGTCAGCTCAGTCACATCTCACTCACACCCATCAACGCGTGTCATCATCGCGGCTGGTCTCGTCACCACCGGATTTTTTGTTGGTGTCGCACCAGAAGGCAACCTCCCCGTTTCCTCAATTCCATCAACTACGAGTCTAGTTTACGGCGTATTCTCCTCCGTCTTCATTGCTATTCACACAGTCTTGATCAAGTCCTCTCTCCCTTATTGCAACAACTCAACAATCCAACTCGCTTATTGGACGAATGCTGGTTCTGCCGTTCTCCTTGCACCATTCGTGTTACTTTACGGGGAACCCGCTAAGCTCTTGGAATTGAGTGGCACCGATGAGTGGAACATGAGGGTATTTGTTTGGGGGAGCCTTGTGACGGGCGTCTTTGGGTTTTTGCTCTGCGTTGCGGGCTTGCTTAGCATCAAGGTGACAAGCCCTGTCACCCATATGTTCTCAAGCGTGCGTCCCTATTCATCAACTCACCTCTCGCCATCAATCTCTTACTCTTGCCTCACCAGGCTGCTCGATCTGTGATCCAGACGCTTTTGGGTGTTTGGTTATTCCACGACCTCCTGACTGTGTAGGGCATCTACTCCGCGCGCTTTCCCTCACTCACGCTATAAAATATCGCAGTAACCGTATGATATCCCTCATGACTATTCTTGGGGGTACAATGTGGGCCCTTACCGTTACCCGCCAAGTCCTTCTTGACCCTTCTTCTAGGTTCTACACGTGGGTCAAGGCAACCGAACAAAACCAGGCCCAGCCACCAGCACGGCCTGTTGAACTCGAGGCACTCAACCATGTCAAGGGTGATAAGGAGGAAGTAATTAATGACCGAGAGGCACGGAAGGAGACAACGGGTGCGGACTGATGTGGAATCACCGACAAAGCTGCTTGGGGTGAAGGACGTTCACCGGACTTTGGCAGATACACGGAGGAAACTTAATCATACGTTTTGGGGTTATTTGTTCCCTTTCGTCATATCTACTTTTACGATTTATCGGACAATTTTACATACTTTGCTCAACGCTTCCCACGCAGGCTGTGCCTATCTGATTTGATTCTGTCACGTCATGACTAGGTGTCCGAGGTCCTGCTGCTAGCTATCCTTCCAGCGCGTTATATTGTTCACCCTTACGATTTGCCGAAAACCGATATAAGGGATCCAAATAGGAATCCCTTTGCTCGTAGATATCATCTAAATCCGAGTGATGATCTTGATTAGAGGTAAACATGACATGCGGTAAAACCCTCCAGGGAATTACGGTCAGTGACGCCGGATGCTAGCTAGAAATGAAATGCAAACCTTCTATTTGAAAATGGAATGTCTGTGGGGGGAATGTTGGTCGTCCACCTTTCACATCAGATGCCGTGCTTTAAAATCCTCCCCAGGACTTAACAGGCCCCGCGCCCTCCTTTTGTCCATTTGCGATGACATCCCTCCGTCTGGCCACCACTATTCAAGCACCTTCCCCAGCGGTATCTGACGAAGGTTCAAGCAGCCAGGACACTGGCATGGCCACCCCGGATACCCCTGACCACCATGTGCGGGGCCCTACGTGCTACGAACGTCAGCTTGGAGACAATGAGCTCTCGTATTACTTTCAAAGTCGGGCGACTGGAGTCAACGACATGTTCTCCCTTTCCCAACTTCTGTGGGATCGCTGTTGGCTTACCCTACTGAACGACAGGTACCTACATTTGGGGTTCAATGCCCCCAAGCGCCTTGTGCTCCGGCCCAGGGTGCGCGCCGTGTGGGCCATATTAAGGATGCGTCACCCGCTGTTGGCATCAAATGTTGTAATGCGAGGATATCACGACGTCAGATTCGTGTAAGTCTTTCCTTCTTGGGTGTAGGGCGTCCGCCGATCAAATCAATACGCCACTCTTCGTTTCGTTTCGTTTGGTGCGTGCAGCTTCCGTCCCCCTTCATCTCCAGAAGACGCTCTTGCGGAGGCCGAGAGAGAGCTCGAGTATCGACAGGAGACTAAGGATGGTCTGTACAGTGACCGGGATCTTGGCGAGCCACTCTGAACGTAACCCTGCAGATCTGATCGAGTCGTATCTCAACGGCCCTCGGACTTTGTCCAATGAGAGGTTATCCTATCTCATTCTCTCACAAACACCCACGGCAGATGACCAACTCCCCACTCCGCCTTCCACACCGCCGACCTTCGCGGACACCTCGGCAGAGTTGGTTGAGCCCGTCGCAGGTGGTAACCGGGTGTCCAACTACGAACTATTGATATGTGCTGCCCACTTTATCGGCGACGGCATGGCGCTTCATCAATTTGCCAACGACTTCTTCAACCTACTCGGTAGTGCCAGGTCACAGGAAGAGTTGGATCAACTCGTTGTCCATGAATGGAACGAACGATGGGGTCGGACTCTCCCATCCGATGTACGTTTTCATGAACACCCTCGAATAACCTGGCTAAAAATGGTCTTAGACCCCCGCCCTTCCAGCGTCCGTGGAGGAAAACTTGGGGACGGAACAGAATCGGTTCCGCCGCGCTGCGGGAGCTATCGACTTTCAAAATAGCTTGGAAAAGCAGATCGTACGTCGTTGCGCGTACATCACCATGTGCCGTTCTTGATGGCGGTCGTAGGGTGGACAGGCTTTTCCGCGAAAAAAGGACCCGATTCGTCACACCGTGGTTCCGACAACGGCCTTCAGCGAGGATCTCACTAAGATCATGCTAAAGAAATGCAAAGCCCATGGCGTCTCGATTTCGAGCGCCATGTTTGCGCTTTGCAGCGTGGCGTGGGCAAGGATGAGCCCTCGGGAGAAGCAGGACTTACCGATGTGATTTATAGTGGTATTGCGTATCCATACGACTCGCTGATGCGTTTTGATCAGGATGATGTACGCGCCCATCAACTGTCGGCCGTACTTCCCAAGAAAGCCTCTCAACCCGTCATACTGGTTCCTCTCCTTGGGCTACTTCAACGTCGTTCTTCCGAACTTTATCCCATCCTCCTGCGACGTGTCCAAGACGTTCTGGCGTCGTGCTCGCGAAGCTAAGGAACAGAGCGCTCGATATGTGAATAGTCCGATGATCGTACCGCGTATACGAGAGATGGCGACTAGGCGGGGAACGCAGGCCCGCTTGTGGGCGAAGGAAGACGACGAAAAAGAGGCCGGGGTGTGGGTCCCACCACCCCCGACGTCTGACAAAGCGGCCGCACCTCGCCATCCCTCGGTCGCACTCATCGGCGTGTCGCTTCTCGGAAACCTTGACGGAATTTATAAGCACGCTACATTCCCGGATATGAAGCTTCACACATTGACGACTGGTTCGCGCCAACGTCACAGCGCGATGCTGATGTTTGCATACACCTTTGCGGGGAAACTGTGGATAAGCCTCGGGTATGACGAGAACGGGTACGACCGGGAAGTTGTGGAGTTATTCTGGCGGAACGTGGAGACAGCAGCGCGCGAATTTTTGACCCAGTGACATTGTAATCTAGGACTTTGGACGCTTTTTTGGACGTTTGGACGCTCTTGTACTGGCCCACAGAATAAAGATTGTGTGACGTGACTGGGAATGTGACAGGATGAGGACAAGAGGGATTGCCTTGTGTGTGTTGCGACATTCCCGAAAACGAAAATGATAACGACCTTTTCGAGCAAAACGGGCTCAACGACGACCAGCATGATCTACCGTCCTCCCCTTATTACCACAACCGCACACACCCTCACCCCTGGCCCGCCGGCCCCTCGTCTTGCCCCAAATACAACAGACGATTATGAACGTTAGTGAAAGCTTGCCTGCGCGACTTGCAAAACAGCTCACTGCAGCTTGCTGCGTCTCAGGTTGGTACACAGAGGCATCGCCCAACAACCGGATGCTCCTGTCCTTGCGCTCCGGCATCCCCTCAGAGATAGCATGGGCGTTCGACCGTCTCTGCCGTCTCTGCAACAACGAACAATTCCTCTTCCGCTCGATTCCCGGCCTGACCAATACGCTCTTTGAGTGGCCGGAGTGGTACGTCACGCAAAACGCGGCGGGCGCGTTCAAGCTCGCGTCGCTGTTCGCAATGCCGCCCGCGGAGGAGCGCAAGCGGCGTCACGGGCTGGAGGCGCTGTGCATCATGCGCAACGCGGCGGCTGTCAACGACGCGAACGCGGAGGAGCTGGTTAAGCATAGGAAGGCGATTCCGCTCATCCTCTTGGCTTTGCACAACGTCCGGCCTGACTCGGACGAGAACGTCGAGTTTCTGCTTTACGTGGCCGACCTCTTTCAGTACATCGCGCTCGTATACGTCCTCCCCCCCGCTTCCGCGCCGCAGGACACCTCTCCTCTTTTGCCCTTGCTGGATCTTATACGCCACACTTCCAACCGCTCGCTCATCGTCTCATCTCTCACGTGCCTCCACCTTTTATTTTCGAATGCCGCCAACTCGTCTCAGCTGACCACGAATTCACCTGCTCTTTCCGCGTCGCTGCGTTACCTGCCCTTGTTTTCTGATCGCGTTCTTGTGGATGTCTGCATCAATTATTTGTATGCTCACCTCTCCCACCCTCCGATGGCAAAAGCTTTCCTCTTTCATCCGCATATGCCTAGCACGCTGAAACTTCTTGTGACCCAAATGCTGTCTGAACAAATTGAAGATACGGTGCCTATCGAGATTGGGGGACCGATCCATACAGTGCCCGCTCAACCTGTTCTCATACAAGATCATGAACTCAACAAGGAGGAACTGGACGGGCTCATTGCGTCGCCCGAACCCCAACGCTGCTATGAGTGGTACGTCAAAGTAAACAATGCCAATAAATCATTATCGTTCACCGCCTCCCCCTTCTCTTATTTTGCTTTAGGATGAAGCTGATGTTTGTCGCCAAACCTGAAGGCGAACTAACTCAGGTTGATTTTTGGAATTTGTACAAAGACGTATTTGTTCCTTATCAAGACCAGTACCCCCTGCTTGTCGCGTCTGACGTGATCAAGAACGTCAACGTTGTCTTCCCTCAGGCACAGGCCATGGTCCTCCCTGGACCGCCGCAGAAATTTATTGTTCGCGGCGTCGACCGCAGAAAAGATGATCGCTCGAACGAGCGTTTCACGTGTCTGTGGAACCGATCAGAGTGTGACGCTTCGCCTTTCGGTTCCGCGGGTGATTTGTGTGAACACATTATGGAACATATTGCCTCCGTCGAGGGGGATGACGAGCATAATTGTTTGTGGGCGACGTGTTCCCGCGAGCCTCTACCGAAACCCAAATTACGTGCTCACGTCCTTACGCATCTCCCGAGCGCTCAACCACCGCCGAAGCACCCAACGCAAAGTGACACGATCACGCTTCCGTCATCTCAACACTCGCATCCGATGCCCGACCCCACGACGAGACCGTTGCCTCCGCAAAAGACGACCCTCGTGTTGAAGAAGCCGATTGTCGACCCCCCGTCAAGTTCTTTGACGGCGTTACTTTGCGTTCGCATCCTCTTTCGCGTTGCATTCACGGCCATCGAGGCCGCTCCCCGTGTTGACGCGGATCACTTTGGGTTTCCTGGCGTCATTGAAGAGGATGAAGGGACGGATGGTCTGGAGGACAGCGGGCTCTCTGATTTTGAACAGGAGGGACAACGGAGAGGCAGGAAGGCATTCAATGGAGTGCGGCAATTGTTGGAGGGTGTGCAGATTCGGGACGATACGTTGATGAGCTGGATTACGGAGATGATTCAGGCGGTTAGCTAGCGTAAAGTCGTTTCTGGCTCAGGTTTTCGTGATCAGGCCCAAGTCGTCCCGTGAGGCGAGGACGCTTGGCTGGATTGCGAGTGCCATCGGAGGTCTGGCTGCATGCCTGTTGGGTGTAATCACCTTGTGCGTGCCAGCGATCCGTTGGCCTGCAAATACAGTAGAGACATTGTCGATCAGTATCACATCACCATTGTCATCTGATTCTGACTCAGTGCTTAGCATTGAAATCTCATTGGTAGCATCGGCAGTACCCCTAGTAATGTTGGTGGAAGTGAATGTAATAAATGAAATGTATGAACACGTTAAACCTATTCTGAGTGCGGCGGGCCTCGCGCTGCTGGAATACGTCCTCAGCGTCATCATCAGTCTCAGTCTTACTTAATGATTGACGGTGAGGTTTCTTGCGCGTGCAAAGGTTTGGTCCCTCTCTGAGAGCAGTCGGTCAGCTACATAACGTACGCACGGTTAGAAAGCTTACTTTTTTTCAAAAGGCCAACGTGTCCCACAACCCAAGGGTCCTCAGGGTCACGATCGAGAAGTTCGATAGGTCGCCTTGTCGAACTTTTCGATCGTGACCCTGAGGACCTTTTCGTGATCATATATTGAATATGATCATGAAAGGCTTCCAGGTCAAATGCGCCATCTTGAACAGCCTATTGCTCAAGAGCTGAGTGCGAGGTGAGCCTGGTGGGGATATACTGCCTTCAGTGGAACAATATCGTACTGAGATCAGTCTTACATGAACGCTGGCACAAGCAATGTTGTTACGTCCGGTCATTTCTGTCATCCCATGGATTTGTGCCTTGCAGTCCTTCTTCGCCTTCCGGATTTTCCATACAGCTGATGAGGGTCCCGTGAACATATGGCGGAAGACCTGGGAATGCAACAGCCTCGTCATCGTTTCTCGGGACAAGAGGTCAAAAGGTTCCCAGTCACCTGCAACAGGAAATAGCCAGGCATAACCCTTTATCCATCTTTGGATCATAATCGTGTGTGTTGTCGTAGAGAAACGTTGGAGTGTGTGATGCTTTGATCTTGACTTGTCTATCCTGCACCTGTCTGACGTAACGCCTAAAGATGCAAGGAGTATCTGAGTAAAATCACTGCCAGTAAGGAGCAGACGTACTGAGGGTCTGCAACGGGGACAAGAAGCGGGCTGTGGAAATATGATTGAAGCCATGAACAAACTTGTGGTGGCGCAAGGTTGGGGAGTTTATCGGGATTTCGCGGTACGTATTCTAATGGCAGCATGTTGAATGTTGTTCGTATCTGCGTAACGAGCATCAGTGGCCCATTTGGCGAGCTATTCTCCACGAGATCAATATGAAAACAATGTGTCATGGTCTGACTTACCAAATTGACGAAAATCTCCAGCATTTGTAGATCTTCACTATTTCTTTCTACAATTTGGGACAAGCCAGGAACAAGCTTTATTAGTTGTTGGTAAAGTTTCATGTCGTTCTCAGTAAGGCTAGTCAGGTATTGAGCAGAGTGCCTACAAACGTCAATCGGAGCACAGAAACGAACCGTATATTAGGATCATCGGGCTCCAGACCAGCATATATGATCTTTGTGAGGTCCATAAATGGGCTCAGTGCGAGTGGGATCCATCGCTGCTGCATTGTGGCAAGGCTTCAAATTTTTGGGACTGGATTGGCCTGTGAATGGGTTCAATGAAAACCAGAAAAATGAATTACATATCTTTCCTCGTGCCTGTGCGTGCCATCTGGATGCTGTCGAAGAGGACAGAAATCGGCCAGGGCATGGGGGCAGAGTAAAATTTAACAATCTGTGTCTGCCGCGTCACGTCAGATGTATGCCATTCTGGTAGCGCATACCAGAGTCCCAGCGTACGATGAGAGCAAAAATACGGGGAATAGGCCGACGCCGACGTTGACATCGATCCCCGCACCACCTTCCCCCAACCTCGCACTGCCTCGTTCTCTCCCGTAACTTCCATACGCCCATCCACCCCTTTTGGCCTCGTACCTCAAACCCCACCCTGCTCGCGGCTTTGTTTCAAAGCCCTCGGATCAGCCTCGCAGCCTCGCCCAGGGCGTCATGCATGCCTCCCGAGGCACCGCATTTCGTCTGGCGCCACTGCGCCGCTGGTGTCGTGTTCGTTTGCCTTTGATGAAATGTACGATACTAACCCAGTCTCCCGATCGACCGGTATAAATGGCGCCGAGGATGTGACGCCTGGAGATGTCGCAGAGCCAGACTTTTGAACAGCCGTGAGGGGTAAGAGCGATGTCATTTGGACGAGATCGGGGATGATGTGGGAACGAGGAATGCAGAGCAACGTGTGCGTGAGCGTGAAGGACCGTTTCACAGCGACTGCTGATGGTGGGTCGGTTTATCGTTGGCCAGTAGTCTATAGTGGCAAGTGAGCACATCCATTGAATCGCTCCCACTCTACACGCAGACCTCGGGGGAAATACAGGATGTTACTTAGAAGGACTCATGGTGTACGGGCAAAGTAAGACGCAAAGAGACGGTGATAACCCTTCTCATTGCAGGACCATTGAAATTAGCTTCTGCTCTGCTGTACGTCCAGATTCGAGGCGTTGTGATACTCCGCCATCGTGTCGCATACAGTTAGGGAAAACATGGACAATCTTGCCATAGAGCCATCGAGTCCTGGGTGCACCGGATGCGTCAATGTGGCTGACTATATGAATGAATGGCATACAAAATGTTTTAACCCCACATGCACACGAAGGGACTGAGCAAGGTAGCGTCGAATCTGGTCAGAGGCAGCACGGAGGGTGGACGTGACCAGTCTTGAGCCCGGGCCCGGGCCGTGGTAGTTCCGAGTCGCGGACACCGCGGCACTTGGGTGGCTTGTTCGAGCCTTGCTTGCGCTTGTGATACACTCAACGACCCATATCTTTTGAGTTGCATTCATTGATGGGTGTTCGGGGAAGAGGAAGCGTAGTGCCCTATGTCTCAAGATTTGTCGCTCTCTCCAACAAATTACTTGAGGAATGTCCTATCGCACTCAGGCGGCCATGAAACTGACGTGTTCTGTTATTGTGTAGGGCCAGACATCAACATATATCGGCGGAAAAGAAGACGCTTTCTGGTCGGAGTTGTTATCTCTGGATGTAGACCGAACATTCCTCTCAGAGAGACTCATCTCACTTCCTAAAGAAGACTGTCTGGGACGACTGAAGGTCGGATAGTGTTGGCTGGTACTCCGCATGCGGACGTCTCATTTTCAAGCCTTTGCAGTAGCCCATCTTTGAAACGCTGTTCTCGACTTGTCTGGAATACGTCCGGACGGCGCCTTACGATGACCCGAAGAAATCTCATGCGGTCCAGCTGATGACCGTGACCACGCGCTGTCTGTTGAACAAGAGTGATCTCGCAGGGTGGGAAGTCATGGAACTCTTTGCAGGGGGAGTAAACAAGAGCGATAAGTTCTTCAATGTGATCATACTCCACGGGGCTGCTTAGATCTCTCTTATGCTCTTCCTAATGATGGATTCTTGTCACTCTAGGAATTTGCTGCCACCATAGGTGCTTTGCTTGGCGATGATGACGCATCAGGCAAGCGCTTTCCTCGATATTGCGGACTATAGTAGGTCGCTGAAGCTAGATTTTAGTCGAGCTGCGCCATGAAGTACTGCAATTCGCCGTCGTCTTTATGTGTGGCATCAACCAACTCAGCCCCGGTGCCTATCTTTTGCGGGGCGATCTTTTCCCAGCTATCATATCCGTGGGTGTATATTGCCTATTTCTCCTCGTTTTGACTTACAACCGACCTTAGGTCATAAGAGGACCGGAAACGGGGAGGTTCACATTTGAAGCGCTACTGTTGCTTGCGCTCTTGTCCAACTTTCACAAGTCAGACGCGGCAAAGCTCAACCCGTTTCTCCGTTATATCGGGGAACTTACAGACGTTGAGGTATTGCGCAAGGTGTGCTGGGCTGCCGAGTTCGCAGCAGCGACAACTGTGAAGTGAGGCTGCAAACTCTTTTGTGATAAAAGTTCGCTCCTGAGATCATGTGTTTAGGGCATACCAAGAGATTTCAGATGACTCTCCGCCAACCATGTCTTCGATGATAGGATCATTCGTGACGTCGCTACGGCCAGACAGGGCTTTCTCCGCTACTCCTGTTAACACCCCAAAAGAGCTTTTCAAGCACCAGTACGTCGATCATCGCCTTTGGTCTGTTGTTCTATTCTAAATGTGCTTGGAGGCCTATCGAAGCATGCATCATTCTCCTACCAATACTGGAGTTTGTCCAGCGTAACCGCGCGTTTCCCTCGATTTTTGTGGAAGGAATCAAAGATGCAGATGCTGCCGGTAACAGGAGCTCGCGGTCACCATTGCCTCATACGGTCCTATCTTTGTCGTCCTATTTATTGACGCATGCAACATCCACTTCTTCTTCCCGGGCAATTGGCTACGCTAACGTAGCATTGCACATTCTACTGAATTCTGCGGAATCAGACGTGATCATCCGGGCATTTTGTGAGCCAAGCCCGCAACCAGTCAGGCTTTGCCGGCAGGTGTGGTTAATCCTTTGTTCAACCATTACCTTACTCAAGAAATCCCAAAGAGGCTCCCAATGCTACCCTTTCCTTCACCTCCTCGTCCCCTCATCTGTGCAGTCTTGGATTGTTGCATTCTCTGGCTTCGGCACAACTTGCACAAACGACTTGAAATTTATCTGTATCTGTAAGCGGCACACTCGTTGCGAGACTTTTCAGTGGTTACCCTGCGGCCACAGGACATGTGTGCGGACATGCCATCGCATAATATGGTTCCTGCAGAAGGAGCATGTCCGACCTGGTATGCCTTCGTGCCCTCGTCCAATGCATCTATTGATGCGAAACAGACTACCACTGGCTACAACTCTGGAAGGCCATCATTGGACTTTTAGACTTTTTAGGCAGTAAAATGGGTGAGTTGTCATCCACAGTGGGCATTGGACAACTGTTCCAGGAGGTAGTATTTCATGTCTTTGTCCTGCGAACGGTGGCTTATCTCCTACCCAGTCCCTCGTCTTGTTGGATATCGTATCCACAAAGACCGAAGCCTTCTTATCGTCGCCACAAGCTATTCATGAATTCATTGTAAGTTTCTACTAAAACAGAGAATTGCCGTGGGCTGGCTCACATGCACAGTATGAGCTCGTCAGATCTGCCCCCGCTCTCCAGAAACTGACAGCTTCGCTACGGTCCCTCATCTCTCCTCAAATGGCGTCTTCTCCTTTACACGACGGTCTCTCTGAGCAGGCGCTATCCCATCTTCTCTCTTTGACCAGCTTCTACGAGGAGAAGGTCGGACCCGGGATTCACAGCGCTAATGGCGCGATGCGCATCATTGCGAAAGAGATTGAACGGGATGGCATCCACATTGCTGGGGATTCACATGTCGAAGACCCGCCGTACGTTGGATTGTGCAGTCATTGACCGAACTAATCGCCGCTTTTTCAGGTCGTGGTCTGAAGGGGTAACTATTTTTTCGAGGCACGCGTACTCAGACGGAATGGCTTTGATGCCCTGAGTTGCCTTAGATATACGAAATTGCCCAGGCTATTTCCCCATACGTATTCACGATTTCGTAAATTTGAATGAGCGGGCGGGCGGTTTCAAGGCGGTTGACATTACCTGGCGAGCGCTCACCTTTCTCTCAGACCTCTTGACTCCTGTCGCCAGGACAGGAGAAAGGGATTGGATGAGGCCACTTAGTACTCAAATTTGCGTTTTAAACACCACCCATGACGAGATGCTCCGAGCCAGGAGAAGTTACCCGTTAGGGAGTGTGTGAAAAAGTTTTTCACTATGTTCTGGCTCGGGAAATTAAGGGTCTACGGGCGGTTGTTGATACGAGAGTCACGGCGGTGAAGGATAAGGCTCTGATCTACTCGGTGAATGGCTCGGTGAAAATCCCAACGGGTACCATGGCCTCGCCCTCTTTTTCTTCCCCGTTCTGCATTCCCCTAGCCGTCACAGATGGCTGCCTTGCGCATTGCCCCCCGAGCGACCTGCAGACGCGTGGAACGCTGCGTCTGACCTCTCACGAAGAAGGGGACTCGCGACCGCAAAATTGCCGACGTCACTGTTCTCCGCCTTGACACCTTCTCTGACCGCCATATAGGCCCCGACAATGCGGAAGCCGCGTACATGCTTTCCGTGCTGGGCTACAGCTCTATGGATGCCTTTGTCAACGAGACGGTACCGTCGAAGATCAGGATACCAGCGGACGCGATTTCTGACAAGGAGATCAGCCCCCTGAGCGAGGCAGAGTTGCTGAGGCGGTCAAGGCTGCTTGGAGCAGAGAACAAGCCCTTCAAGAGCTATATTGGGATGGGGTATCACAACGCGGTCGTTCCGACCGTAATTTTGCGTAACGTAAGGTTCCTTGGTGACTCGCAGGGAGATGCAGAATCTTATCATTAATGTCTAGGTTATGGAGAATCCTGCATGGTATACCCAGTACACAGCGTATCAAGCTGAGGTTGCTCAAGGCAGGTCGCGTGAGTGACTGGTCTTCCAGTGCGTTCTGACCGGTCTTTCCCCTTCACAGGACGACTAGAATCTTTGGTTAATTTTCAAACGATGATTATGTCACTTACTGCCATGGATATTGCCAACTCATCCCTCTTGGACGAAGCCACCGCCGCGGCTGAGGCCATGGTTATGGCGCTGGTCGCTTCGAACCACAAGAGGAAGACATTTTTCGTAGATAACGGCGTCCTTCCCCAGACTCTCGCCGTTCTCAAAACCCGCGCGAAAGGGTTTGGCATTCAGCTCGTCGTTGGCGATGCCAGCACAGCCCTTAGCGACGAAAAACTGCGCTCGGAGCTCTGCGGCGTCCTTCTCCAATACCCGGACGTTGACGGCCAGATCAAGGATTTCGGAGCTCTGGCAGATTCCGTTCACGCTGCCAATGCCCTCGTCGTGGTGGCCTCGGACCTTCTCGCCCTCACTATGCTCAAGCCGCCCGGAGAATGGGGCGCGGATGTTGTGCTCGGGAACTCGGCGCGCTTCGGTGTCCCCGCCGGGTACGGTGGTCCTCATGGCGCATTCTTTGCTTGCACGGACAAGCTGAAGCGGAAAATGCCCGGAAGGATCATAGGTCGCAGCCGAGACACGCAGGGACTTCCGGCATACCGGCTTGCGCTTCAAAGTAAATATCCTTTCTCTCTCCTGCGACAGCTGGCTAATTGATCAACAGCCCGCGAACAACATATACGGCGGGAGAAGGCTACGAGCAACATTTGCACCAGCCAGGCCCTTCTTGCTAACATGTCTGCCATGTACGCCGTCTACCATGGTCCCGAAGGTCTCAGGCGCATCGCAAACAAGGTGCATGGTTTAACTCAGCTGCTGAAAGTGATCGTGGAGAGGTTCGGCTATCGCGCCATACACCAGCACTTCTTCGACACGCTCACCCTAGATGTTACCGGTGCCGTGCCTTCTGCTCAAGCTTTGCATGCTGCTACTACCAAAGCCGGCATCAACTTCAGAATTGTGGATGCCAAACATATAGGAGTTACCCTGGACGAAAGTGTTGGACCTGTTGATTTCCTGCGCATCGTAAACGCGTTCACAGCATCCGTAGGGGCGCCGATCAGCACGGCAGAGAGCCTACCGACCCCAGAACCCACTTTGGCCATCCCTGAACACCTCAGACGAACCTCGGAGTATCTCTCCCATCCTGTTTTCAACAAACATCATTCGGAAACTGAGATGCTCCGTTACATCCATCAACTCCAGTCCAAGGATCTTTCTCTTGTCCACTCCATGACCCCTCTTGGCAGTTGCACCATGAAACTAAACAGTACGAGCAGTATGATCCCAGTAACTTGGCCCGAATTCGGTGGTGTCCATCCTTTTGTCCCCTTGGACCAAGTGAAGGGATATTCCAAGATTATCAGTGTACGTTTCACATTCAACAACCAACAACGTGGTTGACGAGCGTTGAGCAGGAGGTGGAATCCTATCTCTGCAAGATCACTGGTTTCCACGCGTGCTCCCTCCAGCCTAACTCCGGGGCTGCTGGTGAATACGCCGGTCTCTGTATCATCCGGGCATATCACCAGTCCCGTGGGCAAGGTCATCGGGACATTTGCTTGATCCCTGTCAGCGCCCATGGGACAAACCCAGCAGTGAGTTTGGTTAGACTTGGCGCGGGAATTGACGCCCATTATATGTAGTCTGCCATCATGGCCGGTTTGAAGGTAGTGCCGGTGAAGAGCTTGCAAGATGGCAGCTTGGACCTCGCCGATCTCAAGGAAAAGGCTGAGAAGCACAAGGATAATTTGGCTGCACTCATGGTCAGGCACGACCGAAGTGCCCTGTTTCGTGGACTGATAGACCATTGTAGATCACTTATCCCTCTACATTCGGCGTTTTCGAAGATGGTGTCCTTGATGTGCGCCCACTGTTTCTATGGTTTTTACGATTTTTTGATCTCCTCTGTAGGCCTGTCAAATCGTCCATGACAACGGCGGTCAGGTCTATCTGGACGGTGAGTCCCTCTGTGCCTGCGACTGATGTGCCTTTTCTAACAGTCATATAGGCGCGAATTTGAACGCCCAGATTGGCTTGACAAATCCGGCAACCTGTGGTGGAGATGTATGTCACATGAACCTCCACAAAACCTTCGCGATGTGCGTCGAATTTCAAGCCACAGCTACAGTTACGTTTTGTTGACGTTTTACAGTCCCCACGGGGGAGGCGGCCCTGGCATGGGGTACGTCATTTAGGGCATAGTCAACATTACGAAAACTGACGCACTATTTCAGCCCCATTTGCGTTGCCAAGCACCTCGCACCATTCCTTCCATCGCATCCCGTTGTTCCGGTAGGTGGCGATCAAGCCATTGACGCTGTTTCTGCTGCCCCCTGGGGAAGCGCGTCGATCCTTCTTATTTCGTGGGCGTATATCAAGATGTTGGGTGGCCAAGGACTGGTCGACTCTTCCAAGATTGCCTTGCTAAGTGCGAATTACATGGCCCATCGCCTCTCCAGTCATTATAGCCTCCGGTATAAGAATGCCAACGGTCGCGTTGCCCACGAGCTGTTGATAGATTTCGCCGAGTTTGACAAGTTGGCCGGTTTGAAAGTTACCGATTTTGCAAAGCGTCTCCAGGTGAGGATTTAGCGTCCCCTGGTATTCCACTTCGCCTAACCTGCCATCACAGGACTACGGTTTCCACCCACCGACCGTCTCGTGGCCAATCTCGACGTGTATGCTTATCGAGCCAACGGAGTCCGAATCCTTAGAAGAAATTGACAGGTGAGGTCTCCCTGCGTCCTCAGCTTTGACAGAGTAAAGCTAAAATCAAAAAAGGTTTTGCGATACTATGATAAACATTCGGCGGGAGGCTGAGGAGGTCATAACGGGAAAGCAACCCCGTGATAACAACGTGTTGAAGAATGCACCTCATCCCATATCCGTCATCGCGCTATCCGAAGATGAATGGAACCGGTGAGTCGAAAAGATGGCCAAGAAAAGTCGACTACTACTCACGGCGACGGAGCAGTCCTTATTCGCGTCAGCAAGCGGCCTACGCACTCCCATGGCTTCGAGAGAGGAAATTTTGGCCAAGTGTTTCGCGGGTAGATGATGGTGAGATTCTAACTGTCAATCTGTTGTGATTCGAACTTGACACATCTAAAACGAATTAGCGTATGGCGACACCAATCTCATTGTGAGTCTATCAAACCTGCAAATTTTCAAATTTGAACTGATATACCATTCGTCTTCAGTGTGATTGTCCATCAGTAGAAGAAAGTGCCTATAAACAAGCTTGATGATGAAGCGGTCTACCTGACTTTTCAACAAAACGTCAGGGAATTTTTCCTTTACAGACTCTACGAGAGACCCATCTGCGCACATTACGATCATTGTTCAACCAATTGGTATTCTATCACACATTCAGATCATCACCCAGTATTGCTATATCTATATACCGTTATCACACGCCTTGCTTCCTTTAGCCATACATAGTGACGAAAGAATGAATCAAATCAGTGATGGTGGTCCTGCCACTGCCACTGCCGGTGGCCCTTCAAACGTGCCATATGATCGTTAGATCGTACCATCGCAACGACGTCCTCCTCTGCTCGCCCTGTAAGTGAAATCCAATCATAACTGTGACGTTCCGGCGTAGTTCTTCTCTCAATCACTAGCTCACTTGCGTTCGCATCGTCCTCGCAGCGGATCATGCCATAGGCGCCACGCAGTGCAGCTCTAGCAGCGCGTATCAAAACGAATAAGCTCTGACCGCCCGTATGGGTCTTAACTGTTTAGAAGAAACATGATTCGGCCGGGTAACCCGCCCGCCGTCCATTTTGCCCCCTGGTGGGGAGTAACGACTGCGTGCCGCGCGAACTGCCAGGCCAATAGCACCTTCACCCACGACCACCACTCTTTCAAACGTTTATCATCCTAGTCCTTCGCGGGGTCTTTACCCTGACGATTAGGCATCCCCCTCACAAGGCGAAGATGATGAACAATCACTCGGACATTGCGCCCGCCTTTGTAGTCCTGCTGGCCCTGGGCGGTCAAGTGGGGCTGCCGATCCTCGTGTTTACGTCCCTCCGGTTCAAGCGGCTCAATCTCCATTCGACGTTCGTGAACTTTTGCATGACGTTGATCATCTATTCTCTCGTGTTTTGCTGCTGTGAGTTGTGTCCGCGCGTGTGTCTTCTTCCTTCGGTGGGACCTGTACTGATGATGAGCGGTCGGGGCTATCTAATGTTACAGCGTGTACTCTGGGCAGTATCGCCGCGAGCAACCTAATCGCGCCTTGTGCGTCGCGCAGGCTGCGATGGTCATGGCCGTCCTCCCGGCGTGCGTCGTCTGACTCCCTTCATGTTTCTTCGTGCTAATCTGACGGCTGAGCAGTGTATGTATGGCTGCCCTCATGGTTGTTCTCCAGGTGCGTCCACAAACTTTTTGGGGAGCCGAAACCACGCTCATAACAACAACAGACCTGGGCAACGTTCCAAGGCCCTGGTTCTATTATCTTCATCGCGTCTGAAAGGCCTTATACGCGGCTCGTGGTTCGTACACTCTCCGACGCGATCTCGACGGCAATCACTGACGTCCCCCATAGTTCCTTGTCACCCCACATGTCACTTTCTTAGGCTATCTGTTGGCGTCTATACTGGTATGGACGTCTGCTGTCTAACTTGCGAGAACGTCGGCTCAACGAAGCCTCCCGTTAAGATTGGTACATCTCGCCCCGACTCCGCTTTGTCCACAAACGGTCTTTATTGTTCATTCCACCTGGCAGCCGTGTACGAGCCAACTGTGATCTCTTGTGAACGTTACACATAACCATTCACTTCTAGATGGCGCTACCTGACACCACTGTCTTGCCTTGTCCTGTTAGCATTAACTGCCGCACTAGAAGGTGAGAGACGTTTGATTGATCGTCTTTCTGGCGCTGATAGAGTATTCTCAGCCATCGTCGTGGTGCATTGGTATCGACGATGGCGTTTCATGAAAAAGGCGTTCCCGTTGGCGGACAAGAAAGCAAAGGTACTCGTCTGCTTTCGGGTGGGCTTCTTCAGTGTGTATACAGTGCTGTCGCTCGCGTACGCCCTACATTTCATGACTCGCCTGCGTGCTTAATGGGATCTTAGCGTGTCGGTAACATTTCAAAGAGAGGGAACGCCAGACGTCTCTTATTTGACTGAGGCTGGGCGTGAGTAGCTCTATATCTCGACACACATACTATCGGACTCATTTTTTTTTCCAGTTCCTCTGGCCGCATTTATCGTTTTTGCAACACAGAAGGTGAGCCAGGAAACATAGGGGTCATAAACTGATCTAGACAAGTTTCGGAACAGGATATACTTGAAGTCTGGGGGATTCGAAGGGCATCGTCTGTGGGGACCACGTCGCCAACGTCAACACCTTACCAGCAACAAACTAACCACATCGGCTCTTCGAGTGAAGAGAGTGTTCTCTCTGATCAGGAGAATCACCACGCTAACCCCTAGCACGCATGGACCAGTAACTGATCATGACTCTCAAGATATAGCATATTAATATTGCAGCATCAATATCACGCAACTTTCGACGCGGCATGCTCTTATCGATAGCAATGCTTCCGGAGTTGGCGAATAGTACGCTACACGGTCCGCGCAGGTACCTGCATTACGATGGATGTACAAAGGAAACACGTCGTCCAAGCTAGCAGGCCTCAGGCACCTCCTCTGAGGAGCGGGGATGAGAAAGGAGGGAGAACCGAGGGATATGGACACTTACACGAGAATATTATTACTGCGGGTAGTATGGTTTTATTAGCTGTGGAAGTTACATGGGATTGTCGGTACTTACATGGGGATATGAATAAGTTTGACCATATAACCGATGAACCCCATGACAGCGAAACCGATCGCGACAGCCTTAGAGATTTGAATAAATTCTGCGTTTCAAAACAGCGCATAAATGGGCGGTCTGACAAGAAGCATAATGTGAAGACCTTTTCGAGAGGGTTTTGTGCATCGAACAAGAAACTGCGGAGGTATGAGGGAAATGAGCGTGTGCCAAAGGTGGATTACAGACCTGGTTTCCCTCGCGAATAAACTCCTGTGGTGCTTCAAGGAACTCTTGAATTTTTTCGGACATTGTGAGAAGGGGAGAATGATAGAGAGGGCAGCGTGTGTGGTGTGGTAAAGAGAGAGTTGGGCTGGAGCGCCGTTGACGTGGTCCCCTTGCAAGTTCACACGCTTTGCCTCATGCATGTTCTCATCTAGAACATTTCCTCGATATCTCACTATTTTAACCCAATCCCACTTCATTAAATACTCATCTACTCCTCCATGGCGTGCCCACCTGTCCACTTCAATCGCCGCTAGTCTTCCGTCCCGGTCCTCGCGTCGCGACTACGCGAGCACATCTGGCATTGCAGCGCCTCGCTCCTCCACCCGACCCACGAACTCCATTTTGCCTACCGGTCACTGCGCAGGGCTCTTCGCGACGCTGGCCACGTCCAGTCTCCCGATGACGTTCGTGGCCTGCTCACACGAGTGGATTTAGACAACGCGCTTGACGTCCTCGCCACTTCGGCCAAACTAGATGACTTTCTTCTTATCATAGACTTGCTTGACGACATGACGCCTCTCTTTGGCCATGTCGTCACGGCTGATACCCACCGCACCGTTGTACGCGCTCTGGCGGACAACGGCCACACCATCGCCCTTCTAAAATGGCTCTCGACGATGCCATCCAAGCCAGGGGGTGTCCAACCCACGTTGGAATTTTGGCACATGTTCATGGATCATTGTCTGGTGCACAGCAATATCCAGGTGATGTGTCGAGGAACCCATCTCATGCGATCGCAAGGCCGTCCTGCGAACAACGCAACCTACAAGTTCCTCATCCAAAAAGTATTTATGTCCTCGTCCCACCGTTTTCTTTGGACTATTCGTATTATCAACCACATTTCGCGCTCAAGACTCCCATTTGACGACACTCTCCTCGGATAATGTTGGAAGGCTTTAACAGCCTAGGCTTGCCTTACAGGCTGCAAGAGTTGAGGAAGTCTATCGCTCACGGTTTTTGGACCACCAACAGCTGCCTACCCGGCGACGCGGTCACGATTTCAACATGCAACTTACTCGAACGTTTCGTACCAACGGGCAGACGGCTGCAGCGCAATTATATCGCTCTCTTCGTTGCCGTGGGTTCCAACCATCACAAGCTACCTTGACTTCCGTGCTCGATGATGCCACAAGGCGGAAGACATTGCGTTTTGGGAACAGACGTTTGAAATCAAGGCGGGATCCCGCGTTTGGCCAAGGTCATTCGGAATGCTTTATTGTTGCGATCACCTCCTGCGTTCTGGAGATCTATCGTGCGGCAAGAGCTGCAGGAGTCCCGGCGGACCTGGCTCTTGCAGAGCCTGTAATTCGCGCTCTCTGTTCGTCTTCTCTGCAATCTCCCACAGACGCAGCTCTCGACTGGCTGTCAAAATATACCGAGAGATCGAAGAGGCGCCAGCCACCGAGGCCAAGGCCACCAGTTTTGATTCGCAAGTGGCGCTTTTTCACACCCTTCTCCGTGCTCTTTCATCCTCTGCCAATAAAACGAAGTATATGCCCATTGCCATCGACCTCCTGGAAGATATGAAACGACGTGGGCTCTCGGACAGGCGCACATAACCTCGCTCGTGTCCTCCTCATGCGGTCCGCATCCAGTTTCGCCGAGGCCTTCGACGCCTACAAGACCGTCCGCGAGCGCACGCAGATCCCGTTCCAGGCGAAGGGCTACGCAGCCATACTCACACCTTCACGACGCTCAAATTCGACAACCGCACCATCCCACCCTGGCAACACTACTTCCAAATCGTAAAGGACATGCAAGAAGATGGGTCCCCCGTGCTCCCGCATCTATACACGAACATGCTCCGGCAGATGGCGCGCATGGCCGCGCGCGCGCGGCCGTCCGACGGGGACTATATCCCGAGCATGCAGAAGATCGTGCACACAGCGCGCGAGGTGCAGCACCAGCTGAGCATCAGCACCGCCGCGGCGACGCTCGACACGCCGTTCTGGAACCAGCTCATGGACACGTACCAGCGCGCGGGCGCGTTCGAGGACGCGCGGCGGGTGTGGGACAACCTTTTCCTCGAGGGCCACGCGGACGCCGCGAGCGTAAGCATCATCTTTGACGCGTGCGGGTACGCGCGCGCGGGGCGCACCGCCGTGCAGATATTCGTGGGCCTTCGCGCTGGCGGGTTCAAGCTCAACCTGCGCAACTGGCACGCCTGGCTCGAGTGCCTCTGTCGTCTTGGCCAAATCGATGACGCCGCGCGGTACTTCTGTCTCGAGATGGGCAACGGCCCTGACGGCGTGCCGCCCGACGAGCAGGGCGCACGGATTCTTCTCAAATTTGCGAACCAGCGCGGGGTAGGGGACGAGGTGCGCGTGCGCATACAACGGTTCTTGCCCGCGCTTTGGGAAAAGCTTCCGTCGGACATCGTGCAGGGACAGTACTAGATGGAACGTGGACCCATGATGCTCTCATCTCCGACACCATGGCAGTAACTGAGGGTTAAATTTAGGTGAGTGATAACGTAGCTACCTAGGGACTGTACTGCCAACTAATAACGACCCGAAGCGAGGTCCCGGTTTTGCCAGATCCATCACGGGCTGCGCCGTCTGCTGAACCGCTGGTACGCCAAAATGCAATAAACTCTCTGTCCGTGTATCTTTGCGGAAGACTTGTTCGAATGCGTTAGTGGGTGTGACACTACAGGGGGTAAGAGGGGCGCTAATAGGATCTGAGTGCGTAAGAGGTGCTGTTCGATAAGGGTGGCATCGTCGTTGGGCCGTTTTTCAGAGCCATTGAAAGACTGCGAAGTTCGGGGTTAAGCTATATCCAATAGTATATTTTGCTCAGGGGCTACGTACCTGCAGCTCTTCGATTAATTGGTCCAGCTCTGATAAACCATCCCAATCCGTTGACCACAAAGTCAAAAGTTGGCGAAGGAACCTCAAATCCCAAATTTTTGCCCGCCGATCGCGTTGTTCTCCGGAATCTTGGCGATCTGTCGCGAACGCATTGACAAGGGAGGCGGTGAAATGCTCGAGCGTCGTCACAGCGATGTTGGGGTTCTGCAATCGAGCGGGGCTCGACGGCGCATCGATGGAATGCAGATAGGAAGAAAGCGATAACAGTGCTTGCATAGAGACCAAGATGGTGCTACGCAATCGTTAATTGGATGGTGTCAAAAGAGTTCGCCATGCAGTATCTCACTATCATTGTGACTTTGAGCCTGTCGTGAATTCTTCTGGTAATCGGCCACGACCGCTGCTACCACGAACTCTCTCCACTGCTTGACAGCCTGTTCACGCAGCGTCAAAATGTCTCTGTGGAAATCTGACCACTTCGTCAGAGGACAATGACGATTGCATCAAGACGGTGGGCGAGACGTACCAATGCCAATACTCGTTTCGCAGTTGAGATGAGAGTAAAAAGAGACGCGTGAAGCGCCTCGGTGAGCCGACTCAAAAATGCAAGCGAGCGAACATCGACATCTGCGTCAGGGTTAATTCTTGGGCGGTATGCGAAGCAACCTTGAAAAGCGCACCAGTCCCGGAATTTAACTCTGCTATAGTCGAAGAGATGGCCTCGAGAATGGCTTTGCAACAGTCCTCCGCGAGTGGTAGGTAGGCATCGCGTAGTTTCTCCGTCAGCTTTCTGATGACGTATCATGAGTCCGGTGCAGTTATGAAAGAAATATAGAATTTTACCCTTCGAGTCCTCTTGTAAAGCTTTTGCACCGTTTTCGAGGGAAGACACGATCTTGTGCAGTAGTGGTGTTCGACCGGTGACTTGTCGTTGGAGCGTGGACCGTACTTCCGGAACGCGGAAACTAGGGAGATCCCACACTGACATCGAAAGACGGGGGTGGGACAGGCTGGAATAGGGACTTTGTAGGAGTGCTCTCTGCTCCCAGACAGTCTGCTCAGAAAGCTTCCTTTGCGAAAACAAATGCTTGTCAACGTACCAACGAGAGCCTCGCTCGTACCATCTCGCAGCTGTAACAAGGTGCTTTGCAACTCATCGCGGAAACCGTCTTGCAAGTCTCCCAGCGCTGTCCTTAAGATCTTCACCGCTTGTCCATGCGCAACGCCATCAACGACCTCTGCCAGCCCCCGCCTCTCTTCACCCTCGACTTTCTTGCCTTCGAGCCACTCATCGAACCACGAGCGCACAGCCCATACTTCTTTCAAAGTCCGTAGCTCGGCAAACCATCCCTTCGTGACGCCCCGCAATTCTGCCACCGCTTTTGAGAACCACTCGCTTAGCCGCAGAGCAAGGTGTTCAGAGGACACAGATGACGTGGCGGAGGAGATATCTACGAAGGGTTTGAACGACCGGATGGCGGTTGGGAGCAGGGTGAAGTGAGAGGCAGAGGGTAGAGTGGAAAGAAGATGCTGCGTGGACATCTGGAGATCCGAGGGTAAAGAAGTATCCTGGGGGGGAACATCTAGCTGAATGAATGAAAGGACGCGAGACATGAGCGAAGGGTCTTCGTGGCCTTGGTCGCGGAATATGTCACGCGCTGTGCTGACAGTCGAGGCTATTGCCTCGAGCACACCTTCAAGTCCCTCTCTAACTTCACGAATGATAACTTTCCTGAATTTTGGTTGTGCACCACCATTCACGGAAGATCCGTTGGGTACAGTTTTGGGGCTCCGCGACAGGGTCGACTGTAGGCTTCTTGCCCGTTGAGCGAGGAAGACGGAAAGTACGTCTATCAAGGGCCGTGATTCGAGGAGATGTAATGTTAGGAGAACCGAGCAGATGTCCTAGAGAACGGGTCGACGAGAGAAGTCGATGTACGATACACGTGAAGAACGTACCTCTAAAGATGCATCTGAGTCACGAAGAGAAAGAGTCGCCTTGTACGTGATTTGGGCTCGCAACGGAGCGACAGTGTCCCATTGTCGCTGAACGAGAGGGAATTGCTCCTGTGGCAGATCGTGAGCACCGGTGACAGTCATCCAAAAACGGGTCCACGCACAAGCACGTCGATTCCATGGGTCGTCCAACCAGCCTCGTCTTCCGCGTCGTCTCGCACCAACGATTGGTAAATGATACGCGCCAGAAGAAACAGCCACCCTGCATGCAGATATCTCTTCTTCTCCAGGAGGCGCCATATATGCTCCGGGGTGTCAAGCAAAAGCTTCACGTGTGCTGCTACAGCCTGCAGTATACGCAGCTGTGTATCTGGTTTGCCATTGGTATCGTCAACGCAGCAAAACAACAAATGGAATATGTGCTCACCGTCACTTTCTCCAGAAATTGATCTGCGAGACAACTGAGGAATCTCTGCAGGAACTGATATCTTGATGTCTTCGAGAGCGTTCAGGGTATCTTGGGAAGACCGGGCGATGGAAATAATGGAGGACGACGCCTGCAAGAGATCGCGGTACCGTTCCCTGCGCTTTCATATTCGAGTTCCAAAATACCACGCAGTAAGGTATACAGGTACGCACCCAACCATGAGACGTAGTTCCTCCTGCTTGGCGTCCGCATCAGTCCTACAACAAGATAGATTAGGGTCAATGCGGAAATGTGAATATGAGAGCGGTATGGCGTACAGGAGGCGTCGATGGACTTGCTTCACCTCGGATACGGTCAATTTTGTGAACAACTCGTCTGGGTCTTCGGCGGCGCGAACTTGCGAGAGTTGAGGGGGTGGGGGAAACGACGCGTTTCGCGGGGGCCATGGTGAAGTCGGGGTTCGGAAGCTCGGTAAAGGTGATAATTGCGGGTTGGCTTTGGAGTGTAATGGGGTGGATAGAGAAAGAGGAGAGGGGACAGAGCGTGCCATGCGAGTTTGACTCAAGGCGGGATCGGAGGAAGCGGAAAGCGGAAA
The DNA here is from genome assembly GCA_022376545.1 of Russula dissimulans. Lineage (NCBI taxonomy): Eukaryota > Fungi > Basidiomycota > Agaricomycetes > Russulales > Russulaceae > Russula > Russula dissimulans. The sequence continues at coordinate 74,882 of WTXJ01000002.1, read as the reverse complement.
GCGCGCTTGCTAAGGCAGCGCCGTTTTATCGTAGTGTGATAGACATGATTCGTTAAGCAACGTTTCTAAACCTGCTTTGCTACCGGTTCACCCGTCCACCCGTACCCAAATCCCCTCCCTCACTTTCTTCAGGTGTTTTGGTCTCTGACTTTGACGAACTATTCGGTGGCTGAGGACGAGATGACTGCACAGGGAAGGGCGTAGTTGCGGGGTTTGCGAGCCTCTGATCAAGTGCTTTCAGCGCCATGGCCCTGAAGAAAAGTCATTATTATCTACATGCCGACACGGAAAAGAGAGTACGAACCTCCTTCGCTCAGCTTCGGCACGCGCACTTCCAGGCTGAGCGTGATTGGCTTCCAAGTCTGTCCCTCCACTTGGGATGAGATGAAATCGAGAAGCATATTTGTACGTGGTGTTCGCAAGAAATGATATTGGGGTACTGCGTTACGTAGTTCTCAGAGCGCGATCTCGTGAAAGTGATATGAACTTACTGCAAGAAAGGTGGAAATGAGTTGACTAAAGCGAACGTCTCGCTACGATCGCCATAGGTCGGGCCGCCACTCAAGGTGTCAGTCGTGTTCTTCTTATAGAACCGGAGCCATATCCAAGAGACCAGCCACCCAAATTGAATAAGTATAAATGGGCATTGAAGCCCGATTATGCACATGACTGTAGAAAATGTGACATATGCCATCGGAAGCGTCTGTGAGAAGATTAATCGGAACTTTCGGCGACCCAATAACCTGTAAGGCATACCTTGACGCGGGCCCTGAAGACGCCAAAGAGCTGAACCTGATGTTCTGGGATGAGTTGTGTGAAAGCAACCAATGCCCCAATTTGCACCGCCATTTGTCCGTGATACTTGTCGTATCTAAAAAACAAGGGTCAGGAGAGGCCTGTCTAGAAGCAATACAACTCACAGGAACAGATCATCTCTGAGCAAGGCAAATTCGATCCAGACCACGCAGAAAGTAATGATATTCGCAAAAGTAGCCGTGACAGCGACAAACTTGATGGTTTCAACAGCCCCCCATATCCGCTCTAAGTAACGCAGACAAGGTGGAACAATGATGAGCGTAAAAACGAGCTAGAATGTCGCGTTACACGGGGAAGTTTGACTGAAAGCGTGCGTAAGTGACATACCTCATATATGCTCGTCTCTAAAAAGACGGAGGTGAAGAATGTCCATGGATTGAAGATAGTTGAGGTAGGAACGAGTGCAAGGTATTCAAAAGGGTATGAGGCTTCATTTTTCCATTGTAAATAGAGGAATGAGAGAGAAAGAAAGAGGGTTGCGGAGGTGAAGAGACGGGTTGCTGGTGGAATTGACGCGATGAGTTGTATGGGAGAGAAGACGGCCATTGATTGTGGGGTGAAGGTGTCTGTCGGACGGCGTCGTCGCCCTCGGATTGATTTGCTCACGTGATGGGCAGCTTCGGTGGCCCGGCCAAATCCGACTGCAGCTTTGTCGTCACGACCATGTCAGAGTATGACTTCCAGCCTGGTGGTTCCCTTAGACTCAAACGGACTGCCGAGGACGGTAAAGTGAAAAAGTACGCCTTCATTTATTCCCTCATCTCATTTATCTGACTAATTTCAGGAACAAGAAACCCAAAGCTGACAAGGCCTCCAAGGGTGCCGTTCAGGATGAGCAGTTTGACAAGGCATCCCCTTCCGGTAGTAACAAGGACTCTCCTGCCATCGCTGGTGCTAGTGATGAACGAAAGACAGCAGCTGAGAAACGCTTCCAGGGGGTCCAGCGGAGACGGGTGCGCGTGTCTGCTTGGTGTCCAACCCCATCGTGTATTCACCGTAGTCATGCAGCTTGCCGACAAGGTGAAGAGATTGGCGGGAAAGACGCATAAGGACCGCGTTAACGAGTTCAACACGAAGCTTGAGGCGCTTAGCGAGCACCACGATATTCCAAAGGTGAATACCACAAGCAACTGACTTCTCTGCGCCTCATTTAATCGATTCATCTATTAGGTTGGTCCTGGATAAGGTTGGCGTGGAACCTTGCGGAGTGCCGCCGCACAGCTCCTTCCTTTTGCTGTGCAGTGGCTTGTCCTCTGTTGGCCGGTTCTGTGGGATATTCGAGTCATTACCGTGCTCCATGATGTTGAGAATTCCGCCTTGCGCATCCGAGACGTCGAGCGCGCGGGTTTGGTGTGATTGTACTTAATACTGGCCGCGTGCCCGAAGGTGTTATTTTAGCGTGTTTGTGCATCGACTTGAAATAGATGACGAGATGCGTAAAGCCGGCGCGTGAAACCGCGTCTACTTCTTGCGGCCAACCGTCATCACGGCTTCTTTCCTTCAACACAACTATCATCATGAGGAAGGCTCCTATTGAGCCCCCCTCCGATAAGAAGGGCCATCTCTGCCCCCTTCGTACGCCACTCATCCTAGAGATCGCTGGGAGTCTCTCTTTGTCTTCTCGTTCATCGCCAAGTTTACACAACTACGAGGAAAGGTCGAAGGGCTAAATTCCCCTATGGAGTACGTGAACGCTCCTATATATCATTTTACGTTTCCTAAACTTCGTCCCCACGCCGCAGTTTCGAGGAAGCTCTCCTCTCGCATGAGCCTCATGCCGTCATGACAGAGATCCTTACGCGTTTTGTCCTAAATCTGAGACCTGGCACGCGTAATATCAGGTAGGTCGCCTTCACACCATGCTTCCTGACCCCGCAAATACAGAAGGGACCTCTCTTGTCTCCATAGCTCGGACCAAATATCGAGCACACTATCAGGGGTACTCGCGGAGTACTCCAAATCTTCAGAGAGGACAGTGTTTTGGGACGATGACCTTGGAACGAACGTGGACCCATTCAAGGGCGTGGACGGAGGGTTCTTTGCCGCTGACTGGGACACAAAGGTCCGTCTCTCGATCGTGCGGCCCTCCTATTCTCGACAACTATCTTCTATTATGTAGCTCAAAGTGTTACGCCAATTGGTCGAGCTGCAGTTGACCCACAGTACGGGGATCAAAAGCCTCATTGATGGCGCGTGGGGCGTGGGCCATGTCAAACACAAAAAGAAAGAGCCCGTTAATGTCCCCATCCCAGACCCCTCCGACCCGTTTAGTCGCGAGGGTCTAGCCTACACTCCAGTAGGGCAGGACAGCTCGAGAAAGCGGTACTGGGTTGTTGATGGTGTGTACACCCTTCTCTCCACCGTCCAGGTGGTGTATTTGCGTGTATTTGCGCTGATCTTGACCGTCCTGTGTCGTTTCCTTCCTTTTCCCGATGGGTGCGGCGTTCGCCGTCCGGTATCTTATCTCACATTACGATGTCCCATTTCCCCATTGTCCTGATCGGCTCAGACTCACCCAGGGTCTACCTGTCGACTAATCCTTGGAAGGTTACGTCAACTTTTCAAACTGTATCTTCTACGAAAGAGGAATATGTTGCCCTGGTCGAGAAATTGAAAGCATCTGCGCCTACCAAGCCCAAGTCGAAGGCTGAGTTTGCGCATCAAAATCTCATAGCAGCCCTTGAAGGGCGCTTAGAAACTATTGATAAAGAACTGTCGGTACGTTTCTTATGCAGTGTGCTGAGCCACTTATTTTGCCCTTGGCCCTCCCCCCGATAATATGTGGCTCACATCTATTTTTAGCGGCTACAGCGAGCACGCAAAAAGGCTGTGCAGCGCAATCTTTTCCTTGCCCAAGCTGAAATCAGGCAAACTCGAACACGGCGACAGACACACAAGCCTGATTACGTTTACTACGACATCGAAAGTAGCGACGTATGTATTTCGATTTTTTCCCTGGACTGACTCCTCACCGAATTTTGGTCCCTCAGAACGAGAAGGACGGTGAATACAAATATCAAGAGAATAATATTTCTGGCGATGAGGATACCGATTTTATGAATTCACGATCGGATACTGCGTCTGCGGGGGGCTATCGGCGCGTCTCAACTGACGTGGGACGTCGACGGTCAACGAGGGCCGCGGCTATCAACAGCACTGCAAAGCGCTCGGCGGCCGAGACAGAGTCATGGACTCGGTGGCGAGGCGAGCGGAGGTCCACACGATTGGGTGCTCCGCCAGAAACTCAACTTGATGGGCCACCATCAAAGCGCGCACGGACAGAAGATACAATAAGCGTCAAGTCTGGAATATCTGACATGGCTATTGATTCCCCTGTCAATTCACCAGTTGAGAAGCCTCTACAGGTGAAGCACTCTGGTGCAGCGGCGATTAAGCCGTCAGAAGTTGCCATGGACCAAATCGCAGGTCGAAAAAAGAGCCGGTTCTGGTATTACGCTGTGGAACCGATTTCCCCGGCACCAGCCGCTGCACCGATTCATGGAAATGGGAATACTCGCGGGGCAGGTAGCGATTTCACTTCAAGTGAATCGACTGCCGTTCCACGCTTAGAGGGGAGCTTATCTCCTGCACCGAGCATGGATGAGGATTAGTAGGTTTTTACGCACGTTCATTCTCATTTGTTCATTCTCTCCAAAGACTAAGTTATTCTCCTGCATCGTCACCATACCACTAAAGCCTTTGTCAATGGTTCATCGTAGACGTTCACGTGTTCACTCTGTGCTGTACTATCTGTTATTAGGCGATTTATGTGTTCTCTGTATATTTTATTTGAAAGATTGGCGTCAAGATATTAGGTTACGTAAGTCCATATTGCAAGACGCTGGATTGACGCACTGCTCTCGCTCCCCCTTGGGCACAACCATCTCCATTGCTTCCATTGATGCTTGCTCGCAATGTGCGCCTTCACATACAACGCGCACAGAACGTTCGACTCTCTCTTAAACGACGCACTTTGGTCACTGCGCTCAACGCCAACACCAATGACTTTCAAGCCGTCTTCGACCGTCCGCCCCACCGCACCTCATGGTCAAGATCACCAACGGGTCTGTTCGGACAATCCTCCCTTGTTTCACCGTCCTCCTTCCAAAACCTTGCCCTGGCTACCCTCATTAGAGCCCAGCTACTCACCGAGCGCATAGTCCGCGCTCGGCAGTCTCGTGACGAGCTCTTAAAAGTCGTCAAGAACCTCGACAGGCTCAGCGACATGCTGTGCTCTGTCATTGATCTCGCAGAGCTTGTTAGAAATGCGCATCCTGATCCGGAGTGGGTGAGGAGCGCGAACGAGGCGTACGAGCAGCTGTGCGAGTACATGAACGTTCTAAACACCCATGTGGGACTGTACGAGGTACGTCTGTTACTTGCCTTTGCATTGGCTGAACGATGACGGATCGAAATGCCGCCTAACCTTTCACAGACTCTCCGGGACGTCCTCTCAGACCCGTCAATAGTCCGCACTCTCAGCCGCGAGGCGCACCAGACCGCGCTCACATTCTGGCGCGACTTTGAAAAGTCCGGCATCAACCTGCCCCCGGAACAGCGCGACCGCTTCGTCTCCCTGTCCTCCGAGATCCTCGTGCTCGGGCGCCAGTTTCTGAGCGAGGCGTCGAGCTCGCGGCCGCCCGCCGCGATCAAGCCCTCGGAGCTGCACGGCCTGAAGGACTTTGGCCTCGGCTCGCGGCTGCAGCTCCAGTCCCGCTTCACGCAGCGCGACTTGCTCGTCTATCCGGGCTCCCCACAGGCGCAGATGATCATGCGCTTTGCGCCGGGCGAGGAGCCGCGGCGCAAGGTGTATATTGCCGCGAATTCGAGTGCGCCGGATCAGATTGAGGTGCTTGAGGCACTGCTTCGGACGCGCGGACAGCTGGCGCGACTGGTGGGCTCTGATAGCTTCGCACATATGGCGCTGGGGGACAAGATGGCCAAGTCTCCAGGTCAGCTTCGTCTCCCCTTGTGTCTTGGCAGACTGACCGATATCTGTCCGCAAATCAGAAAATGTTATACAATTCCTAGACACCCTATTGGACCACACACGACCGCATGCACGGCAAGCCTTACATGCACTCCAATTGCGCAAGCAGGCCCATTTAAATACCGATACGCTACCTATCATACAAGCTTGGGATAGAGACTACTATTGCCCACCAGAACCACCAGCACCCCCAATACCATTGCCTCCGCTAACCCTAGGCACGATCTTCCAGGCCCTTTCCCGACTGTTCGAAAGCCTCTATGGCGTCATCCTCCGTCCTGTCGAGCTCTCACCTGGTGAGGCCTGGCACTCGGACGTCAAAAAGCTCGAGGTGGTGGACGAGACGGACGGCCTTCTGGGATGGATCTACACCGACCTCTTCGCGCGGCGGAACAAGTCGAGCGGCGCGGCGCACTACACCGTGCGATGTTCGCGGCGCACCGACGACGACGACGAAGCTGGGGATCTCTTATCGGCAGAGAACGATAGGCAGCTCACCGAGCTCTCTCGTGACTTTGAAGCGGGCGGGCGACATCGAATCCCGAGCGGCGTGTTCCAGCTACCCGTTGTCGTGCTCATGACAGAGTTTTCTCCCCCGTCGACGCCGTCTCTGGGCCCTGCGGTACTGGAGTGGCATGAAGTCCTAACATTGTTCCACGAGATGGGACACGCGATGCACTGTAAGCTCCCTGTGACATTCTTTACCCTATCACGAGCCGACTGTCTGACCCCCCTTTCCCTAAGCCATGATTGGCCGCACCGAATATCAAAACGTCTCCGGCACGCGCTGCGCAACCGATTTCGTCGAACTCCCCTCAATCCTGATGGAACACTTCCTCACCTCCCCGCGCATCCTCTCACTATTCGGCGCGTCCGCTGCTGAGCGCGTAACTGACGCCGACGCCGACGCCGTAGCGAGCAACCACCACGAGGACCCGTGCCGGAACATCGACACGTACGGACAGATCCTGCTCGCCATGCTCGACCAGACGTACCACTCGCGCGCGGCGCTGGACCCCTCGTTCGGCTCGACGACCGCGCTCGCGCAGCTGCACGATAAGCGCGGGATCGTGCCGTACGTACCTGGGACGAGCTGGCAGACGCAGTTCGGGCATCTGTTTGGGTACGGCGCGACGTACTACTCGTATATCTTTGATCGGGCGATTGCTGCGCGTGTGTGGAGAGAGCTGTTTGTGCACGACCCGCTCAATCGCGAGACGGGCGAACGGTACAAGAAAGAGGTCCTTAGACACGGCGGTGGCGAGGACCCGTGGGCGATGTTGGGGTCGTTGTTAGATGCCCCAGAGCTCGGGGCGGAGATGAGCAGGCGATGCGCGAGGTCGGACGCTGGCGGATACAAGAGGTGGCTGCGCCAGGACGGCATTGAATACATAGAGTGTTTACAATGTTCAAGAGGTGCATCTGAGCGGCGAGAGTGGTATAAAAATATACAGCTACTACATATGGACAACATCGGAAAGCAAGCAGATTTGTAGAGACAGAAACTTAATGTAGAGTGAATGACCGGAACGATTGAAACCTATGCAAGTAAAGGACCAAGGAAGAAAAGGGACAGTGATAAATGTCCATTTCGAGTCAGGAGGTTGCACTAACAGGTAAGGAAACAGGTAAAAAAAAAGGTTGATCCAACTCATGACACCCAGTACAGCAGAGGCCACAGATGCATATCCTCAGCAAAGACATCTGGTTGTATTGGTAGAAGGGCACCTGGCGGGGTTGATGGATCCAATAACGAGCCGAGTTGGTTGAGGCCACAAGACGGCGGAAGAGGGATTAACAGAGAATCTTCCTGGGAATTTGGCAAAGTGCTAGGGGGCGTTGAAAGCGACGTCTGAGACGATGATTGCGATGGCGTAGGAAAGACTGGGTCAATAAACTTAGTTAAGTCCGACCAGTTAACGACCTGGGAAGTGGAAGGTGTTTCTGAATATAGTGAAGCAGAGGACGAACTGGAGATGGGAGATGATGATAGGTAACTCGGCTCGCCAAGTGAAGGCCAGTCGCCGAGTGAATGAAAGGGATTTGAGCCGGCTGTTGAATGATACTCAAGATCAGGAACATGAGGTAGTTGGGAATTCGACTCGAGGAAATCGGAATTTGGTACGTCGATAACCGCTGGCATGGCTGAACAAAAAAACGCATGAGACCATAGTTCGGATATGAAAATAGTGACAACATACATGTCCACGTCGTATCCTTCGGTGGCGATGGGATAGAACTACGGTCGATGATGCTGCTATTCCCGGAGACATCAGCGCCAGCGGAAACTGGTTCCATGACAGGGTGTGGGGAAGGGCGAGAGGTAGGATCTTCAGACGGTGACGATAGATCCAAGGAAGAGTGATTCTCGAGGGTGACAGGTGGACTGCACATTCGCTTGGAAGGCAGAGGGGAGGAACTTTCCAACACCTTTCGTCTTTGCATCGGCCGCGGCGGGACATCATCAAGACTGACAAAGCTGTCTGGTGAGTCTTCGCCAAATCCGGCTCGCCCTCGCTTGTGACCGATGGAAGTACACGTGTCATATGAATGCGAGGAAGACATAGAACGTAAAGGCGAATGCAATGGAATATGGCTTGGCGATATATCAGCTAAGATAGGCTCTGTGTCCTGAGTACCATCACATTCGAGCAGAGGGTCAGAGGTAAAAAGAGCAGGCAGTACGCATTCCTGTCCGGAACTAGCACCCTCAATATCGGGTCGCATCCTGTTACATTTGAATATTTTAGTCTAAAAAGTTGCCACCGGGTAGAACAAGGTGCCAATACCGTTTATGCAGCCTGGCTAAGTTAGAATCCTGCGAAGCGACGATATCTCCAGGTAAACGTCGTTTGTAGCCAGCCACGGCAGGGGGGGAGTGGTATCCTCTTCCTCACTCTCGTCGTCATCCGACAGGTAGGGAAAGTCAACGGGAGGAATTGAAGAATTAACCGGGAAGGGAACAGAAACACCTTCAGAGTCGGTGTAACGACCCTGTGCTTCGGGCATGGCTGACATGTCTGACAAGGCCAAAGACAGATGGTGACCTTCGTTGAAATGTTTCGCTTGTATAGCTGAATGCTTCGTGAATTGCGTTTCTGCAAATGCTTTTAATGCAGTAAAGGCAAATACGACATCGAAAGGTATATCATTGCCCCGTTCGAGGTAAACCCGCCTGGCTGCAGCTACGGTGGCATTGGGGGAACTTGCAAAGAATTCACGGGAAAGTTTGGTCCAACCAATGGCATCCCGCATCTCTTTGAACCAGATCTCCACCTGCGCTGCTGAGGTCCCTGATAGATCACCTAGGATCTGTACCTGCATATTTGTTGGATAGGGATTGTGGAGATTTTGCATTAGCCAACGGTATGCGTAGGCATCCAATGTCTTGTGTTGACCCAGGGCACCTTGCATTGAGGGAGGATGATGAGAAAACAAGAGATGGTGCGGCGGAATTGGAGGGGAATGAGATAGTGTTTCGAATGCGTTAGGGGGTAGTTCGCGGATAAGGTCGCTTAAACGAGACTGAGCATCCTGAAAGATCTCTTCACTATGTAACAGGCAACTGGCCACATTCTCGATAGATCCGGCCACATAAGAGGAGAGGAGAGCAGTCTTGTCATCCAATTTCCTGCTGGCTTCAGCGGCTTTGATGTGACTTAAAAAGTGGGCCTGTTCTCGGGAGAACTCTTCGAGGGCCTTTTCATCATTGGAGAGAACGGCAAGTAAGAACTGCTGTTCTAAGTTAACAAGCCTTTCCTGTAGGGTGGCTTCCATGAGGAATGGGGGACGCGGAATGTAAGTGAACAAGGTCCGAGGTCCGCTAATGACGCCTATAAGGCGACCGCAGCGACCGTAACCGTTACCTAAGCACAATGGAGGACTACCGACACGACAAACACTGATAAATACTTCGGACCTTTTTAGCTCTGCCATCTGCTACTCAGACTAGTAATCATCCCCAGCCCCCATGGCAAGCGGGAACATCTCTCTATCCTTTCTGTCTGAAAGAGCTCGTGATATACTGGCACTTACTGATATCCATTTCCATCGGCATCTTCCTGCGGGTGTGGCACAGAGCTCCATTCAACTTCGCCTCCCTGAAGTTCGAATATCGACACGGCACTTCATCGACATGGGGCTTCGGCCTGAAATTGCTGAACGTCTACCGGTCTCCTTTCTAAAATTCGTTGCTCGATATAGTCGCGCCTTCGAATTTTATTTCGATCGTGCTGTTCATGGGGGTCGTCTCCCTCCTGAGTATTACCACGACATGTTTGTTATCCTGTTCAAAAGGACTATCCGGGGCTGGGAATCTCAAATAATATCAACTTGGCTAGCCAAGACTGGCGTGTTCTCACCGGATTTGCGCAACGGGTGCATAGATGTGAGTCTTGACGTCGCTCATGTCCTGCATTGCTAGATACCCGTTGAGCAGATACGTGTGGACAATGCCACGAAGAATAGTATCCTTTTGAAACTCGGTTTCCAGACAATACCGCTTCCGTCGAGCAGAGTGAGTTCTCGTCATGTTGTTCTGCCGTCTCACCAACAGTCATCAGCGTGGCGCCAATTATAGTGTTGCGATTTCACAGTCGGAGGACGTCTGTGAAAAGCACGATGTTCAATTGCTTACAGTATGTTTCTTTTTTTCTTCGGGTGGATTCTCCTTATACCCGCGCAGTTGCCTGTGTCCCCAACTATCTCCCCGGTGATGACTGCCCCGACATCTGACGACTTACGTAGTAGAGCAACACCGCCAACCTGTTTTCCAACGCGGTACCCTCCACCTCCAGGCGAATCATCTACTCCACCCCAAAGTACATTTGTCACATCGTTCACTCGCGCAGCGTCTGTCCATACCGAGAGGTCGTCGGTAAGCAGTATTGCTGATATGCTGCCATTGATTAGTCTATTCGACCAAATGAGCGTGTCGGGTCTAGAGGTTGGCAGAAGACCTCGAGAATCCTCGAAAGGCTTTCCTCGATGCCAGAAACCCAAAAAGACAGAACCTCTTCCTCCACTTTTGTCTCCGATCATAGTCGATGCATCAGGCACCTTCTACGAAACCCTCCCAACGAGGATAGGATCGGCTCCAACGCCAAAGCCTACACCTGTGAAACGCAGACGCAGAATTGCGCCGCTGCCGAACCGCCATAAGAGTTCCGACCCTCCACCTTCCTCGGACTCACTATCTTCCGTCATCAGTGGTACTACGCTCTCTTCGCAAGGTGCCACGTCACGTGTCCCGTCCACGCTGGCAATCATCATTGGAGAAACTCCCCTAGAATGTGCCGATACATCGCTCGGTATATTCTGCCGTCCAACCCCTCTTGCCCAAGATTCTGCTGAGGTGCCAAGTCCATCAATGTCGAAGTCTGGCGCGCCCAGGCAAAGGAAAGCGGTCCCTTTTCCCCGACGTGTGCCTCCTCGACCGCAGGGTATTTTTTCATCACATCAAACACCGCTCCCGACTCTATCAGGGACTTCATGTCCAGTGTCACGCTCGCCATCTCTCGTTTTGGACGCATCTTCATCCTCATCTTCGGACGAGCTCGATACCCCCCCTTCAACACCCCCACATGTGTCTTCTATTCGTAGCACAATAGATGAAAGTACGGCTATTCCACCTAAAGCCAATATGTTGATGTCGCGTCGGAGCCCTTCGCTCGGAGATGGCGTTTCGCCAAAGCCAAGGGAACGGATCATACACATCGACCTTACGAAGGGTGTAGGTGGACAAGAGCGACCGCTCACCTTCACATTTGGTGTCTAGTGTTCTTTATACTCGCGTTCATGGCTCTCCTCTTGCATGCCACTGTCTCATTTTCTGGCTTCCTCGGTTTCTCAGCATTTACTATCCAACTCATATCCACTTTATTTCATCAAATATGTATCCTTATTGCATCTCTCAGACTGGTTATGCTACTGGCACGATGTACCTTACTCTGCCGCCGCTCGAACGGACGTTCTGTTCATCTATTGGAATCCGATTATCCTGTTGTCTCTAATATTGAGGGTGAACATTAACTTGATATCTTCCAGGAGTTGTACCGGAATGAACACACGAAGATATGTCACATTACACAACACAAGCAAGGCAACGGCATAACAATACAATTTGTTCTAGATACTGGGTTGCAATCACGCGAATTTGGAGGCCTACACAATTACAGCGCATGACATTCAATATTGTCACCCCGAAAAGAGAAAGCTGAACGCGCACCAAACTCAGCAGTCCGCCCAAGCCACCACTGTTGCCACCACCAATCGCGCCACCGAACTTGCCCTGTAGGAAGAGTTTCGCAATAGTCATGGCTGCGCCGTTGACCGCTTCCTGTTTCCCACCGCTGCTGGAGCCGCCAGACTGATCGAAGAGCTTGGAAGCCTCGGCCATGGCCAGACTGATCAGCTGTGTCTGTGAGCCCCCACCGCTACTGCCGCCACCGGACGTGAATTTCTGGAGCACCTGCGCATGGACGGAGATTCAAAAACAAAATAGATAAATAAAGCGAGGTTAGCCAAGTTTAGCAGGCAGATCGTACCTGGAGAGCCGCAGCGCTGCCTAGGGACGATGCGGGCAGGCCTCTCGCGTTACCCTCTTCGTACGCCTGGCGGTGCGCCTGTTGGACAGCTTCCTCGTCGATGGGGTGTCCGTGCTGGTCCTATTTTCCCCCCCACAAGAACCGCGTAAGTTAAATGCACATATGACACAACACTCGTGTTCAGCCCGGGCGACGCACCGGGTTCTGGTGGACAAATGAGAGCGCGGAGGAGAACAGAGAACTATCGCCCGAGCCGTGAGTCTGCGCGTGGCGGACTGCTTCGTCGTGGTCAACTGTGCACGTAAGGGAGAGGGTGAGGGTTATCATCAGACGACCAGATGCGGTTAGATAGTTGCGGGATGCATACTTTGAGGACCACTGTAGCCGCCTCCTTGAGGGTAGTGGGGAGCATTGTACTCTTCGCCACCTGTTCTGCGGTATGTAGCTGTGGGAGGTCATAAATGGAATACCAAGTGAGCTTGGAAGGATCATCGATCCCAAAAGATGTGGGCGTGGACTGACGGTCGTCGCCTCCGTGGCTTTGATGGCTTTGCTGACCTTGGTTGCCTTGAGAGGACTGGTAGGCTTCGAAGCCCTGCTTCGCGATATTAATGAAGCTGTCCTATAAAGATGGTGAGCAAGCAGAAGGTGAGGAGATCCGAATTACGGTACCATGGATGTGGTGGTTGATGATGATGGGCGGGGGGGCAAAGCGTTACTTTAAAAAGGACAGCAACGACCTTTACTTTCAAGCTTCGGGTTTTGCCGGAGGTCACCTGTGTCCGTCCTCCCTTCGCTTTATTTTTCGCCCTGACGTGTCCTATTCCCACCCAAGGTAGACATAACTGAAGGTTTCGATCTGCAAGCTCAGGTTCACGCGGCACAAAGGAATCGCCGCACTCGCGGTCAAGATCAACAAGTCAGAGCTGATCATGGAGGAGGTCGAGAGGTTCGACAACAATACCCGGAAGGTACGGTAAAGCCATCGACTCGAGCTAGTCGCGTCGCGTCGGATCTCGACAGGGGCATCGATTGTGACATGACATAATACAAGGGGTTACGAGTTGGCGCAGTGCAGCAGTGGCTTTCTATTCCTCCTTCATTCTGCATGTCTCACCAACAGAACCAAGAAGAGGGCAACAAAGAGGACGACCAACCAGGACTGCAGCAACCTGACAGGCAGGTAGTATTGCCACCTCATGTTCTGGCCGTAATTCAAGCCTCGTCCACCTCACCTACAATACCGTGATAAATCACTTCGCTCCACTCTATATCCACACACCATATCACACATCTGGGGCAGACTGGGTGCAGGAGCTACTCACTGGGCATCCGCAACGCATTCGGACTGAACTTGGTGTATATCGGAGTACGTTTATTGTCCTCGTCTTAGCCATGCAAGCGCTTGGCCTCCATTCATCGCACAATGTTTCAATTGAAGAGCAACTCTAATCTTCCTTTACACTGCGGTCACAGGGCTGTCTTGCCATCACGTCGGAGAGCGTTTTCAGCGGTCATCAGCCACGGTTACCAAGTGCGTATTGACGACATCCCCTATGTCTCTAACAAGTTTCCAGGTATTTTAAACGGATCTTACGAGCACTTGCAACACCCCCCTTCTACACAACATATGTGTGGCTCCCTGATACCAATTCACCCACTCCACCTGAAATCCAAGCGTCACCCAAGTTTGATCCCTTTTTCGGTGGTGCTTTAGGTGCTATAGATGGCACCCACATCCGCTGCCACCTCAAGCGGCGCTTTCGAATCCTCCAGCTTCCACCAGAGTATGATATGACCATCCAGGCCCTCATTCCACCTGCGCTTGTAGCGCTTCACAATTTCATCCAGCAATACGATCCTGAAGACATTCACACCTTTGACGACGATGAAGTGTTTGGCGATCGTCAAGAGTCCACTGGGATACTGGGAACAGGCCCAGTGACGCCGGACGAGATGCTTTGAGCCAACCAAAGGCGAGATAGGATCACGGGTGAGATGTGGGGAAAATACCAGCACTATTTTCAGAGTCGCGCAGCGTGCAATGAATAATCGATTATTGAAACGTGTAACCGTGTAATGCAATAGTTTTGAATCGTACTAGAGTGCTCCGCACGGCCTTCATCTAGTTCTGGATCTCAGAGAGAAAGCTAAAGAATATACGTATTTCCAGGTTCCTGTGTCGTTTATCATGGAAATCGTGAATTCGGGGGTATTAGCAGATGCCAACACGATGCTGCTCGTCAACCGTTTCACCACCTCTCGCCTCACCCACTCACTATGGCATCGTCCCTGCACCCATATCCCTTTGTCCACCTTGGTCTTTGACCACATGCAGTGTAAGGTGGGCTGTGTACTTCAGTTGATCGCAGAAATCGCAGAATGGGGGGCATTGGTCGACACTGACACAACTTGATTCCCCTGAGTCAACACTGTCACCCATGCTCACCTCAACTGGTCGTTATCGCCTCGTTCCTGCGGCCGTGCTTCTTTGTTCCTTTGTCTTTGATCTTGAACTGCAAGCCTCTCACCCCCCATCTTTTTGTTCTGTCGGTGTCATGGGCACGGTCCTCTTGCCACCCATTTGATCCTCAAAAGGCCTCGCTTTAGTCTCACCACCACGCTAATAGTCTTGCGAGCATGCCGCGCCACCCACACTGGATCTACTATTTCCTTGTGTTTCAATTTTGTGCTCCAGTATTGTTTTCTCTTGCTTAGAGCTTACTATAACCCTTTTATTAGACCCTGGTATTACACCTTGTAGATGTGCTTTCCTCTCTCAATGTGCTGCATGCAAGCTACTGGGCCCGTCAGCGTTTTGTCTTCGCATTTGCTCTCCAGGCTCTCCTCCCCGCCATGTCTCCTCCCTCTTGTCCGGTCTCGAATCTCCTTGAGAACTCGCAGACATGCCCCACGTCCGCTACAACAGCAAGCGCACTTTACACGGCCTCACTTACAAATCGGAGCAATGTCACAGTTGCGGCGCGCGCGCGCATTGCCCGCATGCCGGTTCAACCTGCCCCCCTGTGCATTTCAACTGCCCACCATGTGGTTTCAGCCCGCCCACCTCGCACGCCTGCATGCATCTCACACACCTACCTGCGTTCTCCACTGGTAACAGTGGCGAGAGCAACCATACACAGCGGCCACGACGCGACAGAGACACCCAGGCCCAGAAGCCCGCACGCACTGCCATACATCCGCGTGCCTGCGTAGTATGCTCACCTGGCGCGAGTGCGGGCGTGGGCATGGAACTCGAAGGAAGACCACGACTTTGCGAGGGCGCAGGGCATCCCAGTCGTCGATGAGTGTCGCGCGGGCGTTGCTGATAGTGTGCAAGGTGTTCGTGGTGGTGGTGGTGAGCCGCTGTGAGCGCATCACGCCCGGCGTGCCGGTAGTCGAGTTGATAGTTGTGCTGGTGATTATGTAATTTGATGTGAAGAGCTATCTCGCCATGGTTATGGTACAGATTAATTAACCTTGACCAATGTCACAAGCAAGAACGACCGAGTCTCATCCCACCGTGAGCCGTTTCCCCTCTTTATTGCACTAATGATTGAGGTATGGTAGTATACGTCACTTTCTGTGGTCATCAAACGATACCCGCACGCAGCGAGTGCTGTTTTCCAGACGTACAACGACCTCCTTCTAGGTGCTGTCCGATCAGGAACTTTGTTGGAGCGGCTAATCCATGTTCCTACGCAGCACAGCAGTGGAACGAGTTAGAAGTCGTGGATCTACCCCAATGTGGGAGATGCGGCTTTCGGGGCCGCCGACCTGAGAATGTAAGCAAAACCCACCTTCGTTACGATTCCAATTGGTGGAGCCAGAGCTAGACAAACACGCGCACAAGCGTAGTTCCATGTTTATTGGCGGAAACGTTATCCATGAATTGGTAAGTTGAGGGAGTACTTGGTGCCACTAAACCTAACTCGTTGACAAGGCTCAAGTCCGCGTTTAGTGAATTGGACAATCCCGGAGAGGTGTTTTTGGCGATTTGCGCAGAAGACTCATCAATTGTATATTACAAGCTGTCGAAGGGTATTAACAAACCTCCAATCTGAAATTGAATGTATCGTGGCGACCAGTTTCCCAATAGCAAGTCCCTGAGGCGTTCTCGCACATCCGCACAGCTGAGAACTAAGTGCGCCACACCTGGTGTACAGCTCCCCTTCAATAATGTCCATGCTTCATCAACACCAACCTGTCTACGCATACCAGGGATCGTCTACCGATCCCACCCCATCCCCCCATCAGTCATATATGAGTGGCACCACTGCGACGGCGTTACCCGTTTTTCCGCGATCGCCCATCACCCCTTCTCTTCATTCATCATTAACCTCACCGCCAACATCGACTTCTACAGGTGATCTACCACGTCCCGCATTGTACCCTTCATCTGGCGGCTATTCGCCCGTGGGATATACGACGCCACCACCATTTGTCTACCCTCCCCCATTTGTGCCCTCGATCCCCCTTTATGCGTCACGCTATCCTGCCCCGCACTATGCCCAGTCCTACAGCGGCCCTCATAGGACTGGAGATCGAGGGGCACAGTGGTACTTTCCCCCGGATGCTACGTCTCAGTCCCAGTCCAACTTGGACCATCGGTCAGTAGCTTCGCGGCATGAGGACGAACAA
This sequence comes from Russula dissimulans, assembly GCA_022376545.1. Lineage (NCBI taxonomy): Eukaryota > Fungi > Basidiomycota > Agaricomycetes > Russulales > Russulaceae > Russula > Russula dissimulans. The sequence goes on along the minus strand of WTXJ01000002.1, from coordinate 57,890 downwards.
CCTGGTCAAACAAAGATCGTAAAACCGCTTCATAATCCCCTTCCGACCGGGAAATCTCCACCTCAAAGCCATTTTGGGGGACCAAATAACCTGAGAACAGAAATTGCACCGACATCTCTTACACCTTCAAGCTCAACCTCCCAGACGAAAATAGCTGAAATTCCACCCGCAAGCGAGATCAGGCGCGACTGGCATCAAGATCGTCGTTCTTACCATCCGAATCACCTTCACAAAGGTCAGAATGGGTGATGTGGGCAGGAAATGTGCCCTCTGACGTAACGCCCGATGAATTACGGGATTTCTTCAACCAATCTTTACCTCCACCCTCTCCAAGTCTATCTGAGCCGTCGGTGAACCTGCAACAAGTATACGGAGGCGTGTTGTCCGTTTTCTTGATTGCGCGCTCAATTGCGCCTTTATCAACTTCGAGTCTGAGGTCCAATTGGAAGCTGCGACAGCGCGTTTCCATGGGCACCTATTCGCCCAGACGATTCACGGTGCCCACGCCTCGTATGCCGCGTACGAAACAGGACAGATGACTTGAGGGCTGGCGTCGGCGCCCAGCGTGGGAGTGCCATGCATATTCGATGGATAGAAGAACAGAGGGAAAGAACAAGGGCAGGGGGCAAAGGGGGAATCTCACTCGGGTTGGCGGACGCCATACAGAAGTCATTGTCACCCTTCTCATTATCAGATGACGAAGAGAGGTCTACTACGTCGTGCTCGAACCGCTCCGATTCTTTTGGGAGTACAAATTCGAGCGTTTTGGCGCGCTACTTTCCTCAACGATACTTTATTCTGAAATCGCGAACTCAGGTAATTTCCGACACTTGTCTTGAAACTGATTCTCTAACATTGACGTGTGATAGTCTGATCTAGATCTGAGTGTTGAAAGAAGTGCCTGGGCCACACAACAACACAACGAGGAAATTCTAGACCAAGCCTATCGTACTAGCAAAGATGTTTTTATCGTTTTCGGAGCCAATAAAAGTGGGGAGTTCTACGGATACGCACGGTTTGTCCCACTTTTTCGTCCTGGCAGTCCCTTAGCCTGATCTCGTCGCAGGATGGCAGGCCCTATTCTGCAGAGTGAGGATCAGGTACACTGGGCATCTCGTTCGACATCACCCGCTTCACTTGGCCAGTCACTCGACGTAACGGGAAAAACACCACGGAACCATGCCGTGCCAGTCTCTTCAAGCACATGCAGGTCGAAGCCTACATGCTCAAGCGTCCACACTGATGCGTCGGACCTGGGAGCAGACGTCTTGGTGTAACGCGACAAATGTAGTGCGACAAATTTGGGGAGCAGCAAAAGAACGGCGGGGAGGTAGGAGAGTAGGAAGTATCATAGTAGATGCCCGTGTATGCGCACACACTACCAGTCTGCCGGCCAACAAATTAAAGTAGTGGGTGGAAGACATATGGGCGGTCATGATCAACGGCCTCCCAGGTGATGAGAAAACAGACTTGGTCAAGCGTCCACACCGGTGCGCCGGACCTGGGACCAGACGTCTTGGTGCAACGCGACAAATGTGGTCAGACGAAATTTGGGGAGCAAGGAAAGAAGGGCGGGGAGGTAGGAGAGGTGGGAAGTATCATAGTAGAGACGCCCCTGTATGTGCACGCGCTACCAGTCAGTCGGAGAAAGGCATGCGAGGAAAGATAAAAGTGACTAAAAGTGAGGCCGCAATGGCAGAGGCGCAAGTGGGAACTGGATCGGACAGCATGGGTGCAAACTTATTCTCCATGTCCATGGACGACAACATATGAGAGCAAAAGAACATCACTCAGAACGAATGAAAACTGGGAGCCTCCCCCCCTCGGAGATCGCAAGAAATATGTCACTGATCGAAAACAGAGACTGAGTGCGACTGAATCCGGCGTGGTGCGAACGTTCCATCGAGGACCACTCGACGGTGCGACGATACTCATAGGTGCGCTTGAAGACGCGGCAGACTTTAATGCAGGATACGGGTCGAACGTGACGTTCGATGGGGGCACATAGAGTGGGATGCGTCACTCATGTCGTCCATGTCCTCGTTGTCCTTCCTGTATGGATGTGTCGGCGCTGTACATGGTGTGCGCAAACCTGTACTACTCACGCACGCCGGTGAGTGCTCGAGTGAAGAATGCGGCGCGAGAGCAGGCGTGGGCGTGGACTTGAAGGAGGAGCACAACTGGAGGCAGGGATGGGGTGCGTTCTGCCATGTGGAAGGAAGAGGGGGGTAGACGCACCAGAGGATGACAGTGATCGGCAATTCGTTCTGGGGTACGCCTTCATGATGTCGTGAGTGTTGAGGAGCTCAAAGGAAGGAAGGGTAGACGCACCTGAGGATGACAGTGATCGGCACTCGACGTGTGAAGACGGAAGCAAAATTGATGGATGGGGTGGTGGAGCACGGGAGCGCGGTTGCAAGGGATGGGAGCGAGGGTGGTGGAGCACGGGAGCACGGGTGCAAACCTTCATCGACGTCGACGACTAGCAACATGGTCCAGAATGCGGAAGGGCTAAACGGGACGGTGGCGGGACACGCCCAGCTTCGGAGGGCAAACACATCCGAGCTGATCAACGTCGGATTCCAACTTATAATATAGAAGATTGCAATCACTGGGATACAAGGTACAAGTTTGATTCAACCACGTTTCCGAGCTAATTCTTGCCTAACCCATCCGCGCAATAAAGTCTCATTGCCGTGCTCAGCGATTTGCATGTACAACTCGCCTGTCCCCTCAACAGCTGAAAAGATACTGAGCATCTGAATGATCTGATCGTCTGACAGCCATTCATCGCGACGTTCTTTGGACGCCCGAATATGGTCGAGAAATTGCCCAGCTGCTGTAGCGCCGTGCGAAATTGAAGTAGGCGCATAAGAAGGTGGTGGCGGCGGAGCAGAAGTATGTGTTGCGTTTGTTACCATGATGCGAAGGATGTCATTGAGGTCCCTGAAGGCGCCTGTAAGATCCTCAACTCCCGCGGCTAAGACAGAGGCTTCGCTGGGGGAAATGTCGAGAGAAGACATAGACGAAACATCAAAATCATGTGCAAATGGTGGCGAGAATGGTGTTGAATACGGTGGTATTGTGAATGGAGTTATATTCGGCGATGGTCTGAATGACATTGAAGATGTTGATGCCCTGGAATCCTGGACTGTTGGCTGCGTGCCCCGACGGGCATAAGTTGAAGACGATGCTCCGGAATCCCGGACTGTTGGCCACGTGCCCCGATGGGCATATGTGCCTTTGGAATTCGATGGCATCAATAGTGCCATGGCCTCATAATGCGGCCAGCCATGATTGGCAAACTGTTTGAAATCTTTATTGCCCTAATGATGGTTAGACGTCGTTGACGGACTAGGGATATTGCTCACGTACCTTGACCAGCTCATCCCACTCCGATTTCCTCTCCATAGTCACATCCATTCCATGCGCATCGCTCCACGTAAAGCCCGACTTTGACTTCAGGGTAGTAACAACCCCATACGTCTTCTTCAACTAGTCATACAAGTTAGGATATAGGCGAAACGCGTACAAAAAATTACGTACTCTCCCCCACTTTTAAGCCGCGGTCTTTGCTGCACCTTTCGTATGATAAGGCACGAGCGCATCTGCCACCTCTCTGAAGACTGAATCTTCGAACGTGTTGGAGGTGGTTTCGCCCGCCCTTTCAGAAAGGAGCCTTATGAGAGAAGTCTCTTCATCCATGGTCCAATGAACATTTTTACGAGTGGGCATATTGGTACGGGACGCTTCAAGGCTTTTTGACGAGCGGGTGTGCATAGCAATGATCGTGGGCAAAGGCAAAGCAAACACGAGGAATTCCGGGGCTGGCAGTCACAAATCAGTCACATATGCATTACGCATCACGCGGCTTGTGACTGTCAGGCAAACGCCGAGTAAATCTCCTTGCTGTAATGGACAATTTTTTAATTTTTAATTTGCCCAATGTTGATGGGAGAAGTGTAATGTTTTGAAGTTTTTGATTTTTGATTTTTTTGAAAGTAATTCAGGTCTCTTCACACCTTGTCTCACTCTGACACGCCCGCGCCAGCAGCGGACAGGATGCATTCGCATTCGCATTCACCCCCGCAGAATAACCTTAACTTTATTTTCCCCCCAGCCATGTCGTCTTTCGTCTACCCGCCGCCCACAGCGTTCCCCCCAGCGCAGCCGGACGACCCCAATTCGCCCGTGCTCTTCAAGGACAACATCAACCTCGTACAGACTCAGATCAGCACCGTGCGCTCGTTGGCACACGACGCGCTCAATGCGATGTGCGTTCTCGTGTCCACGTGTGGCTCCATGTCGAGCTCTTTCCTTTCGGCTAACTAACGGAACACCATGTCATTTCATTAGCAGGGGTGCTTACCAGCCTGGGTCGAGTCCTGTACAAGCGGCTGGTATGGATCTGTCTCTCTACCTATCGATGTTCATTGACGATCCCTACAGATATTCTTTCCGCGTTAAGGCAACATCTTAGGACACTCAACGAACTCTTATATAACACTGGCGTTGGGTCTCTGCCTCTTTTATCGCCAGAAGTCACGGAACCTTTCACAGAAGAGCAACTAGCAGAGCAGGCCAACAAGGCCATATCGACGCTATTCACGCTTCACACAAGGATGCAAGAGACAGCAGCCGTTGCTGCAAGTATCATGGCGGCACCAGAACATGCGTCTCGACGCTGAAGGCAATAAGAGTCATGCAGGTGAGTTTTGAGGTCGGTGTCGTTTAGCCTAGTCAAGAGCACAACTAAGGTATCACCCGCGCACACCAAAGGGATGGCCTTCTTGAGACACTCATCAGAAACACGCCATAAAATACATCGTCGTACCAACCCACATTACAATACTACCTGATGCTACTCTTACATCGGTCCCTTACTTCGACTCGTTCACCGCAACCTGGCGCGCATGCACATCTGATGCTGGATATGGAGCGCTTAATGTGTGTGATCCACTCTCCAGCGGCGCGCTGCTCGCCGGAACACTCCCAGAAGGCTTATCCTTCTCGTTATCGCCCGCGGTAGCGTCCTCAGTGGTTCCTCCTGTGAGGCCTGCAGGGAGGTACGACTATCATAAAAGTAAGCATACGCTCAAGGCCCACTGGAAGAGACGGTCGAGACGCACTGCCGCAGTGAAATTGCGCTGCTAGCGAGATCCTTGGCCTGCTCAGGTAGCTAGCACCCGCATTGACAGCCGCCTGCACGTTCCTCTGCCCTTCCGCGACCGCCGCATCCGTCGTCTCCTCCACCTTCGCGCGAAGCTGCGTCACGGCGTCGTACGTTCTACCAGTGGCGCCAGGGCCCCGAGTCTGCCGCCGAGGCGTTGTAGTCCAATGTTAGAAGCAGGGGGGGAGGAGGAAGAACGTACGTGGGCTGTAGATGCGGCGTGCTCAGCCACGCCCTTGGCGTGTTCTGCCGTCTCATGCACGGCCTGGGCTGCTTCGTCGGTCGGTTGCTCCGCTTCTGCGCGCGCGGCGGTGGTCGTGTCCCCCGCCTGGACTGCGCCGCTCGGCAAGTGCGGTTGGGCCTGCAAATAAATTAATACGAGCATACGACGACGGGGTCAGTCAGTCGGATGTCGAGTTGTTCAGGATATTAACAAAAGCTCGAAGGGGGAGTGACGGTTACCTCGGCGATGAGCGCCGCCTCCCTTGCGGCGACTTGTGCCTGTGTGGTGCGATTGTGCACTTCTTGAGCGAGCTCGGCGGTCGAGGTTTCGGTCTCGATGATGGCAGCGGAGGTCTCGTGTCTGCACAACAGAAGTGAGTTAGAAGCAGTCCAAATCATGCAATGGCTAAACATGTACTCAGACATGATGTAGAAGGTGATATGAATGGGAGGGAGCGCGGCGAGTAGAAATTTATATACGCGCCATCCCCCAGGTTGGAGCGAGCTAGCTCTTGTCATGGTCCGATGACGTCACTCCGTTCATGCTCTGCAAATGTTCGCATTCCATCTGGCAGTGCAAGCGAGTAGAGTTGTAATGAAATATGGATATGAAAGGCCACTCAACATAGAGATGCTACACACATGGTCGGGAAACAATCACGAGTGAATGAGAGAGTGATCATGAAAGGAAAATGAAGAAAAACAAAAGAGACGATGGATTGAGATGATGAAAACAAGACAAGACAGAGACGTGTTTGATGATGAGAATGATGAAGGGTATAAAAGTAGAACAAAACCATTCACGAACATGAACATGAACAAAAAGAAAGCCATACATGAAGAATAAGTCAAGTGGGAGACTGACTCTCCTTCTCCTCTTCCCACGAACCCATCTTCAGGAACCGAGCCAACACTTCCTCCGACCCTTTTTTGAAGATCTCGACCCCGCGAGCAGGGTCCCACACTCGTGTCCCTATCCTACGAGCCGGCCGAAAATCTTCTGGCGAAATGGGCGGACCAGCACTTGAGGGCGACGATGCCGTGTCACTCGAGAATGTCCGCGAGATAGACGGTGACATAGCACGCGGCAGCTCTCCACTGCGTTGCGGGGTCGACGGTCTCTGTGAATGTTTATAGAGGACTGGCCGAGGCGTCGACTCTGCAAGATTAGTCGACGAGCCGCGGGGAGAATCGTAGCGTGGGCTGCGGAGGCCAGTTGGGGAACCCAACGGAGAAAGCTTCGGTACATCGCTCGCTACATGGCCTTGTGGTCCCGATAGAGTGGAATGGGAAGGTGGAAACTTCGTCTGCTTCTCCACTAGAGACGGGTAGGCGCCAGAAAGGCTGTTCTCTCTCGAGCGCAGCGGCGGCCTCTCTCCTTTATCTTTAATCGAGCGATCAGCGTCCGATGGGTCGATGAGGATAGTAACCTGGACACTCTGGTCCCGGGTCTCTTTAGGAATCGTCTGCACACCTTGTGAGCGGTATTCCCTCTTCCTCTTGCCTTTCCCGCTGTAGTAAGGCTGCGATGCCGTGCCAGACGATCCTGACCGCGGGCGTTGCTTGCTTGACGGGCTCCCTACGTGCTCGTCGTCCGTATCTTCGTCGTCACCGTCGACGCTACTCTCCCCTGATTCGTGCCAATTCTTGAACAGCGCGCTCTCGCGCCTTTGCGAATCGCCAAAATCAAACGCAGGAGCCAGGGATGGGATATTTTGCGGAGCCCGCACCAAGCGTGAAGCATACTTCTGTATGCTAGGTACGCCATCCCAAACGTTACTGTAAGAAAATGTAGGTGGAAAGCCAGAGGGAGGAGAAGACGTGTATGGCTGCGTGGGAGAGAAGCGCAGCGGTGGACTCGGAGACGGGGACTTATTTCCCACCGGAGGTAGTAAGAACTGGCCAGGAGGTGGTGAGTCTGTAGAGGGGAAGACACGACCGGGAGTCAAGCGAGGCTTATCTTCCCAAGGGAATACGGGCTTTATCTTGGTCCTATCTGGACTTGGAGTGTCTCCTTGTTGGCGTTCCCCAAGGACATTGACGTAGTGCTTCTCTTCCAATAAGCGGTCAGGGATGCGCGGGGGAGGCGGCATTGTGAAATATGTCTCGGTGGTGCCTTGCACAGACGACGAGTCACTGGGGTAGTGGGAAGGAGACTGATCCCAAACATTAGGATAGTAAGTGGTGGGGGGGAAGTTGGATACGGGCGCAGTGTTGGGAGGAGGCTCAACTGCAGGATTCCATTCCATTAAGGGTGGAGACTTGGGCCGGATAGGTTCTTGAGGGGGCGGAGCTTGGTGACGGCCATGCTGACGAGCGTGCTCAGGATCAGGACGAAGGGTAATATCATGTCCTAGATGCACCTGCTGTGCGCCGAGACTCGGAGTTTGGGCTTCGTAGAACTGTCGAGAATCCCGCACTGTGTGTGTCTGTGGCGCTCTTTGTGTTACCTGGTAAATCGCTTCCTGCGGCAACCCGCGATGGGGCGGTAATACTGGTATGTGCTCTGTGCTAAATTGCGGGGTTTGACGTGGTGTTGCAGATGCTGAGACGTGTTCACGCTCAGATGGCAAAGAGAGGTAACGTTGACCGTGGGGAAGCCCCGCAAAGGCCTGCGGGTAAGTTCCGAAAGGCAGTGTCCCCTCAATTTGTCCTGCCTGAAGGAAAACATCACCAGCTAATTGTGAGGCAGGCTGAGATCCGGGATATTGCCCCTGCTTGCCTTGAACCTGCTGCTCGCCCGTGCCTTGCGAGTACTCGGGCACAAGTCCACTGGGCATCCACGTGTCGTAGCCCTGCGATGGCGGACGACTAGGTCCGGCCGAGTAGTAGCTACGAGTCTGGTCTTGAGGGAGGGACGATGTAGGACCTGGTTGAATTTGCCTGCGTGTTGCAGCTGCGAGCTGTGCCCCAGGCGACCAAGGTGAACCCGAGGCTAGGGCTATTACAGCGCCTGGATCAGGGCCAGAGTGCGTCGCAGAAAGGAGCTCATATGACCCAGAGTCGGAAGTTGGACGGAGGTTGCTAGGATGGAACGAACTAGGTCGCGCTTTAGGCGTTGATGACCCGGCATTGTCCCCTGCGCTCGTACCGGGAGCCGGTTGTTCGTCTAGGGTAGCGTGCGATTCGCGGTCCCTTTCGGTTTCAGGCCCAGGCCTGGGTCGCATGAGGTCGAGGCGCCCCTCCAAAGGGAGACTGATATACGCCCCCTCACCAGTTGTAGCAGAGGGAATTTTAGAAACTCCAGACACGCCGGAGATGCCGAAAAACCCCTCAATAGCAATCCGTCGCAGATCCTCAAGACTTAATGCAGAAGGAGCGGTAGCAACCGGAGCACCTGAAGATGTCACACTGCCTTCTTGATCCCATACCGCCTCATAACGTGTTGGTGCATACGCGGCTTGAGGTATGACCGGCTGGGAACGATAATATTTGTCGTACACGCATACCATCGATCGACCAGTGAACCATAGTCGTAAACCTGCAACGGCTGGGAAGCAGCTTGCTGCGCTGTGACCGAGCCGGGCGCACGCCAGGGTATAGAGAACCATGGCTTGTTGGGGCCGATAAAATGAATGGCGGAAATCTGTGAGCCGAAGCGCTCATAGGCTGGCGCATAGCTGGAATCGGGATCAGATGAGCAGGACGGTATGGAAACGAATTGGGGGGCATCTTACGTGTACACGGCAGTAGGCGTCGTATTATAAGTGAAGCTCAGCCTATTCCAGTCACTTCCCCGCCATTCGTTAAGAAGGCCTTGGTCGGCACCATCCCAACTGCCTTTTGTTTTTGAGAGCGTCATGAGCTCTGTAAACTTGTCCTCCCCAGGGGACAAGACCATCAAACCGGAATTGAATATGTCAGGCCAGCCCACATCTGGAACCGCCGAGAAATCATGAGGAAGGGTGAAAAGATGAGAGAGTGGACGAATTGGAAGGACGTCGGCGTCAAGAAAAATAATTTTTGAATACTGAATGAGGCGAAAGATGTGAAGTTTCGTGAGGACCGTAGAAAGATCGGGACGACCTGGAAAGAGAAGATATCAGACAGTGCGAAGAAAACAGCCAGCAGCGAAGCGTAGAGGGCGCTCGGTCTATGATGGCAGATGCACGAAGCACCACACTTAAGAGTACCGCGGGGGAAAGCCTATTGGCCCAATGGAAAAAAAGAGTAGCGCGGATTCCGGATAGAGGGTAGCCAAAAGTTTTGATGAATAGTAGGGAAAGAGGAAGTGGTGATACGATGTGTGAGCTACATAAGCAATGGAACTCACCTAATAGTTGGAGACCGCGCTCATTGACCTGCTCGATAATCTCAACACCAATGACGACGTCGAAAGCTTTTCTCAGAAGTTTGATACTGGCGATATCGACGGTCTCCGGGGTGACCAAGCAAACGGTTTGGAAGTCGACCTCTGATGGAAGAGCAGGAGAGGGATGAACGTCCTTGAGAGCGGCGGCGAGAGTCAACGCGCCGGGAAGATAAGAATCGGAAGTCAGGAGAGTAACAAAGGCATAAGGAGAGGCCATGGACCAAATGTCCACGCCACGCGAAATGAAAGGTTGCGTTCAAGGACGCAGCGAAGATAAATAGCCAACAATTTATTTTCAAACGGGGCTTTTGCTGGCTCTAGAAACCCGTTCTCACGCGCCTTGGGTTCCCCCGACCAGGGACCGACGGGTTATCCCCATCCCCCATCGCTTGCTATCTTTGTTACAGTACATCGAATCAATCCTAGATAACCAAAAAATTCTCCGCGAAAGCGCCCGCGCGATTTTCAGCTGTCAATGTTCAAGCGGCCACACAGCACCGCGTCAGCAGATCCGAGAATTCCACCGAGTCATCGCTGCACACTCGTTATCGTACCCATCGTGTTACCAAAGGCTGGGACTACACTTGCCATCAGTTGGGGTGAACGTCGTGAGTGACGTCATTGACGATGGCACGATGAATGGTAGCTGTCGCACTGAAGAGACGCGCCAGATTCCGGGCCGAGTTTGTCGTTTAATCCTCTCACTATGCTCAAATTATCAGCACGCCTTCCCCAATATCGCCACCTATCTTCTCGTTTCCTCGCCCTCCCCATCCCCTCCCATTTTCTTCAGAGGGCCTGCCTTTTGGCTTTACCCGTCCTTGGCGTGGGTGGTATCTCAATCTATCTGTACCCTAGTCCACAACCCATCTTATCCCAACTCGCTTCGTCCGCCGCATTGATCCCCTGTCCCTCTCATGAATCTCCGACCTCTCGCAACGCATTGATATTATCTCCCTCCGAACATACCCTCTCTCTCCCTCAGCGGTTATCTTCTTTTTTCATAGATCGCATATGGGAGCCCATCCTGACCGCCCGACGATTCATTCACTTGTTCTTTCTCTTCGTTCCCGTCATCCTCTCGTCTCCCATGCTACTCGTTGGATCTCCCGAAGAGAGGCTCCAAGGTGATAGGTGGGGTGCAGTGTGGTGGTACAACTTTCTTGTAGCCCAGATGGACCGCGCGGGGCCCACTTTTATCAAGGTTCGCAATATCACGCCTCTACTTACATCCACTTACCCACCTTCCCCTTACAGCTGGCTCAGTGGGCTGCCTCGCGCGCAGATTTATTTCCCGCTTTATTATGTGAACGCATGGGCAAGATGCACTCTCAAGGACGATCACATGCTCTTGCGCACACAAAACGCGTTATAGAGCGTGTCTTTCAAAGGCCGTTCGACCAAGTGTTCGAAGAGTTTGACGAGTCACCAATAGGAAGCGGAGCAATTGCCCAAGTATGTTCTCGGCCTTCTTTCACCTTTGACTTGATATAGCTCAAATTTGGTTGAGGTTTACAGAGCTACAATGAAGCAGGACCTACTCCCACCATCCTACTTTGACCCAAAACGCACTCGTAAAAAGGGTCCCGGGGCTCTTGCACCTGTCATCCTTCCGCAGTCCAAGCCCTCTGTCCCCACCGCAACTGTTGCAATCAAAGTTCTGCATCCACGCGTGAACAAACTTATAGAGCGCGACCTCTCAATCATGTCATTTTTTGCCCACCTCCTCACCCTCTTTCCCGGCATGCAATGGGTCTCGCTTCCCGAGGAGATTGAGGTGTTCGGTCGCATGATGCACGGACAACTCGACCTGAGGAAAGAAGCTGATAATCTAGTCGCTTTCGAGCGGAACTTCATGGCAAGACAGTCACCAGTCACTTTCCCGAGACCATTGCAAATTTGGTCCACTTCAGATATCTTGGTAGAAGAATATCAGACAGCCATCCCCCTCGAGTGGTTTTTGAAGAATGGTGGAGGCCCCTACGACGATCAACTTGCAGAGCTCGGATTGGATGCTTTCCTGGTGCGTGACATTTGCTACTACATGTCCGTGCTCAAACCTTTTCATCAGAACATGTTGCTTTTGGATAATTTCGTTCACTCAGACCTCCATCCGGGTAACATCATGGTCAAGTTTTCACGATCCACGCCATCCCGTGTGCTTCAGACGCTCTGGACCTCTTTCTTCTCCGACAATGCAGAGGACCTATCTAACGATCCAACTAGTTTAGAGTCGAATGCCATCGTTTCGGATCTCAAATCACTGTCCCCTTTCCCCGCTGCTTGGCGGGACAAGCTTCAGTCTCTTTATCATGACGGATACCTTCCAGAACTTGTCTTCATAGATGCTGGTCTTGTCACGACGTTGAATGCAGAGGACAGGCAAAACTTCCTCGATCTTTTCCGCGCAGTGGCCGAGTTTGATGGATATCGTGCGGGCCAGCTTATGGTCGAACGTTGCCGTACCCCCCACTTGGTAGTTGACAAGGAGACTTTTGCACTCAAGATGCAGCACCTTGTGCTCAGCGTCAAACGAAAGACGTTCTCTCTCGGAAAGATAAAGATCTCTGACATACTCAGGGACGTGTTGACGTCCGTGAGGCAACACCATGTCAAGATGGAAGGCGATTTCATCAATACTGTGATCTCGATTTTGCTCTTAGAGGGCATCGGAAGACAGCTGGATCCGAAACTAGACTTGTTTAAGAGCTCATTACCTATCTTACGGCAATTGGGGAGGGAGATGACGACACGAGAGAATATGGCCAGATTGCCCGACGGACATTTCGCGTCCTTACTCAAGGTAACCCATCTCTGGCAGTAATGACGCATCCAATTGCTAATAATACCTACCGATACGTAGCTTTGGCTTGTACTGGAAGCCCGCGAATTGGCATCTGCCGCGTTGGTCGACGCAGATGACTTGATCCGCTACGACCTGTAAGCAGCTTCACGAATCATCTGGGTCATCTAGGTCTGACACGTTTCCCAGGCTTACACCGTCGATATGAATTGTCCTCTTTCCCCAATCGCCACCGATATTCAGAAGTGTTCCTGATTATAACGTCACGTCATTTGTATCATAGTATATCGTATATTCTGTATAGAGTACACACTTTAGAGTATCTTTGTGACCCTTTTAGAACCGGCGTTCTCCAGCGTGATAAAGCAGTGACGCTACGACGTCTTGGGGTTTGTTCAAGTTGGATAACTCTATCGTCCTTGATCTCGACCTCTTATTGCCAATGGTCCGTTCAGTCATTCCACCGCACATCATCAGGCAATTAGAGCGCATCGAGCCAGGTGCCCAGTTCAGCGGCGGACTCCCACAGGTCGTATCTTCGTCGGGGAAGACCTATTTTGTAAAGACTGGCTCTCCAAGGGAAAGAGAGCAGTATGTCGGAGAAGCCGAGTCGCTCAGAGCGATGGCTTTGGCTGCCCCTGGCCTGGTGCCCTCTCTACTGGCATTCGGGTTCGTTGACGAAAACGGAGAGGAGATCGATGACGCCGCCGGGGGCGGGGGCGGGCGTCCGTACTTCATCTCGGAATACAAGGTCTTGTCCCCTCTGACGGAACGCTCTGGGGCGGTGCTGGGAAGGAGGCTGGCGACGGAGATGCACGGCTACACCAGCCCGGACTTGGAGGGGCGCGGGTACTATTATGGGTTCGGGGTGCCGACGTTCTGCGGTGCGACGCGGCTTCGGAATGGCTGGTACGAGAGGTGGGAGGGTGCTTTGATGTGCTTGTTGGGGATTTGCTGTCTACGTTGGAGACGAGGGGCGGTTACCCGGAGCTGTGTCGAAAGGCCAAGAAGTTAGGCAGAGGCGAGTTTTCGTCTCCCCCCCTCTCCCCCCCTCCTCTTCGTCGTCCTTCGTCCTTTTTCTTTCTCGCCACCTGAACGCAAACTCATTTCTCCTTCTCCCTCTTTTCTTGATTAGAGTGATACCCGCTCTACTCGGTCCACTTCAGATCAAACCGGTATTGTTGCACGGGGATCTATGGGTACTTTCTTGCAAAAACGCGTGCGTCGAGTCTTCAACGCTGACACGATCGCAGAGCGGAAATACCGGGACTGATACGACCACCGGCGAGCCCGTCATATTCGACCCGTCGTCCTTGTACGGGCACAACGAGGCCGAGTGAGTGAATGAGAGGCATCCGCACGCAGCAGCTGAAAATTTTCGACTTCACACCTAAACTTAGCCTCGCCATCGCTCGCATGTTCGGGGGAATTCCGAGGTCGTTTTTCGAGGAGTACCACAAACATATGCCAAAGACGGAACCTGTGGAATCGTACGAGCTGCGGGGGGATCTGTACGAGCTGTTCCACTACCTGAATCACACGGTCTTGTTCGGGGTGAGTGCGCAACTGAAGCGGTCTTTCTTTTTGTGTGCGTGTGGAGCGATGACGATGCCTTCTTGTGACGTGCAGGGGGGATATGCAAGCAGTGCTCAACGGAAAATGGAGATATTGCTGCGCGCGGTAGAGTAATCGACTCTTCTCTTTGTTGTGTTGTGTATATTGTACGGAAAGAAGGCAGAGGGCGAATGTACGAGACGAACTGTGTCACGTGTACGCTAGGTCAGGCACCTCTAGGCACAGGCACAACTCTGAAATACGGGCCACTGGTACAGTCGACTCCCTTATAACCCATACCCATTTTGTGAGGTCCAGGGGAACATGGCGCGGAAATGAGACCAACTATGAACAAGGCAAGGCTTGTGCAAATGTGAAAATTTCCGCCTGTTCAATCCTATGTGAGTTTTCGAGAAATTTGCACTTTATGGGGTATGGGTTATGAGGGAGTCGACTGTAATCGTTTTCACTTACCAGTGCTTGCTCTGTACGCCCGCCATGTTGTCTCACTCTTAGGGTAACCGGGTGCGTTTTCCAGGGAACCAAACCCCCGTTTATACCTTTGTTGGCTTCGCGTGAATCCAACATAGCGCGCAAATAAACGGCTGAAATGCGAATACATGGCACTGGCATTCGAAAAACCATGGTCAGTATCCTGTTAGCGATGTGCTACATTCAACGATGACGATCGGCCAGGACTGTCGCGGGTGGAAGTATAATGTGTCCATTTGCCCTTCCGAGTCTGGACAGATCGATGCTCAATGGCCATCGCCTTGACGATAAGCCACTGTATTCGGTGTTGATTATTGCATGTCCTGGAGATTGTGTGGCGCGACGGCTGTGCTGCTGGCGTAGAGATGCGGCGGTCTGGAACTGTGTTGCTAGGACGTGTAGTGGCTGCAGCAACGGAGGGCGTTGGGATATTGGGGACGCCCAGATGATAGCGCAAGGGACGCAGACATAATTTTATTCGTCTGGGCGATATGGTGGGACTAACTGAGCCGGTGAGCTTTTGATGAATCGCCCTCCGTCGACAGCGACTAGAGTTAGAACCCCAACAAGACAGAATTCATGAAGCCCATCAATGTCCAAGGTCTGGCCCGGCGCTGGCATGGTGTTTAATCACAACTGACGGGTGGGAGACATTCGAGACGACAGAGTGATTGATCATTGAGGACGTGGTCGTGGATCCCGGAGAGGAAGTGTTTGAAGGAGAAGAGGCGGTGACAGGCTGGCAGGGTCGAAAGACCCTACACTGGCAGGAGACGATCATGATGATTGTGGAGACCATATCAGAACTTGAGGCGATGGTATGATGACCCATACAGAACCATTGACTCTATTAGCCCTGCAGTTGTTGGAGACACTGGCAGTATTAACCTAGTTGCCTGTAACAGGTACTGCCAGTGCCGGCAGCGTTCGTGTTAGAGCACTAGTCATCAGACCGAAAGATGATGTTTCGTAATGTAAGCGTGATCATTGATACAAGGGCAAGACACAGTAGAACTCAAATTATATGAATCCTGTGAAACAGACCGCAAAGTCTTGAAGAACAACACATGCCAAGATCAGAATGATGTGCCGGCATCTGATTGGCTGTATGCCAGGTCCAGCTCGAATGCCAAAAAGGAAAAGACAATCGACTTTCCTTGACAGGCCCCTTACAGCCATATTCGGCACAATAGCACGCAGCTTTGGTGTCCCGGTTTTTCGTCTGTTCTGACCACCGTATGGCCACTATGGGCTAGTTCAATGCGATGACCGGACTTGATAAGAGAGCGTGTTCAGGATATCGTTCGACAGCACCACCTCTCGGCATCTCACCCCCGACTTCTCATGCCAATGGTCCGTTCAAACATTCCACCGCACATGCTCAAGCAGTTAGCTCGCATCGAGCCAGGTGCTCAGTTTAGCGGTGTGCTACCGCAGGTGGTGTCTTCGTCGGGGAAAATGTACTACGCAAAGACTGGCTCTCCAAGTGATAGAGGACCATATACGACAGAAGCAGACTCACTCCAAGCGTTAGGTTTTGCTGCCCCTGGTCTGGTACCCACCTTGTTGGCGTTCGGATTTGTCGATGAAAACGGGAGGGAAACCAACAGTAGCAAGGGTAGTCCGTTCTTCATCACGGAGTACAAGAACATGACCTCCTTGACGGAACACTCGGCCGCAATTCTTGGAAGGAGGTTGGCCACGGAAGTACACAATTATGCGAGCCCAAAGGGATTCGGGTCCGAAGTACCACCTTACTACGGTGGTGCCACGCGGCTCCGTCATGGCTGGCACAAGACATGGGAAGGGTATGTCGACGCCATCATAGCGGATCTGCTATCCACGCTGGAGGCGAGAGGCGGATATGCGGACCTGTGCCGAAAGGGGCAAGATGTAAGGGCAAGGCAGGTCTCCTTCTTTTCCCACCCTTTACATATAGCTTATAGCTCGAGAAGGGTGATCCCTGCCTCCTCAGACCCCTTCGGATCAAACCTGTACTGTTGCACGGCGGGTTATGGGTACGTCAGTTAGCATGCATGACATCTCCATACCAACGCTCAGCGTTACAGAGCGGAAACGCCGGAACTGATACAACTACTGGCGAGCCCGTGATATTTGACGCGTCGTGCGTCTACGGGCACCACGAGGCCGAGTAGGTGTCTTAGAAGATCGCATTGCGTTTCATCTAGCTGAAATTTCATAGTCTTGTTACACCCCGCTTGTTCGAAGGAATGCCCAAGTCATTTTTCGACGCGTACCATAGCCATATGCCGAAGTCAGAACCCGTGGGACAATATGGACTACGGCAGGATCTGTATGAGCTCTTCCACCATCTAAACCATACCGTATTATTCGGGGTGAGTGCATAATGATTGACACAAATCAGTGGTCTCACACCATGCAGGAACAACATGCGAGAGGCACACAGCGGAAGATGGAGAAGCTGTTACGCGCTCTATCCCGGGCCTGAGGCCTGGGTCGGACAATTGGACGTGGTTTTCGTTCTTCGTTCTTCGCCTTCGTGTTTTTGTTTTGTTTTATTACCTCATTTGGAAAAGTACTGTGTAAACATAGCCAAATAAAGATCATTCTCGGTTGGCGGGAGTCAGCATAACATAAGCGTAGAGCTCTTTACTGTGTTCTTCGTGGTCTCTTATCACGCCTTCACCTCAAGGAAGAACCGTATAAGCCGGTCAACATCTCCTTTTTTGATCATCGTTGAGATCTCGTCTTGGGATGAGTGCTGGTACGCGCCGTGTTCGAATCCGTGAACCTGACGTGCTTCACGTCTTTTTGTCTTAGCCGCCTCCCCCGCTGCAGAACCTGCGAGCTATGAGGACCCGGCCTATGATGCTATGCCGGACGATGATGAGGACAGTGAAGACATCACGCAAGAAGATTGCTGGACGGTCATCTCCAGCTTCTTCATGGAGAAGGGCCTGGTCCGACAGCAGCTCGACTCTTTCGATGAGTTTGTGCAAAACAGCATGCAGGAGTTAGTCGAAGAGAACTCGGACCTCGTCCTGGACCAGGCCGACCAGCACACCGGTCATGACTCGGACGTGACGCGTCGCTACGAGTTGCATTTTGGGCAAATTTACCTGTCTCGACCCACAATTACGGAGATGGACGGCTCCGTGGTGCCCGTGTTTCCGCAAGAGGCGCGTCTTCGCAACCTGACATACTCGGCCCCCATATATTTGGAGGTTTTTCGCAAGTTCTCCATTGGGCGCGAGGACCCAGATGGTCAGCCCGGAGACATGACTTGGGAGACTGAGTTGGAGGATAGACCGCCACTGGAGAATAACAAGGTGTGGATAGGCAAGGTGCGTAGTCCGCCCGGATGTGAGAATGTCGAGGCTTGACATTCTAGTAGCTGCCTATAATGCTCCGTTCATCCTTCTGCATCCTGTCAGACCTGGGGGAGAGGGAACTTTATGATCTGAACGAATGTCCTTATGACTCTGGGGGTTACTTTATTATTAATGGCTCGGAAAAGGTCCTCATCGCGCAAGAGCGCATGGCTACCAACCACGTCTATGTTTTCGCCAAAGCACAGCCCTCTCCTATAAATTTCCTTGCGGAGATCCGCTCAGCAGTAGAGAAAGGAGGAAAAACTATCAGTCAATTCCAGGTTAAAATGTTCCATCGGAACCAGGAAAAGACGGTGGGTGTCTTCAGTATTAAGATTAGCCTGGTATGCTCAATCCGATGCGACAGGCCGGAAACGTTATGAAAGCAACCATTCCGTATATCAAAGTCGACATTCCCATCTGGGTTGTCTTCCGAGCTCTAGGCGTCATGTCAGACCGCGACATTCTTGAACACATTTGTTACGACATGCAGGACATGCAGATGTTGGAAATGCTTAAGCCCTGCATCGATGATGGCTTCGTGATCCAGGACCGTGACGTATGTTGGTCAGCGAGTCTTTCTCTCGTGTATGGCTAACGTCTCTTCAGATTGCGCTGGACTTTATCGGAAACCGTGGTACCACAACAGGTCTCTCAAGGGAGCGTCGTATTCGCTACGCCCAGGAGATCCTTCAAAAGGAGATGCTTCCACATGTATCGATGTCCGAAGGCTCCGAGTCGAAGAAGGCCTACTTCTTTGGTTATATGATCCACCGACTCCTTCTTGCTGCCATGGAACGGAGAGAGCTGGACGACCGTGACCACTTTGGAAAGAAGCGGTTGGACCTTGCTGGGCCTCTGTTGGCCAATCTATTCCGGATGCTCTTCAGAAAGCTAACGCGTGATGTATATCGCTATCTCCAGAAGGTGTGTGGTAATGCTCCCCAGATCTATGACAGTGCTAATCGAGTTTTCCAGTGCGTGGAGACGCACAAGGATTTCAACCTAAATTTGGCCATAAAGCACAACACTATCACGAACGGCCTCAAGTACTCTCTTGCGACCGGAAACTGGGGTGATCAAAAGAAGGCAATGTCCGCAAAAGCCGGTGTATCGCAAGTACTAAACCGGTACACCTACGCATCCACATTGTCTCATCTGCGCCGGTGTAATACACCACTCGGTCGCGAAGGAAAGATCGCAAAGCCACGTCAGCTCCACAATACTCATTGGGGCATGGTTTGTCCTGCAGAAACGCCGGAAGGCCAAGCTTGTGGTTTGGTGAAGAACTTGGCTCTCATGGCGACAATCTCTGTTGGATCAATGTCGGGCCCCATTATAGACTTCCTCGAAGAGTGGGGTCTTGAATCTCTAGAAGAGAATGCCCATTCATCGACGCTCACAACGAAAGTATTTGTCAACGGCGTCTGGATGGGCGTCCATCGTGACCCAACCAATCTCATTGAGACTCTGAAAAAACTCCGCCGCAAAGACGATGTCCATCCAGAGGTCTCCATTGTACGCGACATTCGAGAGAGAGAGCTTCGGTTGTATACGGATCCAGGACGCGTTTGCCGACCTTTGTTCATCGTCGAGGACCAACAACTCGTCTTGCAGAAGAAGCACGTTAGGTGGCTCACTCAAGGCACGACAGATGACGGTGAAGAGTTCAAATGGCAACACCTGACCAAATCTGGCGTTATTGAACTACTGGATGCTGAAGAGGAGGAAACTGTAATGATTTGCATGACCCCAGAAGAGCTGGAGACAGCACGGCTCCATGGACGGGGAATGGCCGTTCCCACACCCGTTGCCGATTTCGACCCGGCAGCTCGATTAAAGCCGTCCTCGGAAAACAGTGCGCCCCATATATGGACACACTGCGAGATCCACCCCAGCATGATATTGGGTATCTGCGCCAGCATCATTCCGTTCCCTGATCACAACCAGGCGCGTTTTATCATCAAACTCCCTCGTGCTAGTGCTAACATGAAAATAGTCCCCTCGAAATACGTACCAATCAGCCATGGGTAAGCAAGCCATGGGCATCTATCTGACCAACTTCCTCGTCCGTATGGATACCATGGCAAATATCCTCTATTATCCTCAAAAACCACTTGCTACTACACGATCCATGGAATATCTCAAATTCCGTGAACTCCCTGCTGGCCAGAACGCTATTGTGGCTATTTTATGTTACAGTGGATATAACCAGGAAGATTCGGTCATCATGAACCAGAGTTCCATCGACCGAGGTCTATTCCGTTCCATCTATTACCGCAGCTACATGGACCTGGAAAAACGCAGCGGAGTCACTCCCCTAGAGGAATTCGAAAAGCCAACGCGCGAAACGACGCTTCGTATGAAGCACGGAACATATGACAAGCTCGAGGACGATGGCCTCGTTGCTCCTGGCACCGGTGTTACTGGCGAGGATATCATCATCGGAAAGACGGCACCCCTGCCACCAGATAACGAGGAACTTGGGCAGCGAACTCGCACACACAGCCGGCGGGACGTCTCTACTCCATTGAAGAGTACGGAAAATGGAATTGTCGACCAAGTTCTTATGACAACCAATGCCGAAGGCCAGAAGTTTGTCAAGATCCGTGTGCGGTCATCACGCATCCCTCAAATTGGTGACAAGTTTGCTTCCCGACATGGACAGAAGGGTACGATTGGCATCACCTACCGTCAGGAAGACATGCCCTTCACTTGCGAGGGCATTACTCCCGATCTTGTCATCAATCCACACGCCATCCCATCTCGCATGACAATCGGTCACTTGGTTGAATGTTTGCTGTCGAAGGTTGCCACGCTGATTGGGAACGAAGGAGACGCGACACCATTTACGGATCTCACGGTCGAGTCTGTTTCGACGTTCCTCAGGCAACAAGGTTATCAATCGCGCGGCCTGGAAGTTATGTACCACGGACACACCGGGAAGAAGCTGCAGGCACAAGTCTACCTCGGTCCCACGTATTACCAACGCCTGAAACACATGGTGGAAGACAAGATTCACTCTCGGGCGCGTGGGCCGGTGCAGATTTTGACGCGGCAGCCGGTGGAGGGTCGTAGTCGGGACGGTGGTCTGCGATTCGGTGAAATGGAACGCGATTGTATGATTTCCCATGGTGTGGCTGCGTTCCTCAAGGAACGGCTGTTCGACGCAAGTGACGCCTACCGGCTGCATGTTTGCGACATGTGAGTCCCAACTTGTAATTTCTATGTTCTGGCCGTGATCTTTACTAACCCCTTCCAAGATGTGGCCTAACGGCAATCGCAAACCTGGTTAGTGCTTGATTTATGTTCGGTCGTTGCCATGCTAACCGCTCTTCCCCTTGCCTCCTTATAATAGAAAAAGCAAAGTTTCGAGGTAGGGATTGTCCAAGTGACGGTGATAGCTTCAATTCACCATATGTTTATTAGTGCCGTGCTTGCAAAACCAAGACGTCATGTTCGCAGATATTTATTCCTTACGCTGCCAAGTTATTATTCCAGGTATGGACGTCCACAATAAGGTTAACTCTCCTTGCTGATATCCATTAACTGTACTAGGAACTTCAAAGCATGAACATCGCCGCGCGCCTCTACACGACATCAACGGGCCGTATTCGAGACTGATTTTGGGTTGCCCTTGCTTTCGTACTTTCGTACATCCGTGCTACAGTAGACGCCCTCGCATGTGTATTTTACTGGCAATATTAGTTGTGCTTTTAACAAGCGAAAATGCTGGCTATGGTCGCTCTCTAATCACTCCGATTCCTCGACCTCGGACCACCGGTCAAAAAGCCAACGCGTTCGTCGGCGTTGTCGGCGTCCTCCCGCACATGTTCTGGTGACGCATGCCGTGACTTGTGCGCGTCGTCATCGTCGCTCAGATCATGGGCGTCCTCGTCTCCTATCTCAAAGACGACGGCGTCCTCGTTTACGGACGCAGCGCCGCGTCCTCCCACAAGCGTCACCTCGTCGTCGTCACGACGTAGCGCGTCCGTGCGGCGCTCGATGGCGTCGAGGTCATAATCCTCGGCGTCTTCTTCGTCTTGTGCCAACTCATCAGACATCAACAACGTAGATATCCCAGGCGAGCAGCACAAAAATAATCAGGATCGGAGAACTGGGTAAGAGAAGAACGGGGACTTATCTGCTGTTGTTGGCTGATGGCCGCCACAAGTAGGCGATGCCCGTGAAGGCGAAGAGGTAGAGCAAGGAGAGCCAGCCGTCGAGGAGCCACCAACGGATCCTCCAACTCTTTGCAGCATAATCTGAATATGGGAGTATGGCGTGAGTCGGGTAAGAGATATGAGATTTAAACGTCGCTGCGAACCTTCTGCGAGACGGCCGGTGAAAGTCAACGTTGACACGACGAAAAAGATAAATATCACGAAAACGACAAATAATAGTATGTATTGTAGTCTTTGGAACATCCGGAGCTTGTAGTGTTGCTTTCGAGCCCTGAGCTGGGTGATAGTAGCTGTTTTAATTCAGCACCCCACATATTAAGCAACATTGAGGAGGGCATTCACCGTTGAGCGACCATAGAATCCACATGAGGAATGAGCTTAACGTGAATGCAAGTGGCACCACGAAGAGGAGCAGCACCAGGGCTGAGGTTGACTCGAACTCGAGTTCCACGATGCCTACGGCGTACAGGACTAAAGCAAGGGTTCGGTTTAAAACGCCATGACTCAGAACGTGTGGGCATTACCTCCGAAAATAAAGTGAGCGATGGATAGAAATTGGGCTTTGCGCATCGTACGACCAAGATTATCCCGAACGACGCTCAAACCGAGGGATACGACCAGAAGCATGAAAAAGGAGAGCGAGTTCCTGCCAGCGTCAAGAATTGCGACGACAAAAAGGAAAACAGTCGATGCTGTGCCTTTCCCGTGTGCATTGAGGTACCGATAGTAAGCTTGGTAGAGGGTCTGATAAGAAAGGCAACAGATGGAGCGCGAGAAGACCTACCGAAGTTGGCAACCATTTCGATAACGAGGAAGCCAATGAGGCACGACAGGTAGTACTATATGGGGTAAGCCCACTAGACGCGCTAGCACTCGAGAGGGGCCTTACTTGTATAGGGAGAATTTCGGTGACATGTTTGTAACACAGCCAACCCCAAGCAGCCGCTAATATGATGTACAAGATAAACATTGCAAAGTAAAACTAGAAAACTGAGTCATAAACGCGGCGGACAACCAGAAACGCCACATACGTTCACTTTTGGATAATCTGTCGCTGCAAGTTGTCCGTCAAAGACATTTCGGAAGAGAACAGTCCCTTTATACGATGGATGTATACCCGAGGACTGCCGTACTTGGAACGCTGAGGTCGATGTAGAGGTTTGCATTACCGTGACAGGTACGACGGCTAGCGCACAGCGTTGTCAACATTCTGTTCTGTTCTTCACAGATGATAATGCAGACATACCGACGCAGTAGTACCCAGTTTTTTGGACGAGATACTGTATTGGCCCATGATAATCGAGGATTTCAGACGGACTGGGGTTGGGGTTGACATTGGCCTGACGCGTTTGGAGGCCTTTGCGGAAGAGCGAGGGATACTCGCCCGATGGAGGTGTGGGGTTTTCTGGAGGACCGTCCCGAAGGGCTTGAACTGACGAACCGCTAGGGGCACTTTCGCTTGGGGGGAAGGCAACTCTCGCGGACCAGAACGAGGTGCCCTCGATTGACTTGCCAGTTGGCAAGTCGAGAATGAAGCGACCGAGTTCGGACGTGCTGCAAAAGCCAGCTCGGACAGCATCGGAGGTACATACGTACGTCTTCTGCTAACAACCCTCATGAGCGTGACGCGGTTAGTGCGCAGTACGAATGCCTACAGGCAAGTAGTCCTCTGTCTCGGATGTCACTTTTCCAAGATATTTGTAGTCCTTCCATTCGTAAATGACGATCGCTAGGTTGCCCTGGGAAGTGCTGTCGAAGCTGACTAGCTCGAGTTGAATAGCGCTCGGGAGTTAAGGACGAGTGACGTACCATTGATGAATGTATGTTGACCGCTCCACATTCCGGAGCAGATTTGCCTCGAGTAGTCTGTGTCGAGGATTGGAACTTCATAGCAGGATGCTAGCAAGGGAGATAATAATAAGGAGATTGCCAAGGAGAGCAGGTTGAGGCCACGGGCCATGAGAGAACGGAACGGAGAGATCGAATGAGGGCTGCGCGGGCCGAGTGTCCTTGTACTGCATTCCTCATTCGTCCCTCCTCAACTCGCTCCACCCGCCGCTAGCACCGAGCACTCAAAGGCCGTCATCATGCTCGGCGACGACGAGGACGTCTTTGACAGCGTCACCTGGGAGTCTCCCGCAGACAACGGATACGCCGTCGCCAATGCCTCTGTACCCTCACGTCCCGGTTTCAAGCAGAGCATTGAAGAGGGAGAGGAGAACCGTGGCCCCCACGATCCCAAGTGGTACGGATATCTCATAACTCAAATTAAGGATCCCGTCAAAGAATTGGCGGAAACAAAGGACGCGTATGTCTCATACTTGGTCACTGCAAAGGTGCGTTGCAGCCCAGGTCCACCTCATTTCCACTCACATTTTGGCAGACAAACTTATCCATCTTCTCAACCCCAAACCCCTCCTCGCGGAGACGCTTTCAAGACTTTGTCTTCTTAAGAAATAACCTTGCAAAGGACTTTCCTGCATGCGTAGTCCCCCCACTACCAGACAAGCATCGGTTGGGTCAGTTGTCACAATGAGGCCAAATTCGTTGTCATCTAAACGTGTCGTCCTTTAGAATACATTACTGGCGACAGGTTCAGCCCAGAGTTTATGGAGCGGCGTAGACAAGAGTGAGTCACAGTGGACACTGCCGTACAGGACTGATATTTGGATCACAGCCTCCATCGTTTCTTACAGCGCATAGCAAGGCACCCTATCCTCCAGCGTAGCACGCTTGTCCGCGCATTTTTCGAGTCGAGTGAATGGGTACGCCTAGATTTTCCCTCAGAGTGTCCGTACACTCATCGTTCTGCAGCACGTCATTATGCACCAGCATGTTGCGCACCCACCCGGACCAGAGCAGTCACAGGGTGTCATCGATAACCTCTCTGACACCCTCCTAAACGCATTTGCACGCGTTCGCAAGCCTGACGAGCGCTTCCTTGTAATGCGAGAAAACGTCGACAAGTTCGAGGAAAGCTTATCAACATCCGAACGCCTGTGGAACCGCGTTCGCACTCGTACAACTGGTGAGTCTGTCCCACAAATAATTGTGAATGCTAGATCTGAGGCTAAACGAGCGGGATCTCCCGATTCACCTGGTGAAGACCTCACCGCAGACTACCATGATCTGGCAGTCGCGGTTCAGGGACTAGGTTTCCTCGAATCGGGTATTACTGATCAGCTAAACCATTTCTCGAATACTTTGCTAGAATTCTCAGCCCTACTACGACATACGGTACGTTCGTCAGGTTCTTTTTTTGTGAAATTCCACTGTTAACTCGTGTTTAGACGCAGAATACGATGGACCCATTCCTCGTGCATCTCCATTCGTTGTTGTCCTATTCTCATGCCCACCGAGCTGTCCTCAAGTTGAGAGATCAGAAGCAGCTTGATCTTGAAGAGCTCACCGAGTACTTATCTGGGGTGACCGCTGAGAGGGACAGGCTGTCTGCAATTATCAGTGGGCATGCAGGAAGCTCGAGCCTAGGCCTCAGCGCGTACCTTAGGGACAAAATGGACTCATTCAGAGGCGCAGATGATGATAGGAGCAGGGTCGAAAAGATGAAAAAGTTGGATACTAAGATTAAAGAAGTGAGTGTGACGCTTTGTCGCCTCGGCAACGTGCTGACGACTTGGGCAGCTGAATGAAGCTGTCACAACGGCCCATGAAACTTCCGATACCTTCAGCAATGAAACTCTACGTGAACAAACCACTTTCCAATACGCCAAGGAAGCAGAAATGAAAGAGATGCTAAGCAATCTTGCCGACGGGCAGATCGAATTGTACAGGAGTGTAAGCGACATTCTTATTTTCTCTGCGTCTCCCTTACTTACATTGTGTAGGCTATGGAAGAGTGGGACAGGATTATCCCGATCATTCAGCGTATACGCGTGGACGTCTAGCACATTTTGTTCTACATATTCCTATGATCATATCTAATCGTGGTTGAGCATCGCCATTCGTCGTTCATTTGCGCGCAAGTGTTAAGGGTGCTTAGGGGCATCCTGCGCGGCCTGAATCTGTTCACTTTGCGACGCAGATTCCAGGTCAGCTAATATCCGTACTTTGTCTGCGGATTCCTGAACTGCTAAAGACAGCTGAAAGTGTTCCCGCGCGTGAGCAAAACAATAAACATGTCTGGCTTTGTTTAAATTACTTACGTTGACGACTCCCGTGTCAACCGCTCGCACCATATGTAGCTCTGCCTGCTCGGAGGCACCGGGTGTTGTATGCTGAGTTACGGCCGGTAACCAAGGTGGAGGATCATCCTAATTGACATTAGAGAGATGATGTCCCGCCCATGCGTCAAATAAATACCTTGTCGGGCATTGCAGACGGCGCTTTGCCTTCCCGCAGCTCCAATACGATCGCAAAGGTGATCTCACCTCCTCGGGAATCAGCGCATGTTTTTATCAGCGCCAGGCTAGTAGCAGGATCGCACACCATCGCGGGGCAACTCTGCGAGCTGAGACTCGATCATGCTAAGCTTCACCATGAAGGAGCGGAAGTACTGTCCCAAAGCCGCCGTGGCCATGGCACCTTCGACGCTGCGTGATTGGACATGATCTTTACTAAGAAGACACGTGGCATGGAGAAGCAGCAGAGTTTGACCTTGTGTTCTTATTGAATGACTCGATGGCGATCATGGTCTGAATTGAAAAGATGAATCGCTCCAGGGCGACTTCATCCTTGTCCTTGATGACGACGACCACTTTTTCAACGTTCCCCTGAATGAGAAAAAATAAACGTTCTTGTGTCTTCTAGACACGAGGGGTGTATTTGCTAACGAGCACGAGCTCATCGCCGACGGCCTTGACGGCGCCAGAGATATATTCATTCAAGCCTGGGTGGCGAGACTGGTAGACGGGAGTTTCGTACTTCTTGCGCCGGACAAAAAGATCCGCGGGATAAACCTGACGAACGTATAAGATCGTGTGGATGGCCACTTCAACTGCGCGGCGTAGTAAGGATTGAGAGGTGCAGAAGCGGTATAGCCTGAGTGGAGGGCCTACTGAATTCAGTGATGCCGCGCACGGCCTCTGAGCGGAGATGAGCACCGTTCCGTTATGAAAGCATTCGCTCACGATTGAATGTCAGCGTCCCTCGAGAAGTCATCCCAACGTTTCCGCGAGGCTGTCGCTGCCCGCAAACAACTGAGCTCGGACCGGGGTGCCGAGTTTCGAGATTTGGAGCATAATAATCACTGGCAGTTCAGTTCACCGTCACTCACTCCTGTTGTTCACACCCTTTTAATGCAAGGCGTTGGCAAAGAGACACCGTGGGTCGTTCCTCGATACACTTGCGTGTGTTGGACGTACATGTCACGGTCTTGCCTATACCCAGTGGGCCGGTAAAGTTGTTCGCCGGATAATGGTGAAATTACGTGCAAGCGATGCTCACGACGCAGTATTTGGCAGGACGAGCGCGTCAAAAGTTGGCCCGTAGGTCCCGATGTATATCCCAAAGTAAACCTACGGGGATAAGACAACAGCCCGTCACACCTAAAAGGGGAGCCTGCAAATAAGCGAAGCACCTGCTATAGGTTACTGATTATCGCGGAAAAGATGCGGCAAGCACTGCGCAGCACCGTATAGTCGATGGGTTTTCTCTGACCCCCTTTCTAGTGATCAGATTGATCAGACCCCTCGAACACACCAAATCACCGGAACGTATCGACCAACCTGAGTTAGTAGATCGAACACGAATCGATGGGTGCGCGGGCGCATATTGCAAGTTTGAGATGTGTAAGTGCTTGCAAAGATGGCCATTATTCACCGGGCTGACGTGACGAGTACTAGTGTCCCTCGGGTGAAATATTCCTTTCGTTCCTGAGTATTGTGGTGTTGCTTCTTCCGGGGCGTGCTCCCTCCCGGTGCTGGTGTATGCAAAGACGACATCGACCACACTCCCATGGTGACCTGACTCCTAGAGCATCAATGTTGGAATAATTGACGTCGTCCATGCCTTTCCAAAGACGTGTTAATTCATCCCTTCATCCGGCTCTGGTATTATTAACGTTGTGTGAGCCAGCAGCCCATTCGTTTGCTGTCCCTTGGCCCATGACGTGCGTTGATCAGAGTTCTCCAGGTCTGCAGACCGCGTTCGGAAGGGTTTTGAAGGGTGACAGGGGCAATAAGCTGTTGAGATATTTCGCATCTGGCCAATCAGTTATCCAAGAGCCACACAAATCCTCAAAGACAAAACAAAACATAACCATTATGTGGTATTCATCAGGCACAAGATCTAGATGGAAATTTTTTGGTTTGCCCTGGAAGCGCAAATTAGCGGATCTGACAGTAGTGGCGAACTTGCCTACACTAGGCAACAATCTGACTCCACACCTTGCGCCGGCGGATCTTCCCTCCACGGTATCAAACTGAAGGTCTTGTAGGAGGACTCAGCGTCACCTCGTGGGGTCGAGGTTGCCCAAGTGGTACGAGTGTCGCTGGCACGATTTGGGCGCAAGTCGAAGTGCTCAGAGTCTGAGAAGAATCTGTTCGAGTCGCGCGGTACGGGACCCCCGCATCATTTGGCGTCTATGCTTCTCTCCATATAAAGCTGTTTTCCAAGATTGCATTTCAATGGTGCTGGGTGTGAAAAATTACCTGACGGACATTGCCTGATGCTCCTTATGCCGGGATTTTTCTTCCCAAATTCACTCTGCCGTCCTGTTATCGGAAGCTTCTTCCAGCCACCAATTTTATCCGTTCACTTGGCGAGTAACTTTGTGACCCATCTCACATCTGAACCATGTCTCAGAACCCTCAGGACAATCTACCGTATCCTCTTCGCCTCCCTAATTATCGTTTCCTCCACCAGGGCAGGTATCACCCGTATCCCACCTACAACCGACAACAGGGAGCCGTCACGCACGAATACGACAACACGGAAATCGCGGTATTTCGTCTACCGTTAATGTGTGGATCCCCCCTTGCTAAGAGAAAGGCCATAGGTCACTCCGACCAGCCAGACGAACGAAGCTGAGCCATCTACTCAACAACGCCCCGCGGTGAGGGCCTTCCGGTATCCCGCTTATTTTTCCTCTCATTTTACACCAGCTCAAGCCACAATCTCAACCGGTCACCGATGAACAAGCCGAGGCTGATCTCACAAACCCTGCTGTCATAGTCGACGAGCAGCAAGGCGCCACTTCGGAAAGCAGCGCACCTCGTGACAGCGTCGATCTGGTTGTTGCATGTCACTTCCAGTTTAGATGGGGTTTTCTGTTACTGATTTCCCTCACACCGTTAGGCATCTACTGAAGCAAAGGAACGCCGAGCTTAACACCTAGGACAACACCCGACTGAGGTGGAAGGGGGAAGACCTCGCGTCTCTCCCCCCGGACGTGGCATATACGTCGTGATTTTGAGCTCGCTCCAGAGTTTCTTTACCGGGTGGATGTCGGCCCCTTTTGAGTTTCCGTTTCCGCAATAATTTTTCCCGTGGCTTGTCGTTTTTACGCGGCTGACCATCATCGGGTTTCGCACCGAATCCAAGCGGCTATCGCATGTCCCACGGCCGGCCGTCTTTCATACGGTTTCAGAACTGGCTATTGGTTAAATCCCCAATTTTTATCTGGTCTGGTCCTTGTCGGGCACAGCGCTTTCAGAATAAAATAAAATAAAACGCGCGCGTATGTCGTGAAGAAATATCGTTTCTATCTCCGTTTGCCAAGTCATCATCAATGTCTTCCATTCAGGCCGTTCACGTCCATTTTCCGGCGCTGCTGGAGCAGCCGCCCGTCGACCGTGTCAGGAAGGTGCGTTTCGCTCGAGTGGCTCCGTTTATGTACATGCACGCTTATTAATGAAAAAAACGCGCCAAGCGAGGGTTGGTCTATCCAAAGCTGGCGCAGTCCAAAGACAGTGGGGATAGGATGCACACTCCCGACCTGTTCTGGGGCAGCCGAAGGGTGTCAGCTGCCCCCTCTAAGCCAGCGCCCAGGGAAGCGGTGCCTCGGCGATTGATGCTTCTGTCAAAGGTACTGTAGCCGTAACCGTCAGGTCCCTTGGACTCCCTACCCCCCTCCCTCCCCCGCCGGGCTCCCCCTTTCCCCGGGAGACCTCTCTTCTCCTCTCCCCCCCCCCTCCTCCTACCTCGGATTTGGGGTATGATGTAAACGCTCATCAATAAATTTCTTTCTCTCTCTACTGTAGCATGCCGACCCCGAAACCGGGACCCTCGCCTCTCCCATTCGGGTCTGGGCGTCGCGTTTCGTCGGACGTCTCGTGGGAATGGACTCGGGAGGACGCGCATCATCATCCCCACGCTCGCCTTCGTCCCCGCTCCTCGGACTCGGATTCGCACTCGGATTGGGATTCGTCAGTATCGGGGGGCCGCCGCTAGACGAATCAGATGCGAGCAGCAGCAACAGCAGCAGCAGCAGCAGCAGCAGTACTAGTAGCAGTAGCAGCATCAGCAGCCCGAGAAGGCGAAGTCCAACTCGTCGAAAAAGAAGCCGATACACGCCGGCGATCGCAGGTGACGCGGACGCGGACGCGAACGGCGGCGGTGGCCGCAGTCACCGTTGCGGCTGCCGGGCTCTCTTTGTCCCCTCTTCTCCCCCTCACCCTGCCCTTCCCCTTCCCCATCCCCCTTTTCTTTCGACTCCGATCTCCTCTTACTCCACTGAGACGTCGACATCCGGCCGAAGTTCGGAGAACGCTTCGGCTGCATTTCAATTGCAGTAGGAATTTGAACGCCTGCTGGAGTGATTGCGTGGTTGGGCAAACGCGAGCGCATCAGCACAGTTTTCACATTCGTTTCGCCGCGGGCGGCCTAAAAGCTGGTTGATGTACCCGTGTTCTTGTTTTTTTTTTTTTTTTCGACTTCAATTTAAGATAGTGCAAAATTTCAGCAGACTTCTTCTCATACAATACAACTCTCGGATCTAGCCATTGATGAGGACAGATAAGTACACAAACAATGTGTCACTAGGCAAGATAAGGTAAGATGCACATCAATCGACCTGAGCAACCAGACCAGCCCTCCCTCTCCTAAGCCGTTCCTCGAGGCCGCCGTGACCCCCAAACACTTTCTTCTGTTCGTTACTCAAAAACCCACCCATACCCTTAGACCTCGCTCGCGCCCGCTCTTCCGCTTCCGACTGCGCCTTTTCCTTCTCTAGCAACGCGTTCAGCCGATCTTTTCTTTCCGTCGACATCTCAGCGGCATTGGTGGTCATGGCAGCCAGACGTGCTGCACGATCTTCATCACCACCGCCCGCGGCTATTGGGGGCTTGTAAGGTGGGCTTGGACGAGTGCGCTTGTGGTAAGGGGAGCTCTCGACCGCGGGCGAATGGCTGCGACGGCGCTTGCGCGAACTACTGCCACCATCATGCCGTATTCTCCGATCGGGAGATTGACTGCGACGTCTGCCCCGTCGCTCGTTGTATATGTCAGGATCAGATTCGTCCGAGCGCGGCCATCGAGGCCGTCGTTCATCAGGAACGCGAT
Source organism: Russula dissimulans (assembly GCA_022376545.1). Classification (NCBI taxonomy): domain Eukaryota; kingdom Fungi; phylum Basidiomycota; class Agaricomycetes; order Russulales; family Russulaceae; genus Russula; species Russula dissimulans. The sequence goes on along the minus strand of WTXJ01000002.1, from coordinate 26,341 downwards.
GGCGACCGGAATCCATGCCGTAATTGCGTTCTCGCCGTCCGTGACCGGCTTCTGGGCTACGACTACGACGTTCATCCCTGCGTGGAGAATGCGAGGAGCGACGACGGTCGTAGCGATCACCGTAGCCGCGGGAGTCGACGGGAGAGCGAGAGTAGCGGTCGCGAGGACTTCGAGACCGTCGTGGCCGAGGAGAGCGGCGGCGATCATAGCCACGTTCGTCGTACTCGGAAAACGGCGTTGGCGAGCGGTAACGTTCCTCCCTCTCCTGACGTTGCTGCTCCTTCTTCTCCCTTTTCTCCCGTCTCTTTTCCTTCTTCTCCTTCTTTGAAGACTTGATACCGTTGCGCTCTTGCATTTCACGCAAACGTAGGGGATTGGACATGAGGGCCTCATAAGCAGCAGCTTCTTGTTGTTTGATAGCGAGGAGAGGGTCCTCGCGGACTTTGGCCGCGATGTCACGCGATGTATTCGCATTCTGAACGGCGATGAAGTTTTTATGCGAAGCACCGATCTGGGGGAAAATGCTTGAGAGGACTCAAAAACCGTGTGCAATGGGAAATGAATCTACCTTTTCGTGCTCGCTTCCGATCAAAATCTTGTCCACACGTTTCTTACCCAGGAGGTAATCTTCCAAGTCGTTCGGATTTTGACTGGACCCTGTGGCAGGCGTAGCATACATCCACTCGAGTTTCTCTTTACTCTTTTTCCCTGTCTGCTCCTCCTGCAGACGCTGGAGCTCTTGCAGTTGGCGTTCTTCTTCCTTCTCTTTGCGAAGCTGATCAAGTTTCTTCTTTTCTTCGAGCTATTAGAGAGAGGGTGTGAGGAGATAGGATTCGAGACTTGGAGAGGCATAACGAACGTACCGCCTTCTTCTCTTCCAACCACACCCGCTCCTGATTTTTCATCAGGAGCGGGTGCCACGACTTTTTCATGTTCAAGTCACCACCACCCATCTTGTGTGATTACTTGGTTGAGGACCAGTTGAGATTTTTCGCGGAAGAATGAACCAGAGACCAGAACAAGCAAACGGCGAATGGGTGAATGACCCAACCACCAAAGCGGCGGGTTTGTCATTATTTGGTAACGCGGTATCGCCGGGCCGGGCTGAGTGTCAATCTCTCGTGCAGTCGGACGCGCTTCCTAACGGAACCCAGTTATGTCACAACAGGACGATGACGGCGACATCAATATCGAGGCAGGTGAACGTGAACCACTGGCTGGGGGACACGATGATTCGCCGCCTCCACATCCCAGGTGAGTTATAGCTGATGCGCCGGAAGGGACCTGACCGCATGTCAAGCAGACCAGCACGTTCGATTCATGCTATGACGCGGGACGAAGTCAGGAAGGGTATTGCCAACCGCGTGATACATTCCCGGACATATATTTTTCTCTACCTTGGCATGACTGCTCTATCAATAACGACAGTGGTGCTCAGTGTACGGGACGGGTGCCCAGGCCTCGCATTCTACGTCCTGGAGGTCATCATCAACTCGGCAATGATTGCAGAAGTAACGATTCGCTTCCTTGCATTTGGCCGCGTGAGTGTGATAGTGATATCGAGTCAAAAACCTTCGAGCTGATCTGTGGGACATTGAGCAGCAATTCTGGAAATACCCTTTCAACGTGTTTGATCTCGTCGTGACTGTGTTTTGTGTTCTAACGCTGCTCGTTATTATCTTTGCCGGCTGCGGTGCAACGAGCAAAGAGGAGGAGATTTTCGATACTCTCCTCCTCGTCACCCGTAATGTGCTCCAGTTTGGGCGCTTGGCAAATATAGTGCGACAGTGAGTGTCCTTGTTATTTACGAGGGCTCAATATTCTGATATCCGAGGGTGGGATGTACAGGTCTGGTCGATCAATATTCGCGCGCCCCAGGCCAATAGATTTGTCGGCCGCACGTCGGGCCGGGGTCAGCCTCGATATGGACCTTGACCTGACTGATGACGAGGGTGATGGTCTCCATACGGCTCTCCATCGCGATGCCGTATTGTTTGACGCGCAAGGTAGCCAGCGTCCACAGCAAAGTGGCGCGCTATCTGATATGCCACGGGCGGCACAAGCCGCAAGGGAACGAGATGAGGAAGATTTGTGGGCAGAGTTGGGGTGATCCTACTTTAGCACGTGCCATGTCTTTTTTTATCACAGCCATGCTTTCTGAACACCGGTGCCGCGGACACGACTCTGAGTGGATGGCTGTTGTTCGGTTCACGGTGATTGGTGACGCGTCCAGCAGAAAGATATGACTTATGGGGCAGGATGAAGAGGCCGAAATGAAAGGTTGTGGGTGTTGCCCCATCAAATGCGGCTTCGGAAGAAGACAACGCGATATGAGCGGCGAGCCGAAAATGGGAGGCTCGCGGCTTGTGCTTAATATTATGGGGGTGTTGCTAGTCGAGGATGGTGGGGTGCCTGGACCGTTCATGGGATTGACATGAGGATTCGGGAGCACTATGTCCGCCAGAGGACGACCTAAGCCGGGAATGGATGGCTGGACGGCATTTCGCGTGGGATTGGCGTTGGAAGTGATCTGAATTTTATTTTTTATTTTGAAAAAAAAAAAACGCCACGGAATCGGAATCGGGGCCATTGGCTGGTCTGGTATGCTGAATCTCATCTTGTAACATTCGTTCTGTATCGCTCGCATCCCCCCCAGGCTGGGTAATTAGCCTCCTTTTCGCTTCCGCTCCTTCCATATCTTCACCAATTCACTCCTTCCCTGTCCGTGTCCATGATACCTACTCCCTCCTCTTCCCGTTCATGGTGGTCTCGCTCTTCTGTTCTCTCAAAGTCTTCTTCTTCCAGGTCTGCTTCATCCTCCTGTCACACTCCTCCCCTTTCTAATCCGTTCGTAAAGTAGTAAACAGCACCCGTTTTCCCAACCCAGTAAATTCTCCAGTTCAAAAAAGTTCAGTGCCATTGCAACGGCCATCGGACTCAGACACAAGAAGTCCGTTGAAGAACCCCCGTCTCCCGTCCTTCCTCTTCACACGGGCGACATCGAGTCGCCACCCCGCCTTTCAAAATCGGTGTCCAAAACGGTATCTGTTGCTGTGGGATGGTCCGACCCTCGCGCCCTTCCGCCTGAAGAATTCCTGGATGCATATCCACAATCTGTCTTCAGCACCGATTTAGACCCTTTCGCTGCTGCCGCCAAGTATCCGGATGGCCCTCCTGATGTTTCGGATCCACATCGCTTTTCTACATTTTCTGAGGCTTCAACTGCCGAGTCTCAGCTTCGCAGGGATGCACCCCATACCCACAATCGGATGTCTTTTGCTTCATCTTCCTCTCTGTCTCATCAACGGAGTGATGTCACGTCCGATTCCTCTCCGATCAGCTCCCCTCTCTTGTCCCCCGTAATGTCTGGTTCCCATCTGTCGCGGTGAGAGTTTTAGCCATAAGCAATTCTCTTCCACTTCTCAGTATTGAAACGCAACCCTTTCAGGCTAACTGTCGATTGCGAACGCATACTCATGCGGGAACAACTCCCTTCATCTCCCGTTTCTCCCCAGTCCCTACGAGGTCTTTGGGATGATCGTTCTCATCTCGCCGCCTCTCCGTCCTCAACGACCCTGACAGACGCACACAGTAAAAGCACCATTGTCGCCCGTCCGAGGACACGGTCCAGAGGGTACCTTGATGCAGGCCATTCTCAAACTGCTCCTTCAGTGTCTGATCCAAATTTGTCCTCTGCGCCCCCAACTGGCCCTCGGGTTGTTATTCGTCAGCCTTCATCTACTAGATTACAACCTTTGCGGCCGCCAACAGCGCCCCCGGCCTTTGAGCTTCCTCCGGCCCCGGGAGATGTCCGACCCCGGGAAATTTCTCTGTTGCCAGCTTTCATAGAGCATACGCCTCAATCCGCGACATCGTCTTCATCTAGTTTGTCCTTTGCATCGTCCGTGTCATCAAAGCTCGCTGTCTTGGAGTCTGAAGGGCGTCATCGAGATGTACGACGACTCAAGGACGCGAGAAATTCCAGCAGGAGCCGACCGTCCTCCTCATTGAAGGATGTCACTCGCGGTGTTCACAACTCGCCGCCGACACCCTCCGATAGTCGCCGAGAGTTCAGCCCAACACGTTCCCTGAAGAAGGCTATCTCCATACAGAATATGCCGAAACGCTCTCCAGGGAACAGTACGTCCCCAAGCCTTCCCGCCGCCGAGGACACGAAGACGGTGAAGAAGCAACGCTCCTTCCACCATTCACGTATTCCAATGCCCCCTTTTCCAGCCTCCTTGAAACATGCAGGCCCTTCAAACTCTGTTGCTGGGCGAGAAGCTCTCCCGGTATCTGACGGACGCAAAGTTAACGTTCAGTCGTCGCAGAAATCCCCGTTGAGCTCGCCAGTGTTGAGTCCGACGAATGTTCGCAAGCGCCTGGCGAGCCTGGGGCGCTCGACGTCCTCTCAAACTCCGGAGCCCGATGATGACACGCCCTCAATATTTAGTCTATCTTCAACCGCCTCACCACTACATCGCCCTCATACGGCCGTTCCAATAAACCGGTCATCTGTCTCGAGCAAACCCCCATTGTCATCGTTTTGGGATGACGAGACCACCCATAACCCCGCCCCTGCCAATGAATCACGAGATCTTGGGCCACAGCATATCTTGTCAGCTGCGGATATCCTTAAATTTGAGAATATGGTTCGGGATGGCGAAAACCTCAATGAATTTGCTCGCTCTCGTGAAGATTCTATTACCTCTCTTACGACCTCAAAACGCTCTGTGCGCACAGCCCACGAACCAACGAGTACAGTCACGTTATCACCCCCGCCTCCTGTTACGCGTCAATTCGATTTTCTTGAGAGAGAGAGTAGTAAATCTCCTGCACCGAGCAGGCAAAGGACGCGTGGACAATCACTACAAGGGCCGGTGGGCGATGCTACCAACGGCCGTCCTCAAACTGGTGTTACATCTCTCGGCCAGGCCGTACGTTCCCTGTCCTTCCAGTCCCTTCCTGGGCTTCCACTTCGCCAACGGTCGCGACCAACGACAGCCTCAGGGGCCAGTTGTCCAACAATCGAGGATGCCCCTTCGCTCACGAGTGGCAATCGTTCCAGTGTCATAGCCCTAATGCCATTGTCCCCACCGCCTGTGCGACGAAATTTTGCACGTAACACTCTCGATCACCCTTCCATTACTCCCATTTTGAGACCCGGGGTTTCTCGAACACCATCATTCCTCGATATGAGAGACGACGGGGATCGAGAACTGCCACCAACGGAGGACAGCTTCCTGGACATGGGCAAGGCTTCGTTAGATACGGTGCGAAGTAGCGTGGAAGAGGACCCTATCCTTACATGAGGCCGGCTTCATGCAACTGCATGCTATAATGCTTCACCTGCAGATTGCCTTTTATCTTATTTGTCTATTGTATGTTGGTACTAGTCTCGTGTTTCCAAACCTACCGTCCACCATTTTTTTCCTAATATCCACATTCACGGTTGTATATTGCTTTGTTCATCCTTTTTTATGCCACTCATACCCCCCACTCGCTTACTGTATACCTCGCCTTCTGCGATGCATTCATTTACACTCATCGATCCACACATCACTCCTCGAATTTACGACAGTACGAGGTGCCACCACAATATATTCAATCGCAGATGAAAAGGCTCACCTGTTGGTCATTGTTGCTTGTCATAGAAGCGCCCACTCTGCAGTAAGTGGCAACTAAGTAACTAAAGCAGCGCTGGCACCGGCAGTGGCAACCCACTCCTTTTCCATCTCCCCTGCCGAGTTCTTCAATGAACTATGATATATTCCGTGAAGAGCTTGCTATCAAATATCCAGATTATGGTCACGCCCTCTGGAAACCAAGCCCAGCGGGACGTTATACTGCGGTAGAAATTGGTGACGTTGGTTTCATTCGAGAAGGCTATTTCCATCGCCTATTTAATATCTTACTCCCCGCGGACCATGAATCCCATCGAGATGGCGTTCCGCAACATCACGAGCCGCTAGTACTCCGGGTGTCATCGCCTACCAACACCGACACCCTCCAGCCCAATAACCTCCGCTCATACCAAGTCTTGGACACGTCTGATGAACACCGGCGTCTTGCTGCAGGGTATTCGACTTCCACGTTCACGGGGGGCACTTGTCACTTATCCCTTACACTCGCAGACCTGATGACGACGCACAATTCTCCTTTACGTGCTCCAGGAGACGAGGCGCGGTTCTGTCCCTTCCGGTGCCGGCCCAGGCCGAGGACACGGCGGTTCGAGGAGCGTTCGCTAAATTCATAGTGAAGCACATCGACGAGTGGTTCGGGTTCGCCCGAGAGTGCGACTTGGGGATAAGTCGTAGGGAGGATATCATCCTGGTCACGGGGCGTCATCTCGCCAAGTCGTGGGCGACTATCGCGTTCCAGGAGAGCCCGAGGGAGGAGCAGGTGTCGTTTGGGGTTCGAGTGACCGGCGATTCCAACGTACATGTACAATGGCAATTCACGCCTGAAGGCGCTCGGGGAGTAGCGTTCAACCTTGGTCCGAATGGTCGTGTACGCGGTTTTTTCTTTCTTTTTCTCCATGGAGATGGACCGTGATCTGATTGCCCTGGAAATCTGGAAATAGAATTTACCGGAGAACCAGTGCATATTCGTCAGGGGCTTCCGCGCTACTCGATTTTCAAAGATATTCCCAAGGCTTCGAGGGGCAGCTGGGCCCGCTCGGCTTCCCGATGATGAAGATGATCCGGATCCGGATGCGCAACTCATAAGCATACCTGACAACAATATCCACGTGAGATGGTTTATTTGACCTTTTGATACCTTTGCTTGACGTTTCAAAGTATCAGGATCCTCTTCATACACTCCTTGAGTATGTCGCATCGGTGAGTATTAACTTGGCGCCGTGTTTTCATGTGTGAAATGTTGTACAGCAAACACCTGACTGCGATGTGGCTCTTGTTCATGATGACGACCTTCGTTGCATCGACGCTGCCGTATGTTCATCCATTTTTCTGATTGTGCTGGCTGTCTCCTCACGATTGTAGTCACTCGAATCCCTTGGACCAGATGTGTTGATGAGTAACCTCCAGAAATCTGCACCAGAAATACGTCAAGTCGAATTTGGTAAGTATTTAAGAGTTTTATAACAAACAAATAGTTCCTGACGGTGAAGGGATTTAAAAAACTAGCAATTACAAAAGTAGCAACCTTGTCCAATGACATTGCCGTTGAACTTGGATCCATGATTGAGCAAGTCGAGAAGGGAATTACGTCGTAAGACCTTACTTTGCCGAGATGCATTTCTGCTAACTCTTGTTAGGAATCCTAGTAGTCGTCCAGACCTCCCACCCAAAGCAGGAGTTGTCGCCACCACCGGGCCTCAGGACGCTCCCAAAAACCCGTCACCAATCATACGAAAGAAATTGATATATTCTGTGAGCCCACTTACTGGTCCATGTACCGAACGGATTTATCATCGCTTCCTTTGTTTTTAGGACCAAGACGCGTCCGGCTCTTCAGTCTCAGGTGATGCTATATTGCCACTCTTATTCGATTATGTCCCTATACTAACCTAAGTGCAGAACCTTCGCCAAACCTGCAAAGTGATGGGAAGAGTATGCAGACTTCTTTGCAAGGAGATACTCCTGAGGAAGATGCTCTCCCTAGTCTGCCCATGGTCCAGGGCGCCGCTTCCGTTTCCCATACAGCCTCGGTACAACGTTTTACCCCCATCAGGACGCTCGGAGACGGTGCTTTCAGTACGGTCTGGCTCTGCGATTGGCATGGACCGCTACCCCCCAATACACCCATTTCGGCGATGCAGTCTGTCCTTGATACCCAACCAAAGTATGCAAATAAGCGTCTCGTCGCCGTCAAGCGAATGAAGAAAAAGTGGAAAGGCAGCTGGGAAGAGTGCAGAAAGCTCAAGGAACTCGAGGTCTGTGTTCCGACTTTCTCGTCTTCGGCCTTCCACTCGCTCATGCTCAATGTTCCTTGTTCGAAAAAATAGGCCTTGCATGCAATACCCCCTCATCCGAACGTCATTGCCTTATACGATTCATTTCTTCTTCCAGAGTCCAAGGAGCTCTGCCTCGTGTTTGAGCCAATGGAGGGAAATCTATATCAGCTTATCAAGACTCGCCGTGGTCGTCGCTTTTTCGCTGGTGGTCTCATTTTCTCTATCTTTCGTCAAATCGTTCAGGGTCTGCATCATATCCATACTTCGGGTTACTTTCATCGCGACATGAAACCCGAGAACATTCTCGTAACCACAACTGGGGTTCACTCATATCCCAACTTGTCTCCGATCGCTTCACCTAACGCAGCCCCTGAGCGAGACGTCACTGTCATTATCAAGCTTGCGGATTTTGGCCTGGCCCGTGAGACCCAGAGTAAACCACCATACACAGAATATGTCTCTGTCCGATGGTATCGCGCACCAGAGGTTCTACTTAAAGGCAGAGATTACTCAGATCCAATCGATATGTGGGCTTTAGGCACGATCATGGCCGAACTCCTCAACCTTAGTCCGCTGTTCCCAGGAAAGAGTGAAGCTGATCAGCTCGATTTAATCACTCGGTTCCTCGGTGATCCTTGTGAGACCTATGACCCAGACGGAAGAGGCAAGTCAATCGGGGGGGGAAGATGGGAAGATGGGGTTCAAATGGCCAGGGATAATCTAGGATTCACATTCCAAAAGGTTGGTTGGTATCCACTCGCCATTAGTTGCTATTCACACTCCTCGATTCTTGCCAGATCCCGCCTAGAGATATCTATTCCCTCTTCGATTTTTCCGTCCCTTCGAGGCTTATCGAATGCATTGCTGACCTGCTCAAGTATGACCCCTCTGCGCGTTTGACTAGCCTTGACTGCCTCGAGCATCCCTATCTCATCGAGGCCGTAGACAGGATTCGTTCTCCCACTCCGGCCCTTTCTATGGCTACCTCCTTGTCCGGTCTCTCCACTGGTCTTTCAACCCCCATTTCTCAATCCACAAGTTCTTTCCGACTTCAAGAATTCGCAGCCTTTCCCCCTGCTGAACCTGATGCCGTTCACTACAGCGTTCCTCATTTCGGGTCAGAGCCCCCTTCGAAGTTCCGTGAAACGCCCCCTTTCTCGCTACGGAAGCAGAAGGCTCGGAAGTGGACTGGATTAGGTGGCATGTTTGGCAACAGCGACAAGGACCACTTGCCTCCAGTAGCTGAATCGCAGAATGCATCCCAAAGTCAGAGCAGTATGCCATCCATCCAAGGAACGCAGTCCTCTAACACGGATAGCCTTTTGTTGCCGGAGGCACGCTCTCCTAGCGCCGCAGCGCCTACACCCAAGGATCCAAAGAAGGTAAGGAAAGAGTTGGCACGTATGGTACGGGAAGCAGAGAAGGAACGAGCTATGCTCAGAAGGGCCTCCCAACGAGAACAATCTCGGGCAGTCATGCAACGTCGCACCCAGCTCATGGAAGAGTCAGCAGTAGATCCGGGGCTCGCGTGGCACTGGCAGCCGTTCCCAATCGAATCAACGCTAAAGGCACGCCGACGCGACTTCAATGATATCCATTCAACGTCATCCTCTGACGTTCAGAGCATTTCTACGATGTCTATGACGTCCCTTTCAACAATGGACAGTGATTTTGGCCCTTCCCTACGGACCCCGTCCAGTGTATTCAGCTCCTTACGCGAAACATCCTCACCCTCTCTACTTGAGCATTTTGACGATTTTTCCATTTCAGACGCCTCAGATCACCCAGTTCGTTACCGCATCGACCGGGCATCAATGGATTCAAGCTCGCCCTCTGACTTTGCTTGCGCTCCCCCAATTAACGCTCTACGTTTATTGCCTGCAGGATCATCGCCAGCCTCGCACCAAGATGATGCGAGTGCTGATGAGGGCGTGCAGCAGTCGCGATCCTCACCCTCCACAAACCCATCTCGGACAAACGAATTACAGCGCGGTGGGCATGAAGGTGGACTTTATCCGAACCCTGGCTTGAGTGCGCCGAAGTCTGCTATTAACCCAATTTTCAAAGTGGTACGTTCCTTTTTGGCTCTGTGCGGGGAGCTTCTGCTTAAGTTGCCTGCTGTTCTGATAGCCATCGTTGCCATCGCTCGAGTCGTCTTCAAAGCGCTCACCTTCGTCTGGCTTACCACCATTTTCTTATCTTGCGGCGATTGCTAATGGAGAACCACCGCCACACTCGCCAATGTCGTTCTCGACCCCGGACGATGATTTTTGATTTCCTCCTTTGTTGTTTTATTGATAACTGATGCTATTGGTTATGCTCTCATCTATCGATGCTACGCACGCTCTCTCTGAGAACCGCTTTGCTGCCAATTATCGGAGTCTCAAAATTTTAAATTGCACACTTTTATCAGATTATCCAGCTGCACTGTTATCCAAGTTGTCATTCGTTACAATTTTTTTCATAGATTTGTCCTCCGCTCATCATTTTTCTTGTATCTTTGTTCAAAATCCATTCTCTCCAACAGATTTTCCTTGAGCCTTTTTTAAATATATCCACTGCTGTGTACCACAGGGTTAAGAATTATACGGGATATTTTTTTCTGTACAGTGAATGCAAGATCGTACACTATCATTCATTCACATTCATTGATGCAAGAGACGACATGGACCAAGAGTTGATATCCTGCTTATATCCGGGCCGTGTCTCGTTAATATAACGATATCCTCATCCACCATTGTCTATTACTTCGTCCTCGCTCTAGGTCATACTCACCGCTCTCTTACTTTCTTTATGGCTATGGAAATATGTCCTTATTCTCAGTACAGATAACCGAAAAAGGGAAGTTAGGTCACGGTACCTCAGGGCCCAAATCACGTGCTTCAAAGCTTGGGTGGGGATCATCATGTACACCGTCACACTCCTTGTCTGTCTCCCTTTTCTATTTCCCGATGAACTATGATATATTCCGTGAAGAGCTTGCTATCAAGTATCCCGATTACGGTCATGCCCTCTGGGAACCAGGCCCAGTGATGGACCGTGGCGTAGAAATTGGTGACGTTGGTTTCATTAGAGAAGGCTATTTCCATCGCCTGTTTAATATCCTTCTCGCAAGTAATGAATCTCATCGTGTCCTGCAACATCACGAACTACCTACTAGGATGGGCACACTCCCCCCTAATAACCTCCGCTCTCACGAAGTCTCGGACGTGTCCGATGAACATCGACGTCGTGCTGCAGGGTAAATTAGTATCCACTTCTACTGGACCCCTCGTCACTGAACCCCTACAAGCCGGATGAAGCTTCACAATTCTCCTTTTCCTGCTCCAGGAAGCGAGGTGCAATTCTTGCTCTTCCCGTGCCAGCCGAACGCAAGGATACAGCAGCTAAAGGAATGTTCGCTCAGTGGATACTCAAGCACATCGACGAGTGGCTTGCATTCGCTCAGGAGCGTGGATTAGGAATAAGCCGTGAGGATATCATTCTGGTCACAGGACGTCACCTTGCAAGATCGTGGGCGACCATCGCCTTCCCGCCGAGTCAGAGGGATGAATACGTGTCATTTGGAGTCCAGGTGTCTGGTGATTCCAATGTAGAGTGGCAATTCACACCTGAAGGTGCTCGGGGGGTAGCATTCAATCTTGGTCCGAGTGGTCAGGTGTGTTTCTGTACATTTCCACCTCACAGATACAGAAATAGGCGGTGGTCTAATCGTATGGAATTAGAATCTACCGGGGGATCAGTGTATATTCGTGAGAGGTTTCCGCGTCGCCCGGTTTTCAAAGATATTTCCAAGGCTTCGAGGGGCTGCAGGGCTCGCTCGGCTTCCAGATGGAGATCCTGATCAGGCTGCGCAACTTATAAGCACCCCTGTTGATACCCTTGTGAGATAGCCCAATTCACCTCTGAAGACCCTGTTTGATGTTTCAAAATATCAGGATCCTCTTCATACACTCCTAGAGTACATCTCTGCTGTAAGTACGATTCGAGTCGCGTTGCGTGTTCATGGTGTGAGAAGTTGTACAGCAAGCACCTGACTGCGATATGGCTCTTGTTCATGATGACGACCTTGGATGCATTGATACTACTGTATGTTCATCCATTTGTTGATGGCGCTCTCCCTCATGCTTGCAGTCACTCGAAACCCTCCAAGCAGATGTTTTGATGAGTTACCTTCAGAGATCTGCGCCAAGGATATGCCAAGTTGAATTTGGTGAGTATGCGACAATTTTGTTATGATAGTGTAGGTCCTGACGGTGAAGGGGTTTGCACGAAGATTGCACTTCCATGACTCACGAAGACGAGGGTGTTTCAAATTTTAAGGCGCCATCCATTACAGTTGTTAAAGTAGCAACGTTGTCTACGGAGATAGCCATTGAACTTGAATCCACAATCGGCCAAAACGACCGTAACGCCACGGTCATCAAAAGGAGTAGTACATTGTAGGAACTGCCCTGCCAAGATGGAATGCCGCTAACTCTTGCTAGGAATCCTAGTATGCAGCCTTTCCCAAAGAGAGATACTCTCCAGGAACACGAATATGTTCATGTTCTCCCTCGTCAGACTGCGGTACGTTCCTTTACCCTCATCTGCTATCTCCCCTCCCAACCTCGCCCTTCCCTTTTCTTTTCACTCTTCCCCCTACCTCCACATCGTTTCTTGTGCCCCCCGGGATGTACCCCTATCATCCCCTCTCTGGCTGTGTCTCCTCTCCCTCAATTCGCATAGCAGGGCAATGTGCAAAACACTCAGATCATGTTCCAGCCTGAGCAACATATCAAACACAATCATACTCATCGTCCAACAACCATCCCTGCACCGAGGGAGCCATTAATGGCAGTGGCAATTCCCGCCCTCACCATCACCTCCGAAAATATGCAATACAGAAGCACAGAAAGCTGTGGGCGATCGTTTCCTGTTTCCTGTCTTCCCTTCATTTTAACCAACCTTTATCTCCTTCCTGCAGCCTCTGTACGTTCCTTTACTCCCATCAAGACGCTCGGAGATGGTGCCTTCAGTACGGTCTGGCTCTGCTATTGGCATGGGCCGCTACCCCCAATACACCCATTTCGGCAGAGTCGTCTGCCCTCGGTATCCGACCAGAGTATGCAGATAGTTGTCTCGTCGCCGTCAAGCGAATGAAAAAGAAGTGGAAAGGTAGCTGGGAAGAGTGCAGAAAGCTCAAGGAACTCGAGGTGCGTCTCCATCCTTTCTCTTTCTCGGCTCTCCCCTCGCCTAATTGTCTCGTGTGGCTTCGCTTGTTCAAAAAAATAGGCGTTGCTCTCAATACCCCCTCATCCAAACATCATTCCCCTGTACGATTCATTTCTTCTTCCAGAGAACAAGGAGCTCTGCCTCGTGTTTGAGCCAATGGAGGAAAATCTATATCAGCTCATCGAGACTCGCCGTGGTCGTCGCCCTTTCGCTGGTGGTCTCGTTGCTTCCATCTTTCGTCAGATTCTCCAGGGTCTACATCATATCCATGCTTCGGGTTACTTTCATCGCGACATGAAACCCGAGAACATTCTCGTAACAACAACTGGGCTTCACTCATATCTCAACGTGTCTCCAATCGCTCTACCTAATGCAGCTCCTGAGCGAGACGTCACCGTCATTGTCAAGCTTGCGGATTTTGGCCTGGCCCGTGAGACCCAGAGTAAACCACCATACACAGAATACGTCTCTGTTAGATGGTATCGCGCACCAGAGGTTCTACTTAAGGGCAGAGATTACTCAAATCCAATTGATATGTGGGCTTTAGGCGCGATCATGGCCGAACTCGTCACCCTTAGTCCGCTGTTCCCAGGAAAGAGTGAAGCTGATCAGCTTGATTTGATCACCCAGTTCCTCGGTGATCCTTGTGAGGCCTATGACGGACGAGGCAAGTCACTCGGGGGCGGAAGATGGGACGATGGGGTGGAAATGGCCAGGGATAATTTAGGATTCACATTCCGAAAGGTTGGCATCCACTCACCACTGGTCACCGTTCTCACATCACTCGATTTGCTAGATCCCGCCTAAAGATATCTATTCCGTCTTTGATCCCTCCGTCCCCCGGAGGTTTATCGAGTGCATTGCCGACCTACTCAAGTATGACCCCTCTGTGCGCTTGACAAGCCTTGACTGTCTCGAGCATCCTTATCTCGTCGAGGCCACAGAGAGGTCTCGTTCTCACCTCATCCCTCCCTCCTTCCCTACATCATTGTAAGGGGAGGTCCGCCGCTGGGCTCGGAATGGCCTTTCGGAGCGCCTCTCGGACAGCATTTGATATTCGTAGATTACTTCTTTCGTATGCTCCCTTCTTTCTATTTCTTGCCTTAGCCTCTTTTACCTTACACTACCATATGCCGCCCGTTCGACATGTCTAGCAACCAAACGGCGACCTTGCACGCGCCCATGTCGGCCGACGCTCTCACTCTCATCGCCGATGAGTATTGCATATTCAAACCATGTATATAAACCCTAACAGACTTCGAGTACGAGAGGGAGCGAGCCAGCGCGAGAGTGCCGGCCTCGCTTGGAGTATTTCCCTTTCCCCTTTCCAATGTAAACCCTTTTTTCCCATCCCTCACGGAACTTGACTCTGCCGAACGAACTCACAGCGCGTCGACACGACGCTTCGCGCTTACATCATAGTCAGGTCATTCTACCAGCCTTTCAAACCCCGTTTCTTAATCCATGAGTTCTCTTCGAGAACTCCCGGCCTTCTGCTAAACCCAATGCCGTTCACCGCGGCGTTCCTTATAAGGCAGCCGTCATGAAGAACCAGCACCCTTACTTAAGCACCTAAACCCTAGGGTTTATGATTACGTGATGTTCCTCGAGCCTCGCTTTGAGGGGGGGGGGGAAAATAAATTGTGATCTATGCAGGGACAGACTGCTTAATGTATGCTATCATGTCAGGTGGTAAGGTACGATGGCTATGATACTTCCTGTTGGCCCAACAGGCCTGTGCGCCTGTGAGGCCCTCACTGTATGCTGAAATAAAATGTGCCTATTGATTTGCGAACCTAAGTTAGTCAAGATCAGAAAATGTTAAGAAGGAAAACAAGAAAAGGAGATGCACCGTCGAATCTGAAGTAAGGGCACATCATCAAGACATGCCCTGACATTCGCTTCCATCGCCTCAATTGTTGCTGCATGCTCCATGACCCGAAAGCGAAGCTTCACAGCTCCCCAGTACTGTTCGATGAAGTTCAACTTGCAGTGGTATTTGGGGTAAAAATCGCACAAATGACCACGCTGCTCAATGAACTCCTGTAAGCAAGACTTTTGATCAGTAAAATCAGGCTGCTCGAAGAGGACGCACCGGCAGCAGCAATCAGTTTTGTTAGGGGGGCAACGAAAATTTGTGCACTGTGACAGCAGACTGCCGGCCGGCCACAGTCCACGCTCGCAAATAATAACTTCCATCCCCTTGAATTGGTCTGGCTTGGTGAGATGGTTGTCAGGGAAATAAAATGACTGGCTTTTGCCAGTCGGAAGTCTGCCATCACGCATGCGTGGCCCACTGGAGCAATGTGTCTAGCCTGCCCTCAGATCTGTGCGTGCAATTGAGCTAAATCAGAAGGCTGGACTCAAAGGGAAAAGGCAATGGGGCACACTTTTGGGCATTTTTTGAGCTGATATTGCATTAGCTGCTCACTTTTGGTGACTTGGCGCATTGTCGAAGAGGAACAGGCCCTGTGCCTGCCCTTTAGTGAGCCCCTCAAAGATGTTCACTGCCTGATTGACTTGCGCGAGAAGTTTCTCAGATCCGAACCAGCCCTCGTGATTCTTCCTGGCCTTGAAAAGAATGCGTGCATCCCTGAAAATGACCTGATGTGAGAGATCAAAAACTGAGAAGACATGAAGACATACTTGTTGCCATCACGCAGACGACCCCACTCCGAGGTGAGAAAATCGGAAGCCATTATCAATTGCCCATCACCTTTGGGCCTTGGTGTTGCCTTATCAGAACCATGGATCCAAGTCGTCTCGCACTTATCATTCTGATAGAAGGTCGACTCATCATGTGTGACAGGGATAAGTCAAAAGTGGCTGATCGCGCCTGGGACTGGAAAATCGGATGGCGGCGGAAGCTCGGTGCTATCATTGTCCCATTTATGGAAGCGCCGTTCGTATTGTTCCCAGCAGCTGATGAATCCACAACGATATTCCACGACGTCATCTCTCTCGTGGCCGTCGACATACATTCCACTTCGCGCCTTCCCATACCGCCAGCCAAGACCAGCTAGCCAGCACTGCGCCGTGCTCTCTGAGATTGAGGGCTTGCATACCCCTTTCTGCCTCAAGATGGCTTGCACCTCTGGACTTTCGATGACATCGATGACATCGGACACCTTCAGATAGCGTCCCACTGTCTTCTCCATAATCCTCAGCTTGATCTCTTGTGCAATATCCTCGTCTTCAAGAGCAGTCCACTGGGTCTGGCCCATGCGATGGAGGGGGAGTTCTCTGTGAAGGGCATACCTCAAAGTCCATTCTCGGATGCGTCGCGCATGGTTTGTACCATGTCCTTGAACTTTTGAGCTGATCAATGAAGCTTCCCTCCATGTATAGGTTAGATTGGGGTCCAGGAAGAGATTCAGCGCGCCAGCCATCGACACAATGCGTGCACGAAAAAGAAGTGTTTTCTCCTTCCCCATCAGAGTGAGCTGATCTTGAGCTGTGCTGAGCATAGGAATGTTGCTGAGGATATCCAGCACGTTGTCAACAGCGGCACAGGGCTCTTCTAGCAGAATCCCATGTCGGAGGTCCTCAAGCAAAGCCATCGCAGCACCAACTTGGAGGGCGTCGTCGAAACGCGTGGCGCCTTCCCCCATTATGTCGTCCTCGTCTTTGTCTTCATCTTCATCTTTGTCTTTGTCTTTGTCTTTGTCTTTGTCTTTGTCTTTGTCTTTGTCTTTGTCTTTGTCCCCGTCCCCATCCCCGTCCCCATCTTTGTCTTGCTCTTCGTCTTCACCCTCGTCCTCACCTTTGTCCTCCTCCTCCTCCTCCTCCTCCTCCTCCTCCTCCTCCTCCTCCTCCTCCTCCTCCTCCTCCTCCTCCTCCTCCTCCTCCTCCCTCTCCCTCTTCCTCTCCCTCTTCCTCTTCCTCTCCCTCTCCCTCTCCCTCTCCCTCTCCCTCTCCCTCTCCCTCTCCCTCTCCCTCTCCCTCTCCCTCTCCCTCTCCCTCTCCCTCTCCCTCTCCCTCTCCCTCTCCCTCTCCCTCTCCCTCTCCCTCTCCTCTCCCTCTCCCTCTCCCTCTCCCTCTCCCTCTCCCTCTCCCTCTCCCTCTCCCTCTCCTCTCCCTCTCCCTCTCCCTCTCCCTCTCCCTCTCCCTCTCCCTCTCCCTCTCCCTCTCCCTCTCCCTCTCCCTCTCCCTCTCCCTCTCCCTCTCCCTCTCCCTCTCCTCCTCCTCCTCCCCCTCCTCCTCCTCCTCGCGAAGCACATGCACTGGAGCACAAGGGCCGACACGGGCCACACTGCTGGGTAAGGAAAACACAGTGTCTGAGCCACTGTGATTGCTGATGCGGCCTTGCACACAGTCTGCACTGCAGGGTGCATCATAATGGCTGGCTGGATCATTGTCCAACCCCTTGTGGACACTGGTGGTGAGTTCTTTCTTTTTCTCCATTCGCTTTAGGAACTCATCCAGGGGGAGGAATCCCTTTGATGCCAGGTCTGTTACGATCCGCTGGAACGGACCCCGTTTTTCTCTTTCTTTCATCTCACATGACCAATGACCCCGTGACAGACTAGACTCGTGACTCATACCGATTGACTCATATATTGCACAGCACGATTGATACTCAAGTACCTTGTTTTGTAGCTATCACCCCTTCGCTTAAAACTTACAATTGATGTACTTGACACCTCGTTTCACTTCTCAGACTCGTCCTCAATGCTCCCCAGACTCGTCTTGTAGTTCCCTTACTTCGCGCACGGACCATGCCTCTTTACTATAAAAGACCCCTACGATAGACAGTTAGGCCTTAAGCCTGACTTAGTTGAACCTGTATCAACAAGCAGTAGTCTTCAGGGATAATACCCAGTTGAACCCTCTTCTCTCTGTACCTAAGTCTGTGTTGTGACTTAGCGTGAACCGATCCCTTCAGACTACTTGAAGACCTATTACCTCTGCGCAGGTACGACGAACGACTGACCGTGACACTGACCCCCGGCTGTGTGGGATACTAGACGGTGCACCCGCTAGTAGTCGAATTAGACCGTGGACACACCGCATTTACTTGCATTGTCAGATAGAGCAGCACCAGTGTGCGTCAGGCTCTCGAACCAAGTCTTGGACCGCTATCCAAGCAAGAACCGCTGAGTAGGGAGACCAGCCCCCGAACATAGAGCGTGCTTAAGCACCCGAACACCGAACCGCCAACGTCTGGCCTTTACACACCGCAGGGCGTAACATAAGTCAGGCTTTCACATCCGACACGCTGGCAGCTCTACCGCTTTCATTTGCACCAAATCTCAACACCTACGTACCCGCACCCAAGAGGAAACAAGACGACCTACCCCGCAGCGTACAAGGGGAAGCTCTCTGGATCAGAGATGTCGCTCAACTTGGATACTAGGTCAAACACGAAAGCAAGTGGTACCCCATTGAACTTTACAACTACACGCACACCGACGAACAACAGAGGATCCACACAGGACACGCGTGGTTTATCCTACTAGAAGACGAAAACGACAGTACTTGGCATACCAGAGGAGCCAACATGGTCAACATTACAAACGACCTAGGACTAGGGTGGTGGGATGTAGCGGATCCCAACCACCAGACAGGGCAGCACGTTATCACTGCACCAGAACTGGCACAAATATCGGCAGCCCCTTCAGCGGGACCGGTGCCGATGGACACGATCGCAGCTATGATAGTTGCACCAGCACAGTCAGCCCAAAGTAACAGGCAAAGCAAGGGAGGACTCATTGGCCTCCCACCCCCGATCTTTGACGGCAATAGAGCCAAATCCGACCTATTCCTGGACAAATTCCTGGGATACGAGCTCCTCAATGGAGAAAGCAGAACCTTCCAGGTCCCATACCTAAAGACGGCCTTGTGCCTGTCCTACATCGTCGGACCTAATGTAGACGCATGGGCTAACGCCAAGAGGCGCTGGCTCAGGGACCAAGTCAAGGTCCATGGAGTACCCCAGAGTAGCGACATGCTATGGGACTCATTCGAACACGACTTCAGGGCGGCGTATATCGATTCAGACGCCAAGTTGAACGCCCTACAGAAGTTCCAGGAACTAAAAATGATTGGAGGAGACATCGACTCCTACATCGCCACTTTCGACCGACTCCGAGAAGAGTCCGGCTACAGAGAGGACGACCTCGGAGCGATTGTCAAATTCAGGGAAGGACTCCCACCGAAACTCCTCCAGGAGATCATCACACATAACGTACCCGCCCCCACCACAATGAATGCATGGAAGAAGAAAGCCAGAGAATGACAAACGGTGTACAAAGAACTCAGGAACATCACCGCGAAGAAACCGTTCCCGGTACAGCAACTAGCCCAATACCTAGGGCTACAAAATTACCAGCCAACACAACGACCAGCATATGGGCCGAAACCTAACCAAGGAAGAGCCCCTCAGACAACCAGTCAAGTCATCCCTATAGATGTGGACGCAGGAAACACCGGTAGAAGGTTCGGACCAGGGCAGTGGAGCCCAGAAAGACAAGACCTCTACCAGAAAGGCACATGCTTCATTTGCAAAGCGCAGGGGCACATCAGTCGTGATTGCCCCCAGAAACCAAAGAAACCGTACCAAGGGCAGCTGTCACCGCTACTACAGTGGACCTGATAGTCCTAGGGTGAATACAAGGAGGAGTACGAAGGTTACGATAAGAAAGGCAAGCATGTACCCATACGTCTTCCAGGAGTGGAGCGATAAGTCGAACCAAGGGCGACGAAGTACGCCTGACTTCGACTTGTAGCGAGAACGACCTGATATTGAGACAGAAGACTCAAGTTAGAGTCTTCAAGTAACTAGGTACAACACTATAAATACTACGAGTGGGGAGGCTATTCCCATAAGGCCTTATACGGACAGTAGCTACGATCAATCAGAGGCGCGGCAGTATCAAGACAGCTAGCAGTAGATCAGGGCATCAAGCCCTGGTAAGGTACAATCTCACTTGTACGGATCAGAAATGATACGGGGTGGTACATAGGCATACAATGGGACATAGCCGGTTCTGGAACTTACCGCGGTCCAGCGGACGCCAACCCATCCGCTCTCGTGTGCCGGTGACAGCAGCCAAGTCGCACCCACACTGCAGAAGTCGCCGAACCAAAAGCGACCATCAGTAACGACGAAGCCCTGAAACAGATCGGAGGACTGGAAGGCGTCCTCAAAATGTTACCAAACGAACCCAAAGCGGTAAAAATCCGCGCGATCAGTGCACTGCAGGATTTTTACCAGGCCCAAAACTAGCTGCCATAGTTAGGGCTCTAAAGATACGGACGATGTACATAAACAAGCACAACTCAATCAAATTGCTGTTTTCACTGTACACGTATCGAGGGAAGGCAGAAGAAACAGCGCTCATCGACAGCGGTGCAACAGAAAACTTCGTGGATTACAAAACCGTGGCAAGGTTACGCCTCGGAACCAAGAAGTTAGAACAAGTATGTCCCATCATTAATATAGACGGGACATCGAACCAGGCAGGAGACATCACGCATTATTGCGACCTCCTGGTAACCAGAGGACAGCAAACCGGACGAGAAAGATTTTTCGTCACTAACTTAGGGAAGGACCGATTCATTTTCGGATACCCCTGGTTACGAACATTCAACCCCGAAATTGACTGGACAATGGGGATTGTAAAAGGCCCAGAGACGCGAATGGAAACCTTACTCAAAGGTAACCTAACCAGAAGGGAACATTTGGCCGAAGCTATGAGAGTAGCGGCTGGCCAACTCGAAGAAGGCGACAAATTGTACGTCGCCATCAAAACGGTCAAATCGGAACCAGTCGAAGTCAACAAGGCGACCATCGCCCAGCAAATGGCAGAAAAAGCTTATGACGCTGGGAAGGTCAATACGGAACAAACAGTCCCCGTGGTTTTCAAGCGACATTGGAAAGTATTCTCGGAACAGGAAGCCCGTCAATTACCACCGCGCCGCAAATGGGATCACAAGATTGAACTGAAATCGGACGCGCCCGACGTAATTAACAGCAAAGTCTACCCACTGTCAAAGGACGAACAGAAGGTACTCGACGAATACATCACGGACAACTTGGACAAAGGCTACATCACGGCATCGGCATCTCCCTATGGCTCCCCGACCTTCACAGTCAAAAAGAAGGATGGAACGCTCTGAATCGTACACGACTACTGAAAGCTAAACAAATACACTGTTATGGACGTCACACCACTCCCCCGCATACAGTCAATCCTGGAAGAACTGAGAGGCAAGACACTGTTCAGTAAGTTTGACATTAGAGCCGGATATAACAACATTCGGATCACCAAAGGAGATGAGTACAAAACCAGGTTCAAGACTAACAAAGGACTATTCGAATGGGTGGTAATGCCCTTTGGATTATGCAACGCACCTGGCACGTTCACCCGCATGGGGAACGACGTACTACAACCCCTCTACGCAAAATACCCTGGGAAGTTTCGGCATTACATGGACGACTGCATCGTCATGACCGGAACAGGAGAACGGGAACTCCACGTCAAAATCTGTCACGACTTCTTCGAATTACTGGAAAGACACAACCTGTTCCTGAAACCGGCAAAATGCGAGTTCTTCCAAACTGCCATCGACTACCTAGGAATCAGGGTAGAAGGCGGAGAACTAATGATTGACCCAGCAAAAATCACCGGCATTAAGGAATGGCCGACCACCCTCAAAACCGCCAAAGAAGTAAGAAGTACCCTCGGACTCCTTGGATATCACAGACCATGGATCCCCAACTTTGCACGAATCGCCAAACCACTCACGGATCTGTTGCAAAAAGGAAAGGAATTCGCGTGGGACACTGCCTGTGAAACGGCAGTAAAGAAACTAATTGGACTAGTCACGTCCAAACCAGTTCTAATACCACCAGACCCAGATCAGCAGTTTATCCTATATGTGGACGCATCCCAGTTCACAACCAGAGCCATCTTGTACCAAGCCGACAAAGAACAGACAAACAAGCGAGGAGACCCCTTACTAAGACTCATTGGATTCCACTCCCAGACATTCACAAAAACGGAACAGAACTACCCAATCTACGACTGAGAACTACTCACGGTCATAAGAGGTCTATGAACCTGGCGACACCTACTGAGAAACACAACAACACCAGTACTAGTTATCACCGACCACGCCAACCTGCAGTACTACAGAGAACCACACAAACTAGGCCCACGAGTCAATGGGTACGTCACTGAACTCGCAGATTTCAACATCCAGTTGGTATATAAACCTGGAGCCACCAACCGCGCCGACGCCCTATCAAGACGACCCGACCTCACACCAGAAACCGACGACTACCCACTGATCATCGCGCTACCTGAACACCTGTTCGTACCGCCAGACGCCCCAACACGAAACTACGACACAACTAGACAAAAGGACACAATCGAAGACAACGACTCCAGCTACGAGTCAAATGAAATGGAATTGGTGGACCACGGCATCCCCATTCTCAAAGCAAGAGCTGCGACACTACTTGACGGATCAGAATTATCCGCCAAGTACCTAGACAACAAGATCATGAAGGATCAGGAAACGCAGCGAGCTACCATCAAACGGTGGCGGCTCAGCCACTCACTCACAAAGAATGGACGACTATGGACCAAGAATGGCGCACTCGTTGTTGTGGGAAACAACGACATTAAAAGGGGGTAATTTCCCTTTTCACGACACTTCAACAGCAGGACACCCCGGAATCACCAAGACACTGCTCATGACGGCCAAATATTACTGGTGGCCAGGCATGAAAGAATTCGCCACGAACTACGTCAAAGGGTGCGCAATGTGTCAAATGACTAAGGTAAACACCCATCCAAGCAAAGCCGCCCTCTTCCCAATCACTGCCGAATCAAATGCTCTCCCGTTTCAACAATCGCAGTCGACTTCATTGTCAAACTGCCAACCTCTGATGGGTACGTGTCAAGAATCGCTGACGCTCGACTCTTGATGAGTTCGCAGTAGCGTCCCGTCTCCTTCTTGGAGTGACTTGACTTGATATAGCTCAAGTACTAAGCTTCGGGTTCCTTGGATGTTATCCAAGGGGAGGGTGCGTAGGTTCACAAGATGAGAGGGGTCACTCCTAGTTGAGATGAGACAATGTAGTCAGCAAGACCTAGTATTGATTAAGTCGAGCTTGACTCGACTCAGCAGCTCATAGAGAGCTTAAATACATTGTAGCTATCTGGAATATCAAATAGGTAACACAATAGCGTGAGAGTATCAGATAGGTAACACAATAGCGTGGGAGTAAGACTTCGAAGAGACAATAGCCTGATGATGTCATAGGTAGGGAGTTCAGTATCGCAACAATAAGGAATCCAGACACCAAGATGAAACAATAAGAGGCCTAGGCATGCCACCTGCATCCAGACTCTCTACAGAACGACCAATGGAGATGGGAGTGTTTGGGTTGTGGAATAGGGATAGGATGTGTAGGGGGGATCTTGCCTCCGGCCACTGAGGGTGTAGTTCGCCCTGTAGATCGAGGTAAGTCCATAACATTATCTCCCCTTTAAGGTCGAGCTTTCCACAGCTCTCAGTCACCTCGATCCTGGGCCTCCCAGTCAATGTAGTCGTCGTAGTCCTCTCCATTCTCGAGATGGTCATCCTTCTCGGCTTCTTCTTTTTCTCGGGCTTCCCTAGCCTTCCGTTCCTTCTCGCGCTGCTTCGACTCGTAGAGCTCTCGACTACCTTTATATAGGTAAGGGGATAGGTGTCTTGAGCGTGTTTTTTGGTGCAGTTCCACACCTCCTGGCACTTGGCCAGGTTCTCGTCAGTCATAAGGATCTTATCTTGAGATAAGATGCGAGGGCCGACTTCGGAGCTCTCCCCGGGGGTAGGAACTGGCGTTCCTCGTCCTTTCCCTTTGCGTGTAGCAGTGGATGCCACCACGCGACGCGGGGCTGACTGTCCTCCCCCCCTCTTCGGTCCCTTGGGTCTAACAGGCGAGTGAGAATTAGGGGCATTTCGACTTCCCTCTCCAGGAAGTTGGCTAGGGGTTCTCGGGACGGCCTCCACAGGCTCATTGGTAGGGGTATTGGGGGGAGCGGCAAGAAAGGGCTGCAGGACTTTTTGGATGCGATCCCGACTTTCCTGCTCGGCCGTTTCTTCTGCTTTTTGTGGAGTGTGGCGTATGGGCATTGGGGCACCTTCCCTACATGTCTGGACAAGATTGCACAAGGGTTCCCAGGTAGACATCGGTTGTGAGGGTCGTGGCATTTGTCCTCTGTGTGTCCCGCCCCCAGTCCATGATAGTGGCAGGTAGCGAGGAGTTTGGGAGTATGGGGGAGATGGAATCGCTGTCCGAGCCCCATCGTCATGAGCCAGTCTCCTCCTTCGCCTGGTGTCAATACCCTAGTGGGGTCTCGGTTGTCATATGCCTCCCGGATCCGTTCCAACGCTTGTGCCTCCGTGAGGTACCTTTTGGCGTCGCGGATCTCCGATTCGACGTTTCTCCTCTTTCGGTCTAGTTCGACCCACTTGCTAGTGAGCGCCTGCGCCTCCTTGCTGAGGCGCTCCTGTTCTAGATCGAGATGTTTCTTCTCGATCGCCGACATTTGAAGTCGGTACATTTCGGCGAAGATCCCGTTGTCGTTGACCAGCTCCGCCCCCCTGATCAACGACCTGTCTTGGAAGTACTGTTCTGGGAGGAACCGGTCAAGGTCCTTCTCCTCGCACTTCCACGGGAAAATTCGGCAACTCGGGGCGGGGTGGAGACTTTCTCCATACTCCGGCTTGCCTTTTCCCATGGTGCTGAACACCTTGGGGTCTCCTCCTTGGATGACGAACTTTTGATACTTCGCCCCCTTCCATTTGTACGTATCTTCTTGCAGTACTTCTGTTTGGTGAAACCTCGACTCGGGTTCCACCGGACCCACCCTTTACCTGGATGGTCATCCTCTTGTTGGCTCGGCTGCTGCGCTGATGGTTCTGATGGGGTAGGCTCGTGGATATTGGTTCGTGTCGCCGCCGGGTATTGGTGACTTCTTCCTCCAAGGGTCGCCCGGTACTGGTTGGGCTGGGAGGTGGGAGACCGACCGGCCCCTCTGTAGGGGTTGCACCAGCTCCCTTTGTCCCTTCATCAGGGACTTCGGAGGCCAGTCGGACAGGTTCTTGGAACCCCGAAGCTTCACCTCCCGTACTACTGCCTTCCCAGTGGGACGACTCTTGGGCCACTCCAAGTTCTGGCGGTACTCGGAGCTCAGTGATACTGCGACACTTTCTCTATACTGGCTGACCGTTCCTCTCTTCGAGGGGGGATTCGAAGCCCTTCGGGTGTATCGGGACAGGTGGAGACCACTGAGATGTGAGAGGGGGTTGGGAAGAGGGAGTGGACATCGGAGATATCTTTAGGCGACTGAAGTTCTCGACGAGAGAGGCGATGGAGGGATGGGGATCTTGGGGAGCCATTTGGCCTTCCTTTTGTACCCAAGCGGTTCTTATGGCCGTGGGTGTTCCTGGTGGTATTCTTCAATCAATTGTTGTGCGAAGATATCCTTTTTGTCTTGCCAGGTGTTTTCCGCTTCGGGGTATCCTTTCCATTTTAAGAGGTACTGTAACTTCTTCTTCCTCCCGTACCTTCGCGAATCCAGTATTTTTTCGACTTCCCATTCTTCCTGTCCATCCACTATTTCGGGCACCTGCCTTTCGTAGTTAGGCCCATGTTCTTCCGTCTCCTTATACGGGGCTAGGAGGCTGGCGTGAAACACGTTGTGAACTTTCCACTGTTCGGGAAGGTTTAATCGATAAGCCACAGGGCTCAACACTTCCGTTATCTCGAAGGGACCATAACGTTGGGCCTAAGCTTGGTCGTAGGGTGTGTCGTGTGAAGGTTTTTTGCCTCGAGCCACACCTTTTCTTCCTTCTGATATGCCTTGAATTTCTGATTTGTCTTCCACAATGATTGCACCCTTTCATTGCTTCTTGTGCTTCTCGCCTAGCTTCTTTGATCTTCGTGTTGTACCATTCTATTCTAGGCATCTCGCTTGGGCGTTCCGGCTGATGCGCCCTTGGCACGTATCCCATCCAGAGATCATAGGGCGTCTTCCCGGTCGTAGCCGACACTCGGGCGTTTAGCATGTACTGGACGACTGGGAGGTGGTCTGCCCAGTTTGTTTGTTGGTAGTTACAGAAGATTCGAGGACGTCTTCGACGTTCTGATTCGTCCTTTCTGATTGCCCGTCCGTTTGAGGGTGATAGGCGCTGCTGATGTTCTGTTCT